>CP125258.1:64045-1264045 GCA_030027945.1 Phytophthora plurivora
CCTAAACCCTAAACCCTAAACCCTAAACCCTAAACCCTAAACCCTAAACCCTAAACCCTAAACCCTAAACCCTAAACCCTAAACCCTAAACCCTAAACCCTAAACCCTAAACCCTAAACCCTAAACCCTAAACCCTAAACCCTAAACCCTAAACCCTAAACCCTAAACCCTAAACCCTAAACCCTAAACCCTAAACCCTAAACCCTAAACCCTAAACCCTAAACCCTAAACCCTAAACCCTAAACCCTAAACCCTAAACCCTAAACCCTAAACCCTAAACCCTAAACCCTAAACCCTAAACCCTAAACCCTAAACCCTAAACCCTAAACCCTAAACCCTAAACCCTAAACCCTAAACCCTAAACCCTAAACCCTAAACCCTAAACCCTAAACCCTAAACCCTAAACCCTAAACCCTAAACCCTAAACCCTAAACCCTAAACCCTAAACCCTAAACCCTAAACCCAACACTGCCCCCCTCCCTCCCTCCAAAGCTGTCCAACATCGAAATTGAGCATCACGTTGTAATATGTGTCGTATCTGCTGACTCCCAGTGATCCGATTTGTCCAGTCGCGTTCGCCTCCTACCACTTAGCACATAGACAGGACCACAACTTCAACGCGTTGCAGTGTTACATCCTCCAAGATTTGCAACGATTCGTCGAATATGAAATCCAGCCAATCAAATGTCGCCAAATCAAATATTGACCAACAGGAGACCAGAAAATCATCAACTGCGTCGTGTTTTGCGAACATGCATCTAATCACTCTGAAACTTAGTCAGGACATACTCAGCGTCTGTGTCCATTGTGTGTACAAGCGATATCACGTAGATCGAGGCTAGCGAGCGTCAAAAGTCGAAACCTCTTGAAGTCGATCTCCATGTTGGACAGGATGTAGCTATAACTTAGCTCTCGCGTCAAGTTGAACGTTTCTGCTGCTTGGGGTCGATAACCGTAGTTGCTGCAAGTAAGAAACCGTGGTCGTTGGCGTCCTTTGCGTATGCTAGCAGTAGTTGAGGTTCATCTTCACCTATTGTCTTCAGGGGTTCCCAGGAGTCATGTATGGTTTCAAGGCCCAGCCACTTCACTTCCATCTCATAGGCCTCCATGCCTGCGTTGATTTTATGCTCCACGATCGCTTCAACCGCCAACAACGTCCCTTGGGAAGCGACGTGGTCGAGTAGTTCCTCAGACACCTCTAGCCAGTCATTAGCGTAGAACGTTAGGCGCGGTGGGTGCACTTCCATGGTGCTGCCGTTGACTAGGTGCTCCACCGTAAAGTAGTAGTGTGTGCTTGCCACAATACAGTACGGACCAACCCACATGATGCGTAACTTGTTCTCGTGCACCTTCGCATTGACACGTGATCGCAACATGTTATCACCGACTGAGAAGTTCACGTTTTGCTTGAAGTGGTGCCTGGCTCGGTACCGCTTTTTATGCTCAGCTTCCACCGACTTGTGCATAGCCATGATGCTTTCATGAAGTGCAGCAAGCAGTTTCTCCGTATTTGGCGGTGGTTTGCTCAGTGTGGCCACACGTCCCTTCCCTCCAGAAAAAAAAACTATATCCAAGGTGTTTGGGCACGGTAGACCTGTGAACAGTTCGATAGGCGCACAGTTGGCTAGAGACGAGACCGGCGAATGGTTGATGCTGGACATCACCATCGGCAACAAGTACGCCCAGCCATGTAAGCTCAAGCGAAATTCCAGCGCCAAAGCTTTAAAAACTTGCAAAATATCGCTATTCACGCGCTCGACCGATCCATTTTCCACGGATAGTATGCCAAAATAAATTCCTGCCGTCCTTTCAGCCGTCGATTGAATTCGGCGACCACTTTTGCCTTAAAATATGATCCCGAGTCGCTCACCCAGAGCACAGGCGCTCCGAACCGGCTGTACTAGTCTAGAATCGAAGTAGCTGCAACAGTAGATGTAGGGTCGTCGCACGCCACGAGGTCGACAAAGTGTGCGGCTGCATCTTTCAGACCAACATGTAGCGAGAAGAGCCAAAAGAATCTCCCAGATTCAAGAAATCCCAGTGCAGGGTCGCGTTCCGTTCGAAAGTGTGGTGGAATTTGCTAAAAGATCAGGGAATTATCGTCTCTCCTTTCACGTGCTCGCAAGGCAAGCAGTTTGAGCAGAAACCCCTCACCATTCCGTTGAGACTACCAATGTTGAACAAACGACTGACATGATTTTCCATCACATGGACACCACGGTGTCCGGCCCGTCTATATGCAATAACCCATAAGCGTTGAGTTAGATCGCGAGCTTCGCGAGGAATCCAAATCCTGTCTCCCAGTCGCCAAAGTTCATCTTCATCCAGTGTTGCACCCTGCGGGATATCGTGCAGAGCTTGCACGCTACCAATTTCGTCAACGGTTAGTCAGACAACTTGATCGAGTGGACGCAGCGAATGTGCCGTACGCTGCTGTCGCCCGCCGCGGCGGTGATTCGAGCGTGTAATGCGTTTGATTGAGTGGATCCGTGCTGCCGGCGGTGGCTTGCCTCCCCACCTCGAAATCAAGTCAGCCCACACGTTGTGAACACCTTCGATGTGCTCGATAGAGTACCTGTACTCCAGAAGTTTCGTCGACCAACGTAGTAGTTTACCGCGTACATGCCGCTTCAACTCTTTGTTCGGGCAGAATAGGTAGATAATGTTCCGGTGGTCGCAGTAGCAGGTATTCCAGTTTGTCGCAGGCGTGCATGATTGGGTAAGATTATGTTTCAATCACGGACCAATTGAGCGCTGATCTCCTCCCATACACACCAGAAGCTCATGGTTCTGCTCATAGATGGGTACATCCGGTTTCCAGTCGTTCACCTGCGAGACTACAAGCCCCCAGCCTCGATCCGATGCATCGGAGAGCTGAATGAGCTGCTTGGGTGGGTCTGGGTATGTCAGCATCGCAGAATTGCCAAGGAACTCTTTAGCTGCTTCAATCGCTGCTCGTTCATCTGCATTCAGGTCGATGTGCACTCCAGCAGCCGCTCGCTTTGTTTTGTTAGTTCCTGATAATGCCTCATCAAGGCGTTCTTGAAGGGGTGGAGCAACGCGGGAATAATCGACAAGACCAGCTCACATCCAATTACTAGAGCATAAAAACGGTTGGAATTCGGCTGCAAAAGTCAGTAGTGGAATTTCACGAAGCGCCTGAATGCGTTCAGGGTCGTGGCCGACTCCGTGCTGGTTGATAATTCTACCACACCAGGGTACTTCCTTCAGGAACACTGCACTTTTCTTCGGGCTGAGAATCAAACCGTGCTCGTCAAAACCGTGCTCTTCAGCTTTGCGAGGACAGCCTCAATTGCATCCACTAATTCCTCCTGCGTGTCGGCGAAAACCAGTAAATCATCAATCCATACTATCACATACTTGTTCACGAGGTCGCCAAGTACCATTTCCACAGTAGATTGAAAGTGTAGGGCAGCATCAGTACTCCCTTGATGTACCCTGGTAGGCGTGAAGATGGATATTTATCAAAAACCCTAACAAATAGGTCACCATTTATCACAACATATTAGGATGGCTCACTTTTATTGGTTATAATGAACATTTCACAAAATTCGTGCGGCCACTACAGTATGTAGGTTACCGTTATACCGGGAATATCAACAGGGGTGGACAGATCTCATTATTGGAAATTTGAGGGGGACGCCTTCCCTGGAATGTCCCTGTCACCGTCCCCACCCCGTCCCTATGTGGGCACCTCATGATAACAAAGTGTATCACACGAGCGAGGCTTACAAATATCCAGTAAGATCTGTTGCTACATTCGCATTCCATTCGCAACTTTTACTGGCCAAGAAGAAGCCACAGCCAAGCGACGGCCAAACCACAGGTCTGAGAAGAGATTTTTGATACACCGCCGCTCTCGTTCTTACACAGATGTGTCCTCACACGGTCCTATTGGAGTTCTACAAGCGAAGGCCGAAGATGCGCGCGCCACTCCTCACTGAAGACGGGACCACCTGTGAGAGACTCCACAGCAATACTAAAAGCACTCACTAGCTTATACTACTGCGTTCTACATACCTGCAGACTCACAAGGGAGGCGTACCACTGCGTCTGCGCAATGCGCGAGTCCACCAAGCCTCGAGAGGCTCAGTAGGTGTGCCATCATGCCTACCGCTGTGGTCGAGCCGAAGCTGATGGCAGTGATAGTTGTGGAGTCAGCGATAGATGCCGTGGAGCTCCGGTAGTGGTTACACTGCATCCAAGAGGCACTTTGTTGCACGAAGGCTCGGTTGCTGTAGAGCAAGGATACGAGCACGTGGAGAGCACACTGTTGTAAACGGTCAGGGAAGCAGACTCCTAGGAAATACCGACGGTCAAGAAGGCCAGCCACGCAGAGCTTTCAAGACTAGGCTACTCAATGCAGAGGACGAGCTTCACGTTGCTCATGATACGCGTCAAATACACGTCAACACAGTACGTTATCTGTTATTGGTACTACATGGCTGTGCTGGCGGGATCATTATTAACGGTGTTGGTAGTCGCATTCTGGTTGTATATATTCTTTCTCATGTCTTCCAGTTCTAGAAATCTGTAGCCGCAACACTGGAGTGCCGTGCCTACTAGGTTTTGAAGAAAGTGATGATGTTCCCGCCTGCCCAGTTCAAACATGTACTACTGTGGCAGAGGAGATCAACAAGAGGGGTGGCTGCGTGAGTGTCACCCCAGTTCAACGTAAAGCACACGGCAATAGCCCCTGATGTAAGTTGGTTAAATGCTCCTGCCAATGTGTTAATTGTTGTTCTAACCTCAGCTATTTTGCTGTTAACATGCTCTAACGGTTGCGTCTGCTGCAAATGCAAATGTTCCATTAGCTCGAGAGCGATCTCTTTCAAGTGCGTCGTTTGCGTTGATTTCGTGACGAGCATGTTAGCTTTGAGTTCCGTCGCCCATGTATTGAACGCAACGCTTTGGATAAGCGGGTACGTCCATAGCCTGTGCCCAGGATGTACGTCTTCCTGCTGCTACACATGGAGCTAACTGTGCTTGTACAATTCCATGTAACTTTATATGAATGGAAAAGCTTCGCGTTGCCGTTTATGTGGTGGAACAAGTGCAGCTCGCGCCAAGAAGAACGATCGTCGATCCAGGCCTCTTCATGTACATTGATATCTACCGTTTTGTCCCGCTAAATTGGAGAGCTACTAATAGACCGCACTGCATTGCTAGTCGCTTTCTGGTCGTGGTCAAGCTCGCATGTCATATGCGGCTGTAAAGGTGATGAACAATCTTTCTGAAAACATGGGCATCAAGAAATGCACCCGACGCATAGCACTTCGGAGATCGGGGTCACTCAAAGTGGACGCACATGTCAAGTTCTAGCATTATAGGGCCAGCTTAAGAGTGGTGGTTTGAGACAACCGTCGACGGGGTCATGGGGGTGGCGTTAGCTACATAGTTTATTGACAGCAATGTACCGTACTGAAAAAGAAACGAAAGCCCTACGAACTAATACCAGGTTAATTTAGCTTAAAATTCATCAAGTATAACGTGCTCGATGGACGAGAGCCATATCATATTTAGCAGGTTATCAGCGAAACAATACTATATTTAAACGATTTTTTCGGCTAGAAATACAACAGAAACTGCCGATGAATTTATCAATCTCCAGCCCGCATTCCTGGAAACATGGCACGCGAAACACTAGACTTGGAGATGCACCGTGGAAGAGCTCACATCGAAAAGCTGATGTATTTCTCATGTTTTGAATCATGGACCAAGTTCTTAAAAGAACTTGCATTCAACGACAACAAATCTATCGAACAACACGATAAAGGACTACAAAAAAATGGACCTGTGCTAGTGGCGACACTCTGTGTTCATGGTTTGTACTGTTGAGCAAGAAACGCCCACCCTCTAACCCTGACAGTGTGAGACGAACAAAGTTGTCTGGAATTCCAACGGGGTACTGGTATGTGTCGAAGTTGAACTTAGTACATGGAGATCTATGCACGTGCGTCGCAAGTTGTTCTGCTCGTCAACTTTGCCATTTAAGTGAATTTAAAAGCGCACTTGTTAAGGGTCTGGACTCCTCAGCTGTTCGAGTTGTGGAATCTCTTAAAATGAATTGTGGAGTGGATATGTCACATCGACTACCTACCTTGTATCGGGTGGTAGCTATTGCAAAACAGAACGAAGATAAGACCGAACACGCAGATCTCAATTACAACCAACTTTCCAGTTATCTTCTAGCGTTAAATCATTCCAACGCTATGTCGCGTTTCTGTTGCCAGTTAGACAGCAATGGTAGATTCTTTCGTGTTTTCGTGTCCTTTGGAGACATTGTGGCAGGGCAAGATAATTGGCTTCCTGTTCTCGAAAATGATGGTACTCATATGCGCAATTCTGCTTACAACGGTGTGTGTTTAACGTTATTGAGGAAAGATGGTAACGGGGTGAATATTCCTGCAGCTATAGCATTCGTACACAAGGAGAACAAGGGCAATTTCGCGTGGTTCTACGCCAACTGCATCGTTGCCAGCATCCGTTTGTATGACCGCCCTATTTTCTCGGATCGCGGTAACCAACTCAAAGCACAACAGCTCCTCAGCAGCATCGGCATACAGATTCATATCAAATTCTGTTCACTCCATATCGAGTTCAATACGATCGACCGCTTTAAATTAGTGGAGCCATCGCTGGTCACAGGCTGCCCGTTGATCTACAAACTACAAGCGTGCACAACGTTAGAAGCCTACGATCACATATTGAAAGATATAAAAGAGACCTATCATGATCCGATGAATGCTGGCAGTGACGAAGAAGAATGTGTGGCTGATTAGCTCGAAAAGATTCACTCCCCTCGTGGACGTGCTTCGGGAATTTTCCTCATTCTGAAACTGAACTCCTGGTAATTAAAATACACTGGTCTAATATTTGTTCCTATCTGCCTCTGTATGGAACAAGAATCACTAGTGGTAATGAGAGTGAGAACAACGCACTTATGTGGAACTCAACTAGAACAGAAGAAGCTCCTGCTGCTGTTTTACGGAACTGTGAACGGTGCACTAAAGTCTTCAAAGCAAAGGCCAATTTAGTTTCGACTTGGCTGAGCGCTTCTTACAACCTCACTCCGACTGCAAAAGCATTAATCTCGAGTGAGCTTCAACTTGTGGCTAAACTGTCCGTCATGGCGTTAACTGACTCAGTTTATTACGTGGACGAAACGAAAGGCAACTCCAACAATCATCCTTTTACTTGGAGTCGTGCACCCGTTGCAGTGCTCGTGAACAGCTACGTATTCCGTGCCGACACCTTCTAGCAGCCCTGTTTAAGCGAAAATCCAGGAACCCGATTACCAAAGAAACTCTGGAAGAGCTATTCCACCCGGCATATTGACAAAGTCATACGCAAGTGCTTTTCAAGCTGTTTCGATCACACTTCCTCGGGAAATTGACTTGATTTTGGCCGATGACATTAAACGTCCACCAATATACCGTCAAGCAGGCCGTCCACGCGCTGCCACGAAGAAAAAAGGAATGATCAAACAAGAAAAAAAGACTTAGAAGCAAAGGAGAGCGACCGTCAACTCAAAAGAAAAGCTGCATTTTTCCAGAGTCCGTAAATTCCGACACATTTGGCAACGACGTCTCTCGAAACGATTCAGACCAGGCCAGCAACGCTAGCCAAGAGTCCGACGTATGTTCAATTCGGGATCTCTTCAATTTCCATCTCACGGGAGCTGTGCGACAGAAACGTCGTCCGTATCACTGCAGTACATGCAAACAAACCGGTCATAACTCCTCGAAATGTCTAGGAACAAATGTAGAGATAGAAGGCACAGATATCCAGATTGCCCCTGGCGCATATATCGTCGGGCGTAGTCCATTCATTGAGCTTAATGTTTCACATCTTTACAACAGCTAAAGTCGGTAAACAGAAGCTTGCTTGAACGATAAACTTCAATACAATGTTTTATATTCTTTGTTGCACTTATGAAGTTGGCTGTACGAGTTGGTACAATTCAAAACTGATGAATGCAACATTTGCTCCAACCTTCACGTAAATCCACGTAGTTGTAAGCTCATTCTAGATCGAGCCTTGCATGTAAATACCTACTTGAGTAGCCTCCAACAATTGTAAAGTGGTCATCCAACAGGCGAAAATTGCCGTAGAACACGTAGTGAAGCTCTGACACACGAGCATGTCATTGTTTTAACACAAAGTGCAGAGTAGTAAGATAATTAAACATAACTTACAGAGAAACCCCACGTTAAATGATCCAGTAGCGCAAATACTGACGTGAGATCGTCCTGGTCATACACCCTGCAGTCTGGCATGGGTCATCCCCTACGATCCGTGTAGTTGCGACCTCAATAGACCACTAGTTCGTTCCAGAGGTTTGAAGTAGACTGGTAAGCATTGCCAAACGGCGAGAATTCCACCACCTTACTTCATGCACCCTTTCGTGCGACGCAACACGCTCGCTGCTTAGCTGCTTCATGTACTCGTCACGGTTGTAGCATCTTGTCCAGAGTGATTGTTGATTGCTTATTTTAACCAATAAAGGTGAGCCATCCTAATTGTTCGGTGTTGTGATATATGGTGACCTATTTGTTAGGGGTTTTGATAAATATCCCGTGAAGATTCCCGTGTCCGCCATGTATGAAAGTAACTCTTGGACAAAGGCAGCTGCAAAAACCCTTTCAAGAAGTCAAATATTACGTAGAACATTTTACCCTTATAGTGTTCAGGTGCAACCTCCAAACTGGGCATCACACCAGTGATCGCCTCAGTAACTGCATTGAGTGGTCGATAATCAGTAGTTTGCCTGAACTCCTCAGTGTTCGGCTTCCGGGCAGGTAGAGCAGGGCAACACCAGCGACTCTCGCGGTTCTCATATACCCAGCCTTGTTCAACCGGTCGTTTGTTGAATTTCTGACTTGCTTGGACTGCATTGCCGGACTTTACATCAGTACGGAGTGGCGTTGGCTTTTGCCCTGATCTTGAGTGGCGGCACCCTTGCAGATGAGTCGTCGACCAACACAAGTTTCTATCCTCCATATTTACGCACCATAGAGCCGACTGGTAATGTAGTCGTCGACGACACCGCGGTCAATCGCGTTTCGTACGAGAGCATCCGCGACATTCGTCACTACATCACCAACCGAAGGTTTGCATGGCGGCATGCCATCGGGTCCTCGAAAGAGCCATCATCGTCAATCCCTCGCGACGCAAGATACTCAAGTTGCTGCTCAATATCGATTCCGGGCTCAGAAAGCAGTGCTTTACCCACCAGCGCATCATCTTCATCTGACCCGACGATCAGACAACGTTTGGGGTCCTGACAGTGTACGGGTCCAGCCGCAGTATTAAGTGTCAACCGTATGTCGACTGCGTGCGTCGAAGTTAGCAGTGTGGCCCCGACAGCACGAGATTCTACTGCATCATCGAGTTTCACATCGGGTCTTGCCCCTGTAGTAGTTGGACATATTTCCGCGAAATTACATTCTAATCGCTCCCGCTATCAGCACAATACGGCAACTCCACCTTGCCGTTCAAAACAATTGTCATCTGACCATCAATCTCGACGGCCGATGCTTGCTCGAGTCGCCTTGATCGGTAGCGTTTGCCCGCATTGCTTTCGAGTCCTTTTTTGGTTTTCGTTCGGCGAGCAGAGCCTCCTGGGTAGTCTCATCCAGGTCAGGACACTGACTCAACCAGTGATCCTTCCCACAGTGGAAGTGTGGTGGAGTGGATCCGCTGGAATGAGCAGGGATCTCACACTCACACACGGCGCCCAGAGACTGACTAACGGAGGGGGTACTCCGATAACCGTGGGGTTGTTGAGGGCTCACCTTGTGTACCTGTCAGTGGGCGGGATCTGCTCTTTCAGGGACAGGAGTGTTGTGCAGTGGGGTGAAGCTTGAACGTCCTTGGCGGGGACTCGGAGGTTGGATCCTGCGTGGGTATTCCTGCACGCAGGCTCTGGGTAGGTAGATCTTGGTCTTGGGCCGAAGATCTGGTGGATTCTTGGATCCGAGGTTGCCTTGTCGGGAGTGTGTTCCTTTGCCTTTAACTTGTTGCTTGCCGCCTCCTATAGCGGGGATCTTGGGGGGGTTGAGACACTCAGGAATCTTGGGTTAAGCAATTAATACCGTAGGATCCTGGATCCTGGGGCGCCACTAGCGTAAGGTAAGCCGGCCAAATATCTATCGGTCTTAGCTGTAGCTAGGTGCACTACGTTCTTCTTTATAACACTTAGGGGGGCACTTATACTTCCTGTTCCCTGGTGGTGAAGACACTTGCGTAGTACAAGGCAAATTGAGCTCTGATTTATGTTTAGCCAGATCCTATCCCGTACCCTATCATCCCATCCCAAATAGGATCCTGATTCACACTGGCTATCCTCTACCGACGATCTGATATGGGATCCGCATGTATCCATCGTCTCTATGCTCGGATCCGACCCTGGAACCACTCGAAATCCGACGGAATCCACCCAAGATCCGACATGTCTTAGCTGAGGGTCCGTCTTAACTTAGGCCCGCATCACTTTCTGGTCAGGATCCATCAAAGTACCTCCGGGGCAGCCTTTCTGTCGATCTCGTTGCGTCATCTGCCACTCTGCCATCGTGTCACCCACCAACGCGGTCGCTAACCATCACCTTCCACTTTCCATGCAAACCGCTTCACCACAGAAGCAACGTGTCCTCGGTTTGCTCTTGGCGTTAGCAGCAGGTTTCTGTTCCACCTTTGGGGTTGACACCACGTTGCGATGCTCCCTAGTGTCGTTGCGGACTACTCTGGTGGTCTTGCCTTGGTTGGCACCAGAATGTTGGCCTTCGTTCGATTCTCGGCGAGATTTTCCAGATCCTTCGCCTGGATGCTGATTTTACTTAGCTAGGAACCGAAAGACCTTTTCCTGTTCGAGCGCCTTATCCTTGCTCAGCTGGTACAGAGCCTGCTCATCGGTTTTACTGGAGCTGTCCACGAGCCGATGGTGAGTGTCCACCGCGTCACGAAAAGCTCCAGGCTCCAGGTATTGCTTGAGCAATTTGTACTTCTCCTTGATCACGTTGGGGGTCGAAAACATGCTACTCAGTCCATGCTGTACGATGATGTCATCGCACAACATGAAATAGTTTATCACGCGGGCCTTCACGTCAGCCTCGCGCAAGTCCATTTTCAACTCTTGGTCAAAAAGGGCATCCACATCAACGATTTCGTCATTCATGACGTTGCCAGATATTATCCAATTCAGACCGAATTCGATCTTCCGTGACCTCCTCGATGGTCGTACCCCATTCGAACTTGCACAAAGTATTGAGAAGGTTGCGGTTGAACGAGTTCTTGATGCTCCGAAGTGCCTTCGACTTGTTTTCACCAGTCACGGCACAGCGAGCCTCAATTCCATCTTCATACACTTTTCCAATTTATCAGAACTGGATGGGAGACGTTAGTGACGTACGGCGGCATGATCGAAGCGGAAGTCAGAGGAACCGCTGACGCCGAGATACTTGCAGTCATCGTCGTTGACCGTCCCGTCTCAGTCTGCCTCGTAGATTCATCCGTTGTCGTCGTCGAATCTTGGTTCGCAGGCGTGACTTAAGCTGCTCGCCCACTGCGTGTCTTCATCGTTCACGCAGTTAGTAAAGTTAACTTTGTGACGTGTACAACAAAGATTGGGAGCTGGAACTCCGTGCAAATGCCTACTTGTTTTGTAAGAAACCAATTGCAGAGTGACTTAGTATGTCTACCTTGCGAGCGCTCTCCTGCCTCCATGGCAGTCCAGGGAGAGCACTAGTACATGTTGAACATCAAGTTGCTGTTGGGCGAACAGCAACCAGATTGCTTGCCGTTGTGCGTATTGCGGGTTGGAGGAGCTGACGTGAAGATGCAGTCCTTGCCATCGCCACAGGTAGCTGGACCAGCAGCTATACAATGCTCGCGTAGCAGCTCCGCAACCCGTAGTACCTGCGCCTGGATGCGCGATACAGTTGCCCTACGAAGCGTAGTCGTTTGCTCCGCAGGCTTAGTCCCGTAAATGTGAGCTCTAGGACGAATTAGGCTTGGCCACCGTTGCGTTATTTAGCCTTGTGTCACGCCGTCTCGAGCTGGACACGCATTGCGTTGCTGTATCTGAAAGTCCTTCTGGTAGGCAATGTTGGCAGGCTTGAAGTAGATTGCAAACTCGGAGCTCCAATGATCAGAAAGCTTATTGACGAAATGCTCTTCAACCTTGGCGCGTAGCACTCGATAACCTTCATGCACTGTAAACGCAAACGTCGGTGTTGGCTGGACTCTCTGCCGGCTTAAACGCGTAGCTGTGCTGCTTTCGCTGTGTCTGTTGCTCCTTTTGCTGTGTATGCGGCGTTGCAACGTCCTCCTCCAGCTTCCAGAGAGGGTCCTGCGACTCTCGAATGCTTTTGCTCCTCTGCATTTCAGCTGCCTGCAACCTCTTGTCCGGAAGCACCACACTTCCAGCAGCTGCCTCACTCTGTCACCTCCAATAGTTACCTCTGGGGGGATTCGAACCTCCATCAGATGTGAACGGCCCTTTTCCGTTAAGCTACGGAGGCGTTGAGCACTTACTTACATTACTCACATGGGTACGACGAACAATAACGGCACAATTCTAAAGTCCATTATGTTCATGTGCGATTCTGTAGGTCCCATTCATCGTAGACTCACTGTCCGTTTAGCGGGACGCACCGCCAGATAGGCCGACTGTACGCACCCGCAGAAGCATTTCGACTACAGTTCGTGCAGCCATCAAGCCTGGTGGTTGCACTAACTAGATTCTTGGCGGATGGCTAGGTACTCCAGCTTGGTGATGTTCTTGAAATGAGTTCCCAGCTTCGACTAATAAAATGCACTGTTTCTTGTGGATTTGTCGTGAAATTCTGAAGCGGTCCAGGCTTGGTGGCTGGACGAGCTGGAGCCTTGGCATATGGCTTGGTGTTCCAGCTTGTCGTTGTTCTTGGATATGTCCTGCGAGTTCATGAGAAGGGGCGACGTTTTCTGTTGCTACGTGGCCTCGACCGCAAAGGCAAGAACGTTTGCAAACAATGGTGTTTACTCTGTTTTACAAAAGGTATATTGGTTTCAGCGGCTTGAGATCCTGAGGGGGTGGAAGGTGAGCTACCATCATGATAAAAAAAAACGGCTTCCGTTCGTGGCATGTATATTACGTGCCTTGACAAGTGGGATAACACCACTTATACTTGGTTAATGTAGATTACAACGCTGGGCTTGGACATCCCCATGACAGACGCTACGACGTCAATTGTTCGCGTCACAGCTACACGGTTGTCGATATCGAACTTGGTGTTGTGATGAAGATGGTCTCTCCAGTGCTGGCGAACGTGCATCACTGTGGTGGAGCGGGATCTGCCAAAATCCGGTTGAGGCAGGTCTCGATACCACTAGCGCCCAGACACCGACTAACGGAGGGGGTCCCCCGATGATCCGTGATCTAGCTGTGTGTAGTATTCACCTTGTGTACCCGTCGGTAGGCGGGTTTCGCTCTTCCAGGTGGCTTCTGAAGAGTCTTGCGGTGAGAGGAGAACGTCTTGAGGTGACGCAGGGGCTTGAGGTAACGTGGAAACGCTTCACTTTACCTCGGGGTACTTGATCCGGGTCGTAGGCGAGTAGTCGAGCCTTGATCCGGTCGCCTGGTCTTGATCCAGGTCTTGTAGGAGTCCAATATCGGGGATCTTGCCCCTTCCTTTCCGTTGCTTGCCGCTTCCTTTAGCAGGGGTCTTGATGGGTTGAGATTCGACGTGATCTTCGGGCCAAGCAATTAATTCCTTCCGATCAGGAGTTCGCACTGAAGGATAGGTCACTAGATAGGGAAAAGCTGGCCAATATATTATCCAGACTTAACCACTACACTTGATCACGTATCCTTGCCTTCCCCCAGACGCTTGTAGGGCCAATGTAGTTCCCGATTCCAGGCGTGGACGAAGGCACTTGTGAGGTTCAGAGCAAATTCGAGTCTGTTTAGAGTTATGCCTTTCTCTACTTGTCACATCCTGATTCACTATCCTACGATCACCTGACACCTGGATACACGCCCCACTTCTGTCTGATCCCCATCCTATGATTATGATCCTGAGCTGATACTTGATCCCGAGCTGATACTTGATCCCGAGCTGATACTTGATCCTGAGCTGATACTTGATCCTGCTTAGTTGTCGCTCGAGGGGCCTAGATCCCTCCTCCAACATCTCCCAGCCATCTCCCGATGCATGCTCGTTCCGATCCTGGCTGAGTCGTCGGTGATGTCGCGGGATCCTCTAGTGGCCCCGTGTGGGCACTCCGGCCCGTGTTGGCACTCCGGCTCCGCTCAGTCGCAAGCTCGGATGCTCGTAACCCTACCCCGTCGGTCGATCACGTCTCTTCGATCCCGTGGGTGGCCTCTGCATCACAGATCGACCCGTTTCTTGCTCCAGCTCTTCTCAATTCCGCGAGCGGAATTGCCTTTTCCGAGGAAATCTCGAAAATCTATCGCAGAAATCTGATTCGCTTCACCACATCACCACAGCGAGAAAAGAAAGTTTATTGCAGCGCATTTTCTGATGAAACCACTTAGTCTTTGCACTGTATCGCCTTGTCGAACGCTGTAGACGCGAACGTGTTGACGTTCTCTCTCGGCATGCCTCCAAGACGGCGATGATCACTGCATAAATCTGTGACGGCCGCGCATACGCAGTGCAAAACGCACAAGACTGCAACTGTGGTTTTTGTCGTCATGCTGACGTCCACGATGGCTGAGTTGGCCGGAAGTTGACTTGGTTGTCGTGCTGTGCTTCTGTTCGAGAGTGAAAGAGTAGTAAAAACTGGATAAACATCGGGAGAGACACCAAACTCGTTCCCACTTCAGAATACCTCGCGGGGGTGTTCTGAGAACCCCATACATAACCGGTGTTGTGCTGAAAGTCGTTCCGAGTGCCGTGCATATTTTGGCCAATGAGAGATCTCTATTTTTCAGATCGAGTTTCGGTAGGGTCTAAAAATTACTTCCTCCGGTCGGAAATGATTGCAAATTGCATCAAAACCAGTGCTATTTGTACAAGAGGCAGGGCAGAGCTCCAATGCATTGCTGTTTGAAAGCACCGCTCTCAAACTGAAACAGCGATTCTGCTAACTTTGCCAATTTTTAAGTGCTGAAAGCGTTTAAGCCCTTAAACAAAAGCTGGGGATGTAGCACGCTTTGCTGTGCTATCCGCTAAAGGAGGTAGAGGCTTGTTGGGCTAGTACTACTAGTAGTAAATAGAGGCATGTCCCGACAGGATTACAATTTGAGATTTGAAGGGGATTCCGCTCTGACAATGAAACATCCTTTTGCCTCCTGTTTGATCATATTTTTTTGTATTTTTCAGTCTTTTTAAACGATTAAAAAAAGGAGAGCCAATAGAATCGCGTTCCGCATCAAATGATACAATCCGTGCTCCAATTGCATGCCTAGAAAAAAAGTTGTGAATAGCCATCTGTTTTTCATTGCAATCTTTAAAAACCAGAGGAAGTACATCCTAAAATCGAAACCGATAAACGAATGAGTGTGACACCCAAAAAAATATTGTAGATTAACCCTTTTAATAAAAGACATGTGTAGATTCTGTAGGTTGAGCTACAAAATACCCAATAACTTTTTTGCAGTGATATTTGTATGGCGAAAGCATTTTGGCAACTTATAATTGTGTAAATTGCTCATAATTAAATAAGAGAAGTGTAGATTTTTATTTGCCAATTAGCCATCGGGGCTGTTAGGTTCTCGAAAACCACTGGCCACAATGACAGCGCCATCGCGGTTGCTGACGTTCAAGGGTCATCGTGATTCAGTGAACACTCTGCTGTGCGAGGACGACGTGCATCCGAATGTACTTGCATCGGGCAGTGATGACGGTACATGCCGGTTGTGGGACGTGCGCACCACGCGGGTGACCAAATGCCTGAACATCAAGAAGGTACTGGGCACGGAGGACGAGGACGAATGTGCCGTAAATTCACTGGCCTTCGGCAAGACTACAGCAGGCGCGGAAAGTGCTTATATTTACGTGGCAGCGGGAAACAAGGTGCTAACGTTCGACTTGCGGAAGCTGGCGTTGATTGTGGATTGCGTGGACCGCCCGATGTTCCAGCAGAACGAGGATGAGATCAACGTGCTCTCACGACACCAGGGCAAGCACGGCAAGTTCCTGTCTGCGCCGGATGATACGGGTGATATCTGTGTGTATGACCTGGAGAGCCACCGCCTGTTTAAGACGTTGCGCGGCCAGCACACCAACATTTGCAGCGTCGCACCCTTCCGCCCGAACGCTCCATGGGACCTAGTGTCTGGAGGAATGGACGGCTTGCTGCACTTCTGGGATTTTTCTCGTGGGCGCGTCAAGTTTAGCATCGATCTCAATACTGGCTTAAACGGATTGGGGGAGAACGCTGGGGGCAATGGTGCCCAGCAAATGTTCAACCCGCCGTTAGTGCACTCACTCGCATTCGCGTCAAATGGCAAGTCCTTTGCAGCTGGTCTAGGTGACGCTAGCATTGCTGTCGTTGATTTCAGCTCGAAGCAGATCGTTCGACGGCTAAAGCGCCATGGAGCTACGGTATCGCAAGTTCACTTCCCTTCGTTTCGTCCCGAGGACAGGTTACTGTCAACCGCTAACGACGCGAAGGTGTGTGTGTGGGACTACAAGAGAGCTCTGTCACTTGACGCGCCAGATGAAGATAATGATATCGACCCGACCCGACCTAATCCGTTTGTAGTCTCGGAGGTTTCACTGGGTGACAGTCCCAATGCTATCACCACCACAAACCAGCAAAACATGGTTGTTGTAGCAGACGTGTCCAAGGTAATCGCAGCGTACTCGCTTGCTTAAGCCACTACAATGTACACGTAGTCGTGCATCAACTACTTGACTCGTTGTCGACAACTTGTCGTGAGCCTACTTGCGAATTTCTGAATTGGATGGCTAGATTTGTTTCTGTGACCAGCGGAAAAAAAATTCCGCAGCAGCGAGGTCTGTCGTTGAGACGGTCTCGTATGCAGCACTGCGGTCTGACAATAGGCGATAGGTAGGCTGGCGAGTAGAGAAACAAGGATCCACAGGTGCTTTCAAGAAGGGAGTTTATTCGTTCACTTCCACGGAAATTGTACTGAGTCCGATTTGTCAAGACGAAAGTGTCTTGCGGCAACAGTCTCTACAGGGTCTTTTCAGGTCGGACGTGAGTATTGAAAATCTGCACTCTAGCACCTACATAAAGTCATCGTAGTCGTCATACGTGTCTTCGTATCCAGCGTACCCCTTTCCGCCAGCGCCACCGTTGCCGACATTGCGCTCCACGTTCGCATAGCCCTGCTTGCCTGCCTGCTTCTTCTTCTTGCCCTTCGGCTTCGCAGCCGCAATCTTCTCGTTCTTAATGACATTGACAATGGTCGTGATCTCCTTCATATCGTCAGCTGTCAGGTTCACTGACGCCTTGGTGAGAATCACCTTCAAGCACTCAAGAGCGTACTTAGAGTTAGACGTGGCCAACCTTGACGAAACCACATCACCTAGGTGCTCGTGGTCGGCGAGAGACAGCAGACGCAAGCTCGAAATGGCGGCATCAGCCTCATCAGCCGCACCAGCCGCGGGCTTTGGCGGAGCGCCGGCAAAGGCGTCGATAGCCATCTCGAAGTCCGCCTCCTCAATAGAAGCCTTTTCGCGGGCACGGCGCTGGTCATCAGTTTCGTCCGCCTGGGCAGCAAGCCGCGCCTTGGTAAGGGCGATCTCCATCTTCTGTTTCTCTTCGATTTCCTTGAGTTTCATCTTCTTCAACTGCTTTGGCTTAAGCGGGCCCTTGGGGGCAGCTGGCTCAGGCTTAGCAGCGACAGGCTGCTCGTCTTCTTCCTCCTCATCTTCCCAGCTAGCGGCAACCTTCTGCGTCTCCGTTAGTGACGGCACTTCAAACTCGTCATCATCTAAGCAGATAAGTGGGTAAAGAGAAATTGTGAGAGAATCGAAACGCGTTAAGAGAAATCAAAAACCAAGTAAAAGCTGCAGTGCTAGCTGGAGACAATAGTAACGCATGTGGAGGGCAGTGGAACGTACCCCAGGAGTCCATCTTGGCAGGCAAAGCAGTCGACGTGCGAGTAAGCTGGCGTTTCCTGTTCTTCTCTCCCCGCCATTGGCAGGCGTGCGTCACCCCGTACCATAAATACGGTACATATGAGGTCTGTAAAAACGGATATATGTGCTGAAATTCGTTTCCAAAGTACATGTATCCTGAATGTACCCCAGGTTACGTTTTACGAGAGGCGAATCCACACCGCACGTCAAAAGCTATTTATGCGCATGGTGTCGACCAGCATCATGTTCCGACGTGGGGCGCCACGTCTTAAGCTGCAGCAACGACGCTTCTCCCAGCACTCTACCGGTGGAAGCACGAAGACTCCAGATGGAGGCAACATCTTCGCCGGCAGCTGGAAGATCCCGGCCACCATGGGTTTCGCGCTTATTGGCTTCCTGCAGTGGTACCACCTGAACCACCCGACGGACGAGGAACGCAAGACGCATCCGGCTGCAGCGCTTAGTCGTTTACCTGGCGTGCACACGGCGTTTGAAGACGCAATGGCCACGGAGCGCCAGCTGCAGTCGTTGAAACTTTTCCCGTACCGAGCTGCTAGCCGCCTCTGGGGTGCTGTGCACGACAAAGAGCTGTACGGACGAAGATGTTGCGATTTATTCAGGATGTTATAGTGTATACTTATGCTTTATGTTGTTTATCGTAGTCCATCGTGGCTGCGTGAACCCGTTTACAAGGCGTGGACTGCCGTGTTTAACTGCAAACTGGATGAGATGAAGTACCCGCTCCAAGACTATGCCAACCTCGGTGAGTTCTTCTCGCGTCCACTAAAGGAGGGTGTCCGTCCGTTCGACTCGGTTCC
This sequence comes from Phytophthora plurivora, assembly GCA_030027945.1. Classification (NCBI taxonomy): domain Eukaryota; phylum Oomycota; class Peronosporomycetes; order Peronosporales; family Peronosporaceae; genus Phytophthora; species Phytophthora plurivora. The sequence continues at coordinate 82,941 of CP125258.1, forward strand.
GAGCCATCTTGCTAGTCCTGTCGACGGAACCGTGGCCTCTATCGGTGTGGTGAACGACTCGACCACCGTGCCGACGCTGGAACAGATCAAGGGTGCTCGCTACCGCCTTGACGAGTTCCTTGGTGATCTCCCTTCTTTCTTCACGAAGAAGACGGCCGCTTCTAAGGGCAAGAAGATGTTCCATTGTGTGCTGTATCTTGCGCCTGGCGACTACCACCGCATTCACGCCCCAGTGGACTGGAAGGTTGAGGAGCGTCGCCACTTCCCTGGCAATCTTTTTCCTGTCAACCAGACTGCTGCACACCTGATCCCGAGTCTCTTCGTGGAAAACGAGCGCGTAGCATTGCTGGGTGAATGGGAGCACGGCTTCTTTTCTCTCACTGCAGTTGGTGCCACCAACGTGGGCTCCATTGTCATCACGAAGGAGCCGGAGTTTCGAACGAACACTGCCGTGCAGGACCCACTAGTAGGCCAGTGCATTACGAAAAACTATGGTGCTCAGGTGGATACTACGCGTGGCGAGGAAATGGCACAATTTAAGGTTCGAACAAATGCTTGTCCGAAAATGTTATTGTCTGCTAACTATTGTTGCGTTGCACAGTTGGGCTCCACAGTGGTGTTGGTTTTCGAGGCTCCTGAGTCGTTCCAGTTCACTATCAAGCCGGGTGACAAGGTAGGTCGCTGAAGTTATTGTTGGTCTCGTATTGTCGATCCTGACAACTACTTGTGTACGCAGTTGATTCTTGGTAGGTGCATCGGACAAGTGAAGTAGTGGTCGTCGAATCCACTGACCACCCAACAATCATACCCCAAGGCTATTACATGTGCCATTATGGCATGTCTAACTGAGGCAAATTGTCACCAACACTGCGTGTATTTTTTTGCGAAATAAACGCGACTAAACTCATCGACCACGATTGCATCTTCCTTCACAGTTTGGAATCCCATTAGATTGGCCGCCAAGTTGGACGTGCAAGCTGAGCTTGTCGGCTCGATAGTCGAGTCACTCGACTCGGTGCGGCAGTGCAAAGATCAACGCTAACTTGAATGCCGGGACAATTTGCGGCCCGCAAACACAGCATACCTGTACCATGTACTCCAAGCATGCGCCACGCACTTGATTATGTTGATGATGTCACTCACGCACAAGTACCTCGGATTTAACTTTTGTATCGGAGGTTTCCAATAAATTTTGCATCTTGATTCGAAAAACCGAGGGTGGAATAGAATAACTAGGCGTTTCGAAATCATACAAATATCTATATGCGCCGCTAATAAAATTCGAATGGGAGTTTGATTGTCATAATCCAACTTTTACAGATTCTTCCAATACTTCTTCAATAAACCCCGTTTGCAACCGATCTGCTGTCGTTACGCGATCTTGGCACAACAACTGCACGAAGCACCTTGGCTCATTCGCCTTCTCGCTCGCCAGAGTTCAGGTTGTTCGATCCACAAGCAACTCGTTCGTCTCAGCGGTATACACCGGGCAGCTCCAGTTCGCAAACGAACCGTGTTAGGCAACAATGCAGCACTCGCAGAGCGATGTGGCGCTGGGCACCAATGGCAGCTGGGCCGACCTAAAGATCGCCGAGGGTCTCAAGAAGCGCAGCAACACAGCACAAAACCTCCAGTTCTATGGTAAGCATGCTAGCCATTTCGTCTTATCCTGGTCAAGTTTAATAACGTTCGCCTGGTCTAACTCACGCATGTTCAACCTGTGACGTGTGACAAAATGCAGTCGAGGAACAGAAGCGCTTGTACCAGGAGTTGCCGTTCTCGGTGCTACCGGGTATGCGCCGGCAGTCCTTCCAGCGTGAGCGTAGCTTCTCCAATCTCAAGTCTCGCAGCTCGTGGGGCTCATTTACCAACCTCGTGGCCCGAGCCGGTGAAGAGCAACCGCTGCTCGGAGCTGATGACGAGTTTCCCGAGCCGGGTTACACGTTCCCATTGCTGCTGAGCTGCGGCGTGGCCCTGATGAGCGCCTTTCAGTTCGGCTACAATACTGGTGTGACTGGAGGCATCAATCCGGATATCATTTTTCCTGGTCATTCGGACATGCAGTGGGCTATCTGTGTGTCCATCTTCGCAGTAGGAGGTCCTATTGGCTCGCTCACTGCCGGCCAAGTGAGTACTGCACTGGGTCGCAAGAAAGCTCTGCTGGTAGACTCTTTCCTTTTCATCATCGCTGGCGCCATCATGGCGCTATCCGTGAACATCTACGCACTGATTTTGGGCCGTTTCTTGGTTGGCTTTGCCTCGGGAACGGTGAGTGTTGTAGTGCCGCTGTATCTGGGTGAGCTCGCACCGCCCAACTTGCGTGGCGCCTTGGGCACAGGCTACCAGTTGTTCATGGTCATGGGCATTTTAGCCGCCGATCTCCTGGCGTTCAAGTATTCTGGAGAAAGCCAAGGAATTGCTCAACCTGGCTGGCGTTTGCTGTTCGGTTTTACAGCCGTTCCGGGGATCCTGCAACTCGCCCTAGCGTCACTGCTAACGGAAAGTCCGCGATGGCTGCTCACGAAAAATCGTCCCAAAGAGGCTGCGGATATTCTGCGTCGGCTGCGTGGCTCAAATGATGTGTACGAGGAAATCGACAGTATTTGCTCAGCTAGTGACAACGAGTCGGGTGCGAACACGGGGATCTGGGATGTCCTCAAGGATCGGAGCATTCGCTTCCCGCTAGTGGCAGCGGTGGTGCTACAAGTTGCTCAGCAGTTCAGTGGAATCAATGCTGTCATGTTCTATGCCAGCTCTTTCTTCAAGAACGTTGGCCTGAAGGACCCTCTGGTGGGTGCTACGTTGGTGTACACTGTGAACGTTATTTCGACCGGTGTTGCGCTGGTTCTAATGGATACGGCTGGTCGCCGACCACTGCTGATTTACTCTGCGATTGGAATGATTTTCTCCAGTATCGTGCTGACACTGGGATTGATGAACGCGCTTCCGTTTGCCAGCATGGCTAGTGTGGGCGGCGTCATGTGCTTTGTGTGGTTCTTCGAAATTGGTTTGGGTCCCATCCCGTGGCTGATTGTGGCCGAAATGTTCCCTGCTAAGCCGCGCCCTACTGCAATGAGCATTGCCACCATGGTGAACTGGTCGTGCAGTTTTTTGGTTGGCTTGACGTTCCCAACCATGCAGCGCGAGCTAGGCGAGTACACCTTTGTGCCGTTCTGTATCGCGCTATGCATGGCACTGGCATTCACGCTCAAATACGTGCCTGAGACGAAGGGCAAGACCATCCAGGAAATCCAGGCCGAGCTTCATTTGAAGCAGCAAAAGTCCATGGAGATTTAAGCTCAGATTTAGAAGAAAAGCGAACGTGAGCTGTCGACGAAGGAGTCCAGTGAAGAGTCAAACATGGGCAAAAGCGTTCAATATGGAAATAGCAAGCGGCAATGTTCATTCAGTAAGAAATGTTCGTAACAACAAGCAACGTGAAAAGCATTCTTACCGACCTCGTGGATGTCTATCTCTAAATCTTGCGGCGTTTCTTCGCGTCGTGCTTTAGAATCTTCTTCACGACTCGGTTCTTCTGGCTCTGTATCTGGCGAGCCGATACAAGCACCTTCGATTGCACAGACTTGCTCTTCTTAATCATCATGAAGTGCTTGAGACGCTTCTTCTCAGTGTTGGTAGTACCACCACCTGAGCGCTTGTGTTTGTAGTCCTCGCGACCTTCAAGGACGACACGAAGACGTTCTTCTTGAGTCAAACGCTTCTTCTTGGAGTAGCCCTCGAGATCAGTAGGATTAACCTTCGTAGCATCTGAGCTTGCCTTCGCGGCATCCTCCTCGGCCTTGCGCTTGCTGCGTGACTTCGGGTCCTTCAAGGCTGCATCACGTTCTTTCTTCAACATTTCAATGCGTTCAAAATCAAGCGGGGTCAGGATACGGCGAGCGTCCAGTCGATCCTTCTGATCAATGGAGGCGTCCTCAGTACTCTCTTCCTCCTCGGCGTCATCTCCATTGGGCTCATCGTCATTTTCACCCTTGTTGTCCTCCTCATCGGACGAAAGATCCACCCACTCATCCTCCGATCCATCCTCGTCAGACGTAGATGAAGCAACCTCCCACCCATCCTTGTTGTCCTCACCGTCAAAGCGTCCGGCTGCTTCAGCTTCCGCGAGAAGTTCCGCGCCGTCCACGCCTTCGCTCGCCACAAGCTCACCGAAGCGGTGGGGTTTGGCTGCTTCGTTGTGAAATTTGCCACGGTTCTTGCGCTTAAGTAGGACCGGGTGAATATCACGAATGAGGTTAAGAACACCACGAGCTGCCATGACGATAGTTTTATCGCGCGCACGGTTGTACTGGACCAAATCGCTCACCAGAACATCCATGCCTTCACACTCGAGCAACAGGGGGATACGACGGAAAAGCTCGCGCAGAGAGTTGATACCGACAGCAATCACCTCAGATGAGCACCGCTCCGTGACAAAGTTGTGAGCAATGCTTTTGACAATAGGCAACAGCTCCTCCGGTGGGATTTCGTCGTGGCACGACTGCACCAAATACGCCAAAATGGCAGTCACATTCTGTTGGTGAGACTGCAAGTAACGCTGCAGCAGCGGGTAGAAAGGGAGCACCACGAGCTTGTGGAAGCCCAGGATACGACCGATGAAGTTCATCATGAGCAGTTTCACCTCAAAACGCTCCGTGCAGCCCTTCAGCAGCTTCAGTTGACGCTCAGCAACACCTTGAGGGTCATTCAACAGCTCGATAGCAGGAAACGTGGCCATGAAATCGAGTTCACGCTTGCGCGCTCGCTTATTCTTGGTAAGGGCCTGTAGCGTATCCCGCTGACGCTTCTTCGTCTTCTTCGAGTGGGAGTGGAAATCCACCGCCACAAGCGCCTTTTTCTCTTTCTTCTGCTGTTCTTCGTCGTCCAGAATGTCCTCGTCAATTCCTAAGAAGAAGCTGAGCGCCATTACCAGCAGCTTCGTGTTCTTGCTCGTGCAAGCTGTGACGATGACGTTCACACTGCGTTGGTCGTGCCAGATCTTGCGCTTGAAAAGTTCCATCAGCACCTGCAGCGACTTGATGGCGGCGTGTTCACTCTCGTCTTTGAGCATTTCAAAAAGGAAGTTCTGCAGAGCCTTATTAACCTTCACATTACGTGATGTGGCGTTGAGTTGGCGGATGTCCGACACGATATGTTTATACAGCAGCTCACGTAGACGTTTGTCCGGACAGCGGAATAGCTCGAAGAAGAGTTTGAGCAGCGTAATGGCGTCCATGAGGCCGCGGTTGCGCAGCAGCATCAAGCTCTGTACCAGCGTCTTGCGCAACTCTGGCTCCAGGACCAGGTAGTTGTCACGCAGGAGCGCCATGATCTGCTCCGGGAAGGCCGCCATTTCCACGGGGTAACACTTGGCTACATGGCTCAGGAAGTTCACCAGCGCGCCAAAGTGAGCAGATTCCTTCGTGGGCTGTAGCAGGAACAGTTGATACTCGCTCTCGAAGTGGCGCAGTTGCATGAGGAACTCGGTGCGGTAGCCCACCGGGTCGCGCTTGACCATGTTCTGCAGCTGCGGCAGCTTGCCGATCACATCCGGACGAGACGCGTTCACAGCCTCCATGGTCGCTATACACGTCAAGCACGGAGGTTTAACCGGAGTGCACTGTCGAGCAGCGTGTGTGTCTTTTGATGTTGCCAGGGCCTCCACCCATTTGCTAAACTAAATTACCTCGATATAGTGGTGTCAGTAAACCGAGGGTTGTCGTTTTGCTCGATTGTTGGCAAAGATGAGAACTACCAAGCAGCAGGAGCATGAGGCTGCGTTCTGCCTGCGCAGCGACATCTCCGTTCGAGTGGTGCAGGACACCACCAAGGTGGACGGACTAGGCGGCGAGGTGTGGGCTGGCGCGCTTGTCCTCTGCGAGTTCCTTCAGAAAAACAGTCAGGACATGGTGCAAGGACGCGACGTGGTCGAGCTGGGTGCTGGCTGCGGACTGTGCGGCCTGGTGGCTGCCGCACTAAGCGCCAAGTCCGTCGTTTTAACGGACGAATATCCAGACTTACTGGAGAGGAACATCGCCAAGAACCGTCATCTCTGGGCTGAGCGTGAGGCTGAAGGAGCACCTGTCGCTTCGAGCGGAGAGCTGGAGTGGGGCGTCGCCGATTCCGTTGCGCCGTTCGCCCACAAGTTTGACACTGTGTTGGGTAGCGAGATTACGCAGCTAGGTCGAAGCCTGCACGCGCCATTACTTGAGACGATTCGATCTGTTCTCCGTCCTGGGGCCAAGTCTGTGGCGCTCCTCTCGATGGATGCGTGCCGAGCCACTTGTGAAGGAGTGTGCGACGCGAGGAAGTGTACCGCCTCGCACTTTGTTCAAACAGCTAAGGAGACAGGTTTCGCAGTGCGACATCATCCATTGGTACAACTGGCGTCTCGTGAAGCAGTGACTACGTTGGTAGGGGCCCTAGGCCGGCCACTGCACATCGATGAGGACGACTGGAGTGTTGTCTTTGAGCTACGTCTTGATGAATAGAAATGGCTACACTTTGTACAGACTTGATTTCAGTATGGATGAAAAAATTAGAAGAGAACAACAGCAACCTTTCACGATCAGTTGACGACTTTGAGAGCAGCGATGCCGCCTCTCGTAGTGATTCGCAGCGGCTGCAAGCACGTCGAGTATCTGGAGAACCGCAGTGCATGGCGCCGCGCACCGCGACCGGATCTACCCAGCAGCAGCGACGATGAACGCGCAGATAACGAGGAGGAGGAGGAGGAGGAGGAGGAGGAGGAGCTATTGCGCCAAGCAGAGGAAACATGGCGTGGCCCAGGCATCACCTGTGGCGTCAGTAAAGCATTCGGATTCTCTCGCGAGTTGTGCGATGTGGAGGGCATGCATGCGTTCCGCTGCGCGGACTGCAGTAATGTGGTGGCTGATCGCGACGATGTCGTTTCGAAGACGTTCTTCGGTCGAACTGGCAAAGCTTTCCTGATGAACAACATGTAGGTCAAAGGCTGCTCTCTGATACGAAACGCTACATTTTAAAATGGTATGTGTTTGTTGCTGTTAAGGTACAACATTCGTGAAGGTCCAGCGCGCAACCGATATCTAATGACTGGGATGCACACGATAGCCGACGTGCTGTGCAGCCAATGCGGCTTTGTCTTGGGCTGGAAATACGTATGTGACTTTGTTTGCTTCATGATGTTTGCCATCCTAGTAACGCTTTTTCATCTTGTGCTGCCAGGTTAAAGCCATGGAGAGCTCCCAAAAGTACAAAGAAGGCAAGTTTATTATGGAGCAGGCTGTGGTCCAGGACGACTCGGAAGAGCAAGCCTGGAACCGTCTGTAGCAGCCCCGATGTGACAGTCAAACCGATTCATGTCTGTAGCGTAGCAAACGACAACTAGTACAAGAGTGTGAGGAGGACAAGGCAAAACTTACCAGTATGCACGGAGATTTTCAGCTCGCACGAGAAAGCAATACTATAACTTATATGGCAGCCATACCTCTGTTCTCTCTGCGGAGCCAGCAAAGCCGTCTGCTAGGCCTATGTGTCCTCCTTCTCCTTCTTGAAGCTTCTCCACTCGTCCCTCTTCATTTGCTAGCGGCTCTACGATAGAGACGTGTTGTCTTCATCTACTGACCAGGCGGGCCTCGCATTCCAGGGGGCGGACCGGGGGGACCACGCATACCTGGAGGTGGCATCATTCCTGGCGGAGGGCCCATTCCCATTCCAGGGGGAGGGCCCATGCCTGGAGGAGGCATTCCCATGCCAGGCATCGGTCGAGGAGGAGGCATCATACCACCGGGGGGTCCAGGAATTCCGCGGCCGCGGCCGTATGCCTGCGGTTGTGCCATTGCTGCCACTGAAAACACACATAAATAAAAAATGTTAGCCTCGTATCCACTGCTCGTGACTCCGTGGGAACTGCTTGCTGGTGGTTGTGGAGGCTGGACTGACTCCATCATACTAAGATCGTAGGCAGTAGTTTCCTATGTTTGTGCTCAGTCGGGTTCGGAGAGAAGCCGTGCGCCCGATCACTTATCTGTTCGATTGATCACTTGGAGCCAGCCACTGCGACACCACCACCACTACAAGCAGCAGTCATCGTATCAAAAGCACAAAGATGAGATCGTACCTTGTCCTGGCTGCATCATTCCTGGTGCCGGTCCTCCAATTCCGCGCATGGGCGCCACAAGTCCCATGGGAGGAGCACCCATCGGCGCCGCCGGGATGCCACGTCCCGCCGCACGTGCCACACCGGGGCCGTTCGGTCCGACGGTCTCGTTCTCCTTGGCAAGCGGCGGACCCTCCACAGTGAGGGACACAACGCTCTCGCCGCGCAGCAGCACGAGGCCCAAGTGGCGCTTTTCCGTGCGTTCCTCTGATACCGCCGTCTTAACCTTCGCCTTGAGCGTCCGGAACTCCTCGCAGTCTCCCAGCACCAGGTTCATGTGCTTGTCAAAGGCCATGAAGTAGCCAATGAGTACGCGCGAGTCCTGCAGCGTCACCTTCATGCGGTAGTTGATGTAGTTGAGCATCTTACTGCTCTTGGTCATCACCATCTTGGCCCCAGCTTTCAGTTGATCGCTCAACCAAGACAAAGAGCGAAGAGCAAGCACCTACGCTAATACTTTCCTTCGTACTGGCGCCGCTCCCCACCCGATCCAGAAACCTTCTATTTAGCATAATGTATGCAATTCATACACCTTCTATTTAGCATAGATTATGCAATATACAGGTTTCAACAAGTTCAAGGCTCGACGTGATGATGAAGCACTTTCAGATTCGCCCGACACGATGTCGCACAGCCAAGCTGCAGACGCGTTCCCAGCGGCAGGCGCCTGTGCAGAGCTCCTGCTTGCAGATAACAAGGACGCGGTATACGAGGGCGAACTCAAGAACCTGCTGCGTGAAGTCCTGGAACGTGGATGTGGAGTCCACCTCCTGTCGCAATTGCTGCCGGAACTGGCAGCGCTCTCCTCTCTGCTCTACGCAGCGGTATCCATCGGTGTGGAGCAGCCTGGTCAGACGCTGGGTGAGGAATTCTGCGACATCATCCGCGTTGCCAAGCCAGGGTCCGGGCCAGTGGCGCCAGTACGAATTAGGCGTCACGCATTGTGGCTGCTCTGTTCTGTATTGCCAGGATATCTAGCAGCGCGGTCGCAAAGCGGTTGGAAAAACTTGAGCCAACTTACACGTACCCCGCGGGAACGTATGGAACAGCAGCTTCGTCTTCGACGGGAAGCTGCGGCTATTGCAGCAGGAACGAATGAGAACTCTGGTGATGCTCACTGTTCGACGGATAGTCGAGTAGCCGTATTGAAGCCCCAGAGGCTGCTTCAATTACTGGACCAGGCGGTATTAAGGGTCAAGGCAATTGGTACATGGATCGAAAACGATGTATTCCCGGCGTCCTACGAATTCAGCTTGGCTTGTGTGCAACAATGGGGGGCCCACGCGCACCTCGCAGCTTTCTACGTATTCGCGCGGTACTTTCACTTGGCGAAGCGAATAGCCAACATCCAGTACGTGTTTGTCCGGAAGGATTTGATGCCAGGTATGAATCTATCTCTGCTTGGATACTTGATGTCGCTACGCTTGCTCGCCACGGCGGTGATTGAACTCAAGCGTCTGGGTGAGCACTCCAACCAAGAGAAGAAGTTACGGCAACAAGAGGCGAGAGCTGCAGCTGGTATCCCAGCAACACTGTTTGCTCATTCGGAGAGGGTGCCTACGTCGCTTTCGTTTGCAAGCACGAGCTCTGGCCCATCTCAGCAACAGTCGATTGGTGGAGGCCGCCAGCAATCCCGTCGTAAATGCGCTCTCTGTTTGGGCGAGCGTGTATCTCCAGCTGCTACCCCCTGTGGTCATGTGTTCTGTTGGGAGTGCATCGTGGGCTGGTGCCAAAAAAACAAGACGGAATGTCCGCTGTGTCGACAAGAGACTCACCCTCAGCAGATCAAGTGTGTGTACAACTACGTCTAATGAGATGTGCGACTTGAAATAAATGTAACAACACAATATTGATTTTCCGGCGCGTGTCATGCTCGGAGTGGTTGTCTAATCTAGTGTTTCTTCTGACGCTTGTTCTTCTTGCCGGAGGACTTGGAGGCCGCCCGCTTCCCCTTTCCTTGAGTCTTCGTATTTGAGGCTTCCTGTTTCGCAGTTTTGATATCCTGTTCTTCCTTCTTGGCATTCACTGCTTCCACGTACACTTGGTCAGAGCTGAGCGCGTTGTGGATGAAGCGCTTGGAGGCGTCCTTGTCTAGCACTAGCTTTGGGCCCTTTGCCAGCTCCTCCGCATCCTTAATTTTCTTAATAAATGCCTTCACGCGCTCCTGATACATTAGAATGGAATCGTGAAACCAGTGTGAGTACCTAGCGTTTTCGTCTTCAAGTGTGTGCTTGTGTTCATACCAGCTCCTGCTTGACGTGCGTCTGGCGGATATCCTTGGCGGAAACACCCTGAGTTTTTAGGAACACGAAGAGCAGCGCATTGATAGTGTACGCTTATGTTTCACAGAGGAACGAGCATCTCGTTAGTTGATTTTCAATTTTGATAAGAGATTCGGTGAACGTACCAAGCGACACTTGCACCTTTGCTCGCTCTAGAGGACTGAGTGGCGCCACAAAATCTTCCATCGAAGTCTGCTTGAACACAGCCAAGTGCTCCTCAACCGCTGCAAGCGTCTGCTCCACGCTGCCGAAAGCTTCCACCGCTTGGTCGCTCATTTTTGCTTTTTGACAAATTGGTTGGAAGCTAACGAGGTGTGGTACACACCACTGATCGACCTGCCGAAATGGCTACATCGACATCGAGTCAATGTTATCGACAACAAACATGAACACGAAACGTAATAAATTGGCAAACGCAGTTTGAATATCGCTGTACTGACTACAAGACAAAGCCACTCTCGTGATCTTCATTGCTAGTGTCGGCGTTACCATTGCCGGCGTTACCATTGCCGCTGTTTTCGACACCGCGAGGACCTGAATCTGTTTTGCGTCGTTTCATCATTACCTCGACAGCGTGCGAGAACGCTGACGCCGGCGCCTGCCCGTTCGGGTTGTTGATCTGCAGTGTGTCGATCAGGTCCTTCTGCAAGTCAATCATTTCGCTCATCTTGCTCACCAGCTCTTGGAATCGCTGATCCATCAGACTTATGAACTGCATCAGCAGCACGCTCGTTGGATCAACGGCATCAACAGTGGCCTCCATCGCCGATGCTGGGCGCTTATTGCTGTTGGTGTGCTCGCTTGGCGATGCAACCTGGGCGGTCATTGCTGCAGTGCCAGTAAGGTGATTAAGTTTAGGGCCGGAGACGGCGCCATCCTCGTTCCTGGCTGCGGATGTGACTGGTACTTCCAAGTGCGATGACAACGGGGTCTGTTGGGTAGCTATAACGACTTGTTGCCTCACTTGAGCAGTTTGAATATCTTGGTGAGCAACGCTGGAACCGGCTGAGATCGCAGTCTCCACTTGATGGGTCTCCTCCACTGGTGTCGGTTCCGTAGACATCACTTCCATCGTTGGCACTGCCAAAGTAGTAGCAGCAGCTGCAGGATCGGGCTTTACGGTACTGCGAGCATTCTCCTCCCTCGCCACTTCATACTGCCGCCGATGCTCCACCGAGTACACCTCACCGTCCTGCAGGTGCGCTCGGATGAAGTGTTTCTTGAACTTCTGCGTGCGCATCGCCCTGTTGCAGTTCGGAAACATGCAGATGATGCCGTTCTTGTGCTTGCTGCCCACCATCGCCCGGTGTTGAAACGCGCGAGCTTCAAGGTCGTCCGGGTAACCCTCGGTTACGCTTCCTCTGCGCCTGAGACTTGATGTAAACCACTGGTTACACTGAACCACCCATACATTAATCAAGTAAGCCAAATTCATGCAGTTTTAGCCAATTAAAAATCGCCTAGCTAAAGTAGCTAGGTGCGATGGCTACATCTTCAAGCACTTCAAGTTGCGCCTGCGAGAATTTGGTCTTCGTCTCGAGCCAATTGTCCTGGTGCGTGCGCTTAAAGTCCAGCAGCGTCTCTTTCACGTCCTTCTCCAGGAACGAGATCGTATTGGACGATCTCTTCATGTAGAGGAACTGGCCAAGCTCTTCGAAGATCGGAGGTACGAAGTCTGGCACGTCGTGCGGAAACGCCAGGACAATGGCGCTTAGACTCAAGACACTCTCCGTCATCTTCACTTCGAGAGTCTTCAAGCGCTCTTGGACCTTCTTCAGCTCATCCTCGATGGCTCCTTCAGTCTCCAGTCGTTTGTAACGACGCTGCAGCTTCGAGAACTTCACGCGCGCCTGCCCCGCGCTCTCAGACAAGCGCACACTCATCGCTGCAACTACCGCACGTTGCTCGTTGTGGAACAACCCACGCAAAGCATACTTTGCCATAGCCTGCACCTCCCGCTGCTCGTCAGTCAAAAAGGAGCAGATAAAAGTGTGCACTTGTTCCTTCAAGCCGCTGGAAAAGAAGATCCAATGGTAGAAGGCGAAAGTCATAGTGAAGCGAAGCACGGCCCCGCGTGTCTTCCACGTTCGGGAGGTCGACAAGCGTTCGAGCAGCGCTAGCAACTGCGTCAGCGCATTCTCTCCAACAACATCCTCCGGCACGACGTTCATTCGCAACGACAACGACACCGCATCCGTGACATTTTTTGCTTGGACAGCTACTTCCGCCTTGGGATGGCTTTGCGCCAGAAGCGCCACCGGGAGCAAGGTGTCAAGCACAGCAACAACATCCCGCCCGTCGCCGTGTTTTTCGCAACATGACAGCCACTGCATTGCAGTCTCTTTCGCGTGCACCAGTGTGCCGTTATCCACGCTCCCCTCGTGGTCGACAGTGTCCTCAGTCGAGAGGTTTTCAGCCAAAGCTTCGGCTGGGAAAAGAGACGATCCGTCCAACCCCAATGGAATCGTGGTTGTGTAGGCACTCAGCAGGAACAGCATCTTGCCTGCTCGATCCCGGATAATCTTGTACTGGTGGGCTAATGCGTGTTCACGAATTACTGTCAGCACACGTTTACCAAACTCGGAGGCCAGCGCTTGGATCGCTGGTTCAGACGATGAAGCTCCAGCAGCGAGCAAATGAATACCAACAGCTTCTACCAGCGCCAGCCACTTCGCTTGACGAGCATAATCCTCGACAGTTGCTCGAGCAAACGAGCCTTCCAACTCATCAAGCAAGTAGTTCACCAAAGGCTCCAGTCGGTGTATCTTCATGTCACCAGACCGAGACGGACGAGAAGACAGGTATATCACCTCTACCCATAGATCCACCAGCACGATACTCACTTGAGGGAGAATCCGCTTCAGCAGGTTGATAATAACTGCGATTTGATTTGTCACAGTCTCTTCATCGACGTGCTCCACTTTGACCAGCGAATGGACGATTCCAGTAATACTATCCGCTAGCGTTTTCAATGCAGCCTGTCGATCCTCTTCAGCAGTATCGGTACCAATCTTATTAGTCAGCGCTTCCAGCTCGCTCGTCACACAGCTTTCGAAGAATGCCACCGGGTTTACCTGCACGAGCTTCTGGATCAATGTGACGTTTGACAAGCTCACGTTTGTAAATGTGCTGCTTGACTGATTGAGTAGGCGCACCGTTGATAGAGGCGAAGCCTTCGGGAACGATTGAGAGTTGTGCGATATGTACCGGATCACTTCATTCACACCAAACGACCAGTCACTGGGGGCCGAATGCGCGTGTTGACCATCCGCAGACGCAGAAAACTTGTTGGAGCTCCTGTGGTTACTGGTAATTGCATTCAGCAGCGCTTGCATCGCAGAGTCAGAGTAGACTAGTTCATCAACGCTAGTCCCCGCTTCCTCCTTACTGCGCTTCAGTAGCTTCAAGAGTTGTTTGAAGATCTCCAGGGCAACCTGCCGCACCGGAAGTACGTCGTTGCTCAACTGTCGAATCACGAGCCTCCAAACATCCATTGAAATTATCTCCTCCGTTTGTAAGAAAGGATACAGCGTCACCAAATGCATCAACTGGAACTTCCAATGTCCTGTAGAGGGCGGCTCGGCAGCTACAACGAGTTCAAGAAGAGGCGGGACCACTTTCTGTCCACGGATGTACCGCCAGTTGGATAATAACGACAGGAAGAAGGTTTGCAGCTTCAGCTCAACCTTCACCTTATCCACTTCGCTCAAAACTTGCTTCACGATTGCTCCATTGCCCTTCAACAGCATCACAAGAACACGCCCAAGCAGGGTGTCGCGCTTCTTCCACAAATTTCTGCGAGCCAGCGGTAGTGAGAGCATGTGGAGTAACCCCAATACTTGCTCTTCTTTTAACTCCGATACATCACCGAGATTTTCGAGCTCCTCGATCTGCTTCGACTGACGAGAATATATCCATCTAGCGAAAAGCACCGAGCACTCCTTCGTAACTGCAGCTGCACTAGATCGTACGTCTTCGTAAGGATTCTTGAGAAGTTGTTCCGCCTCAATCAAAAGCGCCTCGTAGCGTTGGCGAGTTTCCTCATTACTTCCTGGTTGCAAAATGGCATTAGCAAGTGCGAAGTGCTGCTGAACTTTCCGTTTAGTGTAGAAGAACAAAGCTGTTTCAACCAGGTCGTTGCGAGAGAGGAGTGGCACTTGTTCAGCTTTCGGGATACGTCGGATTTTCCGGTACGCATGTGATGCAACATCCAAGCTCTTCATCCTGGTGTACGCGTTCTGAGTTTCCTTCATCCTGAGCTCGTCAAGATGAACACCTCCCCAGATGAGAAGTTGATGAATAATCTTTAGAACCAGGCGCCACACCTGACTTTCCATCGCACTTCCACTTCCTCGCTCTCTCCAAAACACGACAACACCGTGAACCCGTTCCATCAACGAGCCCTTTAGAACCACAAATTTCTTGAAAAGCTCCGAGTCACTGCCCAGGACCCTGGATAGCATCAGTTTTGCGCCGTCCAAGAGCGCGCCGTTGGATGGCACGGTGTCATCAACAAGGATATTAGCAGCCCCGCGAAGTCCTTGGAGCACTTGATTCAGCGAGCGTGTCCATGAACGAACTGTCAAGTCATTTACATCGCTCAGACGCTTTAAGTCGTCCAGAGCGCCGACAACGTGAGCTTGTAGAAGCTTGAGTCCGAACGAAAGCTCAGCCTCATCCGGTTCGTGCCACTTGATCGAAAGTTTATTCCACGAAATGCCAGTGCCCAAATACTGGAATGCCCCACTCTCATTGGAGATTGCGTCGGTCCACTCCAGAGAAGGCAGCGAACGAAAGTCGTGCGTGTAGACGTCAAGAAGCCCAGCAAGCAAGTGGCGCAGAACAGAACCAGCAGCATCACAAATTTCCTTGTCTTCTTCGTTGTTCAGGAAATGTGCCAGAATAACTTCTAGCTCATCCTGATAGCGCAGTAAAATCCGATCGTCTGGAGGGCTGAAGCGCACTAATCCGTTGAGAATGCGCAAGTACCAAACTTTCTCGTTCGACGTCAAGCTCGATGCATCCATGCCAGTCTTCGATACGTGAAATGTCTCCAGAATGAGAGGCATGAACTGGGCAATGGCCTCGGATGGGTTTCCCTCCATGCAGTTGAATACCAGTGTTGAAATCACCTTCCCTCCAAAGGATGTGGAGTAAAATGCGTTTGAAACAAAAGCCACGGTCTTCCGCAAGCACTGCGTGTAGATTGCCGGGGACAGTTGCGCGTACAATATGCCCAATAGATTTAGTACCTGCAATACGATCGCGTCTTCGCTACCCCCCTTAGGCCCATGCGTTCCGTTAGTAGAGGACGGGGATCGAGAACTGGAGCGCGATTGAATAAACTGAAAGCATCGATCTAGCAGAGCAAGCGCCCATTCCTCCAACAACGGTCCAAGTTCCCACATTCGCTCATCAAGTTGGCTGTCGATTGCTGTCACTTCGGCAAACATGCTACTTTCCATGTCACCAAACAACTGATTCGAAAGCGGACCCCTTTGCTTTGTTGCCAGGAAATTCGATTTGGACGGGTCGTTTACTATGGGAAGCCACGACAGCAAGTGGAAGTAAAGCTGGACCGTCGACAGCGTCTTCTTTTCATCGTTTGCATCAATTCCTGGTAGTGTCAACTTCAGCATAGGCTCCAAATAAGTTCCGAAAAATAATCCCGTACTTTGTGGGTGTCGTCCGCACATCAACTGATACAAAAACACAGCCATCGACGAAATTGCAGTAGCTGCCAAGTGGGAATGGCTCATGGCCATTGGGTCGAGAGCTTTCAGCATTTCCTGCATCACGGGAGCAGAACAGCGCACAGAATCGATAGATAACAGATTCTTCATGACGAACATACACTTGGTAGCCACACCCCGGTTCTTCGAGTATATCCCCATCAAGCAAATGTCCAGCAGTTTGTCCACGATCTTAGAGACCGAAACCAATCGCAGACCCCCCGCATCGTTCTTCTCACGTCCAAGCCTTTTACACAGCGAATTGCTCAGGTAATAGGCGTATGTAGCCAGCGAATTGCCTACGTTGGTAACGTTGGAAGGGTGCAAGAAAGACTTCATCAGGCTCAAAACTTCCAAGATATACCGAGTCGGAGTACGCTCATTTCCATCGTCTTGTGTGTCATGTATCAGGTACACGCACAAACGCATCGCATGCTGGTCGAAGCGCTTCGAGCCATTAATCAAAGAGAACGCAGAAGGCCACATCTGCTTTTTGAAAGAGGAACCGAGGTCTGAAGGCAGCTCGAATAGATCACTCACTTTCGCAAACAAGAACGGAAGGTTCTTATCCAGCATTGTCGTACTAGGGTATTGCTTCGTAATTCGAGAAAGCATCTTCATCCAGTGACCGTCCCATTCGCTGCAACGCGATATCAACGACCACGTTGCCATCCACTCAGGAAGTAACACCGTAACTGCTTTCTCTGTGTTTGCATCTTCGACCACTGGAACAGATACAAAAAGCGAAAAGAATGCCAATGCACGGAAGCACTCGGTCGTCTTCACGTCCTTGATCGTTCCTCCAAATTCCGTCCATAGTTCCACCACAAACGGCACAGACGGATCTGTTGCTCGCAAGAAACAGCGTGCAATCTCCGCGCACTTGACCGTCGTATTGGCGAGCTTTGCCAGGTAGATTTGCGACGCCTGCTGGGTTGTCCCCGGCGCACGGAAGCACACACGATCGATCGCGCGCTTCACCGATCTCCAGTCGATCACAAGGTCGCCAAACTCTTCGCGAGTATGACGCTTTTTCCACTTCTGCAGCAAGAGCTGCAAAGCTTTCACCGCCCGAATCTCCATGTCTACATCTGTGAAGGAGCGTGCATCACGTGTCCACAGTAATTCCACCAACACGCAGATCAATTGCGCGTGCAAATTCGATGGCATCTCATGTTTCAGTTTGAAAATGGTGTCGATATCTCGGAAGTGCCGATTCTGTAGCGCGTTGTCCTTCGCTTCTCCATCGCGCAGGTTTTCTAGACATACCAGGGTTTCCTTCATGGCCGTTTACAGTCAAAAATCAATATTTCTTCGTAATCCCCCCCCCCCCCCCCCCCTCTTTATCACGACTTACCTGGATCCGACGTAGGAAATCGCCATATTCGGTCTGCACACTCTCGGGGGTCACGTATGACGGCAGGAGACTGTAGTAAGGGTGCACCGTTTCCGCCTTCACAGGAAACTCGGCACGCGTCGTGGCCATCTCTTCAGGAAATGACGGAAGATCGAATGAAATGGCAAAGAGAAAATGTGTCGGCACTAGTTTCAGCCAATCAGACGCATGTACGTGATTGCTTAGCAACAAGCATTCCTACTCCAAATGCGTGTTGGAGAGAGTTCTCGACGCAGGATCATAAAGCAGGCGGATACTAGTAGACTTTACTGTTGTTCACTGAAATATTGCGCAAGTGCATGTACAAGTTTTTATTGTTTTGTTTTTTTTAAGTTGAGCCAAAAGAGCTTTTGCCGTCGACGCATCGCTGTGCATTTTTGTCGTGGGGATACGGTACCTTTGGGTTTCCAAACGCTTTTGGTTACAGAGGAATTTCCATATATAGTACTAGTGTACTGGATTCTTCAAGTACGCTCCAGAATTAAAAGGTACTGTGCACAGTACATATTAAGTTCGGCACGTGCGAACTTAATATTCTTCTGGTCTGCTCTTCCAACAGAAGTTAATGTTCGATGAGATAGCAGTTTAGCGACCGCGCTAACCAATGAAATCCAACTTGCACTTCGTGAATTTGTGTTTGTTCTTGACGAAATATATGGTGAACTACGCCTGGAAAATATGTACATTCTGCCTGAAACCATCTACATGCATGTTCATCTCACCCGTTCGATATTTCAAGCAAGTAGATTTCTACGCTATCTTGCCGACACATATTACGCCACCGTCGCCACCCATTGGCTGGACGATCTGCACTGTCATGCTTTTCATCGCGCATGCAAGTTGGTAAGCAACTAGACGGCCGTCACGGCCAACTAGTAGTTGGCAACTACACGCTTGAAATTAAGGACTGTTTCAACTACATCTATGGCATTCCGCTGGGACGCGGCAAGCTACTGTCATCGCCATGCTCTTCACGCATTCTGTCGGCGCTAGCAGTTATGTATCGAGCTCCGCTGTTCTACAGTGCCGAGAGTGATCTCAAATGATGTCACCATTAGGTGGATTGACTCACGTCTTTACTAAGACTAGTATAAGCATAGTCTAACCAAGAGGGGGGTTTTCCGCAAGGTTTCCTCCTCAATCCCAGTCTTTCCGTGGACATCGTTCCTGTGTTCTTGTGTCTAGTCCTGCTCGGCCCTCGACACCAAGTGTCCTACAGCACTGCGTTCCTACTGCGTGTGCCCTCACATTCGACTACGCAATTCAGTTAAATTCATGTTGGTTATCAACTTGGTTATCAAGTTATATGCGATAACCTGCTGCCGTGTACTTAAGTACCAGGTTATAGTACACCTTCCTTTCTTTACCTACACTCATAGCGCACCCGTGGCCTCATGATGCTTTCATACATACATGTACATGGCTGCCGTCATGCCCTTCGACAGCACATTTTAATCTAGAAATAATATGCGAAAGGTGTTGGGAATCCCGAAATCTCTACTAAGGATAAGGATTCCTCAGTCTCAACATGGAGTCTCCCGTAGTCTGTACTCTGCCATAGTTATTGCAGGCTGCGCCGTCGCGGTGATTTACGCTTTCTTGAGCAGCGTACTTCCAAGACTGCGAACTTACATGCGTACTGCTTTTTATTTTCTGCGAACCTAATGCACTTGTATTGTATTTGATGTGCTCAAATTGAATTAATTTTACAAAGTCGTAAAAACCAGTACACTAGTACTGGATTATGGAAATTCCTCTTTGGTTACAAACCAAACCCAAAGGTATCCCAGGAAAATGTTTTAGACGCATTCCTTGTCGACAGCATCTCAGTTTTGGCGGGTCGCCTCGTCGTGTCCAAGTTGGAAGTTCCGAAGCTTGGAAGTTCTGAAGCAATGTCCTGTGCTCCTTGGATCATTCCAACTGCTACAATTGAAGTAGAAGATACACTGCGAAACTGAACGGGGTATCCCATTCTGAATGGGCCATTCATTATCCCATTCTGCTGCTACATGTACGGAATACTGTTTCTACTTGTACTGTAGTCTTTTGCTAGTTGCAGGACAAACTCAACAGCTACAACTAAAGTAATTCGCTACTGCAAACAGGAAGATACATTCGCCGTGCGTACCCAATTAGGTGCCAATTCCGCCATCTCAGATGCGGACTATTTCACTGACTGAGTCTGAACTCAATGGGGGCTATTCTGGCTTAGCACTCGAGTCACACGGTGGGGTGCCGAGGGTCATCATGATCGCAATGTGCTCCAAGTATCTGCGGCTCACCGCGACGACAGTGTGAGACTGTGAGATGCAGCACATGGTGGTGGCCAAAATGCAGCGGCATAGAACTCCCTTTTGTGTACCCAAATGTGTTTTGGTTGTCACAAACTGAGTGACGTCAATCAAAAAAGCATCCTCTGCCTCTGGCCGGACTCTGACTCTCCTTCAGTATCAAATCCCCAAGCCGAGTGTCGAGACGACGATGCCAGCTACACCGAAGATGCTGTTGCTGTGGCTTGTGGCGCTGCTGCTGCACGCGCAAACCGCGGCCGAAAGCGTGGAGTCCGTCATGGGTATTATCAATACCAAGCGCTCTGTGAAGCTGGACCCGAGCGTGCAACACATTCCGCTGGACCCGACCCAGGCGCAGCTACGGCCGCCGCCGGCGCAGATCCCCGCGTCATTCGACATCTTCGTGGGCCTTTCCGTCTTCCGCGACGGCTATCGCTGCGGCAAGACCATCTTCACTGGATTCAAGCGTGCCAAGTACCCGGAACGGCTCTTCTTTGGAGTTGTGGACCAGGTGAACGACGGCGATGAGCGTTGTCTCGACGAGTACTGCAAGATGGCCGCAGCCGAGTGGCCCGATAAGGGAGCATGTCCCTACAAGGACCACATCCGCGTGGACATCCACTCTGCTTCCGAGTCGCGCGGTCCCACGCTTGCGCGTCACCAGCAGCAGAAGCTCATCCAGAACGAAGAGTTCTGCCTGCAACTGGATGGCCACAGCATCTTCACAAACCTTTGGGACGAGAACCTACTGGCTGAATGGAAGCGCGTAAACAACGAGATGGCTGTGCTCTCTACGTACTTGCACCACATCCACGACTTCGTTAAGGAGAACGGCGACAATGCGCTCTCCGCCTCGTTGCCGCACCTGTGCTCGACCATGCGTGGCTCCAATGGACTGGTGCGCACTGTCGGAGCCAGTATGATCAGCAGCTCCAAATTCCCGCAGTTAGAAGCGCTCTGGGGCGCTGGTCTGTCCTTCAATAAGTGCCACGCTGAGCGTCGGGTGCCGGTGGACTCACACACTCTCTGGATGTTCGACGGTGAAGAGTTCTTGCGTGCGTCTCGCCTGTGGACGAGCGGCTACGACATGTACTCTCCGAGTGAGTTGGGATCTGTGATTTATCACAATTACTCCAAGGTTCCGGCTCGCTTCGAACACATTACGGTGGATGCGCAGGTGAAGAAGCGCGAGAGTGAAATGGCAGTTAACCGCTTTAACCACCTGGTTGGCAAGCCCATTAAGGGCATGGTGGACACGTACGAGCTGGACAAGTACGGCTTCGGGTCGGTGCGGTCTTTTGATACGTACCTGAAGTTCGCTGGCGTGAACTTCCAGGAAGGCGTGAACGATACCGGATCTTGCGAGCAGCTCCACTGGGTGCCATACGAAAATGCAACGGAGGTGGAGACTCTTGTGGGGAATGGCTGGAAACTTCAGACTCAAGCTGCTGAGCCCACTCCTAAGCAGCAGGTTGCGCAGGAAATTGGGCAGGAGGGAAAAAAGGAGGACGTGGCGGTAACAACTGAGACCTCGGAACCTACGAAGGAGCAGGCAGTCGTGGATAATGACCCGAATGCTGATGTCGCACGGAAAGCCGCGGACGCGCACACTGAGAACGGCGCGGACATCGGCGAAGACGAGAAACTAGAGGAAGCGAAGGCGCGTCTTCGACAGGAGGTAGTAGAGAACCGCACGGCCAAGGGGCCTTCCACGGCACCGGTGTGGTTCTTCCTGTTTGTAATCGTGGCCGCTCTCTTCGTGACGCTTTCGAACGACAGTGTGTCGCGTTCGATCCGGCTAGCAGTCTGTACCAGTGCACCGCACACGCACAGCAGCAACGAATAAGTTCTGTCATGTACACCCCGGTACCATACTTTGAAGGCGCCTTCAGCTTGAATTAGTATCTGCATCCACATCATTTGCTGGTGAGGCAGTCTTTGGTTCTGTGTTTGCCTTGCAGTAGTAACATCGACGTCTAACAAGACAAAATAGCAGCAGCACAAAAAAAAACAATCTGAAGTATCTTTCGAGTTCCTCTACTTGAGCTGATCGAGCAGAGACTTCAGAGCCTGCTTAGCGTTGGTGTTGAGTACATCTCCATCCGTCTGCTGGACACGCTCAAGGACGTCGAGAGCGCCGTTGTCGCGAAGCCAATCCAAATTCTCGTTGTTCGACACCACAGCGCTCTCCAGCGCCAGCAACGCGTTCGTCTGTAGCGACTCCAACGCCCCACTGGCAAGGTGCTGCACCAACATCGCCAGTCCTCCAGCTTCGGCAACGAGCGACTGACTCGCTACATTTAGATGGACACCGTGATGCACCGCCCACGCAGCGCTGCTATTGACGTCTTCAGCGAAGACTGGGGACAGCAACAGCACAAGAGCCGGCAGCGCGCCACTCTCGCGGAGAGTGTCCTGCGCATCAATATCCCGTCCAGATAGAATGTTTCCCAGTGCGAAGGCAGCAGCACTGCGGAGAGCGTCACTGTGCTCGTCCTCTAGCAACTCCCCCATCCGCAGCAGACCATCTTGATCCAGGACCTGGCGCCGACCAGGGGCGGTGCTGGCGATGTTCCCCACACACGTGCAGGCCGCGCGTTTAATTGCTTCATGAGGACTCTCCAGCACGCTCAAAGCCGCACTCACGACAGTAGGAGAAGAAACAGCGTCAGCAGCCGTGGGCTCCAGCGCCAAGTTGCCCAACGTGAGGGACGCAGCCGCCTGCAGTCGAGGGTCCGTCTGCGTCAGAAATGGAGTCACAATCGTCGGCGCCTTCAGTCTCAGGAGTTCCTGAGCAAGCAGTGGCTCCACTGAGAGACGGATGAGCGCCAGGAAGGACGGAACCAGCAGATCGGACGAGGTGATGGTGTCGCTGTCCTGCAGGAAGCTCAATAGCGCCTCCAGCGCGTCGCTGTCCACGATTTCCAGCGCATGGCGCTCCTTGGTCGCCTTATCCAGCGAAGTGCTTAGACTCAGCGCGTTGATGGCTGCAACGCGGTCGTCGGTGGACGTTTCCTTGGCCTTGAGCGCCTGTGCCAGGTCGAAGATGTTGTTGGAAGACGTCGAGAAGCCCCGGACGGCTGCCACTGGCAGCTGAAGCTTCTGTGCCAGCACTGGACGTACAGTCGCAGCTAATGCAGTGCACACCCGGGTGTTAGAGGTGTTAGTAGTTGCCAATGCGCCCCAGCGACGCGCCGAGGCCGCCACTCGTCGAAGCAGCACGCGAGTCATGGTGAGCGGTGGAAATCACTTATGTCACTAAGTCATTAAAGTGAACATTGCATAATTGGCGTCGCACGAGAGACACCATGGGCAAGAATCGCCACAGCAAAGACCGGTTGTTCATCACGCAGACCGAGCACAAGTATCTCTACGGCGGCAAGAAGCAGGAGATTCGTCGTGCCTACAAGCGTACGACGTCTACGTCCCGGTTTTCGCTCTCTTCTGGTTTATTAACCATCGTTTATTACTCAGGTTTGCCATTCAACTGCTGCTCCATCACCCTCTGCCCCTTCACGGTGAGAATCCCTTTTATCCCTGCTCTGTTGCACTCTTACTCCATCTAACGCCAATGCATTCGATGTTAGAACCCGGTATGTACACGTGAGGGTCACCTTTTCGACCTGGAAGCGGTTGTGCCATACGTCAAGGAGCACCAAATTGTACGTACAGCAGCAGGCGGATCGCAAGAGGGCAAATTTTACTAAATGATGTATTTCTCCTGTGTAGAACCCCGTGACGGGCAAGCCATTGGCGTTAAAGGAACTCATCCAGTTGCATGTTAGTAAAAACTCCCAGGGAGAGTATTTCTGCCCTGTGACCTACAAGGTCTTCACGGATAACACCAAGATCGCTGCTATCGCAACTACGGGCAACGTGTTTTGCTACGAGGCTGTGGAAGAGCTTAACATCAAACCGAAGAACTGGACGGTGCGAAGTAGTTGTGGAAGGCTGTATGGTATAACCTGCTGACATTGACTTCCTCTATGCTATACGTATTGATGAACAGGATCTCATTTCCGGTGCGAAGTTTAAACGCAAGGACGTAATCGTTCTACAAGATCCACAAGATTTTTCCAACCGTGAAATTGAGAACTTCGAGTATTTGCGTCGTGCAAAGGCGAGTGACAGCGTAGGTAGTTTGCTTTTAAATGGATGCACTTCCAACAGCATTTGACATTACCCGTGTTTTTTTGTGATGTGTGCGATACAGTCTGGTTCTTCGGTCACTGCTGCTCGGAATATCCGCACAAACGCAGCGACAGACCGCATTCTTCAAGAGGTGAGACAGCGCTATACCTTCTCTTTAGTGGCATTATCTAACATGTACCGCTGGCTTTTGTGTAGCTTGAATCTAAGCGAGCGGCGCAGAAAGAGCTTGCAGAAAAGATCAAACTTGGATCCGATGGCGTGAGTGAGAAGGATAAAATTGTGGCGTCGCTGACCCATCACAACTTGTCAAAAGAGGAAGAAGCCGCGGCTAACAAGACGGCTAGCTCAGGAAAGCTGCAGTATTCGCAGTTTACCGCCGGGGAGTGCTCCAGCTCGTTCACATCGACCGTAAGAGCTCCTGTAACGAAGAACGCCATGGCGGTGGCCTCTGAACAGGAGAAACTGGAACGTAGGTGGAAGGCTGCCCGGAAGCTGAAGAAGAAAGGCCTCGTTCGACTTGAAACAAGTGTAGGGGACATCAACTTGGAGGTCGATTGTGACTTCGTTCCGCAGACTGCGGACAACTTCATGAGCTTGTGCCGAAGCAAGTATTACGACGGAGTCTTGTTCCACCGGATCATAAAGGGCTTTATGATGCAAGGAGGGGATCCCACGGGAACAGGTCGTGGAGGCCAATCCATTTGGAAGAAGCCATTCCGTGATGAAATTGACAGCCGATTGGTACGTTTTAGTTACAGAAGCATCTTTACCGGTACTTGTAGCTAACGGGTGATGCTGCTCTCTGTGATACAGTCTCACGACGCACGAGGTGTGCTGAGTATGGCAAACTCTGGGCCGGGGACGAATAACTCGCAGTTCTTCATCACTTTCAAAGCTTGCACACACCTGGACAAAAAGCACGCTGTATTCGGTCGAGTTGTCGGGGGAATGGATGTACTAGATCTCGTTGAGCGCGTGGAGACCGGTGCAGATGACCGGCCTATTGAGGACGTGCGCATTAAGCGTGCTCAGGTATTTGTGAACCCGTTTCAGGAGTATGAAGAAGCTCAAGAGCAAGGCCTGGATGCTGTACAAGTTGCAAAGGAAAAAGCTGCCCGAGAGGCGAAACAGGAAGTGCGCGGCGCCGTTTTAAAAGTTGGTGGCAAGTGGGTCGCGTATGATGATTTGGGAGAACTGGACGTGGCGAGCATCCCTACGCACGAAACTTCAAAGGACGAGAACGTGGGGAAATATCTAATGGAGAAGTCAGATTCCTCGTCCAAGAAGCGGTCGTTGGAACCGGCAATGCCTACTGTCATTGAGAGCAAGAAGAAAAGCAAGAAACAGGCACCTGGTACTTTCGGCAATTTTGCTGGGTGGTAATGCTGAAGGACTCAGTTTGTCTAGCCCAAGAATAATAGACTTCGAAACGGAAATAGGGCTACGGCGTTTTGAATGGAAATTCGGGACAGTGTGTTTTCAAGATCTCCCAGCACATTGAAAGAGCGAAAAGGATAGCACCACGCTATGGACAAGTACGTAGTGGAGAAAGTCATTGGAGAAGGCACGTATGGTATCGTGTACAAAGCCAAAGAAAAAGTACGTGTGAGGCCGCAAAGATTCACTGCTGGTTGTGTACTCATTCCTGTAACGTGTAGGCTACTGGAGACTTTGTTGCTATTAAAAAGTTTAAGACCGCTGGTGGTAAGTACATGCCTTGTATGTGCGTCGGTAGCAACGCATCGTAATATTGTGGTGGTATCGTAGATGAACAGCTATCAAAGCGAGAGATTCAAGCGTGTTCTATGCTCACCCACCCCAATATCGTCTCCTACCGCAACAGTTTTCGACACGATGGCTTGTTGCATTTAGTCTTTGATTATGTATGCGGTGGTATGGTCAAGGTACGAGCTAGAGCACCAGCAACGTCCCAGATGTTAGACTCACTTTGCTTCTGCTAGCTTTTATCCAAGAACAGAAAAGGAGTCAGCCCACAGGAAGCCAGGAAAGTTATATTTCAACTGTGCAAGGCTCTGGAATACTGTCACTCCAGCCACATTATTCACCGAGGTAAAGTTGATAGTGGTAGAGTGAATTCCGTTGTTTGGCAGCTAATGATAATTTTCCACGACCAACTACCTGTTAGATGTGAAACCGGACAACATCCTCATTGATGAAAACGGCGACATCAAGTTGTGCGACTTTGGTAGGTCAATTCAGTGCGAAGTGAGGTTTTGCCCTGAGCCAACTGACATTTGTCGTGTAGGAGTTGCGAGAACCGTACAATTTGAAGGCGATGCGCTGACAGATTACGTGTCAACGCGATGGTATCGTCCTCCTGAACAAGAGTTGCGGTAGGTTTGAAAGAAGAACTCTTTTTCTACCAGGCTAACCTCATATACTTCTTGTAGACTCGATCGCTATTATTTCGACGCCGACATTTGGAGCGTGGGCTGTGTACTCATGGAACTGCTGACAGGCCGACCGATCTTTCCTGGCAGCACACAGATTGAGCAGATGTAAGCTCGCTTACCTAAACGTTTTAAAACCTATGAAGCCTGACGATAACGTTTTCATTTTCACACACAGAAATCTCATCCAGAGTTATCTGGGGCCTCTTCCAGCGACGCTCCTCCCTCGAGTTCCTCGAGGTGTCGTCTCTCTCCAAGCACCATCCAAGTCATTTCAAGAGTTTCTAGGTGATCGGCAACTTCTCGATGGCACCTTCGACTTCCTCGTCAACACTTTGCAACTCGAACCAAAGCTTCGTCTGTCGGCAAAACAGTGTCTAGACCATCCCTTTTTAAGACCATTACGAGACGCGGAGCGCAGAGACCGCGAGAAGCAACGCCGAGCTGGGCAAGCGTCCCGTCTTAGTGATGATGAAGGTATCGAGGAAGACATACCTGGACAAGATCAACCCTCATCCAGAGTGCACTCCAACGAATATAAAGCCGACCAAAAGGCTGGCGGTCTTGAAGCCCCCATTTCCCCATACAAGTCCGGACCTCACTCGTTTGACTTCAAACACGACGATGAGAAGGAAACTGCAGCAGCAAAGTCGAAGCAGCGCCACCGTTTGAGTGCTAAGGGCTCCGGGACGTACAACAACAACACGGAATGCGACAGTGATGACATCCAAGAAATCATCGAGACTGAAGATTTCGACTCGCCATCTCGTTCACGCATTCGCCAGCATCAACTCCCTGCAAACAACGACAGCAAACTACTTGGAGATACCCCACCACGATCAAAAGCCGCCACACGCCGTAGACCACTTTCAGCCTCTGCAAAGGCAGAAATGGATCCGTTGGATGGCGGCGGCAGTGGCTATGAGGACGACTTTGAGGAGTATCATCACGGAAATGAATGAGGTCAAAGCTAAACACAACAGGGCTTGAATTCGGTTGCAGTACCATGCTGTAGTACCATTTTGTGCTTGTTTTCAAATTCACTCACTAGAAAACAAACGATGAGGTCCAAGTCATCTCTTAGGCCAAGTTTGCGGGCGATTTCACCTCGACGAAGTTCGGGGAATTGGCATTTTTGCTCTTGTGGAACAGAATCTCGATGTCCTCCAGCAGAATTCCCTTCGTTTCCGGGCAGAAGAAGTACACGAAGACGAGGCAGATAAGGCACAAACCTGCAAACAGGAAGAAGACGCCGTTGATGTTGAGCGACGGGAAAAGCTTCACCACTTCGGTCATGACAGCACCCATGGCCCAGTTAGCAGCCGTCGACAGAGACACAGCCGATGCACGCACGTTGAGCGGGAAAATCTCTGCAGGGTAAATCCAACACACGGGGCCCCACGAAATAGCAAAGTTGAAGACGAAGAACGCCGTTCCCAGGCAGATGAACCATCCGCCCACCTTAGGGCAACCGGCGTTGTCCACGTTACCGTCGCAGATAGCGGTAAACAAGATCGCGGCGAACAAATGACCGAGAATCATACCCACACCACCGATCAACAGCATCTGCCGGCGACCGAACGTGTCCACCCAGCGCATAGCGGGGATGGTACTTACGAAATTCACACCGGAGATGAAGAGCGACGAGTAGATACCGGCTTGGGTGATGTCCTTGAAGATGAGAGCTCCGTAGCTCATGATAGGGTTGATGCCGGTGGCTTGTTGCAACACCTGAAGCACCATGGCGATAACCAAGCGCTTCCTCAATGACGGATTGATGACCAAGTCAAGGACGCCCTGGCCGCCGGCCTCCTCTTCAGCAATTTGTTCACCAATAGCTTCCAGTTCATGACCAACGTTTTCGGTCATTCGTAACTTTTTCAAGACCTTTTCAGCTTCTGCCTTGCCCTTCTTTTGGTACGTCCAACGAGGGCTTTCAGGCACAAACCAAATGCCGAGAAGCACGACAATGGGAGGTGCCATCGACACGCCATTGGTCGTACGCCAACCACGGTTGCGGTTCTCCACGATGATGTTCACCACATTGGCAAGGAACAGTCCGATCACACAAGTCATCTGCATGAATCCAGACAACATACCGCGAAGCTCCTTGGGAGCCATTTCAGCGCCAAACAGCGGCAACGAGAACGACGAGTTACCGACACCGAAACCTTGAATGATACGGGCAATGTACATGAGCGTATGCGCTTGGGCCTTGTTGAAACACACCCACGAGGTACCAGCACAGAACAGGACACCAGCCGAAAAGATGGTCGCTCGACGTCCAAACTTGTCGGCCACAATGCCGCCCATGAAGGCGCCGACAAGGCAGCCCAAGTTGTACGCCATGTTGTACCAGACCGTGAAGGTCGTCCATTCAGCAGGAAGGTCCGACGTAGACTTGGTGCAGTCCGCGTAGGTGAAGTTGTGCCAGCCCACGCAGTAGTCATTCAGGAACGAATCCATGATCAGCACGCCCGAAGTTACACCTTGGTCATAACCGAAGAAAATGCCTCCCAGCGACGCAAAGACGCAGACGATGATAGCGTATGTGCGCGAGCCTTCAGTCGGCGTGTCGTCGATATCGGGGGTGTTCACGATCACCCCGGCCGCCATGGTTCAAAGTTGTAGTTCTCCGACGATAGCTAGTTGGGAAGACTTTGCTAGTTGGAAGCAAATTGCAGAATGAACGAAGTAGTGAGCTCAAGCGAGCGGTTGCTTCGTTGGGTAGAAGGACTTGGTCGACTGCAATAGGAGACGGCAAGGTGGAAAGGATCAAGTGCTCGAATGTACCAGGATGAGAATGAACAGTGCAGTTGATGTGTGAGCAGTTGTTGAAGTTTGCATTCGCCGTTTAACGTCATAACCCTCGGGAAATCATCATGAAGCACTGCTCCGAGCAGGTAGATTGTTCAACAAGTTGTTGCCCTTCGCACGACTTGATTTATTTCGTCATGAGAACAGCCACGACCGCCCCGTGACCAGCTTGGCGAGGACAACTCGGCCCCAGCATACATGTACAACTCCAGAAACCTACATGTACCTGTAGGGCATGGATCTCCCAGGAATCCTGGCAGGACGATGTAGCCCGGCAGGTTGCCGCTGTACACTTTGATCAGGTCCTTCTGGGACTTAATTCGTGGTTTTCTTCATTGGTCGCAGCTTTCAGCAGAAGTAAGTACTGTAACTGTCAACCATTTCTGAAGTGACCTGGCTCAACTAGAATCGTCTATGTTCAAACTTCACCAAAAGTTCAACCTCGGCTACCGCTGTGCCCCCACAGAGAGCTGAGGGGCAGCCTTCCCTAATTCAGTCTTGGCATCTTCAGCCTCTCTAGCTGAGGCGACCTGGGCTCGAATCTATTATACTGTAGCGGGGACTTTTACCTCCGCAACTTGTACATGTCCTGGTGCCGCGAATTGTAGATATGCCAGGAAAGCGACTTATTCGCTGTCAGTACGGCGGTACCAGTACACACCGCCTCAGCATGATGTTATCTGTGGTAGACTCACGAGGGTCTGCTTTGTGGTCCAATGCTATCGCGCAACCTCGGTAGAAACATTGTTTCACTGGAGGCTCGAGAAATGCTTCTGTCTGTATGTCTGAGTGTACATGTAATACATGTACTTCTTTTAGTACGAGGGAGACGCGTAGTTGTCAAAACTGCACCTTGGGTTGTTTCAGAAGTTTAAGCCTCAAACTTTAATACGCAGAATCGAAACGAAATCAATACCGAGGTCTGCAGAGTTGGTTCTATCGTAATTGGTCTACATGCACGAAGGTTTAGCGTGTAAAGCTGTTTTTTATGATCAGTGGATGCATTGAAACGCCAAACTTATTAAGTACATGTACAGTACAACATGCAAACCACCCTCACACTCGTAGGAATTCGCTAGGTGTCGAAATAGCGAATCCAATTGCCGTCCTTTCGAATTGCCGCCGCGCCCTAGTCGTCGCTCAATGCAAAACCTTCATTCGCAGACACGGATGCTGATGCGGAACGACACGTGTGCACAAATGACGGCCGCTTTGATGGCGGAAAGAGGGCGAGCAACACGTTGACAGTACTGAAAAGGCAAAACAAACAAACACATTCCATCGTTTAGACACCAGAACACGTATGAAAAGAAAACAAAAAGAATACGCATCCTCACTGCACTGCAAACGTACCCGACAGAAGCCTCCTGGTATTCTGGCCGCCGGTGCATGAGCACCCGCATGAGGTAGAGAATCTTTTCGAGTTCTTGGTATGATTGGAGAATTACCCAGCGTTCTCGTTCGGCATTCAACTCCTTTAGCGCTTGACAGTTCTTGTTGAAACGGGTGAGATCGTTGAGGGGCAACAACTTGCGGTTCGGGGTCATGACGGCAGTAGCGAGGAAAGTGGACAGCGTCATGATGAGAAAACCGAAAGATTTTGTGGCTTTCGCTTTTGAGATTCGGTTAAATCCATCTTCGACATCTTCCATTGAGCGGAAGCCTGGATTCGCCGTCAAGTACACCCCTGTGATCTGTGGCGGCGGTAACGATGTCAGATCGAGAGTCGGAGAGAAAGAGCGTCCCGACATCTTGTACAGCCACCCGTGGGCCTCAAACAGACGCCCCTGTTGTACTTGGCTGTCCTTGAAAGCACCCAGCCGGAAAATTACGATACCGATAAGCTCGGCAACGTCCGAATCCTCCCGTGGCTCCCATTTTTCGTATGGCCCTTCAAGTATCTCCGTCACGAAATTCATGATCTCTTTGAATCTTGAGGCGGAGTAGTCATTCACACTTTCCCACCCCCTGGCCTCAGATAGAAATGCCGTCAGCTTGGCCCGATCACAAGATGACATATGCTCAGGTCTTTTGTACTTGAGCGTGATATGCTTTCGTAGTTGAGTAGTGCACCTGGACATCAGCACGAATAAGTTAATTCAATACAAGTCAAAGTCAAAATCCACTACACAAAGCCACGTACCATTTAAAGCGTGAGGACGACGGCGGGAATGCGTCCTGAAGCTTCTTGATGAGGACCATAAAGTCCCGCAGCCCCGAAGCCCCAAGTTTGCCATCAGTGTCAAGTATCGCACGCACAACGACCAAGAGAATCTGCCGTAAGTCCTCTAGACGGTGGAGTAGCTCCTCGGAATTGGGAGAGATGGCGTTCCGCTTCAACAACTCCTTCGTGGCGACTTTCGCACTGTCGACGGATTCCTGGACGCGGGTCTCTTCACCTTTCACTCGAGTAAGAGCGGCGATTTTCAGTGCATCCTTGACGCTTTTGGCGAACATGGAATCTTTTTCTCTCCCTAAAAGCCCGGACAAGCGCTGCTCCAAGCCATCGACTACCTGCGCAACCCTCTTCTCACTTTGAGGCACTGGAGACCGTGGCCTGCCGTGAAGCAGTAGATATTGGTTCTGTCGCGGCCAAATGCCCTCTTGTTCAGGCTTGCGAGGAAACAGCAGCTCAACTGGAACCCCCGGTCTTAAGAAGGAGTTGCCACTGGGAGGACTAGTGGCACGTCTCTTTTGCCCAACGACTTGCGTGGTTGCTGGGAGTCCGCCGGTGTCGATGCTCAATAACCTCCTTAGGTCGTTAGGCGCCAATTGCCCTGTTGGAGACATACCAGGCCTTCCATGATGGTCTCGCACTGTGAAATGCGACGGAGCAGCAGTTGTAGCTCGTGAAGACCCTGGATCCGAAGCCCCAGACGTATGTGAAGGTAGAGCAGCAGAGGGTAGAGCAGCTGCAGCACGCATCGCGCGCTTCTTACTCCATATGGGCGACAGAATCTCAATGCCACCGTCACTCTCTTCGTCCTCTTCTTCCGTCAAATGCACCCTACTCGAGCGGGTAAATGCGTTCAACATGGACTGGATCTCTCTCAGCATCGGTCCGATATCTTCGTTAGTCTTGCTCATCTTTCTAACGGACACCTCGGTGTTGCTCGGTAGCGTCACGACTGATCCTTGTGCATTGTGCACATCTCGGGCGACGCGCACCACCTCCTGTAGGCGCTTCACTGACGCAATCGCCTCCGTTAACTTGACTCCCGCCTTCTTCGCCTCATCCTGAACAGCCCCAAAGCACACGGAGCGCTGTTGGACGGCGCTGAGTCCCGCGCGCGACAGAATCACGTCCATTCGGGCGGGTCGATTCTGAAATGCGAAGACGATGTGCAGTATAGTATACCTCGTCTTCGTTATCTATTCCGTATACATGTACTGTATATCAAATTTAACGGTCATATTTTGTGGTGCACAAATCACAAAATTAACGATGCCGCGCGACGTCTGCTGGTGGCTGAGCCCGTGGAAGAAGCTGGACCAAGAATGGCAGGCAGCGTGTCCGCGGGGACAGCAGCAACTCGCCAAGGTCGCTGACAGTGTCCAGAAGACCACGTACGTTGTTTTAAGGAGTTCTATTGACCTGGCCGACCTAACGCTAATGTTGTGTTTCGAATAGATACCTGACGGGTGAACATTGGGGCACGATGGCAGACTGCGTGCAGCTGCAAGACCGCGCGACCTCACGGTTATGGGATTTAGCTCATCGGTGCAACAAGCGCCTTCAAGACGAGATCGACGGCTTAGCAGATATTTACACTCGGATGCGTCGATTATTAACGGATGGCCAGGCGAGTGCACTGGGCGAGGAGCGTCGACGACGTTATGAGCTTCTTTTGCTGGAGGTGCTGGCCATGTACGAGCACGAGCTGGTGGCCAAGTCGCTGATTGCTAGCGACATGTTCGAGTGCTCGAAGCATGAGACGGTGACTGTGTATCTCGCGTCGTGGCAGATGCAGCCGCACATCGATCGCCTGCGGCTAGAAGAGATAGAGACGCTGATTCAGAACGACAGCCATTATTTGCCGCGGTGACCTTAGAAGAATTCATTGGCGAGTGCTATTGGAAGAGGAGACATCGGTCCGATGTGCGCACAGTACACTGCTAACAAGAGCTGGTTGACGAGTAAACTCAATACTTTTAAAGGTTATCAAGATCCCAGCGAGATTACAAAAACTATGGTGGATGGTGCTACGATACTGCAGTTCGCCTTTCATCAACACTTACGCCTCGTGCACGGCGGTGTAGTTGTAGTACACCTGGTTCTCGTACTCACTGTCGCAGTACGGGAACTCCGCGTCCGAGTCCGTCGGCGCGAACAGCGTCTTGCCGGACGTGTACGTCACGTAGCAGCCCAGGAAGCCGCACACGATCACGACAATCAGTGCCGGCACCTTCTCGTACAGCGGGATCTCGTTCCACAGCTTCTTGAGCAGGAAGATAATCGGTAGCAGGATACTGATCAGCGTGATGCACGAGGCGCCCACGAAGTCCACCAGGTCGGAGAAGTGGTCCTTGAGGATAATCGAGAGGATGACCAGCACCACGATGATGGCGATACGCAGGATCACGTACTTGATGGCGTTCACGCCCTGGTACTCGGCAGACTCGGCCTCCACGTCGCCGTAGTACGGGTTCTCAGCGTCAGCGTTCGAGATGTACGACATCTTGGACGAACGACGGTCGTCGCCATTGACGGCGTCCTTGCCGGGCGTGTTGGCGGCAGCGTACGAGGCAGCAGCGTAGGTGAGCGCGTTCTCCACGTCGTCCTCCTTCTTCTTGTGCATCTTGAGGACCATACGCTCGGCCAGGTAGAAGGCCGGGTTCAGGATGACCGAGAAGGCGATCGTGATGTGCAGCTGCATGAAGAAGTAGGCCATGACGACGGCGCCCCAGTCCGACTTGAAGCCCAGCGTGGTCAGGCCGCTCGTCGCGTCCGGGTAGATGGAGTACAGCAGGTTGCCCGTGATCTGGCAGCCCACGGCCGAGTACGCCGTGCTGGCCAAGATCAGGAACAGAATCGAGATGAAGCCCATCGTGACGAACACCACGCGGGGCATGCGCGTCGGCTCACTGTGTTGACGCTGCAGGGCCGGGATCACAATACCGGCGTTGTAGGCCAGCGACAGGTTGCCGAACATCCCCGCGACCTGCGAGAACTTGATATCGGGTGACGGTGGAGACGGGTGGCCGCGCATGCCGTACATGACGACAGCCACGCCGATGACGTCGGCGATGAGTGTGCCTGCGCATCCGGCAAAGGCCGCGCCAGCTCCTTCCTTGAGCGTCGGGATGAGGCACACGGGCAAGCACATGAGCGCCATGAAGCAGATCCAGTAGGAGGCACTGAAGGCGTCCGGGAAGAGGCCGTCCAGCAGGGTACCGCCCAGCACGAGGAAGACGCAGGGCACAAGCAGACACGAAGCCATCTGTGAGATGACCGAGAGCCAACGGCCCCACTTGCCCATGCACCACTCGCCCAGGTCACTGTAGGTCTTGACACTCTTAGGGGCTAGCAGCATCACGCGGCAGATGGCCACGGACGCGTACACGTTGGCGAAAGCCATGAAGGCCATGGCGATGACGGCCAGCACGGGTCCAGCACGCGAGAAGTTTCCTGGCATACCGAGTGTACCAATGCCGTAGACGCAGCAGAAGATGTTTAGCGCCATCTTGAGGTCCTCTCCGGTGAAGAACTTCTTGGCGCAAGCCATGGTTTCGAGTGGCGAGACGGTCGAGAGACGCGAGCACGGGGTGAGTTCGGGTTCCGAGGAGAAGTGCGCGCCGTGAAGCGAATTCGAGAATGGGTCTACTACAGCTTTGGACCAGGAGTCAAATGAAGTGCAGTAGGTGCAGGTTGTTTGCCCACGCGCACCCGCCCAAGATGGATCGGACGAGGCACCGGGATTCTCGCGAGAGAGATATACGGAGCTCGTCGACGATGATGAGGATGCGTCCGAGAGCGCATCCTTTGGTCATGGACCGTGCTCATAAGGCTCAGCTCACTGAGTCGGACGAAGATTCATCCAATCGAGGCAGACTTCCAAACAGCTCGAGTGAAGCTTCACTTTTCTTTTGCGAGTTTTGTTTGGTCAATCTGTGTGTTCAAACGATGTGCAGCTGTACAGTCGCCAAACAGAAACCGCATGTTGAAGTGCACAGAACGGGAGCCGATCAGCGAGATCATCAAGTTGGGTCCCCACCGAGTGTCCCCCGCCACGGTGACGCCCATCTGCGTGATCTCGCGGGGACAGTCCGCAACCTCAACGCTTAGACACCTGCGCCACTCGCACATGCACGTACCAGCCCATACATTTCAGGAAGTACGCGCGGTAATGAGCCATTCCGGCGCATGAAGCTGAAGTATAGGAGGAGTATATCGTCTACTAGGTTTTAGTTTAAGTATCCAAGGGTGCAACTCCATTCGTGCTGCACATCCAGGCAGAACATCGACTCGCACGGTCTTGAAGCAGGCAGCCAAGTGATTTCGGGCGGGCTAGAATCTATTTTAGGTCTTAGGTCGGCTACAGCATTCATAGTAAGATGCCTGCTCACAGCATACTCATGTCGAGTACATGCTTCCACACGAAGCCTCGTGCATATACCGTAGCCCGCAGCACACAGCACAGTTTTGTTAGCACTGACACTCATCTCCCGGGCTGTCGACTCGGTGGCGCAATGTACATGCACATGTAGTTGCATTCCTTGCGCTAAGACTGTAGGAGCGACATACGGTTTAGTGATGCGCACGGGCGCGGCTGGCGACGACGGCATGGCGAAGACCTCCCGCCTGCAGAGGAAGCGAGCAATACTGGTGCAAGGTTCTCGCCCTCCCATCACCCGGTCTTATGTAGTGCATTTTGCAGCGAGGAAGCGCATCTCCATAGAGAGTCCGGTGCATTACCTGGTATAAATTATACCATGCACCGGCATTCGAGTCGAGCACTTGTGTTTGGCAGCAGCCTAACGACGGCAGGCACACTGTGTACCGCTGGGCTGCAGCAGCAAGCACGGACGAGCGTTTAATCTAATTGTCCGAGACCCCTCTCTGGCAGCGCACCAGAAATCGTACAACGCGTTTTTGGGGACCCACCGCTCGTGACGGTCTCCGCGTCGATCGTGACGCTGCCCCGGTCACGTTGAATCGTTCCCGCTGTTTTGCGTTGCGCCTAGCAACTTGCGAGATCGAAGTTCGGCTTGCCGTGTTGGTGAATTATGATATCAGTTGAGCAAGCCCCTCATGTTTTGCGGCGTGCGATGTTCATGCTAAATATTTTTTTTTTAAAGAAGTGGATAACTCACCGATTGCAAATCTAATATTTTCACATTAACGTTACACGGAGCTGAGACTTTTGCGTGATGGAAACTAAGCGTAACTAAA
The DNA here is from genome assembly GCA_030027945.1 of Phytophthora plurivora. NCBI lineage: Eukaryota > Oomycota > Peronosporomycetes > Peronosporales > Peronosporaceae > Phytophthora > Phytophthora plurivora. The sequence goes on from CP125258.1 coordinate 119,555, forward strand.
CTTATCATTATTCACCAACACGGCAAGCCGAACTTCGATCTCGCAAGTTGCTAGGCGCAACGCAAAACAGCGGGAACGATTCAACGTGACCGGGGCAGCGTCACGATCGACGCGGAGACCGTCACGAGCGGTGGGTCCCCAAAAACGCGTTGTACGATTTCTGGTGCGCTGCCAGAGAGGGGTCTCGGACAATTAGATTAAACGCTCGTCCGTGCTTGCTGCTGCAGCCCAGCGGTACACAGTGTGCCTGCCGTCGTTAGGCTGCTGCCAAACACAAGTGCTCGACTCGAATGCCGGTGCATGGTATAATTTATACCAGGTAATGCACCGGACTCTCTATGGAGATGCGCTTCCTCGCTGCAAAATGCACTACATAAGACCGGGTGATGGGAGGGCGAGAACCTTGCACCAGTATTGCTCGCTTCCTCTGCAGGCGGGAGGTCTTCGCCATGCCGTCGTCGCCAGCCGCGCCCGTGCGCATCACTAAACCGTATGTCGCTCCTACAGTCTTAGCGCAAGGAATGCAACTACATGTGCATGTACATTGCGCCACCGAGTCGACAGCCCGGGAGATGAGTGTCAGTGCTAACAAAACTGTGCTGTGTGCTGCGGGCTACGGTATATGCACGAGGCTTCGTGTGGAAGCATGTACTCGACATGAGTATGCTGTGAGCAGGCATCTTACTATGAATGCTGTAGCCGACCTAAGACCTAAAATAGATTCTAGCCCGCCCGAAATCACTTGGCTGCCTGCTTCAAGACCGTGCGAGTCGATGTTCTGCCTGGATGTGCAGCACGAATGGAGTTGCACCCCTTGGATACTTAAACTAAAACCTAGTAGACGATATACTCCTCCTATACTTCAGCTTCATGCGCCGGAATGGCTCATTACCGCGCGTACTTCCTGAAATGTATGGGCTGGTACGTGCATGTGCGAGTGGCGCAGGTGTCTAAGCGTTGAGGTTGCGGACTGTCCCCGCGAGATCACGCAGATGGGCGTCACCGTGGCGGGGGACACTCGGTGGGGGACCCAACTTGATGATCTCGCTGATCGGCTCCCGTTCTGTGCACTTCAACATGCGGTTTCTGTTTGGCGACTGTACAGCTGCACATCGTTTGAACACACAGATTGACCAAACAAAACTCGCAAAAAGAAAAGTGAAGCTTCACTCGAGCTGTTTGGAAGTCTGCCTCGATTGGATGAATCTTCGTCCGACTCAGTGAGCTGAGCCTTATGAGCACGGTCCATGACCAAAGGATGCGCTCTCGGACGCATCCTCATCATCGTCGACGAGCTCCGTATATCTCTCTCGCGAGAATCCCGGTGCCTCGTCCGATCCATCTTGGGCGGGTGCGCGTGGGCAAACAACCTGCACCTACTGCACTTCATTTGACTCCTGGTCCAAAGCTGTAGTAGACCCATTCTCGAATTCGCTTCACGGCGCGCACTTCTCCTCGGAACCCGAACTCACCCCGTGCTCGCGTCTCTCGACCGTCTCGCCACTCGAAACCATGGCTTGCGCCAAGAAGTTCTTCACCGGAGAGGACCTCAAGATGGCGCTAAACATCTTCTGCTGCGTCTACGGCATTGGTACACTCGGTATGCCAGGAAACTTCTCGCGTGCTGGACCCGTGCTGGCCGTCATCGCCATGGCCTTCATGGCTTTCGCCAACGTGTACGCGTCCGTGGCCATCTGCCGCGTGATGCTGCTAGCCCCTAAGAGTGTCAAGACCTACAGTGACCTGGGCGAGTGGTGCATGGGCAAGTGGGGCCGTTGGCTCTCGGTCATCTCACAGATGGCTTCGTGTCTGCTTGTGCCCTGCGTCTTCCTCGTGCTGGGCGGTACCCTGCTGGACGGCCTCTTCCCGGACGCCTTCAGTGCCTCCTACTGGATCTGCTTCATGGCGCTCATGTGCTTGCCCGTGTGCCTCATCCCGACGCTCAAGGAAGGAGCTGGCGCGGCCTTTGCCGGATGCGCAGGCACACTCATCGCCGACGTCATCGGCGTGGCTGTCGTCATGTACGGCATGCGCGGCCACCCGTCTCCACCGTCACCCGATATCAAGTTCTCGCAGGTCGCGGGGATGTTCGGCAACCTGTCGCTGGCCTACAACGCCGGTATTGTGATCCCGGCCCTGCAGCGTCAACACAGTGAGCCGACGCGCATGCCCCGCGTGGTGTTCGTCACGATGGGCTTCATCTCGATTCTGTTCCTGATCTTGGCCAGCACGGCGTACTCGGCCGTGGGCTGCCAGATCACGGGCAACCTGCTGTACTCCATCTACCCGGACGCGACGAGCGGCCTGACCACGCTGGGCTTCAAGTCGGACTGGGGCGCCGTCGTCATGGCCTACTTCTTCATGCAGCTGCACATCACGATCGCCTTCTCGGTCATCCTGAACCCGGCCTTCTACCTGGCCGAGCGTATGGTCCTCAAGATGCACAAGAAGAAGGAGGACGACGTGGAGAACGCGCTCACCTACGCTGCTGCCTCGTACGCTGCCGCCAACACGCCCGGCAAGGACGCCGTCAATGGCGACGACCGTCGTTCGTCCAAGATGTCGTACATCTCGAACGCTGACGCTGAGAACCCGTACTACGGCGACGTGGAGGCCGAGTCTGCCGAGTACCAGGGCGTGAACGCCATCAAGTACGTGATCCTGCGTATCGCCATCATCGTGGTGCTGGTCATCCTCTCGATTATCCTCAAGGACCACTTCTCCGACCTGGTGGACTTCGTGGGCGCCTCGTGCATCACGCTGATCAGTATCCTGCTACCGATTATCTTCCTGCTCAAGAAGCTGTGGAACGAGATCCCGCTGTACGAGAAGGTGCCGGCACTGATTGTCGTGATCGTGTGCGGCTTCCTGGGCTGCTACGTGACGTACACGTCCGGCAAGACGCTGTTCGCGCCGACGGACTCGGACGCGGAGTTCCCGTACTGCGACAGTGAGTACGAGAACCAGGTGTACTACAACTACACCGCCGTGCACGAGGCGTAAGTGTTGATGAAAGGCGAACTGCAGTATCGTAGCACCATCCACCATAGTTTTTGTAATCTCGCTGGGATCTTGATAACCTTTAAAAGTATTGAGTTTACTCGTCAACCAGCTCTTGTTAGCAGTGTACTGTGCGCACATCGGACCGATGTCTCCTCTTCCAATAGCACTCGCCAATGAATTCTTCTAAGGTCACCGCGGCAAATAATGGCTGTCGTTCTGAATCAGCGTCTCTATCTCTTCTAGCCGCAGGCGATCGATGTGCGGCTGCATCTGCCACGACGCGATACACTGAGCCACCAGCTCGCAAAACGTTAATCATACTGTGATACTTTATAAATTGTGAATAAATTGTACTAGTAGTGTGTTTTCACACAAAATATAATTTCTCGCGATACATGACGGGATATTTTTGGCTCCCATTTCTAAAGTGGAAAGGGTGCCGCACTCGGAGGAAGCTCGATAGCATTTACCATGGACGCGATCACCGGCGTGAAGAACTACCTGGAGAAGATCATCTCAGACCCGCAGCTCGAGGGGATGAAGGCGCTGCTGCTGGACGCCGATACCAAGAGCGTTATCAGTATGGTCATGTCCCAATCTCACATTCTACAGCGCGAGGTCTTCCTTGTGGAACAATTAGACGCCGTACACGAGCCTATGCTGCACCTTAAGGCCGCGGTATTCGTGCGCCCTACAGCACGTAACGTGGAGTTGCTCCGCCGTGAGCTAAAGGCGCCTAAATACGGACGTTATCACCTCTTTTTCTCCAATATCCTGCCTGTCGAGGCACTCGAGAAGCTCGCAGAGGCTGACGAGAAAGAAGTCGTGGTGCAGATCCAGGAGTACTATGCCGACTACCTGGCAATCAACGACTCGCTGTTTGACTTCGGCCTACACAACTCCACCCAACTCAGTGTCAAGATGCCATCATCCACTCCCGGAGGAGCTTTGCTATCTACTGCAACGGCAGGTGTGCTAACTACGGACCCTGTTGATAAGAGCAAGATGACGCCTTCTCAGCTCTTTCAGAGAAGCGTGGAAGGGCTGCTGTCTGTGCTGCTCTCAATGAAAAAGAGACCAGCGATCCGGTATGCCAAAGGGTCGGAAGTGGCCGAGAAGTTGGCGCGGGAAGTGTCGGCGAGGATGCAGCTGGAGCAGGATGGACTATTCGATTTCAGACGACCGGAGGTAACCCCGCTGGTATATGTGCTGGACCGTAAGGACGACCCCGTGACGCCGTTGCTGACGCAGTGGTGCTACCAAGCCATGGTGCACGAATTGCTTGGACTACACGAGAACCGTGTGGATCTCCGTGACGCGCCCAATGTACGCAAGGACATGACGGAGCTTGTGTTGTCGACAACGTCGGATGATTTCTTCGCCCAGCAGGTGAACGCCAACTTCGGAGACCTCGGCATGGCTGTCAAGCAACTGGTGGACAAGTATCAGGCACAGACCCAGACCCACGAAAGTATCCAGTCCATCGACGACATGCAGCGCTTCTTGGAGAACTACCCGGCGTTCAGATCTCAGTCGGTTACTGTATCTAAGCATGTGACGTTGATGGGCGAATTGGCTCGCCGTGTAGAAGTGGACGGACTCATGGACGTGAGCCAACTAGAGCAGGAGCTGGCTTGCGGAGATGACCACAACGCACACTTCCGTGATGTGGTGGCAAAGTTGAAGGATGCTCAGGTCAAGCCCACGAACAAGCTGCGACTGGCCATTTTGTACGCGCTGCGCTACGAAACACACAGCTCGGTGCAACTGAAGACTGTTAAGGAGCTGCTTGCGGCACCACACGGAGGTGGTCTCTCTTCCGATCGTGTCGCTCTGATCGATGCGTTCCTGAAGTTTGGCGGGCAAAAAGCTCGTCAAGGCGACTTGTACGGGGATCGTGCCGGTCTGAAGAAGTTTATGAAGGCCGTGACACAGGGCGTGCAAGGCGTCCCGAACGTATACGCGCAGCACGTACCGCCTCTTGCGAAGAAATTGGAGTTAATCCTGAAGGGCCAGTTGCTGGACCAAGAATTTGGCGTTGTGAACGGTGGCGCCGCTGCAACCTCAGCTGACCTCAGCGGAAGCAACGGCGTGAAACGTGTGCGTGATGTGATTGTCTTCGTGTGCGGTGGCGTCACATTTGAGGAGGCCATGAAGGTGGCTGAGTTCAATCAGAAGGCGGCTGCGACGAATTCAGGCCAACGCGTTCTGCTAGGAGGCTCTTGCATTCACAATTCGACTAGTTTCCTCGAGGAGGTAGCTGCGGGTTACAACTTGTCCCCTCCTCACGGACACGGCGGCAATGACAACTGGAACTACGATGGAAAGAAACTCTAAACGCTTTGGAACAGGAGAGCGTTTGAACTAGGCCTGGAGGTAACAAGAAAGAAGGAATTGTGTATTTCTATGCGGAATGAGCCGTTGTTGCTAACTTAGGACGAGACAGCGATGCGCTCGTACGTGGAGTGATCGTCGTCGACGTGCGTGCCGTAGAGATCGACGTACTGCACCTTAGGGATGAAGGCAACACTGTTGTTGGTTTTCACGTAGATCTTCCAGAGCCGAGACGGGACCCCGTTGATGGTAGTTTGGAGGACGACCCGCCCTTTAGCGTCAACGAAGAGCAGGGCAGGACGACTGGGTAGTGCGTTTAAAGTCACGGAGAAGCTTGTTCCAACCGCTTCAATTGCGACGGGTCCCTCTGGTTGCACAACTTTATGCGAGTATCCCCATGCCAGTCTACGTTCGATCATTCCGGTGGAGTTGCTGGTGGGGTGCGCTGTCCAGCCGAAGCTCTGCCAGTTGATGTCCAGCGGCCACTTGGGGTCCAGCTCTCGGCTCTTCTTGTCGCGGAAGTTGGCCGAGTACACGACGAGCTGCGCATTCTTACTGCGCTCGAAGACGACGATGCGGTCTTGATCCACTGGCAGGTAGGCCGGCCACAGCGGTGTCTGCGGGTGGGACGACTCGGTCGTGCTCTGGTAGTCATGATCTGGGAACTCTTCGGTGAAGTAGTGCTTCTCGCTCATGCTGTCTGGTCTGGATGCCGCTGTTTCAGGAGTGACGCGAGCGGTTGGCCTTGCGTTACGGTCGTGGAACTGCCGGAATTATCCTGAATTAAGCTATGGCAACAAGCAGGGAACACGGGGGCAAACGCTGTAGTTATCTATAGCGCATGTCGCTCGGTCGTGGGTTATCCATGCAGGCAAAATGTCGCTTCGAGGTGACGTCAGTTATTCATGTGGCACACATATTTGGCATGTTGAAGTGACGGTGGTTGCATGTTGGTACAATTGATCATCGCTCACTTAACTTACTTTTTCTTCACTAGCCGTTGACTTCATCCAGTGCATTAACACTCCACGATCACAGCGAGACTCCAACAGGCAGTGACGATAGCGACCACGCTAATAACGACGGTGGCGACGCGGTCCGTGCGGGTGGCGTCCTCGCCGCAAAGCTGCCAGTAGAAGACGCAAGGGAGCACGAGCGCCAGGAGTGCAGTGGGGACCAGCATCCACGCGAAGACGTCGATGGTACTGGGAGACGTAAAATAGCCCAGGAAGAGCGTCGTCAGCACCACAACAGTCCGACACAGCACGCGTACAGTGGTCTCTACTCCTCCGCATCGTCCTTCTTGGGTATTCTGAGCCGCAGGACTGGAAGTCACGAATGGTAGAGCCCCCGCAGCAGCGGCGGCTTCGACGGGGCTGTTACGGCCGCTTCCGCTTGGAGATTGTACAATCCACCGCTCAAACGCGCGCTGAAGGGGGAACAAAGTGACTGCGTACGACAGCAAAAGGTGGATGCTGTACAAGACGATGGCCAGGTTGCGCACGACGGCGTTGCGCATGTTGAAGAAGACTGGGGCTTGCAGTGTTGCGCCGTACACGGCGTACGTGACGCAGCAAATGGGCAGATACAACAGCGCAGTAGCTCCCAGTTTCGTGCGAGCCACCACAGAGCTGCATTGGATTGGATCCGCCATGGCGTCGTACAGTGTAGGGATGATCGAGTGGCCGAAGAGCCCGCCAAGAAGCAGCGAAAACGTGTACGAAAGTTTCCCCATCATCGTCACGTTCGAGAGGTCGGGCGTCACGAAAACAAAGTCCGAATGCTCCAGCGCAATCTGCTTGAGCGGGTACATGGCGTCGCCCAGAATGACCGACTCGATCCAGAAGCTGAAGGCCACGTTCACGGCTGAAAGCACTGCCAGAGTCTTCAGCGATGGCACCAGCACTTGAAACCACACGCACACGGCTACTAAGATCATGACCGTGCCGTACTGAAGCCCCAGCACATCCACCAGACACGACGACGCTAGTGCCAGGTACCCGGTCGAGAGAATCAGAAAAGACGCGTGTACCAACACACTCGTCAGTACTTTACCAGCTGCACCGAAGCACTCCTGTCCAAGGTCGCTGTACGAAACGCTGGTGCCTCTGAGCCAGCGCACAGCCTCCAGTGCGTCCACCAATAGCTTGGACGTATACGCACTCACCACCGCTGCTGCGATAAGGAGCAGAACGCCATACCAGTTGATCTCCACGAGTGCTAGCGGTAGACACAGCATTCCTGTGCCAGTAATGAACGACAGCAGATGGTAGAAGGTCTGCCAGTTCGAGAGTTTATTAGACGAAGACGCCGCTGACGACGGCCAGGGCGGCGGTAGATCTCGTACCGAGTCCTTAGCATTCGTGCCGTAGTCGGCTCGACCGCCTAGCAGTGAGAAGGCGCCGACCGCGGCCCCACGGCCGTCGAAGCTGCCTTCATAGCCGTCATAAGCTCTCGACTGCTGCGCGGGCGGCACCAGGCGCTGCGTCTCGAAGCTGCGGCCCACGCGGTCGCCTGCCATTGTGCTGGCTGTTTCGCTGTGCGCTTTGACTGAGTTAATGCGCTCCGACGGGATTGGGAGCGCTACGTTGGTCCGGGTCCGCTTCAAGCTGGCAGTGCAGCGGGCGAAGGGCTCCACCAGCCACGCGCGATAAAGTGAGACAGACAAACAGTGACTGGGCGTCGGAATTGGTCGTGTGGTGCACATAGTCCCTGTTCCCAGTTGAATCTGTTATCGATTTTTTTTACTGTGGAACTTGACGTTGAAGTACTTGTAGAAGGTGGCAGCCAAGTCCGAGCAGGAAGCCCACGCCCGTGTTAAACGCGAGGCAGCCCGACGCTGTGGCTAGCAACAGCAACGCCGTGTCATGCTCGCTAGTGTCGACTTTTAACCCGACAATGGTGAGGCTTAATCCGCTGAAAACCAGCATCACTCCCAGTACGGACGATGGGAAGATTCCCGTCTGCAGTAGTTCCACACACGTAGAGCCCAGTAGCAATGCGAAGAACATCTTGAAAGCCCCCAGGAACACCATTGCCAGGCTGCTGCGTGCACCGAAAGTGTACTGAGAGGCCAGACCCCCTGCTCCATGACACACTGGCAGCATTCCGAACCAAGAGAAGAGCAGGTTCCCACCGGCGATGCTAAAGCACACGCGGCGTACGCCTGCAGGCTTATCGTGTGTGGGGAAGAGCTCCGCTGCCAATGACTCGAGGGCGACAACAGAGTTGAGCAGAGTGAGCGGCAGTTGAGGAAGAACGAGGTACACGAAAGCTTGGCCGAAATCGTGTGCAGACGGCACCACCGGCGCGACGAACTTAGGTCCAAACGATAGTGCAGGCAGGTGGAGTTCCTCACGCAGACGAACGTACTGGTACACGGCGACAACCATACCATAGATGAATAGCAGTAGCGCCATTGGCACTTTCTTGTTGCGGATGAACAGGATGCACAGCGCTCCTAGTAGCAGCGACACAGAGACGGAATCCAGGCCAAGCCAAACAATCTGGTCGTTGGATGCAGGTGCAGCTTTCACGTATGCGCTTTTAAAGCCCTTCCCCATCAAGTTGATGCCGACGCCCAGTTGAATTCCACGCACAATTGCCACGGGAACGACCTTGCTGGCATGCGTGATGATGTTGGTCAGAGCCAGAAGCCCGACGATGGCCCCCATGAGGATACCCGCAGCGATAATTTGCTCGTTCGGGAACTTGTCAGCGATGGCCACGGCGGCGATGGTCTTCATGGGCTGAACTGGGATCGGTACGTTGAAGTGAAGTGCCAGACTCGAGGTGAAGACTCCCGCGAAGAACAGCGCCGCTCCAAACTCAATTTGCGGCGTACCATTAACTCGTCCAATGGCCAGAGCAGTGAGCAGCGGAAGGAACAGTCCGATATCCCCAAATGCTCCGGAAACTTCCTGCAGCGTCATGAACTGCTTCAGGTACGCTCGCCACCCCGGCCTCGTAAACACAAACAGCTTCTGATGCAGTGGGCGTCCGACCTGCGGCCCCGTCACCTTCGCGAAATGGTCTCTTGATCCTTTAGGCAGCATGGGCGTTGCCGCTGATCCCTCGAAGTCGTCTGACAAGTCCAGCATGTTGTGTAGGAAGAGGGAGAACTGAGAATGAGAGGAGATCGCGTGCATGCAAATCAAAAGGTATCATCATTTGCCAATTTGAGTGAAAAATTATATTCCGAGTTGGATGTGTCGCTCACGGTTGCTTTGCTCTGCTATCGATGCTCGAGTACGGGGGCGCTGAACAAAGTCCAATTCCCATGTCGGTCTGGTCCTGTACGTACATTCCTACTGCGGGGGCTCCCACTCGAACGGCTCAGGCGGGTCTGCCTCGTTTTCCGCGCCAGCGGCAGCGGGTGCCTTCACGGCCTCCACATCCTCGGCCTCGTCGGGCGTTGTGTCGCGCAGCATGATAACTCCTGCCAGCCTCTGCGCAGGGTGCATCACCGGAACGTACCTCTGCGTTGTATCCAGGGAGAGTGCGGCCTCCTGTGCCAACGTCACACGCGCGGGCGTCGTAAATGTGAACACGCTTGGCTCCTTGACTGGCGCCGCCTTCTTAGCAGCTACCGGCTTGGATCCCTCAGCATCCACCTCCATCGCGTCGCCGCTGTCCTCCTTCTTTTCTTCGTCCGCGTCCTTCTCCTCCATGACGATGTCTCCACTAGCGTCCGCAGGCTTAGCTGATTTCTCCTTCGCGTCCTGCTTCGCCTGGCGCGCGCGTGCCTTGGCGGTTGTGGACAGCACAGCAGTGGCGACCAGTTCCTTCTTCTCCTCCTTCTTCTCCTCCATGCGCTTAGGCGTGGCAAAAGCTGACTTCTTGGCGTTGCACGTCAGTTCGAAGCCGCGCGGAAGCTTCAGGTCCTTGTTAAGACCGACCGCCATCGTCGTCTGGAACGACAACTCTAAGAAGTTGAATAGAGGGTACCAGAACCAGTGCTGTGCCCAGACTGCCAGACCCACCACAGCGGCCATCTTGGTGAATCCTGTGTGAGACTGCAGCGAAATGACAACGTTGCGACCACCAGCATCCAAGATACCCTGCGCTAAGATCGCGCCCATCTTGGTCATCGTGGTAACGTGCTTGTCCGTAATCAGCTTGAGGATCTTCGCACGGATAGCAGCCACCTTCGGGTTGCGGCCCTCGGACTCCTGCATAATAACCATGGCCAACGCCAACAGAGCGCCTTGACGCACATAGTCTACAGCGTCATCAAGAAGCGGCTCCAGCAGTTGAATAGCCTCGTTCTTCGCAGTACCAGCGCACGCAATACCAACGGCCACACAGGCGCCGTAGCGAACGTGAGGGTTGAAACTTTCAGCCAGCAGCGACACCAGCTTCGGCACCTGCACAGGAGTTCGGAACAAGATGAAGCCTAGACACGTGACAGCAGCACGACGCACGTCATCGGAAACATCGCTGACAGCCACGTGTAGCAGTCGTCGAACGGCAGAGTTGTTCGCTGTGCCAGCGTATGCCATGGCCACAGTGTACATACCACCGTAACGGATCAGCGGGTCCTTATCACGGGTGAGCTGCTCGATCAACGCGTCCGCCTGCTCCTCCCGCTCGTACATCATCAGAGCGATGCCCATCACACAGCCACGAATGATCTTCTCGTGCTTCGTGTCGTGCGCGTATGCCAGCAGGTCTTTCACGATCTCACCGTTGCGTCCCTCGCCTCCAGCACCAAGCAGCACAAGACCGATAGCAATACCAGCACCCTCACCCGCGACGGCTGAATCCGTAAAAAGCACAGTCTTCAACTCTTCGTACAACTCGTAGTCGTGCGAAGCCAGACCACAGAGACCAATGCCCAGACAAGCGCCGTGCTGCACAGTCTCGTCCGATCCGGCATTCTTGAGCGCATTGCTCAGATACTCCATCGTAGTCTTGCTGCCTGAACCTGCAAAGCCCTTGTTCGCGTGGATCAGACCCATAGCGTACAGAGCGCCACCCTCCGAGTACGGAGACGTCGTCATGCCGCCTTGCGGTAAGTAGGGAGCCAAGAGATTCATACTTTCACGAACGTGGCCCTTGTGCACCACACCCAGACTAGCAGTGGCCGTGAACTTGGCCCAGTTGGTGGCCTTGCCCAGCCACTCCAAGTTCTCGCGCAAAAAAGCATCCGAGGTGGTACCGCAGTTTATGTAGGCATGTGCGATCACAGCCGCATGGTGCAGCACCGAGTTGCGGTTCTCCACTGCAGTTTTAATCGTCTTCATAACGAGTGGGTCCGAGTCACTGTGGCTGTGGAGGAAGTCTAGCTTCAAGTCCACGAGGAATTCACCCGACAGGATCGTCTTCAGCTTGGCCAACTTGTCCCAATAATCAGCACGGGCGCCAGTAGGGGCTGCTGGAGGAGTAGCAGGCACAATCGGAGCGGGAGTATCTGTCTTTCCCTCTTCAGCTGTGGTCGTGTCTGCAGCCGGTTCAGCAACAGGGGCGGGGGGACTTGGCAGTGCGTGGTAGACATTCATCAGGAACTTCTGGTTCTCGTTTTCGTTGAGATCGAACGCGACCTGGAAGGCGACAAGACAGTCGCGGTCGCTGCCACGCACAAGCTGCTCCAGGATCTTGCTCACTTCCACGTGATTGTCCAGCATCTGCAGCACCTGGCACACACTCGAGTGCTCCTGGGTAGGTCGGGAGCGATACACTTCCAACATGACCTCGAACACCTTGAGGCGGAAATGGCGGTTGCTCACCACCGTCTTGCAGATCTCAAAGCAGTACGACAGAGCCGCTGACACGTCCGTGGAGCGCGCGAGGCACTCCTTCACCTGATCCAGTCGTCGGGCCTCCAGTGCAATGCCCATAGCCTGACGGAACTCGCCCGCGGCGTAGCAGCGCTCGAACATGCGCTCAACCACTTGAGTGAGACGCGGGTCCAGCTCCTTCTCAGCCTCCAGGTCCTCCTTGGCACGCACCGCCACGTAGTTGTCGATGCACGTGGCGATGATCGTGTCTGTGTACTGGGAGCGGGTGTTCAGGTCGAAGTACTTGCCAGCTCCGAGGGCCAGACGCAGTGCGTCTTCGTACTCCTCCAAATGGAAGAAGCACTTGGAGGCCACGTAGGCCGCCAACTCACGGTCCGGGAAGCTCTTCTCCTCCGATAGCTCCTCGATGAGGGGGATAGCGTCTGCGATCTCGGCCCAGTAGTGGTCCACCACCTGGTTCAGCTTCTGCAGGGCATGGGCCTGGAAGGGTCGATATACAGTCATAATGCCGTTAATACAGAGTCCCCGAGGGCTAAACGAGGTGCATTAGAAGTGCAATTAGCTGCCGTACCTTGAGCGAGTTGTCATCTTCTTCCAGGAGTGCGAGAACGCCCGCGGCTGAGCAGATACAGACAAAGTCGGACCAAAAGATCCACCCAGACAAAGTTAGATTTCTGAAGGCTGTAGAAGGCCGATCGAGCTCCGAGTCGCGAATACGGAGAGAGGAGATGGAGGGGATTCGGGGAGACACAGGGGAAACACCCCCCGATGCCCGTAAACGTACCGGAATTGCCGAGCGCGACGGTCATGCTGTCTCTTCCTGTTGTTGCTTCACACTCCAGAAAGAAATCTTCTCCTCGATTCCCCCAAACAAAATCGTACCTTAACGAGTCGATACGGTGCATTTGCGATCTTAAACCATTTATTACATTTCTAGCACAAGTAATTTCCCTCTTTGATGATGCAACTAAAAATTCGAAAATTACATGATCGATAGCCAGGTTGAAGTGGCCAAAAGATACTTTTGAACTTAGGCTAGCAAACGAAATACAACGTACTATTTAGCAAGATGATCGATACTCTGCTCTAAAAAGCCCACATACTCTCAAAAGGGATATCGCACGGATGGCGTTTAGAATCCGATGGAACAGACAGAAATGCTGGCGTTGGCTGCTGCAAGAAACGAGTGCATCAGGTTACAGCATATGACCACACAAAGCGGTAGAGCTTTACCGTTGGCCATTGAACAGCGCATTTTAAAATGCACAACCGAGTAGCTGCGTTACAGTATTTCGGCGTGGTGGCGCACGATTTCGCATATTTTGTAGCTCCGTTATGCTTGTTAAAAACCAGCAAACTTGGCTGACCTTCACGCCTTTGCCGTCACGTTATACCTGCACTTACCACTTTCGTGTCGCGGAAAATGACAAGGCCGTAAGCTCGTTCGCTGGCAAACACTTCGTGCAGCGACCCCACGAAGCTTGACGCGCACTCGTCATTTTACCACACTGCAGACCGGATTTGGTACGCGCCATTCCACTTGAAGACGCGGAGGTGCCCCAGCCAAGGTAGCGTGCGTTTCATTGCCGGTAAGTTTACCCTTGGTTATCTCGCCGCTTTTGCTGTTGTCTTCGCTTCAGGTGAGCACACGCGAGGTCTGTCCTACGTGATCCGCTCAAATTCGGGTTAAGCTTTAGCTGTGTCCGTCAGTCCCGCATCGACCAGCGACCCGTGCAAGCAAGCAAAGCCTTGCCGCGCCGATCAACAACTGTCGGTGGACACCGGAGCTGTCGCCCTCGCATTGGTGATTTCGTGGGTCCGCGCCACTCAAAACCGGGCCACAACAAAAGAAACGTTGACAGTCGAGCCATGCAGAAACCAGACCCAAAGCGGCAAGACCTGCAAAACTTGACGATCTGTACAATCGTTTCATGGCAAAACTCTCACAAAGGTTCACGTTTCAGAGGGTCAAGTAGCCGTCAGCGGCACCGCACTGTGAGCAATGGTACTTTGTTTGAGTTTACACATCCGCCATCAGGCGTAATGGCCGGACTTACAGTGTATGCCAACGATGGATTGGTGCCACTGCCATTGTAACGCATCGTGACAAAGGACGTGCCTCTAAAAAACAAAATTCAATCTTCCGCTATATGATAGATACGGTTGGGTTACACCGAATCCACCTTAGCCCTCAACTACATGTACTTTAGTGCATGTAATGCGGGACTGCAAGTGGTTGACAGCTTAACAATTCAAGTGGCATGCACCGGACTCTTTTCAATAAAGCGAACAATGTTTCAAGCTTGTCGACCAAGCGGTACCCACTTCTACCTTAGGAAAACTCCACACCCGGGGCTTTAGGCGAGAGCATTCCGGTGGGTCCTGCATGAATCCGATGGTGCTGTAGACTTCCGGGATCCAGGCGTAGTACGCAGACTATCAATTGCAGGCAGGTTTGCAAACCGGCATTTGCATTTCAGGTCTAGATACGCACTACACCGCAAATAGATACGCACGTATTGCCTTGTTTTGTTCAAATGACTTGGGTTTTGTAAGTGGACGTCGTCCGCTGCAGTTGTGGGGATGTGTAAGCTAAGCTAAAGCTGAAGCAACTGCTATCCGCTGTATCCGCCGGCGAACCTCTGGCGGGCATGCGCCGTTGCTTAAAGCTGGCCATTTCCACATTGGACACGTGCCTGCAATAGCTTTCTGGTGAGAGTACAAGACATGAAGGTCGCTGTTGTCGGTTCCGGTATTGGCGGTATCTCCGCCGCTTACCATTTGGCCAAGGATGGCCATGAAGTTGTGCTGCTCGAGAAGAACGAGACGCTCGGTGGACACACGTACGAAATGGAGATCGACGGCGAGATGGTGGACATTGGCTTCATGATGTTCGGAGACTCCAACCCCAACGTGAAGGCTTGGTTCAAGTCCCTGGGCCTGACGGAGGCCGATGGTACCACCAAGAAGCGCATTCCCATGAGTCTGACGGTCAGTTCCAACATTAAGGGGGACTTGCAATTCTCATCTCGCGCCCCGTTCCACGGCAGCATTCTGAACCTGTTCGACCTGCGTATCTGGCGCGTCCTACGTGATATCTACCGCTTCACTATGGACCTCATGACGATGCCCGTGAAGGAGAACATCACTACCCGCGAGTGGATTGCCCAGGGTCAGTACTCGAAGGAGTTCTTCCACCACTACTTCCTGGCTTTCGTGTCGGTATTGTGGACGGTGCCCAAGAACGACGTGCTAGATCTGCCCGTGACGCAGTTCCTGCGCGCGCTGAAGACCCACTCCAACTCGCTGTATATCCCTCTGTGGCAGGTGATCATGCGTACACTCGGTCGTCGCTCGGCTCGCCCGAAACACCTTTGGTGGTACATTGGTTCAGCTTACATTGAGCCTTTCATCAAGATTTTCACGGAGGAGTATAACGGCACGGTGCGCTACAACGCCACCGTCGACCAGGTCGAGAAGGGCGGCAAGGCGGTTATCCTTGAGGGCGGCGAGCGCATTGAGTGCGACCACGTTGTGCTAGCCACACACGCCGATGAGAGCGCGCACATGCTCCGCTGGAGTGAGAAGTCGGTCCGCTCACTGATGCGCTTCTACTTCCACAAGAGCATGATGTACGTGCACCGTGACCCCACTCTTCTGCCCAAGTCGAGCAAGGTGTGGAGCAGTTGGAACGTGCTGATCTGCAACGAGGACCAGTACATCCTGACGTACTGGATGAACCGCATCCAGCACCTCAACAGCAAGAAGGACGTGTTCGTGACCATCACGCCGTACGAGGAGTTCGAGGGCCAGCGCCCGGACGAGGACAAGACCATTTCTGCGTTCCGTTGGGACCACCCGCGTCTGCTTGCGGACTGCATTCCGCAGGACGACATCATCCAGGAGGAAGGTATTACGCTGTCGGGTTGCTGGCTGGGCCGTGGTTTCCACGAGGACGGTTTCGTTGCCGGTCGCCGCGCTGCTGCTATCATCCGCGACCCGAAGCACAAGAAGACGGTGCTGTACGAGGACCCGGGCAACATCGCGACGCCTGCTGTGCCTCCCTTCGGCGTCCCGCTCAGCTTCCACCTCTTTGGCGCGACTGTCGTCGGCCTGGTGGGCTACGGCGTTGCCAAGTACCTGGACGTCAAGTTCTAAATAGGCGCGTGTGTATTAAGTTTTGAATGGGCTCGGCGTGCTGTAGGCGATAACCAGCGTGGTCTGCCCAAATTCGACACAGCAATTTTTCCTTCAGAAAGTTTCACCGCTTACGTACATGCCTCGATGCCACTGCGCCACGATCCGCTTACCAACCCCAGACCAGACCCCGTCACGAAGGACACGCACTGCTGGCCTCTCCATGGCCGACACGCTGCAAGCGTACGCGTTGCATGCCCAGAGCAGTCAGAGACGGGCAAACTTATCATCTCGGCACCACCGCAATAGCTTCAACGTGTTGCCCTTGGTATGAGCTTAATCGACGTAGAGCAGGAGCAAGCCTTGCTGCCCAAGGCGTGATAAGCGTATGCTTGTCTTGATGGAGCCTTTCAAGGTACCGACCGGTAGTTGAAGCGCTCCACGTTTGGACTGTCCAATCGCCAAGTGAGTGACTTGCGTTTGTAAGTGGACCCGCTCGGTGGATCGTCCCCTTACAAACTCCAAGTCAAGTGTCCTGTGGTGGCGAAAAGGGGGGTTGGCTCTCAGACGCGCGCAATGGCCATTCCGGAATCAGCTCCGTTCCCGCACTCTCGCAACGCTATGAAGGTCGTCGTGGTCGGCTCCGGCATCGGCGGCACCTCCGCCGCCTACCACTTGGTCAAGGATGGCCACGAAGTGGTTCTACTCGAGAAGAACGCGACGCTCGGCGGACACACGTACGAGATGGAGATCGACGGCGAGATGGTGGACATCGGCTTCATGATGTTCGGAGACTCCAACCCCAACATCAAGGAATGGTTCAAGTCGCTGGGCGTCACACAGCCGGACGGCACCACCAAGAAGCGCATCCCCATGAGCCTCACGGTCACGTCGGACGTCAAGGGCGACATGCAGTTCTCTTCTCGTGCTCCGTTCCACGGCAGCGTGCTCAATCTCTTTGACAGACGCATCTGGCGCGTGCTCATTGACATCTACAAGTTCACGATGGACCTCATGACGATGCCCGTGAAGGAGGCCATCACCACGCGTGAATGGGCTGCCAAGGGCCGCTACTCGAACGAGTTCTTCCGTCACTACTTCCTGGCCTTTGTGTCCATCCTCTGGACGGTGCCCAAGCACGACGTACTGGACCTGCCGGTGACACAGTTCCTCCGCTGTCTCAAGACCCATTCCAACTCGCTGTACATTCCCCTGTGGCAGGTGATTCTCGGCGCGTTGGGACGTCGCTCGGACCGCCCCAAGCACCTGTGGTGGTACGTCGGCTCGGGCTACATCGAGCCGTTCCTCAAGCTGTTCACAGAGGAGTACAATGGAACTGTCCGGTACAACGCTGCCGTGGATCAAGTTGAGAAGGGCGGCAAGGCGGTGATTCTCAAGAGCGGCGAGCGGATCGAGTGCGACCACGTTGTGCTCGCCACCCACGCCGACGAAAGCGCCGAGATGGTCCGTTGGAGCGAGAAGGCGTACCGGTCGCTGATGCGCTTCCACTTCCACAAGAGCATGATGTACGTCCACCGCGACCCGATCATGCTGCCTCCGTCCAACAAGGTGTGGAGCAGCTGGAACGTCCTCATCACAAAGGACGAGCAGTACGTGCTGACGTACTGGATGAACCGCATCCAGCGCCTCAACAGCAAGAAGGACGTCTTCGTGACCATCACGCCGCATGATTTCCAGGGTAAACGTCCGTCTCCGGAGCAGACTATCTCCGCCTTCCGCTGGGACCACCCGCGTCTACTCGCGGATTGTGTGCCGCAGGATGAGATCATCCAGGAAGAAGGAATCTCGCTCTCTGGTGCCTGGCTGGGCCGTGGTTTCCATGAAGATGGCTTCGTCGCTGGCCGTCGCGTTGCTGCTATCCTCCGTGACCCCAAGCACACGCGAACGGCACTGTACGAAGACCCTGGCAACGTCCCGGTACCGCCCGTGCCTCCTTTCGGTATCCCGCTGAGCTTCCACCTGGTTGGCGCGACTGTCGTCGGTCTTGTGGGCTACGGAATCGCCAAGCTCCTGAAGTAATAGAGCATAGTGCTATTGTTTTGTAGTTAGTGTCCGCAACATTGCTAAACAAAACGAATTTTACGTTGACAACTCAAATCCTTCCTTTGCGGTCAGCCTAGCGCAACGAGAAATCGGCGACAAGTGACAGGTGGTCGCTTGAATGTTCGAGAGTAGGTAGATCGCCGTGCTTGAACAGCAGCCCCGCGGGAACCATTTCCACCACGCCGTGACAGTGCAGCGAGTTCCGAGTATACCAGATGTAGTCGACCGTGCCCTTCGAGCCGCTGTGGAAAATCGTGAACTTCGGCTCGCCCGTGCATTTGTAATCGGGGGACTGGGCGTAGGCACTGGCGAACTCAAGCTGCAGAGTGACAAGAATTTGCATGTTAGCCCGCTCCTCAACCTCAGTAACTTGAACCTGACTCACCTCGTGGGAAAACACCGTGCCGGGCTTGAAATATCGAAAGTCATTTCGTTGGACTCGGGCAGTGTTAAATTTCCCAAAGGCAGTTCCACATCCGTGGTGGCGAGTTTGATCGTTTTCGTTCACCCGAGCTGCTCTCTGCTCAATAGTAAACACAGTTTAGTATGGAGAAACCCGCCGTCATGAAGCAAGCAGACAGCCATACCTTAAGCTTATGGCTATCCAGAATTTGTCCAGACAAATTGTAGCGGGGCAGCCCAGACGCATCCAGCTCCCCCGTCGATAAATAGTGGTAAATCGGACTGTGCGGCGCCAGATTGAAATCCCCAGAGAGAAGAACTGGCAGCACTGGATCATGCTCTTGACGCAGGGAGGTCAGGTGCTCCAGCAGCATGTTCAGTTGAGCCATCTTGACATCTCCACGCTACAAGCACAAAAAAGTTAGAGATAGGACTGCTGGATTGTCATCAAGGAGATAACTCAGTCCACGAACATTGGGGTTGAAAAGCACGTGCGTGTTCGCAACCACAAAGCGTGATGGGTCAGGTCCATTGATGCTGTTCTTAGCCTCAATCACTGCTGTCAGCGCAATGTTATCGCGATCCAGCACAGGATGATCTGGGACGTGGTATTCGATCGGATGCGACGACACAATGCGAAACATGCTCTTCTTCACGAAGATCGCGCAGCCGTCGTGCGTTGACTCCCCCGTCCTATCAACAGCAATTACATGTACACATTATTTACTGCTTTTGTAATGTCCAGCGATTAATTATGCTTCACCCACCTCCTTTTGTAAACCCCCACAAAGCCCGCTTTCTTCAGTTTTGGCTCGAAAAAGTCTTCAAAATGATCCACCTCCTGCAAATTCACAATATGCGGGGACCAGCTCAGAATCTCCTTCACCAGACGCACGCTGCGGTATTCCCAACTGCACCATTTCGCCCGTTTAAATTACTATCATTTAAAAGGTTTGAAGAACGACGCTCACGTACTCGAATTTCTGATGGCACTCGTCAGAATCCTTCTCGAGGTCTTTCTGCGCCAAATAATCTGCAACAATCGAACCAATATCAGTATGTATCCCAATTATCATCATGCAATGCAATCTATTAATGTCTCCGTTACCTGCTAGCACGTTGAACGACAAGAAGCGAAAAGTGGACGCTGCTAAAGGTACAGACGGATCCTCCGCGCTTCTGGGCGGCGCATACAGTGTCCACGGTCTATAAACTGGTCGTGGCTTGCGCGGACCTGAACGCTGGCGCTTCTCATCAGCTTGCGAGCTGCTGTGATCAGGGCGTCTCGACCGCTGTCGCTTTGGCTCCGCCTTGTCCTCCATCAGAAAATGAAAATGATCAAAACTTATAAGTGCGTACTTAAGCATTTGCATATATTACCGTATCACAAATCACTCGAACTCAGTATAAATTATAAAACTTATTAATTATTAAGCCTTTCAGCATCAAGTAACAAACACCAAAATTGAATTTGGGTTTTACAAACTTAAAGATGTAATATATTCTACAGGTAATCGTGTTTTATTAAACAGTTTGTCCAAAAGTTTAGTGACCAATTCAGACGCGAATTTGAGCACGAGGAAGCATGAACGCGCCGAACCGTACCGACTCGTATCTGCTGCCCGAGGGCGCCCAAAAGGTGACGTACGAGAAGGACACGAAGATCTCCAACGCCGGCAAGTTCACCATCCTGCGCGAGGACCACACCATGGGCAACCTCATCCGCATGTGAGTTTTCCGCAACGACTGGAGCTCTTTTGACCCGTGGCTGACCCTCTTTCTCTCTCTACAGGCAGCTGCTGCGCGACCCGAATGTGACCTTCAGCGGCTACCGCCACCCGCACCCGCTCATTCACGACATCACTGTGCGCGTGCAGACGAACGACGCGTCATCGCCGGTGGAGGCTCTGGCCAACTCCCTCGACGACCTGAGCACCGAGTTCGACGAGATCGCGCAGAAGTTCCGCCGTCTTACAGGCAACTCCAAGGACCCACCCAGCTCCTTCAGTTAGGCCGCATTTGCCATTGCTGCTGTGAGCCAGGTTTGACGGAGAAACATGAAAAAATACTTTAACAATATGTTTCTCACAGTTGATATTGTTTTCTTAACTGATCATTCTTCAAAACGCAGCTCAAGACGCCCCGTTTCAGCGTTCAGGTGCAGCAATAGCGACAGCATAATGGCCTCCAGGTGCAGCTGCTGCTCGATAAACGTCTCGACGACAAACTCACGGAGTAATTCGCGGCTTTCAGGGTACTCGATTCGCCACTGTTGTCCAGCGTAAGGATCCCACGCCTCGAACACTACCGATTCGGCTAGAGGCAGCACTTCTGCTCGCACACGGCAATACACGGCGCTAGATTCGGCTTCGTTGTCCTCATTCTCATCGTTTGTCATGCGGAGAATAGGCGACACCGAGCGAAAAATGCATCGATCCAAGGTGACTGAGAATTCTGAACTCGTTTCTGAAGAGATGCTGCATCGTTCACATAGCGAATGGATCAACACTGGCCAAGGTGCGTCTCGGTTCAATCGATGGATCTCGTGACTGGCCTCAGCTACCACACGACGTAGCTCTTCGCGTCTCTTTTTAGTGGAGGGAGCTTTTGTCTTGAGCTTTTTCCCCTTGGAGGAATCTGTAGATACATCGGCCAATGCCACGCGACTATCTTTCATACTTTCACGCAGTTCAGCAAGACGTGTTACCACTTCTGACGTCGGAGGAGCTAGTTCGGGAACGAATTGCTGCTGCTCGTGACATTTTTTGGTGAAAGCCAACCACTCCAGCTTCGATAGAGTGAAGCTCGAGCACCGCGAACAATCTGCAGGATCATACAGTTCCAGGGAAAATATCGCGTCCAAATCCGTGTCCGCTTCATATTCTAGCGCGAAAAGTGAATATCGGACGCGCTTCCCCGACATCCGACATCCTCCTGAAGCCAGCAATGTACGACCAGGTTGAATGTGGACCCGTGCAAGCCACGTACGCTGTCGTACTGGCAATTGTCTCTTTACGGGGACTACTGTCTGCAATCCCTCGTCTCGTATTCGCTTCCGAGCCTTTTCAGCTCGACGTTGGGCTCGTTCACTTGAAGTCTTCTCTTTGTCACTCACAGCTTGAAGATTGTGCTTTAATTCTGCAACTTGCGCTGCTGCAGCCTTCAGCTCCGTTTTAAGGGCTTGTCGTGCAGTTTTAAGAGTCCTTCGCTCTTCATGCAAACGTTTTACGTCCTCCTTTGCACCTCCGACAACTCCATCGATCTCTTCGATTCGAGCCTTGTGTGTTTGATCTTTTTCATTAATATCAGCACGTTTGGTTTCGAGGTTTGCGATTTTCTGTCGGATTTCAGCTCTCTCAGTCTCCGCATCATTGTGAAGCCGAAGTTGAGTCATTTCTAATTCGAGTTGAAGGGAACGTCGACTATCTCGTAGCATTTTGTTGTGTAATTCCTCACGGTTTAGCTCTTCGGTCATCATTGGAGCTAGCAGAGGAAGCGCGTCCATCCCTGGCCCCTTCCGACCTCCGTCTATTGCGAGCATCATGCGAGTATTCGGTCTAGTACCCTCACGTCCGCAGATTTGAAGCCGCTGGATTAATCCTCGAGCCACGAATAATGTTTGCTCGGCACTAAAACCACTTCGCGGGTATGGATACAGCTTCACTAGTGACGCTGCTTCCAGTAAACCGATAGTAAGGTAATACGTTAGCGAAGAGCTTGGATTGTACGCAGTAATGACCAAATTGCGTGCCTGAGCTGGAAAATGATAAATTGAAACGTAAAAAATACGACCTCGAAGCCTCAGCGTTTGACACAATACTCGATGTCGAGCACGACGCGGTTTACCAAGTAGAGCGGCCAAATCTTCGAGACGACGAGCTTCTTCCTGCCGCAATTGTTCCTCTCGTTCTAGCCGACGAATTGCAGATTCGTTCAGTTGAATCTCCGGCGAAATCTTTAACGTTTGTATCCTAGTTTTAACCGCTTTTTCGACGTCATCCTCGGGGTACTCGAAGTAGAGTAACGCAATGAGCTGATGCAGTAATTCCTGTTTCCTACCAGGAGCCAACAGTGCTTCACGTTCGTGGTCACCTTCTCCAACTCGGAAAATCCGCTCAATATCTTGCAAAGTCACGCGCAAAAAGTAAGTTTTACTGGTAGCTGGTTCGTACGCTTCCACCCACAGGAATCGCTTCTTGTCCTTCCCAGTTAAACCAGCGCCATACAGTCGACCATTAATTCCTTCGCCATACACTGAAACTACACAATAGCTGCGAGATATCAGTATTCCTTGAGAACGCAAAAGCACACGTTGAGGCCTCTGCACTGGACTAACGGAGACTGATCGATGAAGTCTGGAACTTTCATATCTCGTCCACTTACCACGGTTAGTTGGACCTGGAGCTCTTGTCATGCTCCAGGGCGAAATTTGTAAACTGCCACTTGTCAGAAAAGGGATTTCGTCCTGTAGCCAATTTTTATAACGATCTCGAACAGGTTCACGCCACAATTCAGCAGACAACAGCTCGTAGCCACGGTGTTGCAGTGAATGACATGGCATAAGAGCAACCTCGTCACCATTCACGCATTTTTTAGGCATCCGAGCAAGTTGCAAGATATTAACAGGTGATTTTGGCTCCTTGTACTCTTGAAGACGAACAAGTTGCTCCATCGCAACGGTGGGACTTCCATTGACGTCAAGACAGAGTCGTGGACGCTGCAGTATCTGCATTTCTATAGGCGGCAGTGAGCCAATACTATTTGGAAGTACAATCTTCTCTACAGATCGTGATCTTGGAGGTAAATAGTGGCGTTCTGCGATATCGTCGATGAAATGATCAAGATGTTGGAGGTTTCTTCCTGGCTCTGGTAGTGGGGCTAGTATACCGCCAGATAATGGGCGCTTGCGATGCTGTTTAAGTGGTATTGGGGTCGTTTTCTTCCAGAACTGCCAGTGCCATCGAGACACACTTGATGCAGCTGCATCCCTCATAGAACTGGGTGAATCCGCCTTACCGATCGCTGAGTTGTTGCCGATATCGTCGTCATTTTCGCTGCGCTCAAGGACGAACTCGCTAAACGTTTTCTTTGGCGGGGGTTGTAAGTTCATCGGAGTTCGGACTGTCGTAACGGTGCGGAAATGTAGACGGACAATATATTTAGATTGATTGGAGAACTTTACGTTTTAAACGAGCGGTGGTGGCACGCTGTGGGTGCTGATGTCGTGTTTAATCTCTCGATGCAGCCATAAGCGCTTTCATTGCGTGGTAGTGAAGAGCAGTAGGATCCATTAGGCAGATCTTGTTGAGTTTGAGGACACACACCTTTGTGGTTGTCAGCGTCGCAGATTGGTCGTTCATGGACGCAAAAAGTTTTGTCGATACCGTGAACCAGCACTCTCGTGCTGTTGGAGTCGAAGCAGACGTCTGCATCCTCCGTCTTGTTGAAACCAACAACCAGAGAAGGCTGCGGGGTGCTTGGGGACCAATCAGCTGGGTCAAGTGTGTAGCTGTTGCTACTGCTGCTACTGTCGACGGATGTGATCTCAACGACAGGAATCAACGCCGCGGGGTCAGTGTCTGCAGTTACCAAGATAACAAGCGCCTGAACAATTGCAAGCTGGAGTGCTATCCTCGCTTTGATCGTAGAACCCATAGTTGCCGTGCAGGCAAAGCAGAAATGAGTTGAGCCAAGGCGTGCGATCTGTCTGTCGGGAGCCAAATGCGGATTGGGGCTATCGCTTAACTTGCGAAGACTGCAGCGGAGAACATTTTGTGAGACTGTCCCAGGAGAAGCTTCTTCTCCACCGCGAAATCTCGCTCACGCTGACAGGCAGGCACAGCAGCACTTTCGCGTGCGCAATCTATTTCTTCAGTTCTCGGTGAGCTTCGGTTTCGAGCGGGGCGGCATGGGAAGATGCCTTACACGTGTAGACCCAGGAAATTTTCTGCCAGTTTGGTTTACTGTCGTCGACAACTTTGCAGCAGCGCTATCCCTTCAACACAACAGAGAGCTCCAAGGGTGGCAGTGAAGCAGTTCCTGGCTGCAAGTTGCATCGGTGCTTTTTCGTGGTGTGCGCTACACGAAACCGGCGTGGACTTCTGACCAAAACTTTGAAAAGAGCGTCCTCGAGGGGACTCGAACCCCCAATCCCCGCCTTCGGAGGGCGATGCCTTATCCATTAGGCCACGCGGACACAACGGACGACACAATCCATGCCGACCAACGAAACCGCAAACCAACCGATTTGGATCGCACGCACGGCTTTCACACGCGACAGAAAATATAGCCAACACACAATACTGGACACGACAAATTACCTAGCCCGGCACTTCAACTTGCATTTCGGTGTGACCAGACATGTACGTATGCTCGGGAATTCGATGCCTGCTATGGACGAAGCCTGTGAAACGATACATGTGCTGCTCCGACGCTGGCACATGAAACTACACTACGTTAACCCGCCGTCGCGGCCCAGGGTGTAGTACATTCCCAGCTGATGTTATAGTTTTCCAGTAGCAGTTGATGAAATTAATTCTGAATTTTAGCGGCAATCATCTGCAATTGATGCTTTTTGTATTGTGGTGAAGTTCACAGTGAACGCAGTCAACTTCCGCCCGCAGTTAGTAAAAGGGTTAATATCCAGTACGAATCCGTTGATTTCATTGACTTGATTTGTAAACGGGAGATGTATGCAAATGCGGCTAGTATCTGTACTTTGTACACAGCCGTTTGCGCAAGTAGCTGCAGCACTGTGCCAGCGAATTAACACCACGGGAGGTTGTTTGTCAGCGGAAACTCAGCATTATCACAGCACAAATCGCTCGAATGAGATTCAGCATTTAGTTTGTGTCATTTCGGATGCCTTGCGCATCGTGCAACAGCAGGCGGTAGTGCACCAACCTAGGAGATAACATGGACGTACAGTACGATCGCTGATAGATCTCCTCTACGACCTCGTTTCGTAAAAAAAATCCAATGCTTGAAGCTCACTCGGGAGCTAAGCAAAAAATAGCGATAAAAGAAACTAAAGTGCCTAATGAAAAACTTAGTAGAGTTTCCGGGACGCTTGCAGCTTTATTTGCTCTAATTAAAAATGAAATGAAAACACATCAGGAAGTCGAAGCGAGTTGTTGTTTTTTTAGAGGCCATCAATATTTTTAGCATATTTTTGATTCTGAAACACCGAAATTCAGGTTTTCAGAACGAATTCGTTGCCTGGCTCATGCGGTCCTAAAGCATCCTTACACAACGTGGGGCACTCGCGTTCAGCGATTGCAGGATACCTGAATATAAGTGCCTTTAGTTATGCTTTGCTTCATTCTCGGTTTCGCCTTGTAGAGCGCACCGGATCAAGCGCTCACGCCACCAACAACCATGAGTACCTCCAAGAAATTCTTCACCGCGGAGGATCTCAAGATCGCTCTTAACATCTTCTGCTGCGTCTACGGTATTGGTACGCTCGGTATGCCAGGAAACTTCTCTCGAGCTGGCCCCGTGCTCGGTGTCATTGGCTTAGCATTCATGGCTTTCACCAATGTCTACTCCTCCGTCGCTATCTGCCGCGTGATGCTTCTCGCACCAAAGAGCGTTAAAACCTACAGCGACCTTGGCCGGTGGTGCATGGGTGAATGGGGGCACTGGTTTGCAGTAGTTTCTCAAATGGCTTCTTGTCTGCTGGGACCTTGTGTGCTACTGGTACTTGGAGGTTCCCTACTGGATGGACTCTTCCCCGACGCCTTCAGTACCTCCTATTGGATCTGCTTCATGGCGCTCATGTGCTTGCCCGTGTGCCTCATCCCGACGCTCAAGGAAGGCGCTGGAGCGGCCTTTGCCGGTTGTGCGGGCACACTCATTGCTGACGTCATTGGCGTGGCTGTCGTTATGTACGGCATGCGTGGTCACCCAACTCCACCGTCACCGGATGTCAAGTTCTCGCAGGTCGTTGGGATGTTTGGAAATCTGGCAGTTGCCTACAACGCTGGTATTGTGATCCCAGCCCTGCAGCGTCAACACAGCGAGCCGACGCGTATGCCCCGCGTGGTTTTCGTCACGATGGCTTTCATATCGTGCCTGTTCCTGATTTTGGCCAGTACGGCGTACTCAGCGGTGGGCTGCCAGATCACGGGTAACATTCTATTCTCCATCTACCCAGACTCGACGAGTGGCCTGACCACGCTGGGGTTCAAGTCGAACTGGGGTGCCGTTGTCATGGCCTACTTCTTCATGCAGCTGCACATCACGATGGCCTTCTCGGTCATCTTGAACCCACCGTTCTACCTGGCCGAGCGCTTGATTCTGAAGATGCACCAGAAAAAGGAGGAAGACGTGGAGAACGCGCTCACCTACGCCGCTGCAGCCACCCCCAGTAAGGACGGTGACGACCGCCGGTCGTCGAAATTATCGTACATTTCGAATGCCGATGCCGAGAACCCTTATCTTGACGATATTGAAGCAGAGGCTGCCGAGTACCGTGGCGCCAATGCGATCAAGTACATGGTTCTCCGAGTCACCATTTTGGTGATCCTGGTGATTATCTCCATCATTTTCCGTGACCATTTCTCCGACTTCTTGGACTTCGTGGGTGCGTCGTGCATCACGCTGATCAGTATTCTGCTCCCGATCGTTTTCCTACTGAAGAAGCTCTGGAACGAGATCCCTCTCTGGGAGAAGATCCCTGCGCTGCTTGTCGTAGTCATTTGTACCTTCCTGGGGTGCTATGTGACGTACACTTCGGGCAAGGCGCTCTTCGCGCCTACTACTTCCGACACGTCGTTCCCGTACTGCGACAGCGAATACGAGAACGAGGTTTACTACAATTACACTGCTGTGCACGGTGCGTGAGATCAGCTAGGAACCGCGGCGGCGGGTTAACGTAGTGTAGTTTCATGTGCCAGCGTCGGAGCAGCACATGTATCGTTTCACAGGCTTCGTCCATAGCAGGCATCGAATTCCCGAGCATACGTACATGTCTGGTCACACCGAAATGCAAGTTGAAGTGCCGGGCTAGGTAATTTGTCGTGTCCAGTATTGTGTGTTGGCTATATTTTCTGTCGCGTGTGAAAGCCGTGCGTGCGATCCAAATCGGTTGGTTTGCGGTTTCGTTGGTCGGCATGGATTGTGTCGTCCGTTGTGTCCGCGTGGCCTAATGGATAAGGCATCGCCCTCCGAAGGCGGGGATTGGGGGTTCGAGTCCCCTCGAGGACGCTCTTTTCAAAGTTTTGGTCAGAAGTCCACGCCGGTTTCGTGTAGCGCACACCACGAAAAAGCACCGATGCAACTTGCAGCCAGGAACTGCTTCACTGCCACCCTTGGAGCTCTCTGTTGTGTTGAAGGGATAGCGCTGCTGCAAAGTTGTCGACGACAGTAAACCAAACTGGCAGAAAATTGCGCTCGAAGTAAAATAAATATTTAAAAATAGGTTGCTTCAAAAATGTTACAGTCAAAAATACCATCCAATTGCAAAAATGACCGACAAAGCCAAGGCTGATGCGCAGCCTCAGCGCTCCGTTAGACGCCTCGATCAGCGCGCGCCGCCTTCCCTACGCGTTCTCGTGCGTCTCTTCTCGGCTCTTGAGTTCGGCCTCGGAGCCTTGACGCTGTACCAGCACACGCCCGACTTCGCTGCGGTCAAACGCGCCGTGGAGAGCTCGTGCCAACTGAGCTTCACGTATGCGCATCTGCAGCAGATTCTACACCTGCTACCTGGCGCCTACGCGCTCGAGTGGAAGAAGAACACACGCACTGCCCGTCGTGAAGCTCAAGAAGAAGGCGGTGACTCGCTTCAGGCTCAGCGCCAGCGCCTAAAGCAGCAGCCACCAGTGCTCACACTGCGCAAGGAACAGTTGCCACCTCCTAATGGGGATGTTGAGAGTCTGGAAGCTCGTATCACGCTGTTCTTCAGCAAGGCCAATGCTTACTTGGAAAGCCACATCGAGTCCATCAAGAAGGAGTTCCCAGACATGACTGACGACGAGTTAAAAGAGGCTCTGAAACTCATTGAGATCGAGGAGGCTCCGCTTCCAAAAGTACCAGCAAGTATCGCGAATGAGGAGAGTTCGACGGCCTTGCTGGACAAAAGACACAAAAAGGAGCAGGTGGCTGATACAACAGATTCTGGGACCAAGGAGAAGATGGAGGAAGTGCTTGCGAAGCCTGTACCACAAGATTTAAAGTCTTTGCCGGAATGGCTCATCAAGAAGGTCCGCAAACAGGAAGAAGGTCGCAAGAACGTGGTGAAAAGCAGCGCCGAGGCGTTGAAAAAGCGAATGCTATCGACACTGCCGCAATTGAGTGATCAATTACAGTCGCTAGTGATCGTCTCAAAGAAATCCACCTTCCTGAAGGCAGAATTGGTGCGCAGACTCGCAGTGCGAGCTCCGATCAAGGGCAAAATCGAGGAACAGTTGTATCTGCTCGAGTCCTTAGTACCAGAATGGCTCACAGTGGTGCTCAACGACGGCAAAGAGTACATCAAGATCTCGACCAGCTGCAAATACAATTCGGTCAAGGTCTCGCTGCGTCGTGCCATCTCGGTCGAAGTCTAACAAATAAAAAAAAATCCACGTTTTATCCAAAATGTAGCCATCTGTCATCTTCCGTGAAATCTTGGATCTTTATTTTGATTGTGAAAAGACGCCAATCATTTTCGAAGAGCTCAACTCACACCATGGACTCGCGCTTCGCTACGATGGACACGACGGCCGACGCACCTACAGGCTGCGCGCGAGCAATTGTCAAGACGGTGGTGGCTCTGAGTCTCCCGTTCGTGCTGAGTCCGCGCGAGGTGGCGAGCGAAGCCGCTACCAACGTGGCTGCGGCTTTCACCACGTGCTTCACTCGTCTGCGTCAACGCCGTCCGCAGTTCATGGAGGAGCAGAAGGAGGCGCTTCTAACAGAGGACGAGCGCTTCTCCGAGGCGGCCATGATGGAGCTTCGTCGTCGGGTCATGGAGAGCGGCGTGTCCTCGACGCCAGCCATGCGGTGGGGGCCTATGACCACCGACCAGCCGCCTCGACCGTCCCGGTGGAAACAACGCAAGATGCAGGAGCGCGCACGTGCCAAAAGCAGTGCGTCCCAGCCCCAGTGGAAGAGGGGAAGCCCTGAGAAGGAGCAGGAGGCGTTCACGACGCTGGCGTCGGATACGGAGAAGGCGTTGGATCAAATCCTGGAGTCTACCAAGAAGACAAGAAAACACTCCAAGAGCAGCGAGACGTTGGATGTGGAGGCCGTGAGACGACTGAGTGTAGATGAACTGCTGGCTCATGGAGCAGGAATGAAGGCTGATGCTGTCTCTCCAGAGAAAACGGGGGTGGAAAGTGTGCTGCTGGACCTCCAAGACGATGACGGAAGTTGTGACGGCCCGCTCCGAGATTGGCTTGCGAATATTGATACCTCCCGGTCGGAGGAGTACTGCGTCTATGCGAAGCAGTTGGAAGAGCACGGGTTCTTGACCCTGGAAGATCTGGCGCAACTGGAGAGTGACGACGACGTGGATCAGGCCATGAGTGAGGTAGGAATCGCCAAGTTCGCACACCGACTACGTATCCGGAAGGCTATCCAGCGACTGCAGTCGCACTCTCCAGAGGAGAATACGGCTACGATCGCTCCCCTGGCCGCAAGTGCGTGAAGAAGTGATGAAAAGGAAGAGAAGACGGAGGTAAGATATGAAGACACACATTTTCAGCTTACTACTTAGCATCTACTATTTGTGCGGAAATATGCACTGCACCTTTCCGCTTTCGCTCTGTTCTCTTAGAACTCCTCGTTCAGGTACGAGATGTCATCCCACGGGTGGCGGTACAGCGGCTGCTTGAGACGCTTCTGGTCGAGGAAGTGGCCGATGAAACCAATGCTACGGCCGAGCACGAACAGGCCGTTGAGGCAGCCGTTCTCGATCTGCTCGTTGGCCTCCTCCAGCGTGAAGACGCCGCAGTTACGCAGCAGGTCGACGAAGCACACGGCGATGCAGCCGTCGACGTTCAGGATGAGGTTGCTGCGCTTCTTGGTGGTCACCTGCTCCACCTCCAGGGCGAAGTCCAGGACGTCCGTGGCCGGGAAGTTGGCCTTAGCGAACTCTTTGATAATCGTCACACGCTTGTCCGGGTTCGACAACGACTTGATACGGTGGCCAATACCCATGATGAGCTTGTTCTGTCTGCGCATGTCCACCACGAAGTCAGCCGCGGACAGGCCCGAGTCGTGGGCGCTCGCGAACATCTCGGCAGCCTTGTCAAGAGCACCACCGAAACGGGGTCCAATCGTCACGAGACCCGAGATTAGCGACGAGATCAGGTCCTTGCCGGCTCGGGCAGTAACGATCGTGTTGTGCGCACCCGACACGGCCGGACCGTGGTCAGCCGTGACCATGAGCACCATCTCGATGAACTTCGAGGCGTACGCCGGCAGGTTGCGCTTGAACCACAGCAGACCGATGACGCCGCCGACGCCCATGTCCTCCTCGAACACCTTCGAGATGGGGGTACCGGCGTAACGCAGCTCCTCGCCACGGTCGTCCGAAATGGACGAGATGAAGTTGGCCGGCTTACGGATGAGGCCCAGGTTCTTGGCCCAGGCGTAGTCCATGGGCACCTTGGGGACCGGGACCTCCGGCCGCGGCACGATCGCACCCGACGCAACCATCGCGTCGAACTGCTTGCGGATAGCGTTGCCGAACTGGTCGAAGTTCTCTGGCACGATGGCACCAGCAGCAGCCAAAGCGGCGTTCTTGGCCGAAGCAGTCTCCGACTCGCCCGTAGCGCAAGCGCCGGCGTGGCCGAACTGCACCTCGAACGGGAAAATCTTGGCGCACGTACCAATGCACCAAGCCACCACGGGCTTCTTGATGGCGCCCGACTGGATGGCACGGCACACAGCGAACTCGTCCGTGCCGCCGACCTCGCCCAAAAGCACCATCATCTTCACCTCCGGGTTCGCCTCGTAACGCAGCAGGTGCTGGATGAACGTGGAGCCCGGGTACTTGTCACCACCAATGGCCACACCCTCGTACACACCGTCGGTCGTCTGCGAGACGATGTTGTTCAGCTCGTTGGACATACCACCGGACTTGGACACGTACGCCACGCTACCGGGGCGGTACAGCTTCGACTGCACAATGTTGTCCAGCATACCGCCGGTGTTACCGATACGCAGGCAGCCAGGCTTGATTCCACCAACCGTGGCGGGGCCAATGATGCCGACGTTCAGCTCACGCGCCTTCTTGGAGATCAAACGCGACTGCTGCTCGGGCACACCCTCAGCAATGATGGCGTGAGTCTTCAGGGTATCGCTGTGCTCGAAGCCTTCCATAGTGGACTGGTACACGGAACGGAAGGACGAGAAGTTGATCAGTACACTCACGTCCGGGAACTTCTTGACGGCGTCCGACAGCTTCTGGTACACGGGGATCAGACGCTCCGAAGTGCCCCAGTAGAACTTGAGGTAGTGGTTGGGCGAGAACGGGAAGATCAACGCCGCCACGCTGGGGGTCTTACGGTTGCACAGGTAGTCGAAGTCGAGCATGCCCTGCACGGCACGCTGTTGCAGACCATAGACAATGCAGCGCGTGTTGTCGTTCATGCGCACAATACCCTCGTCCTGGATCACAACGGGGGCCTGCTTCGTGGCGGCCTTGCTCTCCAGCTCATCGACGCTCTCACCCTCCTCGTTGTCGCTGTTGGCAGCGCTGCCTTCCTCCGAAGCCGCCTTGCTCGAGCTAGGCTTGGTGCCGCCAATGGTCTTAGCAGTAGGCTGCACGGCCACCGACGTGGGCTTCTCCACCAGACCGAGAGCCATGGGGACGACAGCCGTGATGTGCGTCTCCGGGCCGAACACCTCGATAGGCACACCCGTCGCCTCGCCAACCTCGCGCATGACAGCCAGACCTTCCTGGCAGTTGGGGCCACCACGACGCACCCAGATGTGCACCTTGTTGTCCTTGAGCTTCTGCTGGTACTCGTTAATGGCACGGATAATGCCCTTGAAGGTCAGTGCCACGTCCGTGAAGTTGGCAATGCCACCGCCGATGATCAGCACCTTGCCACGCTCGTCGAAGTTGCGCGTCATCAGGTCCAGGATGGTCTTGGCGTAGTGGTACGTGTGGGTCTCGCTAGGAGCACCCGAGTACTCGCCGTAGTTGGCCAGCTCATGGCCGTAGCCCAAGTCCGCGATGGTGTCAGCGTACACAACCGAGGCACCTCCACCAGCAACCATCGTCCAGATGCGGCCTGTGTGGTTGAGGATCGTGAGCTTGAGAGACGCACCCGTCTTGGAGTCCAGGTCCTGGATGAACTCCTCCTCGGGGAACTTGGCACGGCCGAAAGCCGGCGGGAACTCGATCTCGCCCCAGCGGTCGCCTACCAGGAAGTTGGCGGTCTCGTCGAGCTTAGCAGCCATGTCCAGCACAGAGATCTGGTCGCCCACCAGCACGATGGGATTGATCTCCATGTAGACGAAGTGTAGCTCACGGAACTTGGCCAGCATACCAACGAGGAACTTGGCCAGGATGGGCTTACGCGCCTCCTCGACCGAGGAAAGCAGCGCGGCGGTCACCTCCTCCTCGGAGGCGATGGACTCAATGCCAACCTGCAGACGCTTGGCCTTGGCATCGACGTTACCGACGTCCACGCCGCCTTCGTGGTGGAAGAGGATCTCCTCGCCGTCACGATTCGAGACGATGCACACGTAGTGCTCGTCACCGGCGCCGTGCTTGATGAAAGGTTCAACGATGAAGTGGGTGAGCACGCCCGTGACGGTCTCCACCTGGATGGGCTTGTTAATGCGCTCCCAGACCCATTCCTGCACCTCGGCCCACGTGGCGTTGAGCAGCAGCAGGTTGGCCTTGCCACGACGTTTGATGAGCTGGTCAGGCTTGACCACGAGCTTCGTCTCACCCAGCGATGTGAGCCACGGACTGGTGGCCTCAATGGCGCCGAAGAACTCGTCGCGGCTCTGGCCGGCGAAGCTCTTGCTCACGGCCACCTGCGCGAAGCGCTTGTTGAGGTTGAAGGCCGGCAGGCTCGTGGACAGGATGCGCTTGCCGTCGAACTCGCGGATCGCCTTGGCCGACATGGTGTGGCGTGTGAATTGGGTGTCTTGAGGCCGAAGGACTGGGGTGGACGCCGCAAAATCTCAAATGCCGAGCAGGAAGCCGCAGGGCCACGCACGTGGAAAAAATCTATTGCCAATAGTATTGGGGAGTTTGGGAGGATGGGCAGGCTGCTTGGGGCGCCGCGTCAGCGCGTGTTCACTTGGTTTGAGTATGGGAGCTGGGGACCCTTTGCGGGCGAAAAGACACGATGACATCATGCCGTCGAGGGCTCAGTAGTTTTCTAACGTGAATCAGTGCGTCAGGAGGGAAAAGAAGGCTTTAGACTTGGTGATTTGCTGCAAAGTACTTGTTTTCAGTTAGTTATTCTTTCCGTCTGGTTCGAACGCCTACGTCACGGTTGGGTTCAGCAAAGTGCTTTGAGGACAGGACCGCCGGAGCAAGCCTGCTGTAAAGCAGGTCAAGGCACCAGGATGCACTGCATGATGCAGGGCGAAAGCATTGCCGAATTGCTGCGCTGTGACGTGGCCCAGCACCGGCGAAATCAGAGTCATGACGCAAAGCCGATGCGGCTTCAGCTTCAACTTGCCGTTACACAGTAGCGTCGCACGTCCAATCCTTTCGATTGCAGTAATTTGCAGCTCAAAGCCGTACACGTCAACAAAGCTTCTTGGCCTCCCAGTGCAGCTACCTACTATTAGCTAAGTACTGCTGCCGACGCTGCAGCTTCTTGAGCCGTTCCAAATAGCTCGTGCCCATGAGGAAGTGCTGGTACGTCATCGGTCCACTGAAAGAACCGAGCTGCGTCAGATAGAACCCCACGTCAGTCCGCGATGATACCAAGGTCAACTCTTTCCATTTAGCCAAGCTTCTTCGCATTGTACCTGCTGGGGATGCGAGGAATCAATGTCTTCGTTTGGCAGCTCTTCCACAACAACAGACTCCGCTGGAATGTCCAGCTCAAGCTCTGCTGTTGCCCAGCGACGCCGTCCTGTTGGGGAGCTGGCACGCGAGCTCGGTGATGGCGATCGTGTTGGTGAGACCGTTTTCGTCGGGCTTGAATCTTTGCAATTCGTTTGGGAAGGCGATGGCGAACATGCGCTTTCATCCTGACACCAACGGTTCACCTGCGAACAACACGAGCAAAGCAGACAAGTGAGCGCTCGTCAATGCAGTCGAACGCAAGGACAACGCTAGTATCTACTGTACCTGCAGCAGCTTGCGGAGCTGGTCGCGTCGAGCTCGGTGCGTGTCCGCTGTCGTGACGAGGCAGAGCTGGCACGCCGCACTAACGGAACCAATCACGTGTTAGCCACCCAGCACAGGCAATGCAAAGAGAGGGCTTGCACGCGGTATCTATGCAGAGCTGAAGCGCTGATGGCGCTTCATTTGAGCGGACGTACTCGGGTGAGGTCGATTCCACAGCTGTGGCCGTTGTGCTTCGCTTCTGTCTGTGAACATACGAACACGCGCTTTAGCACTGCTGATACAGGCGCATCTCGGTGTCGCTTACCTCGAGAACTCCCGGCCGTAGCTGTCGCGCTGCACCACGCGCAGCAGCAGGTTCGGTGCTGACCGCCGGAAGGTCGACGGAATTGTGTATGCACCTGGACCGGCGAGGGAGTTCATGGGCTGCAGGTAGCTGTGTCGGTCATCGTGGGCTACCAGCAGCTCATGCGGCAGCGGTCTCTCCATTTTCGGTGTAGTAGAACTTGTTGAGTAGAACCACGATGGGAATCTGGCAGACAAGGGCGAGGACGAGGTGACATTGTCCGAACAGAACGGCGAAGGAAGTATATCCTAGGGTGGTGGAGTACTCGCTAAATAAAGCATTGTTCTAGCCTTGAATCTGATTCCAACTTCACCGTCGACTAAGCGTTTTCACAAACCTCGCTGTACATGCAATCCCAACACCGAAAAGGATGCATGGAAGCGTGAGCACGTTTCCTGTCCCGAGTGGAGCCAAGCTCTCAGTGCCGTAAACTTGGACAGTTAGATCCGATGCAGCCTCGAAAAGCATGAGCACGCCGACGTAGAGGCCGTTGTTGTTGAATCCGTGAACGGAAATCTGCAGCTCTTTGCCCATGATGCCCACGATCGAAAACGGGAAAACATTCGCCACGGTCTGATAGAAAGCCGTGACTACAAAGCCTGTGAACGCCACCTCCTTGCAGTATTTCCCCACTGACACTGCAACAACCAAAGCGCAAGCTGAACAACGACAAGTCAGTGACCAAACAGCAAAACTCTAGCACAATAGACAACTTACTTCCGATGACGAGACCCAAAACAGTGAATCCCTTTAAATATCTAGCGTCTTTGCATCGAGGCATGACAAGCAGCACGAAGAAGCAAATCACTGCCACGAGGCCATTCTGAGAGAACTTCAGTTAGTCATACTGTATAGACCCGCAAGTTACTACAAGTATGTATGACTGTACCTGGGCGATGAGCGCCGTGTTGGCTGTGTTAAGACCTTCGCGATATTTATCCTGGCTCTTGTCGTCGCAATCTACACGTGGACAAATTGAAAAGGGTTGTTAACTACAAAACCTCCTCGACTATAAGCTGGCACTTTACCTGCTGCCTTGCAGCCTTCATAAACGTTTGCACCCCACCACTGGTAGACTTCGTCGGAGAAGCTTAGCCACGCAAACGATAGCACAAAGTATATGACGCACAGGAAGCGAAAGATCTTGGGAGCGTGCACCACTTGCTGCCATGCTTCGCGACCCACGCGACTAAGTCGGGGTTGAAATATGGGCTTATCTTGCGGGTGTTCCGGCCGCAGATAGATGCAAACCGCAGTCGTAACGAAAATTGATGCCATAGCGAATCCAAAGACTTTCAGGATTTCCTCACCGCTAATGGCACTTGCAAATACCACAGCATCGGAGGTGCTCCGGAAGAGGAGTGACCCTAGTACTCCTCCAACGCCTTCATACATGGCTAACGTTGCCTGGGCGTGCACTTGAAACTCGATCGGCACCATATCCATAATTCGGGCTCGCAAACCGATCTACAGGTACACAGCGACAGTTATTAGTAACAGGCTAGGACCTGGATTGTTCCGGAAGCAACGTACATTCAGCAGCAGTACGCCGATACTGAGCAGCACAAGAAGCAGCTTGGTCAACGACTGAAGATCTGGGAAAAGAACGTTGGCCGAGCCATATAGCAAGCCTGTCACGGTGACGATGGCGGCAGCAGCTACTAAAAACACATTCCGTCGTCCCCATTTCGACAGCGAGCGGTCGGACATGGCACCAAGGATCGGTCCTAGGAATATCTGGATGAGACTGGGCACAAACCGCGGCACGAAGTCGGAGATGCCCATGGATTCCATGTACGAGAGGCGCGTATTCGTGAAAACAGTGTCTAAAGGATACAAACAGATCGTCAAACACACTGTAAAGCTAAATTCAAGACTGTTACGTACCGAGAATTGCGTACGCTGCCCAAGGCATGGCAAGCACTAAGCACGAGCGGAAAGCGCGTGTCCTCAACGTCCATTTGATGTCCGGGGCGTGGAGGATGCCGGCTAGTCCGTCGTTGCTGGTGCTGTGTTGTTCGTCATCGACATCAACAGCGACTGCTCCTTCGCTCTCAGATACAAACCGCACCACCTTCAGCCCACTGACGGAGTCGGACTGCTCCAGTGACGCGTTCGTCGGTTGGCGCTCCACATCGCCTGGAGTCGGGCAGCGCACGTACGCGCTCGAGTCCTCGTCGTTGCCATCGTCTTGCAGCGGCTGCAAGTGCAGCGAGTCATCGCCGGCCATCTCGCGGTTACTCTGCGAGAAAAGTAAATGCACTTGTCCAGATAGTTTGGCTGTTACTTCCCATAATTGCCAGCATTACGCCATACGCGACAGTAAATACTTGCTGTCAAAAGTCTTCAAAATATTATATTTTGAAAACAAGTTCAATAGTTCAGATTACTTAAAATAAATATGTCGCGTATTTTATACCCTACTTAAAGCGATTATTTATGTATCGTATATAGCAGGATTTTGATGGTCTCCTGAAATGCCAAAAACATCCTTTTTCCAGCTGGCTGCATCCTATGATGGCACCGAGTTGATGTTCGACATCAAGCTGGTGAACGTCAAGCATGGAGCAAGCTAAAGTGATCTTGCTGGGTTATCTAACTACTCGTTGTGAAATGGAAAATAAGCTAAGCTAATCGGAAAGCAATCAAAAATAGAGCAACATGCATTCAACCACGACTATTTTCTTACTGGTCTTCTTCGTCATCTGGTTGTCATTCGTTCAAGGAACTCGCGTTCCATCACATCAGCGGCAGCAAACCAGTCGGTCGATGCGGCCGAAACGCGTGCGAACAGTCAAACTGCGACTGTCACGGCAGCTCCGTCCGAGTCTCCCTCCTTCGTTCTCCTTGAGTTCTAAGCGAAAAGTGCAGGTCGAGGCGTGATAGGACAGCATCGCATCAACTTACAGGTCCTCGTCCTCATCGGGAAGGGGGACCGCAGCAGCAGCAGCGCTAGTGTCGGCCTCAATCTGGGCAATCTGTTCCTGGGTGATGGTAACCTCAGGCGGGCGAAGAGCGGGAGCCTCCACGAAAGTCAGGTTGTTGTCACTGGAAGAAGCAACGTGAAACAAAAGTCAGTAAATAACGCGATATGCTTCAGGTTACTAAAGCGCGCAATAACATCATGAAGAACGTACCCAACAAGCTTGCGGGCGAGCCACAGGAACGGCTTCTCGAACTGGTAGTTGGACTTGGCCGAGATGTCGAAGTACTGCAGGTTTTTCTTACGGTGGAACGTAATCTGCTTGGCCTTCACCTTACGGTCCTTGACCTCGACCTTGTTACCGCACAGCACAATAGGGATGTTCTCACACACGCGGAACAGGTCTCTGTGCCAGTTGGGGACGTTCTTGTAGGTAATACGCGACGTCACGTCGAACATGATGATAGCGCACTGGCCCTGGATGTAGTAGCCATCGCGAAGGCCTCCGAACTTCTCCTGACCGGCCGTGTCCCAGCAGTTAAAGCGGATGGGGCCGAAGTTCGTGTGGAACGTAAGCGGGTGCACCTCCACACCAAGCGTAGCGACGTACTTCTTCTCGAACTCGCCAGTCAAGTGACGCTTCACGAAGGTGGTCTTGCCGACACCACCATCACCCACAAGGATGAGCTTGAATTCCGGGACGTTCTGGGCCTGAAAAAGAGAAGAAGCTGTATAAGTATAACTGTTTCCTGTATCGGATCTGTCCGTTCTCGCGACCGATACGCGCGCCAAAGCCTTCAGTCCCTCAAATTTGCCTCTCCCAGTCCATTTTCCCCTGTACGAGCCGTATCAAGTCGGTCCTGTTGCTGCAGCGCGTGCTGCAGTACTAGATCGCTTCACTTGGCTTCATTTTTTTTCGGTGGGCGATACCAAATTGCCGTTTACGTCGCGGAGACGCGGGTTTTGAGCGCGGTAAGAGGCAGGGAGATGAATGAGGCTCTTGTGCGCGTACTCGGCGTGGCGCAGAGTCGGAAGAAGCCCTGTAGACACACATATAGACGTACCATCTTGTCTGCGCTTCTGGAACTTTACCAACTATCGGGCGCCGGGCAGCGAATGGGAGGCGAAACCCACGCCCTCCACCAGCCAACGACCATACTGAACCCAAGTGAAGCTTCTGTCCACGAGGTTTTTTACAGTCGGATCCAGCGAGGTTTTTTCTCTGATTTGTCGAAAATAAAACGGGGTAGGTCAACGAGGACTATACTGAAACGAAGTAGTCGAAGGAGAGCCTGAGCCAGTAATTAACTGAATTCATATCTTTAGACATTTTTCTCTAAATATATAGAAACGAGACGTGCATTTTCCATCAGTGCACACTTGACCGGAACCAACCACCAAGACAACCACCATGCACCTCATGTACTACCTCGGCGAGGACGGCAAGCGCGTCTACACGCTCAAGGTGCGTCTGCAGCTGTATTCCTCGTGATTAAGTCCATGGTCCAACGATTTTGAGTTGCTAATTCTTTATTTCTTACTTGCTACTTCGCAGAAGGAGACGCCGGCCGGAGCCCCGACTTGCTCGGCCCACCCTGCGCGCTTCTCGCCCGACGACAAGTTCTCCAAGGAGCGCATCACAACCAAGAAGCGCTTCGGCCTGCTGCCCACGCAGACGCCCGACCCGATCTTCCAGTAAGGGGAGTCGTCGTCGAAATGTGAAGAGGCGCTTTCAAGGCAACAAAGCGACCACCAGCAGTGCTGTAGATTTATAGACCTAACGTAATAACACCCGTGACCTCCAACTGATGCTTCTCTTCTTGTCTGGTGAGCTGCAGGAATGAAAGACAGGAAATGACTAAAATCCTCTTTATTCTTATATTTTTTTAACAGCCCCATCAAATCAATATAAGCAGGACTTTCTTCAATCATGGAGTTGATGTCCAGTAGCGAGGATGAAGGCGACTCGCCCACGTCCGCGTCTCCAGCTCCCCGTAAGCCGCTGCAGTCTCCCTCGAGCCAAGACAGTATCGAGGAGCTGCTGAGCCCCACGAAGCGCGTCAAAATGGTCAGTCAAGACCGACCCAGGGCTCCACCAGCAGCCCACAAACCCGTGGTCTCTGCGCGTGAACTGTTAATGAACCTTTTACCATCTTCAAAGCGGCGACAGCAAGCGAAATCTCCATCGAATGACGCTAAAGAGAAGGCGGTTGATGCTGCAATAGCTGCTTACTCGTCGATTGTAACCCCAAAGAAATCTACGCCTTCTCCTTCTGCAGAGAAGGAGTTGACCGCTGCAGAACGCATTGCGAGGAAGTACGGACTGACTGCGGCTAATACATCGTCCAAGGACGCGCAGAAACGTGATACTTCTGTTTCTACAGCTTCTCGAGTTGCTACAAAGCGGGCAGAGAGTTCTGGTGACTATGAAGAAAGGAAGATGGCTTCATCTAAAGTGGTGGAAAAATCCAAGAAGAGGAGGTTCTGGGACGCGCAGACGACTGGAGTAGATTCGGAGCAAATGTCGGCTCCGAAATCGACCTACGTATCGCCGTTCAGCGCCGCCGACGGGTTCATGAACGTAAAGAGGAGGCGGCAACGGAGACAGCAACCGGTGCAGGAAATGACAGAAGAGGAGATGAAAACTGCACGCGACGCGTTTTATGATGACGCAAAGACGGAGGCGCAGGACGTTGGACCACGGCCACGACACATTATCGGCTCTGCGATCCCTGGCATTGACGATGCAGACGGATGGATGTCGGATGCCAAGGAAATTACGTCGAAGGGCGAGGAGATGCAAAAGGAGCAGGAGAAACAGACATTCAAGCGGACCAGCGCTTCAGGACATCGCAGGATGCCACGGGAGCAGCGAGAACCGACAAGGAGACAACCGCGGAAGCGAGTACAGAAGGAACTGAGCGACTCCAGTGAAGACGAGAAAGAAATTTACACGAGTGAGCGATGGCCACAGCTCGATCCGCCGAAAGTCAATGCTGGCCCTATGGTTCTATCGTCGGAGGTGGAAGGATCCAAGACACTCGAGGTATGTGCGAACATGAACAGCTACTTGTTTGACTACCAGCGCGTGGGTGTGGAGTTTATCTATGGTGCCTATAAGCGCGACACTGGGGCGATTTTGGGTGATGACATGGGTCTTGGCAAGACAATTCAAGTCATTGCGTTCCTGTCGGCGATTTTGGGCAAGCACGGTGATAGTCGCGATAAAGACGCATGGACGGCGTTGCTGCATCAGCGTCGTGAACGTTACAGTGAAAGCGGCTGTACTGGTCACCCTGAAGACTCGGGGTTCAGCTTTGTGGGTGAGGTGGCGCCCATATTTATTGTGATGCCAGCGTCGCTGCTTCAGAACTGGGAGCAAGAGCTGCGCACGTGGATGAGTTGCACCACAATCATTCTACGTGGGAAACCAAGTGATCGGGACGCTATGATCGATAAGATCGCCAGGTACGCTAAAGGTGCTACTCACACTGTGATTAAGTACTATTGTATTCACTTACGACGTGTTTTCTTGTTGTAGGGGTGAATACGAGATCGTTATCTGCAGCTACGACATTTTGAAGATGTATCTGAGTCGACTGCATAAAATCCCATGGGAAACTGTGATTTTGGACGAGATGCACTGCCTGAAGAACCCTGACGCGAAGCTCACACAAGCTGTGAAGGCAATCAAGTGCCGTAAGAAGCTTGGACTTACAGGTACGTTGATGCAGAACAACGAGAAAGAGCTTCATTTTCTAGTGGATACAATTGCTCCGGGGGCAATCGGATCCTGGGCAGAGTTCAGTTTGTACTACGGAAACGATATCAAGTACGGAAGGAAGAAGTCTGCCGCTCCTGAAGCAGTTCAACGCAGCCACCAAAAAGAAAAGGAGCTACGGCAGAAGCTGCAGCCGTACTACCTCCAACGAGAGAAGGAAATCAACCCGACGTTCCAAGAAGTGAAAAAGAATGATCAAGTGGTCTTTTGTGATCTTACTCCTCTTCAAATGGCTGCTTATCAGCGAGTATTGTCCATGCCTGAGTTTCAACTACTGCAACGTGGAGAAGAAATATGCGACTGCGGCCGTGATAGTGGTGGAAAACGGAAGAAGTGCTGCTACAAGACTCCCTCGGATATAGGGGATGGACCTGGGCTGCTCTACGAGCGCTTTCACGATGATGGAGCATGCAAGAATTGCCCAAATTGCATGGGTCTTCCGTGTGTAGCCATGTTGTTGAAACTGTCTAACCACCTAGAGTTACTGAAGGTTAACCCTCACGACGGACCGGAGCTGCAACATTATCAGCGTGAGTTCGCAAGAGCAGCCTTTGGCTCTGACCTTAATGAAGTGGGAGGGGTAGACCAAGTGTCCAGTTTTCAGGAAATGTGTGCGATCTCGACGAAAACTTGCGGGAAAATGATTGTTTTGGAGAAGCTTCTGGCAGTGTGGAAGAAGCGTCGACAGAGAACGTTAATCTTCAGTCGAAGTACTCGAATGCTCGACATCATCCAGCTTTTTCTGATCACCAAGGCGACTAAGTACAGCCGACTGGACGGAAACACCAAGGTGGAGGAGCGGCTGCAGATGGTTAACGACTTCAACAGCCCTGAAAGCAACACGACTGTCTTCCTCATCAGTACGAGGGCTGGCGGGGTGGGGCTCAACTTGCAGAGTGCCACAAATGTCGTCATCTTTGACCCCAGTTGGAACCCGGCGCATGACTGTCAGGCCCAGAATCGAGCGTATCGCATTGGGCAAACGAAGGATGTGCAAGTGTACAGGCTCATTACCTTAGGAACGATCGAGGAGATGATTTACGTCCGGCAGATTTACAAGCAGCAGCTCAGTGACACGACGTTAAAGGGTGGCAATGCCCCGCGATACTTCGAGGGCATTCAGGGGAATCCACAGCAGCGAGATGAGCTCTTTGGCATTGCGAACTTGATCTGCTGGAAGCCGGGAGGTGTACTGAAGGGAATTCAAGACGCGTACCAAAGAAGCCGCGATGGGCTGGTGATACAGCAGAACCGAATTCGATACGACTCTGCGTCGTCGAGGAAAACACCAAAGAAGGCGACGAAGAAGCGACCGAATGTCGTTGACGATGACGAAGGGGAAATGATCGAAGTGGCCGACGAACTGGTTACTGAGATACTGACACCAGACGAACCTCCACCAACTCAGACTGAAGAGAAACTTGCCACTGTGAGTTCAAGTGGCAGTGGCGATGACGACATGGACGAACTATTTAATGGGGCGACGACATTCCGCCACGAAGAGATTGTTGGAGAGCAGGACGAGGAAGAGGTTTATCAACTGGAAGGGGAGACAGCCGTGATTGGAGACTCCGAGCCGGAGATGGAAGTTGTTGACAATGGCCAGCAAGCGTCCCCTTTGCGTCCATCTC
Source organism: Phytophthora plurivora (assembly GCA_030027945.1). Taxonomy (NCBI): domain Eukaryota; phylum Oomycota; class Peronosporomycetes; order Peronosporales; family Peronosporaceae; genus Phytophthora; species Phytophthora plurivora. The sequence goes on from CP125258.1 coordinate 163,168, forward strand.
CCGGAAAGAGGAGTATTTTATCACACATGAAGGATGCAGACAACGCAGATAATGGCTCTACTCCAGGCAAAGAAATCGGAAAGAGAGTGTACGTGCCCACTTACCTATAATGAGATTATCGTTATGCTCTCGATGCAATAAGGATATAGCTGCATGTAGCTGTTTAACTCTCTAGCTTGCTCTGGTGCGTGTGTGATGGCGGCGCGAGCTCCGCGAGTGTGAAGATTTCCGTCCTGTGGACGTCACTGTCGCGTGGTCTTGACAGATTTCTCTTGCGCGACACATGAACGACGTGGTGGTGATCGGCACCATTCCCAGCGAGATCATCCTAGTGATGAGGCTCGACAACCCCAACATAAACTCCGGCGCCACAACACCGACGATCCAGCCCACGGCCGCGAACTGGTACAGAATTGCCAAGACGAAAGCCACAACGATGCAGCACTTCTGACCGCGCGAGAATCCGGCCCACAACGGAATCGTGGTCACTAAATACCCGACGAAGGCCACGAAGCAGCAACTCTGGTGTATAAAAGCATCAAGAAAGTGAGCACATGAATCAATTCGCAAGGCGAATGGAGGTGAAATACCAGCTCAGCGAAAATGACGGAGCCATACACTCCCGGGATCTCATTTTCTTCGGCAACTGTCCAAGATGTGGGCTGGACCAAGTCCTACAAAAGCAGATACCACGTATGAGATGCATGATCCTTAGTGGGTATGGAAGAACCTGCACGTACTGGAGGCGCAGTGCTGGAGAAATCATCGTCATCGGTTTCCTGCAGTACAACCAACGCTTCGTGAGCTCAAAAAGTAGCTAATTGCTAGCTATCTCGAAGTGTACCTGATCGCTGGCGACATCGTGTACTACCAGTAGCTCGTCATCTATCGAAGGCAGTAAGACAATCGGCAGTTCATCGACTTCTGTCTGTTTGGGGGTCAAGTCGCAGGCCACAGCGTCCTCCAGTTGGTCGTGATCCTCGTAGAGCTGGCTCGTACTCGTCCGGAAGTATAAACTGGGGTCGGCGGCTACAACTACCGTGCCGTCCGTGCCAAGCACAATGTACTGGGGGTTGTACGAAGCTGCTATCGTCGTTGAAGCGGCCACGAGGCCTTGCAACGCGTATGCCACTCTCATTTCTCGCTTACTTCGGCTGAATTTTGGTTATGAACCCCGTTTCCAGGACGTCGAAAGAAAGAAACCCTGCCATGAATACGCCAAAGCGTTACCGCGTTACCGAGAGGTGAAAGGTCGAGGCAGCGGATCTTTTCCAGTGATCATTCGTCCCCTGGATCAACCTCACGAACGTGGCCATGCGTCTCCAGCACTCGCAACAGCCTGCGAACCAGCACACGGAGATCGTGACGGCGTGTTGCTGGACACCCGAGAACGATGCCATCACGTGCAGCGACGACAACTCCATCGTGCGATGGCGAATGGACGGGGAGGTGGTGGGTCCGGTGGTGCCCAAGATGGACGCCTTCGTCACTTGTGTGCACTGGGTGCCGTCCATGGGCAAGCAGAACGCCGACACGTTTGCTGTTTCGTGCACGGACGGCACCTTCCGCCTGATCTCGAAGAGCGGGAGGGAGGAGAAGCGCGTACAGGCTTGCGACGCTGGTGCTGTGATCGCACTCAAGTGGAATTACGACGGCACCGCTCTGGTCACTGCGGGGGAGGATGGCACGCTCAAGATCTGGTCAAGAAGTGGGAATCTGCGATCGACACTGGCCACCACCGGCCGATCCGTCTACGACGTTTGCTGGGGACCTGACAGCGACCAGCTCCTGTTCACGCACGCCAACAATCTCGTGATCAAGACTGTGCAACTTGGTCGGAAAGACATCCAGTGGAAAGCTCACGACGGCTCCATCTTGTGCTTGGACTGGAATCCGATCAACAACCGCCTCATTTCAGGCGGGGAAGACCGCATCTTCCGCGTTTGGGACGCCTTTGGACGCCAACTGTACCAGAGTCCGGCAGGGGAGCACGTCATCACCTCCATCGCGTGGTGTCCCAACGGTAGCTGCTTCGCTGTCGGCTCCTACAACATGTTGAGGCTGTGCGATCAGACTGGATGGTCGTATTGCCGTCAACGGCCGCAGAGCGGCTCCTTAATGGACTTAGCGTGGGCTTCTGACTCCACGCAGCTTGTGGCTGCAGGAGGCAATGGAGCCACCGTGTTCGCGCAGGTGGTGGGGCGTATGTTGCCTTGGAAGAAGGTCGAGGTGACACTAGTGGACCCCCGCAAGATCCACGTCCATGACGTAGTGAACGAAACACTGGAGGAGCTGGACTTCGCGCGGGACCGAGTGGTGGAGATGTCCTTCGCCCATGGCTTCCTCGTGGTCTGTACGGCAACGCAGTGCTTCATCTACGACGCGCAGAGCTGGAACACGCCGCACATCTTCGACTTGAGAGCTGCTGTGAGTCTGCTAGTCCAGAGCGAGAGCCACTTTCTGACGGTGGACAACTTCAACGGCATCCAAGTCTATTCGTACGAAGGCAAAAGCGTGAGCAACCCCAAATTCCCAGGTCTACACGTAGAGTTCCTAAGCAGCCGCACTATCGCGCTCAGTTGTGACACTCTGGCGATCCTCGACCACTCGGACCGGAAAACAATTCGGTGTTTCGACTTGAACACGGGCAAGCAGCTTCCGTTAGTGATCACTCACTCCCTGGAGATTCTCGAGTTATCCCTCAGTCGTTTCGGACCTATGGAAGACCGCAAGCTCTTCTTTATCGACCGGAACCGAGATATGTATCTCTCTCGAGTAGCTAGCAAAGGCAACTTCAAGCTGCACGCCCAGGTGGACTCTGCGGCATGGAACGACGCGAGTGAGCTGCTGATTGCCATCGCTGACTCCAAATTGCTCACGTGGACGTACCCCAACATGGTGTACGTGGATCGTACACTGCTCCCCGACGTGGTGGAGTCTCGAGATGCTGCCGAATTCTTGAAGATGGCGGCGATCACCAGCTTCGTCGGCTCCAGTGTGACTGTGAGGCGAGCTGACGGCACCACTCTCGCTGCTAGCGTGTCCCCCTACGCCCCAATGCTGTTCGAGTTCACGACGTCTGCCGACTGGGACAAAGCGGTCCGACTCTGTCGCTTTGTCAAAAGCAAGAGCTTGTGGACCTGCTTGGCTGGCATGGCTCTTCACCGACGCCACCTTGAGACAGCAGAGATTGCGCTTGCTTCCATCGACTGCGTGGACAAACTCTACTTCGTGCTACACGTCAAGAGTATGGCGTCGGATGAACGTCGCAACGCTGAGTTGGCGCTGTACTCTGGGAACATTGATGAAGCGGAGGCCATTTTGCTGCAGGCGCACCCGACTCCACTCGTGTATCGAGCCATCAAGCTGAATTTGAGGCTTTTCCGCTGGGAACGAGCCCTGGACCTGGCCATTAAACACACAACAGACGCTGGGACGCATGTGGATACGGTGCTTGCGTACCGTGAACGATTCCTAGCGGCGAACAAACTCCAAGAGACTGACAGGAAGTTCCTGCAGTACTCAAAGCAGGTGGCTATCGACTGGGAGACCATCTCAAAGAAGAAGGAGCTCGAGCGGGAAAAGGAGCAGCAAAGCAGTGGCGGCAGTCGTCGGAAGTAGCCACTGGTAGCTTTCGTTAGCATTTCTAAGACCTCGCAAACGTCAAATCTCGTCACCACATATTAAAAAGGAAACAAGCCTACATGTATACTCCCTTCCTGCTTGACAAAAGGATGCGCTGAGGCGAGGCAGCGAATACGTGAGTACATAATGAGTTCCTGTTCTCCCGTCATAGCGCGTGCCACCGCTTGATTTCGATGGTCCCTGCTGTCCGTTCGCCCATAGTTGTGTGTAACTGGCTTGTGTGCATTTCGTTTCGCCTGCCATCTACTAGGTCCTCCACCGCACCGCTCATCTCTACTGGATCCTGGACGCTTCTCAGCAATTGCATGCTTCTGCAGTGTTTTCCTTTGGAGGTGGTGCAGCCGTCAGCTTAATATCAATCACTGCAGCAACAACAACAGTCAGCAAACTAAAAAAAAGAAAGCAGACAGTCAACGTACGGTTAGAATCTCCGCTAATCATGGTGTTCTCCATGCCGGGCAGCACCGTGGCGAGCTTGCGGAACAGCGCCTTGATGTTGTAGCCGGCCTTGGCGCTCGTCTCGATGAACATGACATTCTCCTCCTTGGCCTTGTCGGATCCCTCCTCTATGGATACCTGGCGTCTGTCCGAGATGTCCGTCTTGTTGCCCACCAGCATGATCACCACATCCTGCCCACGCTCAGTACGCACGTCCTCAATCCACTTGCTAGTATTCAGGAATGACGCGCGATCTACAAATACAAAAGATCACGTCAGCAACACCTTTCAAGATCTCCTTCCTCTTGCAACAGCCCTCACTTGTGATATCGTAGACTACAACAGCCACAGACGAGTCTCGGATGTAACTGGGAATGAGGCTCCGGAACCGCCTACAATGACCATCAAAAGCATTGCAACAAGGTCAATTGAGAGGAATAATATCCATGGACAATCGGGGTATCCAATCTGCTTACTCTTGACCGGCAGTGTCCCAGAGCTGCAGCCTCACAGTACGGTCCTCCATATACATGGTCTTGGACAAGAAATCAATGCCGATCGTGGCCTGGTACGCGTTGTCGAATGTATCGTACATGAAGCGCGTGATCATAGACGTCTTGCCCACGCCCTGATCGCCCAGGAAAACCAGCTTGTACTTGGCCAGGGGCGCGATCTGCGGCACGTTCACGTTGGCATCGGCTACCTCTGCGTCCCCCTCACTGTTGCTGGACGTCGGAGCGGCTGTGGGGGCCTCAACGGGCGCCTGCTCCTCCTTGTCCGTCGCCTCGGCCTTCGTCATCTTGCTCTTCTTCGCTTCCCAACACGAAGCGCAACAGAAAAACCTCGGGCGACTGACGACACCGCCGAAAAACCTCGTCCGTTTTGTTCTATACACCACATACACATAATCCATACATGAAATGTTATGTTTTACACACCAATCTGATGTGACGCATCCTTCACACGCTTTCAGTACCCGAAAAGCCTCAAGGAGACGAAGCTGATGCCGAGCTTGGAGGAAGCAGAGCGCCCTCGCCGCGGAGGTTCCCGCTCCACGCGATCCACTGCGAAGACGATGAGACGTTCGTTGTCTCAACCGTCAGGTGGTTCTTCTGCTGATGAAGAGGAAGAAGAAGAGGAAGAGGAAGAAGAAGAGGTTGAAGAAGAAGAAGAGGAACCGGTGGATGAAGCGGACGAGGCCGAGCTGGATGCGATTGACGCGGCCTATCGGATCTCCCCGACAGCTCGGGAGTTGCACACGCTGGAGCAGGGGACGCTCGTGCGTATTCTTAAGACGCCGGACGTGGAGCAGCGTGTGCCCCACACCGTCCACAAACTGGGCATGGTGGAGGAGGTCCCGCAGCACCCGAACACGTGGTTCAAAGTGAGGATCAGGGACGGAGACGTGGTCTATAAGTACCGTCCGTCAGCTTTGGAGGTGCTGGAGGATGGAGACATTAGTAGCCCTGCAGCTTCTCCCCATCAGAGCCCTGTGCTGCATCAGGAAGACGATCTGGAGGAGGAAGAGCGCAAGAAGGAGGGTGAAGACGACCAGTGGGAGCCTGGCACTCGTGTCCAGGTGAAGCTGGAGATTCTCAATGCTGTTGAAAAGCGCTACTTGAAGAGCCATGATGGGAAAGAAGGTGTAGTTACGGGACACGGAAAAGGTGGTGTTACGGTGCAGCTCGATGGAGATGAAGATATCTCTGTGACGATGCACCACAGACACTTGCAACTGGTGCCTGAGGAACACGACGACGAGGACGAGGAAGAGGAGGAGGAAGAAGAAGAGCAGGTCGATGAGGAGAAGAAGAAGCCCGTGGTGACCCATAAGAAGAGAAGGGGCAAAGGGAAGTTGCTTTCCGTGTTGGATCCTGACATGTGGATCGACCGGAAGTGCCGTATCAACGTCGGCAAGTTCAAGGGCCAACACGGTCGCGTTCTACGTTCGGGTAATGGTTGGGTGCAACTGAAGCTCGAGAATTCGAGTGAGAACACGGCCAAACGCGCGTACGAGCTGACGCTTCTCGAGGATATGGAGACCATTAAAGTGCTGCACGCGAAAAGTCTCGAGAAAGAAAGAAAACGCCGTGCGGAGAACCGAGCCAACGGTATCAGCAATGGAGATGAGGATGATGATGATGACGATGACGAGGGTGGTCACAGCGGTACAGACGATCCAGCAGGCGAGCAGACCGAGGACTCCCAGGGCGAAGATAATGGCCAGCGCTCGCGCCGTGTGTCAACCCGTGGCAACTACGGCATCTCGTGGATCGAAAAGAAGGTAAACCTTCCGAACCGGAAGGGCTTCGGTATCGTGAAGAAAGCGGATCGCGATACATGCACAGTGGAAATCCAGACTACTAAGGTACTGCAAGTGTTCAAGAAGAAGGACCTTCAGCTTGCGGCTGATGGACATCCCAAGACAGCACGCCAGAACAGCCGCAATCGTAACAACGCCAAGGCTCGGGAGAAACTTGGCCTGGATGAAGATGCGGTGCTGATGGGCACAACCCCGTCGCGCTATATTGCCTTCCAAGACATAGTGAAGCGGTTTGCAATGCGCCGGCGCGACAAGTTGAAAAAGCGACCGAACCTTATCGAATGGCAAGCGCGACTCAACCTGAATTACCTGGAGGATGGCTTCTGGGACAAAAACAACCCCTCGGTTGTCGACCTCGTTGTGGTTCCTCAGTGTGAGATCTGTGACGTGGAGAAAGAGGTACTTGCAGTGTGTGGTATTTGGGTTGTGTCTTCATCGATACTTATGTGTGGTTGTTTTTTCTTGTGCTGCTAGGATATGGACGGCCATTGTTGGAACAACAAGTGCCCGAGGTGCCCCGCCTTTGACGTAGATTCATTTGACGCGAACGATGAAAACGCGCTAATGCGGCTGCCAGTCGCTCCATTCGCCAACGACAGTATTACGACTTCTCTGTGTGTCCCAAAGGAGGACTTGTCACGGAAACGCAAGCGCAGATCACTGGATGCTACTCCAGCCACAACAAACCCAGTTGACAGCGAACAACTTGCTTCGCCTACTTCGCCCGAACCCGAGAAGACCAAGAAAGATGCCACCAAGTCCAAGAAGACTCCAACCACTGCTACCGACAAGAAGAAAACTGGGAAAGCGTCTGCTGAACAAGGAGAAGCCAAAAAAGACAAAGTGGCCGTGAAGAAAGCAAAACCCGAGAGGAGTATCAGGACGGAGGCGAGTGATGTGCCAGCCGAAGCTGTTGAGTCGGGGGAGACCTCGCCTACAAGTGCCTTCCGCCCCCACTACGACAGTGTGTTCTCGAGGTAAATGGCATCTGAAGTCAAAAGCGTCCAATTGGAGCTGTAAATAGGCAGCTTAAAGTGCTTGTATATTTCATGTTCCTGCATCATTTCATTTATCGTCTAACCTGAGCTCAACGGCCTGCAGTACTTATCGCTGCTCCTTGAACTCTGATCCCCCAACCAAAGTGTATAATTATCGGATCGGTGACGAACGCGCGGGAACCGGCCAGGTTGGCGGGGCAGTCGAAATTGGGTCCTCCTCCTCGATTCAAGTTCATGGCGCCAAAGCGTAGAACGTCTCGGTCTGAACATGGGCTTCTCCCACCGGTACATCCCCCGCCAATGCTCCAGCGGAAAAGCAGTAGCGTCAGCGTCTTGGACATCACCGGAGGGGCAGCCAAAGGAGAGCAGAACGGAGACTTGCCACGCGTTAACCGCAATACCGGCAGCTTGCAGGATATTCGACCGATCAAAGGCGACAGCAACGTCAAACACAACAGTCCCGACAAGCATAATAAGAAGAAGAAGCCAAAGAATGGATGGTCCAACGACACGGGAGATTCCTTACCCATGGTGGCGAAAATCTCTGGTTCACAGGGAGAAGACAAGCCAAAACTGCAGCAAAGTCGCACTCGTCGCCGCCGCGCAGGAGATATCCAACTAACTCGTCCAGCGACGATCGCTGTCGTGGTAAAATACCAACGTGAGTTGAACGACCGCGTATTTCTCGCTTTCTGTGTGGTCAACTAACTCAAATGTTTCACTTCGATGCAGTTGGACAGCACGAGCTCAAGAAGTTCAAGTCGTGCTTCAGACAGATCGATCTCGAGTGCGTATCTAAGTTTTAAATGGCTGAACTGCAATTGTACTAATGCTGATTGCTTCCTAGTGCGAGTGGAGTCATCGACTACGACGAGTTCTTCGAGTTTATTGACGAAACGAAAACGCCATTCTCTGAAAGCCTCTTCCGTATGATCGATGCCGATAGCAACGGAACGGTGAGTATTCTCGCTGCTTACTCTGCGTATCCCTTGCTTAAACCTTCTGTCGTTCTGGTAGATTGATTTTGAAGAGTTTGTCCACGCTACTGTGCTGTATTGCATGTACACACGTGACGAGATCCTCCACTGTAAGTCTTTTCATCACGTGAAGTCGTACTCTTGTTTCTAACGACATTGTTTACCATATTCCATTAGTTGCGTTCGATACGTTTGATCCTGCAGCCACGGGGTCCATCGGAGACAAGGAGCTGCGGCGGCTGGTTGGCATGGTGAACGACGGCCAGTCCCAGTTTTCCGGCAACATCAACAACGGCTTGAGCGAGTTTGACCGAAACAAAGACGGCGTCATCGACTTTGAAGAGTTCAAGAACATGAACAAGCGCTTTCCGATGTTGCTGTTCCCATGCTTCCGTCTACAGGACCGCATGCAGAAAGCCACACTGGGCGACAGCCACTGGCTCCAGCTACACAAGCGTCTGTACGACCGCCTCAAGACGGAGAATTATCAGGTATGGGCTGGCCCATTTGTCTAGGTATCTCTATTCGTGATCGTGCTAACTCTTGGGATCCCATAGCGAAAGCACAATGGCGCACTTCCGTCGCTCACAATTGTCGGCGCCATCGTCAAGTTTCTTCGACTGGATCACCGCGATATTTACCAGCCGTAAGTTAAGATGAAGACGTCATGTGGATGAGCTCAAGCGGGTAGATCGGCTTGCCGGACGCGATATGGTTAAAGTAAGTGACGGGCTCCGAGCCTCGAAGTGGCAGCGATTCCACTTGGTCGGCTCGACACCACGTTGCACCGGCACTTTCGTAGTCTGGGATCGACTTGGGTGGTTGGTCGCAGTCCATCGGCTCGGCGTAGAAGATGAAGCGCATCCGCACGTACTGACTCCCATTCCGGTCTTGTTTCGGGTGGTACTCAAGCTTCAGCAGTCCGGTCAGTCGAATATCGATGCCAGCCTCCTCTTTCGTCTCTCGGATCGCTGCTTGTGCCGGGTTTTCACCACTGTCGATCCGTCCACCCGGCAACCAGAAGCCCGAGTTGGCGAACTCTTGCACGAGCAAGAAGCTGTTGTACTTTTTGTTATGACACACGACCAGTGCGAACGAGTAGAGCGTGCTGTCGGCCATGTGGAACTCGCTGGCCATCTCGTGTCTGCCTGGGGGTCCATGGGCGTTGTGCATGTGCACTTGGAACGGTCCTCGAGGCGTCTCTCGACAGATCGGACAGGTGATCCCGTCCGTGTTCTTCTCGTTGATATGGTACATTGGGCAATGTCTCCAGAGCTGGTCTTCGTCCATGCCGTTCTTGCCGCAGAACGGACATGTGAAGCCGTCCCGGCCTCCAGATCTGCCTCTGGTTTTCCGTCGGTCATAGCTCGGTTCTTCCCCACAAGACCCTACAAAGGCCAGTACTTCTCGAACTGCATGCAACGAGTCCGTGACCATGGACGCTCCTTCTTGGAAACACTGGTACCGTCCCATTGGATGCTCCGCCAACTGCGGACTGAAGACACAGAGGAAGATCTGCTTACTGATGGTGCGGATCGTGCGCAAAAGAGGGTACAGACGGCGTTCCGATAGACCTGAAGCTCGGAACAAAACGACGTCAAAGGGAGCCGAAGGAGCACTAGCCGAGACGGCGTGCGCGCGCATCGGAGGCGCCTGCTGATAGGCGAAGCGCCGGTCGTTGCTGGCACTGGAGCGCGCGTGCGTCTGCATGAGCTGGTGCATCACGTCCTGCTCGTCGTTCACCGCCAACTCCGTGATGAATCCCTCCCGGCAACAGGCCTGTACGCACGCGTTGTCCAGCGAGTCCAGCGGCACATCATGGCTCGACACATTACGGATGACCAGGGCCCGCTTCATGGCGAAAAATAGTTTCAAATTACTACAGTTTTGTAAACAGTCCAGCTTTTTAGTGTACTTGCTAAGATACTGCAAATTTTTTCAGACTTAACCCTATTGTGGTCTCCTAAAACCTTACAATAACGCTGGTTTTACAAATTTAAACCAATAATATGAATTGCGGAAACCGACATTATTGCAAGGTTTTAGACAAAACTTATTGCAATTATTGTCTAAAACCTTCCAATAATGACATACTATGTTGCGGGATGCGGGGTAAAACCTACTACTGGGCGGAATTTACAGGACGGCGGTTGGAATTTTTAGGACGATAATAGTGCACTGCAATGAGCAATGCACTGAGTGCACAGGAAGTTACACGAGACCTCGTGTGCCTGTACGCGGATCTACGGCATACCTATCACCAACAAGACGTGAACAGCGTCTACAAGTTCACCTTCGGCCGCTGGAGCCTGTGCAGACACGATGCGGGGTGCGAGCTACACGCAAACGTCTTTTGATTCCTCAACACGCAGATGACGACGGAGCCCACCGTATACACCACGAACTCCATGGCGAGTGGCGAGCGGCGAGCGGCTGAGCGCACGCGTAACGCGGTAGTGCGCCATAATCAAGTGGATATTCGTGGGCTCACCAAATGTGGGTTGTGCGATCTTCGGTCTTTTCAGGGTTCCGGCAGACGCTGCTATTGAGACGGCGCAGTCCACGCGTGGAGCGAAGGCTGGCATTGTTGCGCCATCACTGGGCACGGAAGTGCAGTGTGTCCACTATTCCGCTCGAGTGTCGAGATCGCTGCTGAACGGGAGCAATTACGTCGACTATACGACCAACATGATGGAGACCGTCACAGGCTTGGACGCATGATCGCGAGTAACGCGAAGTTCCAGGAGGTCATGGGCTTTGGTGGTGCCTTTACAGATGCTGCAGCTCTGAAGTACCAGAAGTGGTCGAAGGAGAAGCAGGAAGAGATATTTGCATTGAGGAGGAGGAAGGCAGTGAGTTTTCGGACGTGTACTCATAAGATCTTCGGGTTTTTCGGCTGGTTTGTACAGTTTTTGACGATGTAGTTAATGACACGCAGTTGCAGCACTTAGACGAGGACGTGAAGCACGACCAAGCCCAACTCTAGATGATGCCGTGCGTATTAATTACATATGAAGGCTCGGCAAAGCTATCCATCACCAGTGTTACTAGTTTTGAAGTATCTATTGCAGGAGAATTCACAAATGCACGGGCGAGCACGATTTCCACAAGCTCGCGTGCTTCTTATGATATCTAGGTTCTACGATTCGGTCGCTTCCAATAGCAGTAAACTGCCGATTTCTGCAGTCATTTCGCTTAGGACTGGCGTCCTGTAAATTCCGCATGGTTGACCACTAAGGCTGGTTTATATAGAGATTTGTATGTAGCCCAAAAGTCACTATTGGGAATTCTCCGGACGCCCATCCTAACAAAAGCATTATGTGTCCACATCCATCCGGTAAATTCCGGACAATTATGCATGTTTAACATTTTACTATGGGAAACAAAGTTTAAGTATAATTTCAACCACAATAGGGTTAAGTACTAGTAGTAACTGGGTGGCGATTCACGCGATTTTTTTTAAGACGCTTTCCCCGGTGGAAGACTCGCGCTCCAACACGACTTTGCTGTCCAACATGGAGAATGCTTTTCTTTTTGCTATGGAACCGATCAGCACCTTTCGACAGCGACTCCGTAGGCACTTTGCCGCGTGGAATTCACGTCCCTACGTTGACCACAACATACGCATGTTCGAGCAGATTTTCCCCAACTACCTCTACTTCGACGGAGTTCCATTCTTCCCGTGGACGAATTTGCGAACCAAGGTAACTACTGCGCCGCGGGGATTGTCAAAAGTGCTCAGGAACCATTTTCGTGGAGAACGCCTTATCGTCGACGATTACGACACAACTCTTTCGACTGGTCGAGTTCGTGGAGAACTTCGACCTGAACAGACTTATCACAGACTTGAGTACGCACTTATGGATTCGCGCATGGTCGACTATGTGCTGAGTCTCCACTCTGATTATTATGCAAGGACTGTGGCTCCGGGCTTGGCGGGGCCCATTAGGGATCACCACTATGCAGTGAATGATGGTCCTTTTGTTGCCGGAGTGCTCTATGAGCGACCACCGCCGGGAACACCAGGAGTGTACCTCTTGCATTGTGGACCGACAAGTGCTTCAACCACGGCTTGTCCGACGGACCGTTCTTTATCATGAAGATAGGTCAATCCAGCAATATCAATCAAAGGCTTGCGACTCATTCGTCTGCAACCGGAATGTATACTGCGGTGGGCGGAGTTTTAAACTTTATCTTCGGCTTGGAAATTGCTCCTATTACCAGGGAAGCCGAAGTTTTGCTCGTAGCAAAACTGACCGAACTGGGATTCTGCAAGCCTATTGTGACGGAATATCAAGGCCGGACACTAGAAATGTTTGTTTCCACATATGATAGTGTCATATCGGATGATATGACAATCCCTATGTGATACGATATTATGGTGTCATATCATATGATGGAAAACGAAACGACGCGTAACTTGAAGTGTTTCGAGGATAATGAACGACGAGGATGAACTGGACGACTTGGAGGCCAAGGTAGAGAGAGATTATGCATATGTACGCCCTTGCTGATGTATTGGGAGTACTGACGCGGTGGTTGCGTGCAGTTGGACGACTTTACGCACCAGAACGATGTACTTAAACAGGAGAACGAGCTGCTGGAGTCGTATCTGCAGCGCAACGGTCAGCCCACCACTGGCAGTGACGACGAGGAGAAGCAAACGGACAGAGACAAGAAAGCCGGAGGGTCTAGACAACGTCGTGTACGTACGCAGGTGATGCTGACCATTGAGCAGAAGAACGACATCTGCAGCACGGAGCTGGAGGCGGCGCAGAAGGAGCTCGAGGAGACCAAACGCTCGTCCGAGAGACTCATCGACACACTACGCGCTGTACTAGAGGAAACGGATATCCGAATCGCTGAGTTGAAGAAGGACGCGTACGAGTTTAAACGTGACATCGTCGTGGGGGCCGAGAACTTCCGTACAGGCAAGACAATCGCTGAAAAGATGATCCGCTATATGGAGGAGAAATTGCGCCAGAAAGACGCCATTGTGGAGAAGCTCCGATTGAAGAACGCTACACTCAAGAGCCAAGCGCAGAAGATCGACGCCCAACTACGCCACAAGGAAGAAATGGGTGACGCGCTACACTACATCGACTTCCACCAGCTCCAGATCGAGAACAAACAGTACGTGGCCAAGATCGAGGAGCGCAACGAAGAGCTGCTGCGTCTGAAACAAACCACGGGGAGCACAGTGCAAGTGCTGAATAACCTCAAGAAGCGTCTGCATGAATTGCTCGAGGAGAGTGCGTGGCTGCAAGGAGAAATCCGCACTCGGACCGAGTTGAACGAGAAGATCGTGGAGGAGATAACGCTCGTGGAGGAGAAGAACCAGAAGGATATGCGTCGTTTGCAGTCGCAGCAGATCCAACAGTCAGCTGAACCCAGCAAGGATATGCCGCAGATTCTGGACTACGTCGGCCAAAAGGCCAAGATGTTCGAATTGCAGCAGGATGTCAAGAACTATGAGCGGAAAGTGGAGATCGCAGAGCGTGCAGTCAAACTGAATCGTGCAAAGGATTCAAAGCGCTTGCAAAAAGCGCAATGATAGGCAACTTGATAACACTGATACACTTCTATTCAATCGACTATAAGTGGTTATTGCTACCCACAAACGTAAGTTATCTATTTTTTCCGTTATCGATGGAGAGAGCGCGCATCCGACGCCGACGACAGCAATTCCAGGCGCAATTCGACGTCCAATCCCGAGAGTTAAAGGATGCACTGATAGTTCAGTTAGCGAATGGAGCTAGGAACGCATCGGTTCATGCTGGAGTCGTGTTGCAATTGCAGTATCGAGTTGGAGAACTGTGCGCAGAGTACGACGAGTTTAATCTTGCGATTATGTACTTCCAGCAATCTCTAGCAAGCGTTGAGGCTGCGTATCCATCAACATCGATAGACGAGGATACTGAGATAGCAGCTTTCAAGACAAACACTCTCAATTGGTTGGCTGTCATGCACTGGAGAGCTGGGAATCAAAGCGAAGCAATGGAAAATCTACTGCAGGCGAAGAGATGCAGTCGAGGAGAAGACCCAGAAATGGATTCAAGTAGCCCACCAGTCAGTAAGGCATTAAACGCTAACTACGCACTCTTCCTATACGCGAAAGGGAACGTCATTGATGCTGAAAATGCAGCGGAATTGGTTGTAAGTGAAGAGGAAGCAGACCAAAGCGAGGAAGAAGATGAGGACGATACACGTGCTCGAAGCACAGCCTTCATGTGTACGTTCTTCATTAATTAGTTACATTACTTGTCGTTTTGTACTGATGTTGTCGCAGTGCTAGCGAGTATTTACAAGGCTCGAGGTGATTCCAGCCAAGCTTTAAAGTATGCTGAACGAGCTGCAGCTCTTGCGGATCGCGTGCGGGACTCTCGACTCATTTCACGCGCGCACAATAACCTCGGTATCTATTGTCTGGAACAAGGGGAAGTGGAAAGAGCGTTCAGTCTCTTTACTAGTGCCTATCGTGCCACTCAGCAGACGAAGGACTTTGAGCAGCAAGCAACGGTTAAATATCATCTTGGTATCGCCTTGTCGTATCTCGGGCGAGAGCTGAAACAGGAACTGAGCGAGGACGAAGAGGAGGAAAAAGCTAATGAAATTCAACAACCAGAACAACAAAATTCACCTGAAGCTGACAAAGAAGAAGTCGATGCTGGAGTTGAAGCTTCAAAAGAAGAAACACTAGTGCCGGCAGTGAAGACACCAGCGGATTTGTTCCTAGAAAGTGAAAATTTAACGTGTGCTTTACCTGAACCAGACAATGCACTACGCGTATTGACGCAAAGTTGTCGTGGAGAGGAAGAATACTACGCGGGAGAGTTTCACACCGCTGAAGCCGAGTTTACGATCGCTTTGGGTCAATTGAAGGAGTTTTCCGGGATCAACATCGAGGAGGACGAGAAACCGGATGTCAATACTGAAGAAAACCCCCAAGCAGAAGAAGACCTCGTTCTTCTCCCTCCAATTGACCCCGAATTGGCAAAGTTACATGGCTTGTTGCTCGGCTATACGGGGTGCACACAACTCGTGGAGGGTAAATTCGGGTTTGCAGAGCGCTCTCACAAGTGCGACCTCGCTTTGGCACTCCGACAAGAGGATCTTCACGCTCAACACAGGGCTTTACGTAACTTGGCTATCGTTTACAACGCGACTCAACGTTACGTAGAAGCCATTCCACTTTGGCGTGAAGCACTGGAGCTAGCAGTCATCTTGGACTTGAAGGGAGAGCAACTGATGGCGTATTCCGGTATGGGCTCCGCTCTCCGAGAGCTTTTGATGATTGAAGGTCCAGGTGCAGCCGAAGCAGCAGGACTCAAGTCCGGATCAGGCCCCATGCAACCACTTGAAGTGTTTCTAAAGCAACGTGTTCTCGCTGAGGAAATAGGAGACATTCACCAGCAGATTTTGGCTCAGAAACACATTGTCAGCGTGTACGAAAGTCCGATCTCCAAGCCCCAGAGTGAAAGCGAAGCCACTGAAGCTCTGGAACGTCGTTTATCGGAGTGTGACGCTCTTGTAAGACTTTGTGAGAAGTACGAGAACTTACAGTACCGTGCAGACGCATACCGATCACTGGCCAATGCTTTAACGTCTCAACTAGCGAGACTTCGAGCTCGTGCTACTGGTGATAGTGTCTACGGCTTGGCGGAGGCAATCGCTGTGCTGTCACAGAAGCGGAATAGCGTCTGCGATAGTTTCCAAGAAGCGAATGTTGCGCTTTCGACTACCGCTGCGCTTATGTTCCAAGATGTTTATGAAGAAGGGCTTGATGAAGCAACTGGGCCTAATCTTAAGCCTGATGAACACCACCCTCGACCGCCATTAACGCGACTCGAGATCTTACAGCGTTGATACGTTTTACCTTTTTAAATTCTCGTGTATTTCGGGTTCTCGATAGTCAATTGCTTGCTAAATTTTCGTCTTCTTCACTTCTTTAGGGCTTTTTCGACGGCTTACGCTTATCACTGGACGCGAGCACTTTGAAGGTGCAGCGCAGACTTTCATCTACGACCAACATGGCTCCAGCGTTGTCGAATTCGTTGCAGTAGTTCGGAGCAGAGAAAATCGTCACGAGTTTTCGACCCGCAAAGAACTCGTAGCCATCGGAGACGACCTGGTGCGCTCGGCAGACGAGATCCAGGTCGTGAGTCTTGAGGAACTGGTCCACGACATCCGTCCCGAAGATGTACGACACACCACGGTCACTCTCGGTCCAGCCTTGACTGTCCGGATCGGGGTCAGACCAGAGCAGATCGCACAGTAAACCTTCGTCTGGTACATCCGTTGGACGACGAATGTTCTTGATCTGGTCTAGCGTGTACAGATCCGGCGAGAGTCCTCCGTGCGTACAGAAAATCTGTATTCAAATGGTGTAAGTACAGATCAAGAAGAGAACAAACTAGAGTTTAAACCTTACCTTTCCAGAGATGACACCGGAAATGGGCATGCAGTTAAAACAGTCCCCGAACGTGCGCCAGACTTTAACCGAATAACGTCGTTTGCACTCGTCGTAGAAGCCGTAGATGCGGTTAATGGAGGCGCATTCGTGGTTTCCTCGCAGAAGATAGAGCTGCTCCGGGTACTTGATCTTGTACGCGAACAGCAGGCAGATCGTCTCAATACTCTGCATGGCTCGGTCGACGTAGTCCCCTAGAAATAAATACCGTCGCTCATCTGGGAAACCTCCCATCTCAAACAACCGCAGTAAGTCGGAGTACTGGCCGTGGGTATCGCCGCAAATGTTGATTGGTGCTGGGACTTCCACTAGAGGGGGTTGCTCCAGGAAAATCTAGAGTGGAAACAAGAAGAATGTTAGACTTAATACCGTTGTTATTGGCTTGGGGAATGTATTTTACCGTGCGAATTTTACGACAGAGTAGCAGAACTTCGTCCGTCGTGATGTCTGTCACTTCGGTTTGTGTCGGTTTGTCCTGTACACTCAGCAGCTTACGGATGACGCCGTCCACTATCTGGATGCTTGGGTCTGCCATCGTAAGGCGTTAAGTACCCACGAACGTCTCTGATGCAGGAGTTAGCGATGGAGAAGACGATGCAACCAACCAATATGGCTATTTTTGAGGTGCTTGAAGTATGTATAGTTGAAGTTTGTAAACAAGGTATTCTCAAAACTACAGCACAGAAGAATGTTTAACTTGCTGTGTTTGAGTGAGAGTAGCAGCACTTCATCCATCTTGTGCAATTGAGACAGTGAAGCACTGTTTCTTTTCATGCCCAGCGCTTGGAAATATGTGGCGAACGCTGTGGGTTCCATGGAGCGAGGTTTTCTCAATTGAGCTAGAATGGAGACTATTGCTATTTCCAAAACCGATTGACATCAATGTGGCATGGAGGCAGAAGCAAAATATACTTTTGATGCTCTGGCGAGTGCATACAGCAATCGCTTTTCATGCAACGTGGAGACTGCGGAATGATATACACTTTCGAGAAACTCAAGCAGAGAGCCCAAGTACTCAAGCGGTGGTGGGGTCCTTTCGCTGACACTGTCAATTTATTTACAGTCATTCCGCTGAGATAGGCATTGATGGGGCCTTAGTTGTTAAAGTTCTTCGACAACTTGGTTTCGATACACCTACAGCTCAAACTTTACCTCGCCCAGAACGTCCAATTTGGATTCCTCGAACAAGGTGATCAAGTAGCTTCAAGAGATTTCAAGTTTTGATACCTTAAGTCTTAGTCTTAGTTAGCAAAACGAGAAGTCCTAAAACGGTTAATCAACTAATTCTTTCTTCATCCGTCTTGTTGAGTAGACTGAGCAGCGTGAGAAGCACAGACATTCGGGTCTGCCATCGTCCCCGTAAACATCTCACGCGAGACTACGATGATGAAAAGATGTAACCAACGTAAGTCAGTTCATTATTTCGTACCACTGGTACATGTGTAAAAAGAAACAGCGTTCGTGGTAAAATAATATGTAAAGCCAATAAGCTACTGATCCGACAACGCTCCGTAGATCATCTCGCACATATCTCGTATCGATTTAATGTCTAGCTCCTTTGATCTCACGCTAAGCGTGCTGAAGTCTCCCAAAATGGTGTTTTCACCGCAACGGTAGAGTCTCCACATCAGGAAATCCGTCACAATGCCGTACACGACGGACAGGCCTTCGCGGTCGGCCACCGCTTCACACCCGATGAGAGCCTGCGCTTTCCCTTGTTGGAAATCGTTCTTCTTTGCTTGCACGATACAGATCTTCGTCTTACCGCGGGTAAGCACAAATTCGAAATGGCCGTTTGCGTGTACTTCGTTGCCGCCCACCGTCTCTTCGACTTCCAGCGTCAAGTCTTCGAATAAACTGCAAAACATGACAAGTACTGGCGCGATGAACATTGATTCCGTCGATGTGTTCGAGTATCCATTCATCGCTTTCGAGGCGTATTTCAAGTATTTGACGAGAAACTTGAATTTACGCTCGGGAATCGGCTTGCGCTTCTGTCTGTAGGCTTCGATGTCGAGTACATTCTTGATCTGGCCCCATCGCACGTAGGAGTACCCAGTCGCCCAGCCGCCGTCACCGTTGATCTTGACCTTTTTGTTCGGATTCCTGTCAAGGATCTCATTGAGATCACGCCAGCGCTTCCGTCGAGTTTCACTATGGATTCTAGAGCTGCGAGCATTGCTTATGCCCGTCTGGAGCTGCGGGAGCGACGGTGTTGCCGACTGCGAAGGTTTATCCTTGGCGACTTGATTGGAAGCCACGACTAGCACGTGAATTGTGTTCTCGGCCGGAATATCAGCAAACAATTCTCGAATCGGTTTTATCGGGTCGAGCGTTTTGTCTTCGTGTGTCAGCTCTTCGATTGCCGCGGTCTTCTCTCCCTTCACCAGCTTCTTCACGTCTTCTGAGCCGGACTGCAGCCACGCGCCGTCTTTCTCCGTCGTGAAGAGCCGTAGCATAGCGGAATCGACATTCTTTAGAGCGTTCGAATGTCTCGCCAGAATTGCATCGTGCAACGTGCCACTAGATCATCGTCAGCAATGTCGACACCACCTAGTGCCACACCAGCGATGGTATAGCATAACCGCACCATCTTTCTTCGAGCCGGATTCAGGAATAAAGGAGAGGAAATATGAAACTCGCTAATTTCTTCCAAACTAACGAAAGCATTTTGATTGATGGAGAAGAATACTGATGTTTGAATTGTGGATGGATAGTTACGGTAAATCCATTCTTCAGTTTCGAGAACAAAATTCGCCGCTCACAGAATGCCCTCTCATTTCAGTATTAGCCGCCTCAAACGAAGATGGTACAGCTTTTCTTTGCGATCCTTGGGCTAAGCGTATATTTTGTCGACATCGACGAGGACGAGTCCGTTTACGCGTTGAAGAAGGCGATCAAGGCACAGTATCCAAACGGTTTAATGCCGTTATGCTACAGCTCTACTCGACGAAGAAAGACGGCGTGTGGCTGCAGTCCGGCTCAGAAGACGTGAAGAAACTGGTGCAGGGCGAGAAGACTGCAGCAATCGACGAGTTGACAAAAAGCTCAACCCAGCAAAACGGATTCGAGAGCTATTTTTTTTTATGTTCCCGCTGCGAATACAATTCACGTGCTAGTGGGAGTCAGCAACAATCCACAGTGAGAATCGACGGAAGCGCTGGTGTGAACTCAATTTGATCCCTGACAAGAACAAGAGGGTAAAGACGAATGACGAGTTATCGCTCAGCGATGAAGAAAGTGAGTCGACTGCCGTCTCCTACATGCCGTGGAGTGAGGTCAAGCGTGTGTTTCGCTTCGAAAGGTACACAGCAAAGCACAAACCGATTCCTGATCGTGAATTCAAGTTTCTCGTTGAATATTTGAAGTACGTTGAAAAAGCGACGAAGGGAAGCTACTTTGGTTCGACGAATTCAGACTTTATCGAGGACAGCCAGGAAGTGATAAAACTAAAACATAATTATGATTGAAGAAGTCAAAAGATTGAACTGCTGCAGCTGAATGAGGGTTTCTATAGTCTATCGTCCCACCATTGCTTGGGCTGTGTACTTCATGCCTATAACGCCAATTTTTTTCTTGCGTTCTTCAGCGTCAAGTCGCCGCTTCTCCATCTCCTCCGTTCGGTCTTTCCAATATTGCTGTCAATCAAGACAAAAGTTAGTCAGGGATACTTTCACAACTTCCAGTTATGCACAGAACTACCTCCTTTTGCTTCTCTTGCTGCTTCTCCAACTTCTCCTTCAAACTTTTAGCGTCTGCTTCACTTCTGTACTCGTCATGATCTGCAATTTATTCGACGACGCGAAGCTAGAGGTTGATGAGACTGTGACCGGACACGACATACACGCTGACGGTCATTTTGATTTCGTTCTCACCCGCGGCAAGACGAAGATCTGTATCGTGTCAGCGAAGGATAGCGACTTCGTGCGAGGGGCGTCGCAGCTTCTCGTAGGATGCGAAGCGGTTGCCGAACGCGAAGGCCTACATGTCGTGTACGGCATTGTGACGGACTTCCTGGAGTGGGACCTCTACCGCTGCGGTGACAACTCCATTTTGACGGACGTCGGCCTGCTTAAAGTACCATCAAGAAAGCTGGACATCGAATCATTGCGACGTATGTGCGAGATGATCTACGGAGTGTTGTCGGACCAGGAGGAGGAACGCAAGGAGGAAAAAGCCTAATTGCGTTGAGCGAGAATACTGACAGACAATTCATTAAGCAACTTTGTTTTTTGAGCGGTAATTTTCTTTACACATTGATCATCCACCATTACCGACTCGTGCAGACACGGAGTTATTGTAAATTCACGGCAAGTAGTGCACGTATGTATAGTTGAAGTTTGTATATAGTGTATACAAACGAAGGGTTATATATGTAATTTTGTAAAGTAGATTCGTACCTAGTGGATTTCAAACTTCAACCAAATCTCTTGGGGTTGCCGCAGCACTTACAACGGAGAAGAGGGACTTCGAGACGATCGTAGCCGAGGTAGACGGCTCCAATGACCCGAGTCGGACGGCCGAACCATGATATCTGGAGCGAGTTCAAGCAAGTGGACGAAAACGACACGCGACGGCTAAAGGATGTCGTCTGCATACATTGCAATGTGGTACTGAGCAAGGCACAACCAAGTCGCAAGATGCTTCACCATGTCTTGAAAGGCTGTGATAAAATACCACCAGAGACGCGCTCGCGTTGGGAAAGTATCGAACAAGCTATAAAACGGCAAAATAAAATTCAACGGCAGCAGGAACAAGCCGCCGAAGCTCTTTCTGAATCTCAAGGGGTAGAAGAAGTCAACGAGCACCAGAACGTCAAGGTGACTCAATCGTTGGTTGCAGTTCCCAACCAAGATGCTGAGGATAGACCTTCACTGCTGGCAAGCACACAGAGGGGAAATCGACGTAAGCGCTGGCTTGATCTCAATGAGGTTTTTGACAAGAACAAGAAGATCAAGATCGACGACGAGTCATCGTTCAGCGAGGACGAAAGTTCGTCGATTAGAGCATCCTATGTACGATGGAGCAAGGTAAAGCGTGTGCTCGACTACGAATGGTACAAACAGATCCGCAAACCGATTCCTGACCGTAAACTCGAGTTTCTCGTCGAATACTTGAAACAGGCTTCGAGAGCGATGAACGGATACATGGACGCACCGAAGAAATCAATCTTTATCGCGCCTGTACTCGTCATGATTTGCAATTTATTCGACGACGTGAAGCTAGAGGTCGAAGAGACGGTGATCGGCAATGAAGTGCATGCTGACGGTCACTTTGAGTTCGTTCTCACTCGCGGTAAAACGAAGATGTGTATCGTGGAAGCGAAGAAGAACGATTTTGAACGAGGGAAAGCGCAGCTTCTCGTCGGATGCGAAGCGGTTGCCGACCGTGAAGGTCTGTTTGTCGTGTACGGCATTGTGACGGACTTTTTCAAGTGGCACCTCGAAAAGTCCATTGCGTTGGACTCTAGCACGCTTAGTGTGAGATCAGACGAACTAGACATGAAATCGATGCAAGATGTGTGCGAGATGATCTACAGCGTCTTGGAGGAGGACTCTAAGAAAGATATTCCTCCTAAGTACTAGTAGTTCCGACTAAGGAATGTAAGACAGATTCGAATGCCGTCTTCTACCGTTCCAAGAGACATTCGAGGTCTAGTTTAGAGAGTCTCCAATAGACACTAAAGCCGGAGGATCAGCAGCAGCGTTGAACAGAGTGCATCAGACTCCGATTCCCAACGGTACAAATGACGCTGTGTTCCACAGTTCCCAGTTGCCGTGATTTTCGTTGACACATCGATTAAGTTGCTTTAAAACTCGATGGTGCAACTCAAGCAACCGCTGAGTTGCGTTGATTCTGTTAAATGATATGATTGTTCCAGAAAAACGTCGAACTAACTGTTAAACGCTAAATATATCAATTTCGATTGGTTAAAATTCGCATCTTGTGGTGACGAGCCCTACGCGATCTCCACAGAGAACACATTCCCTAGCATTGTGGAAGCAAGTCATTTCCCGATCCGCCAAGTGAGTCATTCTGCCGATCCCCCACTAACCAGAACCAACCAGTTCGCCATCTACACGTGCACCGCTCTCCAGGATGAAGTTCCACAATAAGGAGGTGCTCAACGACACGTGGACGCAGTTCCTGGCGCTATGTCTGCTGCTAATGCTAGCCGTCGATTCCCTCAAGTACGTATAAAACCACCCTCTATCTGTATTTCTTCACCTTCTAACGAATAACCTCTCCCTATAGCCCTATCAAGGCCGTGAGTAAGTTCCTAGGGCTTCCGTCCTACTACTGGGGCCTCCTCTCCGTCGGAATGATGCTAGGACTGTTGTTCCACAACGCAGCCGACGTCATCTACCGTTCCACCCGCGTCTTCCTTAACAGTATCCTTAGTATCTCCTTTAAGAGTGTGGATCTTATCGGTCTGGACAACGTCCCTACTGATGGCCCCGTCATCTTCACTGGTAACCACGCGAACCAGTTCGTGGACGGTCTTGTGGTGATGATGACGAGTCCTCGTAAAGTGGGTTTTATGATCGCAGAGAAGTCGTGGCACTTGCCTGTTGTGGGTCATTTGGCTCGTATCATGGGGTGCATCCCAGTGGTACGTCCTCAAGACTCCGTGGCTTCGGGTGTGGGTAAAATCAAGCTCACAAGTGAAGAAGCAGTGACTCCAGCCAGTTCTTCCAGTGGAGGAGCCAGCAGTGGCAAGCCCCAGTGGCTCGTAGAGGGAGAAGGCACCAGTTTCACAAAGCAAGTGACTCCAGGAGACCAAATCCGCTTCCAGGGCGAGAGTGTGAAGGACTCAGGCTCGCCAGTCAAGATCGTTCAGGTGGTGGACGACTCGCACCTTCTTTTAGGAGCGCCGTTGAAGGATGGAGCTGGCAATTTGGTGCTGGAGAACGCCCCGTTCGGGATTCTGAAGCGTGTGGACCAGTCTGTGACCTTCGCCAAGGTTTACACGCACTTAAAACGCGGAAACTGCATCGGAATCTTCCCTGAAGGAGGCTCGCACGACCGTACGGACCTGTTGCCGCTTAAGGCTGGTGTTGCAGTCATGGCGCTAGGTGTCAAGGACAAGTACAACATCAACGTTCCTGTGGTTCCCGTGGGTTTGAACTACTTCCGTGGCCACCGTTTCCGTGGACGAGTGACGGTGGAGTTCGGTACGCCTATTACGGTGGATCAGGAATTGATGCAGACGTACGAGGAGGACAAGCGCACGGCCTGTAACACCTTCCTCCACCGTATTGAAGAGAGCATGCGTTCGGTCATTGTGACGACGCCAAGCTATGGCGTCATGCAGGAGGTTCTCACTGCTCGTCGTCTGTTCCAGCGCTCAGGAGTTCGTCTGTCCGCGAAGGAGACGCAGGACCTGAACCGCCGCTTTGCCGAGAGCTACAAGATTCTGCAGGATGTCCCCGAGGCGCAGGAGGACTTGGCTGCTCTGCAGCACAAGCTGGATACGTACTACAAGACGCTGCAGAAGATGGGGCTTCAAGACCACCAGGTTCCTTACATTCCGTGGTGGACTATTCACGACGTCTTGGGTTCGGCGCTCTACGGATTGCTGATCCTGTTGCTGGCTTCGATTCCGTCTTTCATCCTGAATGCCCCCGTGGGTCTTCTGGCTCGTCATGTCGCCAATTCAGCGCAGAAGAAGGCGCTCGAAGGCTCCAAGGTCAAGGTCATGGCTCGCGATGTCGTACTTAGCAAGAAGATCCAGTTCTCGATCGTGGCGGTGCCGTTGCTGTGGCTCATGTACCTGGCTGCGGCTGTGGCCTTCACGGACTGGTACTGGTCGTCGATCATGCTGCTCATGGTGTCGTTCCCGCTGTTCTCATTCTTCGGTGTGCGCTCGGTGGAAGCTGGAATGATCGAACTGAAGACCGTTCGTCCGCTTTTCTACCGTTTGTTGCCGAACTACAAGGCCACGCAGGATGAGCTTCCCCGTCAACGTGCTGAACTGCAAAAGGAAGTGCGCGAATTCGTCAAGAAGTACTCGCCGTATCTTGGAAAGCTTGCCGAGCCCAAGAAGCTCGACTGGAGCGAATATATGCATGAGCGTTCGTTGGAACTGGCCGAGAAAGCCAGGCTCCAGGCTGAATCGACCCCGCCTCCACCTCCGGCTCGTGAGGAAGACGAGGAGCCACGTGAGGGTGAGGGAGAGGATGATATTGGGTCTCCAGTGCCTACCATCACCAAGTTCCACGACATCAGCATCTTGGGCAAGTCGGAGAAGTCGGTGGTTGACTTGGCGGGTCTTGAACGCTCCATGTCTTGTCCGCCTGGGTACCAGGAGCTAGCAGAGGAGCTAGCCAAACAGCGTCAAGGTTCCGTTTAGAGTCTAAACTTTAGACTCAAATGAAGAGACTGTATTGAGTCTCTTCTGAGTCAAACGAAAAGAGTTCACCCTTTCGTTCACTGATTGATACGTATGAGCGTGGAGAGCGCCACACGTGACGCCCGCGACTGGCTCGAAAGCGCCAAGAGAAGAATACGCTTCCGTGAGCTCGAGGGAAGAAGGTATGATCGAGCGCATGGTACGCTTTTAGTCAGCGCAATCAAAAGCTTATGAATCTTAGAAATGTTCTCGAAATACATGTAGTCTCTCGCTGTCTGGCTTCAGTTCCCGAAAAGCCGTTGAAAAGTCCTGACCAAATGAAACAAAAGAAAAACAAAACACAGAATTTGCTCACAACATCTTTCACCAACTATACGCCAACATGCTCTTTGGACACATCATTGAGACAACCGATTTCATTGACGTGAGCTGCGGCGATAGCAAAACGACAGTGCGCGACCTCCTGGGCGATGTTATCGAGTATAAGCACTGGGACTGCTCTACAGACGAACTCAACCTCTACTTCGCAAGGAAGAACGGTCAGCGACTGAATCCAAGCGAACCTGAATGTTTCGACCTCCTCCAAGGCAAACTATCCGATGGCGTCAGGCAGATCATGAGCGACGTTAACAGGATCGACCCAGACACGCTGGTCCAAACGTTCGTCACCACGTGTGGCACTTATTTTCTGCTGGAGGCCCCACCTCGTATCCGACGCATGCCCAAGTACAGAAGGAATGTGGCTGCAAATAGGCGCCGTCTTATCGGTACGGAGCAACATTGCTGCCAAATTGAAGTGTGCTTCACTGTGCTGATCCTTGCGTTTGTTTTCAGAATCAGGTCAATTAGCTGCGGAGGACGCGGACTTTGAGAACTTCAACGAGTTGTGCTGGTGGGAGCGACTCAGTTCCTACATTTTGCCCCCGAGAGTGGCTCCAGAATTCCTCACGGTATTTGTCTTCGAACACGTACGCTTCCTTTGTGATCAGATCACTTTGCGAAAGTTTTAACACATCTGAGTCGTGGAACTTAGTGATGGTAGGCACAGGAGACCCAATATCATCCTCTCCCTCACTCACGTGGCTCCTCGTCTTTCTCACGAGCTGGAGGTGGAGGCGGAGTCGATTCAGCCTGGAGCTTGGCCTTTTCAACCTGTACCAACGAGCGCTCGTGCATATATTCGCTCCAGTCGGGCTCGGCAAGCTTTCCAAGATATGGCGAGTACTTCTTGACGAACACACGCACTTCCTTTTGCAATGACGGGGAAGCTCATTCTGCGTGGCCTTGTAGTTCGGCAATAAATGGTAGAAAAGCGGACGAACAATCTTCCGCTTGAGCGCAGTCTCAGCGACTCGACCTTAGCACAGGTCACGGTGGACGAGAAGCCCTGTATTGGATCAATAAGTGTTTAGGTCGTAAAGAAACAACGAAGCGATACGTATGATTTCATGAAAAAAAATATCTTTTGGCACGGATTTCGCATTCAAGAAGGATTGAGTTGTGAGTGTATTGAGTGGTACCACTCAATACACTCACAACTGAAGAAAAGCTACTTTCATTCGGCGTTTCCTATTCGATCGAGACACTTTTCCTCACTGGATGCTGCCGGTTCAGCACTCACACGAAGCTCTTCTAAATGTGCGAGTGCATCTTCAGCAGAGAAATCGTTATCTAGCGCAGACAGAAGATACGCTTTCATTGACTCCATTTGAGCGGACAAGTGATACATTCCATCCATCAGGTCTCCCAACTCGTACAGATCGTGCTGAAATCGAAGAATCTCGCCGTCACATGGGTGGTTCCACTCGATTGTATGCTTTCCTGACGGCCACGGCTCATCCATGTCTAGCAACATCCAGTAACTGGTTCTACGGTACGAGGGAGGGACGAGCGCAATATTCCGCCATCGGACATCGCCGTGGCAATACCCAGTCGAGTGCCAAAACTTCAAGGCCGTTAGAATATCTCGGACGCACGCGCTGGCTTCATCATCTGTAGGTTTCCTCATATCGCCAAGTGGAGATAACCGCACTGTCAAACTCCTAGTCGTCACCCTCAAGTTCTCCACAGTCTGCAGATGCGTCTCCGAACTGCATTTTTCTTCGCTCAGTGTCTCCAGAGTCCTGTATATCTTGGCGAGTCGGTCGAGGTCTTCTTTGCTGATACGATGGTTCCGTGTAATTGTCCGTTCAATCACGTTATCCAGCAACTCTATCCAGCAACTCGATCTTCCGCTTCTCGTTGTCATCCGGATAGAACGGAATTATACCAAACGAAGCTGATCGGTGTGCTAGTCTTCGCATTTGATCCAGTAAGAATGCCAGATTGTAGAACACTTTCAGTGTCAGTGCTTCCTCCATGAAAATATTGCACGAAAGTATTGGCGTTGGGCTACACGTACACCATCCGTCAGATTTTTCTATCGCCACAAATTGAATGCCAGAACCAGAAGTTGCGTAACCCAAAATGTACGGCAGATCCGCGTGCTCCAGCCCTTCATCTTTCGCATCAACTTGCCAACGGATGTGGCCATAGTTACCATCGAACTATGCTCTTCTCCACGCATCAGAACAACACAATTGCGCTGGAGGACGAAGTTTGGTCGTAATGGAGGTAGGGTAGTTCCTTCGGCTGGATTTCTGCATGTTAGAACTCCGTAGCTTTCCTCGCGGTACAAATTGGCGGTCAGCGATAGAAGAATGTCATAATACTTCTGCCACGAACCTTCGGACGCCTTGGTTTCTGGGTGAAATTTGCGTTGGCATTGATCAAGAAAATAATTCATCGTCGTCTCGAGTTCTGGACACGAAAGGAGTGGGGAATTTATGCCGAAGGTGTCCTTAGCTATCGCTGGATCTCTCAGTGTTAGCCGGAACGGCAGTGGTCTCTCCAATAGGGCTTTAAGTTGGTGTAGAGTCGGAAACGTCTTCAGCTCCAACTTTGAACGTTTCCATAGCTTTGCCATTGACGTTTTCTCCTCGAGCCGTTGCCGTTTTACAGCATACGGAAGCACCACCAGAACGTCGATGTTATTTGTCATCGAATCGTCCATACTCTCCAACAGGTTTGCAAGGCCATTCCTTCCCTGTAGCTCTTTGTCTTCGTGTATTAGCTCCTTGATTGCAGCGGTCTTCTCGCCCTTCGCCAGTTTCTCCATATCTTCTGAGCAGGACTGTAGCCACACGCCGTCTTTCTTCGCCAGGAAGAGCTGCAGCTTTGCGGGTTCGATATCCTTCAACGTGATCGGAAACAGCGTCTTGATATCCCTCAAGGAGACTGACGTAGCATCGGTAATCTCCACATCAGTAACGCTTCTTGGCTCGCCAACGATTGCGCAGTAAATCTTCTTCGAGCTGGCAGATTCTGGGGAATGGAATTCTTCGAGAACTTCCGGACTTCAAGGTAGTAAAGATGTAAATTGACTACACACATGTACCAAAACAAAGCAGAATCTTCCTCATTTCAGAATTTGCCAGCTCGAAGAAAAGATGGTGAAGATATTCTGCGCAATCGTTGGCGAGCCAAGAAGCGTTACTGATGTGGAGATTACCGATGCTACGTCAGTCTCCTTGAGGGATATCAAGACGCTGTTTCCGATCACGTTGAAGGATATCGAACCCGCAAAGCTGCAGCTCTTCCTGGCGAAGAAAGACGGCGTGTGGCTACAGTCCTGCTCAGAAGATATGGAGAAACTGGCGAAGGGCGAGAAGACCGCTGCAATCAAGGAGCTAATACACGAAGACAAAGAGCTACAGGGAAGGAATGGCCTTGCAAACCTGTTGGAGAGTATGGACGATTCGATGACAAATAACATCGACGTTCTGGTGGTGCTTCCGTATGCTGTAAAACGGCAACGGCTCGAGGAGAAAACGTCAATGGCAAAGCTATGGAAACGTTCAAAGTTGGAGCTGAAGACGTTTCCGACTCTACACCAACTTAAAGCCCTATTGGAGAGACCACTGCCGTTCCGGCTAACACTGAGAGATCCAGCGATAGCTAAGGACACCTTCGGCCCCACTCCTTTCGTGTCCAGAACTCGAGACGACGATGAATTATTTTCTTGATCAATGCCAACGCAAATTTCACCCAGAAACCAAGGCGTCCGAAGGTTCGTGGCAGAAGTATTATGACATTCTTCTATCGCTGACCGCCAATTTGTACCGCGAGGAAAGCTACGGAGTTCTAACATGCAGAAATCCAGCCGAAGGAACTACCCTACCTCCATTACGACCAAACTTCGTCCTCCAGCGCAATTGTGTTGTTCTGATGCGTGGAGAAGAGCATAGTTCGATGGTAACTATGGCCACATCCGTTGGCAAGTTGATGCGAAAGATGAAGGGCTGGAGCACGCGGATCTGCCGTACATTTTGGGTTACGCAACTTCTGGTTCTGGCATTCAATTTGTGGCGATAGAAAAATCTGACGGATGGTGTACGTGTAGCCCAACGCCAATACTTTCGTGCAATATTTTCATGGAGGAAGCACTGACACTGAAAGTGTTCTACAATCTGGCATTCTTACTGGATCAAATGCGAAGACTAGCACACCGATCAGCTTCGTTTGGTATAATTCCGTTCTATCCGGATGACAACGAGAAGCGGAAGATCGAGTTGCTGGATAGAGTTGCTGGATAACGTGATTGAACGGACAATTACACGGAACCATCGTATCAGCAAAGAAGACCTCGACCGACTCGCCAAGATATACAGGACTCTGGAGACACTGAGCGAAGAAAATGCAGTTCGGAGACGCATCTGCAGACTGTGGAGAACTTGAGGGTGACGACTAGGAGTTTGACAGTGCGGTTATCTCCACTTGGCGATATGAGGAAACCTACAGATGATGAAGCCAGCGCGTGCGTCCGAGATATTCTAACGGCCTTGAAGTTTTGGCACTCGACTGGGTATTGCCACGGCGATGTCCGATGGCGGAATATTGCGCTCGTCCCTCCCTCGTACCGTAGAACCAGTTACTGGATGTTGCTAGACATGGATGAGCCGTGGCCGTCAGGAAAGCATACAATCGAGTGGAACCACCCATGTGACGGCGAGATTCTTCGATTTCAGCACGATCTGTACGAGTTGGGAGACCTGATGGATGGAATGTATCACTTGTCCGCTCAAATGGAGTCAATGAAAGCGTATCTTCTGTCTGCGCTAGATAACGATTTCTCTGCTGAAGATGCACTCGCACATTTAGAAGAGCTTCGTGTGAGTGCTGAACCGGCAGCATCCAGTGAGGAAAAGTGTCTCGATCGAATAGGAAACGCCGAATGAAAGTGCATGCAATTTTCTTCAGCTGACCCCAGTATTAGGCAAACCTTTATGCGAAATCCGACTTGTCTGAGGTAATGTTATCGTTAAAACTTACCTGGGCGCCAAGGCAACGTCAGCTTTTTCACGATTTACTCCCAGAGCTCTTGAACTTTTCCCCGACGACTTGTAGGCGTGGAGATAAATATCCACGCGAGATTAATCGGATGTTCGTAAAGAAGACGTAAGCCAGATCAGCTTTTTTTACAAACTAAAAGAAGTACATGTACCATTTCGAGTGCGATATTGAACACATGGGTTTCACTCAGCACAAGCCAAGCTTTATTTTTTGCTTTTATCCTTTTCTTTCTGTTTCTTCCTGTTTCTGTTTTCTTTTAGTTTTTTAGCTTCTCTTGTTTTTGTTCATACACTTGTAGCTCAGCAAGCGCGCAAGCGTTCGCCACCAAATCAAAATATGTAGTTACTGCATGTAGAATATCACGGTAGCTAACTCTTCAGCCATCATCGTCGTACTTCAATCAACTTCGAGCGCGGTCGAGTCAGAGCTAACGTGGAGATCGAACACCGTAAACATTTCGCCCGCTATCTTCCCGAGCTTTTTGTAGACCGGAGATTCTCCTTGCTCCAGGCATTTGTCTTGCCAGTCTCGAAGTGGCTTGCCCATTTCACGACGAATTGCTCTCGTTGAATCACACTTCAATTTCTGCTCGAGCAGTCTATCGTCGAATGTGGTGATGATAGGAATCTTGGATAAGTCTTTCAGAGAACGCTGAGTCAAGCGGCCGTAACTCTTCATAGAGAAAATTCTTAAGTCTTCCAGCGAGTTTGCTACTGCCAGTCCCTTTCCCCGGTTTGTGGCCTTCCGAGTCACCAGCAAGTTGGGAAGTGTGTTGGCAAACTCATCGCGGGCGAACTCTATCAAGTCCTTTTTTTTCTGCGTCTTCAAAAATGTTAAACTGGTAGCAGTAGCTGAACATTTGGGCTTCAACTATGTGGTCCACCTGGTTACGGTCCACTTTGTAGGTCGTCCTTCCCTTGTTGTATCGGTCGCGATCACCATCACGATTTCTCAACCGGTCCAGCACTTGGTAGCGAAGATATTCTTTACGAAATTTCTCGGGGTTGCAGTACCGGATTCGTTTATCATGCTTCGTCGAGCAAAACCGATACTTTGGATCGGGTGCTCGGCGGTAGCACTTGGTTCCATCTAGTTTGTGCCCCTTGCACACGGCCTCCTTAGGAGTAGCCCAGTCTTCGTGGTGTTCACAAAAATAACCACGTCCAGCCTTAGTGATGAAACCCAAACACCTCTTTCGCTCACAAGTAATGGCGCAACACTTCCCCTTCTGCTGTTTGTGCCATGCACAGAAGCCATTCCGACAACGAGCTCTACACTGCTCTCCAGTTCTCTCAGCAAACGCTTGGCAGCCAGTCTTCCTCCGCGGCTCGAACACATGACGATGAGTGTCAAGTTCGCGATCACTCATCGTGGTTGCGTCTATCGAGCCTCGTGTCGGTGTTGGTCCTTCGGTATTTCCCTAACTTGACGAGGGGTGAATTCGCTTCTGTGCTTGGGGTCCGCTCCGCAGGAAGAATCAGGCAATGGCATCAGGGAACTTCCCAGGGGAATTCCCCCTGGGTTATTAACCACGTCCGCTGATTGGTCTCGTCTTGGTACCACCAAGTGCAGTCCGGAGGTCTCCACTGGAGACTCTCCAGTGCATCGCCAATGGCGATTCGCCATCACCGTCAGAGATGCCAGAACACTGTGGGGATCGTTTGTGAAGGCTTTTGCTCAACACGCAGCCCGTCTAATGGAAGTACTCCAACCTGTCAGGGGGCAGTTGCCAACTTGGGCGTTCCCTGTAGAAATCCTGCCAAACCCCGGTACAAGTACTGCTGCTCGGCTCACGACCCATCGTTCAAGTACTACTCGCCGAGTTTGTTTGGAGATTCGAAGCTAAGAAGCCACAAGGAAAACGGGGTGGTCAAGCTCTACAACGGTCGGGATTTGTATCATGGCGACCGACTTGACCTGGCAACTAGCGAAATGGACCACATTCTTGAGAAGCAGTGCTTCTCGTACGCCTTCCACTACATTCCATTTCGAGATGACGGAGAGGATGTTGAGTTTCTAGCGTAGTTAGTGAGGGAAGATGTCGTCAACGAACTGCCTAACCTGTGCTTCACGCGGGCTGCCACGAACAAGATCAAGGGCGCGGCAGTCACGGAGTTCTTTGACGACTGCTTGACCGGACACATGGGTTATCGAGGGAACACGACGTTTACCGACTATTTGTTGGCGGAGAATCGAGACGCTGTGCGACTCGGGCGACAAACAACCCGCGTGATATCTGACGAAATGGGAATTGCACTGAAGTTCTGCCAGCGGTGACTGGCTGATCAGGGAGAGACGCCAGAGATCGATGCGCTAAGTGACCAGTTGCAGCAATTGTACGTGAGAATGCAGCTACACACAGCTCATGGGGCTGTAGCTAGGGCGAACGCACGGACAAAGTCGCAAGCGTACAATGCCACGCCTGTGTGACGACATGTGAAGGTTCTCTCGAAAATGTCAGCGGTGTTGCTGAGCCGTCCTTACGTGCCGATACTGCAGCATTTACTCCGCGAGTCACGCAAATTGGGAGTCATTCTGGCAGAGATACACAGACTCAAAGTGTGGATACTAAGGCTGTGAAGCCGTCTCATTTATCCGTTAGTGTCCCCACAGACGCCAATGCGAACAATGCAAGTGGCGGTGCCGCGATGTACAAAGAAGACGACGGAGCTGCAGTCCCTGCATCAACACAAATGAATTCGATAACGAAGACTCTCGACGCGTTTGCGAAGCCATTTACCATGCGACTGTATTAAGTCCAATCGCAATCGAGCTGAAGAAGCTACAGGAGGTGATGAACTAACGGGTGAGCCGACTGAAGAATCGCAGCTTACGAGCGGCGGCTGTAGCAGTTGCACGATCAATATGTGGTGAACAGATAATGTTCAACACTACCAAGTAAGTACTAAGTACTTGCAAGTCTTGTCCGTGTTTCCACAATTGAAATGATGAAGTGATACAATATTCATTCACTGTCTTCTCTGCTCTAACTCATGCACATACCATGCAAAACTAAAACTCTTCCAACTTACTTGTGGAAGATGGAGCCACGACGCAGCGCAGCCACGGCCTCCTCGCGGTCCTTGTCGCTCAGAAGGTTGAGCACCTCGAGGATACCGGCCACCGCAGCCTTGGGGTCCTTGCGACCGATCTCCACAACCTGCGAGGCCATCTGCTCCTGGCGCAGATCCGCCACGCGCGACGCGATCCATTCCTTGTCGCTCTTGAGCCACAGCAGCACGTCCGAGTCGCCGTGCGACCACAGCTCCGACACCGACACGTTCTGCTGACGCGGCACACGGCCGCCGTTCACGGCCTCCGTGAACCAGCCCTTGAGAATCTGCTCCGACCCCACGAACGTCGTGGCGCGCGGACCGCCGGCGCTGGCGGCGACCACCTCACGGCGCAGGGAGAACTCCGCGAGTTGACGCTTGAGACGCCAGTAGAAGAACTTGCGCGAGTTCGACCAGGGCACCACTTGACGGATGCAGCCCACGGACTTCATACGGCCGGGCGTGTCGTGCAGGTCGCCGAACTCCGTAGCCACCTGCACGTAGATCGGCAGGAGGGTGTCTTCGCGGGTCTTGATCTCGGCCGAGATCTTGGAGCCCTCGGTCTCCTTCTGCTCAGGTGACAGCTCCGCAAGACGAGCGGTGAGCTGCTTGAGCTTGTCGTCAAGACGGTGCATGGTCTCCAGAAGCTGCTTCTTGCGGTACTTGATCTCGATGAGACCGGCCGGCTCCAGCACACCACCACGGCCCTGCGGGTCGGCGTACATTTCCATGATACCCTCGTTGATGGTAGGGTCCACCACGGCCCAGGCGCCACCACGCAGCTCAGCAAACGGCGGAATGTACACGAACACAGGCTGCTCGTAGTTGACGAGACCGTCCACGATGGCCGCACCAAACTTCAGGACCTCGTCAAACATGTCACGCTGGCCACCAGAGAATCCACGCCAGTTGGCCAGGATGAACAGCGGCAGGTCCTCGCCCTTGAAGTCCTTGATGGCAGTCGCCGTCTTGTGGGCCGAGTCCGGGAACCACACCTGACCAGCCTGCTGCACCAGGTTCTCCTGCGACGCCGGGGTGGCCGGGTCGGCAGGAATGATCTTCTCGGACGTGCGCACCTCCGTGACCACCACACCAACAGGGATGCCACCAAGGCGGCCACGACCAACAATCACGCTCTTGGCCCAGCCGTCAAGCGTCTCGCGGAACGAATCCTTGTCCATCAAACCAGACACCCACTTGCCGGTCGCCTCGTCAACCTTACCCGCCAGGAGCGCACGCGGGTCGTACTGCGTGCTCTTGTCCTTGGGGCAGAAGTCCACCGTCCGCTCGATCTCGTCCACGCCGGTGAGGTCGCGGATTGGCAGCGGACCGCGACGCACAGCAGGCACGAAGCTCAACCACTCGAGGATCGAGAAGATGCCCGACAAGTGGTTCTTAGCAGTCAGGTGCGTCACACCGTTCGTGTGCATGATCTTCACGCCACCAAGCTGGTCGTTTGATGTGTACACCTCCTTGCCCATGAGCTTGTTCAGCGCCTGGTAACCCGTCAGGATGATCGGCGAGTGCGTAGCGTTCTGCACGGTACGGTGGCCCAGACGAACCAGGTAAGCGCCAATGCCGACACTGCGGCCGCAGGCGTACGTCAACGTGAACACGTCCTGGTAGGCGCGCGACGTCTCACCAGCAATGGTACCGCTGCCGCGCAGGCACTCCACGCCGAGGTCGATCTCGCGACCAACGATGTCGTTCAGCACGTAGCGCTCCTCGCCCGTGCTGGTGACCAGCAGCTCAGCGTTCACAGCACCGTCAGCCGACGCAGTCTTGTAGTCCTCAGGCGTCAGGTACAGGTACTCGAAGCCCTTGGTCGGGTTGGTCTCGTCCTTCCAGCAGACCTTATACAAGGCCTTGATGGACTCGGCCATGCCGATGCGCGCACCAGCGTTGGCAGAGAAGAAAAAGCGAGGGATGCCCTTGGAGCGAGCCAGCTTCGACGCCAGGTCGAACAGCGTGTCTTCGCGGGTACCGAAGGAACCGGCCTTGAACGTAATGTCGTTGGCAATGATGACGATCTCACGTCCATCCGGGAACTCGGGCGTGTACAGCGTCAAGAGCCACGCCACCATGCCGATGTCGTTCTGGCCACGCGGGCGCGTGGTTTCCGTGATGGCCTTGCCCGTCGCGTCCAGAATCAGCTCGCGCACCTCCATCAGCAGGTTCGGGATGGTGATCTTGGCGCCGCCGCCGCGCGTACGCTGTTGGACGTACTTACGCCACTGGCGCAGCAGGTTGTACTCGATGAGCTCCAGGAAGTCGTACACGTACACCGTGTTGGACATCGCCTTCGCCATCTGACGCTTCTTGTCGAAGGGGAAGACGACCGGGTACGGCGTCGTGACAGGCATGCCGTCAAGTTCGCCGTGGGTCTCGTCACCGATGGAGGTGAAGATGGGCTCGTCGTGGCCAGCAGCCTCGACGTAAGCCTGCACGCGAACCACGTAGCCAGTCGGGTTCTCGGCAACGAGGCGCACAGGGATCGCCGGGGCCTCGCTGTTGAAACGCGCGATGATCTTGAGCTCCACCGTCGACACACCCAGCTGCTCCAGACGCTCGGCGTAGCGGTACGCCAGAATGCGAATCACACCCTCCAGGTACTGCGGGTCCACGATGGCCTGCGGCAGGATGTTCAGGTACACGTGGTTGTTCTTGGTCGGCAGCGACGACTTCTTCACAAGCGGGTTGGCCAGGTTCACCTCCAGGGCGTTCAGTGCATCCACAAGCGAGCGCTCGGGGCCCGGGTACGCGTCGTACTGCGAGCGCGAGCCGCTGCCGTCGTGGTCAAGCTGACGCACCACCGCACGCACGAAGATGCGCTGGAAGCGGTCGGTCACGATGTGCGAGTCAGACTCCTTCATCTTGGCCAGGTACAAGTGCACGTTCTTGTTCTCCGACGCCAACGGCGTCACGCTGTAGTTCTGAAGACGACGCAGCTCCAGCTTGTACGCGAGCGGGGCCTCCATGTGGCGCACGATCTTGTCCTCGCTGTAGTTCAGGCGGCCGGGGAACGTGTAGATGTTCGGGTACAGCGCCATGTCCGCGTTGTGCGCCGAGATGTTCTCGATGTTCTGCGGACGCACCGAGAACGTCACGCGGCGAATGTTGTGCGCGCGGAGGCTCTGGTCCACCGACTTGAGGTAAGCCTCGGCCTGCTCCAGCAGGTTCGCCTCCTCCGAGTGCTCGTCCACCAGAATCACGTGCAGCACGTTCACAAGAGGGTCCTTGCGCACCGACAGCGTCTTCTTCGCGAGCGGGAACAGCGTCATGACGTCCATAAACGCGTTCTGGAAGGACTCCAGGTTCGTCAGACGAACGATGGCGCCGTGACGCTCGAAGTCCGGGGAGATCTTCTGGTAGCTCTCGACCGGCTTGGGCAGCGGCTTATCGACCGTCTCCTGGTCGTCACTGCTCTCCTCCGAGTTGTGCTCGCCCAGGTCTAGCGAGCTAGCGGAGCTGTTGCGGCGCAGCAGGCTGGCCAGATCGTCGTAACTCTCAGCAGGGGCGACGCCGACCGCCAGCGCGTCGACAACCGGCGACTTGAACTGGAACGTCTTGGCGAAGATGTCGTTGAAGCTCATCGTCTCCATCGACTCGATCAGGTAGGAGCGGTACACACGCTGCGCGTACAACTCCAGAGCCAACTCACGGATCTGCTGGTCCTCGTGGTCGAGGAGCGAGATAAGCAGATCGAACAGCGGCTGCGACTGGTCCAGGAGGTTCGCGCAGGCCTCAGCAATGTTCGTCGACGAACCGTTAGCGAGGTAGTCCTTGAGAACCTTCTCCACCTGACTGAGACGGTCGCGGTACGACGGCATCTTGTTGTCGATGAGAAGCTGACGCGCCTCCAGGGCCACCAG
Organism: Phytophthora plurivora; assembly: GCA_030027945.1. Lineage (NCBI taxonomy): Eukaryota > Oomycota > Peronosporomycetes > Peronosporales > Peronosporaceae > Phytophthora > Phytophthora plurivora. Next base: position 200,688 of record CP125258.1, read on the forward strand.
CGAGTACTGCTTCTCCTTGAAGGTAGCGAGCTTCTCAAGTAGCGGCACGAACGCAGCGGCCTTCACGGACTTGCGGGGAGTGCCGCGCGCCATCTGGGCAAGAAGCTGCAGCAGCAGCTTGTTCTTCGACTCCAGCGCCTTGTGCGAGCGAGCAATGGAGAAGACCTTGTCCAGGTCAGACGAGTTCTGCTGGCGCAAAGCCAGCACCACGTCCTCAATGTTGTGCGAGTTCGCGTAAACCGTCTCCACCGTGAAGTACTCGTTGAGCAGGTCCGTCAGTACCGCCTCCTCGCCAGAGGTCAAGCCATGCTTGTACTTGATGGCAATGTCGCGCAGGGTCACCACGGACGCCTCGAAGTCCGAGCGCTTTCGGTCCGTGTCCAGCGTCTTCTTGTGCTCATCCAGGATCTCGACAACCTCAGCGACGTTGAACTCGTGGGTAGCAGTCGGCTCCTCGGACACAGCCTTCTTGAAAGTCTGGATCTTGTCAGTGACCTTCGCGAAAACGTCAAGTGGGATACGACCGGCCAACGACGACATGGCCTCCTTAATCTCCTCGACAGGGAGGAGCGGCTCGTTGAGCACCTGGAACAGGTCGACCAGCGCCTTCTGCGTGAGGTCGTCCGGAGCGTAGTAACCCTGCAGTACGCTCTTAAGCACGGCCAGCGACTTGCGCATCTTGTGCACCGACTTGGTGCTGTTGCCGTTCGTGTTCTCCGACGAGGGCAACTTGCCCATGAACACATCCGACTTCTTGACGCACGACGGGTCATCCAGCTCCATAGTAGCAATGCAGTCGCCCGGCGCAAGGACGGCACCCTCCGACTTGAGGAGACGGATGACACCGGCCTCCGGGGTGAGCAGGGGCATGTACATCTTCATCACTTCGATCTCAGCGTACGGCATGCCACGACGCAGACTGGCGCCATCGTCCACCAGATAGCGAGCGAGCTTACCAGCCGTGTTAGTCACGAGACGGGTGGGGTCGTACTCCTTGGTGAACACGCACGTGTGGCTGTCGACAACAAGACGCAGGCCCTGCGCTTCCTTGGTAGCGTACGCAACGTGCGACTTGCCGTTCAGCAGAACCAGGAAACCGCCGTCCGACAGCGTGCGGATCTCCACCTGCACGTACGAATCGTTGAGGAAGAGTGTGAACTGGATGGGGCCACTGCGGCACGCCTTGATGTTGTACTTGATGCCTTCGTAGATGAGCTCCAACGACTCCACCTGCGACAGCAAGTCGCTGTGCGGGATCTGGCCGCGCTCAATCTGGTTCACGTAGTCCTCCTGGAGCGCGTTCGACGCCTGGTACGCGCAGCACACGGCACCAACCAGGACCACCATCAACGGGTCCGGACGGCCCTGCAGACGCACTTCGTTGTGGTGCGAGATACGCTCGTCCAGCCACGACGTGGAGATGCGGTTGTACTTGAAATCGTCCGACTCCATCATGTTGACGATGTACTCGACCGTCGTGTGGATGTCACCACGGATAGACAGCTCCTTGAGCGCGAGGATCATGTTCTTACGGGCCTTTTCACGGGTCGGGCTCCACGAGAACAAGTGGCCAATCTGTGAGTCAGCGAACTCGTGCACCTGGCCGGACGAATCCACTGAGAAGTAGCCCCACACGTCGGGTGTACTACGGAAGTTGAGCTCCTGAATGGCACCACTGGTAGGCTGGAAACCGGCGTTCGGGTCCTCAGCAGTGATACGCGCGGCAATGACGTGTCCATGCGGGGGCTTCTGCTTCTCCGTGTCGAAGTCGATAGGGGCCGTCTCGAACGCATCCTTGTTGTACAGACGACGCACATCGGGAATGCAGTGCAGCGGGATGCCCATAGCCACCTGCAACTGGGCAGCCGGGAGGTTCACGTGGGTGATCATCTCCGTCACGGGATGTTCCACCTGCAGACGTGGGTTGAGCTCCAGGAAGAAGAACGAGTTGCCATTGTCCTGCGGCAGCTCACTGAACAGGTACTCGACGGTACCGGCGTTAACGTACTCGACCTCCTTGGCGAGGCGAGTGGCGGCGCGCATCATCTTCTCCCACACTTCTTCAGTGGGGGCGAGCACGGGGCCTTCCTCAACGATCTTCTGGTGACGACGCTGCACGGAGCAGTCACGGCCGCTAAGAGCGATGGCGTTGCCGTACGTATCCGCCAGCAACTGCACCTCCAAGTGGCGCGACTTGGGCGCCAGCTTCATGACGAAGATGGGGGAGCCAGGGATTTCACCGCGCACAGCTTCCCAGGCAGATAGCACGTTGGACTCTTCGTGGACCATACGGATACCCTTACCGCCGCCACCTTCACTGGCCTTGATCATAACGGGGAAGCCAATGCGCTTGCACTCTTCCAGACAGTGCTCGCCGTCACGCAGCATGGCCGCGTTGTAGATCTCGTCGGGGATTCCGTCGTGTGCCTTGTAGTCGACTTCCATGCCGTCACCGTTCCAGGCGATCGTAGGCACCTTGGCACTCTGCGCAATGATAGTGGAGCCGATCTTGTCTCCCAGCGCACGCATGGGCTTGCCCGGGGGGCCGATGAAGACGATCTTACGCTCGGTTTGAGCCAAAGTGTCGGGCAAGAGCGGGTTTTCCGAGGCGTGGCCCCATCCAGCCCAAACAGCGTCGACGTTAAAGCGTTCCGCGATCTCGATAATAAGCGAGACGTTGGCGTAGTTGTGGTTGTTGGAGCCGCCGGGCACTTCCACGACGTGTTCGGCCATACGGATGTACTCTGCGTTGGCCTTGAGGTCCTCGGGTGTAGCCATCACGACGAATGTGACGACGTGTTCGTCAGCGAACATCTCGTAGCTCCAGCTACGGATACTGCGGATGGCCTTGACGGCCGAAATGCCGTTGTTGGCAATGAGAACGGACTTAATGGGGCGCGTGCCGTTCTGCACACGCACGTACTCCTCCATACTCGCGTAGTTCAGCGGGTTGCTGTCGCTACGCGGCGCCGCGTCGGTGGCTGCCTGGACGTCGGGGGTTGCTTCCTGGGCCACCATGTCTTGCGTGTCGGGCGTCGTCTCCCCTGCAGCTCCAGTTGTGGAATGGTCGGTCATGGAGGCGAGGAGGAAGGCTGCTTCGTTCTTGTTCGGGTGGCGGGCGAGTGCGGAATGCTCGGCACGAGCGGCTACGTACATGCACCACAGTATTGAAATCAGCGTTTTGGCCAATTAATGAGATGGATTCGAGGATATGCATGGTGATTCGTTGAAATTGAAGCATAGAATGTTCAAGTTAACTGGCCAGGCTGGTTGTCAGCGAGGTTTTTTTGGCTGCTGGACAGCGACGTCATCGTTTTGGTGGCTTGGGGCACTGCTGCAGCGAATGACGTACGTCGCCAATACAAAAACGAGGAGAAAGGAAACGAGGAGCGGAGGAGATGGGCCGCAAAACCCGGTGGACCAACGCATTCCTCTGGTGTGCGCTGTCATTTGGCGCAGCCTCCAGACGCCATAGCTGATTTCTTTGCGCTTCGCTCGCTTTCTTCGAAGCGCACGTACGTGTGATGGAGATCTGGAGGCACTGCTACCTTGATCGGAGGTTACAGTCTACCGGAGCAACCCAAGAAGTGCAATGCAGGCAATGATGCGCGTATGAAGAGCGAGGAAGGACCCAGTAACGACAACAGCGTCACTCGCCATCTTACGCCGATGGCATGGGGAACTTCATAGCTCGCTGGGCTTCCGCTTGCAGCGTGGGGCCGAGAACGCTTGTCAAGTCAAAAGAGCCCGTCATGCGAGTGACGTCACTCTAGTGCCTTTTCGAAGCGGTGTCGACGCACCTCTCAAAGGTCAACTCTCCGGTGAGATTACATACCCTGATATGTTTTATGGACTCGAATTGAAACGTAAAGGTTTATTGACTGTGATACTGAATATTCCTTACTCATCGTATGCAAATCACTTTGAAATGGCTACTCATAGACGAGGCGTTGCGTTCCAGATGATGCCTCCAACGTGTCACACCCAGTGACGCGCCCTGTGTATCCATCTGGCCTGCCTCAGCAAAGTTGGTTGTCAAATGCCAGGCACTCCGTCAGTCCTGCATGGGCCATTATTGGCGAAGACTTCTAAGGCCTTAGCTGTCACATTTGCGTTGACACGCTGATCGTAGTAATAGACGCGGAGCTGCGTTGGGCAGGGTCGGGTACGGTACTATCCACGGTGGGAGATGCATCGCGGAGTGATTCACCACTGGTGAAGGATGTGGCAAAACCTTTTACCCCACTCACCACAACGTTACCAAAAAGGTAACGTTGTGGTGAGTGGGGAATATTTGCCAGCGCCCAAATTTACAACTTGCTTGTTTGCCGCCTTCGGACGGATATTGGGGCGAAGATGTTGGAAGGCAGCCTGCGTTGTTGACGAGACTGTGCGAGCTTGCTACCGTTGGGCTTGTTGCCTCTGTCTACTCAAGTTGCTGACCGAAGCAAGTTAAAGTGTGACTACTTCGACTCCAACTGCCACCTTCATTGGCACCAAATTTGCTTTATTCGGCTCTCTGTTAATTGCTCGCTTGGTTTGCGTGCAGCAATGTCTGATTCTCCGCGCAGGTTATATTTTCCGCATTTTGCCGCCTTCTGCTTGGATACGTGGAGCATCTCCAAACTCAGTGTTGTTGTAGGAGTTTTGGCAGGATAATGCAGACTTACTACATGTTCTGGCGGTAGAACTCCCGCTTTACTCCATCTCCTCCAAGCGATCGAGCCCGTTCTCCTCGATATATTCACGAACACGACTCGGATGGTACTTGATGCGTGGGTCGTTTTCGAGATAATACTCCACTGCGTATCTGAAGCACGCCCACTCTGGAATTTGCAGTACGCCAATAGCTGTGGTGTAGTAATCGAAGACATCGCCGAGCTTGATCTTGGCATGTGCATATTCGATTGGAGTTCGCTGCTGAAACTCCAACCGTCCATGATCATCCCAGCGCGACGAGATTTCGCCGACCTTCTTGTCATAGAGTTGATTGACAAACTGCACCAAACAGGGCGTTTTATCCGGTTCTCGATCAGCACGAACACGTTGGCCAGATCCATGCATGTTGGAACTATACCACTCGGTGTCATACTGACCGGTTTCAATCTCGTAGGTTTCCCCGAGTTTGAATGTCCACCAGTATGATTTTGACCAGTCCGTCTCGAGTAACCAGCCTTGTTGCCATCTGAACCAAGCATCTACGTTTCCTTCGACTCCAGTGATCGCTGACACGCGCTCCTGTTCCGACATGGCACACAGTATCTTACTTTACTTGGCTTCCTTGGAACGTGTGTGTATTTTTGTCTGCAAATTCCAGAATGAGGTCATTCGCCAAGTCTTAAGTAAGTGACAGGACTCCGGTCAGATCATGAAGTCTGTGCGATCAACAACAAACGTAAGTTGTGTGTTGCGTAGTTACTGGCTCACTCTTCATCGTACACTCCGATGTTAAATATCGTATTCATCTCCTCCGCCTCAGAATCAAAGTCGCTGGAGTGCCATCGATAGTACGCTTTCCAGAACAGCTCCGACTCCATGCTAGGTATCGTCTTGGTAAACCGTTGACGCCAAATGAACGATGACAGGGTGGGTCGTAGAATGTCCCTGAGTGAAGCAGCAGTTTGATCTACGTATCGGGCACGTTTTGTTTCCCATGCTGTTCTTAACTGTGTTGCCAGAATCTTGCTGAAGCGGAAGCGCCAAACGTACTCAGCAAACACGGGACGTAGTAGACGACGAGCTGCTATCACATGCTTCTGCAGCCATATCAACTTATTCACATTGCTCTGCTTGTAGCGAAACTCGAGCCAGTAATCTGTCAGAGCGAGGTCGAAGATATCCACAGGTACAAGACCCTTCCTTCGTTCCCGACGGAGCGTCTGCTCACGGTACCAGCTCATTGAGAATCCACAGGCACATACCACTTGATCGCAGCCTTGAACCTTCAGCAAAAGTATCCGACATGAACGGCAGCGTACAAGATCGTTGTCTTGATCAAATTCCTCGGCGCAGGAGTCATGATGGCCAAGGCATTTGCAGTTGAAGCAGAACTTGCAGCCACAGCAGCGCGTCTTGGTATTGGGTCGGAAGTACATCAGCGATAGCAGCAGTGTGGCACGTCGTTCCGGGTCCTGAATGCGCGGTATTGCCAGTTCGTTCATAACCACCATACCTTTTTCTTTTCCAAAGGTACCAAAAGCATAGTCCTGTACGGCTCGAGGCTCCAGTTTGTGTCGACAGAACTTCTTGCACAAATTCTTAAAGTTTTCAACCTGAGACGGCAGGAGAACGATCGGATCCGACGGTTTGCGGACTGGATTAAATGCCGGGAGGTGTGTGTAGTCCTCCTTGTGACAGCAGGGCGTCAACACCATACACGCGTGGCGACACAAAATAGCGTACTTGGCCCTCAACGTCGTTCTGGCATCAACGGGGACGCGATCTTCCCAAAAACTTGCATGCATTACGACGAGACAGATTGGACAGCAAATGCGAGGAAGGATACCCGGGTAGAACTTCTGCAGCGTCACCTCGACGTGACGGCCCAGACAGTGACGGCAGACGATCGCTCTGCAGCTCTTCCCACAAACATTTGCAACCAGTTGAGAGTCATCGATGGTGTACAGACAGATTTGGCACGTGGTTGTTGCCATGGTAATAGGCTTGTGCGCTAGTCGGAAGATTGTCGGATGAACTATTCGAAACAAATGAAGTTGCTGGGTTAAATCACAATTGAAACCATCACTCATGAAAAACGAACATCACTCCTCGTAACTTCAACTTGGGATTCGAACAGTAATTTCCTATACTGAGCTGCAAAACTATCGACACGTACCGATCGATCTACTTCAGCACCAGCCATGTTGCTACGTGCGGCGTTTCTTCGCTGGAGCCTTGCGTGTCTTCTTTGCTGCAGCAGCTGGGGCCTTGCGCTTTGCGCCACCGCGAGCTTTCTTCTGGAACTTACTAACATCCAGATCTTCCTCGTTGTCTGGCTCACTCTCGGCGTCTGAAGGAGGTGGTAAGCCGGTGTCTTCGTCCTTGACGGCAGCCTTCCCTCGTCCCTTTTTGATGGTGGTAGACCCAAGCACCGACTCCACAACTGCTTGCGACTTGTGCGATGCCTTGTTGTAACTGCAATACGTCACAATATCAGTGAACATGTTAATTAGACGTAGAAATAAAGACAACTAACGTACATTCGGGTAAATGCCGTCTTAGCCTTAGTGTCGAGCTCCGAGTAGGAATGGCGCTTAACGCCAGGGAACTTGAAGCTCTCCATGGACTCTGTCAGGTCTTCACGGGTGATTTCGCACTCGTCCAGCAGCTCGATCACCTCACTGATGTTCTGGAAAATCCATTCAACGCAATGAGACACCATGAAAACAACAGCAAATAGAGTCAAGAAATGAACAGCCGTACATCATCTCCTGACAGCAGTTTCTTGAGCAGGATCTCCTTCATGTACGGCACGTAGTCAAGACGAATGACTGCGTAAGGAAGAATAAACAGGTTAAGCGGGATGTTGACCGATGCTTGAAGCACAAGCAACACAAACCTTCTCGGGAACCAGAGGCATGCGATCGCATTCGGACAGACAGTTCACTCAGCAACCGCTTCGACTTGGAAGCCGATGAATTCTTTCCCAGCCACCTGTAAACAATGAACAAGTGTAAGGGCTACCGCGTGCTACACAACAAAGCCTTTCAGCACGGACGTACTTAGAAAACTCCGGGTGTCCGATGAATCCAGCCGAGTACACGCAGGCACCGACGTTCATGGCAGCCTGTTTGGTAAGCAGGTCCCACCGCTGCTCCACTCGAACATACGTGTTCAGCAGGTCGCTCTCCGAGATGAATTCTGATGCGTACATCGCCTTCTCCAAGTTCTCGTCCGACGATGTCTTGTTGTTCATGATACTCTGAATGTAGTTTTCCTGAACCATCAGGGGCATCAAATCGTAGTCGACGAAATAGGCCTCGTTCCTTGCGTCGAAAGAAATGTCACGCTGAAAAATCTGCTGGGTGGCGCTGAACGGGTTCAAGCGCAAACTCTCGTCCTTGTTGTGCTGGGAGGAAGGGTTCACCATGTCTGCGTACGTGATTTTCGTCGTGGTAAGGCGCCACCTTTGCATCTGCGTGAGCAGTTGCCGAATGTCGTTACCGCATCGCTCCGCGGCTTCCTCGATTGCGTTCTTCTCCATGTGGAGCCCCTCCTTCAAGCCGATTTCCATCAACCGCTTACCAATCTGAACCTTGGTGGGTCGGCGCATTCGCAAATCGAACGAGTGATTTGCCAGCGAGCGCACCTTTTGGCTTTGACGGTCATTGCAGATACAAATGATCGGCGTCTTCGACTTTTTGATCAGCTGGATAAGCTCCGCCGTACCTCCACGGTCGCCACCAGACATACCATCAACCTCGTCCATGATGATCACACGACGAGCGAGGTGCATCTTCTCCTTGGATTTCCCGCTTGGAACGCCAAATTGGAGCGCCTGAGTACCTAAAACATCCTTCAGCCCAGTTTGCAGCATTTTCTTGCTTCGGGTGTCACTCGCGTTGAGCTCGGTACACTCAAAACCGCACTGACGAGCTACCAGGTTGGCGATCGTGGTCTTGCCAATACCGGGGGGTCCCGATAGTAGCACAGTTTTCGCTCCACGGTTCTCAGACAACTTGGTTGAGAACGGGATTTTCTTGGTTCCCTTCACGTGCATAGCTTCCCAGTCCTTCAACCACACCATGAGCTTCCTGCCGAGCTCAATGTTTCCAATCATGTGGTCGAGAGTCTGCGGCTTGTACTTGTCCGTCCACAGTTCGGCGTTGATTGATCTACGGTACAAAATACACACGTTGTCAGTTCGAATTGCTCTCGTACTTGTCAACGCTAGTAGAAATCGAGCTGGCACTTACGTATTCAGCTTTTGCTTGCCCTTGGAAGAAGCGGTTCTTGCTCCAGCAGCTTCTGCCTTGGTCTTCGCCTTCTCAGCAGCCAGGTCCTGCGCCTGTTGAGCGGCTGCAGCCTCCGTGATCAGGTTATAGAACTCGTTCTGCGTCAAGATACGAACATTCTTGGCCACTGCTTCCTTGTACTTCGATCCGCTCGTCACCTTACCGCCCTGTTCCAATGTGGCGCCAATCACCAGATACTTTGTGCTCCGCGTGATGGTATTTGCAACAGATCCACCGCAACTTTTGACTAGATGCACCGCATCCTCACGGGAAAGACTCTCCAATACTCCGGAGAACGCGAACGTCTTCCCATCCAGACAGCCAGAGCACGGAGCTGGCACCTTCTTCAACGCGCCTTCCTGCTTCACAGGAGCTTCTTCCAAGTCGTCAGCCGTTTGTCTAGAAGAAACAGTGGAAGGCTTGATCTCTTTCACCTTAGGCTTCACTTCCGGCATCTCCTCATCCTCATCGCTGTCCTTTGCAGCACGACGTAGCCGCTTCATTGGCTCCTTCTTGGGCTTCTCTTCGTCGTCCATCATTTCGAAGTCCGAGTCCGAGTCTACACGTTGCAATTTCTTCTTAGCGGGAGCTTTACGCTTGCTTTTGACATCGTCTTCGTCCTCATCACTGTCATCCAGCACTACCACGTTCTGTTTGGCGGCTCGACGGGCTGCTGGACGCTTTGTAGGCGTCGGCTCTGGCTCTGCTTGCTTCGCTGTTACAAAATACGTGATGGTTACGACACAGGAACGGAAAGACGCAAGGAATGCACTGCAGCTACATACGCTTGGCCGGTGTAGCCACCTTCTTCCCACTGCTGCCATTGCTAGGAGGCTTCTTCTGGAAGAACGAGCGGATGTCCATCGCCGTTACGACAATATGGATCTTCCTCTATGTGACTTTCCCGCCAATATTAAACGGCTCTTGTAGAGGGAGATTAACTCTGCTCGTGTAGAGAGTGTGGGATATCGTTTGTTAAAACAGCATTTCGACCAATTAAAACTTGTGTATCCATCTTGTTTCGACCAATCGGATTCACGCGATGGACGGCAATGTGACCCTAGAGTCAGTATCATACGTACGTAGCTCCTCGCAACGATGGAGTTGTCCCCGACGGCGCTCAAGTACGCGAGTCTGTGTGTCTTGTGCGTGCAGAACAGCCTATTGGCCATCCTCATGCGACTCTCGCGTGTCGGTAATTACCCGCGCTTCAATCCCTCCACCGCTGTGTTCGTAGGGGAGGCGCTGAAGCTGGCCACTTGTCTTGTAGTGCTTTTTCACGTGCGTTTCCCATGCATTGCATTGCTATAGCCTTACATTGCAACTGACTGCGTATATATATTGCAGGAGTTTAATGCACTTAACGAACCGCAGCGACGGAAGCGCATGGGCGAGTCCTTCCGTACCATCACCAACGCAAAGGAACTGCTGCGTGTGAGCGTTCCGGCAATGCTCTACGTGGTGCAGAACAACCTGCAGTACATGGCGGTGTCCAACCTCGATGCACCCACTTTCCAGGTCATGTACCAGCTCAAGATCCTCACCACCGCCATCTTTTCTGTCGTGATGCTGCGGAAAACCGTGTTGATCACTCAGTGGGGAGCAATCGTCATGCTCATGATGGGCGTCGCGCTTGTGCAAATGGACGACGATGCTTCAAGTGCTGCTGCAAAGGCAGACCACGATGCACAGAACACTACAAAGGGGCTTCTGGCTGTTGTAGCCGCCTGTGTCTGCTCTGGTTTTGCTGGTGTGTACTTTGAGAAGATCCTCAAGGGAGCCAGCTCCAAGACCACGCTCTGGGAGCGTAACGTGCAGATGTGTTTCCTCGGGCTGGCGCTCTCTGGTGGTGGTCTGGTATACAACGACTTTGGGTCTATTATGACTCGCGGTTTCTTCTACGGCTACCGCCCGGTAGTGTGGGCTGCTATCGGCATGAGCGCTTTCGGCGGTCTCCTAACGGCTGTTGTCGTTAAGTACGCTGACAACATCCTGAAGGCCTTCGCTACATCGATAGCCGTTGTACTCTCCGTCATCATGTCGGTCTTTGTGTTTGACAAGGTGCCGACTGCGCAATTCGTTGTCGGCGCAATTCTCGTTAATGGCTCTGTGTACGCGTATGGCAAGGCTCCGGAATGGCGTAAAGGTCATCTCGAACCGATTTTGCCTCTCACCGGACTCAAGGACACAAAGGAAACGAAACATATCGCTTAAAGTGGCATAAATTACGCCGCAAATGTATTTGCTTACCTACCATAGATGCCATACAATACGATTCAATCTTCACAACTTCACATACATGTATCTTTGCCATGCGTTTCCTTTTCTGGTACTTCTACAAATTTAATCGGTTGCAGGTGCAACCACCAACTGCACGACCCTCAAAAGCAGTTTTCAGAAAGAAACGCCACCATGAAGTGCTCCCTTGTTGGAATCGTTGCTGTGCTTACACAAACATGCTTCTGTGCGGGGTTGGAGGCTGGCGTAGGCCACGGAATACGAGAAGTTGTGATCGATAGTGGAGGTGATCCAGTGGTGGAACTCATCGACCACCAGCCAGAGTATGCCACGTACTGGAGCAAGGTAGGGGTGGCTACCTCAAAAGAATATCCATGTGCATCGTTCTCATTCTCCCTGCAGGCTCAATCGATACTCGTAGAGAAGCAATTCGGACTATCTAGCAAAACTTCTATCGTAAGTGGCCAGAGTGAAGTTTGAGGGTATCCCAGCTAAATGCTTACTGTACTTCTTGTAAACTTTCAGGAAGAACAAAGCACTGCGTGGCCTCTTCGATGGATTGAATTTCTCGACGGTAGCTGGCTAAATGAAATCCTTCTACAATGCGATCGTGATCCAGTCTTCAAGGCGGGCGTAACACAAAACCTCAGTGCAATGCAAGCCGTACGTAACACCATATTCTCCAAAAAATATCTCTTTAAGCTGACAGATTCTTTACAGTTTGTAGCATTCGTGTCGATTGGATACGCCATCGTCGCAATGTGGCTCGGTCCAATAAAGCTCACACGCTGGCAGCAACGCACCGTACTGGTCACGTACTCAGCAGCAGGTACTGTCCAGGCCATTTTCCTGATGCACGCGTTCAGGTTCTTGGACATCCACTACGCGTATCCGTCAACTTTGGCACTGGCAACCGTCTTCTTCGTAGCGTTCAACCTCACCAATGTGTTACTTGTACTGGAGTCCGATGAACCTGAAGATGCAGTCCAAGTCCAAGTGCAGCAGATCGTGGAGGCGTCTTCCACTCGAGTGATCACTGCGCAACGTGCCGCCTGCTTCTAAGAAGCAACGTATTATCAACAGTTTAATTCACGGATGTTTCATTCATCATCCATTGAGAACGAGAGCAGCTTCTTGTTGCTGAGTGTTGGTCGATCAGAGCGTTTGCGCTTCTTCTTCTTGGTAACGTCGGTAGTTTTGGCATTCCCCATCTGCACGACGTTTTGTGCTCCTTTCTTCTTGTTATCCTTACTTTCCTCTTCATCCGATCCATTGTCTTTCTCCTTCTTCTTCTTCTCTTCGTCCTTCTTTTTATTGGCCAAATACTCGTCTATTGCCGCTTGTTGTACCTCGTCCAGTCCTTCGTCCTCTTCTTCTCCAGGCTTTGGCACCGTCGCAAACTTGGCTTGAATCGCTGGAGGCTGGTGGTACTTCTGCAGGAACTTGGGGATCACGCGCGTGAACTGCGGCCCTTTGCCTTTGCCCCGGGCCTTCCCCTTGCCGCCGCCACTGGCGTTCAGACCGCGCAGGCTGCCATCCTCGCGCCAGTCGTCGTCCATGGAGTTATCGTAATTTTCACAATAAAAGGCGAGAAGTAACGGTAATCCTGAGCGCTACTGTTATTTTTGCTACCACTTCACAAAAATCGAGCAAGACGATGGCGAGTGGACTGAAAGGCTACTTGTACGCCCAGCGGTGGAACATCCTGCTGACGACGCAGGCCATCTTCACGTGCGGCATTGTGTACAACCGCTACCAGGAGAATCAAGCTGCAGGACAGACTACCACGCAGAAGCCGCAGCGACTACCACTGCGTGAACGTGTGGAGAAGCAGAAGTGAATAATGCACATCTTCCAAATAAATGGTGTTTTCGGACAAACTTTGACACGATGTACATGAGCACTGTTGAATCGGTGCTGTGGTTTGCAATTCGACACTGTGGAGCTGGAGAGGGCTTTTAACATAAAGAAAACGGGTTTAAAGAGGACGACGTGGATCTGAACCAATAAAGCGGAGAAATCGAGAACCAGGCGGGAAGTGATGAAGACATCTTTGGAGACACGAACCGCTCACCCGCAGTAGAAGAACGAACGGCGGCCGATTTTCAAATTGTTGCTTGTTGGGGGCTGTCCTTACGACATGAAGTGCGATGCTACGGAATATCTTCCTATTGAAAATTGCGAGCGAGGCATGTAGGTTCGAGCGACAGACCAAGTTCCACACAAGAAAAGGCTCCTCATCGGCAATGATGCCCCATAGGACGATGGCACGGAAACAAGCGACAAACAAGTGTTGCTCAGTCTCCACAGATTCGCAGTCTGGGTAACCGCACTTCAAAAAGTTTTCCGGCGATCGCTGAAGAAACCAAAACCGAGAACGTGTCGGAAAAAGTTTCCAACACAAGCAAAGTTGACGGGAAGGTCAACCTGGCGGCAAATTGTCACGAGTAAATCCGTCATCGGCATTACTATCCGGGATAGTACTGTACACATGTACTTCATGATAAAGTACGGTAACAATAATTAAGCGCCCGTCCTTACTGTGCTAATCTCGCTGGCATGTCCACATTGTTGCACTGGCATTCTCGCTTTTTCGGTGCGTCGTGCACACTCCCGGACGCAAAAGAATGAATGCTTTTATCACGCTCGTGTTCAGTGCTAGCTTGTTGGCCATCACCAATGCTGATCCTCGAGTCATGGTTGAGTCCATGTACACTGACCCACAAGGTCTAAACGACCTCGCCAAGGTACAATACCAGGAGAGGGGAGGTAAATACATGGGCACAGCCACCGACATCAAGCAATTAGGCGACCCTTACTACGTTCGCGCGCTTAACGATACCAGCGACTTCGGAATGATCACCCCAGCCAACGCCATGAAGGTGCGTTCTGAATGACTCATGCCTTAGTCAGTTGCTGTTATTAATTCTGTGCACGCTGTAGTGGGATGCGACGGAACCCAAGCAAGGCGTCTTTACGTTTGATGATGCCGACAAAATTGTTGCTTTCGCCAACAAAACAGGAACCCGAGTTCGCTGCCAGCCTCTTGTTTGGGTATGTTGAGTTATTTAGTGCCATTTAGCTGGGAACGGTTGACTTACGTGCTTTTCGTAGCACAAGCAAATTCCGGAATGGGTGCAGGTTCTGGAGAAAGCTGAGTTACTGAAGGCGATGTCCAACCATATTACCAAGCTTATGACACACTTTGGCAATTCGTGTACGGCTTGGGACGTCGTCAAAGATGTAATTGAAGAAGACGGTTCCTACCGGGAGTCATTCTGGTACAAGAAGACGGGCAAGGATTATATCACGGCTGCCGTCAGGACTTCCAACCAAGTGAAGGCGAATCTAAGCTTACAAGCTAGATTGTACTACAGCGACTTCAACATCAATGTTGTCAACAACAAGTCCGACGCGGTGCTGAAAATGGTCACGGACCTGCGAAGCGACAAACATTGGATCGAAGGTATCGGCTTCCAGTCACACTACAGCAACAACGACAGCGTCGCGGGCGCGAAAATAATCGAAAACTTCCGCCGCTTTACGGTAAAGCACATGGACGTCGCAGTGACCGAGCTCGACGTGAAGACGAGCACGGCTAACCCAACCGTTAGTGAGCAGCAGCAACAGGTCGGCATCATCACCAATGTTGTGTCGTCTTGCAAGAGGATCGTCAGATGCGCCGGTGTGTCCGTCTGGGATTTTGTGGACACTTACTCAACAATCGAGTCGTCAGCCCCGCTGCTATTCTACCAACCTGATGGGCCCAGGACACCACTCGTACGGAAGGCGACGTATGATGCGGTCGCTACAGGTTGGATCCTGACAGGTGGGAAGAAAAAATAACGTAGGCCTTCTTAAAAAGAGGAGAAACAACGTTAATCAACACTGCCAGACTTGTTCGGTTGGATGCCATTGAGCTTGCAGTGTTGCGTACTTCGCGTTAGAATTTTTTTAATGATATTCCGCATTGTTGCTGAACGACAAGCAGCAAAGTTTTTGTTCACTGAATTTGCACAAAAAACACAAATATTCAGCAAAATACACGTATAAAAACCAAAATGCGGCGGCCTCCTCAAATCGACGAGAAGCACGTGAAGCAACGGCTACGGCAGGAGCAGCAGGCTTGGTACGGCGTCAATCTTCCCTCTGCATCATTACCAAGCCCATTAGCCACTCACAAATTGCACGGCGTCTTGCAGGGAAGACGAACAACTTGCTGCAGGTGTCTTAAATCCTCCTACTCTACATTTTTTTAGTGTTGGGAAACTATTGCGCGTGCTGCAAGCCTCGGTGGCAGCTTCAAACCCTCTGGAATTCCTACAAGAGTATGGAATTACGCGATGCGCTGTCGGAAGCGTGGACCAGCGTCGGGCAATCTCTCGATCTACAGGATCGGAGACGGAGCACGTAGCAAGTGCCGACGCTGTGACGTATACGTCAACTCACGTGTGGATCACAGGGTTCCTACATTTTGGAGAAGATCTGGACAATTGTGACGTTTTAGAGCTATGTGATGCCAGTTCTAGACTTCCTAGTTTCTTGCTGGACCCAAGTCCTCAATTAGTGGATCAATTGGTACTGGTGAAGCGCTGGGTGCTAGTGGACAAGGCGTTTGGCGGCGTACGAACTGCAAGCTCGATGTTTCTTGAGGTGCTCGATGAAAAACCGGTGAAATTACTGATTGTGAACGATCCTTATGCGAATTGGACTCAGGAGGAGGTGCTAGAAGTGCTAGAAGCTAGCTACCAGACAAAAGACCCGCCAATGTACACCGGGATGGATCTGTGGGCAGTTGCAGCGCGTCCGCGATCAAACAGAATCGATTGCAGTGAAATAGCGGCAGTTGAACCTGATGCAGAAACGCCGCTAATGCAGAACAGAAAGAGAAGGCGAGTCCACGCGGGGTTTGGTCGCGTGACGAATGTGAGTCCTATCTCGCGCCAAAAAGACCGCGCGAGCAGCCATTTCTTCGTAGAAATCGAGTGTCATCGGAGCTGCGGGTCTTCTACGCAAAGTGTTGCTAATGTGATGTTTACTGGCGTCAATAGCATGCGCTGGAACCTATTTATCCGACCAGGGAAGATGATACTCCTGACAGATCTGGTAAAGGTGTTTTCGCGACAATGTGATATGTTTTTGCTACAAGTCACACACGGAAAGCAACAAAAAGACTCTGGAACAGAAGCCCTGGACACGTTGGTACTTCTGTGGGACGTGCCCACCCCACCACCAGAGAAGGCAACGCAATGGATCAATGATTCGATGGATTCATACTCGAAGATTGTTCCTCACTGCACCGGGAAGCTCCTGGATTACGAAGGCCAAGTCTGTCGGATCCTTTGGGACGAGTGCATTGAGCTTGAGGGGCCTGATGAAACCCGAGTGGTTGTCTGTCTATTTCACTTCCCGTATACTCACGAGTTGATTCGACTCCGCAATGGAGCTACTGTGAAAGTAAGTGGCGCCCATGTTCTCCGCTGGCCAACCCCAGTAGGCGGAAAACTCGTGTTAGGACTGTGTTATCGGAGTCATTTTACGATTACTAGCTACGGGGACCCGAGTGGCTTCTGTATCACGATTGGTACTCGTTCTCGTCGAGGTAGAGCGCACAAGAAGTGGTTGAGTTTGGGTAATTTCCACCGCCAACCAATGGTTTTATCCATGTGGCTTTTAGAGGTTCTGGAATTGCTGGATGCAAAGTTTTTCTTTGGGGGAGAGGAGCAAACGAGGCCTACGTTGACTGGATTATCATTTTCGCAAGGCCGACGGAAAGCAACTTCTTACGTGGCAAAGAAACTTAATATCTCACTGGTCAAAGACCATGATCAAACGGCCTTGACGCTTGGAGCTCTGTTTTTGAAATGCCATTCCGAGAAACCAAGCAACTGTATCACCGTACAACTCCCTCCACATGAAAAACTTCTGATATACAGCCGAGTACTGGCAATCCGCGAGCTGCAGAAATTCGGAAAAGCAAAGTTAGACGAAGAAAGGTCTGGCGACAGTAAAGCGTCTGGAGGAGCACTACGTGTGAGTCTTTCGGCTAACGATCTGAACTGGTGTCTTCTACTAGGAAACATCCGAGGGAATGTCGACAGCGGAGACTTGGAGGTTTACGATCGCACGGGGTCAATTTCTTTGTGTTTGAAGAGCGGTGAGAGGGGTGTGAATCTCACTGACGAGCGTGGAGTTTATTTATTTAGCAGTTTTGAGTTTACTATCGAGGATTACAACCAAATCAACGATCTTCAGCCCAAGGAAGTATTGCCACTGGTGTATTGCATTGACTGCTCGACGGGCAGTGTGGAATACGTCTCTATGAATGAAGATATCATCAGCTTATCACCAGAAGAAAAGGAGACGTCTGAAGCACAGAAGGAACAAGAAATAGTAGCAATGGTGACACACGTTGACGCTTTACCATGTTCCAGCAAACTGACGGCCGGGTTTCTACCAGAGTATCGTGTTTTTCACGCCATCGTGTGGCCAGTTGGCAAACAGCTCCAAGATGATCCGTTGACGTCTGTGCACACCGCTGATATACTGGTGAGCTCACAGTCTACGAGTTGGTATCTTCAAAAAGGGGGTTACTATCGAATGAAAGCAACCGAATGCATCAAGGACGCTGAAACGCACCCTCCCTCTCGTTATAGTGTCGAAGATCGAGTAATCAAGACGTCTATTTCCTACTGGGAAAAAAGCAAGGTAGCTGGCAGCAACACCTTCTGCTTCGAGTCCCTCAACGATTTTTATCTTCAGCATGACACGGGATCAGCCAACAAAGAGCGATTGCTTCGAGTCTTTCAAGTGGAGAATTCGATTCGTCCAATTAGACTGGAAAATGGTAATTTAGAGGTGTGTAAGGCGCATGAATTATGCAAGGAAAGTGGTCAAGATGTGAGTGGCATACTGGTGGATCGGCCGAAAGCGAATTCATGGCGTGTAGATCCGCTCCTAACTATTTCGCCTCTTGAAGTGACAAAGGAGGAAGTTCTGTTGATGAGCATCGTCAAGTGGTTTTTCCAACGATCAGAAGAAGTATCTCAAGTGGATAATTTACTTCATCATCCACTCACAAGTCGATCTCTGCAGTCTGCTGACAATGGAATGACTGATGAAGACAAGCCAGTTACGACCACATTAAATCCGGATCTGCACAAGGCTCACCTCGTATCAGTTGTTGGTGTTATTGTGAAGAAGAAATACTACTGGCGATCCAATGTACTGCAACAGACTGCTACAGTCGGAGTGAAGCGCACTCGCGACTTTCCCCAGAGTACAGAAGCCCCCAGGCAGCGATTGGCTTGCATCCTTTCTATCCGTGGCATTCGGCATCTAGATACTGTTGAAATCCGCGTGGATGCGTCGCGCTTTGGAATATTGGGAGCACTGCAATTGAATCGTGTGGTGGAGTTCTCTAGACTTCAGGGTTTCATCGCTCGGTCCAGTTATAAGGTGTATCTGAACTGGAGTCATTTTACTGCAGCGCGACTCGTACCTGAGGGTGTTTACTTGCCTGTACTATGTGAAGGGGAGCTCTACGGCTCCATGTCCACCACGTTTCTGAACGATCTCTACGATGCTTCGTGTATTGACCGAATGGTCCATCGGTATGTGGTTGGAGTGATGCACATCAGCTACGTTGTTCTCAAACGGAAGTGTGGGTTGTGCCATCAGCCATTGGAACTGAACAAGCGTCGAGGTGTATGGAAGCACGTGGACCCTCAAGTTGAGTCGAAGTATTCTCGAACCTGCGCTTGGGGGTGGCAGCATCTAGCACCTTCTGACTCTGCTTTCAGGACTCGTACGTACATGGGGACAACGGTGCGTTGTATTATCGACGACGGATCAGCTCAAGCTGAGCTGTTTCTGGAGAACGACGTCGCGTGGGAGCTGCTCGTCTGCACTGAAGGCCAACGCTGTCGCTTTGAGGACATTGTGAGCAACTATGTCGAGGAGCTGACGTACTTTTCGGGGCGCACTGCGAACGGATGCTTCGCAACCAGCAAGGCCGAGCGCGAACAGGAATACTACCAGAATGAGCTGCGGACTATTGTGCTGAACGCTCTTCCGTGTCTAAGGCGAATTGTTATGTTCGCCCATCGGTTCTACAAGGCCAAAGACAAGGAGGGAACATCAGTGCTCACATTTGGCAAAGACATCCACCTCACAACCAAGACATATCCCGTACCGAAGCTGGAGGCCAAACGGGTAGATCGACTGCATGTGCGCAATGAGCTGCAGCAACGTCTCGTCCAGGTGCGACAACGAATGGTCCATTCATCATCATGATTCAGGATCATGCCACCATGGCGTCAAATCTGAGAATTTCTTTCGCGCCGACCAAGCACCATGCAAATCGTTCCAGCAGTGTCCAGAGATCTTGGACTCTACAGCTTCCTGCTGCCTACTAGTTGAGTAAATACATGTGCAGATATGGTACTAAAATGTAGCAGTTTGGTCTAACACGACGGGCTCTGTGTGGCAAAGTGACGATTATCTATTTGTCACTTTTTGCCAGAAGGACCATCACTCTGTCGTTCTCTGATTGGTTGATTTCAATGCTGCGGCAACCTTTGACTCCCAAAGGTCAACTGCACCCAGATCGGAAAGGCAAAATGGCGTCGCCTCCAGCCCTCGACGCTGTTAAGAAGCCTGTTAGCGCCACACGCACAAGGAAGACGACGCCGCGGTCTAGAGCCAAGAAGAATGCGGTGGCGGAGAAGAAGGCGCCGACCCCGCGACGTCGAGCGAGTCCGCGGAACGTCCGCAAGCAGGAGGAGAAGAAACAGGAGAAAAACCAACAGGAGAAGAAGATGGAGCCTCCTGTAGCTGAAGTTGAAGCTGTTTCTGCTGATCTAGTTAAAGAGGAAGCACAAAAACAGGAGCAGAAGAGCCAACAGGAGACGGAAGTGCTCGTTGAGAAGACGGAACCTACAAGACAGGAAACTGCTGCTAAAGAGGAGGTGGAACTGCCTCTTGCTCAAGATACGCAGCTCCGACGAACGTATCTACAGAGAGTGTGAGGGAATTTGATCTGGATGTTGTAGTTTTTAGCGTACTGATGATTTTTATTTGTTTTTTGTTGCAGTTATCGTCAATTGCAGAGTACACATATGAACGAGGACGACGCGATCTTGCGGCAATTAGCGACGAATCTGGAGATGGAGGCGTGTCAAAAGGCGGCGACAAGAGTGGGTGCTTTTCAGTTTGGTGGACAGTATCTTCTATTGTAGAATATTTCGTTGACGGGGTGTTTCGTTGTTGCTACTCTATGGTGACTTTTTAGAGCCAATACGTCGCTGCGATGGACCAGGAGATCCACAAACTTATGCAGTTTGAAATGGATCAAGCGAATGCATCGGCGTACACGAACAATGCTCAACGTTTTGGCAATACGCAAAGCGGCACTCCCACACGGCCTACAGTATCTGGGGACATGCAAGGAGGATACTCTCAGCACCAGATTTCGCAGTCTCGAAGTTATGAATACGCACAGGCACTGGCAAAGGCGCAGGAGCAGGAGCAAGCAAGCAGAAATTCCACCCCACCGCAATCGATGAATGGAGACGCCACATTCCAGTCGCTGATGGGCAATCAGAACCAGGGATACGCGGCCAAGGGCGTGCAGCAACACCAAAACACGCCATATCGAGCTATGAACATGCAAAACACCCAACACTCCGGGAGCCAATATTACCCGACGTCTTCAATGGCTCCGACAAGTCAGAGTTTCTCGATTCAAAGTAACGTTGGAGAAATGGCGGGACAAGGCATTCCACGGAATATGATGGAGGCGCACCAGCTAAACAATTACCAAGTGCAGTCGCCGTATACGAATCAGTCTGGGCCGGTGCGACCCCCGTGTCGAGTGTCAAATTTACAGGAGTTTTCAGCTCAAATCCAGCATCTAGAAAAGCACGTGCTGATCGAACTGCTGTGGAATCAAAGGGGGGCTCTAGCCCAGTGGCAACAAAAGGCAAAGCAACTGGAGAACCAGGTTGCAGCTCTGCAAACCGGCACAATGAACATGGGAAGTCCCGGGTTCAGTTCTCCGTACAACTCGCCGATGGTTGGTGGGAACAATTTTGTTAGCCCACGCGTCTCCACAGAAGCTGAGATGCAGCGAGCTCGGGAACGCAGCAACGCTCGAAACATGCAGCTACAAATGCCGCATTACTCCTACATGCAACAGTCCAACGAAAGTAGTCCTGCCTTTTCTCACACTGGTGGCAATGATATGAACTGGGGTGAAAATGCGCAAGTGTACTGGGATAAAGTCCGAATGTTGAGAGCTACGTACGCTGAGCCGTTGCGCATTGCTAAGCGAGCACTGGCTCACAACGCGGCACCTCCCAATACGATTTACAGTGTGAAGGCTCAGTCAGTGATGAGCAATATTGGCTTAGTGATTGACATTCTCGACGAGCAGCCTACAAGCGCGCAGCCACGGAAGTTCAATGTGCTAACTTCTATCGAGCGCTTCATTCAAATGACCGTGGTTCCAATCGTACGGAAAGTCCAGTCGTCATACGTGGAGGAATCCCAAGCAGCAGTGACTTCAGGATCGCTCCCAGCGGCGACTAGCAGTGCTGCAACTTACGCCCCTGGAGTACCGTCCTTGCGGAATGGCGCGACTGGGCATGGAACGCAAAATCAATTTGCTGGTGCAGGGTGGTCTCCTTCGAGCTCAATTTTTAGCCAGGAAGACACTCCACGGCAATCACTCAGTGGGGTATTTCCAGATATGGAAGCTAAGAGTCCTGCGAGTGGGTATCAAGGTAATGGCACCGGGTCTCATGGGAATACGCCGACGCAATTGATGAATGGAATGGCAGCAGTTGGAAACAGCTCTGCAGGTAACAATGCAGAAGCTGAGTATAAGTGTCCGGAGTATACGCAGTTGAGCACGGAAAATGGCGCCAAAGTGACGAGCCAGCCGGAAGGTTCCAATGAGATGTTCGAAGGCTCACTCATGACACCAAAAGGATCATCCTTGCCTGCTCTTGAAACTCGCCTGTCAACTATCACTGAGATGCGACTTCCCAGCGTAAGCCCCGGTGGCAACGCACGTGAAAGCAGCAGCAAGGTCATGGAGGCTGGGGTTGATGATACTCTGCACGAGTTCTCGGAGCTGGATGGACTGGAGTTTGACGAACCAGTGGTAGAAGGCAGCAGTCTTGTGAAAGAGAACAATCCGTCAAACATCGCGAGAAAGCGAGGAATTGAAGAAGTGTGAGTCAATTTTTGTTCCGTCAAGCACCGCATCTCGCTGAACTTCCGATCAAGACAACGCGGTACATTTTGCCATACCTAAAAGACAAGATCAAGTCGACAAGCTGGTGGTGAAGAATCCAAATGCAGCTGAACGTCAACCAAAGCAGTGCTTTTGTGAGTGAGTTCTTTTTATTTTGCATTAGTTTTTTCTTAAATATCTCGTATGCGTTCCTCTTGTGCCCGTGTTTGAGCAGCTCCTAGAGTCTCGCTCGATGTTCATATTCATAGCCCTAACGAGCTAAGCCCAGGGCAAGATTCACATGATGTGCTTGACTGAGAATATACCTTGCACGGTCTCCGACAGCAGCCGTGCGGCCTCCAGGGAAAATGGCATTGGGCAGATCATTCCACGAGCGGTAGGTGATGTCGACTTCCATGCCCGCTTTCTTCTCCGTGGCGGTGTCGAGTTCCGTTGCGAGGAAATATCGAGTCGCCGAAGCAACGCAGTTCCTGGCCAGTTCTTCAGAGCCAGCACCGGTGGGGAAAGTTGGTCGGGCCGAGTGTCTGCGATCTCCGCGTCGAGGAGGTGGCATCGGTGGTGCGTTGACTGTGTATCCAACAAAGTAGTAGCCGACCACTGCACCATTCTCTGTTGCCTCAGGTCCTTGGGGTCGAACGAGCTCCGGCAAAGGGTGAAGCGAAGCCACCGACGGCGTGTGCTGCAAAGTCTCCACTAGCTTTCGGGTTCGGCTCGCAACGAAGCTTGACCACTCCGCTAGAGCCTCCTCGTTCGGTGCGCGCAGCTCGATGGCAACGTGGTGGTCGTATCGTACAAGAACTTCCGTAGGTGTGAAAAGCTGGTTCCACGACGACGGGTGGCTAAGACTGCGACGGCGCAAGTCATCCATGATGCGTTGTCCGCGGGCGAACTCCTCTCGCATCACTCGCAGCGTCGACAAGTTGACGTTCACGGCAGTGTTGACAGCAGGGAAGCCTGGTGTGATAATGGGCATCAGATGTGCGCGGTCGTGGATGTTGTGTTGCGGATCCCACTGGACGTTGTCTGCATCGTCCCCTTTCGAAGGGTGCGCCACCAAAATGGGAGTAGGCCAGCGCCACGACGCCATAACGGAGAAGAACCGATGCACCAGGGAAGCCACGCTAGCACGCGGGAACATCTGGCACACGAAGCAGACCAACAAGGCCCACGAGATGCCGCCCAGGTAGCCGGCCTTGTTTGAGTACAAGCCTCGACGTCTCGCCCACAAGCGGATCACACGCAGACATGATCGGAACACACTGGCGTTCGGCACCAGCTCCAGGATGAGAGAAGCCACACGAGCCACCGACAATGAACGAACCGAAGTCGCGTCCATGCCGCGCATCACCTCCATGTCGTCACCAGGCAGGAACGGCAAGTGCTTGGGCACTGCCTGCTTCTGCGCATACCGTGCGAACAGCAAGTCCACGCGGACTCCGTTTACCTGGAACGACAGCACAGGGACGGCAGCTTTTCGTCGAGCAACAAGGTCGGACACAGACGCCTCCTTTCCAAGGTGCTCACACAACGAACTGAAGAAGATTTCAGCTGTCACTGTGTGCGGCATGAACGCCACAACGTCCAGATCCGACTCGGCCATTCCTACCTTAAGATGCCAACTGCCTCCCAACAGTAGTGTCGCCGTCTCCGTCGACTTGGATTCGCTGTCCGTCGGAACGCCATTGAGCTCGTCAAGTGTACGCCGCAGCCAGATATCCACCATCCTCTGCAAGTCATTGATGACCAAGTGCTTGGCACTCAGCTGTTCCGGTGTCGGGAGTGGAGCAATAGCGTTGACACACTTCATGAGGCCGTTGGTACTCCTCAGATCGTACTCTGTAGGAGGTACAAGTTCGGCCGGGACCACAATGGGCATCACTCGTCGTAGTCCGAACGCTGCTGTCCTCAATGTCTTCAAAAAGCCCTCCTGGTCTTTCATCCTGTGCTTGTGTGGGGATCCAGTGGGTAGCGGTGGTTGCGTCTTCTGCTCGCTGTTTTTCTCCGTCCAATTGGCCTGACACGCCTCGAGTGCGAGCTGCAAAGGCTCAGTCACCGCCTTCTTGGAGACGGGCGAGGGGCTACGCGAGTCGCTACTGGAGACGGAGCCGTCGTCGCTGCAGTTGGATCCGGCCGTGAACACGTCGTCGTCGTCCCAGGTATCGTGGCTGCTGGAACAGCTTGTACGGCCTCCGGAAGACGTGTCGCTCTCCTTCTGGTGCTTGTCAAGGTCGGGGAATGCACCGACCTCGAGGTGTTGAGGTGTGCGCAGCGCCTGCTTGAGCTTCCGGGTGCGCTCTGCGTCTCCCCAGCACAAAGAGTTCATCTCGACTTGTTGCAACCTGGTCGTCGGCACTGTAATCAACTCGGCTGGTCAACAACCCGATCCAATTCCGATGCACGCACTGCCCACGTCCACAATGTAAAAGTGCTCGAGTGGATCGGCGGCTTTAGCTTCTTCGCTGATGTTGGTCAAGCAACAGAATGGCAGAGAAGAGAACAATTAGCGTCGGCGCGTCGAGAGTGCAAGGTGACAACATTATTCTGACAAAACAGCCTGGAGCGGAACCTGCACCGACGTCAGCAGGTTCAAGGAACCGCCGCCAGGTGGTGACAAGCTCCAGCGCTGCACATCCGGATTTCTGCACGTACCAATTCGAGCTGAAGCGATGAGATCGGCCAAAGCGAGCAATTCCGCGACTGAGTGAGTGGAAGAGCTCCCAACTTTCGCTGCTTTAGTACAGTACGTTCAAGTGGCCAGCTCGGAGACGCGGACCGTAAGAGACCCGGAACCGTCTATTTATGCTCAGAGCCCCGTAGAAGAGTCGGTTCACCACAAACGCAGGCCAAAATACACAAAATCTCGAAAGTGGCGGCCTTGACTCATACCTACCATCTGCAGGATAAAACGCTGTAAAAGCCCTACGTCCAGGACTGTGGATGAATCATCTAAGATGATGGCAATGCCAGGTAAACGGCACATCCAGGGAGGTGCATGACTCCACAGCGCAGTTTGGATAGGGCTCCCAGTCCTTTGCTGCTGCTACATGTACATGCACTGACTCTTCGCCACCACGAGCATACGAACATCGACGCTGTGTGACCCATGCTGCAACTCAGGCGACCACACGACCCAGAAATCATCCGCTTCTGGGGCAGTGCGTGAATGGGTTGTGGTTTTTGATGTGTGAAAGGGTGTTGATTTGATTCAATCTAGCGCTGCTTTGACTGCTGCTCAGCCAAAACACACAAGCGCAAGATTCGCAGTATTTTTTGCGCCGGAGTTTGCATCCCAAACGTTTTCATCTATCGGGACAGTAGATTTTTTTGCACCCATTTTGCCAACGCCGTTGACGCTGGCATTTCGCGCAACAGCCTGTCCGCCGTTGAGTCTGGCCATCATTCCAGCGAGTGTGCAAGTGTTTTCGTCATGGGTGCCATGAGTTGCAGCTGTGCAGTCTTAGCGTCGCTGGTAAGCAAAAGCCCAACAAAAACTAGAATTCCACGTTTTGGCACTGAAAAACGCGAATAAAACACGGAAACAAAATCGTAAAACACAAATCTGCCGACCACTTCAACATGCGGCCCCGTCCGTAGCCGCGGTCTGGCGACGAAGCAGCCTCCACACAAAGTTGTCTGCACGCGTGCGCCCGGCGCCGTCGGCCTCGCGCCGTGTTCATGCAGTGGCGTTTGGTGGTGTAACGGGGGCACCTGGCTTTCGCGATTGCCAGCGGAATCAGAACCACAGCTTGACAGTGCACCGGGCACCGCGTGCGCCGGGCTGCTTTAGACGAACGCCGAGACTGGCGAGAATTCTTTCGCTGCGGAGTCTCCACAAGCACGCGAAGAGCTCCGCTACTAGTTATGGCAGGGGCTCGCAAATTGCGACAGAACTCGACGTGCGCCTGTCAGCTTGCTTGGATACAGAGGCCGTTGGCGCACGCGTGCGACCGGCACCGATCATACCGGTGCTGATGAGCGTGGCACTGGTTCCCTCCAGACGGCGGCAATTGACGCGCGCGCATTAGCCAACATCGTCCTCACTTCCAAACACACTTGACACAGCGGCGACCAGACCTGTCGGGCCGTCGTGAACTCTCTGAACTATCGTCGCTGCTTCCGTGCGGACTAGCGTTGTCCATTGTCCAACAATCAGTGGCGACCGGATCGTCGTGGGCGTTTGCAATACGCCCCATAGCGAGAACTCGAGTCTCGTCCGTCGTGATGTCGCGCACGAAACTGCAACACGTTGTCGTCATGGCTCCGTCCGCTATTCATCAAAAAGTTTTTGATTCAACCAAAGCATTGTCGTGCTGCTGCATATGAACAGTAAAATGCTTGTTGTTGCGGTCACCATGAAGAGCAACACTTTCTAACTTCAACCCACTATTTGATACTTCCGTAATGACCTGATGTCAGCCTATCGATGCTTCATTGCATGCTAAAAGTGCAGTCTAAACGCTAACAGCCCAGCTCTTGCCTGTGCGGTTCTTGGCCTTGGTCTGGTTCTCTTCCTCCTTCCTCCGCTTCTCCTCCTCTAGTCGCTTCGAAAGCTCCTGCTCTTTCGTGAACTGCTCCAATTCGGGCGTCGCCTCTGGATGGAAGTGACAAACATCCTCGAAAATGAGGCGACGTAGCGTGTTCTTGTCCATGTTGCCCTTGTTCTCCCGCTCAAAGGAAAAGTCAAATGCGCTGTCCGCTAGCCGCTCCGAGTCCATATCAACGCCATCAGCACGGCACGGCGCCAGGAACGGGTGCGCGATGGCTTCGTCCACTGAAATCCGCTTACGAGGGTCGAACTGCAGCAGCTTCATCATGAGATCCAACGCCTCAGTCGGCGCGTTCGGGCAAACCGAGTTGAGTGCCTTGGCTTGCTGTTGCTGTTGGCGCGCCATCCACCGCTTGGCTTTCATGTTGGTGACGAAGCCCATGTCATCCGGCGACGGACTCCCCACAAGTTGCAGGATTAAATGCAACTGGTGCACGTGGTCATGACCCGGGAAAAGCGCCTTACGGGTGAACATCTCAGCCAGGATGCAACCTACGGCCCACACGTCAATGGCAGTAGAGTACCGACTTGCGAGCAGAAGCTCAGGAGCTCGATACCAACGCGTCACTACATATTCCGTCAACGCTTCGTCCAAAGAGGGCTCTCCGTCCTGACTGCTTGGTGTACTGTTACCGTCAACGCTGCTTGGTGTAACTGGGCGGATGTCGATGCCCCGTGCCAGTCCAAAGTCACACAATTTGACCAAACAATCCCGGTTAATCAGCACATTTGAAGGCTTGACGTCGCGGTGGATAATGTGCGCTGAATGGACGTATCGCAGTCCACATAGCAATTGATACGTGATGAAAGCAATGTGGTCGCTTGATAAAGCCTCCGGGGAGTTGATAACTCGGTGCAAATCGGTCTCCATGAGGTCCGTGACGATGTACGTGTCCTCAAAATTGGCGAGCGATGGCGGACGCATAACGTCGAGCACCGACACGACATGCGGGTGGCGAAGATGCCGCATAAGTCGAATCTCGCGGACAATGCGCTTAGCGTCAACCAGGTCGTCAAAAGTCCGGGGGATGTTCTTGATGGCTACGGAGTTTCCAGTTACTTGATCGCTAGCTGCAATTACGACACCGTAGGCGCCATGGCCGATCGCACGAATAAGCTGGTACCTCCTGTACACGCGGAACTTGGTGGAAGCGACTGTAAACGTGTACATTTCCTCTTCGTCGTCCGATGAAGACTTCTTGCTCTGTTTATCCAATCCATCAGCCTCCACTAGCTCAAATCCACCTGGAATGTCACTTGCCGCGAGCGAGTACCGCTCCGAAACTCGGCGGTTTTGACCAGTCTCCTTGTGCAGTTCTTGCAGCCTGTCGAAACTCTTGCGATGCCTTGGTGATCGACCACCCTGGATAGGAGTACTTCCATCCGTTGAGATAATCGATCGCTCTCCTTCTTCGCTCATGCTCATATCGTCATCTTCGCCCATTGAATCATCTTCTTCAGTGTAAGGGGCGAAGCTGATACTAAGTTCCAGACGCCCACAGCTCTCAGTATCTCCCCCTCGTGCGCCCTTTTCAAACGTCTCGGACCGATAGATATCAAACCACTTTGGAACAGCCACAGACGCGATCAGCTCTTTCGTCCCCTCTGACGAGCCCAAATAGTCCGCCAAGTTCACTTTAGCACAACCAACCAGTTCGTCACCAATGACACCGAGGCTCCAGACATCGACACATAAACTTGCCGTCGAGCCAGGAACTGCACCGGAGAATTCAAGGTGCAGCGTCTCCGCCCAAAATGGCCCTTTGCCACCGCTGCTTTTCACTACCCGGGTCGAGTACGATTTCCACGAGCCAACTCGGTTCAATCCGTCGGTACTCGTCGTCGTGACGTCCCTGCTACTAGCACTACTGGTACTCTTCGGCCCAGAACCTTTCGTTGTCAGGTGCGGAAACTCGTTCAGCCCAATTATTACTTTGTATCCACTGCCTCCGCCCGTTGTAGGCTTTCGTCTCCTGAAATTCTCGCCCGATATACACACCACACGAATTTCTCCTGGTGGACAGGTGCTCGCTTGTCGTTCACGCTCACGGGGTAGAGCTGCAAGTGCTGGTCCTGTAGCTTCTCCAGTCACGGGACCTGCTCCACTGCCGCCACCATTCGCAAAAGCCACAGCAGCTGCAGTTTTATCCGCTAGAATATTAATGTGGCTAATACGTCCATCCGCTTCAAACCGCAGTTCGTGTTTCCACAAGTGTCGAAAGCGTCTTCCACTCTCACAACTTCGTATCGTCTCGCGACCAGAGACCACCGCTAGATCGCCTCGACGCGCCACATGCTCAACGCCATAGTGCGACACATCCATAGAGCCATGCAAATTCGCGAAGAATGCCAACACACCGGATAAACCATGATATTCACCTGCAATCGGGACAGTCGGAGGATAATTTGACGTCAAAGTGATGTTGGGGTGAAAACTCGGCATAAGTAGAGCGAAATTCCCCTTCCGTGCCTGAATGCACCCCCACGCGTCGTAGAACATGTTCAGTTCTACACCCACGGGAGTTCCCAGTAGCGTCAGCGTCTGTATCCTCAGTCTCCTCGGTGTAGACAGCGGTCCCAGCGTCAGTGTTTTCCTTGGGGAGACTTCAATTCTGGAACCTGCAGCGTTTAGTCTCCGCTGGGCCTTTGGCAACACACTCTCCACCTGCTCCACTACTGCTCCCAATAAATGGATCCACAGCACCCTCTCCAGCTCACTGTCCACTACAAGATGCAGGAGTTTGCTCTTTTCCTTGGTCCGGACGAAAAAGCCGTGTGGACGACCTACATTTTCTTTGTCCACGGCCGTCACAGTGTAGCAATGCTTCTTATCGATAATGACGGCAGTCGGAGCCTTTACGTTGCCGTCTTGCTGCATTTGCTGCTGCTCCAGCTCCAGCACTTCCAAGAATCGGCCTCTGGACTCGAACACTCGCAGCGCTACGCCGTCCAAACTCAAGTACACGTCGTCCCAGCGTGGTAACCAATCACCTTTCTTACGAGCCGGCCCGTCCCAATGGATGGGGATCAACTGCATCAGTAGATTGGCGCCAATAGCGTCCGAGAAACTGGAGGATGGGCCCGAAACGTGCTTGTGTCTGCGTTCATGAGGCTGTTGCGGGTCCAAATGCGGCGCTACCGGGGCTGGCGGTGGATTGGGCGATGCACCGGCGTCTGGGGACGAGAATGAGCCATCTCGGAGCTGCGGAGACGCAGTAGGGACCTCCATGTCGCGCGCCAAAGTACGCCACTTCCTCAGCTCAAATCAGTTTCGAGGTGATGTTTATTTTGCTTTTATCCGTCACAAAAGAGAGGGAAAGAGTCAGTCTTTCGCGGTCTGAACTTCAAGTGTATGTTCCGCAGTGTAGCCATGTCTACCAGCCAGACATGGCTACAAGTGGCTGTACACGACGCCAACGAGCAGCATTGCCGAGATAGTGGCGGTGCCCGCGATGACCTTGTCCGGATAGCGCATACAGTACAGTACGATGTCGCCCAGCAGCTTCGAGTCGAAGTGTTGTGCGTCTGGACGCATGGGCAGCGGGCAGCCACCGGCAGCGAAGAGGTCCACCACGGCACGCAGCGTCAGACCCCACAGTACGAAGTCGTGTACGTCACGACGCGGTAAACGTTCGTCATCAGGAGGTGCGTGACCCGGTCTCGGTAGATAGATGCAGTCGAACAGCATGTTCCCCAGTGTCTTCTTCGCCAATGCCAGCACTTGAGGATGCATGCGCAGACTCACAAGACTGTCTTCCAGTGGGTACGAGAGCACCTGATACCGCCGCGTGTTGAAGAACTCCTGCACGTCCACCCAAAAGACATCGGCAATCTCTGACTCCTGCAGCTTTGGCTTGTAGTCGTGCTCGTCCGCAGCCGCATCGATGAAGAACACTAGCGACAGGATACAAAGTCAGCAATTGCTAACAAGACTGCAAATACAAGAGCAATAATGCCAATACCTTGAGTACTGACGCTTAGAGATCGCAGATGTGTCTGAATAGGCGGCAAGTGGCCGATCCAGTGCACGTGACTAGCAACAAGAAGAATCACGTTAAAATCATTGGAAAACACCATTTTCCTCCTCTTCAACAATAGACGTACTTGTTCGTGAGGTCCAACCCAACCTCCTCCATCGTCTCACGCTGTGCCGTCTCTCGCAGTGACTCCCAGTCCGTCCACTCGCCCGAGACGTCGTTCAAAGCGTTAATATCCATCTTGGTTTTCTTCTGACGACGACCACCGGGGAATGCGATCTGGCCGCTCCACGTGTCCTTCTCGTTCACACTGCGCCGGACGAACAGCAGTTCTAACGAACGCTGCTCCTTTTCCTTCCATCGGAACACTGCTGCTACACTCGCACGCTGCAATAACAAACTGTCAATAGTGGCGGCTCTCAGCTTCCGCGACGGTCACACGCACCACGAAGGGCGCGTCATGGCGCGGAGGCGGCTGCTTGGCCAGGTTGCGCTTGAGCAGCGGCACGAGCGACGTCACTACGCTCTGCTCCACGAACCTGCGGGCGCTAATGGAGCTCATTCTCGTCGACGGGCGAAGGGGGACTGTTGACGTGCGGTGGTCTGGCGAATAGAGTGTAGGGTTCAATGCTTACAAAAACTAGGACAATTGACTGCTTCAAGCAAGAGGATACCTTTGATTGACTCATGTACAGTCAAGTACAATTGCCATTGATGGTCGACTGCAGCGCAGTGGCCGATGGATCCAATACACTGAATGGTATTTGCGTTCAAATCCCTGAACGGACCAGAACATCGATTGAGCTGCCTTCAATGCAGTGCCATAGCAGATGGCGGGTGTGTGTCAATCAGCCGCAGGTCGCCTTTGCGCTGTGAACTCCGAGCCATGTATAACGAGAGGCAACCAGTGGTTGTTGACAACCGCTACGTTGGCATTGGTGCTAGCTAGCCTAGCACTGCAGCAGTGACTGCTAGGCGTTTTCCTATCGTCGGCGACCAGAGCCAGGAAAGACTAGCCGGATTTTTTGGGTTGTAAGGCACCTTGCTTTCAGAAATCAGAGCCCTCCGGCTGAACGTCGCTGCCGCCTCGCCATAACTAGAAGATGCACGCGCTTAGTTATCAGGCATGCAGCGAAGCAATGGTGAGCTCTACCATCATGAACCGATCGCGATGCCACACGGTGCGTCTTGACGGCATCCCGCCACAACCCACGCACTAACTTTACCACTCTACATTCCGATACCCTTTGTAACTACATTCCCCAAAAGTTTTCTTAACAGCACAATTCTCCTCTAATAAATAATACCCTCTAGCAATCCGAAAATGGTAAACTTTGTGCATGGCGTATGCACTGCTCCTCTACACGGAACAGTTGACTTGTTTCCACTATACCCAGAATTTCGCCAACGGCAGAGCTGTCGACCTGAATCATAATCGAACTCGCAGACGTCAGGCGACATCGTTCTTGTACTGGTACCCCCGTTCATGATGGACCTGAACAACCTCAAGAGCATGGCCAACCGCGCGGGTAACACGCTGTACTTTGCCGGTGCAGCGGCCGCCGAGATTGGCAAGGAAAAGGGCACGCAGGCTCTGGCCGCCGCGTCCGGGGCGGCAGCCGTCGGCCGGGACAAGATGAAGAGCTCCACCACGTTCCAGAGCGCGACGGTGGCCGCCACTGTTGGCCGCGAGAAGGTCAAGACGTCGCAGGCCTTCCAGGCGGCTTCGTCGGCCGCAGTCGTCGGTAAGGAGAAGGCTTCGACGGCGGCGTCCACTGCCGCGACGGTCGCGTCCGCCGGCCGCCTCAAGGCTGTGAGTGCGTTGGTGCTAGCGAAGAACCGTATTGCCGGATTGAAGAGCGGCAATTCGCCCACGTCTCCGCAACCAGGCAACCTACCGTCGGCCGAGAAGGAGTTCTACAAGTACGAGATGTCCGAGGAGGAGAAGAAAAAGAAGCGCGCGCAGGCTCGTCGTCGCGCGGAGAAGAACAAACCGGGGTCGAGCTCCAGCTCCAGCTCTAGCTCGAGTTCGAGCGTGCGACGAGATGGAAGCTCCAGATCTGCCACGAGCTCCAGCTCAAGCTCGGGCCGATCCGCAGGATCAAGCAGCAAGTCCAGTAGCAGCTCCAGTAGCAGGAGCAACCAACGATCGGCCGGCAACAGTAGACGACCGGGAAGTAGCAGACGCAACAAAGGAGAGCACCAATTGTAGAGAAGAAGCTGCTTGAAATGTACTGGTGCAAAATGAGCGCGTACACATTGGGTACTTGATTGTTTTTCAATCCGTTGTCCACACGAGAGAAATGCTCGTGTGCTTGTGTGGACAGTTCGACTAAAGCAGCTCACAAAGCTACACAGTGCTGTGAAAGTTGGTACATGTGCTGTATGAACCGGAACACACTCGTATCTAATAGCGTGTCTACATTGGCTTATTGCCTCGTGATCGTCTGCTGCTCATGCAAATTTGACATCTAGCCTTGCTTCTGAGTAGTAGGCGTAGGCTCGGCTTGGAGGTACTTGCGCTTATAGAACAAAATGTAGGCAGCGTTGGACTTGACTTGGCTGGGCATAGCTGGTGACACCAGGCTGTCGTCGAACGAATACCATCCAGGATACATCTCGCCGTCTCCGTCCTTCCAGCTCTTGGCAAAAGCGGTGTAGTGGCCAAAGCCCATGCTGCCGTAGTGGTTGCTTACGGCGAACAGATCGTAGCTTAGATGGTCCTTGTCGTCGCTCTTCTCAAGGCAGTACGGCGACATGTCTAGACTCTCCAGCGGGAAGTCCACGTACACGTCCAGCTTGTCACGCAAGATCTCGTTGCGGTACTCAAACCGCTTGAGCGAGAGTACCAACACGTCTGGCAATCGCCACATCTCCATCGTCTTGCGCGCTTGTCGGTGCTCTTGGCACTTGCTGCAGTACCACAAGTTGGCCTGGTCGAGAGTCTCCGGCTTCACAAAGTTCCGGAAGCAGTCGTCCAGTGAAATACCGTCATGCGAACGAGATCCGCTCGATTTCGCACGCATACTCTCATGGTTCTGAATTTGCTCGACGTCAGGCCGAGGAGAAGCTGACGATGACAGCATCGATGACGACCAGGCGACCGTAGCGAACACCAACTCGTCTGGCGATTCCTCGTCGTGCAAAGTAGCAAAGCTGGAAAACTTTGCGTCGGCAGCTAGAGGAACAGGTTCCTGACGCAGCAGCACGCCGTCCCGGTCTGTCAAATACACACATTGAGACAACATGTTGGTCGGGATCTTGGCGCTCGACGATTGAGAGACATGCGTGTTTAGCAGGTTGCTCCACTTCTCCAGAATCTCGGCACACGTAGTTGAAGCAGTGTAGGTGAAGAGCAATGGATCACCCGTCAGAGTGGATCCCACACGGTGATACAGGAATCCGTACTGCAAAGGATCTTCCGTTGGTATGTACTCCACTTGGTACATGAGAATGCGATCGTCTTCTCGAAGGCGGTTCAACCGCTCTGTATCCCCAATAATGCGGTAGGTCATCGACTGGTAGATATCAGCCGCTAGCAGAGCGCTGGGACTTACACCACACAGTTTGCTCACAGCACGCTTCAGCACGAGCACACTTCCCTTCTTGGGCACCTCGACGAGGTACCGGGTCATGGACTTGCCTGGCTCGCTCGGAACAAAAATGACTTCTATCTGGCGATTCTGCTGCTGGGGTAGCTCAAGCTGGATGCAATTGAACGGGTCAAAGGTGATTGAGACCTTGTTGCAAATTGGGCACACCACCGTGGACTTGAATTGGCCCTGAACATGATCCACAAAGATACTGTCATTGCGAAGCAGATGCCGTTTCCACGCTTCCTTGGCCACCGCAGCATCGTCTTGCGATCCGTCTGACTCCTTCACCTCAGTGTACGGCTTGTGCTTGACGCGATTAAGATCTTCATGCAAACCATCAATGATGTAGGCAAGCAGTTCCTGTGCGTCGTGTTGCTGGAAACCGGAGAATTGGGGCGCAAATCGGCCGATGGCACGCTTCAAACTAGCAGGTGACGTGCTGGGCACCGTGCCAAACCAAAGCTCCTTCAACAACCCGTCGTACTCGTTGGCTAAGTTACCACCTGTCCCGAGCGGATTATCGACGTTTAGATCCTTCTTGTACTGGTTGCTCAAGAAATAGCGAGTCAACAGTTCCACGTGACTCAAACACTGCAGTGCCGAGTTCATAAAACACGTGTTGCCAAGGTTACGAAGACCCATCTTGCCTCGCCGCTCTGTTTGCAAGCCTTGCAAAATCTCGTCCTCCTTCTCTTCAGCTGTAAGCGTCGAGCGGCACACGACCTTGTGATACTTCCAGTGTGCCATCTGACAGTTTGCGCCGCAGTACCAGATCAATTGGCAATTACCACATCGCTTCAGTGAACCAACAGTCTTCCTGCAAGCTCCACAAAGCTTTGGGATCGAGCTGGATACGGTAACAGGTTTACGTTGCACAGCCAACTTGGTGCCAGCGGCATCTGCTAAATCTTCATTTTTCCCATTCGTATCGGTCTTGGAGATTTCATTCTTCTTCTGTACCGAATTGTCGTTTGTGCCGTTTGTCGTAACCTCAGGTTCTCCATCCTCCGGTTGCTCCTACAATTCAAGAAATTCGACTAATTAGTTCACCAGCCAATATTTTCCCTTTCACGCATACATGTATAAAAACTCAGCTTACCGGGTAGACATGCACTCGGTTATAGGCATTGCCGAGCTCTGGGTCTCCAACCTGTACGATGAAGCGTGCAATGGTTGGGCCACCACCGTACCAGATCCGTAAAACGTCCCACACTTCTTGCGGAATGAGCACATAGTGATAGCTCTCCATCAATTGCGGCCGCAGAGGGCCGCCCATAAGCTCATCCAGCGGTGTATCCGAGCCTACATGGAGCAGCGGCAGGTTGTTAATGCGACTGGGTGGCGGGTTGTCCGCTCCAGGTGCTGGTGTCTTCTGCTTCTCATCGTAGCCCACAAACTCGCACCAACGCTCCCACCACTTGGCCGAGAGCACGAAGCGCTTGTCTCCGAGCTGCAGCCCCTGCTGATCGGCCTGCGTCATAAGGCGCTTGACGATTGTGCGCTGCTTATTGCGGTCCAGACGCTTCACTGTGTTGGGCAGTGGGTTCCCTCCTTTCCCTGACCCATTGGCACTGAGATTCGGACTGACAGCCAGTGCTGTAGCGTCCTCAGCCACTGGGGCAGACGTCCCGTTCTGCTTGGGAGTCGCGTGGCGCTTGTGCCCTTTTTTAGACTGCTTCTTCTTGCCCTATTGGGGGAGTTAATAGTCCATACAAGGATACGAGAGAGTTAAGAAGTCATGCAGAATGTGCATTAGGTGGAGAATACAAGCGACGAGGTCAGGAGACGACGTGGCGAGTGCACGAACCTTGCCCATGACTGCCGTCCAAGGGTGTTCCTATAGTACTTCTGATCTTTTCGGTTACAGATAAATTTGATCCTACATCAGGCAACCAAAATCAGTCAATAGAAATCGAAAACAATTTGGATTAATTTGGTCTGGTTTGTGTAAGGTCCATAACACAAAATAAACCTCTGTTTTAGCATTTAACCCCTTCAAATACAGAAGACAGCCACAGAGTGTAGGTCAGTCAGATCAAGCATCAGAGATGGAGCCATCGGCTCCGCTGGCGCGCGTGGAGGAGCTGGTGCTCTCGGGCGCGGACGTGAGCGTGCTGAACCACACGACGTTGTCACTATGGCACTTCCGGCAGCTGGCGCTGGAGATGCTGCCGTCTGAAGCTGCGTCGGCCGAGCCTGAGGACGACCAAAGCCAGAAGACGCCCGACGTACCGTCCCCCAACCGCGGTATCGAGCTGGGCGAGGGCATGAGCGTGGCTGCGGTATTGTTCGAAGAGACTGCAGACGCCTTTAAGCCCGAGAAAAGCAGCCTGGATGATGCAGAGACCGAAGGGAACATTAATATTCGGACAGAGGGAGATTTCAGCCGACCCGCGCTTCAGCTGCACGGTGTAACAACACATATTCAGGGACAATTGACGCCGGACACCCGCGTCGCCGCCGTCTTCCAACGCTACCGCTGCGTGCTGTGTCTAGATGCGTCACCTTCCATTCTGTCCATCGACTCGTCGTCTGGACGGCTCTTCCTGGACTTGCTGTATGAGAGTGTGGAGCTTTTTATCTGGAGCATGCTGAGACCCATGGAAGTGGGCGGTGTGGCTTTCACACCGGAGATCCATGTGTCCGTGCTGGTACAGGGGGCACTCGTGGAGTCACTCTGTGTGTTGATGCAGGGATACATCGTCACTCCTTCGAACGCTGCGGCGTTCTTGCAGCTGATCAAGGAGCGATTCCAGCTTATTGAGAATGATTGGGCCTCTCAGGCTCAGGAATTAGGACAATGGGGGTACCTGGGCAATGCGACGCCTGCTTCACTCGACTGGATCGTGCAGAATGCTGTGTTTGCTCTTAACTCGTTGCCGACAGATTGTACGCCGATGATAGTGCTGGTCACAGACGGCGTTGTGGATGTTCGAGATGCCTATTCGTACGACAACTTATTGATGCAGCTGGTGCGGCATGATATTCAATGCCACTTTTTGAGGGTTGGAGGTGGTGGAGAAGATGAACTGAACGCGACATTTGGATTCGTACCAGATACACATTTGCTGCGCTTCGTGGCGGAGTATACAGGTGGAACGGTGTTCGATTATTCGGCTATTCATGAATCGTGTTATGGCACAACGAGCGCATACAGCAATGTTGTTAAGAAGATGACGAGGCTTCAGGATGCTTGCTTTCTACGAAAGTCGAGTGTGCATGCAAACTCGGCGCCGGTGGTCAAACTTAACGAGATGGATAGCACGTCTTTTGACGGAAGAACTCTCCTGCCACTTCGACCTTATCGAATGTGGCGCGAGAAGGTTCATGAGTACCGCATATTTGCCGATGTGAATCGAATCGTGGAAGCACGGCTTCGTGAAGGGTTCTCGATTAATAAGATCCATGTCAAGACTTTCCGGCAACCTCCTCTGATAGATGGTGCTGGTGTGGAGTCGGCGCCAAATAACGTGGATGCTCCGAGTGGCCGCTCCGATGAAGTCACCAAGATTCTTATTGTGTTTTTGCTCGAATGGAAGCAAAACGTTTGGCTTGAATACGTGGTGTCGACTACAACTGAGAACTCAGCGACGCTGGCAGCGGCTGGCCCATCTCACACAGGTCGACGAGCAAGCGGCCAAGGTATGAAGGGGCCGAGTTCGTCCTCGTCGACAAGAAAGCCTGCGGCAATCTTTTCCAAAGATCAGAGAACGGCATGGAGTGAGTGGTACGTCAAAATGAACATACTGGGTTACGCAGATTTTCTTCGTGCGTTCGAAGATACTAGGCAGCACTCATCTCCAAATGGAGATCGAAGTGCTGCTGCTCGAGGGCCTGGAGGAGATGTTTCGCTGGCAGCGCCAGTTTTTATTCACGAATTTATCCGCAATGTTCAGGATGTCGATCGCGTGTTACTGCATTTGATGACGGCGACGGCTAGCATTAGTGAGACAAGTGACTCGGTTGCCAACCAATTCTCGTTTGGGACAAGTTCAAGCTCAGCATCAGCGTCGGTGACTCCTAAGATTACAAGCTCTCACCCTGTGTTTAACATTATTGGTGACCTCTCTACTGTGCTGTGGCACCGCTGGTTTTTCGTGGAGCGATTTGAGATTATTTGTGTTGTCAAGAGTGACGCTTGCACGGACCTGTTTTATCGAAATGAGATGCATGGTGTAGTGGAGCGTGGAAATCCAGGCTCCCATTTGCGTGGCTCAGGAAACGCATCACAAGGAATGACCCACGGTCATGGGGCCAATGTATATGGAACACCCAGTGGAGCCATTTCTATCGGTGTTGAGAGTCTCGCTGAGCCGCTGGTCGCAATTCTGGTGAAGTGGTCGTCACAGAAGTTGTCTCAAGATTTGTTCTTGAAATTCATTCGTCCGACTTCTGCAGACAAAAACCACGCTCCACCCAGGGCGAAGGCATCGCCGTCTTCTGCTACGGCACCTGGAGGTATTGCCCAACGGCGTCGACAGCGCAGTCATAACAATAACGCTGGAGAAGAAGCCGTCCAGGGTGAAGATAGCATCAGTTCAAAAGAGAGCAAAGCGGCTCTTTGCTTTGTTCGGCTCGAGTTCAAGAACAAAACGCTGTGTGCCATTCATGTTGCATTCTTTGCGACTCGAGCATCGACACGCCTCCAGGTGCTGAATGACCTGAAGAGCACAATTTTTGCTGGCATCAATGAGGTCGCTGTGACACCATCTCCAGCTAAGTTGCTCTCTTCATCGCTGACGGATACCTCTGTGATTCTCTGCCATCGTATGCTGAGCCGCCTACTCGTCACACACGATACTCTACTACTTCACGGAATTGACCAGGAACCTGGCCCCTTCGATTATTATGTAGCATCGCCATCGCTGGAGGCTGAGAAGAACACAGGAGCCATTCCTCCTTCAACTACATGCTGCGGTGGAAGTGAATTACAATTGCATCGTGTTTTCGGTGCGTATGTGTGGCATTCAAGTTGGAAATGGGAAGTAGCAAACTTGGAAGCACTATTGGATGTGATGCGGCGACTCCATGACGCTCGCATTAGCTGTGGATTCTGGGTATTGGATTGGAAAATGGAGGAGGGAGATGATGGACAGGGCGCGCATGTTGAGAGTGTGATTTTTGGCCGCGAGGTTTTGATGGAAGATGAAAAGGGACATACAAAGACGGCGCTCGTGCAATACGCCCTTCGTCGTGTATCGGATACTTGTTTGATGACTTCATTCTGGATGGAACCTCAGCATGGTATTGTCAAGACACGACTGTCGGATGACGTTGACCATAACGATAAGTTTCACTGGAGTTTAAAACAAGCTATTGGGCACAACGTACCATTTGAGAACTATGAAAGCCGAGCTATACATCGAAATACCACCCCACGTGGAACTTCTGGCCGAGTTTCGGTGTCTTCTGCAAGTTCGGTAGAAGAAGAACAGAAGTCGATGGAGCAGGAAGATGTGAGCATTGATTGGGCTGGGAATTCTACATATCTGGGTGAGAGTGAGTTGCTGCATCTGATTCGTGGGTACCTTTTCAAGAGTGACCGTCACTTTCTCTCGTGTCTGTACACGTTTGACTGCATTATCAATTTGCGTGAGAATATTGAGTTGCTGAATCAATTGAGCAAGGAAGTTGATGGCGTTGTCGGCTCCAACTGGATAATCGATCGGCAAATGGCGGCAGAAAATGGCATGATCCTCCCTCCGTTTAGCACGGCAAGACTCTTGGCTACTTCAAACCGGTCGACAGAGCATTTTTTGATGTACCTGCAGAATGGTAGGGCTCTTCAAAGCGGTGATAGTGGATCTACAGTGACCGAGATTCCGCCTTCTGTCTCTACAGCGAACGAGAATTTGTATTCTATGCTGGAACTCACTCTCAGAGGCTTGAGTGATTGCGAAGTGTCTTGGACAGACTACAATGGAGATGTTGTGGCGAACGAGACGTCCGTAAACACTGCCATTGAAGATGATCAATTCTTCAGAGAAGGGATGGATGGCCAATTACCGTTGTGGCTAAAGCACCATCTTGGTTTGACTTTCAAGGATCGGGTACCGCATCATGCGCTAAGCAAAGGCAAGTGTTTTGCCAAGCTTGTGAGCGACGATTGTGTCGTGTTAGCTTTCTTTCCTTCTTTGGATACTCTTCAGGCCAAAATCAAAAACAAGAGCAACGAGACATCTAGCGGTGATAGTGGAGGTAAACTGTCCTTTGACGAACGGTTGAACATGCCACAAAAGGCGCCTGGAAAAGGTGGAGAGCACAGCACTTCTTCTCAGCAGTTCTCGGTTCGTGCAGCGGAAGAGGATGCTAAGAAGGAGCGAGTGGTGCGGATGTCTGTATCTGCAGACGATATTGTTTTGTATCAAGAACGTCGGCGTAGCTTCCGCGAAGGCTACAAGTCTTGGAGAATGGGCCATTTTCAGGGGTCTCGTGACGAAAAACAGAGTTATGGACGTGATTTCCAGAAGCTTCGTCTTCCTTCTACGCCTGAAGACCACGAGTTTTGCGAAGAAATGAGTCGTCAAGCGTCTTACGGCTGCGATTTTCACCTATTGATTGAAAATTCTGGTGGTATTATGGGCTCAGGCTTCTTTCAAGTAGCCTTTTATGAGTGTTCACTCTCCCGACTGTCCACAGACTTGCATGACCGCAGCAACCAAATGCTTGAGCGTGTGGATTTGCCTCATACCATTTTGAAGCAACTGTTCTTTTCCAAGCGACGTGATCGCCCGAAAGAAGATCGGCCAGCCATACCACTTGACCGAAGCGGACTTTGGCGGAAGTATCCTGTACGATCGCCGTCAGACTCAAATGGGAGCACACACGTTCGATTGTCCTCTGGCAGCGTTCTCGCGTCTCGTCGCTTCCGCAAAAAAGTTAAGCGCGCACATGAGCATAACTTCTCGCGTGGTGTGTATATGGCGCTGCGTGAAGGTGGAGCGGTCCAACACAGTGACTTACTTCAGGCGCTATCGAGCTGTATTGAAGTCCCTGTAGATGTTGATATTACGCTGTTATATCGTATGATGGAGACTGCCGCATCGCAAAAAATACTTCCTTTGAGTCCAGCTACTGCAGCAGTCATTTCTGCTGGCATCGGCGCGGATATCCTGAAAGACAAGCTCACGAAGTCTTTCGAAGCTATTCTTTCGAGTGTGTTTGTGCCTATCGCTGGTACTAAGTATTACTATTTTACGGGCAACGAAAACACAATCTACGAGGACCTTTCGGCAAGTGAGTATGACTTGCACATTCTCATGGAGGACTCGGACGATGGAGATGCAATTACTGAACGGCAGAAACGTGAAGAGAGTCGAGCTAATGATAACGCTGTTGCTACGAAGGAAGAACAGTTCAGACATAGTGTTGATGGAGGTGATGCTTCAGCTTTCAGTCGTCTGAATACTGAACCAGGAGAAGATGCCGACAAAAAGCGCCCAATTCGGCACAGACGTGGCAGCTTGGGACGTGAATTACCTCCTCCGGTGGTCACATCAACTGATGAAAGCTCGGGGAATGAGCAGCATCA
This sequence comes from Phytophthora plurivora, assembly GCA_030027945.1. Classification (NCBI taxonomy): domain Eukaryota; phylum Oomycota; class Peronosporomycetes; order Peronosporales; family Peronosporaceae; genus Phytophthora; species Phytophthora plurivora. The sequence goes on from CP125258.1 coordinate 242,790, forward strand.
CACGAATGTTGAGGAGGATGCGGAATTCAACAAAGAAGTCGCTGTGGCTACGTCCAGCTTTTCAGTACCCTTCTTCTTCAAGTTTGAATGCCGCGTGCTGAATGGCTCAAGAGGTACCCGGTCTAATTCTGCGGACACCCACGCTCCAGGACCTACAAATGACTCCGAAATTTTGCGTCGGTCTTCGAGTACCGCTGCGTACGAAGATATGCGAAAGGATATGGTTGCACAAGCACAATTGATGTCGCCTAGCAGCCGGCAGGAGGAATTTAATGCTTTTTTGGAATCTTTGAAGGCTAGTTATGGATCCGGCAAGCATTCCAACCCCACTGATGCCACGCAGATTGCCGAAACGTTTTCGAAGATGTCCGCGGGTCGTATTGCTTTACGGCTAGTGACTTTAACACTTCCGAACGAGCGAGCGTTTGATGGTAGTCGTGTGCCACCTCAGATGCCGTTTGAAATGGATAGCAGTGGACAGGCTGGTACGCCAAACTCTTTGCCATCAACGCGTTCCCACAGCTTCTCGACGTTGCATCTATTTCAGCGGCAAGTGCTTACTCGCGTTCGAAAGGACATCAAGGAATGGTGCAGTGTGGAAATTTTGTCGATTTTGAAGTCAGCAAACGAGTGCACGCCGGCAATTGGAGCACTGGTGGAGAGACTATTTGACGATTTGCCCGAGGATGCTGTGACGAAAGCAACCTATCCGCTCGAGTTTGTTGCTCGTAGTCAAGAAACCCCAGTGAATCCGATTGAGTTATTCAAGCGAGAGTTTGAGAAGGGTGATTTGCTTAACGTTCATCGTTGCAATGGCGTCTACTTCGTGGTGGAAAAGAGGAATTCTGGCGACAAAGCTGTGGACCCAAGTGACAAATCAGATCAAGCCACACATGACACTGGTTTCGAAATCCCTTACTGGGCATTCTTTGAACTTGGATCTGACCATGTAACTTTGCGACTCCACCATCCAGATCGCTTTGAAACACCCTCCAAGGGGTTCAATCGGTTGGAAGTTCTAACCCGCTTGCAACTTGGTGTTCGTGCGGTATGTCGTCGTGTAAACCAGTTTCTGCTATTACTGCAGCTTCATGAGACTCGGACGTGTAATGGGCTTCTGCTACCTCCAAACGGTAACTTGCCATCAAGTCCACGCTCGCCGAAGCGACGGACTGGCTCACAGGGGATTTTGGATGCAAAGAGCGGACAAGACGGACAGGTGAAACAAGGTGGCTTCTTTTGGCCAGGCCAGTTCGAGTGCGAGTTGCGCTACTCTGCGTTTTTCAGACTTCATGAGCGTTTGGCACCCACTTTTGCGCTAAACATGCTGTGTACGTCAGCACTGGAGCAGTTCCAAGTTCACAATCGACGCCACATATTTGTGTACCGCGATCGTGATGGTCACGTGTTTTATATGAAAATCAGCATATTTTACGATACTACGCTCTCTCCTGCTGTAAGTAGTCAGCCGACCGAAGAGCGACAAGAACGAGGTGGTCTTGCTAGATCCAGCACTGGAGGAAGCAACAGTGGAAGTACGACGAATGCAGCATCAACGACAACACCGTCAGGGATCCCTGGAATTCGACTCGAAGTGTTTGGTGTATCTGAAGCTGGGGAGGAAGTGACCCATGAACTGTGTCGTCTGCTGGAAAGGAAATTAGATGAAGCGACGCAGGTTGTCCTCATGAAGCTGTTGGCGCGAAACACAAAGTTCCAATTGAGTCCAACGGACTTAGCTTTCTTGTGCCCACCTTCGGCAGAGCCGTCAAGTATGGTGGAGTACGTTCTCCCTCGCGAAGTTGGAGATTGCTGCACACTGCTCCATTATTTGTCGCAAACGCTCAAGCTAACACCATATATTCGTCCTGTGACGACGGGAGGATCACTACCTTCTCGACATCCAAGAGATGGTTCGAATAACTCGTTACACGGGGCTCGCCGCGGGAGCTTGGCATCCGCTGGCAGCACAATTAGCTTGCCCAGTGAGGACTCCCTGAAAACAATAGTCCAAGATACAACGGAAGATACAAAGCTCGAAGATAGCAAGGGACTAGCGGTTTTGCTGGATAGTACGCAAGTGCATCCATCTTGCTTTGGTGGCTTCGAGAAGGCGTTGACTGAGTTCCAGCAAGACCCGTCGCCTGTATTTGACGCAGCAACAATATCCCCAGTTTTCTTCTCGAAGAAACCGGAAGCGGACGTCGCGAGTGTTGCGTCTAGTGCTGAGGGGTCAATATCTGCATCACCTGAAGTCGTGGCCCAGGCATCTTATGTTCTGAATTTGAACCCGGACTTGCGACTCTCACAAGGGTTTTTGTCCCGGGTTGGTAAGGGACTTGCTCTCATGCGTGTTGATATTGTCCGGAACAGTTCCGTTGTATGCGGGACAGAAGAAGAAATCAAAGAGGATACGGGTGTGGGTAAAACCCAACGAGTGAAGCGCATGCTCGATATTCCGGGACTCGCAGCGCTGTACTCAAACGACACAAGCTCCAGTGATATCGGGGCTACTTCTATGATTGCGCGATGCCAGGTGTGGATTCGTGGATCTATCCATACAACAGAGTTGAGTCAAGTTGTGGAGGCCATCTTTGACGAAGCGCTGTACGATTACCATATTGAAGCAAGCATCAAGAAGCTTCAGTCAAGCAGCGGGCGAAATGATAATTCTACAAGCAGTGAGGACGTCCATGCATCAGGAAAACTGCATTCCGATGTAGACAGTTTGAAATCACTCTTTAAGAGTGCAAGTCAGTTGCCTTCGTCTTCCGTGACCAGTCTTGGAGTGAACATGTCGATCGCGCAGTGGGATCTTGAAAATGCGGTGGCCCAGATTCGGACCTTTTTGAGCTGTCTGCCGCGGCACTTACGGCCAGCGGTTTATGCGAAGTCCAAGCTTTCAGGCTGCTATGAGAGTTTTGCGAGTCACAACGAGGGAATGCACGTGAATCCTCACGTAGATGAAATACCCGCAGACACCTTCCGGCTGGTGGTGAAACATGTTGGCGATTTAGACGCTTGTGAAGGCTTGGATTCGAGCGACTCGGATGGAGAAACGACAGCGTCAATGAGTTCAGCGCTTCATCACATCGAGCCGCTGATGCGAACGGATTCAATTCATTCTGAAATATCGGACATCGATTCAGTGTCTGGGCGAATGCCGCTTGCGTGGGCATCCACTGGCGCCAGCTCTGATTCGATTGCAACCACGCATATTCAAACGGCACCTTCTGTGTCGTCGACGACATCGTCTCTGGTTGGAATGATGGGAGGTCTGCCGCACCAACCTCACCTCCCGAAGAATGCGAGCTTTTCGGAACGAGACGTTATGCTTTACTCTAGCAGTGGCAACAGCTATCATCACCACCACAAATTGTCAGCTCATGAGCACCGGGAAGTTAAACGGTCTTTCTACTACGTGGTGGATGTATCCGCAAGCAAGGGGTTGCAAGTGTACGGATACAACATGAGCGCTGCTTTGGTGGAGGCCTTGGCTACGCATATCGCTCGGGTGCTAACGTGGACTATGCTCCGCGAAAAGCTACTTCAGAGTCTACTGCTAGAGAAGTCGGGCATTTCAGCGGCTGCCCCCGTTGGATCTGTGGTGTTGCAGCCTCGCAGCTTATTCCTGACCGTCGGAAGGACGGAACGAGCTGGGAAAGGTATGGGTAACAGCCCCGCTGTGCTCTGTAAAGACTCAGCGGTGCACTTCATAGAGTATCGGACACCCGTGCTGTCAATATTGCAGGCCAACGAATGGTTTCCCAGGGTGCTGGATGCGAGCCGTTTGAGGTCGATCGATGGTATCTCTCTTGGCGTGTATTTGCGTGAGGCTCAAACTCAGCCAATGCTGGAAGGACTTGACTCTCAATATGCGCGTCCACGGGGGAAGAGCAACACGAACTTGGGTGTTTCAATTGGACCCCCAAGTATTCCAGACCTTTCTCGCGAAGTTTCAGGGCCATCGTTGTCACAACGGAGCCTACTCAGCAATGGAGACGCCCCGCCAACTCTACTAGGAAACCAAACGCCCGGTAGAACCAGGAGTGGCGGCATTGTGAGCAGCAGTAACGTCTCTGACAGCTTGGCATCATCTCCAAACAAGCGGTTGAACGGACCAAATCCTTCCTTACCATACCCGGGCGGGAACCGGGGCGAGGTAGCTGCTCGAATGCGAGGGAACGCGGGAGCGGCTACGGCATTGATGGCGGCACGTGCTCGTGCACGGGGAGGAAGTGCTTTTCCGGGTCGGATTGGCGGTGGTCCAGGTGCTGGTTCGGCGCGAGGCAGTGGGAGTTCTGGATCTTCCTCGGGGATCGCATCTGGAGACAGCGTTGCGCCTTGGGATTTGCCGTTGTCCAACACGAAAGGACCGCGGTTGCATAGCACAGTTGACGCCAGCACTAGCCATGATGGCGTTGATTCGGACATACATACAGGACATGATTCTAGGCCGGCAAATACGTCGGGTAAAACCTCGAAGGGAATGCTCAGTATGTCGAAAAATCGACCGGTACGGAGAGGATCAAGGGGTACCGGTTTGTCTGAACTGGGGTCATCGTCATCGTCATCGTCGTTGTCTGGACTGGCAACGACCAAGACATTGGTTCAACGTAGAGGAAATAATGCCGCAGTGTTATCGGATCCTGGTCGGATCCACAGTTCGTGGAAGAAGAGGCTGGAGTGCGCTTGGGGGCCTCGCTTTTTATTCCCTGGAAGCAAGGAACGTTGGGCAACGAGGATGACAGCGCCACAACAGCATTTCATTGAGCTCGAGGATGAAGATGACCATCCCACGAAGAACCTAACACCTCTTCCGTTCTTTTGTACAGCTCTGGAGAAACGATGGGAGGCATTCGAGACACGGTCTACCAGTCATACGGTGTCCATGAACCTTCTGGAGAAACTTGCATCATTGCGTGCGGATGAAGAGATGGAAGAACCCGTTGCGAAGGATGTTGTGGCACATTTAATGGAAAGCGGACACCTGTTATTACACCAGCGCTTCCGAGCTGCTTTTGTGGAGCGGTGGATAGCTGCAGAAGTCATTGGGTTATCTGACAGCGAAGATGACGAGGTCGTGAGCAGTCGCCTGCATGCACTGCAATCTTGCATGGACCTGGTACATTTACTCAGTTACAAGAGAGAGTTCGTGTTCGATGAAGACGAGTGTTCGGTGGCGAAACTGTATACGGAGCACACTGTTCTCAGCATGGGTGCAAGTGCTGGAGCTGATATCCGCGGAATCAAGCAGCAAGTTGCTGCAAATTTGGAGCCATTGCGTCTGGAAGTGGCGAGTGCGTTTTACAAGGAGTACGCAGTGCATTTGCGTACGCTTGGGTTCCGACGCCTTCGGACTTTAAACACTGGCAGGACTCATGCACGTGCATTCCAGGTTGATCATGGCATCGCAGCTACCGAGAGCGAAGTGCCAGGTGGAGAGGGCTTTTCCGAGTACTTCTATCATCCGGAACGAGCTGCAGCAGAGACTGGTGGTTGGAAGGCGGATGCAACTAACACGAGCAGCGGCACGCAGCCACTCTCCATCGTGGTTCTTGAAGTGAAATGTGACAACCGCGGTGTCAGGCTGACTGCTGTCCTCGTAAGTTTGCATGATCTGGAACAACAAGACCTGCGTTTCCAAAACCGTTTGGCGGCAAAAGCAGGAAAGAGGGTGACTGGGGTTTCCGGGGCAAGAGTTCAGTGTGTGGCTTCGTGGTTACGTGCCCAACTGCAGACTCAAGCACTCATTTACGGGTTCACTACCCGCTACTTCCAGCAGCACATACTCCAGTGGATAGACGCCTCACACAGCTTCCATGACGGGCAGGACGGACAAGGTCACAGTGTCGGGAAGCAATTGAGTGACGACGATGCCCTTGTGGTGACTCCGCCGATGCCATGGAAGAAGACGTCTACATTCCAAAATATTGTTAAAGGTCTTCAGTGCTTCTTGCACGCCTTCCCAGGCCCACCAGAGGAACTTAAAAAGCATAGCTCCCCAGTTCCCACCCCAGTTGCAGCTAGGAAATCTGCCAGCAAGACATCGGCTACATCCAAGCTAAACGACCCAAGGGCTTCTTCTGTCTCGACACATGCGGCACCTGGTAGTGACGGCCATCGATCGAATTCGCGGGCAGCAGCGAGATTTGCCAGACGAGCTGCATCCAAACACCATCAGCATCAGCAGACAGCTCATGTCACGTTACCTTCGTCCGGGTTGACACCAAAGTCCGCGACGCCATTGTCTCAGTTGTGGCGCAATTGCGTGATTCGAATGGCGACGGTAACGCTGCAGTCTACGTCGCTACAGTCGAACTGCGTCGAGTTGATCATGGTGCAGATTTTGCTGCGGTATATTGGATGTCATGGCTCGCGTTACGAGGTGTTGGATCTACTGCAGTTCGGAACACCGGATGCCGTCGTGTGCCATTCTTCGTCGGGCAGTTTCTTCCATCGGACACCATCCACGATAACACCTTCAACGCAGACCCGCAAGGTGGAGCCTTTGGGTGGCTATTCTCTGTTGATTACCACGCAGCCATTGACGCGCAAGCCTCTCGATAAGGATTCGGTGCAGCTCTTGCTACTCAAGAGTACACCGTCGGAGCTAGGTGTGGGCAATGGAGTGCTACCGGTGGAGCGAGCACTGCAGGAAGCCCAGTTATTCACTCGCGAGCTCTTCCGCGTTGCTGCGCAGCATTACGAACGCGATTTGCTATGGTCTCGGCTTCTATTCGACGACTCGCGTGGTCCTTGTGCTGACGTGGCTCGAACACTAGTGTTACCATCCGACTTGTTCCGTGTGGAAGTGGGTCCGCAGCAGCTGGAGGAATGTCTTCGTTTATCTATCTGCACGCCGTTGGAGACGTTGGACCCGCGACTGGACGAGTTGTTGCGAGTTTCAGGTGTGTGCTGGCAAGAGCTCGCACTGCGGCTTCAGGATATCTACGCAGATCAGATACGCGAGTTCCAGTTCCAAGAGGAGGGCGAGAGCAGCAGCCATTTGCTGTTGCTGTGCCCCGACACGTTCGACCTCATCATTCACTTGACATTCATCACGCCCAAGGACCCGGTGATCCCTTCAGAGCAACTCGTAGAAGGAGCCGAGAGTTTCAGTGGTGACGAGAGCGTTGCCAGTTCCAGCAGAAGCGCTAGCGTTAACGGCGGCAGCGAGCAGTTCAGTGAAGGTGGTTTCCAGGAGGCTCAGGGTGATGTGCGTGTGGAGATCTGCCGCCGCGAGGAGCCTACTAACAAGCAGTTCACGTTCGCGCAGCGTCGATCGATCTCCGAGTTCGTCAACAGCATTGTACACTGGCAGTGGCGGAGTCTCATCTACGACTGAAGTGACGTTGAGATGGCTACATTCAGGAAGTTGAAGTTGTATGTGTAATGTAAGCTGTGCAGGTGGCTACCAGGTATCCTCACCACGTTCACCAAGTTTACATGACCAGTTATACGTACATTATACCAGCAGCGCCACTCCACCAACATCATCGCCAGCTTTGCTGCTGTGAGCTGTGCGCCAACCGTCGATCGTACGAACAGGGCTTGCTGCTGTTCACGCGTACTTGTACGTCTACACACACCTCAAGACAGATGTCCCCGACGAACTTGGCGCCGACGAACTTGGCGTTGATAAAGTTGTTGATTGTCGGCTTGCACAGTGTACAGAATTGAGGATACCTGGGTTGGGAAAACCGAGGGCGGACTGTACGCTTATCGTCCAAAAGGTTAAGTGTACTAGTAGTAGAATTGCTGACACCTAAAGACTGTCATAGCCACTATTATGCATAATGTACTTAAGTACTTAAAGTACATGTCATGTACACTGTACTTCCATGGAGGAAAGGCCCATTCACTACATGTTGATGCAGTGTGCGAGTCTTGTCTTGGTCTCATGAAAGACAGCCTCGTTCGCGCCTCGAGCGCGAAAAAGTGGATTTTCCATAATGCATTTCAATAGTTCAAAAAACGTCGTCTTTCTGGCGTTCACATCATTTTACTTAAGACCGTGCGGGATAAGCCCGGTGTGTACTACGCCACATGCAACTACACAGGTTTTCATTGCATAACCTGAACTTTTCTTGATGGGCATGCACCCCGCTGTTACAAACCGCTTCAGTATCGTTTTGGCCGCAGTGATCACTTCGCAACAGGCCCGCCGTCTTCCAAGCCCCCAGTGCCGCACATACGTCCCTCATGGCCACCACCGACCAGTTCGACGTGTTTTGGCGTCAGGATGCGCTGGGTCTGCGCTTTACGCCCAATGACAACGACCTGCCCGTTGTGTGTCAAGTACCACCCAACGCGTGCCCCGCCGTGCTGGCCTCGCCCTTGGCTGTCGGTGACGTGCTTGTAGCCTTCGACCTGCAGCTACAAGACCAACCCGAGGGTATGCAACCCGTCAAGGCTTTCGACCAGTTGGTGACGGTACTGCGTCGTGCCAAACTTCCAGTCACTCTACGCTTCCAGTCGCGGGAGAAGGAGGTCCCGGCCAAAGTGGAAGAGTCCGACGTGGTGCGCAACTACGTTTTCACGTGGGCCCCGCAGATGCCGCTAGGTGTGTCATTAGCTATGGACCCGTGCTCGTTGCACGCAGCTATCACGGCTATTGACCCCAACAAGATTTCGCCCGCTTTCCAGAACCTTAAGCCTGTTGTGGGCGATGTGTTGGTCGCTATCTCCCCCGACAATGATGGAGAGGCTACACGTCTGGATGAAATGCGCTTCGAGGATATTATCCAGACGTTGCGTCAATTCCCAAGACCATGCCGTCTTACGTTTGCCAGATTGGTGGAGGAACCGTCCGACTTGGAAGAGGAAAACGTCCTCTTCCCAATGAGACCATTGGCTCCGTTGACTCGTCCTAAGGCGACTTCATCCTCAAGTGACAGGAGCGAAGAAGCGACCGACATTTTGAAGCCTCCGTTCCTCACGCGACCGCTACAGGTTCGTCCCAAATCTCGCTCCAGAGCTGGATTACCTCCACCACGGAAGCAGCTTCCAATCTCGATGCGTCAGAGCTTCCGTATTGACGCCCCTAAGCCGACCGCTACCCCGCCACCGTCAGGTGATGGCCGACCTCACGCTGGATCGACCTCTTCGAACGATGGTCGGCCCCATTCCAGTTCGAGCGCTAACGACAAGGGATTCTACACGGTCATGTACAGTGGTGGTGCGGTGGGCTTACAGCTCCGCGACTGCACGCAGGACGACAAGGCCCTCGCGAAAAGCAACGACAAGAGCAACCGTACGAATGGCTACTCGGTGGCGATCCGGAACGTGACGGATCCGAATTCCGCTCCCGGTTTGGAAATCGCGACGCCCGACGACCTGCTGATGGCCATTGACCAGAAGGACCTACAGCACATGTCGTTTGAAGACGTACGGAAGGAGCTGGCGGCTATCCAAACGCCGACACAGTTGCTCTTCAAGAAACGCAAACGCGTTACTGCCAACTCGTCGGGTGCTTCGCTAGTCGACACGCTGCTGCTTTTCCTCGTGTAAATCCCACACGACTCAAAAACGCCGGAACGCAGCACGCGTCTTAATGTAGATGAAACTGCCAACACACTGTGCATGTTTTGTGGTAAGCACGTTTTAGATTTGTTCTTACTGGTAGTACTTGTTTCTCGATGAAAGATATAAAGCCCGGGCTCGAACTGGATCGCAGTTCCTCTTAGTCGTTGCGCAGTAATTTGAATTCCAGCCAAATTTGCCTAACGCGCCCAATGGTATTATTTTTTTCTTGCAAAGTGCAACTTGCAACGGCGACGCTTTTGTAGTAAATTTTCTGGAACACTGTTTCTTGTCGTGCCCAGGATTAAAAGAAATGTGGCAGTCACTATGGTTGCCATGGAGCAAAGCTTTCATGGCTGACTTAAGTTGGCGATTGCTACCTTTTCCGCAGTCACGAGACGTTCATGCGGATTGGAAACAACACCACAAAGTACTATTGCTACTGTGGAGAGTCCACACAGCAATTGTCTTCCATGCTACTTGGCGTTTGCGCAACAAGATTCACTTCAAGGAGACTGAAACTAAACAAGTGAGCACTCAAAGTTTGATGAACGCATTTCATCGCCACTGCCTGCATAGCGAGGAGCTCGAACTGAACGGCAATGCAGTGATTTCAGTTCTTCAAGGAATGGGTTTCGATCCATCCAAGTCAAGAAGCTTACCTCAACCAAGTGACCGAATTTGGATTCTCCGACAATAATCAAGAAGTCTAAGTAGATACAACATAGCTAGCAAAACAAGTCCACTAACTAGTTAATCAACTTCTTCTTCTTTGTAGTAAATTTTCTCGATGGCGATTCTATTGCAAAGTTTCTCAACATGACTATGATGTTGCTTTTTGTCAGTTCTGGCAGCAGCAAGAGTAAGGAAGACCGAGTAACTTTTCAGCCGATAGCAATAGTAGAGAAGCACCAACATACATGCCTCGGATATCATGGCGCGACCAGCCTAGTAGATCTCACGAGAAATAATTTGACTGTCGTCTGACTTGCCGATAAATGAAGATGAGATGAACATTTGGCACGTGCAATAGTCGAGATACCTACTACATCGCAGCTACAGTGGTTGGTGTGCTACATTCTGTTTGTGGCGCCTCTGCTGTTGTGCCTACATTCCTTGCTACCATTACGATTTTTGGAGGGTACAATGGTCGGCAGCAAGAAGCATATTTTTTTTAATTTCAGTTGATCAAAGCTCAATTTGCTCCAAGGAGCTTTGCGTTTTATCTTGAGCTGAGATTACGCGTACAGCGGATCCAGTGTTCTTAGTAATACATACATACGGGGTGACAGTCATAATATGAATCCCCCCACCCCATCCCATTTTACTGCCGGGCCGGCGAGGCACCAGCGATTCGCTGGCAGGCATCGCTGGCAGGCATCGCTGGCAGTGAAGCCTGCCCACAGTCTCACTTTTAAATTTGCTCTTCACCACTCACCTCGGTCCTCAAGCCTACTGAACATCAAAAATGAAGTTCTGCCACATTGTTCTCCTGGTAGCTGCTTTGCTGGTTGCCTCCGTGGATCTCGCCTCTGCATCCAAAGACTCGAAGCTGACGACACACGAGAACAACACCCCTTCCAGAGGCTTCTGACTCAGAATTTGAGGGCCTACACTCCTGAGGATGAAGAGAGGGTTGTTTCTGTGAACCTCCCTGGCCTCGGAAAGATCTCAAATGCTCTTAAGCCAAGCAAGGCCAAGGAGCTTCAGAAACTGGTCAAGGCTGGCGAGTCTGCCGATGATTCTTTTATGACTCTGGGATTAGGCAAGGCGCTGAAGTTTGGACCAGGAGGTGATGTGGGGACGAAAACGGTGGCCAAGTTTTTCTCCAGCGACAAATTTAAGGCTTGGTCTAAGTATTCTGCCCACCTGAAACATAATGACCTGGACGCGATCCTTGCTACACTCACGAAAGCTTACGGCGAAAAAAACACGGCAGTCATCATCTTGTTGGGGAAGGATTCATTCAGTTCGCACACTGTCGCTAAGCGATTGGAAACGGTGCAGTTTGACAAGTGGTATACCGTGGACAACCGCGCACCGCGGACAAGGCCCTCGTATACGCATTTAAAGTCCCTCGAGGTGAAATTAACGATTTGGTTAGAGGACGTGGTCGGGTGGCGCTCATCTGGCGCAATTACGCCAACTACATTAGAAACCGAGCTGTATCCCCCTAACGCCAACGACAGATTGACACTCTGAGAGTAAGGATCACTCGCCATTGCACGATCATAAACACGAAGGATGTTTTTTTAACTGTCCACGGTTTTTAAAGTTTTACCTCTTCTTTCTCTGCAAGCTAGCGTTGCACTGGTTTCATTTTAACTACTTCGAAGTATTTAAAACATCGTTTAAGAAGATACTGTTTCTTCTTGTCTTGTTTATTATTATTACGTACTTCTACGTACAAACCAAGTCTTCGTGAATCTGCTGGAAGAAACAAGTATAATTTTTGTTCCATTGAGAATATTATTATCTGATTAGATTCTTTTCCAGCTTTATATTCGCGTTTTCCGACAAACACGCCCATGTTGTCTCTTTTTTCTTGACACCTTGCTGCAGTAAACTAAATTCCGAGTAAGCTTAGTGTTGATTTCACTCTAGTCTTCTTCAAAAGGTTGCTGCTCCTGTAGACACTACGATGACACTAAAATCTAAAATGGATGAAATGTTGACTGGTACTTACAAAAGTAGATGGCTGGCGGAAAGAGCTAAATAAAAATAAAACACTACGACTCACCTCCATCGTCCTCGTTGCAATAGATTCATCCCCTCAGGAGTATTGAATCTACTCACCGCATGCTAAGAATTCCTTTCGTGACAAGTACCAAGTCTCCATTCCTGTAGGTTTCTATTCCTACTTAGAAAACCGTCCTCTCTCCTATTGGCTAAAACTCATGCAGAACACCAAACTCAGATAAATAGGGGGATCGAAGCCCAACAGCTACAATAAGCACCGCCCACAGTCCCTGCCCCTGTATGCCAGAGACCTCCGAGCCGCCAGCCATGCCCAGCACCGAAGAGCGTGTCGCGCTGCGTTCGTCGGGCCCGAGCAGCAGCTCTTTAGCGTCTCCATCGCGCGCGCGACTGTTAGCTACAGCGGGAGTTGGTAGCGGACCTGCCGCACCGGATGAAGCCCATGCTGTGCGTCTTAACGTGCTTAACAGCAGCGTACAAGAAGCTCGAGACGCCCGCAACTCGCGCCTAATCATGTGGGCGATCTCATTGGTTAATTTACCGCAGATTGTGGCTGCTAGCGTCATTCTGGCGCTGCATTGGCAGGGAGAGACACTGTGCTATCGCATCCAAGTGTGGGTGTTGCTACACACGATCCACCTCATGCTCACACTGCTACTGGAATGGACTCTTTACTATTTAAACGGTGCACAAAGTAATAGTGCTATCAGACTTCGGGAGCAGTACATGACGCCGTTGAGTCAGCTCAAGTATGGGCTGGACCTGGCTGGGCTCTTCTGGTTCCTAGTTGGCAACATGTGGGTCATCAGTGACGGAGCGCGCTGCGACGACGGATCGGCCATGTACCAGTTGGCTCTGTGGATGATTGTCATCTCGTACGCCAAGATCTTCTTGCCGTGTTTGCTGCTTCTGGCTCTGCTGCCAATTCTCTGCTTCTGTCTTCCATGCGTCATCCGACTGCTGAGCAGATTGCAGGACCCTATGAGGGGAAAAGGAGCAACGAAAGAGGTAAGATTTCTGTTGAATTATTGTGGCTTTTTTTTTCGTTTTGTTATAACTAATTTGTTTTTCTTTTGAGTAGTTAATCGACCAGTTAGAGACCAAGATGTACACTGCTAATATGTTCCCACCGGAGGACGCTTGCTGCTGTATTTGTCTCAACGATTATGAGGCTACTCAATCGCTGCGCGTATTACCGTGCGCGCACCATTTCCACAAAGATTGTGTGGACGAGTGGCTTCTGGTGAATTCTACGTGCCCAACATGCCGCAAGTCCATCTTCGATGCAGTAGACACTGGAACTACCACAGCAACAAGTGAAGAAGATATGCTTCGGCGTGTGTGAGGGTCGCTACAAAGGGTCAGTGATGCAACTCAACTCTTATTTTCAGTTAATCGGGTGTTGATATTCTTGTAGCCTCGGAATCGGAGGCCGATGTAAACTCCTTACTTCTTTTTGAGTACTCGGCTATCCCTTATGACTTTGTGGAGGTGTTTTCTAAGCACGGCGGATCTGGAAATATGAACTCGGGTTCGGTTGTTGCCAGCCTTTGCTTGCATCCCTTTAGCAGTTCTGTGGAACAGATTTTTTCACAAAAGCAAGCAGGTAAGGATCGCTGTCGACTTGAGATGCTGATAGCAGGGCAGACAAACCTTCGAGATGCCTTGTACTTTCGTGGATGAAGTCGTTAACACCGATATCATCGTCATTTATCCCAGTGCTTTCGTCATACTCGAAATGTTCCTCTTCGTGATCATTTTCTTGTTCTTCAGCAGGAGCCTTGACATAGTCAGTCGATGATATGTCTTCGAGCATTCTCGTAAGAGTGAGAGCCTCTCCGTTTAGAATAAAAAGATCAGGAAAGGCCTTCGACGCCTTTGTAGTAGCACTGCTGTCTAGGGGGTTCCCGCTGAAATCGAGATCACGTAGACTTGGTAACTTTGTGGATAGCTCGAGGAAGTCGATGCTTCGGATTCGATTATTCTGTTCAGTGAAATTAAGGATGTGGTGTTGTTTCAACAGCAACACAAGGTTTAGACATACCGCAAGAGTAAGTTCTTCTAGCCGAGGTAGACTTGGCAGACTATCTGAAGGTCAAAACAACAAAATTACGTTTTTTCTGTTTTAGGATAATTAATTATTCACGAACCAAGTGAAGTCAATTGGTTGTTGGAGAGGTTCAAACTGCGAAGCAGTGGCAAAACAGGTAGGCCATCCAGTGAACGCAGCTAAGTTACAAGTATAATTCCCAAAAACTCTTTATCAATGTTTAGCAAAAAACGGCTAATGGAAGTGAACGCACCTCATTGTGCGCCACGTTGAGCTCCAGAAGGTTCAAACAGGCTTCAAGCTGGGCCAGACGCTGGATCCTCATCCGTGATACATCCAGCAATGCCACCAAGCTCACGTCATAGTGGCCGCTTCGGCGCTTGATGATGTCAGCAGTCAGCTCCATGGATATAGCTCCCAGTCACTCAACTGGCGGCTCTTTGAGGTCAAAAATATCTGAGACCCCACCCCAACTAAGTACAAAGCCACGAAGCCTTGAAATCCCTTTGTCAGACTGTCGGTTGGCAGCACTTTTGCTGGATGCAGGAGTCAACTTCAACTGAGACTGGTGGATTGCGATAGCCCTTGGGCGTTAGTGCCGGCTTCACGCGCTATTGAAGCTGCGACTCGATGACAAGCTTCAGGTCGAGGCTGCAGGTTCCATTCCCAGTCTCCAGCGTTCATTTACCGGGTTAAGTTAACAGTACCGGTAAGTTCTTGTCATCTTCAGAGACGTCCGTGCCCACCTGATGGGGACTTCATCGTGCTGTCGACGTGCACTCGGTCGACTGTGCTGCTTGGGAGCGAAAGGCAGTGGTCAATTCACGCAAATTGTCGTTAAACGATCTTCCTACGGTACGGCGACTTCAATTGTGGGCATCGCCCGACACGCAAGGTTTTCGTTGATCGACGGTCGACTCGAATCGCCAGAACGGTAACTTCAAGCAGCAAGCTCGCTCCATTCTGAGTCAGACCGGTACATGTACTGTAAAATGGATGTATCAGGAGCCTTAGCATCTCCAGCATTTTTACACGCCGTACAAACTCAAAACGACAAATGCTGGCTCCACAACATATTCCCCGGCACTACATGTACATGATTCACACATGATGCATGTAAGAAACTTCGCTTTCGGACTCATCTCCGAGCGGATCAGTGGAAATTCCGCAACTTGCGAACGGTTCGCCAAAGACGACGCACCAGCAGAACAGTGCGATGGAACTTCAACCACCACCCGAACCACTTCTCGAAGTTCGAGACTGGAAGTTCACTGGGGATGCTCTTACAGCAAATTAGCTGGCACGTTGCTAAACTTTGCCAAAAGCGCTCGAACCTACGACGTCTGAAGATACAAAAATGTACCAACTGCCAGCTTCAGCTCTGAAGCTTCCCGTCATAATTGGCTGAACATTTTAAGCTAGTCGACACTAGTCAGCGGCGTCACATTTGCGGCTGCTAAATTAACGCGAGCTTCCCATGGTTAATCACGTTTGTCCCGCACATAGGATACCTGTGCACATACATGTGCTGCCCCGCCAAGCAAAGCCGCTAAACATGGCGTCAACTCGCCTTTGGCTCTGATTTCCATCCCTGCGTTTAACGCCAGCCATCGCCTGACACGCAAGGGAGGCGATGACGTCGCGTTCGACTGACCGGCGTCAAACCAGCCGTGCAGCAAAGCTCGGTCTCTCGTCGCCCGCAGAAAACGGGCCGTATATATCGCTTCAACCTGGCAGTAAGGCATCCTCTAGGGTCAAGCTCTGAGCAGCAGCTTGCGCTCCCGGTTCCCGGATTCCCATTCCCCAATTGGCGGCGTCGTGCGCACTTGTTCCAGCTTCTTCAGCCCTTCTGCACTGTCAAACACAATGACCGACCCGTCCGTCCAGCAAGTGACTCCCCCGGCCAAGTCCTGTGGTGACAAGATCACCGGCGTGCTCGTGCAGCACTGGACGGTGCCCGACAAGCACCGGTCCGACGAACAGGACGAAGCTGAGCGGTATCTGCTCACTCTGTACCTCTTCGGCAAGTACATGACGCTGCGGTGGGTGAAATTCAACCGCTGGTACCTCTTCTTCGCGAGTTTCATGGTGCAGTTCTGCATCGGTTCGCTCTACTCGTGGTCGGTACTCAACAACCCCATCGACTTGCTAATCTACGGCGACAAGACCAAGGG
The DNA here is from genome assembly GCA_030027945.1 of Phytophthora plurivora. Taxonomy (NCBI): domain Eukaryota; phylum Oomycota; class Peronosporomycetes; order Peronosporales; family Peronosporaceae; genus Phytophthora; species Phytophthora plurivora. The sequence goes on from CP125258.1 coordinate 259,236, forward strand.
GATGGCTGTAAACGCTTTCTACATCGCCGTCGGCGTGTTCGGTACCTCGACCGCCATTATGGGACCGTGGATTGAGCGCAACGGCCCTCGTGCGGGTGTCGTGCTCGGAGCAACGTCGTTCTTGATCGGGTGTGTCATCAGTTGCATCTCCCTACACGCCGAGTCGATTGTCGGTCTGTACGTGGGCTACGGTCTGTTCTGCGGCTTCGGCAGTGGTTTATGCTACATTTCGCCCGTGTCGGCACTGCAGAAATGGTTCCCGGATTACCGTGGCGCTGCTGCCGGCTTCGCTGTAGGCGGCTACGGTGCCGGTTCGGTGGTGTGGGGCAAGGCCTACCTGCCGATCATCGACGCCACTAGCGTACCCGATCTGTTCATTGTCATTGGATGCGTCATGGCGTTCACCCTCTACTGCTGTGCTGTGTGTCTGCGTAACCCGCACTTTGACTTCCACGTTGGCGGCCTGAACATGCACGGTGAGGCCGTTCGCGAGGCGCAGGAGTCATTCCAACGTGGCGAGAAGTTAAGCGTCATGTCGGCACACGAGTTCGAGTCTATCCGGACCCCTACGGCCCGCGAGATGGAGGCCATGGTCGACCCGAACACGCACGACACGAACTCGCAGGTGAAGAAGATGACGCTGATCCAGGCCATCACGTCCCCGGACTTTATCTTCCTGTACATTATGTTCTTCGGCAACCAGCTCTACGGCCTCATCGTGCTGTCCAAGCTCTCCACCATGTGCACGACGCTCTTCGGCAAGACAGCCGACCAGGGCGCCGACATCGTGTCCATTAACGGCGCGTTCAACTGCGTCGGGCGTCTGCTGTTCCCACTCATCTCGGATGTGATCGTGCGCAAATTCAACGTCGAGCACGCCTTCGGCCGCAAGTGCCTCTTTTACTATGGCCTCGTCTCGCAGATCACCATCATCGCCATCTTCCCGACGCTGATCAAGAACGAAAGTTACTCGGCTTTCGTGGTGCTCGTGTTCCTGCTGACGCTGTCGTACGGCGGCGGCTTCGGTACGATCCCGTGCTTCTTGACGGACATGTTCGGTGCTTTCAACATTGGCGCCATGCACGGCTTCATCCTGACGGCCTGGTCACTGGGCGGCGTGGCTGGCGGTTTGACTTTCAACGCCAAGTACAACGCGGCTATCAAGGACGGTACCACGCCCGTGGACGCGTACGTGGACAGCATCTACAAGATTTTGATCGTGGTGTGCATTACGGGCATCTTCATCTTCATGGTGCGCACGAACCCGCGTGACCGGTTCGAGAAGGGCTACCACTACAGTCTCTTTGGCAAACGTGTGATCAGCATCAAGCCCAAGGACACAGCCGCGAACAAGGAGGACCTGCTGCAGAGCGAGGCTTAAGAATGCATGGACGTTCGTAGTATATGACGTAGCTCCAGAAGAGAAACGACCAACAAGTTTAGTGATTTATGTGCCATTCTGAAGCTCTTGCGGTTGAAGCTTTGCAAAGTTCACAACTAGCAAGATGCAGTGTCTCTTGTCTACTTTTGCCTCTTTTCTTGTAGCAGCTTCAATGTGCAGCGATTCCCTGATGTATGAAAAATGACCACCGCAAAACTAAAAAAACAACACCCAGTTTTGCAAGCATGGAGTCCAATGCACTGCATTGCGATGGTGTACCATGCATTCGTAACCACACAGCAACGATGACCTCGCCCGCCACCGGGTTGTGCATGTACATGTAGTAGGCACGGCGATAGCGATGGCGGCTTCTTGGTGGTGCAGCAAAGCGGTGCCGGTGGCATGGCCACCGTGATTGTTAAACGGCGAGGGATAGTGCTCAGCACCTTGCGTTTCCGCGTATGAGCATTTTCGTTGACACATTTCGGTCATGATCACTAGCGTTAAACAATGGCCAACGTCAGCACGGAGAAGCCTCGGGGTTTCTTGACGTCGAAAATCAACGAGGAAGTAACGTCGTGGCAGGCTGCCACTGGCAGCTCTCGTGCTGAACCAGACGTGCCGCCTTGTCGCTCCTAGCTCGACGTCACGACGGTCATCGCGGTGACGCCAGACTCTAGCCTAGAGAGTCAAAAAAATCTGCGCTGTGCGTCGCAAAGGCTTTTAGGACAATTCGCCCGAGAGAAGGATACTAAAAGGCGCTGCAGGCTCTGATATTGCCGTCTAGTGGGCGCGACATCGTTCGGCGCGCAAGGCCCTGTTGCCGTGTTGACACGTCCATCCCCTCACCTCGAACGTAGGCAGAAGTTAAAGGCGAGAAAAGGCGGCAACATGGGTGAAGCTAGTGGTGAAGTGAACTCGAACTCTCGCGCTCCGTAAAAGTCTAGGTAGGAACAGAGGTCGGCATTGCCGCAAACGCCGTAGCTGTAGCGGTAAGTCGAAGCCCGAGCACCATACCTTTCGATGCGGTCATGCTGCCTTGGTATCTGCTCGACACATGCCCTCAACTCGGATTAATTTCTCGATTACCACGAGACACACCCACCAGCACTAACATATTTCAAAGGTGTTGGCACTTACAAAATCCAAGTTCATGCAAAATATAATGGCACTTGTTTCAACAGTGTATTCATTTCCACATCCAGTCATCGCAGGAAACGCAAATTTATATCGCTTTTTCGCCAACTTCAACGTTCCACCACGTTGAAGTCTTTGGGAAATCCTAAAGGCTTCGGCTAGAGCTCCTCATGGTCAATGCCACCAGCGACTGCAGAGCTTCGGGTGCCAAATCCCCTTTGTCAACCTCCGTTCATTCCTCAATTGGCTCTCTCCACTGCAAGTCGAAACTCCGTTAACCCTCCAGACACTTCACCATGGGCGTAGAAGACGCTGCCACTGTTGATTCGACCCCGCCGACCAAGAAAACGTGTCTAAGGGCCACACAAGACGCGATCGCCGGCCACTGGACCGTCCCGCCCAAGCACCGCACGGCCGAGCAGGACGCGGCCGAAGAGTGGCTTGTCACGTGCTACCTGGGCAACAACCGCTACTTCTGGCTGCCATGTCTGCGCTTCACGCGGTGGTACCTCTTCTTCGCCAGCTTCCTGGTTCAATTCTGCATCGGTTCGCTGTATTCATGGTCCGTCTTCAACAAACCCGTCGACCTGCATGTGTACGACGACAACAAGGCTGGCCGCGCCGTCAACGCGTTCTACATCGCTGTGGGCGTGTTCGGCACTACGACAGCTATCATGGGGCCATGGATCGAACGCCACGGCCCACGAGCTGGAGTGGTCCTCGGCACATCGTCCTTCCTCATTGGCAACATCATTGTAGCCATCGGCGTGCACTACAAAGCCATTGCAGCCATTTACATCGGCTACGGCATCTTCTGTGGCTTTGGCATGGGTCTCTGCTACATTTCCCCCGTGTCGGCACTGCAAAAATGGTTCCCCGACTATCGTGGAACGGCCGCAGGCTTCGCAGTCGGTGGATATGGAGCCGGGTCTGTGGTGTGGGCGAAAGTTTACCTGCCGTGCATTGATGCCGTGGGGCTTTCGTCGACGTTCATCCTCATCGGCTGCATCATGGCCTTCACTATGTACGTGTGCGCTATCGTACTGCGCTCTCCACACCACGAGTTCGTTGTCAGTGGCTTAAATATCCACGGAGAAGCTGTGGACGAGGCCGACGAACTCATCCATCGCGGCGAGAAGATCAGCGTCTTGTCTTCCCACGAATACGAGTCCATTACGACACCTACAGCGCGAGATGTGCAGGAAATTGTGGAGCCAACGACGGCTACAAACACTTTGGTGCGAAAATTGACACTGATTGACGCGATCAAGACCCCGGACTTCCTGTGCATGTACATCATGTTCTTCGCTAACCAACTCTACGGTTTGATCGTGCTGTCGAAGCTCTCCAGTATGTGCACGGACATCTTCAAGAAATCTCCCGACCAAGCGGCCGATATCGTCTCGGTCAATGGCGTCTTCAACTGTTGTGGGCGATTGGTATTCCCTCTCGTGTCCGATGTCATCGTGCGCAAGTTTAACGTGGAACATTCGTTCGCCCGCAAGTGCTTGTACTTTTACGCGCTGGCGTCGCAGGCGGTCATCCTCGCTACGATCCCCATTCTCATGCGAAACGCCAACTACACTGGCTTCGTGGCCGAGATCTTCATCCTTACGGCCAGTTATGGCGGTGGCTTTGGCACGATTCCAGCCTTCCTGACCGATATGTTCGGGGCGTTCAATATCGGCGCAATGCACGGATTGATCCTTACAGCCTGGTCCATTGGCGGTGTCGTGGGCGGGATCACATTCAACCACACGTACGGCAACCAGATCGCGGACGGATGGGAGATCCACGAAGCCTACATCTACACGGTGCGCCGCATCTTCATCATTGTGATTGTCGGCTTTGTCGTCCTCTTCTTCGTGCGTACAGAGGCCGCAGATCGGTTCGAGCCTGGCTACCACCTGAGCATCTTTGGCAGACGCGTTATCAGCATCAAGGGCAAGCAGCCGCAGAAGGAGGAACCGCTTCTTGATGCGGCGTAAGTGTGCGCGAACGAATGCGACCAGAGTCTGGACTAATTGAAGTAGGGGAGGAATGTTGTCCATGTTTAGCTGTGGTTCGAACAGAACAAAATATACAAAATTCATTGCCCAGGGTTGGATCTTAGTAAGTGGTGACAAAACTTTCGATGGCACAGCTTCGGCATGTGCGTAAAGTGGGAACGCAGTTGAAGTTGCCTGGTTAGCCACTTTGCCACACGTTTTACCTAACCAGTTGGCACAAAGTTCTCAATTGAACTACGGTATCCTAATATTGTTCAGCTTTCGTTTCTAGGATAAGATCGTTCTGGTCTCGTCTTTCCCATTTTTAATTGCCATATGCAAGTTAAGTAACACACTTTTCGTGGCGCCATGAATTCACCTCTTCCACAGTGTTGGCTATTTCACACAGAGCTCCATCTAACAGTGAAATTCCCTCATTCCTCTTTCGGCGAGCTCCTGATCAAGGAACTTCTCCCTTACTGGTCTCCTGCATCGCTTCTTGAAGCTTTGATTGTTCCAGTACAATGTCGAGTCAAGCCAACAAAACTTGCTTGCCATCAGTGCAAGCAAAAATCGCCAACCATTGGACTGTGGCAAGAAAGCCTTGCTCCCTGGAGCAGTACGACGCCGAAGAGTGGCTGTTTACGTTCTACCTCGGCAAGGATCGTTATTACTCGGCGAAATGCCTTCGATTCTCCCGGTGGTACCTGTTTTTCGCGAGTTTCCTGGTCCAGTTTTGCATCGGATCGTTGTACTCCTGGTCGGTGTTCAACAAACCCATCGACGACTACGTGTACAATGACCCGAAAGCTGGTCACGCCGTTAACGCGTTCTACACCGCAGTCGGCGTCTTCGGTACGACAACGGCCATAATGGGTCCTTGGATCGAGCGTAATGGTCCTCGCTGCGGTGTGGTGCTTGGTACGTCGTCGTTCCTACTGGGTCACGCCATCGTGGCTGTCGGCGTGGCACACAAGGCCATCGCTGCTGTCTACCTCGGCTATGGTCTGTTCTGCGGCTTCGGAATGGGTCTTTGCTACATCGCCCCAGTATCTGCACTTCAGAAGTGGTTTCCGGACTACCGGGGCACAGCTGCAGGCTTTGCTGTTGCTGGATATGGTGCCGGAGCTGTGGCTTGGGCGAAAGTTTACCGTCCGTGCATTGAAGCGGTGGGTGTACCCTCGACCTTCTTGGTGGTTGGCTGCATTATGGCTGGAACGATGTACTTCTGCGCTATCGTGCTGCGTACTCCGCACTTAGAGTTCACGGTTGGTGGTTTAAATATGCACGGAGAAATGGTGGACGAGTCCGAGATGACAACAGGCAACGTCGCTCCTGTCACGTCAAAACTCCAATATGAATCTACAGTGTCCGAGAACGAAATCGACTTTATCATCAGTACGAACGCTCAAGTCCGGAAACTGTCGCTAATTGACGCCATCAAGTCCATGGACTTCCTCTGCATGTACCTCATGTTCTTCGCCAACCAGATCTACGGTCTAGTCGTGCTCTCCAAGCTGTCCAACATGTGTACGGACATTTTCGGTCGGTCAGGCGACGAAGCCGCCAACATTGTGTCGATCAACGGAGTGTTCAACTGTTTCGGACGCCTCTTCTTCTCGCTGTCGTCGGACCTTGTGGCCCGCCACTTCAATATCGAGCATGCATTCGCGCGCAAGTGTGTGTTCTACACGACGTTGATCCTGCAAGTGGTGATAGTAGGCACCACACCAATGCTCATTCGAAACAACAAGTACATGGCCTTCGTGGCGGAGATTTTCGTCCTGACTGCCAGCTACGGAGGAGGTTTCGGCACGATTCCTGCTTTCCTCACGGATATGTTTGGTGCCTTTAACATTGGCGCGATGCACGGACTGATCCTTACGGCTTGGTCGATTGGAGGTGTCGTCGGAGGCATCACTTTTAACAACGCGTACAGCAGCCACATTGAAGCTGGAGTGTCCATCAGCGAGGCCTACATCTCGACGGTGAACGATATCTTCATCATCATTGTCGCAGGCCTTGTAGTGCTGCTTTTTGTGCGTACAAACCCGATGGATCGCTTCGACTCGGGCTATAACTACAGTATCCTAGGCCGACGGATTATTAGCATCAAGGGCAAGGAGAAAGCCCCAAAGAAAGACCCACTGCTTCAGATAATCTAAATCTTGGAATAAATAATTTTGTACTTCTGCAATTGGATTTATATATTTTTAAAAAAATTGAAAATATATTGGCACCAACCGCCTAAGTTCGAGTCCAGACCCAGTTTAATCTACAGGAAATCAAAAGATAAGTCCTAGGATAAAGCTGTAGGGTAACCATAATTCAGTAACGTGAAACACGTGTTTCTTCTTATCCTTTTGATTGTGAGCAAAGCTTTCTTTAAAGCGCTGTCCTTTCGTCAACACTGCAAGAGTTCATGTAGTACGTGTAGTTTTCCGCTGTATGATCTAGCTTAATTCATTTTAGAATTTGTCACAAGAGCAAGACAAACCACACGACACCTCGTACAGCATTCGCACGAACAAAACATGGGATTCAGTATTTTCAACAAGGAAGAGGCCAAGAAGGAGGCACCGCTCGAATGCCCAATGAACAAGGAGACGTTGGGCTCAGCTACGTGGTCGCTGGTGAGTCAAATATCCTACGCAGGTGCTAGTTCCAGTTCTAAATCTCTCCTGCTTGTTTGGATTTTGTGATACAGCTCCACACCATGGGCCTGGCGTACCCGGAGAATCCGTCCAAGGAGTATCAGAAGAAGACGCGCGCGTTCATCGAAACGTTTGCGCTCTTGTATCCGTGCCCGCCTTGCGCAGAGGACTTCCAGACAGAGATTGCCAAGTCTCCCCCACAGTAAGTAATCTGGTCTTTCCTTTGACCGATAAATGCCAATCTGACAAATCTCTTCGTGTGTACCAGAGTGGCGTCGCAGACCGAGTTGTCACTGTGGCTCTGTGAGCAGCACAACCTCGTGAGCAAGAAGCTGAATAAGCCGACTTTCAAGTGCACGATGGAGAATCTGAAGGAGCGCTGGTGGACTGGTGCCCCTGGTTGCAACGAGTGAAGAGGGCAGACACTTTGTGGGACGAGCTGAATAACTCGTGTCCTTCATATCTCGTTCTGTTCGTATTTTGGCAACTTACATTGGTGATTACCACCCGTAAGAAATAAACGAACATTCATCTGTGTCTTATGTTGTTAAACATTAAAAAAAAAACGTTGCTGTTTTGCTCAAAATCTCAACCCGTGTGATCGCGTTTGAGAATGGAAATGCTGGCTCTCAAGTCCAAAAGTACAGCCTTCTTTGCAAAGTGAGGCCTAAGATTGCGCGAGGTTCTAAATTTTGAAACAATCCACCAGATATTCGCTTTTCCTGTTATCATGGATGGTTTGGCTTTCGACAAATTGTCATACAAAAGTAATCGCAAAAAATTCGGCTGTTATCCAAAAGCTTCTTCCTTGTCGTTGTTCATTCTTCAAATTGCACCGACCAACGCAATACAACTCGACCCCATTGAAAAAAAAAGATGTCGCGTTCTCAATTCCTGCACTTGCTCGTGTTAATGGCCCTGACTTTCGTTGGTTGTTCAGCTACGCTCCAAATGTGCAACAGCTCTCAGTTGAACACCATCAAGTCCACCGCGGAAGCTCGTCCTCTTAGCTATTACCTCGGCATCTGCAACACACTCAGCTCGTACCAGATCTACCCGTTCACTGAGGCCCCGACTGGCGATTCTCAAACCCATATCTGCAATCAGTTATTCTGCCGAACCGGTTTGAAGACGTTTTTCAAGTCGCGCAGCGTTCCCCAATGTTACATCACAATGAGTGGAGAGTCAATCACTCCTCACGCTCATCTTCAGTCAATCTGCCTAAACCTAATGAATTCGTGATCAGCAACCTCTCTACTCCAACTTTCTCCAGTTTAGCAAATTCCTTAATTTGAATAGTTCTTTTTTAAATAGTCCTGTTTTAAGTCAAAGTCGAGTTCGTGCATCCTAACCAGGCCTCTTCAACTGGATCACATGGATCTCCCACACCACGTTGAATCTGCAGCTTACGCATAGCAACATACCCGACTGACGTAGAGCAGTTGATGACCACCATCCGAGTATTGTAGCACATTCCTTCCACTCCATTCAGCATACACTTCCTGTATTTCACTCCGTTGCACAGATCGTCTGTCGAATATTTACTTGGCGCCGCTTTCTCGTGGCTGAAGGGGGCAGTCTCAGGGGGACATATCACTCCTCCAAAAGTTGCGAGGGTGGTGTTGTCCTCTGCGAAAATCCTTTTCTCAGTGCAAGTTAAAGGATATTTTTCGCCTGTAATGGGCAAACATTGGCCTTCCGTCATATTGCAGGTGCCCGATAAAAACCCGTTGCAACACACGGCGCTTCTAGCTGTCAACACGAAGTATTTCATACTTTTCAGAGGTTGAACGGACGGCAACGTTTCAACGCGTGGCAAATGAGCGATGATGGTATCGGCCAAGTCAGATAGACCTTCAAAGCTCGGTAACTCTAGGAGGGAGTCCATGACGGCTAGCGTTAAGTAACGCAAGTTTTTGAGAGAAGAAAGCGACGGCAATTGCTCGAGATCTGGATGAACTCCGATGTGTAGGAACGTGAGGTGTGACATGGTGTCAAAGATGCCGTTCGCCATAGTCTGAAGTCTTCTGCTCGTGTAATCTCCCTCGATATGCCTGAAACAAAAAGATAAATTAGTTGATAAATTCATTCTAAGTATCAGGGACAACTTACAGATATTCGAGACGCGAGAACTCAGATATCCATTCTGGAAGATATTCAGTTTTGGCATAAACCAGGATTAACTGTTCCAGATTATGACAGTTTTTCATCTCTTCTGGTAGTTGCGGAACTGCGCGATTGATAACTTGAATAATACGGAGCTCTCCAGCAATTGCTAGTTCTGCCAGGTGAGCGGTTGTATCAATGGGATTCGTCCATTCCGCGTAAGTTGTTGGTGCAATTTGACGGTCGGCAAACACTAAGCACGTGCAATGTTTTTCTCCGTAGTTCCATTGATAACTAGCAAGAACGCATTTGTCGTACTTGCCGCACAAATCCAATGTGGACTGAACAGCTCCAATCGAATAGATGAACATGCAAATGCCAGCAACCAAGAAAACAACCGAAAGAAAAAGTTTGGGAACGAAATGTTCCCTGAATTTCGGCTGGGAAAGCGTTTCCGAAATTCTTTTCGTGATGGTAGCTGTGATACTCCCTGTCCGTGACTCCCTTGTCTCTGGCTTTATCAATGCCTTGCGCTTCCGTTCGATTCGTCGCTCATGGTGGTTGTGAATCAAAGTTAAAATGATTTTCCGCCACTTGTACAGTGACAATAGGTTTAGAGCAGATTTATAAAATAAGTTTGCGCCGGAAGAAAACTGCAAATAGTGGAAAGCACTGCAAAAACTCGAAATTTGGGACGGATCTCCAAAAATCCGAGCCACATTGTCAAAAGATCCAGGACCAAGTGTATCCATTCTCGTGAGGAACTCTTCGCGATCGAAATGGAATGTGTCGACGTAGTAAATGAGAACCACTAGGGGAGAAAAGACTGCAAAGAATAAATCAAAGCTACATGTAAAGAACGAAGTGAGTCTTGTGGATATAGAAAATATAAGCATTTACAAACGTACGTGTAGTAAAGCCGAGCAATGATCAGATCAGGGTCCACCACGTAATGTTGGCTTCGGTAAGAAGTTACGAGCCAGTTGCAGAGCAATAAAACGGAGTAATAGTAGATGATCGCAGTTGGAAAGCCTTTTCGGAGGTAAGTCGCCAGTGTGAGCGTCTGGAAAACGAGCTTCGGGAGATCTAGAGCCGCAGTCTGCATTATCAAGAGCAACAGAACGTGTAAAGTCAAATCGACTACAAACATTAGAGTTTAGTAGCTGCACGTACGAAATAATGCTCTCGAATATCCGCCGGTAATTTACAAACCCACCCCACAAAACGCTGGACAACGTTTCCCTTCACTTTCCTTTGTATTGCAGCTACTGGAGCTGTAGAAATATCCTCGGTCTCTTTCGGTGCACCGGCTCGGTAGAAAAACATCATCGTAATTGCTAATCCAGAGTAGCCGATGCCAAATATCGAGAGTAGAACCACCGACGACACCACAATGGAAGTTTCCGGTTTAGGAAGCAGCCAGAATTCGCCATTGTCAAATGTCGTCGTGTTCATGATCATATTCGCGATTGTATCGGCGTGTACTTGTATAGCAGCCATCATAAACGTCCAGGCAGCCGAGACGATGAACATGATGATCATTGGAACTCCCAATACCCCGAAAACGTCGTAAAAAGTGGCAACTTCAGTCGCGACAATACTTACGACAGTAGGGGCGAAGTCATGTAGCGACGCCCAGGAGCTTTTGGATGATAGCGACGGTAGCGAAGGTCTTGGCGCTGCTGTGTCAAGCTTCGGTGTCTCATGCTGTTGGGGGACGTCCACAGCTTCCGTCTGGTTTACTAACGTTTCTAGAGATACGTCCATTGCGGGCACTGTAGAATTCACCGCGCTTGGAGGGTCTCCAGTCATCATGTGCCGGGGATATCTGCACAATGGCAAAGCGTCGACCAAATGAAATCGTTACAAAAAGCTCTAAGTTCGTATTCCTGAAACCTACGGAACCTAAAAGTATATCCTGGTAATTTATCAGTTGTAATCTATTGCACGTGAACTATCACCATTTTGTTATCGTGTTTGCCTTGACTCGTTAAAATTAAAAATTCAATCCTTCATCACAAATACATAATTTTGTTTCTTTCAGTTTTTAACTTTGAATCAAAAGTAAAAAAACTGAAAGAAACAAAAAAAAAATGATTTTAAATTATTTTCTTGTGCTCCCAAAAATACAAAGAAAACGCACAAACGATGGAGCTGAGGGTAGTGAACTCCGTTCTACACCATCACCCCTCTGTCGGAGCTCTCCACCACGTCGGACCAACCATCTCGAGGTTTCTTGGTCCATCTGCACACTTACCCTTCCATCGTGCATGCACTTTCGGCTCAATTGCTCTGCTGGATTGGATATGGAACGCCAGCTGCACCTCCGTTGCCACGCGTCCGTCAGGATGGTCTCTAGCCAATTTCCTCCGATCGGACCCCCACTATCATCGATGGGAGTTCTTGAGATCCATGGAAATAGCCGCAAGTCGTGGGGATTTGGAGGTAATTGAATGGTTGTTCACCCATTTTTCAGACTGCAGCGTTCCAACGGAGGCTGTTGCAGTTGCTGCCAGCAAAGGATATTTGGTCATTCTGCAGTACTTACTAGACCATGATTCATACAACCAGGGAACGACAAGGATCAACGTCAAGAAAAGAAAAGTGGTTACCGAAAGCGGCGAACTGGTTAGTTCTCCAGCTTCAGCTAAAACCACACATGCTGTCTTCTGGGATACATGTATAACGGAACCTTACAACAAAGGACTGGTCAAGGTGGCTATTGACAATGGCCATATCGATACAGCTCGGTGGTTGTTCGAAAACATCCCCACTGAAAGCGACGGAAGAAACGCCCGAGGAGCAATCGAAGCTGCTCTGAGCAGGAATGACATGGAACTAGCCGAATCTTTTGTGCCACCAAATAGGCACGTGATGGAGTACGCCGATTATTGTACTGGAAACATTCAAGTGGTTGAGCGCATGATCGATTGCGGATACTTGCAAGAAAATAGTGACTATGGCGTCGTGGCGATCAATGACTTAGTGGCTTCTGGTCGTTTAGATCTGATGCAGACGGTTGCAAACCTCCGGTATTCTCCTCCACGAAACAAAACGGAGTGGTCGAAGGTGTGGCAAGATGTTCTCAAGGAAGTGTGCTATCATGGCGACACTGCGATGGTCCAGTGGGCGCTTGTGCATCCGCTGGGGCGTCAAGCTTGTCAGCTGCTTAAGCGTAATGATGAATTGTCCCACCTCTTGAGGAACGCTGTGGCTGGAGGGAATGGCGTTAAAATACTGCAAAGCTTGAAAGACTCGGGTGCAGCTGACAAGTATGGACCAGCGTTGATCGAAGCAGTGGCGAAAAACGATATGAACTGTATTCAGTGGCTGCTGGATAACTTCCCGCGGTCGGAGTATTTTTCAGCTTATTGTGTGCTGGATGAAGCTGCGAGGCGGGGGTATCTTAACATTTTGGAGTTCTTTCAAAGCCTACCCTCGGCTCCTGGGTGCAATCCAACAACAGCCAAGTTACGAAAAGTAAAACGGAGCAGCTTTATGAATGTAGCATCTAGAGATGTTTACAGGAAGGTATTGGACGACAGACACTGGCAACGCTCTAGCTGGGATTCAACAGACGCCATGGACAATGGACGCCTACCAAAACTGAATTAAACTCGACATATCGTGAATGTCTAAATTTGTCTCTAAATATAAATTGTGTAGAGGTCGATAAATGTGAGAGGTCGCCCAATATGTCGGGTCAGTTAAAAGAAAAGGACATTAAACTAACTAAAGTTTTTCGAAATGGTTTGTTCCATCGTGGAACCCGAGCTGGGTTCACGCATATTGCTCCGCGATATTTTCGTACTCTACTATTAAATGCGAAGTATTTATCAGCGGGTTCTTCCTCACCCGGAAGCGGGTGGGTTGCGAAGGGCGGTTAGCAATACAACACCTCCATCTCTAGGGGTGGTGGTGACTGCAAGCACTCCTGAAGGATCACGATCACGGTTCTTTCCTGGCCTAAAAGCCGAAGACTGGAAGAAACTCATCCAGCCTCTCGACGAATTGGAGCAACACCCAATGATACAACTTGGATGTCCCCGAGGGCGTGTACATCAAACTCTCACTCAGGTACTTTGGCTTCGACGGTGTCTGGTACCTGTCGTTCACGATTTAATGCTGAGGCTATTCTTTGGAGACCTCATTGTCGGATCAAGGCTCTTCTTCATGCTTACTAGCAATCCGAATGCACAACTTTGTGTCCGGGACGGCTGCGATTCAATTGAAACATTGGAACATTGTTTTCTCACTTCTCCGGCGCTAACGCAAATGTGGCGAACACTGTGGAGTCAATGGCGAAGGGCTTTTCGAAGCACCTTGGAGTGGAAGCTTCTGCTGTTCCCGTCCAACAGAGACGTTGCTAGAGGGTGGAGAGATGACCAGGAGAACCTGTTGCTACTGTGGAAAATACACACTGCGATAGTGTTTCACGCAACGTGGCGGCTGCGCAATGACATTTACTTCGGCGAAACACAAGCGGTGACGCCAAATATCGCTAACTTGCAGGCTTCATTTCGAAGCCACTGCCATTTCCTGTTTCGGCATTCATCTGATTGGAATATTGACGGCGGAGCGCTTAATCGAGTGCTTACGCGCTTTGGGTTCGTGTCAGAACAGACTGAACTTCTTCCTAACCTCCCACGACAACGAATATGGACTCCGCGATGCTAGACGTAAGACACTGGTAATAACATAGGTCTGCAAGACGTAAGTCCAACTAAAGTTAATCAACTTTTACCTACCTAAAAGCAAGACTAAATTTATGACGGCATGGCGCGCCGACCCTTCGTCTCGTGAGACGATTTTTTCGTCTCACGAGATATAAGTTGTCTTAAATATGCTTATGCAGGCGATTTATTGAGTTTTGGTAGGCGTCCAATGCTGCAGCTAACGGACATTTAAAAACTGTGCAGTGGTTGCACTCCAATCGAACGGAAGGCTGCACAACGGATGCGATGGATTGTGCTGCTGCGAATGGCCACTTAAACGTGGTCAAGTGGGTTCAAGCAAATCGCAGTGAAGGGCTGACGACAAAGGCGATGGATGGAGCTGCGATGAATGGACATCTACATGTGGTGAAATGGCTACACGAACACGCAAGTGCCGGATGCACTTCGAACGCGATGGATCTGGCAGCTGAACACGGACGTTTATCAGTGCTCAAGTGGTTACATGCAAACAAAACTGAGAGATGCACGAGCAAAGCTATGGAGGAATCTTTGCAGAACGGTCACCTCGCAGTTGCCAGTTGGCTCAAACGAGAAGTATTAATAACTATACCCAACACAGTGCATTACCTTCAGTACACGTACATGTATTAATTCATTCCGCAATTTTCCTCTCAAGAATCAAACCTCACCAACATCCACCCAAGACACCATGCGTGTGAATTTTCTGCTCGTGGCGGTAGCCGCTCTCGTCGGGATAATCGATGCTTCCGTTGCAGCTACTAACGACACTGTTGCCAAGCTTGGCATGGCGAACCCGGCGTTTGCAGCTAAAAGCTACAGCCACCGATCTCTGAGGCTGCGCAAGGACGATGTTACCGACAACGAAGAAAACCCGAGCGATGACGACAATGTGCAAGAAAACAGAATGTGGTCGTTCAACGCCCTGTCCAAAGCCAAACAGGCCCTGGAAGATAAATTGGCTCTAACTGCAGTGGCATCAAACTTCGTCGGGAAGTCGACTGATGATATGGGAGAGGTTATCAAAAGTCTGACCCCAGAACAGATCAACACGATCTTCGACACGGGCGAAGATTCGATTAAGAAAATCCTCCCCGGGTTCCACGCTGGAATGGATGCCAGCAAGTTCGACGATTTAATTAGAAGACTACCACAGGACCAGCAAGCTCTGATGTTGAGTGCGTACTCGAAGTACCTTCACAACAACGGAATGTTGTAGGTTTAAAACCCCAGAAGAAGAAGGAATCGTTTCACAATTCAATTTCAATTTCACTTTCAAATCCAATATCACATTTAGAGCTATTTCGCGCATTTGCAGGAATGTTTACAAAATTTGGGAAGGCATATCACAAAATTTGTATCAAAGCATTTTCCTACCAATGTGTTATTGCTCACTTCCTGGTACAACCCAGCCAAACTTCCACTAGTGGATCGCACGGATCACCAACATTGCGTTGAATCTGAAGCTTTCTCATAGCGATATACCCGGACGTCGTCTCGCAGTTAATAACCATCATACGGGTGTTGTAGCAGATCCCTTGGACGCCATTGAGCTCGCATTCCTTGTACAACGTGCCATTACACAGCTCATCAGTCGAATATTTGCTTGGGGCCGATTTCTCCCTATCCAGAGGAATTGATGGCGGGCAGATTGCAGCACTACTGAATGACTCGAGGGTTTTCTTGTCCGTTGGGGAAATCCGCTCATCCGTGCAGGTTAAAGGATATTTTTCTCCGGAAATTGGTAAACATTGGGACTCCGTCATGTTGCACGAGCCAGAAATGAATCCATTGCAGCAGATGAGGCTTCTAGGTCGGATAACCATCGAGTCGAGGCTGGTTAAAGGCTCTAACGACGGTAAACGGGGAGCGCGAGGTGCATGGACAATGCTCAAGTCACTGACCGACGTGAGACCTTCGAAACTTGGGATCTCCTTCAGAGAATCCAGGACCGCGAGGGTTAAATATCGTAATTTCTTCAGAGATGCCAGGGACGGCAGCGCTTCTACGTCCGGGAGGGTTCCTAAGTGCAGGAATACAAGGCGCCCCATGTTATCGAAGACTCCATCCGCTATGGTTCGCAGTCTTCTGCTCGTAAAATCCCCCTCGATATGCCTAAATCATAAAAACAATGTTTTATCAGCATTAGCAACGGTTTATCAAATATTTACTTCGAGGTATCAACTTACATGTATTCGAGGTGGGAGAACTCGGACAGCCAGTCTGGAATCACCTCCATCTTGGTATAAATTAGAATGAGTTGTTGCAGTTTAACGCACTTTTTCAACTCTTCCGGTAATTCCGGAACCGCACGATTAATAATCTGGACGATACGTAATTCCCCAGCGACCGCGAGATCCGCAAGATTCGTGGTCGTATCTTCGGGATCTGTCCACTCAGCATACGTAGTCGGTTTACTATGGCGATCGGCAAACACTAGGCATGTGCAGTGTTTTCGGCCAAAATTCCACTGGAAACTCTGGACCACACACTTGGAATAGGTGCCACACACGTTTTGAGTGGAGACTACGGACCCGAAAGAGAATACCAGCACGAAAACTCCCCACACGAGAAAAACCAGCGACAGCAGCAGCTTCGGGATGAAATGGCGACCGAATTTCGGCTTTAGGTTGGCGCTGGAAAACGTCTTGGAGATCGCGTGTTTGAAGCTCTGCGACCGTGATTCTCCGTGGGAAATGGGTCCAACTAGAGCTTTCAGCCTGCGCTCGGCTTGCCGTTCGTGGTGGTTGCGGATCAACGCCAGGATGATCTTGCGCCATTTGTACAGGGATAGCACGTTTAAAGCAGACTTGTAGAAGAGCGTCGAGCCTGAAGAGAACTGTAAATAGTGGAAGGCGCTGCAGAAACTGGAGATTTGAGACGGTTCGCCGAACACTCGAGCCACATTGTCGAATGTACTGGGACTGAGCGTCTCCATTCTGGTGCGAAACTCTGCACGATCGAACTGGAACGTGTTGATAAAGTAGACGAGGACCACGAGGGGAGCAAATACTGCGAAGAAAAGATCAAAACTGAAGAGAAAATGTTACTACAGTAGATAAAAGTCTCAATATAACAGATCAAACGTACGTGTAGTAGAGTCGAGCAATGATCAGGTCTGGGTCGTTCGCGTAATGCTGGCTCCGGTAGCAAGCTACTAGCCAATTCATGAACAGCAGGATCGTGTAATAGTAGATAATCGCAGTGGGAAATCCGTCCAGGAGGTACGTATAAAGCGTGACACTTTGAAAGATAAGCTTCGGTAGATCAAGCGCCGCGGTCTGTAGATTTTTCAACAAAACTATTAGCGGGAGATAACGTAACGTTAGCAATGATTAACCTACGAAATAGTGCTGTCGAATATCAATAGGTAGTTCTCGAAACCAGAGAATAATCCGTTGAAACGCGTTATTTGGTGCCGTGTTCTCCATTTCAGCACTCGACGTTATTGCAGTTGGGTGGGAAGTAGCATTCGCCGCTTGTTTATCGTCAGTCTGATCTTTAGCTCGGTAAAAGAACAACATAGTGACTGCTAGAGCCATGTATCCGATCCCAAAGAGTGATAAAAGCACGACAGAGGAGATAATAATTCCTGGTTCAGGTTTCGGTAGCAACCAGAACTCGCCATTGTCAAAATGGGTCGTATTCATGATAGAATTAGCCATTTCATCCGCGTTCGCTTGAATCGCAGCCAGAACGAAAGTCCAAGCGGCCGAAAGCAAGAAAACGATGATCATCGGCACTCCCAGAAACCCAAACACGTCGTGGAAAGTGGCCACTTCAGCCACAACTGCATTCACAACAGAGAGGCGAGGTTCCAGTCCAGACAGTCTTGGTAAGAGCCCTGACACTCGTGAAGGTCGGAGATTTTGGCTGGGAATCACCTCTGCGTCTGGTTTCGTCTTAGATCTTCGCTTATGGCTTGATACATCATCGGTTTGCGCTACAATGAAGTCAACTTGATCCACTTGAGCACATTGAGGGTCAGAGTCATCGTCTTTCACCTCCAGCATCACTGCCGAGTAGCAAAAGCAAATAGAGTTGCAAGAGAGTCGAGGGTTACTTGTCCCAGAAGGGTCCGTTTTAACTATGAGAGAGCGTGAAACTTCTGATGAGTATTATTCGCCGTGTTCGCTACATGTAGCAAGGCTCCTTGCAAGGAGTTTATTTTTGAAATCTATTTTTGTTTTTGGAAAGGAGTTTATTTTTGAAATTTATTTTTGTTTTTGGAAAGGAGTTTATTTTTGAAATCTATTTTTGATTTTGGCAAGAAAATATTTCGCCTTCCAAGTACTTCGAAGTAGTATTTTTTTAAAGAACTTTGGTACATTATACACTTTCCTGTGGAGCGTGGTGGCTGCAGAGCCACCGTGTGCGACTTAAAGCTGTGGATCTTTCAGTACTCACATCACAGCGTTGCAACGCTGCCCAACTGCTTCGTTCAGCACGAGACACCAAGTCTTCGTCGCTCACCAGCGCATCCAACAGATTTCGGACATATTCGCGTTTTTCCTTGCAGAAAATGAGCCCACTGAGTTGATCCAGAACCTCTTGAGCTTTATCTTGGTCTCGAGTCTTCAATTGCTTCTCCATTGGTGCTAATTCCACTTCGTTCACAGGGTTCACCGTAGCTAACTCCATCCGTTCCAATGCGCGGTAAAATACACCGAGTTCTTCCCACTGTTGAGGTCCTGTAAGTCCACTGGCCTCTCCTACATTTAACCCGCCCGAAGACATAGCGCGAGCCTCGAGGAATAGCATCGTTTCTCGTACCAGAGGCATCACCAGAGGCAGCAAAGACGAAGGCACACTCGCTCCGTACTTAGTCGAAGCGGAGATACTGCACGGAACAGTATCCGACTCGCACGATTCACACAGGAAGACAAGAGGGAAGCGCAATTCATCCGCACGTTGTTGCTGAAGCTTCTTGAGCTTGGAAACCCACTGGTCGATGGAGAAGACACTCGCCAATTCGACTTGAAGCTCCATTGGAGGCAGGAAAAGCCACAGACTGGGAGGTAAAGGCTCCGGAGCGACCCGTTCACAAGTCCTAACCTCCTGTTCCTTGCCACTCGCTTCACGTTCCGGTTCACTTGAGATTGAAGTCTTCTCTTCGATAATAGCTGACAGCATTCGAGGCACGACTGCACTTTTTACTGTAGTCGGTCGTGAAACTTCACGTTCTTTAACTTGGAACAGCTCGTGCTTTGAAATTGCCTCAACGGAAGGTCTCAATGCAGACGATCGGTGCAAACAGTGGGCTAATAGCTTCTTCATATCGTCGTTAGGCACGAATTGATCGATGGATCGGCTGAAAAAGCACTTGGGGACTTCTCCATCTGAGGAGCTAAGACGTTCAAAGACTTCGAGAGGACAAGTGCAGCCCTTGAACTCTTCCAGCGGACGGCCAGCAGCATAAAGTTTGAGAAGCAGTACGCCAAGACTCCAGATATCCAGTGAAGGAGACGTCCGAGAGCTTGGAATTTCTTCTAAGACAAGCGTAGCCAACTCAGGAGCGATACATTCCGCCTCACACACTGCAAGAAGGTCTGGATCGGGACAGGGGATCTTGTGGCCAGCTCTGGACGCGTGTTCGAGCCCCCAGAACTTCAAACGACCATCAGGAGAGCAAGCAACCAGACTTTCAGTGTGGAAAGCTCCATGGACAAGCCCTCGGGCGTGGAGAGCACGTAAAGCACTCACAACCCGACTGATTTGCAGCTCTAAATGCTCTCGAGAGGTTGTCAGCTGTGTTTGAAGCGAAATGCAGCTCGGTTTATCCAAAACCAGGATGCAACAGCTCAGCTTGACCGTATCAACCTCCAATTCGTACTCCAACGCATCGTCAAACAGTCGAGGGGCGAAAGCTCGAGTCAAATCGTCGTGTTGCAAGCAGGAAAGCGCGTAGCTCTCTCGACCTGCGAGATCCGCGTCTTCTTCAATGAAAATCTTAAGTACAAGTTGGCCAAGAGGAGCTGGGTCGATTGCCGTATCCTCCGACATTCGACCGGTAAGACGGCAATCGATGAAGAAAGCTAGGGAACTCTCCTCGATCTGAGTCCCAGACTGGAAGGAATACTGGTACGCGTTCACTGTCAATGAAGTACTGGGATGTGATAATAGCTTCTCCAGTGCTGATCGGAGGGCAGTTCGAGCTGCAATTCGCGCAGAACCACTCGCTGTGCTGTAGGTACTGAGCAATTCAAGTGAGTTTCTGTCTTCCCGTCTCGAGATTTGTCGCTTCATGTTGGCTATTGGTAGTTTCTTGTACGTTTCTTGAGGAGATCGAAGGTCGGCGTAGTCTGCACGGGTTGAGGACGATCTATGATGCGTTTGGTCCATTTCTGTAGGCGAAATTGGTACGATAACACAGGAATCCCGATCTTCAACTTGATTGCCCTCTCCACTGGACATCCGACTTCGAGATAATTCACTCTCGATCGCAGTGAAATGTCCAGAAGTCTCGGATCGATCACGCGAAGCCTTGTCAAAAGGGTGAGGGAGATCCAAAATGGCGTCCGTCTCGCGGTCCTGCATCCGCCTACGCTTTCTGACAACAAACGCTAACGTGATGCCCACGGCCACCAGCGCAGGGATGACAATGGCCAGGATCGTGACTGGGATCACGTCCATATTATTGTCTTCACTCTTGGCTGCGACGTTCTCGTTGCTTCCGGACGAGGTTGAAACTGGAGCAGTAGTGGAATCCGTAGTGTTGTCTGGAACTGTAGTCGTAGAATTGTTCACAATTGAGCTTCTGTCTTCCTGACTTGGAGGAGTCAATGATGCAACGGAAGCACTGTCTAGCTGTAGGACATCGGCTTCAATCCACTCACTCAACAGTTTCTTGTGGGTTGTAGTTTCTGTCGATAAATCGATTTTATTGCTGCGTAGGTCGATGGTAGAAATACCACTCGGCAATTCGAAAATGAATTGTGGAATTGCATCGAGGTCGTTTTCACGGAGGTCTCTGCGTAGAACAAGTAGAACTCGCGTCAATAACATAGTAATCTATGTGGAAGCAGGTTTGAATACTTACATGAAGGAAATTCCAGAATCAGCAACCGCAGATCCGTCAACAAATTCTAGCGAAAGGTTGCCCAATCCACAATTTACAATTGAGCTATTTCCCAAAAAATAAAATAAATGTTAGAAGTCACATCAAAGAAACAAGACAATCAACAGTAGCTTACATTTTCTGGATGGATTCTGGAAGTACCAAGTGCAGTTCACTGTCCACAAGAGGAATTCCCTCCAAATGTCTGATAGGAGCAGCATACAGGTGAGTTTACCTACTGAATTGACAAAAGTTCAGTAAAAAAAAATACTTACAAGACTTGGAGGGCTGAGAGCTTGACAAGGGCTGTAGGTACGATGGTCACAGGGGTAGCAGGCTCGAATCCTGACGCTGCCAGCAAGGAAAAAGTCGTAAATGACGGAGAAATGAGCGTGTCGACCTCCGAGAAAGCTGCTGAGAGGTGCAAATCCGATTCTGAAGGCTCGACGCTTGTTCCACTGTTCATAATGAAGTTCTTGACCAAAGACGGGTTAAAATATGCTGACGATGGGATCGTTGAGGCTTCACTGATGCAGCGAACAGTCCATTTGGTCGCTGACTGAGATCCAAGAGCCACACGGTCGCAGGACAACCCACTTGATGCTAGAGAAATGGCTCGGATGCAGTTGCTCCATCCACTCAGCAGGAAGATGGCTAGTAGGATCCGTGTTGACTGCATTGTGCCTGGCAATTCAAAAATCTCCAACTGACGCTGTATTGGTGTACGCGCTGGGCGTGGAAATGCCAAAGTGGGAGGAATCCAAGTGAAACAGCTCTCCCAGCTTGTAAGGCGAAAAAAAAAAAACGCTTCATAGAGTGGCCTTGAGGGGTCAGGAGCTTGACGACGCGGCGTGCAGTTCCTTCCGTTTCGAACCGACCGACTGGACGGCAACCAACGCAACGGTATCCAGCAAACTGTTGTTTGGTGATCCCTTCGCACTGTGCTGCATTCTCAGCAGCGTAATTGTCTGCTAATCGTGCCTGGAATTCCCAGAGAACTCATAACATTGATCATTTCGGCAGCTTTTCCTGGTCAAGAACCATTGCCATTGGAAACACTTTTCTCCATCGCTCAACTGGCGAAAAGTACGACTTCAACAGTCCGAAAGCCGTTAGAGCGTGTGTCGTTTCGTGCGCAACGCTGGTCGCGCCTGTTCATCAGGTTCGCATTGAGATCTCTGAACATCCCGCTGAACGGAAAACTTGTGGCGGACTGAGAATTAATCGCTTCAGGACTTGAGTAGTCTCCACTTTGCCGCACATCGTCGATGTCGATAGCGTTTGGTTGACAATTCTTCGCTCTAAGATCTTCGTCTGTCACCTACGACTTAGTCTCTGGTTCTTCTGCTGCCACACGTACTGGTACACTATTCAACAAGAAACTATGAGAGACGGATAGCAAAACTCACGAGAGTTGATTTCCGAGTACTTTTCCACCCGCTCACTGAATTTTTACAGCGTGCGGATGTCTTCACCTGTCTCCTTCGCTTCCTCCTGCTATCTCCGAGTATTATCTGGGTAATCTTCCGAGTCTCTTACACCACGCCCTGGCGGAACATGGCAGCAGCCACACTCATGAAAGCCGTGATGTTCGCACCGACGTGGAGGTCACCTGCAGCGTTAAATTCCTCTGCACTAGCCGCCACACGGTCGTGAAGGTTGTACATGTATTCTACACACAAAAAAACACAGTTAGAACTCGAAAACCCGCACGAAACTTGAGTAAAACGTACCCTTGACGATCTTGTCCACCTCGTCGTCGGACAGCTGAGTCGATGAACCGAGTCTCTTCGTGATCAGCGCGAAGGAACCTCCATTGGACGCCTTGTTAGGACCAAAAGCCAGCCCGTGCTGCTTAATGAGGCTAATGGCTTCATCCGTGCAGGGGAAGTTGGCGCCTTCGAAGATACCCTTGCAGCCATTCTTCACTAGCAGACGCACGGCATCAGCGTCCACGTCGTTCTGAATGGCGCACGGGAAGGCGTAGTCGCAGGGGGTCTCCCACAGACGTCCTTCCTCGCTCGGGTGGTAGTTGGCAGTAGTAGACGACATGATGTAAGCGCCCAGACGCGCGTTACGTTCCTCCTTGATCCGCTTGAGCTCGTCCAGACTCTTACTGCTGAAGCCCTGGTCCTCAATCACGTAGCCGAAGTTGTCGCTTACTCCAATAGGGATCGCTCCCAGATCCAGCAGCTTCTGAGCCACGTTCAGCGCCACAGTGCCACTGCCAGAGATCAGACAGCGTTTACCCTTCAACGTCTCTCCACGACTCTCAAGCACGCGGTTAGCAAAGTGAGCGACGCCGTAACCAGTGACTTGCGGGTAATGGTACGCTCCTCCACTCAGAATTCCCTCAGTGCCTCCAGGGTGAAGCTGACGCAGACGTTTGTACTGCCCGAACATGTACCCGATCTCCTGGGGACCCACACCAACGCCAGAAGTGGGTACGTCCGTGTGCGGACCAATGTAATTGGCCAGTTCGGTCATGTAACTCTGGCAGAAGCGCATGATCTCCGACTCGCTCTTGTCCATCGGGTTAAAGTCCGAACCACCGTGCGCACCACCGTACGAACCGGCCAATGCGTTGCGGAAAATGGTCTCAAAGCCCAGGAACTTGGCAATCCCGTGGGTCGTTTCCGGGTGGAATCGCAAACCGCCCATGTACGGACCCAGCGCACTGGAGAACTGCACACGGAAGCCACGGTTCACGCGGCTGCTGCCTTCGTCATCGATCCAAGGGACACGGAACTGGATGACGCGCTCAGGCTCCATGAGCGTCTTCATAACCCACGCGTACTTGGGGTATCGGTCAAAGACAGGCACGACGGAATTCACGAAGTTCTGCACAGCCTGCACGTACTCTTCCTGTAGAGGGCGGTTGGAAGCGGTTAATGGCACGTTGGAAAGAGGAGACACAGCGCTTCATTTTGAGCTATGAGGGGGCTTCGTACCTGGTTGGGATCACGACGAATCACCTCGTCCGTCAGCATGTCTGCGGCCTCCTGACCATTGCGGAATCGCTTGTCGCCTCCGCGACGGAACAGAGGCTTGTTCTTCCAGTGCTTCTTGCCGTGCGTCGTGCCGTGCACGTCGGACATAAGCGAAGAGCTGGCACGCGCCATCACAGGCGCCACGCGGGGCTGAGAGCGGCGGGCGAGCGACGAGAGCATTTGAGACGAAGAGGAGCGATTCGGCGGGCGATTCCAGGACTGAAGCTGGAAGATCCCTCAACCGCACCACCAATATGGTTGTCGGATGGAGAGGGCAAGTTGCTGCTGTTGCGTGAAGGTTGCTAGTTGAGAAGTATGTTGCGGAAAGGTCATAAAAGTTGCGCAACTTAGGGTGATGTGAACCATCTTTGTGACGATGTGTTTGTGAAACCAGAGGGATGCTTCAACCTGAAAACTGACGTCACCTTTGCTTGCTTGGATGGCTACAACGAAATTTCGCTTTTCACTCCAATTGAGCACGGTGAGTTCTTTTGATACGGAAGGAGCAGAGCTTTGCAAATGTCCGACTGTGCGTTTTCAGCTGAGTTTACTTAGCTCGCTGTGCTGTACATCGAACACTTCAAGTCTGGTACAAAAGCGAATATTCTCCGCCGGTAGAGCTGAATTTGCAAGTACGACTGGACCGAAAGGTTGAAATGCATTAAGAGTTCTGTAAAGTTTAGCTGTGACAACATCGTTGCTGTCTTAATGTAGAACGATGTGCAAAAGAGGAAGCAAGCTCAAACGACCTCTACATGTACATGTAGCTTCACAGGATTGGGAATTTTGTGCCGCACCGGCATTGACAAGCTGTTCGGCGATAGAAATCTCTGTGAAGACAAAGTGTCCAAGGGTATTATTATCGTGGTTTCGAGCCTTGGCCTCGTCTAACCAATTGGCCTCATTTTTCATAACGTTAGATGTTATTACGCGCCTAGCTGCGATGATAAACCTCTGAGATACTGCAGTTGTTACCTTCCAGCGTCTAACCAACACCGTTTTAAGTTTCGAGATTCCCATTGCAGAATCAATCAAATGCCTGTTGTTTTGCAATTGAAGATTTAGGGTTGTAATACTAGCAAAAATGATAGTATAAGCGCTCCAAAATCTAAACAACAATTCTTGGATTCACCTTCAGCTAAAAGAATCAGCACTTGTAGCTAAAGACTGTCAATTGTTTTTCAAGGTGTTTGCATTTTTATCGTTACTGGAGGAGACACTTCATAGTGCTCCTCTGACATGTAGAGCTACGTGTCGCCGCCAACTTTCCGTCTTTTGACTCTATCAAGCAGCGGCCACGCTATGCGGAACTGCGCGTTTGCAGCGTTACAACTCCAGGCGTCTACAGGAAGTACGTGACGACGGCGGCGGTCACAGCGGCGACGCTGCCGGCAGCAACCGAGGCGGCGCCCGACGAGCCCGAAGCCGAAGCAGAGGCCGAAGCCTCAGACGAAGCCGTGGAGCCCGAGGTGGTGGCGTCCGACGAGCCCGACGTGGTGGTCGTGGCGGTTCCGCTGGAGCCCGAGGTGGTGGCAGCGTCCGAAGAGCCCGAGGTCGTGCCGACCGTGGTGGAGCCCACAGACGAACCAGCGGTGGAGCCGGTCGTGGTGGCGCCGGTGGTAGCAGCAGCGTCCGTGGCAGCCGACGAAGCGGTCGAGGCGGCGGTCGAGGCGGCCGCAGTGGTGGCAGCAGCCGACGAAGCGGTGGAAGCGGCCGTGGTGGCGTCCTGGCCGGCAGCGACGGCGATGACAAGAGCAGCAGCGAGGAAACCGAAGACCTTCATGATGTACTTGGGTGGTGGTGGTGGAGTAGTAAGCTGCTTGGCAGGTTGCTGGTAAAAGTGAGAATGAGGAGCTGGAAGACGGAGGTGCCGCAGCCTCCAGATGCCGCTCGTGTCTGAGTCTCGAGCCCTAGCGCACCGCATGGCGCATTGCGACCGAACGCCCAAGATCGGCGCATCCACCGTCTTCTTGATGGTTGTGCGGTCGAAAGCCGGTGCTTTGGCCAGCTGGAATCAGTCAACCGGATGGTAATATCTGTACGGTATAGTGAAACTCAGTGTGGAGAAGCGAGTCGATGCTTCGAATAGAGCGCGGCTAGCTTCAAGTTGGCACCAAGACTCGTTTCTGTCGGGACGAAGGCCAAGACAAGACGCAGAGTTGCGGCGAGAGCTTATTGGAGGTTGTTCCTGCATCGTTCGTCTCGACAAGATCGACGTAGTGGACATTGAGACACTCTTTGGTCAGACGGTCTCGCTGTGGCGGTTAGCACACCGAACGGAGCCCGCAAATCCCTCTGGGTCGAACGTGGCGGCAGCTTGACGGCAACGTGCTTTGCTGTACATGTACTCGCCTCGAGGCTCGAGCAGCTTAGGGCGTCCGGTAAACTCCCTCTATGCTAGCTGCGTGCTCGCAAATCGTGTGATGGCTTTCGGCTTTTGACGTACCGTGGTGCCCGCCGGCTGGCACAGCTTGTCCACACAACTCCATGCACTCGCGATGCGGCACGCGGCACGCACATGCATCGTGGTCTCCGTATCGACAGACGATGCTCGGCGCATCGAGCTGCTAATTTTTCGTGGCTCGGCAAACAGCGCTCGTGATGGCGTATCCACCACAAGTGCACAACACGTGATGAATTCAAGGTCTCTGGAGTCTCTGAGCTTGAACTCAAGGTCTTTCTCATTGAGGACCTTGGCCCAACCGCCAAGTTTGACTCACTCGCAACACAAACCGTACGAGTCTCACGGCATTCTGCAGGTTATGGAAGATGTTCACGCGGTATCTGTGTCGGCACCAACTACATGTACTTACCTTTCCCAAATTCTGCAAAAGTCGACAAAGCCTGAAAAGTGGACATGAATATTTTAGTCTCGCATTCCTTCGAGGGTCGAAGTCGAGCAAGGCTGGGCATGGCACTCCAAAGGGTTCCTAATCTTTTGGCGACTCCTAGTTGCTTTGCAAGACGGATCTCCTGATATCGATAGGGGAAAAGTAGCCAGCTATGAACGATGCGATCAACACGAAAATCGCGCGTCGAGATTAGCCGTCGTGGCGATTATGCAGAGCTTCAAGCTACGGAACTGACTAGGAAAATCCATTGCAACCAGGCGCTTGTCTTGTCGCGGGGGCTCATGCGTGCGTATCTCCTTCTCAAAGCATCGAGGCAAGTCCCAGGGCCAGCACCGCCACGAACCACGCGCCACTCGCCGTAGAAGCGCTCGATTCTTCGGGTATCGGTGTGCTCGACTGGGATCGAGACGAGTCTGCGATTCTCGTGGGCTTCCTGATCGTTGGCGGTTCAGTGTCTCCAGCGCTTCCGAAGCTGCTACTGCCGCTGCTGTCGGTCAATGGAGCGGGGTTGGCGATCCACGGAGCTGGAGGTGCTTGAGCGCCGAAAACGGGGGCATTAGGCGTTGCGGGGTTAACAGCAGGAACGGCAGGCGGTGGAGGGGTAGTAGTGGGAGGTTGAGTAGTAGCGGGGACGTTCGGGTCCGACACTACACTACCGGCTTGACCTCCCGTCGTGTTGGGGTCTTGGGCAGCGACAACAAGCGCATTAACCAGCAGAATCGCGAACACGGTGAGCTTCATCCTGCGAAGAAGGAGTGAGTGGAGCTGGGTAATTGCGGATATGTGTGGGCTGCACTGCCAAGAACATTGAGCGTAGACGTCCATTAAGCGACTTGGACTCGGAATTGATTGAGAGCGACGAAGTGCCGTGTCCCAAGTCCAGCGTTTTACATCAATCTCTTTTTAAAGTGCAGAAGAACTTGCAGAAATGAACGGAGATCCGCTGTTTTGTGGGCGTTTGAACCGGAAGGATCAAGTTCCTCCTGGTCGGAAGAGAAGCCCAGGCTTCTACTTTGAAGGGCGATATCCTGACCAAGCAGAAGACGAATTCCCTCGACAAAAGACCGAGTTTCGAGCGACTCAACGTCGACTGTTGGACGAGCTTGACGATGCTGAAGACATGGAGCGTGACGAGACTGTGGAAGGCGATGATATTTTACAAGTTCTGTTGCGAGCAAACCGACCGCGTGTTGGCAGACGTCGGTACGCTGACTCAGTGACTGAAGATCAGCCGCCAAGCTTTGTCCGAGAGCTGGGCGAAGTACTTCCCAGCTACGTCAAAGGAGAAGGAGCTACCTGTATTCACAAGGCTGAACGTCGAGACGAAGACAGCGAGAAGAGTGTTGCAGAAGCTTCTTCAGCACACTGGCTGCCAATGGCGCATTGGGTGGGCACGTTGCTGGTAGGCATTTCTATCGTGCTCACATGGCCGATCGGTCTTGCATACTTTCGAGGTTGAACCTGAAACTGCAGATTTACGCCGCTTACGTATTATTTGTAATTGAAATTTGCTGTTTGAGCTCTATTCAACTCCCGTCCACTGCTTCATGGCATCTGCGCGCTGCGTTCGCTCCCACGGCGAAAACGGGGTGAGACTCTTCACCAGGCGGTTGTAGCTCTCCATCACGGTAGGATCCCGTCGAGGTTTCCAATTGCTTTCATGGTGTAGAACAACATCTCCAAGCAGAAAAATGCACGTGTCGATTGCACTCGCCACGGATTTATCATCCAGCTGCTTCACGTTTTTTTAAAAGTCTCTGGGCTCAAGTTTGACCGCTTTCGCAGTAGGAAATTCCACCGATTCTCTTGAACCTTTGCATTTCACTGCGAGTCAACACGATTAGTCAATGGTAGAGCGAATAGATATCCACGGGTGAACATACCTGTAGAGAGCAGCTTTCAGGCGGAAATCTGCTACGACATCCAGAAGCGATTGAATGTGCGGAGCTAGGTACCCGTACATTTTCCGGAGGCCTGACGCTTCAGGCTCATTTTCAGCCCACTGCCCCACTGTTCTCAGAGCTTTGATGATCTCTTCCACCGGCTTCACCTTCGCCTTCACCCATCGATCATATCGCAACATCTCGTGCTTTAATGAGTGGAGAACTTCAAAAATATGGTTGCTTCTTTCATTCGGATCCACTGCGTTCGCCTGCCACACCAGGAGATCATAGCTAAGATGAAATATCGTGCTGGAGCCTTCGTCGCTTCGGTAGTTGAGTAAGCCGTTCAACCACCGACAGCCTAGTCATCTTTTGTAGCTTTTCTAGACAGTTTGTAAATGTCAGCCTGGACACCCAGGGAGAGCTCCCCAGTTTCATGTCATCACCGGTATTTCCCTCCACCTCATTCGTTTTCTTGGGTTCGACTTCCTCTCCTGTGCCTCCCGGCTGGACCCCCTGCTTCGGTCTTGCTGCTTGCACAGCATCTTTAGTCTTGACTTCAGTTTTAGGCCTCTTTCTTCCACTTTCATTGAGACGCGTTTCAACTGCTTTCCTCTTGTCACGTGACTGTGAAACAACAACAAGGGCTTTTACCATCCAAGATGTTTCTCCACACCATTGTTTTTTTAGCTCACCTTTGTCATCTCAGTAGTTACCCAGTCCACTTTCTTCTGGAGCTTCTGCTGCAATTCTAATGTGGCGTCCATCGTCTCTGTGAGGCTTGCACTGCGGGTTCCAGTCGATTCTTGCTGCAATTGGCGCACAGCTTCACGGACTTCCTGGAGCTTGGCAAACGCAGCCACGACGTCGTTCACTGCGCGGTTCGTTTGCGATATTTCCTCACTAAGTACGGCATTGTAGCCGTCTTTGAGCTCGTCCACGGGCACCAGCTCCAGGATGCGCTCATAGAGTGTCGCCATGTCCGTTGCCATGTTGGTTCTCGAAAGCTGTACCAATTTTACGGTTCATCATACTACGATACACCAGTTTCTTTGGACTATTATACTTAATGAGTATCATGTGTTGGATTGTATCATACAATTTGTATGGGTCCTGCTGACCCGAGTCAATATGACATTAAATGTCACAAATATTGTGACCTAATCGAAATATTTATTTTTGGTGCAGGTACCAAAATTCAACTTACCCTATGGGCAAGGCGTCTTGCAGTGATGCGGGCCGCAAGCAGCACGACACTATTGTGCCTAGCTGCTTAGTTGCTGAGACCATGTTCGATAACGATGTTGTTCGGGTGCAAATTCTTGATCACGGTCTTCAACACAGCAACACTCTGGCCATCGTCGATCATCACTGCAAACACGTTTGCCTGGCCTACGATCGCACAATCGAGAGTGATTTGGACCATCTTTCTGAGGAAGAATTCTCAAGAACTGGGTATTCACTGGTACTACTTAAGGATTCAGTGGCGTACCGTA
Source organism: Phytophthora plurivora (assembly GCA_030027945.1). Lineage (NCBI taxonomy): Eukaryota > Oomycota > Peronosporomycetes > Peronosporales > Peronosporaceae > Phytophthora > Phytophthora plurivora. The sequence goes on from CP125258.1 coordinate 289,474, forward strand.
TATCCCTTGGATGGAGATGTGTTCCGATTGGTTGAAAGACCAAAATTACTGATTGGTCCAAGCCTCGGACGAGCACGGGTTAGGGGAGCACCAAATTGCGCACTTAGCTGGTCGCCGCTAAGTGCGCGAACTCAAAAACATCGAAATTTGCGCTCGTTGTCTTTAAGTTCGCAAACCACGAGCACACTGACTCGAATGCTAGTTCGAGCTCGTTCGAGCTCGTTCGTGTAGCCATTGGGTCGGGTGCGTGCTCGTTCTAATTGATTGTGATTGGTAGATAATCTAAACTTTGCATTTGGGATCTTAGATCGCCGCTGCCATTGCAAGATTTCTGCTCAAGAGAGAACAGGAGCTAAGCCTGCTCTGCCGACGCCCAAGCCCCAGTAACGCCATAGTAGGAGACATGCCGCCGACGCCCGTGCCTCGAGGTGCACCCCACGCAGGCTGCCACCGACGCTTGCGATCCTGACGAAAGAGCTGCTGTCGCAGCAGGAACTACTTCTGCCGGCACCCAAACCTAGTGGTGCTGTTGACGCCCGAGCACCGGACGCAAGGGCTGGGGCTACTACTGTTGCCTACCACCACAACAGGAGCCACTACCACCCGACACCCGAGCCCCGAGGTGCTTCACCATCGGAGATCCCGAAGCAGGAGCCGCTGTTACCTACCGCCGAAGCGGTAGAAGCACTGCTGCCGACGCCTGAGTTCCTGACGGAGGAGTCGAAGGTGCTGCTATCACCTACGCCTCTGTCGGCGCCTAAGTATCCACTGCGATCCAGACAGAGGAAAGTTTCATCTAAGACGAAGATGCCGCTCCGTACAGGAGCTGCCTACCCCGACAGCTACCGCTCCGCCGTGGCATTATGCCGCAACTACAGTCAGCGTTGAAGCCTCCAGCAGCGGTCAAGCAAGCCATTGCGAACTTCCAGTCGATAGGGCCGTTCCGCCTGATTCCTCCAACAGAGAACGAGACTTCCTACATTTTTAAGTGGCGAGTCCGGGTCAAGTACCGCGACGAGAACAACAAACTCACGACCAGGTGGGCGTGCTTGGCCGACGAAACGTGCAGAACGTCAGGTGATAATCTCTACAGGATGTCAACAGGAAAGACATCCCGAGCGGCCCGCCATCTCCGACTGGTAAACCATCTTGCGTCTCCGAAGACAGAGGTAGAAGTTTGTGGAGTATTGTGTACCAAACGACAGCGATGTATGCCGACCTTGCCGCTGCTGCCGCCATCGCCGACGACGATGACGTGCAAGCAACGACCTACCGACATCCACACCTGGACGACCGCGTCAACACTACTGCTACATATACAACTGCGTATGTGCCGCGTCATCAGCGGCATTTCATCATCAAGCACCAATGGTTGGTGCTGCGGAGCTGGAGCATGCTGCCCGAAGAGCACGCTCCCTGTGAGGCAAGTAGAACTAGGAAATAGGCCTGAGGAGCGGCTTGTTTTAATGAACTCACTTCGCAACTTACTTTCAAGCGCGCAGACGTCATAACGTTGCTGGTAAGAGGAAGCGAGATAGCGAGATCGAGAAGCTGCGAGCCTCGCCGCTGTTCGCCAACAATCCAGCTCGGCTGAATCTACTGCTGCGAATTATCAACCACAATTTGCCGCTGAAAAGTGGTGAATATAAAGAGTCAAGGTTGGTGGAGGCGCTGGTGGTCAAGAAGGAGATGCAGACGGTTGTTAACGCTAAGCGCGTTAACGAGTCCATTGTGGAGCTGTGTCAATCATCGAAAATGGAAATGATGGAGTACATTGCCAATAACCGAGAAGTTTACCCGAATTTCACACTAGTTGCCGACGTTTGGACCTGCACAACCACTAACGACAAATACCTGGGGCTGAGGGTGTACATGGTCGATAAAGACTGGCAATTGAACTCAGTCCTTCTCGGGACAAAACCTTACAATCCAGCTTATAGTGAACGTGAAGATGGAATTCAAAAGCCATTTCGAATGTGGCTGAAAAGTGCACTAACTGACTTTGACCTGAAGCCCCAACATTTCTACGGGACGACCAGCGACGCGGGCGGCGATGTCAAATTCATGCTGCGTTCGGATCTTCAACTGCGTTGAGAGTGGTGTTTTGCCCACAGGGCCCACGCCGCCACCAAAATGTCGTGTGGTCTAGGCGGAAGAAGCAGCAAAGAGGCCAACCCTGAAATGGCGGAACTAATTACGAAGATGACACAAGTTATTTCGAATGTAAAGCTGGTTAGCACGGTGACCTGTTTGCTGAACTTTGCAAGGAGAAAACAAAAGGAGCATCTAAGCGTCTTATCGGGTATTCCACATCACGATTCCTGAGCACGACGAATGCCATGAGGCGGATTCTGGACAAGTGGCAGGCTGTTGTCGAGTGGTACAAGATACGAGCAGACCAAGGCGTCCGTGATCGTCGAACACCTCCTGCGTTCCCTCTTGAGAATTGTTATTCCGAGCTCATCCAGGCACTATCGCTTCTTACGCCGGTTGCGGATTTGAAGTTTAAGTGTCAGGCAGAGCGAGCGGAGCTGGTGGCAGTGCTGATGTTGCTATACATGATCCGCATTTACAACCTTTGCCCCGGCCAACCCATCATACACTACCTGTCCACCGACGAGAGCCCACAGTGTACCGGCACGCTCCATGACACCGCTAGCAGCGAAAACCCGTGACCTCTTACGCGAAGCTTTGGATGAACGATTTTTTTTATCGGTATTACAAGATTCTGCGTTAGCTAAGTGTGACTTCGTGCTGGAAATGATGCTAAAACTCCACCCAATCTACAAACACACACAAGAATCACTCAACCGCGCTGTAGTATTGTGTTCTCGGCAACATGGATTAAAGGGCAAGGAAGCGGTCAGCAGATTAAGCGCGGTCAACGACAAAATTCGCTCCAACCTACTCTTCTTATTGAAGATGGTCGTCGGACCATTAGAGGGTGTCGCAGGCCAAGCGAGCGCGTCTACACCTCCGGTGAGTCGGCTGGAGGCACGGTTCGCCCCTCGAACAAGACCAGTTGTGGCGACTCGCGTTGACAAACGTGCTGAAGGTGAATTGAATCGCTGGCTGGATGATACGGTGGACGTTGAACGTGGCGCCAACATGGCTTCGAAAGAGACTGTGCTCGAGTTCTGGAAGCGGCTGGAGCATTCCGGACAATACTGAATCATCCCAAAAGCTGTACGCCTGCTCTTTTCAATCCCAGTTTCATCCTGCCAAATTGAGAGGGACTTCAACGTCAGCGGCAAAATGGTGACAGCGCAACGAACTAGTTTGTCGGGTGATAGCATCGACATGTGCATTTATTTATACAGGAATCCCGAGTTTGTCAATCTACTGCAATGCGAAGAAATACCTCATGGCCAGCACCGCATACACAAGCCTTCAAACCTTCTGCTTGACATCGACCTGGACCTCTACATGGACGACTTTAATCCAGCTATTCTTGCCGAGTTTGTATCAAGTACCAGCATTTCTAGGGAATTATTTGACGATGAGGAAGAGAAGTCAGCCCTGTGAATAACTAATACATTTACCTTGGATTAAACACATACTAATGTACATGGCTCTTGTTGATTCTTCCCTTATCGTGGTCGCAACGATGGCGCACTTTCACAGAGCGCGCGTATGGCGGTTGACGAGGTTCTTGCCCGCGTGGATCATAACGTAGAAGCCGCAAACTGTGCAAATGACAGCGATAGCAACGCGCAGTAGCTTCTCCCACGCCGGGATTTGTTTTTGTAGAAGACCTTGCTCTAGAACACCAGAGGCACAATGAGACTGGGTAGAGTGATACACGTCGCGCCAGTGAAGTCGACCAGGTCGAGGAAGTGTAGAATCGACACGATAGCCAGCACGGTGATATGTGCAATACGCATCGTAATGTAGCGCAGCACGTTGCCACCGCCCGTGTACTTGGACAGATCCTCCTCGGCGACCATCGTGTTGGTATCCGACGGACAGACACGCACGGACGGGCAGACGCGGTGGTGCTCGTTGCTCTCAAGGTCAGGCACGGCCGGCGAAGAAGACACGATGTACGACATGTTTACTTCGGTATCGACATCCAGGTCCAGCGGCTCCACCTGGTGCATGCCGAGGATCATGCGCTCAAACATGTAGCGCGTGGTGATCGAGTACGGGTGGACGTGTTGACGACGGAGAAAAGCAGGTTGCCGGGCATTTGGCAGCCGCGGCCTAACCTGCAATGGCGGCGGCGAAGAAGAATTCTGAAGCGATGCCCATGCTCACCATAATGACACGGGGCATGCATTCAGGCCGCGAGTGTTGACGCTGGAGATACGAATGGTAACGCGCTGAATGATGCCGTCCAGGACATCGGGCGCGTTGAGCCAGTGCTGATGCCGTGCCTCGACGATGTGACTGCTGTGTTGGAGATGCTGTACCCGAACCAGGAAGGCGGTTGGGCCACGGCCGATTTGCCGCTCGACAACAACGTGCCCTAAGGTGCCTGCCGGTAACGTACCTGGCCAGCCTAGACTCGTCGATGATCCGCAATCCGGACTTCCCGGAGCGCGCGGCTACGGAGAGCGGCAACGCGACGTTCAGCGAGGGCCTGAACAACGGCTATCGCTGGTACACGTACACGTACACGAACACGAGCGTATTGTTCCCTACACGTCGTTCGGGTACAGAAACCGGAGCTTTTCATCTTTTGTCATACGAGAACCAGTTTGGGGGCAAAGCGGTTCGTTCTTGGTTATCGAAGGCAGCCCCCAATAATATTGCCGAGGTGACCGGGGACGAACTGCTTGCCGGTGTTGGTGGCAACCGCTCTGGACGCTACCGAAGGGGAAACCTTGCACCTAGCCTGACTGGGATCATGTCGCTGGGACGTGGAGGATGTCGCGAAGTCGGTGAAACTTTGGTCGCGGTGCAGGTGGCGTACAGTGAACCCAGGAGTACGACTACTGAAATAATATCAGAGTCGTACGGCGTAGGTTGGCGTGTGTTACCTTGCGGTATCCTCGTCGGTCCGTTGTCTTGGGAATATGACCCTCGCCGGAGTCTAGAGTTGGGTTGAAGAAAGTAGGGGTCTCCTTGGAGTCTGGTGTCGGAATTCTTCAGGTCCTTTCATGAGCGTTTGGGAGTCCGGCGTTCTGATAACCAAGTAGGTTATCAGAGTGCTAGTAGTCAAAGAGATATCAATACACAACAGGAAGTCTGATATCGGTCTCTGAATATCGCTAATTCAGAACCGAGATACCAGATTTCAGAGATAACAAACAAAATATACAGAGTTCAGGAATATACAAATATATACAGTCGCTTCTTATTCTTTCCTGGCCCTTGAGCGGTGGGCTAGTACTCCAGGTCAACTAGGGACTTGTTACCAGACACCTGGTCTGTCTGGTATCCCTGTTCCTTTCGCGTCGACCCTCTAATATAGAGGGAAATAAACCAATACAATCGGTTATATACAACAGTCTAATATGCACCCTGAAAGCGACTGTCTAGCTTCCAGAGTCTGTCCAAACGAGCAATATGAAATGGACTACCGCTAGAGACAAACCAAACGACCCAACTAGGATATGGAAAAGGTGGGTCCTCTAGGGTCTCTTCGTTACGCCGATCAGCACCTAAGGGGACTGAAAGGTGGAGATCACACGGCGCTCGTCCTCGATGCGGTGGCTTAGACACTTCCCAAGCGAACTCGGTAGTAGCCAGCAATTTGAACTCTGTTTCTCTCTCTGTTTCTCTCATATCTCTCTGGTATCGCTCTTGTATCTCTCTCTCTCTTGTCTTCCTTGGCGTTCTTCTTGGCAGTCAGTCTTCATATCTCTGGTACTCTTGGTCTTCGTATGTATCAGGTATCTTGACTTGCTCTCAGTTTGCAGTCAGTGCAGCAGATCTCGTTGAGTCGACATGTAGCGACGTCACTACGGGGGGGGGGGGGGGGGAGGGGGTGCAGGTTGCGTGCCACTTGATTGCGTGATGTCGTCTTGGGCTCACTTGGTTGCAGTATGGGTCTTGGGCTTCGTTGATATCAGAGTCTGGTATCTGGGTTTTCAGAGTCTGAGAACATTGTCCTTCAGAGTCTTGATCTTCAGAGTTGGGGATACCAGAGTCTTGTGCAGGATATCAGAATACGGAGCACTAATGCTCAACGCACACGAAGTCGTTCAGGGTTTGCGCGGGTGCGCGGCGTCTGGCGCGTGATACTTGGTCTCTACGGGTATATGTTGGAGATCCTTGAACCATCATCGTCGCGCTGGACGGCAACGGGATGAGGTCTCTCAGAGATACGTTCATCTGAGAGACTTTCCGCCAGTATTTAGGCACTCATCGTCGGGGAAAGTCCGGTGACCAGACTGAGTGTGTTTGTCACCCAGAGTTGTGCACACTCTGAGGCACACTTCTGGTCCGTTGGGCCCCTTTGCAGTCAGGCGAAGGTTCATCCACAATCTTTCACAGATGTCACACGGGTGCAGCCGCGTCCCAAGCTTCCATCTCCCAGAAACCATATTATAACTAATCACAACGTAGCGTAACGGCGACCTGTCGCTCGAAAATCGGAAATAGCATCGTGTCAAGGAGAAAACCTTCCCAGGACAGTCATCACTTGCACGCCTTGAGTTGTGTTGGTTGATGCTGCGAGCATTGGCAAGCCCTGCAGCACTAGAGATAGGCATAATTGACATACATGTGTGAGTGACGGAACGAGTGGGCAGTGATATGTTGAGGGCGTGACTGTCGCGTGGTGGCGATGGCCTCAGATTGACTACCACGACCTCGAGCCGCCGCTTGTCCCCCCCCCCCCTCTCTCGCTTGACGCCGAATAATCCGAACAGGACGTGATGACGACCCGTTGAGGACGCGTGGTGGTCCCGGATGCCGTGTTCATGGAGCGACTCTGCGCATTGAGAAGCCGTCCGAATGAAGCGCAACCCTGCAACCGGTGTGCGATGTGTTGGCCGAAAGTCGCTGCTGGATAGGCACTGCTTAGGGAGAGAGAGGTTGCCAATTGTTGGATGAGCGGGCCTGTCGACACTGCACGCCAAGCGCCTCACGCTCAGTCACTCCATGACCTCATGAAGAGGCAATACTTATCTGTGTGGCTGGCTTCCTTCGAGGCGAGGCGACCATTCGTCGGACATCGGGTGGTGCTCATGAACTGCCCCCAAAATAATGTGTGAGGGAGTATCTGCCGATGTACGGCGGAGGGGGCTAAAATCTGCTACGCTAGCGGTACCGAGCTTGGTGAGTGCCGAGCGTTTGACGATCCTGGCCGTGGTTGAGCTGCTTGAGTCCGACGAGTCGAGATCGCGAATGGCAAGGAACTTCTCCAAAAACGACTGCCTCTTTCTAAACTACAACCGATGGGCCAGAACCGGAGGTTACTCGTGAGCCGAATCCGTCCAGTTGCCAGCTGACCCGCTAGTCCTTCATCGCAGAGCCGTTGGAGTGAAGTTGAGCTCTGGCGTCTTGACAAACGTGGTTCTCTTCTTCCTTCCGGAAAACTTAATTTCCGCCTTCGTCGGAAATACCGATTCGCGGCGTCCAGCACGGCACAGCAGCAGAGCAGCAACGATCTGAACTACGAGGTTTCGTGCAGTCCGGACGACGCCGTCTTCAGCCCTTCGCGGTTACAAACACTGCCGTCACGAGGCCCTCGCTGTCAAATACGATCATTTTAACGGAACCAAAGTCCGCTAGCTTGATAGACGCATCGTCAACCTTGCTAATCAGCGGAAGATTCGGCTTCAGGTCACGGTGGACACTGTTGGCGTCGTAGCAGTACTTGATTGCCTCTAGGAGCAGCTTCACCAGCTAGAGCTTCCGTGTTGTAAGACAAGAAAAAAACATGTCGGTCAGTCAAACTATTTCGCAACGACCGTAACGAAAATCTGCATCAACCATCTCCACGATCAGGTCAAAGAGTTCGCCGTTTTTCATAAACTCCGTCACCACGTAGCAGAACTTCTCCTCGACGAAGAAATCGTGCAGGATCACGATATTCGGGTGGACACAAAACCCAGTAGCAGGTTCAGAAGGATGAGACTATCCGTGATTCCGATCTCCTTGCGCGCCTCAACCGTATCACGAAAACGGGGGACTCCGCCAGCGATTCCACGGCGCCAAGACTTTCGGCCTGCGTGAACACCTTCAGAGCGGGTCCTACCACGCCATGCCATGCCATGCCATCGTGGTGGCATGGCTGGCACTTTTTCGATAGGAACGAAGCCTGCCACTCAAATGCCATGAGAGAGATAAACGTTTTATACTTGCCAACGTAATTTAGGGCAACAGACACTATGCTCAGCTACGGCAAGCGAGTGCAGCGCGCTACGAGCACGAGAAACACCAAGCGCAAACGCGCTGCGTGGTCTTACCAGTCTAGCCGACGTGCATATTGCACTTGCAACTTGCTTCTGCAGCAGTTGGGATCAGAATCGGGAGGGCAAGCAGTAGGATGTCGCTGTCTTCTTCTTATCATGGATGCAAAATTACATCATTTCATTCTTCAAAATAATACGCCATGGCAGCATGGCAATGGCACTTTTAGTGGCGCCGTGCGTTTGCCATCCTGGCACTTCCACCCCAATCCTGACCTTTCGTTGCCCAATCAGATTGCTTATTTTCTGCCATGGCATGGCATGGTTAGGACCCGCCCCCAGGTTCTACAGGAACGTCCGGGCCTTCTCCAGACCGCCTTGCACGTAGAACGTGACATACCACCGAAGACCGACGCCTGCTTCTTGGCGATCTCGTGCTGCCGGTGCGACTTCAGACCCGGGTAACACATCTTCTCATCATGAAGGTGCGCCTCCAGGTACTCTGCCACAGCCTGTGCGTTCTTGACGTGCGTGACCATCCGCACGTGCAACGTGCGGATGGTCACAAAGCGCCAGGTTAGCTGTCGAACGGCTCGGGACGGCGCCGATGCCGTTCTGGACGAAACGAAGCTTCGTGGTGATGTTCTCCGAGTTGGCGGTCACCACACCGTCCGCGACGTCGCTGTTTTGACGTTGATGTACTTGGTAATACTGTGCACCACGATGTCCGCACCCAGATTCAGCGTGTTCTGGAAGCACGGCGACATGAACATGTTGTCCACCACCGTGCTTCTTGGTGAACTCCGACACGGCGCGGACGTCCGTGACCTTGAGCGTTGGATTCGTGGGGCTCTCGACCCAGATGATCGGGACACACCAGCTTATCCACCTTGGTCAGGTCGCCCAGGTCCGTGACGTCGAAGCCGATTCCGTATAATCGGATGAACCGTCTGGTGGATGTAGCGCTAGGTGCCGCCGTACACGCCGTCGATGAACAGCACGTGGTCACCGTGCTTTAGCACATGCGTCGCAACCGTCGCGGCAGCCATGCCGGACGAGTTGCACGCGGCGAAGCAGGCCTTCAGGTGACCAACAAACTCTCCAAAGCGCCACGCGTCGGGTTACCTGTGGGAGAGTACTCCTATCCCTTGCCGAATCAATTGGCCTGTGCACGACCGGCCACGTCACCCGACGACACTCGCGCGAAGGTGCTGGTTAGTGTGGCGTGGTCGGCCATGGCATCCGTGTGCTCGTTGGGAGCCTGGTCCTCGTGGATGGCTGTGGTGTCGAAGCCATGGTTCTCGTCGTCGTACTTGGAATCAGTGTTGCCCATAGTGAAAGGTGAATGGATGGGAAATTGCTTGTGCTCGAGGAGGTAAGAGTCAAACGTGACGTCAGAGTTTCAGCAGACGAATATCAAGTGAAGCTCACCTGGATCCAACAGCTGGAACACTCCTTCCACCCCCACAACCGGACTCCGAGTCCTCACGGATGGAACATATTTGGCAGTGCAAAAAAACGTTAACCCCTTCGTATTCTCTTAGCCCCTGAGGCTTCGATTCACCAGTACCCGTCCTACAGCTGAAAGTGGCTTGCTGCAACTTTGAAGAGCACGCGAGCGTCATCTTAACGAGAAGGCGACGCTACTCCAAGGGGTCCTGTACGTGGATGACTACCAATACGAGCGCAACAACCCCCGAATGAATGTTGAAGATTAGTATTACGTACATATAGCGTCTGCAATCGTCTACAGCCAATTGTAGTAAGATCAATAGGTTAGTGTCATTAATAGGCAACGTGGTGTCGCTCTATCTAGAATGGACGCGTACCTGATTTCGTACTCGTCCACACTGGCGTACGTTTAACTCTTGGCCTTCTTGAAAGATGCAGCCACTCCAACTGGTTGACGTCTTTACTCCTAAATCCGCCCCCGTATTCAGCGTATCATTTCTTCGAGGAATACCGCCGCGCTACCAGCTCCGCTCTCGCAACAACTTCTCGCTGGAGCCCATCCACTAGCCGCTGCATTTCATTTGTGCGAGCTTGCTTGGGGTGGCTCTGGACTTGGTGCCAACGCTCTCCAGATTGAAGTCGTGGTGGCACAGGAGGTTGGGTCTGGCGATGACGCCCCTGGGACTGAATTTTTCGTGGCGCAGGTGGCTGCTGGTGTTGCTGAAGTTTCCGGAATTGAACGTGCCGTGGAGCAGGTGGCTGCAGGTGGCGTTCATAGCGTGAATTTTGCTGAACGAAGATCTGGGTTTGAGTGGGTGGTACCATTAGCACTACACCTGCATTAAATCCGGCTTCACTGGCAAATGGTAACTTGGTTTGAGAAGCTGAAACGAGGCCTTCACGAGTCACGCCGTTCCGAGCCGGAACTTCCGGTTTATCTTCGACTCGATCGTCCCAAGCGTTCTTGCTTCATTAGCCAAATTTGCATCAGGAGAGGCATGCCCAGACTTGTTACAAAGGTAAGCTTTTCTCCACGCGTCCTTCATTCGATTTTCCATTTGGCGGTCTTTCGTGCTCACCCAGACGTGCATGGTCACGTCTGTGCGAGGGCTTTGTTATGCTGCGCATTCCGCCGTTGATGGCGTTGCCGATCGTCGCAGCTACAGCACCGATACTGCGCTCAAGCGTGACATTGAGCTGTTCTGCAAACTCCTCGTGCCCTTGATCGCCTCTCGAAACTGTGCTTGGATGCTGTAACTGTTCATCTCGCTCAGGACTCACTAAGTCTCGATTGCTGCGCAACACATCCTGGATAGTAGTCTTCAGCAATGCTTCGTCAACACGATTCGCTTGGAGCGCATTTGCTGCTTTCGGAGCTTCTCACGCAGCACTGACATTGCATCCGCTTGGCGTTGAATTTGTAGATTCATTTCCGATTGTGTATTCGTAACCACGCTCTGCACGCGAGATTCCAGTTGACGTGCCGCCTGCGTTGTAAGCTCCAAAACCAGATGCCGGATTGGTTCCTCGATTCTAGTTGCAATCTCGAGTTGGATTTTGTTGCGGGCACGCTGGAGCTCTGCATCGATTGTTTTTTGTTTTTACTCAGCAACCGCAGCAGCCACTGTTTTCTCCACCACCCCCTGTACTTGAGCCGCACTTACCGCATCATGTTGCAGACTTGCCAACTTATCTTCAACGTCCAGACGAATGTGTGTAGCGATAGCTGCTTTGCTGTTGGCAACGGTTTCTTCGATCTCGTCCAAAAGTTGCCAATCACTGTCCGTCTGTGAGGCAATCACTTAACGCCTCTGAATTAGACTTTAGGTGGTGATTTTGTGGCCGAAATGTTGGTGATTTTTTTTATGGTCAGTGGTGATTTTATTTTCGGAAATGGTTCACCTGTTTGGGTAAACCATTTCCGAAAATGGTCAGACATTTCTGCAAAATGTCCTCCCGCAACTGCAACTTTCCCTTCAGTCTTGATTTTTTGGCTGCAGCGCACACTTGGAAAGCCGGGGCTCCTACGCGTAGCAGGTAAGTATGCGCACCCCTGCCCCCTGTTCTAGTCATGACTAACACGCACATGCAGCGGACGATGAGCGCCGATGCCGAGGACAACGAGAAGATAAAGGCCAGCAAGCGTTATTAACGGCTGTAAGAAGAAGGCCAACGCTCGCTAAAAGAAGAACCGCGACGAAAGGTGAGCCGTAGCGTAGAGTAGCGCATTTTCCTTAAGCTAACGCCCGGATAATATACGCAACACAAGCCATTTCTATCCTTTTTTTCCTTTCAGGTTGAATGCATGCAGCAAGTTCAGCTGTAGCTCTGCGTCTACGTCAAACAGGCTGCCAAGCAACAGGAAATCTTCACAGGCCTCTGCGTCTAGCACTGTAGGCAGCAGTGTTAGACGCGGAGGCCTGTGCTGGGCGCGGAGGCATGCTGCAGTTTGCAGTGGCTTTGCGAGACGGGGCGGTTCGATTTGCGCGTTGATGTTGAGAAGTGATGGTCAACAAAAAATGACACCACTGACCGATACACCTCGACCTGCTTTGACCAGGGTGATATTTTTTGAAAGGATTGGTGATTTAGGGTGCTCAAAAGAGAGGGGTGTCAAACTAAATAGATTTGTGTGCCAAAACATACACACATGAGGATTTACCACACAAGGTAGAGTTACGCCATACATAATTCGTGAAATTGGGGCGAACTATAGTAGGAGATTTGAAACATACCGATCCATCAGCACAAACTAGATTTGGAGAGATTCGAAACGCCCAGCACAAACTATATTAGGAGATTTAAAACATACCGACCGCTCAGCATAATTACAACGACCACACTTCTGCAACTTCTTCCATGGCGACATGGCATCACCTCGCCACACACTCGTCCTCTACAGAGAATGAGGCGTACCGCAACGACAACTTGGAGTGCACGGCTGTATTCCATACAGTCAAATTTGACTTCTGTCACGTCTGTGGCGGTGTTCATACAATGGTTGAGCGGCGAATGAAGTGTGTGTGTACGACGTGCAAGGACTTTGGAATTGGAAAGTGTCCAGTAACCTGGAAGATCTGGCACTGTACCGCACACATGATTGGTTGTACTGACAACGACGAAAACGCCACACTAGCTGCGGTCATTCTCAGTTTGGTGACCAAGAAACAAGTGGTGGTCTTGTATTCTCGGCCGGCTTATCTGGTGAAATGGCATTGAAGCGAAGGGGTACCATAGCGTACGACACGCAATTGGAGTCGAGCTCAGAGTCAGAGGCGGAGTGGCAACCAGGCTCTGTGTTCACGCTGTCGAACAAATCTGGACATTCTAAGTCACGATCCCAGTCAAGTTCCGGTGCTGGGTCTGGGCCGACGTCTGAATCCGAGTCCAAGTCGTCTTCCGAGTCCAAGTCGGCCTCTGAGTCTGAGTCCGAATCACCTTTGCAGACACTATCGGATCCTTCAGCGCAACAGCACCGTCTAAACAGCAAAGAATACGTGATATTGTATGGTTACGTGCCTCGCAAGCTATGCAAGCGTCTCCGGACAGCAGCAAAGACACTGGATCTTTCGTTTTGGAGTGATTTGTTTGGAGAAGGAGGAAACATGGACACACATCAAAAGTCTGCACCAGCACCGCGAAAGCTTACGAAGAACCTATACAATGTTATTGAAGAGGGGTGCCAGACCTTTTTCCCGAATTCCAACGCAAGAAATTGGATTTTTAAAGTCGTTGCCTGGGGGGCAACCTGCACATCGAGACTTTCTTCCGATTTCGGACAAGGTGGACCTCTATGACTACTCCCGCATACCAGGTTCAATGATTGTCGGGCTACAAAACGGATGTTTCATTTATGGCTACGGGTGGAATCGGCAGGTCGCAAAGAAGAGTGAAAAAGAGATGATCAAGTTTCGCAAAGGGGACGTACTGTTTTTTCGTGGTGATTTTATTCATGGCGGTAGCAACTACACAAAGCAAAACGCACGTGTGCATGCTTTCTTGCACCCTGAAGGCACACCAAGGAAGCAGCTCCGAAAGCGTAACAGTGTCACGTTAATCAGCGCGGTTCCGAAAAAACTCCCTGCGGATGAGTATAGCAAGCGGAAGTGTATTGTTCGTGACTGTGGTCAGGTATTCGCGTCTGCATCTGCAGTGCGAAAGCACATGCGAACTAATCACAGATTTCGTTTCATCAACTACCCGCAGCACATCAAGCAACCGTCGCAAGGCTTCAAATCCAAGCGCAAGGTTAAGCTACGTTCTGAAGACGACGACGGAGGAGACGAAGACCACCAAGCTGAAGGGGATGGAGATGCTGAGTCCAAGAGATCCCGGCGCGCGGCAGCAAAGATGCCAAAAACGCGATCAAGTATGCAGCCTGTCGCTCCGACGGAAAAACGATGTCGTTCAAGAAAGCCGCCTATCGCTCCGACGAAGAAACAACGATCTGGAAAGAAGTCATCTCGTAAGAAGAAACCAGGACCAAGGGTGGATGAGTATGAAGTCAAAGCACGTCCCCCAAAGAGACCAAGTCCTAGAATCAATGTAGAGCGCCAGAAGAAAAAACAGAGGTTGAAGTAGGCTATAGGCTATAGCTCCAACCAGAGTGTAGCCAGTAGCTACTAGCCACCATTGGCCCACCAAGAGCTAAAACGTCGAAAATTGGAAGCATCCATCCTAGCCAACTGCCAGCTGCGTCGTGCATCTCTTCTTAAGATACGTGTAGGTACCAGACAGTCGTCACCTTAAGGGATCGCCCCGTGAAAGCAGTTTAGGTTTTCCTCCCTGCTAGGCATCGCATTGATGGTAACGGTAAGCTGTTTGGATATCATAGTTCATCGATACTAATACGCTAATACGATATGCAGATGGCAAGATTCCCCGGTAACAAGAACTACAGAAAGCAGGAACTGACGCTGCTCCTAACGATATTAGAAGAGCAGCTACCGACTTGCCCTGCTAAATGGACCAATGTGGCAGCTGTGTACGCCACACGGAAAGAGACTTTGTGGAACGACCGAACCGTTGCAAGCATGCGTCGGAAGTTCACAGCGTTGGCGTCACGGTCGGTGTGTGATGCTTACCCAGCATTTCAAGCACTCGCCAGACGTATTAAGGCGCAAATGGACAAGCGCAGTGGACCCAGCACAAGTACAGAAACAGCAAATTCAGTCAATAAGCTCACCAGAGAGTGAAAGGCGACAGAACGCCGATGCGCCAGAACTGCAGCAACCACCGTCTCCTCTACGACCCGTTCGCGCAGGCCAAACAGCCGACACTGCTGCGTCTGATACCGCAAATCAAACGCGAACCTTCTCGAGCACCCCAGAAGCTCGAGCCGACACCCTCAACACCATGGAGAATCGTAACCAGCATACAGAAGATGAAGGACGGACTGCCGGAGATATTTCGCCCCAAGGACGGCATGTTTGCACAGATCCCCCGGTATCCCTATTACAGGAACGTGGTGGAGTGATTTCCGAGAAAGTGTATTGGAGCGATTCCGGGAAAGTGGTGTGAACTGATTGACTAAGATGGAA
Organism: Phytophthora plurivora; assembly: GCA_030027945.1. Lineage (NCBI taxonomy): Eukaryota > Oomycota > Peronosporomycetes > Peronosporales > Peronosporaceae > Phytophthora > Phytophthora plurivora. Next base: position 304,769 of record CP125258.1, read on the forward strand.
TCCGATCTGAGGCCACATGTCCCATGGTTGCAGTTCGGGGGACCAAGATCAATACGGCGAAACCCAAGATCCGGGGCCCCACGAAGATCCAGATCTTCAGGATCCTGGCCCAGATCCGGATCCCCACTAAGATCGGATCTCCAGGATCTTGGCCCAGATCCGGACCCCCACGAAGATCAAGATCGCCAAGGCAAGATCCAAGATGCAGTATGTAAAGGTGGCGCCTGAGAGCAAGACACAGCAGATGATGACCCTAGACATGGAAGGTACGCAGATCCAGGTGTAACAGGTGATAAGGATCCAGATGATAGGACTTAGGATGGGACTTGGTATAATTGTAAATCAGACTCGAATTTGCCTTGATCTACGCAAGTGCCTTAGCTACACCAGGAAACGGGAGGAAACATTGGCCCTAGAAGGTGTTAAGAAGCTAAGCGTAGTTGATCTAGCTGTATGGTATAAGTCTGGATAATATATTGGTCAGCTTTACCTACACTAGTGATCTACCTCAAGGGCAAGATCGGTTCTAAGGGGCTTTATTGCTTGGCCCGAAGATCCATCGACTCTCAACTCTCAAGACCCCCGCTATTGGAAGCGGCAAGCAACGGAAAGGACAAGGACAACCCCCGCCACTAGGCAACCAACCGGCCCCGGATCAAGATCCGGCCGCCAGATCCGATCTAGACCAAGTCGCTCAAGATAAGGATCTATAACTCGGCGGTAGAGTGAAGACTTCCACGCTACCCCACAACCCCTGCGTCTCGCCAAGACGTTCAGATCTTCACGAAGAACCGCTTCGAAGTTACCTGGAAGGGCAGATCCCGCCCACCGACGGGTACACAAGGTGAACAAGTTCAGCACTTCAGATCACGGATCATCGGAGCACCCCGTTAGTCGGTGTCTGGGCGCAAGTGGTACCAGGATCTGGCCTTAATCAAATTTTTGGCTGATCCCGCTACACCACAAACGCACTGGTGAAGCCGGCTTTATCTCCCAAGCGTCACTCATGCAACTTTACCACGAGATAATTCAGCTTGCGGTGAAAGCTCAGCTCGATTCCGACCGCCGAGAGATGGAGCGTGAGGTGCGTAAACGTGAAGTGAGGCTTGGGACTCTACGGCGCCAGCAGAAGATGATGCAGTTAATTGCAGCACTAATCAAGTCGAAGCCGACGTGATGCAACAATATTTTATTTATTTATTCTTCTCTTTGTAACGAGCAGCTTCCAGAGCGCTTAACCCTTTCTCTAAGCAATTGAACATCTATGGTGTTGCCAAGGCTAAACTGCCAGTCGACATCCTGTGAATTGAATTTGAATATTGAATAATATATTATATTATTGTGCTTTTCTCCCATTCTGGCTAAACGAAGTTCTAATTCGTTGTTATATATTCTAACTCAATCTTAAGTCGTTGTTTTATCGGAAACGTTGGAGGCCTGGATTTGGGCTTTTTATGTGAACGGCCTCGTTAAAACTCCTCAAATTTCTTAGACCTGAAGCCTTCTGGGCTGGGGATGTACATGAGGAATGAATATGCGTCGTGGAAGCTGTCTGAAGGTGTCTTCATCATTCCCGTTGGCCTCACGCAGCAAAAGTTAGACTTCCAATTTCCCGTACTTAAGACGAAACTTGCAGTGTTTTGACATGTCCAGGATTTTTCCAGGATTAAGGCCAGGATTCGCACTTAAGTGAGAATAGTTGAGTACTTTTTCTGAAAATAATCCTGGCCTGCAACACCCGCCTTGTTTTATCGTAAATCAACGATCTCTATTTCGACTCGTTTAGCGACAGAAGGTTGTTTAAACTTTGCTTTGACGTTGGAATGGCGCAATGCCTCACGCCAAAACCACGACTTTCTATACAATTCAACCTTAAATCGAGCATTTCGCTCGCTAGTCATACGTCTAGCAGCTTATTCCATGATTATTAGTAGGATTTGACGTTGAATAAGCGTCGCTATTCATAGGACAAAACGACTGCAAAGCACAATATATTAAAACCGACTCGCTCGAAAAACGAATGGCCCAATTTTCTATTTTCTCTTTTCCATTTCAATGATTCAAACTTCGAAATTCCCCCGGCCCCGAAGGCCGGTAGGCAGTGTAGTACACCTAAAGCAAAGTAAACGCTTACGAACTGCGATTTCCCCCGGGACGGAAGCCCGGGTAGGCAGTTCATTTAAACCAGTACCCTACCGGTAATATGCTATACTCTGATACACAAGACGGCTCGCGAAACGCGTTTACATACATACAGACAGGCTTTGCATGTTGGCTTTGCATGTGCCTTAGTTAAAGAGAAGAGCCTACCGATACTCTGGAGACTGAACGTTAAGATGAGGAGAACAGCCTCTCCATCAAACGTTGCTGATATGCGTTTTTATCGTGCTCACTGTTCTCTCTTATTTTCGTGAGTTGTTTCTAGGAGAGGAGGTCACACATACTTCTAATGTACCTACAAACGAAACATATTGGCATCACAAGGCACCATAACGTTTGCTAGGAGGTTGTATTGGACGTCGTTATGCTGTTGGAGGTGCAGTCAAACTACGACGTTGTGCGCATACGCATCCACTTCCACAATGCGTCAGTGCGATCCTTTCGAGCCAACCCCGAGAACACCCCCATATTCCCCACCAAGCGATCGTAGCACTCCACCGTGGTGGGCACCAACCAAGGTTGCCAGTTGCGTTCGGTCCGTAGAGCAACGGCGCCAAGCAAAAAATACAAGTGTCGATCGCTTCCTTATCGGACTGATCATCCAGCTGCTTCACAGTCTCCAGGACTCTCTCGGCTTGAGCTTGACCGCTTTCGGAAGGGGTTATCCCACCGATTTTCTTGAATGCTTGTATCTCACTGCGAGTTAAATCGGTTAGTCATTGATAAATATATTATGTGCACAGATATCCACGACATGGCATACCTGAAGAGCTTCGTTTTTTTAGTAAAATACGATATCCTGCCCATAAACGACAGCATGTGCTCAGCCAGACCCCCGTACAGTTTGAGGATGCCTGGCTCGACCGGCTCCACTTCAGCCCACCGTCTCACTTTTCTCAGATCTCTGGTTATATCTTTCGCCGGCTTCGGATCCACCAATGATGAGCCATTTTGCAACATCTCATTCTTCAACGAGTTGAGGACATGAGGAATATGTTTGGCTCTTTCACTCGGATCCATCGCGTTTACATGCCATACAAGGAAATCGTAGCTAAGATGAGGATCTGTGGTGCCAGAGACTTCGCAAATTGTCTTGTCCTGAAGGGATAATACCGATCAGAAAAGCTTGATGGACGTATACCAGAGATTTTTGAAGTCGATGAAATCTTATGAAGACCAAATGGTGGGTGTAAAGAAAAGGGATCAACTGAAATGGTACGTACAATGTATTAATACATACCAGTACTCAAACGTTTGATTGCTCTGTATTTATGATTTACTACGTATAATAGTACTATTTTACTAACTACGTGTGTTGTATGACGTAGGTTCATTGTTATCCTTTCTTGGGCCCTGAAGGAATTAGAGTCCTGTGCGAGCAACAAGGAACAGCATAAAGGGCATGTTGATGGTACCCAATGTCAGCCACCCGTTGTTAGATCGGTCAAGCCGCTACCAAGCACTTCTACGAAAGAGCAGCAGGACACAGCGATCTACAAGACCTTGCTCAAGAATGGGAAGCAAATGCCGATACGATCGAGATTGAAAATCATTCCGCGTATTCTCTTCCTCGTTAAAGACGTGATGGTGTCAGATAAAGCTGGTGCACAAAAGACGGCAATTGCTGATTCAATTGAAGAAATGCTCAAGTGGATCATGGAAGGGTGTAAGATGTGGCAGGATCTTGGTGCATATCAAGTGCTTGCCGTCGTTTTATCTTCGTACGCCGAACAACAACCTGAATTGGAGAAGATCAAGAGAATTGCGGACCAATTCTCGAAAACAATTGATAAAATTCGCTTGGAATCGACTGGGAAGCCTGAATGTTGCCAGGCCAAAGATATCGCCCCAACTACAACGGCTACAAGGGAGGCATTGGGGGAAAAGAAAGGAAACGAAGCCAAGTTGAATGAGAATGGCAAGCAGCGAGAGTTTGGCAAGCTGAGTTCTCCCAAGCTGGAACTAACCAGAGGCAATTGCTTGGAAAAGCTGCGGATGATGACGCAGTCGTCTGTAGGGGCGCGAAGCAAGCACTTACCTGATGTGTTGGCGAAATTGACGGACATTGTACTGGCGAGTGCCAAGCAAGAGCAATTGTCTGTCTTGAAGTATGTACTGCTTTGGGCCAAATTGAGTGCTGGAAATGGAGACGACTTGGCAGTGTTTGATCAGTTTTGCAAGGGCATGACGGCAATTATTAACAAGAGCCCGGAGAGTGGAAGAAGAGCTGGGCTTGAGAGGTCAGTGATACAAACTGTAAATTGGGTATGAACCGACAACGCTAATTTTTACTGTGGTTTTTAGGCTGAACAACTCCTTGTTAGCCTTGCTAAAGGAACACGAGACGTGAAACAGAGGAGAAGCCCCTGCCAAGATGAGTCTTAGCTATGAGCTAATGGTGTTCCGTGTCAACGCGATGGCGCCGAGTGAAAGGGGCAGAAACATTCCTCAAGTCTTCAACTCATTGAAGAAAGAGATGTCCCGAGGTGCTGCTGCGACGAATGTACAAGAGTTACTAAAAGCGTTGAGAGCAGTGAAGCAATGGGCTAACTATATGCCGGAAGAGTCAAACCTCCGCCAACTGTACGGAGATTTAGCTGATCAGATCGAGCTTTACAAGCGTGGTGTGCCGATCTTTAACGCGAAAGTTTCACTCACCAGGTATGTTTGATATTATTGTGATTATTCTCGTCCCCCTAACTAATCAGTCGTTTTTTGCAGTGAAATTCAAAACTTTAGGACAATCGCTGGCATTACGCGCCCCGAAGACGGCAAAACTACCGCCGATGAAGTTCTGGCGAAGGTGGAGCAGCTGAGCGAAGTCTCAGGGGAACAAAGATTACTACAAGTTGACGAATGCATTTTGATGCTGGGTAAAGTTCTGCCACAAACAGGAGAACGCAGGTGGCCAGCCGCCGTAGGTAAGAGCTACGAATTGTTGCTGAAGTACTTGGAGCCTTGTTCGCCAGGGTTCCGCAACCAGCGCATAACCGCTTTGAATAAGTGGATGCAGCCAAGGCGACGTAGATGATGTGTACTGCTGAGGACGAGCTTGTAACGAAACAATACACTTGTGATTGGAAATAGATGCCAGACAGCGGATGCTAATCAAGCAAAACGTCAATAATAGTCGCTGGGCTGCGTCTTGGTACGAGAATCATAAGTTTAGGACGAGATCTTGTGAGGCAGCAGTATTTCCGACCACAAGCACTTTCACCTGACCGCGACTCATCGCCAAGCGTACAGTAGAAGCTCGAAGCAACGATGGGAGACAGAGACTTTGTCGACTTCTCGGCCGATCCTCCGCCCAAACTGCAGCCGAGTAAGTCCCAACGAGCATTAAGCTCAGCAGGGAATTTAGTGCAGCCACCTGATGGCTCCCCGTTCATGCGCGCTTTTCGACTGATACATCGGCTGGTCGTCTTTGCTCTTGCTATTTACTATGTGGAGATTTCGCTGAACTCGTTCGCCACGGCGATGATCATTCTCCACGGCTCCGTATCGCACGATCTCCCCATCCAGACGCACACAGCGAACTTAATCACTGATTACACTGGCAGCACAACGATCCAAGCAAGTCCTCTGGTTCAGCAAGTGCTCCAGGGATCCACAAACCCCCGCAATACGTCTCTTTACCTTGAAACAGCCACGACACAGTCTTCCTCAGGTTGCTCGAATGTACCGGAGTTCAACGGCGACATCTACGGCAACAACTTCCTTCGCTTCATCTTTTCCAGACTGCAGATGCACGCGTCACACAATTTATCTTACGTGACGGAGCTGGAGCTGGTCGTTCCGGTGATCGACTGCTCGTTTGCACTGCTAACTTGGGGAGATCGGACCTCTGCACGTATGTACTACCTGGTACGACGCAAGAGCAACATAAGCGACGTGATGCTGCTGTCAACGTCCTTGTCCGTTCAAGACTACGACGTGAGCAAACAGTTCCAAAAGGGACCAGCCACTTTACTTCGCGTGTCCGCGATAACTGACGTCCGAGCGTCAACCGTTGACCACCACCTTGCAATCGCCTTCAATTACCCATACGTTGCAGAGCCAAACTTCGCGTACTCAGAGCTGTTAGGGGTCGACGGGGACAACTTCTGGCAAATTCAGACCTTAGCAAACCCTAGGAACCGAGATCCCTCGAAATTCGTGCGTATGGGGCGTCGCTTTGGACGATACCTTAACGACCCAACAGCACAGTCCAATATTGAGATCGCACACTGGGATCTACCGAGTAGTCCACAGGAAGAGCTGAAGAACTGGATGTGGCACAGTCGAGCCGTTCTCCACGACTCGTGGGCCTGGACGCACGCAATCCACGGGGTCTTCGCTCTCAGCGTGATCTTTAACCTCTGTGTACTGTCTTTCGTCATGTTTCGACGCATGCGCATGGGTCATTTCTGGGTCGGAGACGCGTTCTCCACCATTTCCAGCATGCTTCTGTACCGAGGACTTATCGTGATGATCTGCAACCACATGAACGGGTACTGGACGGTAACCAAGATGTGCATTTCCATCGGAGACTCCATCACGGGGCTGCACGCCATCTACTACCGACCGGAGCTCGTCCACGCCGACCTCATGGCTATTTTCTTGAACGTGACCAGCATTTTAAGCTATCTTGCCCGTGAACGTGTGGATCCAGCACTTGTATTCTTGACATTCGAGCTTGGGTGGGGGTTCCGCTTAGAACTGGCTGAAGCATTCGCAAGTCTCAAGCAGAATATCGTGGACTTCGCCGTGGCCGACGCTACCAACGGTCTGCTACGTGTCAGCCCTGGACTGTCCAGATTATCGCCAATGGAGCTCATGACAGCGTACCCTGTAGAGGAGAACCGACGCCCTGTTGTCTCGTCACTTGTATTCTCCATTTTCAGTCCCATTCTATTCATTGCAGCGTACGTGGTGCTTCGAAAAGCAGTCCGTTATGTCCGCACTCCAGTGATTATCGAAAAGAGAATGTCTCGACGATCCATCGCGTACACGGAAGGGATGCAGCAGATGGAGCTCACAACCTTCGAGACTGCGACAGGAGCAGCACTCAGCAAACGCTTTGGAGTCATCTCGGGGTACGACAACTACATCGTGAACCAAAATCGGCTGACGGCGACCATCGACGCGGTGTACGGCAACGGTTTTCTGGTCGTGAAAGGGAAATTCTTGATCGGCGCTCAGGATCTGCTGCCTATCATCCTGATGAAGCTCTCGCGGGTCCGGTTCACGAATATCTTCGTCTACGACCTATTGGAGAAGAGTTCCGTGCAGGAGACAGCGCGACTGGTGTATCCATCGACGATTTCCTGGAGCGACTTGGGGAATCTCGATGTCACCACTCTCACTTAGATACGATCTTAAAAAATAACACGATAAAACTTTTACATGAGCAGTAGATGTTGCGCGATCCACAAGCAGTTGTCACATGACCGAAAAAATGTGTACGGACACCAAACCCATACATCTCCCACCAAGAGAAGAGAAATATCAACTAGGCGGGAGTGCAAATGACGCTGGCCTCATTGTCTCTCCAGAACCGAAATCTCTCGCGCGCCGACATCTTCAATTTCAGCACGATGACCAAGGGTCTTCGACCGCACACACTCTTATACTCAAGCCTGCGAATTTTATCACCTCGCTCCAATCTTCTTTATCATCGTCGATATAAAAAAACGCTGAGTATACAGCTTGCAGACACTGGACAAACATGGCGGTCTTCACCTGCCCACGGCTCACAACATCCCGTTCGTACACTGCTGAATCCGCGAAGATGGCGACGATTTCGCGTGGCAGGACGCCTTCGAGTACGTTTATCCCATGCCGCACTAGCCCTGAGAACGGTCCGGAAACACGAATTTCGGGCGTTTATTCTCCGGAAACATGCCTATGAGCGACTCCACCGCCCTACAGACACCACGAGGTTACTTACTGTTACAGTACTCAATTTACCATTTGAACTCAATCACGTACTGCTTTGAGACGCTTGCGTAGTCTTTCCGGATGTAAATCACTTGACGCAGGACTATTAGCAATTTCTCCAAGTGAAGACACTGCTCCAAGTTGAGAGTGTTTCCGTAATCACAGAGGCGGATTAAGGTCCTGAAGCATTCATTCACTCGCTTGAGATGATCGAGAGGCACTAAACTTTGGTTGGTAGTCATTGCCACTGCATTCAGAATCCATCGTAACCGATCAATGAGCTCGTCAAAAGCTTCTTTCTTGGCGCTGAGATCACTTGCATAGTGCACCTCCACATCGTAACTAGTGACATGCTTGAAGTCCTTGTCCACTCGGCCGCTGTCTTCGAAACCAGGCTCCAGAATGGTGCGAATTATGCAATTCATATGCTCGCTGGCCAAATTACTCCTGAATGAGAACGCCATTCGAGACATCTTGCTGCACGCGAGGCAAATGGCAGCATAGCGGTCATTCCACTTGTCGTTTAGCCCAAAAGTGGATATCCTCTCCAATTTGCTGACAGTTTTTCCAAGAATGGGCTCGTCCAGCCCTCGAAGCGGCCATCAACCAGTTCGTTGACCAGAATCAGTCGGTTATCGAACCACTGGGTTTCGGGGTCATCTAACGGATACTCGTCAACTTCCATGAACAGTTTCGCCAGTTTAGACTTAAAGATTTTTACCTCGTCAGCCGGTACTTCCTAATCTTTCATAAGAGTTTTGTACAGTTGCTGACAGTTCCTACAACAATAAAAATACAATTAGTGGTAAATTTTCAACAGCAATTCCATCACAAACTGAACTTGTACCGATGGAGGCCCTTAGTCTTCACTGGATACAGTTTGTGGAGCTTCTGCAGCATCTTGAGCATCACCCACGCCTTCTTGGCTACATCAGCGCTCATTCCATTCTCCAAATTCACGATAGCAACCGACATCAGCAGTCTCATGTCTTCCAGATGCCGCTCACATTGTACCGGATGCTGCTTGTGAACTCCCACCAACATCTTCGCAGCTTCGGCTGTTGATGACACAAAATCCCTAAGATGCGGATTAACTCCAGTCGTTTCTAAGTTTTCCACAGCGACTGCTGCATTTAAAGCCGAGCACACTGCCACTCCAACAGCTCCACTGGGTGCCATCTCCACTCTTTTCTGCAATCGAATCACCACGTCTTTCACTGGGCGCTTGGTAGCTGGAGGAGCGATCCGACTTGGCGCCTTCCTCTTCCTCGGTCTCTTCCTGGCTGGAACCTCCTGCTCGCGTTCGTCCACTAAAGGACCCACTTCAACTTGATTCGAGTCTTCTTCAACTGCTGCGACACCGAAATCGAATGGTTCTGCTGCTTCTCTTGGACTTTTATCAACTGGAACTGTAGCAACTGCAGGTGGATCTGGTACAGTCTCTTTCTTCTCTTCTTTCACTGGAGGTTCCTTCTCCTCATCAGAGAGAGATAAGTCGATGATTGCAATGGAATTATTGCTCTTTTTACAGTCTGGGGCCTGGTTTTCTTCAATTTTTGGACTAATAATTATGTCCCTGGCCGCTTTCTTCTTCTCCACTGGCATCACTTCCTGTTTGGGCTCCGCTCGTAGCTTCTGGTCGTCTTCGTCCTCTGTGGACACGTCACTAGTTCCTGAGCTACTTATTTCATGGTTTAACTCGCAAATTAACGTTCCAATGCCGTCGCAGGCGGTCACAACCTGCGTTAGAGCTTTAGAAACATCAGGAGACGCGTCGGAGACCACTAAAGGCCCTTTGTACATCTCCCTGGACGCACGCACGACGCGCAACGCACGCTTCAGAGCCTCCAGCGCTGGGACGAGCTGTGCCTCTGCATGTTGCAGCTCGTCGTGCACCGCAGTGAGGCAGTTTACACGCAACTCCGCGGTGCAAGGATCACGTCCATTTACCAGAGGATTGGGAATTTGATAGAAACGTTTCTAATGGGATGGCTTTAGATTTTGTTTTCAAATGTTAGGCATCCTTTGGCTAGCAGGTCGGCGTCTTGATCTTTGTCGGTGTTGGGTCTTCAATGCCCCACTTCGCTATGCCGTTCAGAAACTCCTTTAAAATTTTTACCTGAATTTTCATGACGATACGTTTCAGCTCCTTGACGCACTTTCGAGTCGCAACATTTTTCTGTGGATCCCATCCATACGTCGTGTGATTTACCAATGCTCGCACCATATTCACCAGCTCGAGAACTTTGCTCTCTAGCGCAGAATCTCTGTGTGAGCTCAGTTCTTCGTACACTATTACAGCTTGTTGGCGGATGTCGGCCAAGAGCTGTCGAGTCTTTCCGCTTGACGGGTCTCTAAAAAATTCCGACATTTTGTCCAGCAATCTACAGTACATGTACATGTAGAAGCAAAACAAAAACAATGTAAGGGCGATATTCCGAGTAAACCTTCGATATCACGAATACGCACCCAGCAAAATCTGCATTTCCAGAAATTCGGTCCGTCGCTTGTTGTGCTGCTCTCACCAGCATCCGGCATATTTGCATTGGATAAGGCTCTTGAAGCTTCTTCTGACAGATCCATCGGAAAACCTTGTTCATAGGTGTGAATATACGTTTTCCATGGGCATCGTCCACTTTCGCGACTGTTTCTCTCTTGAATGCAACAAGCAGCCACAAGAACTTGTGGTGGTGTCGATGAGGGAGAGACGAGTTATCCCATGACGCCACCAAGTGTGCAAATGTCTCCACTGTCGCCTTTTGTTTGGGTTTTTGCGCTATCCGTGAAGATTTTCTCTTGGAACGGAAATTGGCATTGTGGATTTTTTTCGTGAGAGAACCAATAAGTCTAATGCAGATATCAGTCAACGTTAGTCCAATTTGAGTATGGCTAGCTCACAGTTTAGAAACAAACGTACCTTGTGATCGAAGTCTTGTGTTTGGATGCAGCAAGCCGGCACGCATTCGCCTGTAGCGCCACAAAGTAATCGCGAAATAGGTCGAGATGCTCCTTTTGGACTTCGTAGTCTTGTGGCCAACACCGAACAAGAGTATTAAGCGAACTAACCACTTCAGACGCTTGTGCTGGATCACCAACCATTTCTTTCAGCGCCAATATCACGTCTGGGATAATGAATACTCGGTCCCAAGGGAGCAGCTTGTGAAGGTCTTCTACGATGGTGGCCAAGCACGTTGCATACTGTGCACCTGCTGCCTTTGAGTTCTCCCTTGCCGTAGATATGTCCTTTGCTTTTGCCATGCCATTTGTATCATCTTGTGTTTTGGTTTGGTCTGACACCGCCGCGTTCTTCCCAGCTGACCTCGACACCAAAGCTTTTATCGAGTTCGTATGCATGTCAATGTCCATCGTCACGCAGTTCGCATCATCTCGCGTTGTACATGTAGATTGATCCGCGCTCTTATCAACTCCGTTCGTCATCAATGCTTTCAATGCTGCCTCTACATCCCCCTCATCGTTGTTACTTTCCCCTTCATCGTCACTGTCCGAGGAATCACTCGACTCTGACGAGGAAACCGATACAATTTCACTCATAGAATCAGCAGCGCTCTTGTTGTATTTGTTGCCGCTTCTCGTCAATTCGGCACTTGATTTGATACTAGAATCGCGAACCTTAGACTTTTTCGTCTGACCATCACTCTCAACCAGCTCAATATCTGCTTGTGCTTTAGAACTTGACTGCTCCTCGCCATCGACTGCCTCCTCTCTCTTCCTCTTCTTCACTGGGAACTTCTGCACGACCATTCCGGTTGCCAATTGGCCAGTTATCCTCTCTACTTCTCGATGTAACATCATCATATTCGCCATCACCGCCATTAAACTCGTGCTCCGTCCTCCAGTTGATTCGTGTCCCTGCTCCAGTCGTGCAACGGCATCGCGAACCTCCTCCAGCTTGGTAAACGCTATCACCACGTCGTCCACTGCAGTGGCAGCCGCCACGAATTCCTCCTCTAATACGCCGTTGTAGCCCTGGTGCAGTTGCTGAGCTGGTACGTGCGTCACAGGACACGGTCATACAGCTCCTCCATTATGTTTAGTACTTTGAATTATTTTACAAAATGTTATTTTTAAATTCTTATTTTTTTTAAAAGAGTAGTAACTAATACAGAAATGAAATGGAATTTTTCTTGCTTAACTACTCTGCCTCTTGTCCTTTGTTGGTGGGGGATCATCGATGTTCCACTTTGCTATCGCCCTCAATAGTTCCTGTAAACGTTGGGGTTTCAACTTGCTAGCCTTTACTACAATCTTTTTCAGCTCCTTCACACACTCCTGTGTTGTTAGATCTTGACGAGAATCCCGTCCGTAAGTCGTATGATCCACCAACTCTTTAACCGCGGCAAACAACTTGACCAATTCGTTGTCAATAGTTCTGCTTTGGCACTGCTTCAAGCGCTTGAGCACATTTGTAGCATGGTGGTGAATATCATCCAAGAACTTGCGCGTTTCGCGGCTTGAGGGATCTGTAAGGACAGCAGACATCCTGCCCAGCATTCTACAAAGAAAAACGAATAAAAAAGTGAGCAAGTACGTTTTAAATCCCCCCCCCATCATCGCTACAGCGTACCCAATAACGGATTCCTGTGCAGAAACACCGTAAATTCGACTTGAAGCTTGTTGTGCGGCTCCCAGAAGCACCCGGCACGCAGTAACATGATAGGGTTCGCGAAGACGTTGAAGCATCCAGCGAAATACCTTATTCATGGGCTTCAATACTCGTTTTCCATTGGTGTCGTCAATCTTGGAGATGGTGTCTTTCTTGAATGCAACGAGTAGATGTACGAGCAGCGTCTGCCTTTTAGCGAATGGGTGTTTTTTCAACTTCCCCGCCAATTTAGAAAAGTTAAACGTCGATGGCGATTGGGCCCTGGTGTTTACTGCGGATGGCTTTGGGACGCTTCTGACAGCATTGACTGAAGAAGTGAGCGCACCAAGTTGCCTAATACCAATAAAGAAAACAATACATCAAGTTAGTTTAGCAGAGAACAAGTTCTAAGTTCGAAAAGTAAGCGTACCTTGCGATATGAGTCTTGTCTTTTGATGGAGGAAGCCGGGCGACGTATGCTTTCAACGCCGCAGCATATTCGCGATACTCCTGAAGATGCCGCACTTGACTTTCACAATTCCGAGCCCACCACTGAATCATAACATCGAGTGAACTAGCCACTGCAGACGCCTGCGTCATCTCTTTATCGTCTTCAACCGATTTTTTCAGAGCGATCACCACATCTGGGACCACGAACGCTCTGTCCTCGCAAGACAACTGATTGACGTCTTCTACAATAGTCTTCAAGACTGTTGCTGAGTGCGATGCGTCCGTGCTTATGACCTCATTTCGTATCTTGGGAACCTCATTCTGCTCAGCCCCCTTCTCCATCGTTGCTGCCTCTGCGTCGCCCTTATCCTCGTCTCCGCTATCGTCATCGCTCTTTGATGAAGCATTCACTTCCGAAGCAGCTTTGCTGCTAAACTCACATCTTCCATTTGCCTCATCTGCATCCTTCGCTTGCACTTTAGGACGTGGCTGGGAAGCACCCATTGCTTCTTCTCGCTTTCTCTTCCTCTCGGGTAGCTTCTCCACAACCATCCCACTTGTCAATGCAGCTATTCTCTGCTCAAGTTCTTGCTGTAACGCGATTGATATAGCAGTCGTGTCCATTAGACTGGCACTGCGTCCGCCAGTCGATTGTGGCCCTGCTGTAGTCGAGAAACAGCATCATTAACCTCCTCCAACTTGGCAAACGCTTCCACCACGTGGTCCACTGTAGCAACAACCGATGCAAATTCCTCTCGCAATACACCGTTACAACTCCGATGTAGCTCCTGTGCTGGTAAGTGCACCAAGACACTCTCGTACACTTCCACCAATTCCTGCTCCATTTTAGGTCTACTGGTCCAAATTTTAGTCTTTTAAAGGGTTAACCCATTGAAGGGTTACTTCAGGGTTACACTCAGTGTACCCCTGTCATTTGTGTCCATCGAATTGGTTATCATGGCGTCGCTGGACACTTTGGCGCTGTACGAGCGCATCCTGGCGCACGTGAGGCCACAGGAGCTGCACCGTAGCTCTAATATCATCCTAAAAGAGCAATACTCTACGCTGGTTAAAGCTGCGGACGATGCTGTGGCTGCTTTTGCCAAGGTTGAAGAAGTTCGTGATGCGGTGAACCAATTGGAGCAGGGAAAACCTTCTGCTGGTCGTAGCGAGAGTCTTCTGGAAATGATGGACAGTACAATGCAATTGCAGCAGAAATTGGAGAAAAACTTGGAAAAGGTGGCAGCTAGAATGAAAGTGAAGGACTTGGAGGTGGAGGAGAAGCAGAAGAGGAAACGAGAAGAGGACAAAAAGGAGAAAACTGCAGAATCGTCCTCAAGTGAATCATCTAGTGAATTGTCAAGTGGTTCATCCAGTGATAGCAGTGAAGAAGAAGTGACACTGAAGAAGAAACGAGTGGAGAAGCGGAAAGCGAACGGATCTGGTGAGGAAAAGACGACGAACTCAGATTTGTCGCTGGCTCAGGGGGCTCTGAAAGCAATTAGAGGTGTTAAGGTACCCAACCAAACGGTTGAGAATCACATGCAGGACCAGTGGGTGAAGGCACTGTTCAATGTCAAGCAGATTCTCAACCGTCAAGCTGGATGTGATGCGCATTCAACAGATATCGCAGCAGTTGAGGTTGTTGCTCGTGCGCTTGAAGCTGCTGTTGGGGTGTTCAGAAAGATCGAGTGGACTGCAGAGTACGTGAAGCAAATGAAATCCGTGATCGCTGTGTTGTCAGACGCTTGTTCCAAGAACGAGGTGTTACGAGTCTTCTTCCACCGGTAAGGCTTGCGTTAGCCATTTTAGGACTTTCAGTGCTCTAACCCACTTATTTACTTATGAAATAGCGCCCGAGTGGAACTGGAAAGTCTTGAAATGAGCATCCCCGCTAAGCTACAGAGCGCTACGGAGGGTTCTGTCATCACGAAGCCTACTGCGACGGGCATCTCACTGGAAGATCTGCTACGGACTTATCTCAACCTGAGCAACAAAATGCACTCGCGGTCGCCCGCTACAAAGCCAAAACATATTCTAGAAGCACTGGATTTGATCCAGCAAGTGATGGCAGACGACTTTATCTGTGTGCACTCAGACACTGTTCTTGCGTCTGTTGATCATGTGCGTCGTTGGATTACTGAGACTCCGCTTCAAGACGACATCGTCAAAGAGTATCGTCTCTATGCGAACAATATCGCTGCGTACGGCAAAAAGTTTCCTGACAAGCAAAAGCAACGTGAATGGAAGAGGTACGTAGATTTACTTTATTCGTTTTTGGGTGCTAGGCTAACTTACTGCGCGCCACCTCCCTTTTCCAGGATTTCTACTGGTGTGTTTGCGCTTCTTGACGTGGCAAAAACAAAGGCAAAACGTTCGTCTCAGCCGGCCAAGGCTTCGAAGGGGTCGCCATCGTGGTCAAAGACTACTGAAGAGAAGGTGGGAGTTTTGATGTCGGTATTAGCTCAGCTGGAACAATGGCAGGATGGTATTTTTTCTCTCGATCAATTCGACAAGGCGTTAAAGAGCCTCAATGACGTGATGTCCTACGAGTCGAGCGACTGGAAACCTCTCTCAGACCCATCTACCATCGACTGTTTGGACAAGCTGACTACTTGCATCGAGCTGATCAAAAAGAAAGAACACCGTGCCAAGCGTTTGAAGACAGTGAACAAGTGGAAGGCCAAGTGCTTGAGTCGGCAATAGCAGTCTTCACAGACGATCCATTCCTATTCATGGAGATTCTACAGTACTCATTCTACTCACGCGTCATCTGAAATAGACTCCTTCGCCTCGGTTATTGGTGCTGCATACTGTACGCGCTTCACACTATCGCATCAGCAACCCCCCCCCCGATCAAATTCAAACGAACCATGAAGCGCAGTTCCGGAGGTTACGAGCTCATCCAGAAGCATTTGGTGGAATTGGAAGGCGTGGTGGTTCGCCAAGACACTCAAGTCGCTGAGGTGGTTGCTCAGGCAGTTGGTATTCCTTGGGAGGCCAGCAACAAGTACGTAATTCACCGATTACCAACGAACAAGAAGGTCAAGAACGACCCAAATGATCCCTCCGGATGGTCTCCAACAGGACCTGAGTTGAAGGCTCTCGAGCCCTTTATGCGCGCTCAAGAAGAGAGTTGGTTCCTATCGCGCATCGTCCTTCAGTACATGGGTTGTGGAAACTTACGCCCACTGAAGATGCACTTGACTGTCGCCGGTGAAACAGGCGACGTGTACGTGATCGATCGTCCGTTCAAGGGCGGCGGGGGATTGTGCTGTCCGCTTGAAATGAATTTAAGTGGGGTGAGCGAAGGAAACTCGGAAGTCAAGCGAATCGGACGTGTTCGTGAGGATTTCTCGCCCTATTTGGGACGTTTTTGTTCGGCATGTTGTCTGGCCACTTCGTACACGGACATTGAGCGTGCACTCCCCGACGGAACTTACGAGAAACGCTACTCGCTGAGAATCAACCAAGCCTGGTGCGGCCGAGTGAACAATTGCTGTGCGCCTTCATGCTGCCGTCATGACGCAGTGTACGACATCTTGGACCCGGATGGAGCTGTCGTTGCGAATCTGCAGGTCAGTTTCGGCACTGGGGAGTGCCTTAAAGCACTATTCCGTGCTGGTGGAGAGTTCACCAACTATGTGCTTCAATTCCCTCGCGATTCCACGGCGCAGGACCGTGCACTTCTTCTTGCTGCACTCTTTCTTCTAGACTATGCCTTGTTTGAGAAGCAATAGAAGCATAAGATCACAATAAAGGTGTATAAGGTTATTTTCTCTTGCAATTCGCTTGCTATTCTACTTTGCGGTGGTTTGTCATTGCTTTCTTGCAGTCCGTAAGTTTTCGTGACTGGTTTCCTAATGTTTCAGCTAGGCTTTCCAAAGCTTGACTGCGGTCCTGATCATGCTAGCAATGGTCGTTGTTGATTTTATTTTCGCTCGGCCTGGTTGAATCGCTTTACGTTGTTTTGTAGTCCGTTGGGGCAGTATTGGGGCTTGAGAGGGGGTGATTTTCAGCCTACCGACGCGCGCTACTCAGTCTCTTTGTGCTTCTGGACGAACCCAGGTCCGATCCCTTTCCGGTTGCTTGCATGAAGCGCTTGATCAGTAGCACGTGGTTCCTTTGAGGCATATGCTTCGCTGTTCCAACTCCGCCACTTGCAGTAGATGTCGAACTGCCGGAGACGCTTTCCGCTAGTCGCACTGATACCTGACTCGAAGTGGTGCTGAATCTGTCACTGTCGTGTCCCCGACTCGCTCTACTGTGCTTACGCCGGTGTCGTGTCAACCGCTTTGCCCGTTCGAGATCCAACGACGCCACTTCATCATCATCCAATATTTCTTCGTCCTCGTATTCAATCTCAACGTCTTCAGCTCTCGGGGATGGCTTGTGTGGCGTCACTGGGCGGCTGTTGTTGTGAGGCGATCGTGGAGTCGATGCAGGAGTTCGGGGGGACATAGGTCGACTATTGTTGTGAGGCGATCGTGGTGTCGATGCAGGAGTTCGGGGGGACATAGGTCGACTAGGGGACACCACATGAGGGGATGTAGGTGGAGTTGCTCGAACTGGTGTATCGATAGATCGGCCATTGGGAGAAAGCACTGCCGTCCTGAGTTTGCGTGGACTGGCAGATGCCAATGGACTTGACGGGGAAAGTGGTGACGCTCGATTGTTACTTTGACGAGGACTGGGTAAATGCTGGGAGCTGTTGTTACTTTCAACGGTAACTGTCGATGGAGGACGACACACGGACGGTGGCAGAGGCGTAGTTGGTCGAGATGCTTCTCCAGTACTAGAGCTTGTCGATGGTCGTGTGTCTCCGCATGTACTGCTTCCGTCACTACGACTGCCAAACGCTGGTGCCTCATGCTGCTGCATCTCCTCGAACGTTCGGGAAAAATAGCGTCCTCGAGTGAACCTATGGGACTCGATGAACTTCGGCAGCATTATTAGCCCATTTTTCGATCGCTTCACGTACTCCAGCTTCATTCTTTGCCGCTCCTTCCTGTACTTCTCCGAGTGTGACCAGTGATCTCCATCGTGGGTGTAATCTGGCGGCAAAATCTTATTACAAAATTCTTGCAAGTCCAGATCGTTACTGTTATCCGTGTCGTACCGCTTGAAGAGTCCCAAACATTGAGCTGGTGTTAGTCGAAACCCAAGAGCAAGTAGCCGCTCTCGGAACTCGTCCATAGTCACATGACTAGCCTTCTTGAATATCTTGTACGCTTGGCGGAAAGTATCCGAGCTGCGTGACGTAGATTGCTGAATCTTGTCTCGAATACGCATTTCAATCTCATCCAAACTCCAGCTTTCCATTTCAATCTCAGTCATGTACTGGTCAGGATTCGCCATAGCATGTTCTTTCTTGTTTTTCGCCTCAATCCGATGCAACTCGTCAGCAGCTGCCACCCAGGAGATGCCTGTGTAGTCTGGAGGTAGCACGCCGTGGATGAACTCGTTCAGATCAATGTCCCCACTTCCATCCTTATCAAAGCGACGGAACAGAATATCCGACTGGACTCGTGTCAACGCTAGTCCAATAGCCTCGAGCGCTGCATGAAACTCGTGTGGCTTAATTCCGTTGACCTTCTTGAAAATTTTGAAGGCTTGCCGAAAACAATCCGATGACTTGGAAGTACGCTGCTCGATCTTCTCACGCAGCATCCGTTCAATGTCTGCGATTGTCCATGACTCTTGCACTGATTGCACCGCCATCGAGTACAACTTTCGACGTGAATCATCGACTTTTTGTCTGTCCTTGACTGACAACCAGAATGACGTGGAGTTGTCATCGAGCATAACTCCCTGAACAAACTTGTTCACGTCCAGTTCGCCAGTTTTATCGAAGTCAAACGTATCAAAAAGATCTTGCACCTGCTTCTCAGAAAACTTCAAGCCGAGCCTTCGCGTGGCAGAGCTTAAATCGCTGCGAGAGATCCCCACAGGTTTGCCGAATAGCATGAAAGCTTGCTGGAATCGGTCTGTTTCCTCCGACAGTTGATCCATTCGTTCCCGTAGCATAGCAACAAGCTGCTTCGTTGAGAGAGAGGGTTCCTGGTTGACCGAGCTTTTATCTGATCTGCATGATCTTGCACTCATCGGGCGATCCCTTGTAAATACCGTCGTGGCAAATTCGATGCTATCAATCACTCCATCCCTGTCCTTGTCAAAGCGAACAAAGAGCTCCCGGCATTTTGGCGGGGATAGCTGAATCTGGAGCATTCCTAAATGACGGTGAAAGTCTGCAAACGTAATTGTCTCCGAGTTAGTGAAGAACCGGAAGGCTTGCGCGACGGGATCTGCCGTTCCACGGGGTGTTTTTTCGTCGAGTCTCCGAGTGACACATCTCTCAAGCTCGTCCAGATCCATATACTCGTACGCAGGATGCGATTTCTTCGAACCAGGCGCCGATGCACCACTACTCACTGCAGCTGGCAGTCGAGGTGACTTGATTGGGAGCCTAGGTGGAACCTTCACAGGTGATACGACCGCCGGAGTTGGTGACGGCTCATCATCGGGTGAAAAAAATGTTTCAGGTAGGAATACCCGCTGCGCAAAGGTAGGATAATCGATTTCCCCTAGATCTTCCTGGTCGATACGCCTGAATAGCTCATTGCAAAGCCTTGGAGCTGCCTGTATACGGAGGCGGACGACCTTGTGCTGGAAGCATTCTGGCGTAATTGTGTTCGTAGTTGTGAAAAAGCGGAAGGCCTGGCGAGAATAATTTTCGTATGCGTTGGAGCTAGAAATGCTCGGGTCGACCGTGCAAAACATCGCATGGACAGCTTTACGCAACTCCTTGATCAGGGCATCCACCGACGTAGTCTTGGGCGCCAGAATCGGATCGCCGTTTGCTGCGTCACCAGGCGAGCGTGGCGTTCTACCCGCTGGGCGGGTCGGCTGGCTCGACCGCGACTTGTCGAGGGCGTAACCTGCACCGCTCAGCGCGAGGCTGCCTACAGGAGGGCCCTCCATATTCCAGTGAGTAGACTATTGCTGGTGCTACAAGTTTGTCGAGGGCGACTGACAACGACAATAGAGCCCGGTGGAGTCGCCAAGCTGCCAGACCACTGCGCACGCCACCAGTGAAACGCCCACGCCCACAACCATCAATCTCCAGTGGAGCATTTATAGGCTCGATATTTTTCACGTTCTTCCGTGCCGTCGGCCAGCTACATCGGTTCGTATATATAGCCCGGTAGGAAGAAAAAAACGACGCCTGCCACGTCAATCAGCTGCTTCAGTTTGAATCGATGAATATGCGTTGATCAGAAACCCTGCCGGCATCCAGCAGGACGTCCTTCTTTCATTCACGTTGGGAACCTCGCCCCACAACAGTCGCTCAGCTCATGACAATCTACAACTTCTCCCATTTACGCCGCATAAGTGAGCTGCACAATCTCTCGAATGTTAGAGCGACAGTCTCGTTCTTCCCACACTGTTTCAGCTTTGAATACCCCGTCCGCCTGCACCATCCCCACAAAGTGCTGCACGCTGCCATTCGTGCCGAAGTAATACTTCTTGGCCGCTACCAGTGCTCGAGAATTGGGGGAACGTTGCAGATGCCGCTTAATCGCCTACAACATTTAGACAGCATAAGTAAAATGACGCCTTCGAGGTCGCATCAACTACAGTATTGCGTACCTGGTACAGTTCAACAGCTACAGCTTCCGTGTAGATGGTCTCAGCTGTCAATATGAGGTCGAACTGCATCTGCTCTTCACTTACAAGCTCAACTTCCTTCATGTACTGCGACATACTGCTCCAAGCTCCAGCGTAAAAGTCCGCTTTACTGTACATCGCTTCGTCCTTCACGTTTCGTAGTACATTCGGGCACGTCGTGAGCTCCAGCACCTCCTTGTTGTAGTCGCTGAATACCACTCGCTGGGCACCTCTTTGCATCGCGTGAATACCAGGCAATCCATGGCCGCAGCCTAGTTCCAGCACTGAAGCAGGCATTTGCGCCTTCCCTTGGCGTAACTGGTCCTCCACGAACTTGACCAGGTCTACGGCACACTCCCAGAGCTTGAATCCTCCTTCATACACGCCCGTTTGCACGTCGGAAGTGGTCAAAATGGAGCTGATGGCGCCTGTACGAGCCAGAAAACCTGAGTCTGTAGTGTTGACGATCTCGAACGCCATGTCGTCGATTTGGACGGATGAGAACGCAGTTAAGGATGACGATGGAGACCAGACAAAGCGCTCGCCCTTACGCGCAGGCGTGGGGGCATTAGAGACCGCAGACGGAGCTGCAGGAGCAGGGGCAACCGCGCCATTCAGCTCGAAGTTAAACGAGAACGACATGGGTACAAAATGAGTGATGGTTAAAGAGTTTTAGAAAATCGAAGAAATTTCTAGAAATTCTAAAAACGCATCAGGTTTCATCTTCACTTTCATTTTGGAAGGGAAGTACATAGGATCTGAGTCTGAGGATGGAGTCGCCGTCGCGCTCTCACCGCGAGTCGGTGGTGAGCGCTGAGGAGCTGCTGCATCCACTGGAGGCGCGTGTGTTCCAGCTGTCGCAGGAGCTCACACAGACGGACTTGGGCGTGCCCGCGCTCTCGGACGACGAGGTCATCACCAAGCTCAACATGTGCGTGCGGAATGGGCCTGAGTGCGGAATGGACTTAACTCATAAGAGATGCCATTATGTTGTGTATGTGGTTAATATATAGGATCGCCGAGACATTAGAGGAGGTGGAAACCAACTTCCGCAAGGAGCGATCGTCTCCTTATCGACGTGACGGTGAGCTTGTAGTGGTTGAAGTGTGGGTTGAAATTTGCTAGACTGACGTGGGTCTTTTGGGTGTTATTGCTGTTTGCAGGACACTTGATTGGCAATCTGCTGCAGGTCCTGGAGCAGAACGATGATTTCTATTCTATGGTAAGGTTCAGGTTGCTTTGGAGGAAAACTTCAACCTAACTCACTTGTGTCTGTTGTATAGCTGGAAGGTAAACTCTCGGATCTTAGCGTAAACCGCATCAAAGCAGCAACGTGTCGGTTGCTGTTAGCCACAGTCCCTGTCAATAGCCGAGCGATCGTCCGGGTGATGGCCGACGACGATGAGATCCTTGAGCGTGTTTGTGGGTTTGCTACCGTCGCGGATCCAGGACTGAGGTGTTACGCTACAGGACTTTTGTCTGTGGGGCTGAGAGATCGTTCAATTGCAGATGCAGTGGTGAATAACGACACGCCGGTGAAATTGCTGAAGCGGGCGAGGATGTTCGCTTCTAAGTTGGAGAAAGAGCGACAGCAAGCAGTCAAGTATATTCAGGATCACCTTCGGCTCACTACCTCTCGTCATAAAAAAACAGCAAACAGCGGAGGCAGTGGATTGACTAAGACGACAACACCTCAAAGGTCGTTGAAGCGTAAACATTCGGATATTGGGACCCGAGCACCAAGTCATGGAAACGAGCACAGCGAGAATGCAGAGACTGATGTAGGTATGGAAGCTGAGGATGAAGAGCATACTGCTACGATTCCGAACCAGTCATCGCTCCCTATCTCAGGAAATGAAGAAGATGGTGTAGGAAATCTTGGAGAAGATGGAGCCATCATGATGCCGAGTCCTGAACATCACGAAGAGGATTTCAAGCGGCTGGTGATGCTAGAGCTGTTGTATACTCTGGACTGCCTTGGATCTATGGGAGAATATTTGGAGATTTTTGCTCCGGCGCTGAAAGAAGACATCGTCACGACGATTATCACATTTTTGCATAGCAAGAATCCCGCCGTGATATCGCACACGATGACGCTGACGTCGCATTTTCTCGCGCACAAGAAGTTCGCGTTCTCTTTGGTTGAAACTGGGGGTGTAGATCTCCTGTTCACAGTATTTAATCTCCAGCAAGCTGCTGGTCAGGTGGGTCTTCTGGATCGCAGCTTATCGATGTGTTTGCATGGATTTGCTTCATCCTCTGCTGTTATTGAGCGCCTTGTTGTCATGAACCCTGACAACATGCTGTCGGCTGCATTTACTTTACTTTCAAGCCCCAACGACCGAGCAAGACAGAACGCAGTGGTATTTTTCAGCTTAACACTGAGTTTCAAGGTGATTCTTGACTACTTCGAGAAACACAATGGGCTGTACACTGTGCTGAATATTATCCGGGTGGGAAACCGTCCAAAGTCTGCGGCTCAAAGACAGCTTGCTCAAGATGCATGTTTGTGCTTGCGTCAATATGTACGCATGCATATGGCTCTAGTGACCCATAGACTTCGCCGAAAGCTGGCCCAGCTTAATCACCCGTCGAATCGGCAGGCAAGCGCTGCGCCAGTATTGACGGCAGCAACGGCTGCGTCTCGTATTCCAGCTCGGGTTCCCAAAATCACGTGGTCAAAACCAATCGATCTGGACGACAAAACTCACGAGCAAAATATGGTATTTTATGAAAAGTACCGCTTCAGCGCTAGTAGTGGTAACTCAAACAACTCGTGGTCTGCTGCAACTGGCCCAGGAAGTGGTATGTGGCCTCCCGCGGCAAAGCTAAGCCATTTACGCGGGATTCTGGTACTTTTGGAGGTGGTGTCATTAATGTGTTCAGTGATGCAAAACACGGACTCAGATGCTAACTCCTCATCTATCCGGGTATGGACCGCAGAACGCGCACAGTTTTGTTTGGATGCACTTCGAGTGCTAACTCTCGTGGTTCCATCTCTAGCGAATGAAGTGTGCTCGACAGAAGTATCCCTGGAGGAAGGCAGTGCTACTAAGCAACTCGGAATGGCTATCTTGCTGGAAATCGCGATGAGCAACAACCCCAGAGACTCAGAGTTGGTGCGTGATGCTCTCCGCGTGTTTTGCATCTGTGTATCTCCTCCTCACCATGAAGATTGCTGGCAACACCCCTACAAAGATATTCGGCAATACACTCTGACAGCTAGAAGTATGCGAACAAAGAAGGATGACCAGTCGCAACGTCCAAGCCCAGATGCAACCGACCAAGATACACCTGACAACTGCTCAAATTGCTGCTCCAAGGCTAAGGATGACAAAATGTTGAGACCTGTGCGGAAGTTGGCGCGAGAACGCAATGCGATTAAGGTGTGTGTTTACCTGCTTCGCTATAAACGCTCCGTTCAAAATGCGGACGCTATTCGACTGTTGGCAACTCGAGCTTTGCTGGGATTATCACGTGACCGTCATATTTCACAGATTCTTGAGAAGATGCAAGTCGGGCAGCTTCTGTCAGATATGATTCGAAGCGACCCTGTGCTGGAGGAGAACGCTGACATTCACGTCCGCTTTCGAGAATCCGCGTTGGATTTGATTTCGCATGTGACTCATCGAGCGTCTAACGTGGTTATCAACGAAGCAACAGACCCCACAGTGAGGAAGATTGAAAAGGCAAGTATCGTTGCGAACACCAAGATTTCTTATGACGACAACGAGCTTCTGAGGCTGATTCATGATCATCTAGTCACAAAAGGTTTACACGTCGCCGCTTCTGCTCTGGTTGACGAAGCCAAGATTACTGTTGAAAACCCTAGGAAGGTTTCATCAGCGGGTGATGCGCAACCTCCTCGTACTGACGGGGCAATCGGTAATGGGGAAGTAAAAGCTGCGGATAAGAGATCAACGCCTCGAAAGAAGCAGACACTAGTCGATCAAGAAATGCCATCCAGTGTATTGACTCGACGTGATAGCGGGTATTTAAGTGGCGATGAGACACCGCGTCCGAAGAAGCTACAACGAGTTTCTTCTCTGGGGTCAATTGTACCGGAGTTGAAGAAGATTCAGGTTGCGGAGGGCTCACGTATTTCAGTAAAAATGACCCGACCTGCAGCTGGACAAGTGACGCCGGCATCTATCCACCATCAGTCCAGAAAACGAATGTGGCATGCTATTCAGAAGCCACATCTCTTCCAAGAGCCTGCTTCAACACAGTCGGTAGCATCTCCGCGCGTTGTCACCGAGACAACCTGCTCAGAAGCTCTTCAAAAGCTCCCAATAAATACGCGATGGAGTGCAAGCAATGAAGCTGCTCCCGTATCTGCATCAAGCAAGTTGGACGAAATCATCACGCATTATTTGAGAGAGCAGCACCGCCAGTGTGCCAACCCAGTTACGACTGTACCGCCGTTTAAGCTGCTGGGCAAGGGATCACAGCATCGCTGTCCAGATCCAACAACCACATCATCGAACCTCAGTATTTGTACAAGACTATTATCTCGAAGTCGCACGGGATATCGTAGTGGGCCGTCGGCTTTCTCGTCTTACTATGCAGATGCTGGAATTGATCGATACGTTTTCAGTCGCTACCGGCCTTGTCGGACTGTTGGATCGCATGTCGGGTCGTTCGCGTGGGGTGGAGTAAGTGTCGCTCGCTTCTTCGGTCAAGACCAGCAAGATATGCTGATCGGAAATCATGATGGAGAGTTGCGTCAATTCCATATCGAGTCGGATGAAGTTGTGGAAGAATGGACCTGCCATTCTCCATCAAGTGCTATCGTGAACTTGGAAACAAATGAAGCCACGTCCATGGGCCCCCAAAGTCGACTGATAGTAACGGGGGCGGTGGCCCTTTCCGAGCTTGGTGTGAATGAAATTGCTCTGTGGGATGCAAATGATATGAGCTCACTGGTAGAGCGATGGCGATTCCAGGGCGGTCTCCGCCCTCAGTTCAATCACTTTGGAGACAGAATTGTTTCGCTTGACGCCCGCTCTATTGATGATGAGGCCGGATTTGACGGACCAGGTTTGTCTGTTAAAGGTGCAGTCGTTCTTGACATCGCAACTGGAGACGTGTTATGCGACCTGAAAGACTCGAAGCGCTCTAATGATTATGGCGCCGAAACTAATTGCTGTTTCTCGCCTTGCGATGGAACGATTCTCACGGATGGAATGCTGTGGGATGCTCGTATTCCAACACGCGCTTTGTACAAGTTTGACAAGCTGTCCAATGTCGGCTGTGGGTTTTTCCATCCCAATGCAAACGAGGTGATCGTAAACTCAGCCGTGTGGGACCTTCGTACATATCGCCTATTGCGCATGGTGCCTGCATTGGACAAGTGCAGCATCAAGTTTAATCCTTCCGGCAGTGTGCTATTTGCGTACTATCCGTACGCTGGGGTAAGAAGCATATTGTGTTAAGGTAACTGTGTGAGTAAAAGTAACTTGTTCATGATGTTTAAAACCAGGGCGACTATTTGGAGCGCAGGAAGACCAAGTTGAAGTCGTGGTTCCGTGTGCTGGATGCCCGTGATTACAAGGATATAACAACAATCGATCTGGGTCGTCCCGTGTTCGACATTAGCTTGAACACCAACAGCACAGTGCTGTCAGTGGTGGAAGGGCGTTACTTGGAAGCTGGTGACGTTGATGACGACGATTCTATTTGCCGTCTCTATGACATCGGACGGAAGCGTCCTGCCGAGGACGACTCGGATGCAGAGGATGGAGAGGAAGATTCAGATACGTTGGATGATGACGAATACGATGACGAAAGTTCCAGTGATGAAGATGAGGATGATACAGATGAAAGTGACGAGGAGACGTCCGAGTCTAACTCGGACGAAGTTGAGAGCTCAGCGGACGAGGAGAGTGAAGACGGAAGCGATGAAGATGCTGCTGCTCATATCTTTGCTATAGAAGACGAGAGTGGCGATGAAGATGGCAACGGGTCAATTTTATCGACTCATGATCTTGGCTATTTATTGGAACTCCCCGATACTACATACTACGACGTTCACGGTCAATACTCGAGCGACGAAGACGACGCTGAAGAGGACGAGTAGTTTAGAGAAGGTCTGTGAGTACGATGTGAGGTCATGTCCAAAAGGTAATATCACGAGGATTTTGCTGTGACTGATTGTTGTTGTTATATCTGCAGGGTGAGGGGATTGGCTCCCAATTTATCCACAGCAGTCCGCTGAAACGAACACCGGGCTGCAAACGCTTTACAATTTATCTGACATCCCAGCATGGCAGCCAAGCCTGAAGTGGATGTAGAAGCACTCGGCGACAAGCCTGTGCTGCTGAAGCGCAAAGACTTTCTGGGAACGGAGAAGGCGGCCCAAAGCCATCCCAATCGAACATACTACTACCGCCAGCCTACAGACCTGCAGCACGTAATTGACATGTCTACCAGCCATCTCGTACGCGAACCGAAAGATGTTAAGGTGCTACTGGCACGTGGCCAAGCACTCTTCAAGCAGGCCAACTATGAGCAAACAATTCGAGATCTCAGCGAGGTAGTGGCACTGGACAATGCAAATGCCACGGCATTTTACACGCGTGGGCTGGCGTACTCCAAGCTGGACAAAGTGGAACTAGCGATACGAGATTTCTCGCGAACACTGCAGATTAACCCGGAGCATGTGAACGCTGCATATGCCCGAGCTTCCTGCTACAACTCCCAGGGTGATTTTGTACGAGCTATTGACGACTACAATTTCGCACTACTGAAGGATAAAAAGATAAAACTCCAGCAAAAGCATCAGCAGGAGTTGCATCGGTCTGCAACCCTTTCTCGGCAGCAGCTACAGCGGCAAAAGCAACAGCAGGATGAAAGTTCCAGCAATGCCTTCAATTTTTCCCAGCGGTTGAAGAAAGCAAATGTGAACTCGCAAAAGGCGACATCCACATCATCTGCAGAAAGTGACAATAACGCCGATGGTGGTTTTCAACAAGAAGATAAAGATGCATCTTCACTCGCGTCTTTCGAGGATTCTCAGCTACAGGGGGTTTCAAAGCTCAGTGTAACGTCGGCAGCAGGCACCTTACCGATACCTACGACACAAGCAGCGAGTCGTCTACCTCCGTCTCCAGCTACATTGTTGGAATCTACAGTTGGACGAAAGAGGTCTCCTAATACTGAATCAAGAGTAAATGGTGATAACATGGTCTCCGTTTCCTCAAAACTAGAGCAAGCGGAAATTCATCACGCAAGGGGCTTCCAGTACCGTCAGGAGGGAAACTTTCAGGCCGCAGCAGACGAGTATTCACTTGCGATCCAGCTGAATCCTCAGCATTTCAAGGCTTTCTTCAATCGTGGCTTCGTCTACGATAAAATGCGACGTTTTGATGCCGCCGTGGAGGACTACACGCAAGCACTAAAGATGGACCCGCACAATGCGTTTGCGCTCTACAACCGGGGAATTTCTCTCGATCGCAGCGGAGATTATCAAGGAGCTCTCGCTGACTTCACCAGAGCGATTGAGCTACTACCAACGAACGCCGATTTTTACCACAACAGAGGCTTTTGTCACCGCAAACAAGGCAACTTTGAGTTAGCCATCGCGGACTATTCCCGTGCAATTGAATTCAATCCGGAACACTTCAAATCGCTGTATAACCGAGCGTACTCGTTCGACAAGCTTGGTCGCTACGAAGAGGCAGTGCAAGACTACACTGCCGCGTTGCGCGTTGAACCAGAAAACGCGAACGCTTACCACAACCGAGGAAGTACTTTTGACAAGATCAAGGACACTACCAGAGCCATCGCTGACTTTGATCGTGCCATTGCACTTCAACCTCGTTCTGTTTCAAGCTATAACAGTCGTGGTCTTTGCTACGATCAACTAGGACGGCATGAAGAAGCACTGGAAGATTTTGCCAAGGCCCTCGCGTTGGATCCACGCAGTGCTGTGTTTTACCACAATCGGGGCTACTGTCTTCGCAACATGGGCCGTTTTGAAGAAGCTGTTATCGACTACGGCGCTGCTCTGGCACTTGAACCACGCAACGTTGCAGCATACAACAACCGAGGATACGCACTTCGGAAGCTGCGTCGGTTTAAAGAAGCGGTGGCGGATTACACGACGGCACTTGGCATCGAACCACAAAACACGAGGACGCTCAGCAACCGAGCCTACTCGCTAGCAAAGATGCAACGCTTTGAAGAGGCCATCGCAGACTATTCTCAAGTGCTGGTGCTTGACCCCCAGAACTCGTATTCACGCCACAATCGAGCCATTCTCGCCGCAAAAATGAAAGGTGGCAATGTGGAGGCGAAGTGATATAAGTACAGGTTGGAGCTGATTAGAAATCGCATTTTCTCTAGTCGAATTGAAGCTGTTACGGCTCAACTTGCTGTCTGCTTTAGAACTTGAAACCCGAGTGCATGGCAGTAACACCGAACGTGAAGTTCGTGTAGGT
Source organism: Phytophthora plurivora (assembly GCA_030027945.1). Classification (NCBI taxonomy): domain Eukaryota; phylum Oomycota; class Peronosporomycetes; order Peronosporales; family Peronosporaceae; genus Phytophthora; species Phytophthora plurivora. Next base: position 334,010 of record CP125258.1, read on the forward strand.
CACGCGCTTGAAGCCGGCGTCCTCGATCATGGCTTTGAACTTTTCTTGCGGCGGGAACTGACGGATACTCTCAACCAGGTATTGGTACGACGGACGGTCATTGGCGACCTTCTCGCCCAGCAGCGGGATCACGTTGAACGAGTACTACAGGACAAGGAAATATAACCTTTAAGAAACCACTTCACAACCATAAAAAATCCAAGCCATACTTACAGCATCGTAGAACTGACGGATGAGTGGGTTGGGCACTTGGCTGAATTCCATGCACATGAAACGACCTCCGGGTTTGAGCACGCGGTAGGCCTCTTTGACAGCTCGGTCAACGTGGGTGACGTTACGGATGCCGAACACAATAGTATAGACGTCGAACGAGTTGTCCTCAAAGTCCAAATGCTCCGCATTGCCCTCCACCCAGCGGAAGAGCGACGGATCCACGTGAGGCAGCACTTTGGAAGCACGTTCTTCGCCCACCTGCAGCATGGATGAGTTGATATCGCACACGGTGATCTCAGATCCTTCGGTACCTCGGGGTGACTTGGCGAGCTGTTCAGCAATGCGGAAGGCGATATCACCGGTGCCTCCCGCCACATCCAGACACTTCAAGGACCCCACGGGGTGCAGCGTGTCCACGAATTGGTCCTTCCACAAGCGGTGCATGCCACCACTCATGAAGTCGTTCATGACATCGTATCTGCCATAAATGATAAATTATGAGGTGCCATCTTGCTAAAGAATCAACTATGAGAGACCTACCTTTCGGCCACATTGTGGAAAACGGACGCCACCATACGCTCCTTGTCTTCCTCGGGCACCTGTTGGAAGCCGAAGTGCGTCGTGGAGCCCGCAGAAGAAGCAGAAGACGAGCCGGAAGACACGGACAGGCAGCGCACGAGGCGGGCAGCCTGAGGCACGCGACGCAGAGCCAGCGACGGGATCATAGCGATGGCCAGCAGATCTGAGGTTGAGAGGCGGCGTGCGTGGCAATGGTACTCGATATTGAAAACCTATGTCTGACACACCATATATGGATATGTACCAAACCTTTGGTACAGTGTATGGTTCCTGGTCCTTTTTGGATGAGTGGCTGGTTGAATGTAACCTTACCTTGCCTGCGGTTCCAGTGTAGCTGCCGATCAATGTGCTCGACCTCGGTTAAAACTTGATCGGGCAGGCTGACCGTAACTGGTTTCTTTCCTTCGACATCACGTGACAGTGCCTTTTGTTGAAGTTGACCGCCTTTGCTGCATGGTCAATTCATTTTCCAATCTGCCAGCTATAGAAGAAGTCAAGACAAGCCTGCAAACCTGAGTATGAACTTTCGCCACGTTATTCTCGGGGTCGTTGCTAGCGTGACAAGTATCTTAATTGCCAGTGCAACTGAAGTCTCGAATCTGCCAGTCTTCTTCTTTCACGGACTTTCGGACGACTACACGGCGGGAGACAATTTCGTGGCAAACCTCACTGCTGAAGGCCGCACGGGTGTCGCTCTCATTCTGTGATAGCTTGTGCTCCTTCCAGTCTCTCCTGACACAAGTCCCGCTGGCAATTAATGCTGTGCGAGAAACGGTGGCCAACAACTCGTTGTTTGAAGATGGCTACATCTTTATCGCTCACTCACAAGGCGGGGCTATCTCGCGCGCGGTGATCGAAGAGATGGACGACCACAAGGTGAAGCGCTACATCAGTATGGCTGGCGTGCAGAACGGCATTTTCAACGGACCGAACGATGCCGATGCCCTCGCTGCTTCTGGAGTAAGTTACCTCAACTTTATCGTCCCAGCAACCGTTTTCAACTTCAGCAAGTATTCACCAGAGGACGCGTACGGCAAGGTTGAACGTGACATTGTTCAGTTCACGCTCGAAAACCCCGCAGTTCAGTACGAGTATTCGTACTTTAACCTTCAGCGATCACCGCAGTTCGGTAGCTGGTCGTACACGAACCCGTTTTTTCCAGTCGTGAACAACGTGAACCCGTGCCTCCCGGGTGATACCCAATGTATCGACGACAAGAGTCGTCGTAAAGAAAACTTCCTCAAGCTCGAGTCCGCCTATTTCTTTATCTCCCCTGAAGACGGAACCATCACGCCGTGGCAGTCGTCGATTTTTGGTCGGTACTCGGAAGTGAATTCGGTAGAAGATATCGAGACGAACTTTAGTGAGCTTACGGTAGTGGACATGAAGGACGCACTCGAGTACAGAAATGACACCTTCGGCTTGCGATCACTGGATGAAAGTGGAGGGTTGTTCTTGGTCACTGCCGACAATGTGACCCATGTGTGCTGGTCGCGTGATAGTGGAGACTGTTCGTTTCAAGACGTGTACGATGCCTACATTTACCCCGCGTTGCATTAATCTCGACGATTTAGGACATTTGAGCACAGAAAGTTTTGAAAAGTGCAAGAAAAAAACCAATAAGAATTCTGAAGAAATTCACGCGTTTAACACCCTTTCAACCTTCTCTTCACTCCACTTCCACTGGCAATCCCCACCCCAATGACGCCAGCAATTTAATCTGCGCCGCCAGGTAAAATGCCGTTGCGGTACTGATCGGCTTGTCGCTCCGATGAAAATCGTCCGGGATCTTTTCGTCGACCAAAAACGATTTAGCATGTTCCACGGAAATGGTTTCGGACTCATAGTCCCCCATAGCAAGGAGCAGCAATGCCGACTCTCCGTATGCTGCAGCTTGAGCTTTAACGGGTAGTGCGTACTCTGGGTTCTCCTTCTTGCATTGGGCTTCTCTCTGTCTTCTCTCCGTCGCCAGAACATGTTTATCCAATTTTCCGCCCTTACTTTTAGCGAACAAATTATCCGCCAAAGTGACGTTAATCTGTGCTGGATCCATCTTCAAATACGTGTCGTCGTGTACCAGCGACGCGTCATGCTCGATGAAGCCATGAATGCTCAAGTCCGCGAGGGTCAATTGAGACGGCAACGGACGCGTAAGACGCTCAGCCAGCGTCTCGTCAATATTGAAGACCTCAATAATAGCATTTCGTATAATATCTGGTGTAAGCGACTTGCCATTGCGGGGTAAAAAGCCATGATTGGCTAGGGAATTTAGTGCTGGGCATGGACTGCGGTGGTTTGGGGCGGAATTTGGCGGAGGGAACCCAGAGACATCAGCGCCCGAGGGACGGACATAGTGGTGATCGACTTCTGCTACGTTGGACGCAGCTACAGAGCGCAGGGTGGCCGCTGGACGGCAGCACGCGCGGGAGAACATGAGCAGGAAAAGTAGCCAAATCGTCGCCATTTTCTTCCTGAAGAATGGCTGCACCCACGGAAAATGGATACTTTGTGTGGACCACATCCAAGTTGAAGTGACCAGCAGAAAAAAGGCAAGTTGCTGCAGATGCCTTGGCGAGCTAAATGGCATGTGCAGATGTGTGAATAGATCAAGTTGTAGAGCACACCATTTGGTGAACTTCAGGACAGGAATACTCCAGCAGCAGACTACAGGTCAGCTCAGTGATCACCTCGGCCAGCAACTTCAAGCTGTCATTGAAGCACATCACCTGTATCAATCAAGTCTCCAGAACCTCTCCCAAGCACATGTCGAAATCCTTTGAGGTTTGCTGCAGTGCCTTTGCCTTTGGACAGCGAACCGATCAACGGTAAAACTGCAGACCCACCGCATCATTCCTACCATTCTGCAATTCACTGCCTACTACACAAAGCTTCTCAACTACAACTCACCTTTTCTCCCAACAATGGCTGCTGGCGTCGTGGTGAACGTGCACAACAACGACGATGACGTCCCAACCGAAGGCTCGCGCACGTACGCTATCATCGTGTGCGTCTTCGCTGCTCTGGGCGGACTTTTCTTCGGTTACGACCAGGGTGTGACCTCGGGCGTCCTCATCATGGATTCCTTCCTCAACGACTACTGCGTGGGCTGGCACAACTTCACCTACGAGCAGTGCACGGCGTCGTCGTCCAAGCTTCCAGCTGAATGGACGACCTTCACGGTGTGGTACAACATGGCGTACAACCTTGGTTGTCTCGGTGGAGCCTTCGTAGGAGGTATCGTCGCGGACAAGCTCGGCCGTCGCTGGACCATTTTCACGGCTGGTCTGCTGTTCTGCATCGGTACGTCATGGGTGTGCTTCAACAAGGCGCAGGAGCACGACCTCATGTACATCGCGCGCATTATCCAAGGCTTCGGTGTGGGCAACTCGTCCTTCTCCCTGCCGCTGTTCGGTGCCGAGATGGCCCCCAAAGAGCTGCGTGGTCTTCTGTCGGGCTTCATGCAGATGACGGTCGTCACAGGCCTCTTCCTGGCCAACGTCGTCAACATCATCGTGGAGCACCGCGCGCACGGCTGGCGTACGACCAACGGTGTGGCCATGGCCGCTCCGATCGTCGTCATGCTCGGCATCTTCTTCGTGCCGGAGAGTCCTCGCTGGACGTACCTGCACAAGGGCAAGGAGGAGGCCGAACGTGTCCTCAAGCGTCTTCGTCAAACCGACAACGTGGGTCACGAGCTGCAGCTGATCGGCGACCAAGTCGAAGAGGAGTTGGCGGCCCAGAAGGGACTCGCCGAGCTGCTTGAGCCCTCGATCTTCAAGCGTGTGGCCATTGCGATGATGCTCCAAGTCCTGCAGCAAGCCACGGGTATCAACCCCATCTTCAGCTACGGTGCGCTCATTTTCAAGGACATCACGAATGCCGGCATCTACTCAGCGTTCTTCCTCTCGGGCGTCAACTTCCTCAGCACCATTCCGGCCATGCGTTGGGTGGACACGTTCGGCCGTCGTCAACTGCTCTTGATCGGTGCTGTCGGTATGGTGATCGGTCACCTGTTCGCTGCCATCCTGTTCACCGCCATCTGCGACGGCAACGTCGATGATGCTGGTTGCCCTAGCGTGGGCGGTTGGTTCATCTGTGTCGGTTCGGCCTTCTTCGTCTTCAACTTCGCCATCTCGTGGGGCCCCGTGTGCTGGATCTACCCGGCCGAGATCTTCCCGTTGGGCGTGCGCGCGCCTGCCGTGGCGCTGTCTACGGCTGCCAACTGGGCTATGGGTGCTGTCATGACGGAGGTGGTCAAGCTGTTCCCGCACCTGAACATCAACGGCGTGTTCTTCCTGTTCGCAGCTCTGTGCTGTACGTGCGGCGTGTTCGTGTACTTCTTCTGCCCGGAGACGAAGGGTATGATGCTAGAGGACATTGAGGCGTTGTTCCACAGCGGCCAGCCCAAGTCTCCAGCCTACGTCGAGGTCAAGTCTCCCCAGTATGAGCTCGCGTAGTGTACTACTTCAAAGTACTACTACTACTACCATACTACGTTTTTCATTTTGTCAAAATGTACATGTACATTTTTGTGTCGGTCCAGATTTTGGTGGTGTCATCAAATTCATTTTGTGTCGGTTCAGTTTTTGGTCGCCACGTCGACACAAAGAAGCCGCACTCGTCCGATTGAGCCAACTGGCACTTGGACATCCTCCACCGCATATTCGTTATGACTGCCCCAGTGTCTTCTTCTTCCTCGTCCTCTTCACTGTGGGTGGTTCTACCCACAGCCGCTGCAGCTGCTGCTCTCGTTTATCTGCTCGTACCCGATGAGAAACAGCGTGCAATCCGACGTCTTCCAGCCCCGACGTCTACTCTTCCCGTACTGGGCAATACTCTGGACCTCATGAGTCTGGAACAGCCACGGCTGCACGACTGGATCGCCGAACAATGCAAAGCTTTCGGTGGTCGTACTTGGCGCTTGCAGGTGCTTGGTGCTCCGCCTCTTGTGGTCGTGAGCAGCGTCGAGTGCTTTGAGGACGTTCTGAAGACGCAGTTCGAGGTGTTCGACAAGGGCGACCGGATGAACACGATCTTCCGGGACGTGGCGGGCGGTGGCATCGTGGCTGTGGATGGACCCAAGTGGGTCGCACAACGCAAGATGCTTAGTCGGCTGTTCACTATGCGGGCGTTCCGAGAGACCATTAGTGAGTGTGTGCACGACTACACTCTGGTTTTGGGGCGTTTCCTCAATGATTCGGCTCGAACGGGGGCTCCGATTGACTTTTCAGATGTCATGCATCGGTTTTCGTTCGATGTTTTCACCGATATTTCCTTCGGGTTGCAGGCGAATTCGTTGGAAGGAGGTGAACACTCTGAGTTCATGGAAGCGATGGGCAGAATTGTGCACAACCTGGAGATGAGGTTCCACTCGCCCGATTGGCTCTGGAAGTTAAAACGGGCGTTAAAATTCGGCAGTGAGAAGGAGCTGGCAGAAGAGATCGCTATCCTGGATAAAATGGTCTTCACGATCATCAACAAGAACATGGAGCGAAAGTTTAACCCGGACGTGGCGGCCCAACGTCCTCCTAGGACGACAAAAGACGTAGTTTCGCTGTTCTTGGACGCCCATGACGAGCAGAAATCCTCGGGCGAAGCTGGAGATTCGCCGTTAGACGCCAGCTTCTTGCGGGATATCGCGGTCGTCGTGCTTCTGGCCGGAATGGACACAACGGCGTGGTCCTTGTCGTGGCTCATCGTCATGCTCAACCGTAACCCGAAGGTGGAGACCAAACTGCGTCAGGAGCTACGAGAGAAGCTTCCTCGGTTATTCAGCGACCCCAGCTACGTGCCCACGATGGACGACGTCGAGAATCTCGTGTACCTGGACGCTGTATTGCGCGAGAACCTGCGACTGAACCCCGTCGTGCCGCTTAACGCGAAGGAGGCGAACCGTGACACGACACTCGTCGACGGCACATTCGTCAAGAAAGGAACGCGTGTGTACATCCCGTCGTACACTTTGGGCCGCATGAAGAGCGTGTGGGGACGAGACGCGTCCAAGTTCAAGCCAGAGCGATGGCTCATGCAGGACCCCTGGACGGGCGAATTGACCATCCGCCCCGTGTCGGCCTTCCAGTTCGTGTCGTTCCATGCGGGACCACGCACGTGTCTAGGGATGCGTTTCGCTATGCTGGAGATGAAGACTGTCACGGCCTTCATGCTGAGCAAATACCACTTCACGACCAAGGAAAACCCCAAGAGCTACACGTACGACGTAGCCTCCGTACTGGCGATCAAAGGCCCGTTGATCGTCAAGGTGCAGCGAGCTGGATAGACGAACACTTGTCCATCTATTGCAGCCGTCGAACCTTCGTTCCGTCTTCCATTATTCTAATCGAATCCAATTCCACAAGCTATGGCATCAACGAACAACACCCCGCGTCACCTATTCGGCCAGGCATTGTCCAATTTCCAGATGACCACCGCGACGTTATTAACTGCATTGGCGTGTGGAGCGCTCGGAATCGCCCTCAACTCTCTCTTCGTGGTTGATAACCTGCAACCGGTTTCTCTAACTACAGGACAACACGAGTACGTTCGGCCTAAAGACGATGAAGTAGGGAACGGATCGTTCTTCTACTCCCGCAGTCCGTGTCCAGCTCTCAACGCTCTGGCCAACCATGGTTACATCCCTCGGAACGGGAAAGAGTTAACCCCTACTATCCTCGGAGACGGTATCATGAAAGTCTACAACATCGACAAGAAGCTGTTAGACGTCATCTTCCTCGCGATCCCATCCAACTTCACACTAGCAGACCTCAACTTTATCAACCACGATGCTTCATTGGTCCACGTGGACGCATTTTTCCAAGTCGAACCGTTCAAAGTGAACGAAACCCTCGCAGACGAGCTGTTCGCTAGTGCTGAAGGTGGTCAAATGCTTACCAAACAGACTTTGGCTTACTTCCGTCGCAATCGAGAGACCGAATGTGCTCGCACCAACCCAACGTACAGCATGAGTGCATTGGCCAGTTTCGTGGCCTATGGGGAAGCAGCGTTCGTCCTGCTGGGCTTGGGCGACTACGCAAGCGCGAGCATCTCGGTGGAACACGCTCGATCTTTTCTGGTGGATGAACGGATTCCGTTGGATTTTCGTCCTTCCAAGACGCCGATAACCATCACCAGTGTACTTGTTGCAACTGCAGAGCTTAAACTTCGAGCTTGGCTCGACTTGTAGTACGCATGTGGATAGGAGTGAGAGTATCCAGCGGCAGAAGTGAAGGGTCTCAACCCACGTCAACAACGTCATTAGTTTTTCTGCTTTCTCATACATGTACAGCTTTCACACGTGAATTTGCGCTACAATGACCAAGCGACTCGTAAATCCTGCCTTCATCGTCCTAATATCCGTTCCCATTGCGCTTGTGCTAAATATCCTCCTCTTTGTGAACAAACCGGTGTTGATCGTCCCTCAACAAGTGGATATCTCTGGTCAGTACGCGTACTTCCGTCCTTCGGGCGACCAAGTCTCTGGATTCAAAGACAATAGCGCGAAGTATCATCGAAGTCCATGTCCAGCTCTCAACGTGTTGGCAAACCACGGATTTATCCCACGTGACGGCAAGAGAATCACTCCTCGTCTTGTCCAAAAATCCCTCGTTAAAGTCTACAACCTCGACCCAGCGCTCGCTGAGTTTCTAGTGAGCAGTTTACCAGATCAATTCACGCTCGCGGATCTGGGAGTTCACAACTTCGTCGAGCACGACGCGTCACTAGTTCACGATGACTCGTGGACGGGAGGGGATCCGTCCGCTATCAACACGACACTGGCCGTTAATTTACTTTCACGAGGCGACAAAGACCACCAACTGACCCGAACAACCCTGGCTTCGATTCGTCGTGAGCGAGAGGCCTACAGCGCCGCTAATACACCAGATTTCAACGAGATGTTCACTGTTGAGAGGGCTCTAACTGCGTATTCGGAGGCTGCTGTACTGCTTCTTGTGCTGGGGGAGCAGTCCATGAGCATTTCGGTGGACGACGCCCACGCTTTCCTGGTGGACGAGCGGATTCCAGACGACTACGCGATGCCACGTACCCCGGTTACACTCGCTCGGTCTCTTTGGGTTACGTTCCAGTTGAAAGTGCTTGCCTTATCAAGTGCTGTGTTCGCGTGAAAAGAAAAAAAATAACGCAAAATAATACTTCCAAGTATCAAACTCCAACTTGATTACCTTGTTTCTCAGTAGATCGCACGCAGAAGACGACTGCCGTTGCAGATGGACGTAGCTGCAATGAAGAAATTAAACTCGCTCTGCTTCTGGTTGAGGAAGCGGAAGGCCGTGAGTTCTGCAACAGTGACACCGCCGACGTAATACACCAACACGTTGGTACGTTTCCCGCCGTTCGTATCGTAGCTCGAAGCAGCTTCTGAAGACATACTGTGGTGGCTGCTGGAGTTATTCCCATTTCCACTGCCTATGCTGAGCAAGGACGACGTCGGATCCTTCGCGAGGGTCTTGTACTTCATCCCGAGCGATTCTTGCAGCAAACGAATACTCATGGGCGCGTAACCTGTGTAGGGAAACATGAAGTGGATGTCCGAGGGGTGTCTCGTGTCCTCGTCGTCCAGCGCTCCACGCATCAGAAGGAGCTGCTTGCGCATTTTCGGGAAGTCAAAACGGTTTTCCACCGAGAGCAGATCCATTTTCTCCAGTTGCACGAGCAGGGGCAGGACCTGATGGCCGTAAGTATGGCACAGCTGCTGACGGTACCAAGCCAACGTGTCCGGTTTGAGTCCGCCACGCACGAGAGAGCAGAGACACAGCAACTTGACTACATCGTAGAGATTCAGAGGAGGTTCACGAAGAATCGCTTCCTCCAAAAAGCTGTCCACATCCTTAGCCGCAGAAGACGATGCACTCGGTCCAGCACTCATGATGGTCATCTCAGTCTCCACACATCCACGCAGTGCGAGTTGCGTACTCAACTCGCGGATACGCTGGACAAGCTGCAAGTGGTGGGCCAGAGATCGCTTCTTCTTCACCAGGTGAGGCGCCTTAGCTAGCAGATCTTTCACCTTCTGGAATGCGGCCTGACTGTCTTTAGGTAAGTCGGCGGTGGATCCAGCCGAGCTGCCACGCACTTCAGTGGCTAAATCCTTGGCCACGTCCACTAGTTGATTCGATACCAAGTTGAAGTTCACGTCACGGATCTCGTCAAACAGCGCGTCCAAATGGTTCAGCACAACCTTCTGCGTCGTAGTCGTTGATGTCACCTCCGTCTTCGAGCTGCTGCTACTGCGTCCTCTGTCGCTGTTCGCGTCTTCTGTATCCTCTTCATCCTTCTCGTACGTGACGACGCCGTGGTTCACCCCCACAAGTGCATCCAGCAGTCCTTCATACGTCATCGGAGTGAGCAGCATCGACAACGGGTCCTCCATCCTATCAATCACCACTAATTTATCCATGGTCATGGCTACATCCGCCTCTCCTTCCTTAACACCAGCGGCGCGACTCATCTTGATCTTCTGCTGCTGTCTATGGGCCAGCTCCAGCATCTTCTTGACCCGTTGAGCGAAGAATCCATGGCACGTGACGTCTAAGATCCTCCTGCCTGTATGTTTCTCCACAGCCAACACACTCTTCACGACGTCCGTCAACGCTCTACTGTCACCTTTGACATAGAGTTCTCCGAAAACACTGTCGTGACAGAGTGCCGCGACTCCGCGGTCCACCGGGATCAGGCCCAGACCTAAGTTGGCCTGGCGGATAAACCCCGCCACTCCCTGTCGCTCCATCTCCAAAGACACGTCCGACGTAACCGCGGGAAGCCACAGTACGGCGCAACGTCTGGTGGCCACGAGCTCCAGCGGTTTAAGAGCGTCTGCCAGACGTTTAGCGACCGTCGGGAGTGGCGGCGCCACTACAGCCACGTCCAACGTCTTGTTCCCCTGATCCTGATTGGCCTGGGGGTCCTTTGAAATGCCCAATTGGCGCTGCAATTGCGTCGCGTCGCTGGTTTGAAGCTGCACACTGAGGAGACGGGTGATTCCGAGATGGTCGTAGAATTCGCTGCCTCCTGAACCGTAGGCCAGCAGTTCGAAGATGGCCAGCTGGGAGGCATCTACTGCGAGGATCACCTTGCCTCGGGACGGGGTGGCTGGACCTAGCGCGAGCTCAATGGACCGCGAGAATGCGGCCAACGCGTCGGCTTTGAGTGCAGCTTCGATATCCATGTCAGACGTTGGTGTTTTCAATTTTTGGTCGTTATTTTGGTCTAAATTCCAGAGATGCCGGACCAAATCAAAAAGACTTTCAGAAAGACTTTCAGAAAGACTTTCAGAAAGACTTTCAATTTTAGTACCAGGCAAATTTGGTTACCGGTATCATACTAAATAAAAAATGTTTCTAAACATTTAGAAACCTCACAAATTGCCTCGACCAAATTTTGTGTTAGGTAATAATTGTTATCCATTCCGACGCTCGACCACTTCAACTACATGTACGCGTCAAACATGACATTCATATCAGAACGTCCTTAGGGGGCTTTAGTTACAAGTATTATCCCTTTACACTCTAACTCATGCGCGAACATAGACGACAGCAAAACATTTCTAAATGTATTTACTGCACGATGTTGAGGAAGCAGTACAGTACGTAAACGTCAAAGAGAAAAGTGATCTTACGCTAGCGACTGGTGCGGAGACTTGACCTCGACAAAGCCTGGCGTCTTGGACTGGCCGCTTTGGAACAATTCCTCGATGTCCTCTAGCATCATACCCTTCGTCTCCGGGCAGAAGAAGTACACGAACACGCCGCACGTACAGCACAGAGCTGCGAACAGGAAGAACACGCCGTTGATGTTCAGGTGCGGGAACAGCTTGACCACCTCCGTCATGACAGCACCCATGGCCCAGTTGGCCGCCGTAGACAGCGCCACGGCAGGCGCACGCACACCCAGAGGGAAGATCTCGGCCGGGTAGATCCAGCACACGGGACCCCACGAGATGGCGAAGTTGAACACGAAGAAGGCCGAACCGACACAGATGAACCAGCCACCCACGCTAGGGCAACCGGCGTTGTCCACGTTGCCGTCGCAGATGGCGGTGAACAGGATGGCAGCGAACAGGTGACCGATCACCATACCGACAGCACCGATCAAGAGCAGTTGACGACGGCCGAACGTGTCCACCCAACGCATGGCCGGAATGGTGCTGAGGAAGTTGACGCCCGAGAGGAAGAACGCTGAGTAGATGCCGGCATTCGTGATGTCCTTGAAAATGAGCGCACCGTAGCTGAAGATGGGGTTGATACCCGTGGCTTGCTGCAGGACTTGGAGCATCATCGCAATGGCCACACGCTTGAAGATCGAGGGCTCAAGCAGCTCGGCGAGTCCCTTCTGGGCCGCCAACTCCTCTTCGACTTGGTCGCCGATCAGCTGCAGCTCGTGACCCACGTTGTCGGTTTGACGAAGACGCTTGAGGACACGTTCGGCCTCCTCCTTGCCCTTGTGCAGGTACGTCCAGCGAGGACTCTCCGGCACGAAGAAGATGCCGAGCATGACGACGATCGGAGCGGCCATGGCCACACCGTTGGTCGTACGCCAGCCGTGCGCGCGGTGCTCCACGATGATGTTGACGACGTTGGCCAGGAAGAGGCCTGTGACGACCGTCATCTGCATGAAGCCCGACAGAAGACCACGCAGCTCTTTGGGGGCCATCTCGGCACCGAACAGCGGCAGGGAGAAGGACGAGTTGCCCACACCGAAGCCTTGGATAATGCGCGCGATGTACATGAGGTCGTGCTCCTGCGCCTTGTTGAAGCACACCCATGACGTACCGATGCAGAACAGCAGACCAGCCGTGAAAATGGTCCAGCGACGGCCGAGCTTGTCCGCGACGATACCTCCTACGAAGGCTCCACCGAGACAACCAAGGTTGTACGCCATGTTGTACCACACCGTGAAGGTCGTCCATTCAGCTGGAAGCTTGGACGACGACGCCGTGCACTGCTCGTAGGTGAAGTTGTGCCAGCCCACGCAGTAGTCGTCAAGGAAGGAGTCCATGATGAGGACACCCGATGTCACACCCTGGTCGTAACCGAAGAAAAGTCCGCCCAGAGCAGCGAAGACGCACACGATGATAGCGTACGTGCGCGAGCCTTCGGTTGGGACGTCATCGTCGTTGTTGTGCACGTTCACCACAACACCAGCAGCCATTTCGATCGGGAGAAGTTGAAACTGGAAGCGATGTCGAGGTCGAGGTGCACTTGTACTTGGCAAGTGGTGCTGCGCGCTATGCGGTAAATTGCAGAATGACCGGAGAAGTGGGCTGGCGAGGCGGTGCTTTTGCGAACGAGCGGTTGTGAACCGGGCTCTTGTTAGATGGATTCCTACATGTGATCGGCAGAGGAGCGATTTGTGCCTGCAACATACAATTTCGTGGTGCCGAGGCACAGGCTGAGGTGGGCAGGACAGCAACTGGTTTTTGCTCGCATACAAATCCCATTAGTACAAACCCACAGCTTGAAGCTGCAGCGTTGCAGGTTGAAGTTAGCACAATTGCGGACCGTCGGGATTGACTGGCAGTGCCGCGACTGAGTGTTTCTGTTCGACGCAAACCAAATGGCGCGCTCTACCACTTGATTTATCTTACATCACGCGAGCTTGACACGCTGCCATATTGGTTGTTGATAAGCAGACGGAGAGTTCCAGTGCATCTCAAATGCCCTGTGCTGTTTGGCTGTTGTAGGCTACAGCTACAACTTGCAGCTAAGTGCTGGCGAGCTTACAATTCAATTGCATTCGGAATTCGTCTCCCTAGTTCAGGTTTGGTCAATGTAATGTCGTTTCTGAAGTTTCCGGTGGTACGATCGTTACAAAGCTAGACATTTTGCAGTTGTTACATGTATTATATACCACTAGTATCATAGTAGCATAATGCTATCACGCCCGGGAGACGAAAGAAATGAAAAACGGCGGTTGAATCACTTCAACTTGGCGGTCACAAACAGGGCTGCACATGCATGATACGGTATCATTCATACCGTGGCCACCACACCACACCAAATCCGGCCAGGGCCAGAAGCCTGCAGACAACACTCGACGACGACTGACGCATTGCCAGCAGAAGTACAAACAATTGACGTGGCTTTCAACTACTACTATTAATACATGTAGTACGTAGTAGTGACAAGTATGGACACTAGACCTGGTTCACTGGTGATTTCACCTCCACGAACTCGGGCGATTTGGCCGCCTTGTTCTTGTTGAACAGCGCCTCGATGTCCTCCAGCATGATTCCTTTCGTCTCCGGGCAGAAGAAGTACACGAAGACCAGGCAGATCAAACACAGACCCGCGAACAGGTAGAAGACGCCGTCGATGTTGAGCGACGGGAAGAGCTTCACGACTTCGGTCATGACGGCGCCCATGGCCCAGTTGGCAGCAGTAGACAAGGCGACTCCCGACGCGCGAACGTTGAGAGGGAAGATCTCAGCCGGGTAGATCCAGCACACGGGACCCCACGAGATAGCAAAGTTGAACACGAAGAAGGCCGAGCCGAGGCAAATGAACCAGCCACCGACCCTCGGACACCCGGCGTCGTCCACGTTGCCGTCGCAAATGGCGGTGAACAGAATGGCAGCCCATAAGTGGCCGATGATCATCCCCACTCCGCCGATCAACAGCATTGTGCGACGGCCGTACGTGTCTACCCAGCGCATGGCTGGAATGGTGCTGACGAAATTGACACCCGAGATGAACAGCGCCGAGTATCGACCCGAGTTGGTGATATCCTTGAAGATGAGAGCGCCGTAGCTCATGATGGGGTTGATACCCGTCGCCTGCTGCAGCACCTGCAACACCATGGCGATGATCACGCGCTTGCGTACACTCGGCTCGAAGATCTCCAGCAGACCTTTGCCCCCGGCCTCCTCCTCGGCGATTTGGTCGCCGATGACTTCCAGCTCGTGGGCGACGTTGTCGGTCTGGCGCAGGCGTTTAAGGATCTGTTCGGCCGCCTCCTTGCCCTTGTGCTTGTAGGTCCAACGCGGGCTTTCCGGCACGAACCAGATGCCCAACAGCACCACGATCGGCGGCGCCATGGAGATGCCGTTGGTCGTTCGCCAGCCACGATCGTGGTTGTACACGATGATGTTGACGATGTTGGCCAGGAAGAGGCCGATGACCACGGTCATCTGCATGAAACCCGACAGCATGCCGCGCAGCTCCTTGGGGGCCATCTCGGCGCCGAACAGCGGCAACGAGAAGGACGAGTTGCCCACGCCAAAGCCCTGGACAATGCGCGCGATGTACATGAGCGTGTGCGCCTGCGACTTGTTGAAACAGACCCAACACGTGCCGCCGCAGAAGAGCAGACCGGCGCAGAAGATCGTGGCACGGCGACCCAGCTTGTCCGCCACGAAGCCGCCGATGAAGGCGCCCACGAGGCAGCCGAGGTTGTACGCCATGTTGTACCACACGGTGAAGGTGGTCCATTCTCCGGGGAGATCGGACGTGGAGCGCGTGCACTCCTCGTACGTGAAGTTGTGCCAGCCGACGCAGTAGTCGTAGAGGAACGAGTCCATGATGAGCATGGAGGACGTGACGCCCTGGTCGTAACCGAAGAACATACCGCCAAGCGCGGCGAAGACGCACACGACGATGGCATAGGTGCGTTTGCCCTCGGTCGGTGTGTCGTCGAAGTCAGGGTGCTGCGTGCTCACGATAGCGCCGCCTGCCATTGTGTTCAACTCAGCAGCGACCGCGAAGACAGCGGAGAATTGAGAGGAAGCTTTGAATTCGCCCTTGGCACTTATTGTCTACAAAGAAGACTGAAAAGTGAGTGTGTTCGGGACGGTCACGTGCTGCGGCGCTGCGGAGACGATCCTTGGTCTAGGACCTGGCTCAACGGCGTATTGCCCGAGAGCGTGCTGCCATCAACAGTGCTGGTCCGAATGCGAACGGCCTTGAAGTTGGCAGTGGAGACTTTCAGCGCGAGTCCCGTCGCGCTGAGGGATTCAGCAGCTTCTCGCCGCTTGATTTATCCCGAGTCATCGAGCGATGCCCCTCCCCATTTTGACTTGTACAGTACACAGTATCGATCTCGGACGCTGAAGTTTCGGGCTACATGTATTGTACGGCAAGTGGAAGGAAACTATAGTCTGGCTCAGATATCGCGCGCGGTGCCACTGTATCGGTTGAAGTTGCGGCGCCCGGCACAAAATGCACTGAAAGTTTGGGTGGGAAGTTCATTCTAGTCGCGGGCTACGCTCACGTTAGTAGTCTTTGCAACCCCTCGAAGTACTGGGGAAAATGTGTATGTTTGATCCTGCACAGATAAGCTTGTCTGTCGTAGTGCTTTTGTGGTGAAGCGCCGTGGCCAAAGACGAGGAAGTAAGTCCGCGGCACCGAGTTTAACAAGATCGCCGGTACATGTATTACCTCGTCGGCGTCAAGGATTCCTAGAGCGAGCAAGCGAGCCAGCCTATATGCGTGATTTTAATTCGTACGTGGGGCGGCGTATATTGCATCCGAACGTGCTGCAAAATGCTCTTGGCGTCACCAACTTGAAGTCATCGTGACACTCGCCAAAACTCGGCTCGCTACTTGATTTATCTGCCTTGCGCGTCAGTGTGCCGGCGGCACTGCGCCGCATAGTGTGCGCGTCGTGTCAGACCGTAAGTCGCCTTCATATCCTATCTTTTTTACCGGCAACGGCGGTTTGACGTAAGCCAGTGTATCATAGCGCAGCGACAGACACGCATGGCGAACCGCCATTGCTGAGCGACGGCAAATTGGCACTTCCATGCTGCGCGTACTCGCTCGAATTGCGCGCGCTCCAGATCCTGACGCGAATTGCCCAACTTGACCTTGACCGTTTCAAGCTAATCACTGAATACTATGTGCTCGGTGCCATCTCCATGTCCACCGCCGAGGAGACTCGCTCCGGTATGGCCGGCATCGTGCCGCAGCTCGTGTCCCTTGGACAATCCAAGAACTCCAACGTGTCCCGATTAGTGAGCGCTGCGCTCACACAGCTCTGCGATCACCCGCAGTGTCGTCAAGCATTTATTCAGTCCGATGGCTGGCAGTTTATCGTGGATTGCGCTGCTGGAGGCACCGACGTCAAGCCAGAGGTGCAGCGAGAGAGTCTTCGATATTAGACCCCAGAAACACCAACCGTACACTAAGGAAAATAAACTACCGCTATGAAGATCCATGTATTGGAGAAGAAGCCTGTTGCCTTTTGCCGCGCTGGCACCGTTTGAATCATCAACGGTCGTTTTCAACGGCAGACAGGGCGCTTCCAATTGGTTGAAAATAAAATACTATTCAGTGATGATAGAAGTGTATACGGGCTGTATTTTCGAGGGGTATAATTGCTCCCGCGATAGTAAGCACGTTTGGAATCGAATGCCGTGCGTGTGTGTGTGTGTGTGTGTGGGGCGCGTGCACGTACTGTATAAATGCCGACCAAAGTAACAACCTCGTTTGCAACTACGTTTTGATTGGCTAATATCAAATTATTAGCACAGTGCAAGTTTACTGCTAGAGTCGAAGACTAGTATGACCACCTTGCCTACGGTCAGCACGGAGAGCAGTCAGGATGATTGATACAGAAAGCTTCCTACCATACACAGAGTATACTTTGTCGATCGCAGTAACCTAGCGTTGCCACGATATCCCAAGAGACTTTTCCCCGAGAAATGCGAGCTTGATCGCGTCCTTTTGCCCGCCATTACCAACTGAGACTCGTGCTAGAGGACGAGAGAAACTTGGGGGGCATGACGGTGGCGACCGACGTCAGAATGGAGCCCATGGAGTTCATGAACAGGATCAAAGGCTGGACAATGATATGAGAGGCGTC
This sequence comes from Phytophthora plurivora, assembly GCA_030027945.1. Taxonomy (NCBI): domain Eukaryota; phylum Oomycota; class Peronosporomycetes; order Peronosporales; family Peronosporaceae; genus Phytophthora; species Phytophthora plurivora. The sequence continues at coordinate 351,614 of CP125258.1, forward strand.
TCGTGGGGAGCTGCAGTCCTTAGCTACGTCTTCGCCGGTCTGCCGGAGTGTCTGCTCAATGTCGCCCCGTACGACCTTGTGCTCGCGGTGCCCATGTCGCTCTTTCGGCTGCCTTGGTAGACGAGCAACACTCGTTGCGGAGTAATTGCCGTAGGCGATGGCGTTCCTAGGCTGCACCGTTACTCGCCTCAATAGTGCCTGAGCCTTTGTAGTTCACGTTGAGTTTTATGCGCTGCTGTTCGCCCAGTGGCTCGGCTGCAAGCTGCGAGTGAAGATCAGCGAATTCTTGCCACGCACCTTCTCCAGCCATGCTACCAGCATGAGATCTTCTGGCTGTTACCGCTGCATCACCAGCTTGTGTATTGCTGCCTTCAATGTCGACGAGATTTAGCTGAGGCCCATTGCCGGGGTGATGGCAAGCAGCTCCTCCATAGTGAAGACGTAGTCGCTGCAGTCCTCAACGTCGCCCTTGTACGCCAGGAACTTGAGCAGCTCGGGCTTGTAGCGACAGCTATGGTTGGTGTCTGCTTCCCCTTCTTGCAACTTTTGAAGTCAGTGCGCGCTTACCTGATTTTTGTATTGTAGCTCCACACCACATCTTTTTGCAACCCTGACTAGCTATTTGTAAAGAAACTGAGTTGTCAATGAGGCTTTGCTTTACTATGGTGCACACTACCCAAGTGAGAACCAACACCCCACTTCTCAGACACGGTACCGACCAAAATCCTTGTCGATACCATGCATCTGGCCAATCACGAGCCGAGAATCGACAGAAACACAACCCCGGTTGCAAATGGCCGGTAATGTTGTGGTTATTGAAAGATAACACCAGCTCTTGCACACGTCCAAAGCTCGTTGACAACTGGTAAACTATCAACACGAAATGCCCCCACACACACACACACACGCACGGCATTCGATTCCAAACGTGCTTACTATCGCGGGAGCAATTATACCCCTCGAAAATACAGCCCGTATACACTTCTATCATCACTGAATAGTATTTTATTTTCAACCAATTGGAAGCGCCCTGTCTGCCGTTGAAAACGACCGTTGATGATTCAAACGGTGCCAGCGCGGCAAAAGGCAACAGGCTTCTTCTCCAATACATGGATCTTCATAGCGGTAGTTTATTTTCCTTAGTGTACGGTTGGTGTTTCTGGGGTCTAATATCGAAGACTCTCTCGCTGCACCTCTGGCTTGACGTCGGTGCCTCCAGCAGCGCAATCCACGATAAACTGCCAGCCATCGGACTGAATAAATGCTTGACGACACTGCGGGTGATCGCAGAGCTGTGTGAGCGCAGCGCTCACTAATCGGGACACGTTGGAGTTCTTGGATTGTCCAAGGGACACGAGCTGCGGCACGATGCCGGCCATACCGGAGCGAGTCTCCTCGGCGGTGGACATGGAGATGGCACCGAGCACATAGTATTCAGTGATTAGCTTGAAACGGTCAAGGTCAAGTTGGGCAATTCGCGTCAGGATCTGGAGCGCGCGCAATTCGAGCGAGTACGCGCAGCATGGAAGTGCCAATTTGCCGTCGCTCAGCAATGGCGGTTCGCCATGCGTGTCTGTCGCTGCGCTATGATACACTGGCTTACGTCAAACCGCCGTTGCCGGTAAAAAAGATAGGATATGAAGGCGACTTACGGTCTGACACGACGCGCACACTATGCGGCGCAGTGCCGCCGGCACACTGACGCGCAAGGCAGATAAATCAAGTAGCGAGCCGAGTTTTGGCGAGTGTCACGATGACTTCAAGTTGGTGACGCCAAGAGCATTTTGCAGCACGTTCGGATGCAATATACGCCGCCCCACGTACGAATTAAAATCACGCATATAGGCTGGCTCGCTTGCTCGCTCTAGGAATCCTTGACGCCGACGAGGTAATACATGTACCGGCGATCTTGTTAAACTCGGTGCCGCGGACTTACTTCCTCGTCTTTGGCCACGGCGCTTCACCACAAAAGCACTACGACAGACAAGCTTATCTGTGCAGGATCAAACATACACATTTTCCCCAGTACTTCGAGGGGTTGCAAAGACTACTAACGTGAGCGTAGCCCGCGACTAGAATGAACTTCCCACCCAAACTTTCAGTGCATTTTGTGCCGGGCGCCGCAACTTCAACCGATACAGTGGCACCGCGCGCGATATCTGAGCCAGACTATAGTTTCCTTCCACTTGCCGTACAATACATGTAGCCCGAAACTTCAGCGTCCGAGATCGATACTGTGTACTGTACAAGTCAAAATGGGGAGGGGCATCGCTCGATGACTCGGGATAAATCAAGCGGCGAGAAGCTGCTGAATCCCTCAGCGCGACGGGACTCGCGCTGAAAGTCTCCACTGCCAACTTCAAGGCCGTTCGCATTCGGACCAGCACTGTTGATGGCAGCACGCTCTCGGGCAATACGCCGTTGAGCCAGGTCCTAGACCAAGGATCGTCTCCGCAGCGCCGCAGCACGTGACCGTCCCGAACACACTCACTTTTCAGTCTTCTTTGTAGACAATAAGTGCCAAGGGCGAATTCAAAGCTTCCTCTCAATTCTCCGCTGTCTTCGCGGTCGCTGCTGAGTTGAACACAATGGCAGGCGGCGCTATCGTGAGCACGCAGCACCCTGACTTCGACGACACACCGACCGAGGGCAAACGCACCTATGCCATCGTCGTGTGCGTCTTCGCCGCGCTTGGCGGTATGTTCTTCGGTTACGACCAGGGCGTCACGTCCTCCATGCTCATCATGGACTCGTTCCTCTACGACTACTGCGTCGGCTGGCACAACTTCACGTACGAGGAGTGCACGCGCTCCACGTCCGATCTCCCCGGAGAATGGACCACCTTCACCGTGTGGTACAACATGGCGTACAACCTCGGCTGCCTCGTGGGCGCCTTCATCGGCGGCTTCGTGGCGGACAAGCTGGGTCGCCGTGCCACGATCTTCTGCGCCGGTTTGCTCTTCTGCGGCGGCACGTGTTGGGTCTGTTTCAACAAGTCGCAGGCGCACACGCTCATGTACATCGCGCGCATTGTCCAGGGCTTTGGCGTGGGCAACTCGTCCTTCTCGTTGCCGCTGTTCGGCGCCGAGATGGCCCCAAGGAGCTGCGCGGCATGCTGTCGGGTTTCATGCAGATGACCGTGGTCATCGGCCTCTTCCTGGCCAACATCGTCAACATCATCGTGTACAACCACGATCGTGGCTGGCGAACGACCAACGGCATCTCCATGGCGCCGCCGATCGTGGTGCTGTTGGGCATCTGGTTCGTGCCGGAAAGCCCGCGTTGGACCTACAAGCACAAGGGCAAGGAGGCGGCCGAACAGATCCTTAAACGCCTGCGCCAGACCGACAACGTCGCCCACGAGCTGGAAGTCATCGGCGACCAAATCGCCGAGGAGGAGGCCGGGGGCAAAGGTCTGCTGGAGATCTTCGAGCCGAGTGTACGCAAGCGCGTGATCATCGCCATGGTGTTGCAGGTGCTGCAGCAGGCGACGGGTATCAACCCCATCATGAGCTACGGCGCTCTCATCTTCAAGGATATCACCAACTCGGGTCGATACTCGGCGCTGTTCATCTCGGGTGTCAATTTCGTCAGCACCATTCCAGCCATGCGCTGGGTAGACACGTACGGCCGTCGCACAATGCTGTTGATCGGCGGAGTGGGGATGATCATCGGCCACTTATGGGCTGCCATTCTGTTCACCGCCATTTGCGACGGCAACGTGGACGACGCCGGGTGTCCGAGGGTCGGTGGCTGGTTCATTTGCCTCGGCTCGGCCTTCTTCGTGTTCAACTTTGCTATCTCGTGGGGTCCCGTGTGCTGGATCTACCCGGCTGAGATCTTCCCTCTCAACGTTCGCGCGTCGGGAGTCGCCTTGTCTACTGCTGCCAACTGGGCCATGGGCGCCGTCATGACCGAAGTCGTGAAGCTCTTCCCGTCGCTCAACATCGACGGCGTCTTCTACCTGTTCGCGGGTCTGTGTTTGATCTGCCTGGTCTTCGTGTACTTCTTCTGCCCGGAGACGAAAGGAATCATGCTGGAGGACATCGAGGCGCTGTTCAACAAGAACAAGGCGGCCAAATCGCCCGAGTTCGTGGAGGTGAAATCACCAGTGAACCAGGTCTAAGACTGCCTCTCTTGTGTATCCGTTAGTTACATGCACTTCAAAGTACTGTAGTTCATGTAGTATTCATCCTGATTAACCACCAAAAAGCGTCCAACACGAAAGCGACTGTGTAAGTAAGTTTGCATTGAAAACTACCCGATAACGTTGTGAATGCAAGCTGACTCAAATACTACACCTACGCCAATGACATCTGCGGGGACTTGACTTCGACAAATGCGGGCGACTTGGGCTGGCCGCTGTGGAACAGCGCCTCGATGTCCTCCAGCATGATGCCCTTCGTCTCCGGGCAGAAGAAGTACACGAACACACCGCAGATGCAGCACAGGCCCGCGAACAGGAAGAACACGCCGTTGATGTTCAGGTGCGGGAACAGCTTGACCACCTCCGTCATGACAGCACCCATAGCCCAGTTGGCAGCCGTAGACAGCGCCACGGCAGGCGCGCGCACGCCCAACGGGAAGATCTCGGCCGGGTAGATCCAGCACACGGGGCCCCACGAGATGGCGAAGTTGAAGACGAAGAAGGCCGAACCGACACAGATGAACCAACCGCCCACGCTAGGGCAACCAGCATCATCGACGTTGCCGTCGCAGATGGCGGTGAACAGGATGGCAGCGAACAGGTGACCCACAACCATACCGACAGCACCGATCAAGAGCAGTTGACGACGGCCGAACGTATCCACCCAGCGCATGGCCGGAATGGTACTCAGGAAGTTGACGCCCGAGAGGAAGAACGCCGAGTAGATACCGGCATTCGTGATGTCCTTGAAGATAAGAGCGCCGTAACTCATGATGGGGTTGATACCCGTGGCCTGCTGCAGGACTTGGAGCATCATGGCGATAGCCACACGCTTGAAGATCGAGGGCTCAAGCAGCTCGGCGAGTCCCTTCTGGGCTGCCAGCTCCTCCGCAACCTGGTCACCGATCACTTCCAGCTCGTGACCCACGTTTTCCGTCTGACGGAGACGTTTGAGCACGCGTTCAGCCTCCTCCTTGCCCTTGTGCAGGTACGTCCAACGAGGACTCTCCGGCACGAAGAAGATGCCGAGCATGACGACGATCGGAGCGGCCATGGCCACACCGTTGGTCGTACGCCAACCGCGGTCACGGTGCTCCACGATGATGTTGACGACGTTGGCCAGGAAGAGGCCCGTGACGACCGTCATCTGCATGAAGCCCGACAGAAGCCCACGCAGCTCCTTGGGGGCCATCTCGGCACCGAACAGCGGCAGGGAGAAGGACGAGTTGCCCACACCGAAGCCTTGGATAATGCGCGCGATGTACATGAGGTCGTGCTCCTGCGCCTTGTTGAAGCACACCCATGACGTACCGATGCAGAACAGCAGACCAGCCGTGAAAATGGTCCAGCGACGGCCGAGCTTGTCCGCGACGATACCTCCTACGAAGGCTCCACCGAGACAACCAAGATTGTACGCCATGTTGTACCACACCGTGAAGTCCGTCCACTCGGCCGGCAGTTCGGACGACGACGCCGTACACTGCTCGTAGGTGAAGTTGTGCCAGCCCACGCAGTAGTCGTTGATGAAGGAGTCCATGATGAGGACGCCCGAGGTCACACCCTGGTCGTAGCCGAAGAAGAGCCCACCCAGAGCGGCGAAGACGCACACGATGATAGCGTACGTGCGCGAGCCTTCGGTCGGGACGTCATCGTCGTTGTTGTGCACGTTCACCACGACACCGGCAGCCATGGTGGAGAGGGGAAGCGGAAGCCGGAGAGAAGAAGCTGCAGAACTAGTGCGCAAAGGCGAGAACCTCTGTGCGGAAGGCAGTGGATTGCAGAATGACAGTGATGTTGCTGGCGGATTTCTTCATTTCTCCATCTGCATAGGCAGAGGACCCTCGAGAGACTTGATGTACTGTACACGTAGCGGCGCTGGCTTGCTTTAGCGAGAGGGCGATGGTTCCGCGCCGTCGTTTACGGATCAGTGGCTGAGGTGGGGCACAAGTCTCTGCTCGCTTGAAGCTGTCGTGGCCGACAGCTTGAAGTTCGAAGCGACTTGAGATCGCCGGGACGACGGCAAGGCTTGCTTTGCACATCATGGAGCGTTTCTGTTCGGAACTTGTCAAAGCGCGCCCTACACTTGATTTATTTGGCACCGCGTTTGCTGTCGTGACACATGGGCGTGTAGTGTCTGTTTTCAAGTTGACCGTGAGTCGCATTGGTGTCCTGTGTGGACTTCTTTACTGTGTTCGCATGCTCAGTAGTTATGATTCAAGTGACGCCAATGTTGAATTAATCGTGTCTGAAAGTGTTTCTGAAGTTTCTGCTTGGGTTGTGGCAGTTGAGGAGGTCTCCAAGCGGAATTTGAGCTGCTCAAAACTGAAGGAAAGAGGAGCGCTGACATCAGTGCAGCAAAGCCGACAGGAACGAGAAGTACTCACGGTCCGTGCAGTGCACCTGTTTGTGTTAAAATGTTAAAATGTCTCGTCTATGTGTATTAATTTGAGCAGAGACTGAAGCGCCGTGATGCAGCTTCAACTTTAGTTTGCACAGGACTTTATCTCTCAGCTAAAAACTTTCTTCTTCGAAACAAGAAACGAGAAAGCATCTACATGTACATGTCCAAGTACCGGTACTGTACCTCTATGGCAACGAAGTCCAGCGTTTCAGGTGGGCGCGGCTGGGTAGTGATCCCGCAGATTCACTTGATTTATTTCCAGGCACTGCCCCCGACTCGGATTGAGTGCTCGGATTCCGAGTGCTTGTTGTGACAGGATCCAGCTATGGATTCAGCCATATCGAGGTTCTCGCACGCTGGATAATGCTTACATGTACGTCGCACATGTCCGCTGGCTTCTTGTAAGTCAAACGAAGGCACATTTACCACGTGCAAGCAGATCCTGACTAAAACTCGGAGATTCTCCGATTTGCAATGCTAAATGTATTAATACACGGATTTTAATACTTCACTGCACATGTATTATTAATACATGTATCAATATAGTTTGCGGTTTGACTGTACTAATATTATGCATGCACATGTATTGAACAAGCAAAAGAGAAAAATGCAGACTTTTTGGACCAATGATTTAGTACACGTATGTATGAGAATTTGCAGACGCATTCGTACATGTAGATGTGCACGCAGCAATTTCGTTACAGTAGTATTATTTTGTAGTACATTCACGGTGTATGTACATGTACTGTGCTTGCAAACGAAAACACGTCAACTACGCCAGCAAGGCAATAAATCAAGTGTTGGAATGCTCCATGTCATTCACGACAAGGCCTGCTTTGTACTTCGAAGTACTTGCTGGCAACTTGTTGCAGCAGTCGTCCCGGCGATCTCAAGTCGCTTCGAACTTCAAGCTGTCGGCCACGACAGCTTCAAGCGAGCAGAGACTTGTGCCCCACCTCAGCCACTGATCCGTAAACGACGGCGCGGAACCATCGCCCTCTCGCTAAAGCAAGCCAGCGCCGCTACGTGTACAGTACATCAAGTCTCTCGAGGGTCCTCTGCCTATGCAGATGGAGAAATGAAGAAATCCGCCAGCAACATCACTGTCATTCTGCAATCCACTGCCTTCCGCACAGAGGTTCTCGCCTTTGCGCACTAGTTCTGCAGCTTCTTCTCTCCGGCTTCCGCTTCCCCTCTCCACCATGGCTGCCGGTGTCGTGGTGAACGTGCACAACAACGACGATGACGTCCCGACCGAAGGCTCGCGCACGTACGCTATCATCGTGTGCGTCTTCGCCGCTCTGGGTGGGCTCTTCTTCGGCTACGACCAGGGTGTGACCTCGGGCGTCCTCATCATGGACTCCTTCATCAACGACTACTGCGTGGGCTGGCACAACTTCACCTACGAGCAGTGTACGGCGTCGTCGTCCGAACTGCCGGCCGAGTGGACGGACTTCACGGTGTGGTACAACATGGCGTACAATCTTGGTTGTCTCGGTGGAGCCTTCGTAGGAGGTATCGTCGCGGACAAGCTCGGCCGTCGCTGGACCATTTTCACGGCTGGTCTGCTGTTCTGCATCGGTACGTCATGGGTGTGCTTCAACAAGGCGCAGGAGCACGACCTCATGTACATCGCGCGCATTATCCAAGGCTTCGGTGTGGGCAACTCGTCCTTCTCCCTGCCGCTGTTCGGTGCCGAGATGGCCCCCAAGGAGCTGCGTGGGCTTCTGTCGGGCTTCATGCAGATGACGGTCGTCACGGGCCTCTTCCTGGCCAACGTCGTCAACATCATCGTGGAGCACCGTGACCGCGGTTGGCGTACGACCAACGGTGTGGCCATGGCCGCTCCGATCGTCGTCATGCTCGGCATCTTCTTCGTGCCGGAGAGTCCTCGTTGGACGTACCTGCACAAGGGCAAGGAGGAGGCTGAACGCGTGCTCAAACGTCTCCGTCAGACGGAAAACGTGGGTCACGAGCTGGAAGTGATCGGTGACCAGGTTGCGGAGGAGCTGGCAGCCCAGAAGGGACTCGCCGAGCTGCTTGAGCCCTCGATCTTCAAGCGTGTGGCTATCGCCATGATGCTCCAAGTCCTGCAGCAGGCCACGGGTATCAACCCCATCATGAGTTACGGCGCTCTTATCTTCAAGGACATCACGAATGCCGGTATCTACTCGGCGTTCTTCCTCTCGGGCGTCAACTTCCTGAGTACCATTCCGGCCATGCGCTGGGTGGATACGTTCGGCCGTCGTCAACTGCTCTTGATCGGTGCTGTCGGTATGGTTGTGGGTCACCTGTTCGCTGCCATCCTGTTCACCGCCATCTGCGACGGCAACGTCGATGATGCTGGTTGCCCTAGCGTGGGCGGTTGGTTCATCTGTGTCGGTTCGGCCTTCTTCGTCTTCAACTTCGCCATCTCGTGGGGCCCCGTGTGCTGGATCTACCCGGCCGAGATCTTCCCGTTGGGCGTGCGCGCGCCTGCCGTGGCGCTGTCTACGGCTGCCAACTGGGCTATGGGTGCTGTCATGACGGAGGTGGTCAAGCTGTTCCCGCACCTGAACATCAACGGCGTGTTCTTCCTGTTCGCGGGCCTGTGCTGCATCTGCGGTGTGTTCGTGTACTTCTTCTGCCCGGAGACGAAGGGCATCATGCTGGAGGACATCGAGGCGCTGTTCCACAGCGGCCAGCCCAAGTCGCCCGCATTTGTCGAAGTCAAGTCCCCGCAGATGTCATTGGCGTAGGTGCACAGTCCGGGCAACTTAGTTTGCACATTTGATTCGAAGTAAATTTCGTGTGTTGAATTACTCGCGTGCGACTTGTTGTTCAAGATCGATTCATGCACTACATGTATAATAGAGCCATTCGCTAATCAATCATTGCTGCTCGTTGTCAGGTGCCAGGTTCCGGTACAGTAGCCCGTCTATTACCACGGGAGATCAAGGCCGCCGAAGTGCTTGTCAGCGTTGTAGAACTTGCCCGTGTCCTTCATGGACAAGTTATCCACGATTTCGGCCATGCACTTTGCCGACACAGAGGGCTTCAGGTAACCTTGGTGGCCGTTCATGTCGGTATCGACGTACCCGGGGTTTAGCGTCACGAACATGATGTTGCTGTCGCGCAGACCGACGGACATAGAGCGAGACACCATGTTGAGCGCAGCCTTGGATGTGGCGTACGAGTAGGAGTGGCTGTAGTATTGCGCCGTCTCTTTCGTGTTGCCACCAATGCTGCCCAGAAACGACGAGATTTGAGCCACAGTGGCGGTGCCGTGGCTCTTTGCCGCCAGCTCCAGGTTGGGCAGCAAAGCACGCGTCACGAGGAACGGGCCCACAGCGTTCACCTCGAATTGGCGCATGAATGCGTCTTTGGTGGCCGACTTAAAGTCGTCATCGATGTAGATGCCAGCATTGTTGATGAGCACGTCGATGGGCACTCCTTCCAGTTGTCGGGCCGCCTCGAGAACGGACGCCTCGTCATCCGTTTCCATCATGACGGTCTTGAAAGGCGACAGCGCCATGAGCTGATCAAGACAGAGGAACGATGTTAGCAATCTACCGGTCAGATTTTAGATTAGCAGCAAGAAGAGGTGATCGGATACCTGCTCGGTGTTACTTGTGGCACGGGTCGTACCGATGACGTTCCAGCCTTGCTTGGTGTAGTGCTCCGCCAAGGCAAGTCCGATGCTGCGGGTGCTTCCCGTGATGAGGACCGTCTTCTTAGTAGTGGCCATGTTGATGTTGAGGAAAATGGTGTTAGCTTGGTTTGCGGGGCTCAAGTGTTTTTTGAAAGTGAGGAAGTTGGGGGCGACAGCAAATTGCCACGATAAGAACTGTATAGGAGTTTTTTTGCTGCCGTGGGGAATGGTACATGTATTTAATACATGTGCAACACGTTATCGTGGGAGACACAAACCCCTTGATTACTTTTGGACTTGGACGAAATACATGCTAGCATCACATGTTCAGTGAACATGAACGTTGTTCACGCATACGGCTGCGCCACAGTGATCGCCGATCATTGTTCACGGATCACTGGGACTTAGGGGATGTTTCAGCGGGTATAAAACCTTTTATTTTGTTAATACTCACTTTATTTGCAATTAAAATCGTAAAATATAGCTGTTAAACTGTAGAATCCTGATATCCTGATATCGCTGAAAGACATTATGTTAAAGGGTTACTATCTGTTGAAACTTCGTCTTGCACGTTCTGGATGAAGCGATGTCCATAATTCTGAAGTATAGCATGTTTTTTTTTAATGTCAAGTCATGGTGACAAAGCGAAAGGGTGGAAAGGGACGGATTTCGGCCACAGGAGCCATTGCAGAAGCCGCAGGGGGGAATGTTTTACGATCTCGGTCGAGCTGATCCGCACGCTGGTAAATAAACTGATATTATAGTGCATCTTGAACGACGACAGCACGCTACAAAGCTTGCGAAAACCGGCAACCACCGAAGCACTTTCCGTCGAGTGCTACATAATAGATGCCAACAACTACAACGCATGAGCACGACTTCAGCACGACTTCAGCACGAATTCAGCACGACTTCAGCATTATTCACTTCTCGATTGACGCCTTGACAGCAACATCGAACAGCAACCTTCTTCTCTGTAGGAAGAGCAAACACGCAATACCATGTCGTCCGCGCAAACGGACACATCGGACGGACCGATGCGCGCCACCATCGAGTACGACAACGGCAAGACGCTCATGGCGCAGGGACCTCAAGCTCTCCACGCACACGTCGCCTCCCGTATGGAGAAGGCGCTCGGCAGAGCACTCCCACAGATGGAGGTGCGCTTTAAGGACGTCTCCATCTCGGCCGACATCACAGTCAAGGACGAGACCGACGTCAAGGTTGAGCTACCCACACTCACCAACGAGCTCATGAAGAGCGTCCGAGGTATGGGCGCCAAGAAGCACACGATCAGGAAGCAGATCCTCAAGAACGTCAGCGGCGTCTTCAAGCCCGGCACCATCACGCTCGTGCTCGGTCAGCCCGGATCCGGCAAGTCGTCGCTCATGAAGCTGCTCAGTGGACGCTTCCCCAACGACAAGAACATCAACTTGGAGGGCGAGGTCACCTACAACGGCGCACCAGCCAACGAACTGCTGCGACGTCTGCCGCAGTTCGTCTCCTACGTCACTCAGCGAGACAAGCACTACCCGTCGCTCACCGTCAAGGAGACGCTCGAGTTCGCACACGCCTGCTGTGGCGGAGGCTTCTCAGAGCGCGACGCTCAGCACTTTGCCGGTGGAACTCCAGAGGAGAACAAGGCCGCGCTCGACGCTGCCACAGCCATGTTCAAGCACTACCCGGACATCGTCATCCAGCAGCTCGGACTTGACAACTGCCAGAACACCATCGTCGGTGACGCCATGACTCGTGGTGTGTCCGGCGGAGAGCGCAAGCGCGTCACCACAGGCGAGATGGAGTTCGGTAACAAGTACGTCATGATGATGGACGAGATCAGTACGGGTCTCGACAGCGCCGCCACCTTCGACATCATCGCCACGCAGCGCAGCATCGCCAAGAAGTTCCGCAAGACGGTGGTCATCTCGCTGCTGCAGCCGTCGCCCGAGGTCTTCGAGCTGTTCGACGACGTGGTGATCCTGAACGAGGGCCACGTGATGTACCATGGTCCGCGCGCGGAGGCTCTGAGCTACTTCGAGAGTCTGGGCTTCAAGTGTCCTCCTCGCCGTGACGTGGCTGATTTCCTGTTGGATCTGGGAACAGACAAACAGGGCCAATACGAGGTGGACTCGATTCCATCGAGTGGTATTCCGCGCGCGGCTAGTCAATATGCTGACGTCTTCACTCGCTCTGCCATTTACGGGGGGATGATGGAAGATCTTCACGGTCCGGTCCACCCGAGTCTTATCGAGGACAAGGCGAAACACATCGATCCAATTCCCGAGTTCCACCAAAACTTCTGGGACAGCACCATGGCCGTGATGAGGCGCCAAATCGTTCTTACATCTCGCGACATGGCATTCCTTGTTGGCCGCTCTATCATGGTGCTCATGATGGGACTGCTGTATTCGAGCACCTTCTACCAGTTCGAGGAGACCAACGCACAGCTTGTCATGGGCATCGTCTTCAACGCTGTCATGTTCGTCTCACTTGGACAACAAGCTCAAATTCCAATGATTATGGCCGCACGCGAGGTGTTTTACAAGCAGCGTCGAGCGAACTTCTTCCGCACGTCGTCGTTCGTCCTCGCCAACTCGGTGAGCCAACTTCCGTTGGGCATCGCTGAAAGCTTGGTGTTCGGCTCCATCGTGTACTGGATGTGCGGATACGTGGCCACATTTGAAGCCTTCCTTCTCTTTGAGCTCATGCTATTCCTGACAAACCTGGCTATGGCAGCATGGTTCTTCTTCCTGTCGTGTGCGTCACCCGACCTGAACGTGGCCAACCCTCTCTCCATGGTTTCCATCCTCTTCTTCGTCCTGTTTGCCGGCTTCGTCGTCACAAAGGAGAAGATTCCCGACTACCTCATCTGGGTCTACTGGATCAATCCGATGGCGTGGGGTGTACGTGCCCTTGCCGTCAACCAGTACACGGACTCGAGCTTCGACACATGCGTGTACGATGGCATCGACTACTGCGCCAACTACAACATGACCATGGGCGAGTACTCGCTGACAACGTTCGAGGTGCCGACGGAGAAGTTCTGGCTCTGGTACGGCATGGTGTTTATGGTAGCAGCGTACGTCTTCTTCATGTTCCTCTCGTACATCGCACTCGAGTACTACCGGTACGAAAGCCCCGAAAATGTGACGCTGAACTCGGACAACAAGGATGAAGCTTCGGATAAATACGGACTAATGCAGACTCCTCGCAGCTCCCCAAACGGAAGTGACGCTGTGCTTTCGGTGGTGCCCGACAGGGTGAAACACTTCATCCCGGTCACCGTCGCCTTCAAAGACCTCTGGTACACCGTGCCGGACCCAGCCAACCCCAAGGACACCATCGACCTGCTCAAGGGTATCAGTGGATACGCTCTGCCGGGAACCATCACCGCCCTCATGGGATCCTCCGGTGCTGGCAAGACCACGCTCATGGACGTCATCGCCGGCCGAAAGACTGGCGGCAAGATCACCGGACAGATCCTGCTCAATGGCCACCCCGCCACCGACCTCGCCATCCGCCGATCCACGGGATACTGCGAGCAGATGGACATCCACTCCGAGTCGGCCACCATCCGAGAGGCGCTCACGTTCAGCGCGTTCCTGCGCCAGGGAGCGGATGTGCCCGACAGCTACAAGTACGACTCGGTGAACGAGTGTCTGGACCTGCTGGACCTGCACCCGATCGCCGACCAGATCATCCGCGGCAGCTCCGTGGAGCAGATGAAGCGCCTGACCATCGGCGTGGAGCTGGCTGCGCAGCCCAGTGTGTTGTTCCTGGACGAGCCGACGAGCGGCCTGGACGCGCGCTCCGCCAAGCTCATCATGGACGGCGTGCGCAAGGTGGCCAACACGGGCCGCACGGTGGTGTGCACGATCCACCAGCCGTCGAGCGAGGTCTTCAGTGTGTTCGACAGTCTGCTGCTGCTGAAGCGTGGCGGCGAGACGGTGTTCGCGGGCGAGCTGGGCAAGAACGCTCGCGAGATGATCGCGTACTTCGAGTCGATTGACGGCGTGGACAAGCTGGAGGACAACTACAACCCGGCGACGTGGATGCTGGAGGTGATCGGCGCTGGCGTCGGCAACAGCAACGGCGACAAGACGGATTTCGTGAAGGTCTTCCAGGCGAGCAAGCAGTTTGACCTTCTCCAATCAAACTTGGACCGTGAAGGAGTGTGTTACCCCTCTCCGTCGATTCCAGCCCTGTCGTACACTGACAAACGTGCCGCGACCGAGCTGACCCAGGCGAAGTTCCTGCTGCAGCGCTTCTTCAACATGTACTGGCGTACAGCTTCCTACAACTTGACGCGGTTCAGTCTCTTCCTGGTTCTCGGCCTAGTCTTCGGTATCACGTACGTCAGTGCGGAGTACACCTCGTACGCCGGCATCAACTCCGGCATGGGAATGCTGTTCTGCACCACCGGTTTCATTGGCTTCATCTCTTTCAGCAGCGTTATGCCAATCTCGTCGGAGGATCGTCTGGCCTTCTACCGCGAACGCGCTTCCCAGACGTACAATGCTCTCTGGTACTTCGTGGGTTCGACGGTGGTGGAGATCCCGTACGTTTTCATTGGTACACTGCTCTTCATGGCTCCGTACTACCCCATGGTTGGCTTCACGGGCGTGAAAACGTTCTTCGCCTACTGGGTCCACTTGTCGATGCACGTCCTGTGGCAAGCGTACTTCGGTCAGTTGATGTCGTACCTGCTGCCCACTGTCGAAGTCGCGACGATCTTCGGTGTGCTGCTGCAGACGATCTTCTTCCTCTATAATGGCTTCAACCCTCCTGGAGCGTCCATCCCGACGGGCTACAAGTGGCTCTACCACATCACACCGCACAAGTACTCGCTGGCTTTGGTGGCCTCTCTAGTGTTTGGTGACTGTCCGAGCGATGGCGATGGCTCTGAGGTTGGCTGCCAAGTCATGACGGGACTTCCGCCTTCCCTTCCTGACAACATGACGGTGAAGGACTACCTGGAAGACATTTTCCTGATGAAGCACAGCGAGATCTGGAAGAACTTTGGCTTCGTCTTGGGCTTCATCGTGCTCTACCGTGTGCTGGGTCTTCTGACGCTGCGCTTTGTCAATCATCAGAAGAAGTAATTAGCTCAGGTAGCAATGAGAACCTTTACTGCTGTTAAAAAAAAATTCGCTAGATTTGGTCAGCGATTCTTACTTCTGGTGCCATCCCCCTTCACACTTCCGATAGTCTATTGGTAAGGTGACCATTGGTAATAGATAGCGACACGGCGTGCTGACTGGGAACGTCTACATAGCGTGTGTATCATCGTGTGCTTGAATCGAGCAGCTCCATCGCTTCTGCCGCTACGCTGGCGGATTTGGTCCGTACAAAAATGTTGAGATGGGTCGTCTCAAATCTTGGATGTTCTAAATTTAAAAACACGTGTCAAATGTTTTATATCGCCGCTACATTTTAACTCAAAATATAGTCCGCGATTTGTAGTACATATATTTGTTTCTCTGGACAACCCGCAACAAACAACAATTTGAAAATCGGCCGCGCAGAAGGCAATCGATCAACTTTACTCGACTTTCAGCAGCCACTTTCGTGCGCTACTGCGTTCTTCTACTGCGGGTGAGAGATCGCGTCTCCAACGATGTCTTCATCACTTCCCGCCTGGTTCTCGGTTCCATCGCTTTATTACAGCGCATCCACGATTATTCTCAAGTATTGCAGACTTAGCCGAAGTTCGGCTGCCGAACGAATGCTATCTACCGCCTGTGGTTACGAGTTAGGCCAAAGAGTGTGGCGACTTGACTTCGACGAAAGAGGGCGACTTGGGTTGGCCGCTGTGGAACAGCGCCTCGATGTCTTCCAGCATGATGCCCTTTGTCTCCGGGCAGAAGAAGTACGTGAACACGCCGCAGATGCAGCATAGACCCGCGAACAGGAAGAACACGCCGTTGATGTTCAGGTGCGGGAACAGCTTAACAACCTCTGTCATGACAGCACCCATGGCCCAGTTGGCAGCCGTAGATAGCGACACGGCCGGAGCGCGCACGCTTAGTGGGAAGATCTCAGCCGGGTAAATCCAGCACACGGGACCCCACGAGATGGCGAAGTTGAAGACGAAGAAGGCCGAACCGACACAGATGAACCAACCGCCCACGCTAGGGCAACCAGCATCATCGACGTTGCCGTCGCAGATGGCGGTGAACAGGATGGCAGCGAACAGGTGACCCACAACCATACCGACAGCACCGATCAAGAGCAGTTGACGACGACCGAACGTGTCCACCCAACGCATGGCCGGAATGGTGCTGAGGAAGTTGACGCCCGAGAGGAAGAACGCTGAGTAGATACCGGCATTCGTGATGTCCTTGAAGATAAGAGCGCCGTAACTCATGATGGGGTTGATACCCGTGGCCTGCTGCAGGACTTGGAGCATCATGGCGATAGCCACACGCTTGAAGATCGAGGGCTCAAGCAGCTCGGCGAGTCCCTTCTGGGCTGCCAGCTCCTCCGCAACCTGGTCACCGATCACTTCCAGCTCGTGACCCACGTTTTCCGTCTGACGGAGACGTTTGAGCACGCGTTCAGCCTCCTCCTTGCCCTTGTGCAGGTACGTCCAACGAGGACTCTCCGGCACGAAGAAGATGCCGAGCATGACGACGATCGGAGCGGCCATGGCCACACCGTTGGTCGTACGCCAACCGCGGTCACGGTGCTCCACGATGATGTTGACGACGTTGGCCAGGAAGAGGCCCGTGACGACCGTCATCTGCATGAAGCCCGACAGAAGCCCACGCAGCTCCTTGGGGGCCATCTCGGCACCGAACAGCGGCAGGGAGAAGGACGAGTTGCCCACACCGAAGCCTTGGATAATGCGCGCGATGTACATGAGGTCGTGCTCCTGCGCCTTGTTGAAGCACACCCATGACGTACCGATGCAGAACAGCAGACCAGCCGTGAAAATGGTCCAGCGACGGCCGAGCTTGTCCGCGACGATACCTCCTACGAAGGCTCCACCGAGACAACCAAGATTGTACGCCATGTTGTACCACACCGTGAAGTCCGTCCACTCGGCCGGCAGTTCGGACGACGACGCCGTACACTGCTCGTAGGTGAAGTTGTGCCAGCCCACGCAGTAGTCGTTGATGAAGGAGTCCATGATGAGGACGCCCGAGGTCACACCCTGGTCGTAGCCGAAGAAGAGCCCACCCAGAGCGGCGAAGACGCACACGATGATAGCGTACGTGCGCGAGCCTTCGGTCGGGACGTCATCGTCGTTGTTGTGCACGTTCACCACGACGCCGGCAGCCATTGTGAAGAGGGGAAGCGGAAGCCGGAGAGAGGAAGGCGAGAACCTCTGTGCGGAAGGCAGCAAATTGCAGAATGACAGGACCAACCGGTGGCGGATGCCCGCGTTGTTTTCTGGACTTCAGGAGATAGCAACCAGATACCAGTACCATTGGCAGTCAATTTGACGTAAAAGGTTGGTCTTTCACTTGCTAGGTTTCTGTAGGTCCCTATTATTTCGCTAGGCTTGCTGAGCTGGTCGCGGCAGCGTAAACGCCTGGGCCCTACAACTTACAGCAAGCCAACCACCGATGCCTGCAACGTGATACATACACACTGTCACGCTGAGGTGGGACGTCCCGGCCGATGCGCGGCAAAACTTGAAGCTGGCCAGTTGAAGTCTGCAAGGCGATTCGCCGAGACGATGTGCGGTCGTGAAACGTTTTGTTGCAGGATGCTATTCACATCTCTGAAAGTTTAGTTTGGGCTTGAGCTGCGCTTCGACCGTGTTGTCGAAGAATTGCTTCGTAAAGCTGCAGGCATACCCGCAAATGATGGCAACCCCGTGAAAGTTTAATCTTCAGATTCCAACAGAGCGTAACATGGAAGTATCCCCGCAACAGTGCTGTACTGCATCATACATAGTGATCTACTCTCACGGACAAACGGAAGCACCATGCAGCTTGATTTATTTGCTCTCAGTGTGCACCCTGCTACGGATTTCACAGCACATCTCACTGGCAATTAATTGTCCATAGTAATTGCACTCAAACATAATTAAAATGGGTTAATTTTTAATCGCCAGCAGAACACCACTAATGTTAATCCACAGATTCCGTGATTCTCGGAGAATGCGCGGTGCATGCACATGTGCAACAAGCGCTTGATTTATTCTGCTGTGGGCGATGCTTTTGATTACGAAGGACAGCGATTACGGCTACCCCGTTGAAGAGGGTGCCTCCACACAACTTTTGGATCTCGGGAATCTCTAGTCGAGGCTCTACAGAGCACTTCGCGCAACTTGATTTCAAAATCCCCTACGTCAAAATGTACATCTACATAATCGTACATGGATCACGCGGCGCGCACTCACGAAGCGTCCCGGCGATCCCCCTTGCAGACTTCAACCGGCCAAGTGTCGCTCTCGACGACTGCCAACTGGGCGCCGTCATGACGGAGGTTGTCATTGACAACTTGTCAAGCTCTTTTCGCATCTCATCAATGCCGTTGATTCAACTGCGTGTTCTGTCTAGAGAAATTATGCTGGAAGAAATCGAGGAGTCGTTCCACAGCGACTAACCCAAGTCACCCGCTTTCATCGAAGCCAAGACGCTGCGGTCTCTAGCTAAACTCATAACCACGTACTATTATAGCTTGTATTGATATTAAAGTTCTCTCCGGCAACGGAGTAGTAACTCGCAACATCCCAAAGTTTGGAGGTCAAACAAATACTACATGGGGGGGGGGGGGAGAGAACTATTCGTGTTGAATGTTAAGCAGTTGGCAACCGGACCTCTCAAAATGCTAGCGACTACTGACCACGGAGGGATGGCGTCGATGCTAGTCGTTGTGGGACAGGGTGGGGCCCGGAGGCAACCATTTTCGTCAGCAAAAAGCGCTTGCCTACGAATTGAGAATAATCGTGGATGCGCTGTAATAAAGCGATGGAACCGAGAACCAGGCGGGAAGTGATGAAGACATCGTTGGAGACGCGATCTCTCACCCGCAGTAGAAGAACGCAGTAGCGCACGAAAGTGGCTGCTGAAAGTCGAGTAAAGTTGATCGATTGCCTTCTGCGCGGCCGATTTTCAAATTGTTGTTTGTTGCGGGTTGTCCAGAGAAACAAATATATGTACTACAAATCGCGGACTATATTTTGAGTTAAAATGTAGCGGCGATATAAAACATTTGACACGTGTTTTTAAATTTAGAACATCCAAGATTTGAGACGACCCATCTCAACATTTTTGTACGGACCAAATCCGCCAGCGTAGCGGCAGAAGCGATGGAGCTGCTCGATTCAAGCACACGATGATACACACGCTATGTAGACGTTCCCAGTCAGCACGCCGTGTCGCTATCTATTACCAATGGTCACCTTACCAATAGACTATCGGAAGTGTGAAGGGGGATGGCACCAGAAGTAAGAATCGCTGACCAAATCTAGCGAATTTTTTTTTAACAGCAGTAAAGGTTCTCATTGCTACCTGAGCTAATTACTTCTTCTGATGATTGACAAAGCGCAGCGTCAGAAGACCCAGCACACGGTAGAGCACGATGAAGCCCAAGACGAAGCCAAAGTTCTTCCAGATCTCGCTGTGCTTCATCAGGAAAATGTCTTCCAGGTAGTCCTTCACCGTCATGTTGTCAGGAAGGGAAGGCGGAAGTCCCGTC
Source organism: Phytophthora plurivora (assembly GCA_030027945.1). NCBI lineage: Eukaryota > Oomycota > Peronosporomycetes > Peronosporales > Peronosporaceae > Phytophthora > Phytophthora plurivora. The sequence continues at coordinate 371,447 of CP125258.1, forward strand.
ATGACTTGGCAGCCAACCTCAGAGCCATCGCCATCGCTCGGACAGTCACCAAACACTAGAGAGGCCACCAAAGCCAGCGAGTACTTGTGCGGTGTGATGTGGTAGAGCCACTTGTAGCCCGTCGGGATGGACGCTCCAGGAGGGTTGAAGCCATTATAGAGGAAGAAGATCGTCTGCAGCAGCACACCGAAGATCGTCGCGACTTCGACAGTGGGCAGCAGGTACGACATCAACTGACCGAAGTACGCTTGCCACAGGACGTGCATCGACAAGTGGACCCAGTAGGCGAAGAACGTTTTCACGCCCGTGAAGCCAACCATGGGGTAGTACGGAGCCATGAAGAGCAGTGTACCAATGAAAACGTACGGGATCTCCACCACCGTCGAACCCACGAAGTACCAGAGAGCATTGTACGTCTGGGAAGCGCGTTCGCGGTAGAAGGCCAGACGATCCTCCGACGAGATTGGCATAACGCTGCTGAAAGAGATGAAGCCAATGAAACCGGTGGTGCAGAACAGCATTCCCATGCCGGAGTTGATGCCGGCGTACGAGGTGTACTCCGCACTGACGTACGTGATACCGAAGACTAGGCCGAGAACCAGGAAGAGACTGAACCGCGTCAAGTTGTAGGAAGCTGTACGCCAGTACATGTTGAAGAAGCGCTGCAGCAGGAACTTCGCCTGGGTCAGCTCGGTCGCGGCACGTTTGTCAGTGTACGACAGGGCTGGAATCGACGGAGAGGGGTAACACACTCCTTCACGGTCCAAGTTTGATTGGAGAAGGTCAAACTGCTTGCTCGCCTGGAAGACCTTCACGAAATCCGTCTTGTCGCCGTTGCTGTTGCCGACGCCAGCGCCGATCACCTCCAGCATCCACGTCGCCGGGTTGTAGTTGTCCTCCAGCTTGTCCACGCCGTCAATCGATTCGAAGTACGCGATCATCTCGCGAGCGTTCTTGCCCAGCTCGCCCGCGAACACCGTCTCGCCGCCACGCTTCAGCAGCAGCAGACTGTCGAACACACTGAAGACCTCGCTCGACGGCTGGTGGATCGTGCACACCACCGTGCGGCCCGTGTTGGCCACCTTGCGCACGCCGTCCATGATGAGCTTGGCGGAGCGCGCGTCCAGGCCGCTCGTCGGCTCGTCCAGGAACAACACACTGGGCTGCGCAGCCAGCTCCACGCCGATGGTCAGGCGCTTCATCTGCTCCACGGAGCTGCCGCGGATGATCTGGTCGGCGATCGGGTGCAGGTCCAGCAGGTCCAGACACTCGTTCACCGAGTCGTACTTGTAGCTGTCGGGCACATCCGCTCCCTGGCGCAGGAACGCGCTGAACGTGAGCGCCTCTCGGATGGTGGCCGACTCGGAGTGGATGTCCATCTGCTCGCAGTATCCCGTGGATCGGCGGATGGCGAGGTCGGTGGCGGGGTGGCCATTGAGCAGGATCTGTCCGGTGATCTTGCCGCCAGTCTTTCGGCCGGCGATGACGTCCATGAGCGTGGTCTTGCCAGCACCGGAGGATCCCATGAGGGCGGTGATGGTTCCCGGCAGAGCGTATCCACTGATACCCTTGAGCAGGTCGATGGTGTCCTTGGGGTTGGCTGGGTCCGGCACGGTGTACCAGAGGTCTTTGAAGGCGACAGTGACTGGGATGAAATGCTTCTCGCTATCAGGAGTGACGGCCACCAAGGTTTCACCTCCGGCCTCCGAGCCTCGCGGTGTACGAATGGATTTGTAGCCATCAGATGTCTCGCTCTTGCTTTCGTTATCCAGCGTCACATTCTCGGGTCTCTCGAAGCGGTGGTACTCGAGTGCGATGTACGAGAGGAACATGAAGAAGACGTACGCTGCTACCATAAACACCATGCCGTACCAGAGCCAAAACTTCTCCGTCGGCACCTCGAACGTTGTCAGCGAGTACTCGCCCATGGTCATGTTGTAGTTGGCGCAGTAGTCGATGCCATCGTACACGCATGTGTCGAAGCTCGAGTCCGTGTACTGGTTGACGGCAAGGGCACGCACACCCCACGCCATCGGATTGATCCAGTAGATCCAGATGAGATAGTCGGGAATTTGGTCCTTTGTGATGACGAAGCCTGCGAACAGGACGAAGAAGAGGATGGAAACCATGGAGAGAGGGTTGGCCACGTTCAGGTCGGGTGACGCACACGACAGGAAGAAGAACCATGCTGCCATAGCCAGGTTTGTCAGGAATAGCATGAGCTCAAAGAGAAGGAAGGCTTCAAATGTGGCCACGTATCCGCACATCCAGTACACGATGGAGCCGAACACCAAGCTTTCAGCGATGCCCAACGGAAGTTGGCTCACCGAGTTGGCGAGGACGAACGACGACGTGCGGAAGAAGTTCGCTCGACGCTGCTTGTAAAACACCTCGCGTGCGGCCATAATCATTGGAATTTGAGCTTGTTGTCCAAGTGAGACGAACATGACAGCGTTGAAGACGATGCCCATGACAAGCTGTGCGTTGGTCTCCTCGAACTGGTAGAAGGTGCTCGAATACAGCAGTCCCATCATGAGCACCATGATAGAGCGGCCAACAAGGAATGCCATGTCGCGAGATGTAAGAACGATTTGGCGCCTCATCACGGCCATGGTGCTGTCCCAGAAGTTTTGGTGGAACTCGGGAATTGGATCGATGTGTTTCGCCTTGTCCTCGATAAGACTCGGGTGGACCGGACCGTGAAGATCTTCCATCATCCCCCGTAAATGGCAGAGCGAGTGAAGACGTCAGCATATTGACTAGCCGCGCGCGGAATACCACTCGATGGAATCGAGTCCACCTCGTATTGGCCCTGTTTGTCTGTTCCCAGATCCAACAGGAAATCAGCCACGTCACGGCGAGGAGGACACTTGAAGCCCAGACTCGAAGTAGCTCAGAGCCTCCGCGCGCGGACCATGGTACATCACGTGGCCCTCGTTCAGGATCACCACGTCGTCGAACAGCTCGAAGACCTCGGGCGACGGCTGCAGCAGCGAGATGACCACCGTCTTGCGGAACTTCTTGGCGATGCTGCGCTGCGTGGCGATGATGTCGAAGGTGGCGGCGCTGTCGAGACCCGTACTGATCTCGTCCATCATCATGACGTACTTGTTACCGAACTCCATCTCGCCTGTGGTGACGCGCTTGCGCTCTCCGCCGGACACACCACGAGTCATGGCGTCACCGACGATGGTGTTCTGGCAGTTGTCAAGTCCGAGCTGCTGGATGACGATGTCCGGGTAGTGCTTGAACATGGCTGTGGCAGCGTCGAGCGCGGCCTTGTTCTCCTCTGGAGTTCCACCGGCAAAGTGCTGAGCGTCGCGCTCTGAGAAGCCTCCGCCACAGCAGGCGTGTGCGAACTCGAGCGTCTCCTTGACGGTGAGCGACGGGTAGTGCTTGTCTCGCTGAGTGACGTAGGAGACGAACTGCGGCAGACGTCGCAGCAGTTCGTTGGCTGGTGCGCCGTTGTAGGTGACCTCGCCCTCCAAGTTGATGTTCTTGTCGTTGGGGAAGCGTCCACTGAGCAGCTTCATGAGCGACGACTTGCCGGATCCGGGCTGACCGAGCACGAGCGTGATGGTGCCGGGCTTGAAGACGCCGCTGACGTTCTTGAGGATCTGCTTCCTGATCGTGTGCTTCTTGGCGCCCATACCTCGGACGCTCTTCATGAGCTCATTGGTGAGCGTGGGCAGCTCAACCTTGACGTCGGTCTCGTCCTTGACTGTGATGTCGGCCGAGATGGAGACGTCCTTAAAGCGCACCTCCATCTGCGGGAGTGCTCTGCCGAGCGCCTTCTCCATACGGGAGGCGACGTGTGCGTGGAGAGCTTGAGGTCCCTGCGCCATGAGCGTCTTGCCGTTGTCGTACTCGATGGTGGCGCGCATCGGTCCGTCCGATGTGTCCGTTTGCGCGGACGACATGGTATTGCGTGTTTGCTCTTCCTACAGAGAAGAAGGTTGCTGTTCGATGTTGCTGTCAAGGCGTCAATCGAGAAGTGATTAATGCGGAAGTTGGACGAAAAACCGCGCTCAGAGTCTGTAGCTACCTCACTTGGCGCTCTGCACTACAATGTAGTGACTACATGTATGGACAATGCTCGAAGGAAATGCATTTGATGATGTCCGGTTGCATGGCAGAATTCTATTAGCTTTGTCAGGCAATCAATCACCATGAGCGAATTCTGAAGTTCACAGACAGCGACCGATTGCGAGGGGTACTTTTTCTGGAGCATGAAGGCTGTTTCACTGGCCAATCGGATGGCATTGCGGCGGGCGTCAACCCCACCTCGTTTACGAGTCGATGGAAACAGCTGTCAGCGGCTCGTGAACTCCGTGTTGATGAAGTCGGCACGAACCGGCAGGCTCTGTGTCTACATGTATATGATGAAGTCCATCCAACAGAGTCTATACGTGCGTATCCCGTAGGCAATGATATGTACATGTACCAGGTTAACGAGCATTTCGTAGTTGCATGCGCTAGATTCAGCTGCCGTTAAACAGCTTCTCGCATCGTTCGTTGTGGGTCGAGTTTACGAGCCCTGCCGATTGCGGTTAAAGACCCCTGCCGCAAACAAATTGTTTGAAACAATCACCTTCATTCTGTACCGGTAGGGGCTTTTCTTTTTCAACTCGCTGTGTCTCAGGAATCTATGTTTGCTATTCCATCACTGAAAGGGAACTGCGAGAGCTTCCAAACTCATTCATCGCAGAATCCGCACAAGCAGACAGAGTCTCGGTGCGCACCAAAGAGCTTGTTGTCTTCACGTTTGGTTACGGCCGACATAGATTTGCTGAGCGATTCTACATGTAGTTGCTCATGGCGAGCCTCCTTTGTGCTTTGACTGGCTGTTTTAACCCTGTTCATTCGGCGACTTGCAAACAACACATTCACCGGTAGACCAGCAGCGACAGTGTCGTGTGCGTGTGTTTCATGACTACAAAGCCATACTGAGGGAAGTGGCACGACGTCGCCATAGATAACTGCGCTGCGCTGTTATCGCTTCCCACCCAACCAATCTGAGATGAAGTGAAAAAGGGTGAAGATCCACCGTTCAAAGGGTATGTAAAAATGCTGCGCGTCTGGTGATATCGCTCGTGCGTGTGGTTTTGCGTTGTACTTAGTACATGAACACATATAGCAAGAAAACGTCTGAAATGCCCAACATACACCAACTGTTTTAATTTTGCGCAGGAGTGTATGTCCTCGGATCTACCTGGGGTTGCATCAACGTCGACTCGATTATCCCGCACTAATTTACGCAATCAAGCGGAGAAGCAATCGCGATCTTCAGCGGTTGCAGATATAGCTTCAGTCAGTTGGTAATGGCTGGATGGGTAAGTTCGACTGGAAACCACTGGCACGAACGTCAACATCTTCCACCCGACCCACAGCTCATTTCACAATTTGAGCTCTCCCAGTACCATCAAGACAGGAAAACCTCAGAGGTCTCAGCAGCTACAGCCATGGGAGGAAAAGATCCCGCCAATGCCAACGAGCCACTGCGCGCCACCATCGAGTACGACAACGGCAAGACGCTCATGGCGCAGGGACCTCAAGCTCTCCACGCACACGTCGCCTCCCGTATGGAGAAGGCGCTCGGCAGAGCACTCCCGCAGATGGAGGTGCGCTTTAAGGACGTCTCCATCTCGGCCGACATCACAGTCAAGGACGAGACCGACGTCAAGGTTGAGCTGCCCACGCTCACCAATGAGCTCATGAAGAGCGTCCGAGGTATGGGCGCCAAGAAGCACACGATCAGGAAGCAGATCCTCAAGAACGTCAGCGGCGTCTTCAAGCCCGGCACCATCACGCTCGTGCTCGGTCAGCCCGGATCCGGCAAGTCGTCGCTCATGAAGCTGCTCAGTGGACGCTTCCCCAACGACAAGAACATCAACTTGGAGGGCGAGGTCACCTACAACGGCGCACCAGCCAACGAACTGCTGCGACGTCTGCCGCAGTTCGTCTCCTACGTCACTCAGCGAGACAAGCACTACCCGTCGCTCACCGTCAAGGAGACGCTCGAGTTCGCACACGCCTGCTGTGGCGGAGGCTTCTCAGAGCGCGACGCTCAGCACTTTGCCGGTGGAACTCCAGAGGAGAACAAGGCCGCGCTCGACGCTGCCACAGCCATGTTCAAGCACTACCCGGACATCGTCATCCAGCAGCTCGGACTTGACAACTGCCAGAACACCATCGTCGGTGACGCCATGACTCGTGGTGTGTCCGGCGGAGAGCGCAAGCGCGTCACCACAGGCGAGATGGAGTTCGGTAACAAGTACGTCATGATGATGGACGAGATCAGTACGGGTCTCGACAGCGCCGCCACCTTCGACATCATCGCCACGCAGCGCAGCATCGCCAAGAAGTTCCGCAAGACGGTGGTCATCTCGCTGCTGCAGCCGTCGCCCGAGGTCTTCGAGCTGTTCGACGACGTGGTGATCCTGAACGAGGGCCACGTGATGTACCATGGTCCGCGCGCGGAGGCTCTGGGCTACTTCGAGAGTCTGGGCTTCAAGTGTCCTCCGCGCCGTGACGTGGCTGATTTCCTGTTGGATCTGGGAACGAGCATGCAGACTCAGTACGAGGTGAACTCGGTCGCTTCTAGTGTCATTCCCCGTACAGCGAGCGACTATGCTGATGTCTTCACTCGCTCTCACACCTACGCGAATATGATGGAGGATCTTCACGGTCCGGTCCACCCGAGTCTTATCGAGGACAAGGCGAAACACATCGATCCAATTCCCGAGTTCCACCAAAACTTCTGGGACAGCACCATGGCCGTGATGAGGCGCCAAATCGTTCTTACATCTCGCGACATGGCATTCCTTGTTGGCCGCTCTATCATGGTGATCTTGATGGGACTGCTGTACTCGAGCACCTTCTACCAGTTCGAGGAGACCAACGCACAGCTTGTCATGGGCATCATCTTCAACGCTGTCATGTTCGTCTCACTTGGTATCCAAGCTCAGATCCCAACGTTTATTGCTGCGCGCGATGTGTTTTACAAGCAGCGTCGAGCGAACTTCTTCCGCACGTCGTCGTTCGTCCTCGCCAACTCGGTGAGCCAACTTCCGTTGGGCATCGCTGAAAGCTTGGTGTTCGGCTCCATCGTGTACTGGATGTGCGGATACGTGGCCACATTTGAAGCCTTCCTTCTCTTTGAGCTCATGCTATTCCTGACAAACCTGGCTATGGCAGCATGGTTCTTCTTCCTGTCGTGTGCGTCACCCGACCTGAACGTGGCCAACCCTCTCTCCATGGTTTCCATCCTCTTCTTCGTCCTGTTCGCAGGCTTCGTCATCACAAAGGGCCAAATTCCCGACTATCTCATCTGGATCTACTGGATCAATCCGATGGCGTGGGGTGTGCGTGCCCTTGCCGTCAACCAGTACACGGACTCGAGCTTCGACACGTGCGTGTACGATGGTATCGACTACTGCGCCAACTACAACATGACCATGGGCGAGTACTCGCTGACAACGTTCGAGGTGCCGACGGAGAAGTTCTGGCTCTGGTACGGCATGGTTTTCATGGTAGCAGCGTACGTCTTCTTCATGTTCCTCTCGTACATCGTACTCGAGTACCACCGCTTCGAGAGACCCGAGAATGTGACGCTGGGTAACGAAAGCAAGAGCAAAACATCCGACGACTATGGCCTCATTCGAACGCCCCGAAGCTCGCCGGCCGGAGGTGAGACCTTGTTGGCCGTCACTCCTGATAGCGAGAAGCATTTCATCCCAGTCACCGTCGCCTTCAAGGACCTCTGGTACACCGTGCCGGACCCAGCCAACCCCAAGGACACCATCGACCTGCTCAAGGGTATCAGTGGATACGCTCTGCCGGGAACCATCACCGCCCTCATGGGATCCTCCGGCGCCGGTAAGACCACGCTCATGGACGTCATCGCCGGCCGAAAGACTGGCGGCAAAATCACCGGACAGATCCTGCTCAATGGCCACCCCGCCACCGACCTCGCCATCCGCCGATCCACGGGATACTGCGAGCAGATGGACATCCACTCCGAGTCGGCCACCATCCGAGAGGCGCTCACGTTCAGCGCGTTCCTGCGCCAGGGAGCGGATGTGCCCGACAGCTACAAGTACGACTCGGTGAACGAGTGTCTGGACCTGCTGGACCTGCACCCGATCGCCGACCAGATCATCCGCGGCAGCTCCGTGGAGCAGATGAAGCGCCTGACCATCGGCGTGGAGCTGGCTGCGCAGCCCAGTGTGTTGTTCCTGGACGAGCCGACGAGCGGCCTGGACGCGCGCTCCGCCAAGCTCATCATGGACGGCGTGCGCAAGGTGGCCAACACGGGCCGCACGGTGGTGTGCACGATCCACCAGCCGTCGAGCGAGGTCTTCAGTGTGTTCGACAGTCTGCTGCTGCTGAAGCGTGGCGGCGAGACGGTGTTCGCGGGCGAGCTGGGCAAGAACGCTCGCGAGATGATCGCGTACTTCGAGTCGATTGACGGCGTGGACAAGCTGGAGGACAACTACAACCCGGCGACGTGGATGCTGGAGGTGATCGGTGCAGGCGTCGGCAACAGCAACGGTGATCGCACAGACTTCGTGAAGGTCTTCCAGGAAAGCAAGCAGCTTAACCTTCTGCTAGCGAACTTGGACCGTGAAGGGGTGTCTTATCCCTCTCCGTTGCTACCAGCACTGGAGTACAGTGACAAGCGTGCCGCGACCGAGCTGACCCAGGCCAGATTCCTGTTGCAACGTTTCTTCCGGATGTACTGGCGTACAGCTTCGTACAACTTGACTCGCTTCTTTCTCGCGGTGATTCTCGGCCTAGTCTTCGGTCTCACGTACGTCAGTGCGGAGTACACGTCGTACGCCGGCATCAACTCGGGCATGGGAATGCTGTTCTGCACTACCGGCTTCCTTGGGTTCATCTCTTTCAGCAGCGTTATGCCAACGGCATCCGAAGATCGCCTGGTTTTCTACCGCGAACGTGCTGCTCAAACATACAACGCTCTCTGGTATTTCGTGGGCTCGACGGTGGTGGAGATCCCGTACGTCTTCTTCAGCTCAATGCTCCTCATGGCATCCTATTTCCCCATGGTTGGCTTCACGGGCGTGAAAACGTTCTTCGCCTACTGGGTCCACTTGTCGATGCACGTCCTGTGGCAAGCGTACTTCGGTCAGTTGATGTCGTATCTGTTCCCCACCGTCGAAGTCGCGACGATATTCGGTGTGTTGCTGGAAATGATCTTCTTCCTCTTCAACGGCTTCAATCCTCCTGGAGCGTCCATTCCGACGGGCTACAAGTGGCTCTACGACATCACACCGCACAAGTACTCGCTGGCTTTGGTGGCCGCCCTGGTATTTGGCGACTGCCCGAGTGATGGGGATGGCTCTGAGGTCGGATGCCAGGTCATGACGGGGCTCCCTCCTTCTCTTCCAGAAGGCATGACAGTGAAGGACTACTTGGAGGACGTCTTCGCGATGAAGCACAGCGAGATCTGGAAGAACTTCGGCTTCGTCTTGGGCTTCATTGTGCTCTACCGCTTCCTGGGACTGCTAGCCTTGCGCTTCGTCAATCACCAGAAGAAGTAGAGCACCATAATCAAAAACAATATCTTTTGCATGCCCCGAGGTTGATGTTGTATGAAGCGATGCCTGCCATTCCGTCTTCGGCGATATTTTTGGGTTCACGATGGTCGTCAAGAGAGGAAATACTACACTGAAGTACACCAAGGGTGTCTCCACCGTAACAACGAAGTCTCTCCGTCAACAATGACCACAGTACTGTGAAAGTCCGCGTTTCCCAAATGCACGACCCAGAAGTACAGGCCACGGACGATCCTTTTCGGCTTTGATGACGGTACAAGTAGGGCAATCAAGTTGGTTTTGGCCGATGAAGCGCGCGTCCGAAGGGTTGCAAGTTGCAAGTTGCAACCCTGTGGTCACTTGTGGTATACCACTGGTATCCCAATTGCCGTATTCGCCATGAAGCGACTGAACCAACGCACTTTGCCTGAAAACACTGCAACCAGCTCCTGGCTCAAGACGTTGTCGTACTTAAGAGGAGTTCCATCACATTTCACACAACCCTCGTAATCCTCGTAATCCCGCACATTGCCACAATACCACAGCATTACTGGCCGTACTGTTGCGAGCTCCACGTTATAGGCGAGTGCTTAGTGCCGCAGTCAACGGTACTAATACCAGAGCGCTTCGCCGTGATTTTTAACTCGCTGTCTCGAGATCCATCGGAACATCATGCCAAAGTCTCTCACTTTTCGATTTGCCGCTTCACCGCGACAACTTCGACACCACCAGCAACCGCTTCTCCACTCGACACTGTGAACGTTCGACACGCCCAAACATCGAACAGCGCACACCAAGTCGACAGGAAGCCATGACTGACACGCATGACCACCCCGATGCACCCATGCGGGCCGTGATCGCTTACGACAACGGCAAGACGCTCATGGCCAGAGGCCCACAAGCGCTTCACGACCACGTCGCCACTCGCATGGAGAGGGCAATGGGTCGAGAGCTCCCGCAGATGGAGGTGCGCTTTAAGGACGTCTCCATTTCAGCCGACATCATGGTCAAGGACGAGTCCGACGTCAAAACGGAGCTCCCCACCTTGCTTAATGTGCTCAAGTCGAGCTACAATGAGATGCGTTCCAGCAAACACGTGATCAAGAAACAGGTTCTGAAGAACATCAGCGGCGTCTTCAAGCCCGGTACGATCACGCTCGTATTTGGCCAGCCTGGATCCGGCAAGTCGTCGCTCATGAAGCTGCTTAGCGGCCGTTTTCCCGGCCAGAAGAACGTCACTGTGGAAGGCGAGGTGACGTACAACGGCATGTCTTCCGCCTCGCTGAATCAACGCCTTCCACAATTCGTGTCGTACGTGAACCAACGAGACAAGCACTACCCGACGCTCACCGTCAAGGAGACGCTCGAGTTCGCACACGCCTGCGCCGGCGGCGGACTACCGACGCGTGATGAACAGCACTTCACCAACGGCACTCCCGAGGAGAACAAGGCCGCGCTCGATGCCGCCGTGGCCATGTTCAAGCACTACCCGGACATCGTCATCCAGCAGCTCGGACTTGACAACTGCCAGAACACCATCGTCGGTGACGCCATGACTCGTGGTGTGTCCGGCGGAGAGCGCAAGCGCGTCACCACAGGCGAGATGGAGTTCGGTAACAAGTACGTCATGATGATGGACGAGATCAGTACGGGTCTCGACAGCGCCGCCACCTTCGACATCATCGCCACGCAGCGCAGCATCGCCAAGAAGTTCCGCAAGACGGTGGTCATCTCGCTGCTGCAGCCGTCGCCCGAGGTCTTCGAGCTGTTCGACGACGTGGTGATCCTGAACGAGGGCCACGTGATGTACCATGGCCCGCGCGCGGAAGCTCTGGGCTACTTCGAGAGTCTGGGCTTCAAGTGTCCTCCGCGCCGTGACGTGGCTGATTTCCTGTTGGATCTGGGAACGAGCATGCAGACTCAGTACGAGGTGAACTCGGTCGCTTCTAGTGTCATTCCCCGTACAGCGAGCGACTATGCTGATGTCTTCACTCGCTCTCACACCTACGCGAATATGATGGAGGATCTTCACAGTCCAGTGCCTGCGAAGTTGCTGGAAGCCAACGAGAAGCACATGGCAGCAGTTCCCGAGTTCCACATGGGCTTCGTTGAGAGCACAACTGGAGTTGTTCGTCGCCAGCTAAGACTGTTGTCGCGTGATACGGCTTTCTTGACTGGAAGAGCGGTGATGGTCATCATGATGGGACTGCTGTACGCAAGTACCTTTTACCAGTTCGAGGAGACAAACTCCCAACTTGTCATGGGCATCATCTTCAACGCGGTCATGTTCGTGTCCCTGGGCCAGCAAGCTCAGATCCCAATGTTCATGGCAGCCCGTGCCGTTTTCTACAAGCAGCGGCGATCCAACTTCTTCCGTACGGCGTCGTTTGTGTTGTCGAACTCGGTGAGTCAAATCCCGGTGGCTGCGATTGAAAGTCTGGTGTTCGGCTCGATCGTTTACTGGATGTGCGGATACGTGTCGACCTTCGAAGCTTACATCGTGTTTGAGCTGATGCTGTTTGTCACGAACCTCGCCTTCACGGCGTGGTTTTTCTTCCTGTCGTGCGCGTCGCCGGACTTGAACGTGGCCAACCCGATCTCCATGGTCTCTGTCTTGTTGTTTGTTCTGTTCGCTGGTTTTACCATCACGAAAGAGCAGATCCCGGACTACTTCATTTGGCTCTACTGGATCAATCCCATGGCGTGGGGCGTCCGTGCGCTTGCCGTGAATCAGTACTCCAACTCCAAGTTTGACACGTGCGTCTTCGACGGCGTCGACTACTGTGCCAACTTCAACATGACTATGGGCGAGTACTCGTTGACGACATTCGAAGTGCCAACGGAGAAGTTCTGGCTCTGGTACGGCATGGTTTTCATGGTAGCAGCGTACGTCTTCTTCATGTTCCTCTCGTACCTCGCATTGGAATACCACCGGTACGAAAGTCCCGAGAATGTGACGCTGGACAACAAGGATGAAGCTTCGGACGAATACGGACTGATGCAGACTCCTCGCAGCTCGCCAAACGAAAGTGACGCTGTGCTTTCAGTGGGTCCTAGCTCAGAGAAACACTTCATCCCAGTCACCGTCGCCTTCAAGGACCTCTGGTACACCGTGCCAGACCCAGCCAACCCCAAGGACACCATCGACCTGCTCAAGGGTATCAGCGGATACGCTCTGCCGGGAACCATCACCGCCCTCATGGGATCCTCCGGCGCCGGCAAGACCACGCTCATGGACGTCATCGCCGGCCGAAAGACTGGCGGCAAGATCACCGGACAGATCCTGCTCAATGGCCACCCCGCCACCGACCTCGCCATCCGCCGATCCACGGGATACTGCGAGCAGATGGACATCCACTCCGAGTCGGCCACCATCCGAGAGGCGCTCACGTTCAGCGCGTTCCTGCGCCAGGGAGCGGATGTGCCCGACAGCTACAAGTACGACTCGGTGAACGAGTGTCTGGACCTGCTGGACCTGCACCCGATCGCCGACCAGATCATCCGTGGCAGCTCCGTGGAGCAGATGAAGCGCCTGACCATCGGCGTGGAGCTGGCTGCGCAGCCCAGTGTGTTGTTCCTGGACGAGCCGACGAGCGGCCTGGACGCGCGCTCCGCCAAGCTCATCATGGACGGCGTGCGCAAGGTGGCCAACACGGGCCGCACGGTGGTGTGCACGATCCACCAGCCGTCGAGCGAGGTCTTCAGTGTGTTCGACAGTCTGCTGCTGCTGAAGCGTGGCGGCGAGACGGTGTTCGCGGGCGAGCTGGGCAAGAACGCTCGCGAGATGATCGCGTACTTCGAGTCGATTGACGGCGTGGACAAGCTGGAGGACAACTACAACCCGGCGACGTGGATGCTGGAGGTGATCGGCGCTGGCGTCGGCAACAGCAACGGCGACAAGACGGATTTCGTGAAGGTCTTCCAGGCGAGCAAGCACTTCCAGTTTTTGCAAGACAATTTGGATCGCGACGGCGTGACTCGTCCATCCCCTGATTCGCCTGAACTGACCTACGCAGACAAGCGCGCTGCGACCGAGATGACGCAGGCAACGATGTTGATTCAGCGCTTCTTCAGGATGTACTGGCGCACGGCCTCGTACAACTTGACTCGTTTCTTCCTCGCGCTGGTTCTTGGATTTCTGTTCGGTGTGACGTACGTCAGCGCCGAGTACACCTCGTACGCCGGTATCAACTCGGGCATGGGCATGCTGTTTTGCACGACTGGTTTCATTGGCTTCATCGCGTTCACGAGTGTCATACCCATTTCTTCCGAGGATCGTCTCGCTTTCTACCGCGAACGTGCTTCTCAGACGTACAACGCGCTTTGGTACTTTGTTGGCGCAACCGTGGTGGAGATCCCGTACGTCTTCTTCAGTGCGCTGCTCTTCTTGGCTCCGTTCTACCCGATGGTCGGCTTCACGGGCGTCAAGAGCTTCTTGGCCTACTGGGTCCATCTCTCCCTGCACGTGCTGTGGCAGGCGTACTTCGGCCAGCTCATGTCGTATCTCATGCCGACGGTCGAAGTCGCCCAGGTGTTCGGCATTCTGATCTCGTCGATCTTCTTCCTGTTCAACGGCTTCAACCCGCCTGGAAGTCAGATCCCTCAAGGCTACAAGTGGCTGTACAACGCTTCACCCCAGAAGTACTCGCTGGCTCTGGTGGCAGCAATTGCGTTTGGTGACTGCCCTACCGAAGGAGGATCGGAGATTGGCTGTCAAGTCATGACGGGTGTGCCTCCTTCCCTGCCATCGGACCTGACAGTCAAAGCATACTTGGAGGACGTTTTCCTCATGAAACACAGCGACATCTGGAAGAACTTCGCGATTGTGCTGGGGATCATCCTATTCACGCGTGTGCTGAGCCTGTTGGCGCTGCGTTTCGTGAACCACCAGAAGAAGTAGACGCGATAGTCGTTTAGCTGCTTGGTGTGTGGTAGATAAATACATTTTCGCCATTTTCGACACCTTTGTGTAACGAGAGATCTCCCTCCTTGGCCATGGCCCATGGCATCGGCTCGTATGGCCCCTTACTACTTGTACTCTCTCATTCGCCCACGCGTTGCGCTGTCGGTTTGTGCATTGACGTTGAACAGCTTCCGCATCGCAGCATCCCTTCCAGGTCTTGTACAAACGTACCAGACTTTGTGGCCATTTTAGACGCCTATTTTTGACGAAAGTTGTCAAAATCAACAATGACAAAACTAACGCCCTGTCACAATCTAATGTACGGGTGGCAAAAATGTAGTGTATTATTTCTGAAGATGAAGGAAGGAAAATAGCAACCGAGGAATCACCGCTTCTGGTGGTTCACGAAGCGCATGGCCAGCAGTGTAAACACGCGGAAGACCACGAGGAAGGCCAGGATGATGGCGGCGTTCCGCCAGATCTGGCTGTGCTTCATCAGGAAGACGTCGTCCAGGTACTCCTTCACGGTCAGGTCCGACGGGAGCGACGGCGGCACATTCGTCATGACTTTGCAGCCAACGTCGCTTCCGCCGTCGCTGGGGCAATCGCCGAACACGATGGCACACATCGCCGCCAAAGTGTAGTGCTGCGGCGTGAGATGGTAGAGCCACTTGTAGCCTGTCGGCAGGTCTCCGGCCGGGGGACTGAAGCCCATGAACAACAGGAAGATCAGCGCCAGGAGCATACCCAGGATCTGCGCCACCTCCACGTTCGGCAGCAGGTAGACGAGGAACTCGCCGATGTAGGCTTGAAGCAGCACGTGAAGCGACACCGTCAGCCAGAACGTGAGGAAGGCACCGAAGCCGGTGAAGCCCACCATCGGGTAGAAGGTGGCCATGAACAGCAGCACGGCCAGGAACGTGTACGGGATCTCCGCCACGCTTGAGGCGAAGAAGTACCAGAAGGCGTTGTACGTCTGCGCCGCTCGCTCGCGGTAGAAGGCAGCCCGCTCCTCCGAAGCAACAGGCAAGGCGCTGTTGAACGAACCGATGCCGAGGAATCCGACGGCCAAGTACATCATGCCCATTCCAGAGTTAATACCCGAGTACGAGGTGTACTCTGCGCCAACGTACGTGACACCGAAGACGATACCCAGCACGAATGACACGAAGAAGCGCGTCAAGTTGAACGAGGCCGTGCGCCAGTACATCCTGAAGAAGCGCTGCAGCAGGAACTTCGCCTGTGTCATCTCAGTCGCAGCACGCTTGTCTCCGTAGGTCAACTCGGGCAAGTCAGGGGACGGACGAGCCACGCCGTCGCGATCCAAATTGTCTTGCAAAAACTGGAAGTGCTTGCTCGCCTGGAAGACCTTCACGAAGTCCGTCTTGTCGCCGTTGCTGTTGCCGACGCCAGCGCCGATCACCTCCAGCATCCACGTCGCCGGGTTGTAGTTGTCCTCCAGCTTGTCCACGCCGTCAATCGACTCGAAGTACGCGATCATCTCGCGAGCGTTCTTGCCCAGCTCGCCCGCGAACACCGTCTCGCCGCCACGCTTCAGCAGCAGCAGACTGTCGAACACACTGAAGACCTCGCTCGACGGCTGGTGGATCGTGCACACCACCGTGCGGCCCGTGTTGGCCACCTTGCGCACGCCGTCCATGATGAGCTTGGCGGAGCGCGCGTCCAGGCCGCTCGTCGGCTCGTCCAGGAACAACACACTGGGCTGCGCAGCCAGCTCCACGCCGATGGTCAGGCGCTTCATCTGCTCCACGGAGCTGCCGCGGATGATCTGGTCGGCGATCGGGTGCAGGTCCAGCAGGTCCAGACACTCGTTCACCGAGTCGTACTTGTAGCTGTCGGGCACATCCGCTCCCTGGCGCAGGAACGCGCTGAACGTGAGCGCCTCGCGGATGGTGGCCGACTCGGAGTGGATGTCCATCTGCTCGCAGTATCCCGTGGATCGGCGGATGGCGAGGTCGGTGGCGGGGTGGCCATTGAGCAGGATCTGTCCGGTGATCTTGCCGCCAGTCTTTCGGCCGGCGATGACGTCCATGAGCGTGGTCTTGCCGGCGCCGGAGGATCCCATGAGGGCGGTGATGGTTCCCGGCAGAGCGTATCCGCTGATACCCTTGAGCAGGTCGATGGTGTCCTTGGGGTTGGCTGGGTCTGGCACGGTGTACCAGAGGTCCTTGAAGGCGACGGTGACTGGGATGAAGTGTTTCTCTGAGCTAGGACCCACTGAAAGCACAGCGTCACTTTCGTTTGGCGAGCTGCGAGGAGTCTGCATCAGTCCGTATTCGTCCGAAGCTTCATCCTTGTTGTCCAGCGTCACATTCTCGGGACTTTCGTACCGGTGGTATTCCAATGCGAGGTACGAGAGGAACATGAAGAATACGTATGCGGCCGCCATGAAGACGATCCCGTACCACAGCCAGAACTTCTCTGACGGAACCTCGAACGTGCTGAGCGAGTAGTCTCCGACCGTTTGGTTGAAGTTTTCACAAAAGTTGACGTCGCCGTAGACGCACTTGTCGAACGCCGAGTCGCTGTACTGGTTGACTGCCAGAGCACGCACGCACCACGCGATCGGGTTCATCCAGTAGATCCAGATGAGGTAGTCGGGGATCTGCTCCTTCGTGATGACGAAGCCGCCAAACAAGATGAAGAAGAGAATCGAGACGCTGGAGATTGGGTTGGCCACGTTGAAATTCGGCGCGGCGGACGCCAGGAAGAAGAAGAACGCCGTGAAGGCGAGGTTCGTGATGCCCAGCATGAGAAGGAACAGGAAGAACGCCCCGATGGTGTCCACGAAGCCACACATCCAGTAGACGATGGAGCCGAACACGACAGTCTCCAACACGATCGGGGAGCTGGCTCGCCGAGCTCGAGAGCACGTAAGACGCCGTCCGGAAGAAGTTGGCCCTGCGCTGCTTGTAGAACACCTCGCGCGCAGCCATGACGGTTGGGATCTGCGCAGACTGACCCAGCGACAAACACAAGACCGACGCAAAGATGACGCCCATGACCAGTTGCGCGTTGGTCGGGTTGACCTGGTAGAAGACGCTCGAGTACAGCAGGCCCATGATGGTGTTCATGACCAAGCGGCCGACGAGTGCGGCCGAGTCGCGCAGCGTTACCCTCATCTGTCGCCTCATGAGCAAGGCCGTGCTGTCCAAGAAGCTCTGGTGGAACTCGGGCTGGGCATCCATGTGCAACTGCTTGTCGTGAACGAGACCGGGGTGGACTGGATCTTCGAGGTCCACAAGCAGTTGATGGTAGATGGACGAGCGCTGAAAGACATCAGCGTAGTCGCTCGGCGTACGGGGATGGTAACGCCACGGGCGACTTCCACTTCGTACTGAGCCTGCTTGCTCGTTCCCAGATCCAACAGGAAATCAGCCACGTCACGACGCGGAGGACACTTGAAGCCCAGACTCGAAGTAGCCCAGAGCCTCCGCGCGCGGACCGTGGTACATCACGTGGCCCTCGTTCAGGATCACCACGTCGTCGAACAGCTCGAAGACCTCGGGCGACGGCTGCAGCAGCGAGATGACCACCGTCTTGCGAAACTTCTTGGCGATACTGCGCTGCGTGGTGATGATGTCGAAGGTGGCGGCACTGTCGAGACCCGTACTGATCTCGTCCATCATCATGACGTACTTGTTGCCGAACTCCATCTCACCTGTGGTGACGCGCTTGCGCTCTCCGCCGGACACACCACGAGTCATGGCGTCGCCGACGATGGTGTTCTGGCAGTTGTCAAGTCCGAGCTGCTGGATGACGATGTCCGGGTAGTGCTTAAACATGGCTCTGGCGGCCTCAAGCGCGGCCTTGTTCTCCTCGGGAGTGCCGTTGGTGAAGTGCTGTTCGTCCCGCTTCGACAGACCTCCGCCACAGCAGGCGTGCGCGAACTCGAGCGTCTCCTTGACGGTGAGCAGCGAGTAGTGCCTGTCGCGCTGGGTGACGTAGGATACGAACTGGGGAAGCTGCTTGCGCATCTCGTTCGCCGCTGTGCCGTTGTAGGTGACCTGTCCCTCTAGAGTGATGTTCTTGTCGTTGGGGAAACGACCGCTGAGCAGCTTCATGAGCGACGACTTGCCCGATCCGGGCTGACCGAGCACAAGCGTGATGGTGCCGGGCTTGAAGACGCCGCTGACGTTCTTGAGGACCTGTTTCTTGACGACGTGCTTGCTGGAGCGCATTTCGCGGAAACCAGTCTTGACGACATTGACCAGAGTGGGCAGCTCGACCTTAACGTCGGTCTCGTCCTTGACCATGATGTCGGCCGAGATGGAGACGTCTCGGAAGCGCACCTCCATCTGTGGGAGGTTCTTTCCCAGCGCCTTTTCCATGCGGGAGGCGACGTGGTCGTGGAGTGCCTGTGGTCCCTGTGCCATGAGCGTCTTGCCGTTATCGTACTCGATGGTGGTACGCATGGGCGTGTCGGTTGCGCTCGGAGCCATTTTGAACTGCCTGCGGGTTGTAGCTCTGTGCTCCTGAGCTGGAGTCGCTGGCAGGACTCAAATTGCAAAGTGATATTTATCCATCCGGGTGATCGGTTTAACGGCCACAACCGGCTGCCGTCTCTGAACTTCGACAGACCAAGCTTTTGGATTACGACTGTGGCAAGCGACCAATCAGAAGCGCTCTTTCGATTATGGGACGGGAATCAACGACCATCACTCCGAAAATGATGATTCCCTGATGACATCAGGGACATAAATGGGGCGGACGCGGTCAAATGTGACGCGCAAAAAGCGTAGGTTTGTCGCCGCCAAGACATTGATCGCGTAGCTCTCTTGCGGCATTGCCTTGTTGTCGTGCTGGATCAGTAATTGCGTGTACATGTGGTTTGTTGTGTCGGATACAACACTACTTGTACAGGCTTTCGTGCTCAGAATACGGAATGTACCGGAAACCAAATGAAGTGAGAAAGATATTTACAGTATCTGTTTATGTTAGACGTTATTAGCTGGAAGTTCCAGTTCCTGTTGCGCATTCTTGTTTTGCTATGGAGTCGATAACTCTATTAATAGTGGTGGTTGTTCGATTACCCAGGCGCTAATCTGGCGTCGAAGTCCCTGGACTCGGCTGTCTGGTCGTTGCCATTCGCTCTTGGCTGCGCAGGTAGGTAGGCAAAAGTTGATTAACTTTAGCTGGACTTACGTCATGCTATTACCAGTGTCTTACGTCTAGCATCGCGGAGTCCATATTCGTTGTCGTGGGAGGTTAGTGTGGCGGAGTTTGTCCGTTATCTAACGGAAACACGAGAAAAATTGACCTCGCTGCTGCTAGGAACAGTCACTTCGAAGACCACCGCAACTTGGTGCCCAGCCTACCTGTACATGTATCCTGTTCAGGAGGGAGGCCATCATATTTTGCAACAGTTAGGAAGAAGTTCGGTCTGTTTTGACTCGAATCCCAAACTCGATTAAGCGCTTCGCCGTCAATATCCCAACCAGATGAATATCGAAACAAGAAATGGCAGTGGCTTTGAAATGAAGCCTGCAGGTTAGCGATATTTGGCGTCACCGCTTGTGTTTCGCCGAAGTAAATGTCATTGCGCAGCCGCCACGTTGCGCGAACCACTATCGCAGTGTGTATTCTCCACAGTAGCCACAGGTTCTCCTGATCGCCTCTCCATCTTCTAGCAACATCCCTGTTGGACAGGAACAGCAGAAGCTTCCACTCCAACGAGTTTCGAAATGCCCCTCGCCATGGACTCCACAGTATTTGCCACATTTGCGTTAGCGCCGGACAAGTGAGAAAACAATGCTTCAATGTTTCAATGGAATCATAACCGTCCCGGACACAAAGTTGTGCATTCGGAATGCTAGTTAGCATGAAGAAGAGCCTTGATCCGACAATGAGGTCTCCGAAGAATAGCCTCAACGTTAAGGCCTTATATCGTGAACGACAGGTACCAGACACAGTCGAACTGTCATCCCACAACATTGTGCTAGCCATATTTTGCATTCAACGAAATGGTAGCACATAGCAACACGCGATCTTTCAAACGTAGAGACACATACAGAATCTCTTTTTCGTCGCAAGAAAACCACATATTCTATTGACTACATGCAATTACAGTACTGATCCAGCACGACAACAAGGCAATGCCGCAAGAGAGCTACGCGATCAATGTCTTGGCGGCGACAAACCTACGCTTTTTGCGCGTCACATTTGACCGCGTCCGCCCCATTTATGTCCCTGATGTCATCAGGGAATCATCATTTTCGGAGTGATGGTCGTTGATTCCCGTCCCATAATCGAAAGAGCGCTTCTGATTGGTCGCTTGCCACAGTCGTAATCCAAAAGCTTGGTCTGTCGAAGTTCAGAGACGGCAGCCGGTTGTGGCCGTTAAACCGATCACCCGGATGGATAAATATCACTTTGCAATTTGAGTCCTGCCAGCGACTCCAGCTCAGGAGCACAGAGCTACAACCCGCAGGCAGTTCAAAATGGCTCCGAGCGCAACCGACACGCCCATGCGTACCACCATCGAGTACGATAACGGCAAGACGCTCATGGCACAGGGACCACAGGCACTCCACGACCACGTCGCCTCCCGCATGGAAAAGGCGCTGGGAAAGAACCTCCCACAGATGGAGGTGCGCTTCCGAGACGTCTCCATCTCGGCCGACATCATGGTCAAGGACGAGACCGACGTTAAGGTCGAGCTGCCCACTCTGGTCAATGTCGTCAAGACTGGTTTCCGCGAAATGCGCTCCAGCAAGCACGTCGTCAAGAAACAGGTCCTCAAGAACGTCAGCGGCGTCTTCAAGCCCGGCACCATCACGCTTGTGCTCGGTCAGCCCGGATCGGGCAAGTCGTCGCTCATGAAGCTGCTCAGCGGTCGTTTCCCCAACGACAAGAACATCACTCTAGAGGGACAGGTCACCTACAACGGCACAGCGGCGAACGAGATGCGCAAGCAGCTTCCCCAGTTCGTATCCTACGTCACCCAGCGCGACAGGCACTACTCGCTGCTCACCGTCAAGGAGACGCTCGAGTTCGCGCACGCCTGCTGTGGCGGAGGTCTGTCGAAGCGGGACGAACAGCACTTCACCAACGGCACTCCCGAGGAGAACAAGGCCGCGCTTGAGGCCGCCAGAGCCATGTTTAAGCACTACCCGGACATCGTCATCCAGCAGCTCGGACTTGACAACTGCCAGAACACCATCGTCGGCGACGCCATGACTCGTGGTGTGTCCGGCGGAGAGCGCAAGCGCGTCACCACAGGTGAGATGGAGTTCGGCAACAAGTACGTCATGATGATGGACGAGATCAGTACGGGTCTCGACAGTGCCGCCACCTTCGACATCATCACCACGCAGCGCAGTATCGCCAAGAAGTTTCGCAAGACGGTGGTCATCTCGCTGCTGCAGCCGTCGCCCGAGGTCTTCGAGCTGTTCGACGACGTGGTGATCCTGAACGAGGGCCACGTGATGTACCACGGTCCGCGCGCGGAGGCTCTGGGCTACTTCGAGAGTCTGGGCTTCAAGTGTCCTCCGCGTCGTGACGTGGCTGATTTCCTGTTGGATCTGGGAACGAGCAAGCAGGCTCAGTACGAAGTGGAAGTCGCCCGTGGCGTTACCATCCCCCGTACGCCGAGCGACTACGCTGATGTCTTTCAGCGCTCGTCCATCTACCATCAACTGCTTGCGGACCTCGAAGATCCAGTCCACCCCGGTCTCGTTCACGACAAGCAGTTGCACATGGATGCCCAGCCCGAGTTCCACCAGAGCTTCTTGGACAGCACGGCCTTGCTCATGAGGCGACAGATGAGGGTAACGCTGCGCGACTCGGCCGCACTCGTCGGCCGCTTGGTCATGAACACCATCATGGGCCTGCTGTACTCGAGCGTCTTCTACCAGGTCAACCCGACCAACGCGCAACTGGTCATGGGCGTCATCTTTGCGTCGGTCTTGTGTTTGTCGCTGGGTCAGTCTGCGCAGATCCCAACCGTCATGGCTGCGCGCGAGGTGTTCTACAAGCAGCGCAGGGCCAACTTCTTCCGGACGGCGTCTTACGTGCTCTCGAGCTCGGCGAGCCAGCTCCCCCCGATCGTGTTGGAGACTGTCGTGTTCGGCTCCATCGTCTACTGGATGTGTGGCTTCGTGGACACCATCGGGGCGTTCTTCCTGTTCCTTCTCATGCTGGGCATCACGAACCTCGCCTTCACGGCGTTCTTCTTCTTCCTGGCGTCCGCCGCGCCGAATTTCAACGTGGCCAACCCAATCTCCAGCGTCTCGATTCTCTTCTTCATCTTGTTTGGCGGCTTCGTCATCACGAAGGAGCAGATCCCCGACTACCTCATCTGGATCTACTGGATGAACCCGATCGCGTGGTGCGTGCGTGCTCTGGCAGTCAACCAGTACAGCGACTCGGCGTTCGACAAGTGCGTCTACGGCGACGTCAACTTTTGTGAAAACTTCAACCAAACGGTCGGAGACTACTCGCTCAGCACGTTCGAGGTTCCGTCAGAGAAGTTCTGGCTGTGGTACGGGATCGTCTTCATGGCGGCCGCATACGTATTCTTCATGTTCCTCTCGTACCTCGCATTGGAATACCACCGGTACGAAAGTCCCGAGAATGTGACGCTGGACAACAAGGATGAAGCTTCGGACGAATACGGACTGATGCAGACTCCTCGCAGCTCGCCAAACGAAAGTGACGCTGTGCTTTCAGTGGGTCCTAGCTCAGAGAAACACTTCATCCCAGTCACCGTCGCCTTCAAGGACCTCTGGTACACCGTGCCAGACCCAGCCAACCCCAAGGACACCATCGACCTGCTCAAGGGTATCAGCGGATACGCTCTGCCGGGAACCATCACCGCCCTCATGGGATCCTCCGGCGCCGGCAAGACCACGCTCATGGACGTCATCGCCGGCCGAAAGACTGGCGGCAAGATCACCGGACAGATCCTGCTCAATGGCCACCCCGCCACCGACCTCGCCATCCGCCGATCCACGGGATACTGCGAGCAGATGGACATCCACTCCGAGTCGGCCACCATCCGCGAGGCGCTCACGTTCAGCGCGTTCCTGCGCCAGGGAGCGGATGTGCCCGACAGCTACAAGTACGACTCGGTGAACGAGTGTCTGGACCTGCTGGACCTGCACCCGATCGCCGACCAGATCATCCGCGGCAGCTCCGTGGAGCAGATGAAGCGCCTGACCATCGGCGTGGAGCCGGCTGCGCAGCCCAGTGTGTTGTTCCTGGACGAGCCGACGAGCGGCCTGGACGCGCGCTCCGCCAAGCTCATCATGGACGGCGTGCGCAAGGTGGCCAACACGGGCCGCACGGTGGTGTGCACGATCCACCAGCCGTCGAGCGAGGTCTTCAGTGTGTTCGACAGTCTGCTGCTGCTGAAGCGTGGCGGCGAGACGGTGTTCGCGGGCGAGCTGGGCAAGAACGCTCGCGAGATGATCGCGTACTTCGAGTCGATTGACGGCGTGGACAAGCTGGAGGACAACTACAACCCGGCGACGTGGATGCTGGAGGTGATCGGCGCTGGCGTCGGCAACAGCAACGGCGACAAGACGGACTTCGTGAAGGTCTTCCAGGCGAGCAAGCACTTCCAGTTTTTGCAAGACAATTTGGATCGCGACGGCGTGGCTCGTCCGTCCCCTGACTTGCCCGAGTTGACCTACGGAGACAAGCGTGCTGCGACTGAGATGACACAGGCGAAGTTCCTGCTGCAGCGCTTCTTCAGGATGTACTGGCGCACGGCCTCGTTCAACTTGACGCGCTTCTTCGTGTCATTCGTGCTGGGTATCGTCTTCGGTGTCACGTACGTTGGCGCAGAGTACACCTCGTACTCGGGTATTAACTCTGGAATGGGCATGATGTACTTGGCCGTCGGATTCCTCGGCATCGGTTCGTTCAACAGCGCCTTGCCTGTTGCTTCGGAGGAGCGGGCTGCCTTCTACCGCGAGCGAGCGGCGCAGACGTACAACGCCTTCTGGTACTTCTTCGCCTCAAGCGTGGCGGAGATCCCGTACACGTTCCTGGCCGTGCTGCTGTTCATGGCCACCTTCTACCCGATGGTGGGCTTCACCGGCTTCGGTGCCTTCCTCACGTTCTGGCTGACGGTGTCGCTTCACGTGCTGCTTCAAGCCTACATCGGCGAGTTCCTCGTCTACCTGCTGCCGAACGTGGAGGTGGCGCAGATCCTGGGTATGCTCCTGGCGCTGATCTTCCTGTTGTTCATGGGCTTCAGTCCCCCGGCCGGAGACCTGCCGACAGGCTACAAGTGGCTCTACCATCTCACGCCGCAGCACTACACTTTGGCGGCGATGTGTGCCATCGTGTTCGGCGATTGCCCCAGCGACGGCGGAAGCGACGTTGGCTGCAAAGTCATGACGAATGTGCCGCCGTCGCTCCCGTCGGACCTGACCGTGAAGGAGTACCTGGACGACGTCTTCCTGATGAAGCACAGCCAGATCTGGCGGAACGCCGCCATCATCCTGGCCTTCCTCGTGGTCTTCCGCGTGTTTACACTGCTGGCCATGCGCTTCGTGAACCACCAGAAGCGGTGATTCCTCGGTTGCTATTTTCCTTCCTTCATCTTCAGAAATAATACACTACATTTTTGCCACCCGTACATTAGATTGTGACAGGGCGTTAGTTTTGTCATTGTTGATTTTGACAACTTTCGTCAAAAATAGGCGTCTAAAATGGCCACAAAGTCTGGTACGTTTGTACAAGACCTGGAAGGGATGCTGCGATGCGGAAGCTGTTCAACGTCAATGCACAAACCGACAGCGCAACGCGTGGGCGAATGAGAGAGTACAAGTAGTAAGGGGCCATACGAGCCGATGCCATGGGCCATGGCCAAGGAGGGAGATCTCTCGTTACACAAAGGTGTCGAAAATGGCGAAAATGTATTTATCTACCACACACCAAGCAGCTAAACGACTATCGCGTCTACTTCTTCTGGTGGTTCACGAAACGCAGCGCCAACAGGCTCAGCACACGCGTGAATAGGATGATACTCCGAAGATCTCAATACTCTTTATGACTCCAAACAAGGGATGACTCGAAAGGTAATGATACAAAGTTATCTGCCTACAACGACCTTCTTGCTTCATCTAGTTCGGCAATTTCAACTCCAGACGGGAACTTTTCCGTATCGCCTGATGTCGCACCGGACTCCAACTCCGTTACTTCCCACGCGCTCAGGTCAGAAGCATCTTCCTGGCTCAAAGGCTGATAGCCGAAGCGAGGCACGACGCCCAAAGCTACGATCGCCAGGACGCCACCAAAGATCCAACACAACACTGGAACAGACAGCACCCACACGTTGAACATGTGCGGATACAGATAGCACCCTCCAACTGCAGCCAAGCGACTGACCCCGACAGCGTAGCCCATTCCTCGACCGCG
The DNA here is from genome assembly GCA_030027945.1 of Phytophthora plurivora. Classification (NCBI taxonomy): domain Eukaryota; phylum Oomycota; class Peronosporomycetes; order Peronosporales; family Peronosporaceae; genus Phytophthora; species Phytophthora plurivora. The sequence goes on from CP125258.1 coordinate 397,298, forward strand.
ATGGCTTGTGGCGTAGTACCCCGGAGTATGCGTTAAGACACAGCTCCAGCACGCAGACAGCAGAGCAGTCACCACGAAAGACACGCCGATTACTATAGCTTGGCACCAAGCCGCGTAGCTCAGTGCCACCGAGAAGATAGCAGCCATCGTGGCAAATGCAGCGAAGGAGCGGTGCGCCCCAAACGTGTCCACTACGGTAGATGCAGCACAAGATCCAACCACTTGAGCGATGTTCAACGCGCCAATCGTTCTCCAACTCGCAAAGACATTGTAACCATTGAGGCTGATCAGCGTCGGAACGTAGACTCCGAGTGCATACGATGACATCGTCATGGCTATCCACAATATCCAGACCACGAGTGTGGGGGTCATCCGTTTAAGTCGCGAAGGTTTTGTCGTTGAGGACGGAGACTCTAGACCGGTCGTAAAGTCAGGTTCTTCCTTCAGAATACCGTTCTTAGGGGTCTCAAGGACGTGCGAGCGCTCAATCTTCTCCACGACCGCAACCGCTTCTTCTGTGCGACCCACACTTGCAAGCCAACGCGGTGATTCCGGAACAGTGAACCGCAGTACGACGGCGTGCAACACAAGTCCACACGTGACTAGATACGTCGTGCGCCATTCCAGCCGAGGCGCCACGGCGTAAGCTAGAGCCAAGCCGACCAAGCCTCCAATACCCGTGAAAGCATCGAGTAGTGATACCACACGGCCACGCATGGATCGAGGAGCCAATTCTTGAACTAAAACGACCGTGGACGCAAGTTGTCCACCAAATCCGAGGCCAGTAGCCACACGACCGATAATCAGCACATACTCGACGCTCGCGCGGGCTGATACAGCGAGACCTCCTAATGAAAACACCATTGCAATCATGAGAGCTATCCGTCGACCAAATCTGTCGGCGATATGGCCGAAGATGGGGCCTCCAGCCATGGACCCCATGAAGATGCTGGCTCCGAAGATTTCGAGGACTGGAGTCCCCATTCCAATGTCATTGGCAACGAGCAAACGCGTGAAGACGAGTAGAGCGAGCTCAGCTGCTTGAATCGCCCAGCTCACTCCCGTGAGAAGTATGAGGCGAACGTAGAACCATGAAAGACGAGGCTCAAGTGCATCCAGTCGAGCGTCAACGGAGTTCTGAATCTTGTGAGTTGAGACGGGAACCGCGCTCTGTTGTACGCTTGGCGACTCGACAGCTTGATACCCCATGGTGTGCGTTGATTGAGGCCTTTCAGGATCAATTGGAAACTGACTTGCCTTACTGTACAGTGTACTTGGCGAGCTTGCAACAGTACCGCGTGAGCAGTGTTCATCGGATGGACTGTCCAGTGGTCACGCTGGAGAGTCCTACACGCTTGCCGACCGCGTGAACAGATCGAGCATGCAATCTCATGACTTCATCATCAACGCGTTGATGCTTTGTTGATGCTCTGACCTCGATTAAAATGGTGCGACAGATTTTCAAATCCTATACGACTTGTCCGACACTGGACAGGACTCTTGTTGAAGTGGGCAGCTACGTGATTAAGCACCGCACTGGAGGTTGAGACGTTTTCATGTAGCAACTTAACTTGTAAAAATGTTGTGACGCTACTGCAGTCTTGGCGGTAGTTCTTGCTTCATCTTCTCCAAAATCTCGTCTTCCTCCTCGTGGTCGGCCCCCGATTCGAGGTCGGTATCGGAGTCGTGCGACTCGGTCTTGAACCCTTCCTTTGAGGGCTCGAAGCCATACGGCACTACAATTCCGAGCACTACCGCCGCTAATAGTCCAGCAAAGACCCACGTAATAGCAGCCACTGACATCAGCCACACGTCGAACATGTGAGGATAAAGCAGTGCACCGCCTGCCGCTCCAAGACGACTGAAGCCAAAGGCATACGATACTCCGCGAGCACGTACTGCAGTCTCGAAATGTTCGGGTGTGTAGACCAATACGCAGCTCCAGGTGCCTGCCAGTAAGGCAGACACAGAGCAGGTCCCCACTATGACAACCAATCGGCACCAGGGCATGTAGCTCAATAGCACCGAAGCCACAGAAGCTGCCGCCGCGAAAGTCCCAAGAGATTTCTTGCGGCTTCGAGTCTCCATCGTCCACCAGGCCAGGATACAGCCAACTACTTGTGACCCGTGCAACAACGCGATAGTACTCCAACTTTCGTACATGTTAAACCCGGTCATGCTGATAAGGGTCGGGGTGTAACACCCTAAAGCGTACGAAGACATTGCCATCACTATCCACAAGCTCCACAGGATCAGCGTATGCACAGGCTTGTCAAAAGCAGAAGGCTTCACTCTCGCAATGGTCGGCACGGATTCCACGGTTGCCGGCGTCGGGGCGTCTTGTATCTTGACGTTGTCGTACTGCGTTCTAGCACCGTGCGCTCGCTCCAACTTCTCGACAACCAGTAGAGCTTCGTTCACTCTACCGACACTTGCTAGCCACCGTGGAGACTCAGGGATACCGAACCGAAGAACACCAGCATATAGCACGCACCCACAGATCCCTAAGTACGTAACTCTCCAACCGACTTGCGGTGCAAGACCGAAGGCCAACGCTACGCCAACTACGCCACCGACGCCCGTGAAAGCTTCAAGCAGAGCTACCATACGACCTTGCATCGGTCTTGGCGCCAACTCTTGCACTAAAACAGTAGCAGCTGGAAGCTCTCCGCCCAGTCCGATACCTGCAACGATTCTCGCCGCAATGACATGGTAGTCCGTCTTGGCACCGGCCGACAGTGCCAATCCCAGCAGTGATAGCGTCATAGCGAACAACAAAGCCGAACGTCGGCCACAGGCATCTGCTAGAAGACCGAAGAGCGGCCCACCCAGCGCAGATCCGAGGAAGACGCCGACACCGAGAGCTTCAAGTGCGTAGGTCCCCATTCCGACGTTGTGTGCTACAAGTCGACGAGTGAAAGTGAAGAGCACGAGCTCAGCAGCGTGGACTGCCCAGCTAACACCAGTTAAGAGCAGGATACGGACGTAGAACCATGACAGTCGCGCATCGAGAGAATCGAGACGTTGGCGCACAGTCTCCAACCCAGTGGACGCACGGAATACGTGGGGAATTGGCGTCGCGGGGACAGCTTTTAGTGCCATGGTGAGAAGAATTTCGGAGTGAATCTGACAGAATATGACAACAACAACAACGGTAACGTTTTGTTGGGATAGTCGTCCCCGTTGGACAGAGCTTTCAATTTCTATCCGAAGGGGTTTGATGCGTGTGAGTGTGCTGCTCACAGTGCTGGATTCTGATCGACCGACACGCGGCATCATGCGTTGAGAGAGTTGAGAACTCTTGATGAATCTCGGGATGCAAATCGGATCGACGTTGTGGTCACGCTTCAACGAATGCAAGTCCCCGTGGTAAGACTCGATTGAGTGGAAATGTTGATGAAGAAGCCTGTTGTTACCTGCGGGTTGGCTGAGACAGCGTGTGTCCAGCTGAAGGTGATTTGCTTGTGGAGGTAAAGTAATCCCCTAGCAACATGGGTGTGCCATGTTTACGAGGAACGGAAAGCCGACCCAACTCGGAAACCTGGCGGTTGCTAGGACTCGGAGTCCGAATCCTACAGTAACGAACTTCATGCACTGGGTTTTTAGGGCGCCATTGTATGCAGTGCATATGCAGGTACACGTGAACTATTTACATGCGCTGAACATGCAGTTTTCATTAGATCCTGAGCAAGCACCCCGTAAGCAGTTCTGGTGTTGCTTTATGCATCGATTATTATGGTATGTACTTGTATCGCATGATAGAAGAACACCGAAAGTTATCGCGTGTCCAACGATAACGCTCAACACCGCTCCACCGTATTCATCCTCGTCGTACCGACACCAAAGCTCGAGCTCCGGTCCGGAGCTCCAGAGAAAATAACTACAGTATCCCGTAACTTACTGTTACCCGAATGTCAAGGCCCAATCTTGCTTTTCGTGGGACAAGCAACAAGCAGTGCGCAGACCGTGAAATTCGTTCGAGTCCAACGCCAACACCCCGTCAACCGGCAGCATCCAGCCGACAGTTTATGAAGACCATTCTTAGCGTTTCTGTTCAAAACTGTCAGGGTCTCTTCCCCTCGCATCTCCAGACCCTTTCCCGGGCTCATCCGGAGCAAGCCATTTCTAAACTTCCTGGTCGAAAAGCATGCGCCTCACCTCGACATTATTAGCAGCGGTGGCTGTGGCGGTGTCCGCGGCACAAAAGGCGCCGATTCAGGCGCGCAACAGCTCGGACGACACTTCGCTGGTGTTCAAGATCCTGCAGTTGGCCGATCTCCACATCACGGGCATCCCGACCGTCGGCTGCGGCAGCAGCGTGCCAACTGGAATGGCTAGTCAAGACTGCTCAGAAGCGCTCACCTACCAGTTCGTAGAGCAGTTGCTGGATCTGGAAGAGCCCGATTTCATTGCGTTCACTGGAGACAACGTGCAAGTGTACGGCCCGAGCTCGCACCAACGCGCGATCGACGCCGTCACTAGAGCGGCCGAGCAACGCCAAATACCGTACGGAATGGTGTTCGGTAATCACGACCAGGAAGGAGATTTCCCTCGAGAGAAGATCGTCGAGATGGTGTCCGAGAAGAACCACTCGTACACGGAGAGCGGACCGGAGACGGTGGATGGTGTGGGCAACTACATGCTCAATGTGACGGCGCCAGTCGCAGGGGCCTGGGGAGACGTGAACGACACGGTTTTCCGCATGTACTTCTTGGATTCAGGCGCTGAAGCCCTTACGGAGAAGTACCCGTACGTGTTCTCCGAGTACGACTGGATCAAGCAGAGTCAGATAGACTACTACCGCCAGTTATCGGAGACTGGACGTGCTGAAGCTCACAGCAGCTCCGACTCCGTGCTGCCTGCCGTCATGTTCTTCCACATCCCGCTGGTCGAGTTCGCGTACTCGGAAAGCGGTTGCTACGGCGAGAAGAACGAGTGGGTGCACGATCAAGGGATGAATCTGCGTTTGCTGTCCACGTTGTCGGACATGAACGAGGTCAAGGCGGCGTTCGTGGGGCACGACCATTTGAACGAGTACTGCTGTCTGGTAGACGGCGTGCAGCTTTGCTACGGAGGAGGTACTGGCTTCGGACGCTCGTACGGCGCGGCCGATTTCTCTCGAAGAGCTCGCGTGATCGAGTGGACAGTAGATGGCAACGAACGCCATGAAATCCGCAGCTGGAAACGGCATTACGACGACATCAGCGTCGTACGCAGCGAAGAAGTGCTGTACTCAGAGCTATAGGTACACTAAACATTGTTATTCACGGATCTAAATCTGCTTGAAGAGAGATCTTCTCAGTATGAACGCGACCTGTCATCCTTCCTGGTCTTCTGCTCGTCTACTGCTGCCCACGGGGTTCAGTTGGGCTGTCAATGCGGCCGAAGCCGTGCTGTTTGTCATGACACGTCATCCGATGGCCAAAAGCACTCGCTTGCACACGTTCGCGGTGGAAGCTATGGGAGGCGGCGTATTCATTGGAGCAGCAGTCGGTGGACCGCTTTTTGGCCGCATTGCAGACACTCACGGTCGACGTAATGCACTTTTGCTGGCTAAAACCCTGTCAATGGTTGGCTTACTGCTCTGTGCTGTGGCGAGGAAGGACTACGAAGTGATCAATGCACGGATTTTGGCTGGCATTGGATTAGGTGGAGAGCTACCGGTCGCACTGACTTTAGTTTATGAACTCACTCCGATACCGATGCGAAGTCGAGTGGTTACGATTCTCCAAGCTTTCACAGGCGTTGGAGGAGTATTGGGAGTGTTTTTGGCATTTGTAGTGGTGCCTCAATTCGGGTGGAGAATCACGTACCTGACCGTAAGCGCTGGTATTTTTTTCATTGGAATGCTGTGTGTCCGCCTCCCGGAATCTCCAGAGTGGCTATCAAGTGTAGACCGTGGCCAGTTGATCGATAAGGAAGTTCGCGCGAAAAACGCTGAAAAAACGACAAAATTGGCGATAAAATCGCCGGTCCTTGACAGATCAGTTGATACTTTGGTGCTGTGGATACTGTGGCTTGTGATGGAGCTGTCATCGTACGCTCTTGGTGTGTATATCCCAGTTCTCATTGGTTTATGGGGCTTCAACATGATGTCGGGGTGGGAAACAATGACTTTACTGCATTTGAGTAACGCGTTGGGGCCCGTATTCGTGTCAATTGTGCTGGAGAAACATGGATTAAAGAAGGTATTGGTAGTTTCTACAACTTCAGCGGCGGTAGTAGCTGTAACGCTGAGTTGTGCGCCATGGTATGGCCCGATTGTCGTCGTACTTACGTGTTCAGAGGCTGCTTTGCTCGCTGCAAGCTGGACTTGTGTCCTCATACACGCGCCAAGGAGCTTTTGTACGGAGACTCGTGGTCGTGGCGTGGGATTCGCGTTTGGCTTCAGTCGCTTAGGAGCAATCGGTGGGTCATGGCTGTATTCGCGTATGTTTAACAACTGGAAAGTGTCGGTGTCTGGCATCACTTGGATTTTCGCTGGACTACTTGTTAGTGTGGTTTTGGGGGTTATATCGTGCAGTGGGTTTAGCAGTATCGAAGTAGTAGGCAAAGGGAAGGCCGCCACGAAGAACAAAGAGTAAAAATACGAACTAATTTACTGCTTTCTGGTTGAATCTCGGTCGAGGAATCCCCGGATTCAGTTTGTGCGTGGGATGGTACAGTCGGATTTCGGACAGCAAATCGTTCACTTTGGATTCGCCGCCCATGGCCGCTCACATCCACCGGCGTCTTGACTCCCTTGACGCGCATCTCTCTTGGTTCTACGTACGCCTCCTCCTGCTCACAGGCATCAGCTGGGCCCTACACACGGCCGAACTCGTGCTCTTCCTCTTCACAAGGCGTTTCGTTGGTCGAGATGTCGGAATGGGCACCCGCGCACTGGAAGCTTTAGGCGTCGGTATCTTCGTCGGTTCGGCCATCGGCGGGCCGGTATTTGGCCACTTGGCCGACGCTAGAGGACGTCGAACAGCTCTGTTGGCCGCTATGGCCCTCTCTCTAACAGGTTTGGCCCTCTCGGCCGTCGCTACTAGGCATTATCATGTTATTATCGCCCGAACGGTGGCTGGCATCGGCTTGGGCGGGGAACTACCGGCTGCTACTGTTCTTGTACAGGAATTAGCGCCGAAATTCATGCGAGGCCGCGTGGTGGCTTTGCTGGAGGCTTTTACCGGTGTAGGGACTGTTGTGGGAGTGGCGTTGGCTTTCGGTTTGGCTCCGCAGATTGGTTGGAGAATCACGTACCTGGTGCTCTGTGGGTGTGGACTGTACGTGGCTGTGCTACGAGTTGGGATTCCAGAGTCTCCACGCTGGTTAGCAAGTGTAGGGAGGGTGGATGAAGCTTTGGTGGTGCTGGAGAAGGTCGAACAGGTTCAAAGCAAGCGAACGCCATACACAGTACAGGGTGAACCATCTACTGCTGGAATTACCAGGACTCGGTGGCTATTCGATCGTAAAACACTGGTGCTTTGGACATTATGGACGGTGATGGCGCTGTCGGCTTACGCTCTGAGAACGTACGTGCCGACGCTGGTCAGTCTGTGGGGGTTCAACATCTTCTCGAGGTGGAGCACTATGGTGGTGATCGGTTTGGCGCAGGTATTCGGCTGTGTATTGGCCTCTTTAGTGCTGGATGACTACGGCAGCATGAAGGTTTTGACGTGTTTTACGTCGTTAGCTGTTGTAGCTGCAGTGCTTACAAGTAACGGACCGTGGACTAGTCCGTTCGTGATAATGGGAACTTGCTGTGTATCCGCCTTACTCGCTGCAAGTTGGAGTTGCGTTCTAGTGCGTGCACCGGAGACGTTCGCAACAGGATGTCGCGGTCGTGGAGTCGGTTATTCTTTCGGCTGCAGTCGGTTAGGCGCCACCGTCGGGTCCTTGTTGTATCCACACATGTTCAACGTTTGGGCCATGTCGGTGTCTGTGATCACGTGGGTTTTCTCGTTGCTGCTGGTGGCTGTTGTAGTTGGGGCTGCACTTTATGAGAAACAGTTCTCGGTACGCGATAGAGAAGCCGAGAAGACTCTTAACTGTGAAGAAGAAGGCCTCCCTCTCGTTTCGAGCAACGCCTCACCGCGCAAGACAGCCACGTACAGCTTTTAACGGCGACCACAATGTTGACGTGAAAGAAGGGCAATTGCAGCAGAAGCGAGTGTGCTGTGCCGGCATTTACTGCTCGTCACTACGCGTAGCTGTTGGGTTCAACAGGTTCTTGTGCTTGAGAAATCGACCTTGAAGACTGGTGTTGTTCATCGCGAGATGGTGTTGAATTGTGCGTCACTACCGTCGGTAGAGCATTGTGTCGGGGTACGTGGCAAAGCTGTTGGCCATAGTGACGATTCGACAAGGTGATACCGCCGGACTAAAAGCTGGCAAACGGTTTGCCGGAAACCCGCCGACGTCGTCGTGAATCATCGGCCAAGGTGCGTATCTTTCGCGGCCACTTGATTTATGACGACGATTTGCCCTGGCATTCGCTCAGCGAGCATCTTTCTCGAGTTGCAGCACGTCTTCAAGAGCCACACTCTTCGGCATCTCGTTTGGCGGTCCTGATTTGGGATCAACTGTGAAGTGCGTGAGGCACAAATTCACAGTTTCCATGCAGCAACTATGGTCAATTGCAGAGCTGGTTGCTCTGACTCACAGAGCTTCTGTACATGATTCAGGTAACATGAATACATGTACCGTAGATTGTACGACTTGTTGACTTCGTGCAGTGACTGGAAAACCGTGGTACGTGTACTTTAGATCTTCCAGGACAAGTCGCCGTGGTAACTTGCCTTACCACTGACAAGGCGGATCCGGAATGAATCGCGATTAACAAACGCATACACTCGCATCTCGATTCCAACTCAACTCGCTGCGGATGTGTGGGTTCAACTTGAATTCATATCCGCGATGGCAAGTCGTCATTGGCAACGACAGACGCTGGGATATCCCAGCGGGAACGCCAAGCGAGTGGCATTGCAGTCGACGCATTGCACTCGTAAGTCGGGTGTTATTATCGAGGGGGTGCGCCTATTATCAAGGGATCTGATCGACTTGAGAGGGGCATCCGCATAAATCAAGTGCGGGTGCAACACCAGCAACCGCCGGTAGTTCAACCAGGCAATTGAGTCTTGCAATGAAAGCTCCAAACTTGCGAAATCCTAGATATAAAAACCTTGGTGGCACCATTTTCTTGGCGGCAAAAGCTTCAGCCAGCGCAACAGCGCGACGTTTTGTCCTTCCGCAGCTCAATTTATCTGCTACAGCGCGAGTGCGTGGCGCTGCTTTCGACTCCCGAAAAAATAGATCTGCAGATATCCAAGCGTCCCATCTTCATTTTCTGCCTCGGCTGATCGGGTACCTGTAGGAACTTCAGCCTGCATCCGACTGTGTTTTTCCGTTTTTCCTTGCTCTGTTGTTGCCATTTTGCTCTTGGCGCACATGGTCATGTACATGTTTGGCGAGTTTGTGCCGGCGATCTGGATCATATCGCCTTACCACGGCGGGTGGTAAGCGTGCATGGACGATCTGCCAGATTAATCTTGATCTACATGTAATGTCAGTGCAAAATGTGCCGAACAACGTCGCCAAAACTATGAAATAAAAGACTCGTGACGTGACGATCCTGCATCCTTTGCAGGGAAAATAAATCAAGTAGAGGTCACGCAGAACGGACAACGCCGCGGCCTAAGTCGCCTTTGGCAAAGTGAAGGTTATCCTACCAGCTTCAACAAGAACTTCAACTTTCATACTAAACGTCTTTTTAGTCTGGAGTCAAGTCACGAGCGACGTGAGCCCACCTTTTACTGTCTGAGCTTCCGCTGCTTTCTTCATTCTCCAACTTTCTTCGCCTCTAGCAAGTCCAGTTTCAAGTCCTTTTCGGCCATGAGCACTCAAGACGTCGACGACGTCCCCACCGAGGGCTCTCGCAAGTACGCGATCATCGTGTGCGTCTTCGCCGCTTTGGGCGGTCTCTTCTTCGGCTACGACCAGGGTGTGACCTCGGGTGTCCTTATCATGGACTCGTTCATAAACGACTACTGCGTGGGCTGGCACAACCACACGTATAAGGAATGCACGGCCTCGTCGTCCGACCTGCCGTCCGAGTGGGCGGACTTCACCGTGTGGTACAACATGGCGTACAACCTCGGGTGTCTCGCTGGTGCCTTCATCGGCGGCATCGTCGCTGACAAGCTCGGTCGTCGCGCTACGATCTTCTGTGCCAGCGTTCTGTTCTGTGTCGGCACGTCCTGGGTGTGTTTCAACAAGGCGCACGAGCACAACCTCATGTACGCCGCCCGTGTGGTGCAGGGCTTCGGCGTGGGCAACTCGTCCTTCTCGCTACCGCTTTTCGGTGCCGAGATGGCCCCTAAGGAGCTGCGTGGCCTGCTCTCAGGCTTCATGCAGATGACGGTCGTCACGGGTCTCTTCCTGGCCAACGTCGTCAACATCATCGTTGAGAACCGGGACCGCGGTTGGCGTACGACCAACGGTGTGGCCATGGCTGCTCCTCTGGTCGTGATGCTGGGAATCTGGTTCGTACCGGAGAGTCCTCGCTGGACGTACATGCACAAGGGCAAGGAAAAAGCCGAGGTGATCTTAAAGCGACTTCGTATGACCGACAACGTTCAACACGAGTTGGAAGCCATCGGAGACCAAGTGGAGGAGGAGTTGGCTGCTAACAAGGGCCTCATGGAGCTCCTCGAGCCTTCCATCCGCAAGCGTGTGATCATCGCCATGTTGCTGCAAGTGTTGCAACAGGCGACCGGTATCAACCCGATCTTCAGCTACGGTGCGCTCATTTTCAAGGATATCACGAATGCCGGTATCTACTCTGCGTTCTTCCTCTCGGGGGTAAACTTTCTGAGTACCATTCCGGCCATGCGCTGGGTGGATACGCTCGGCCGTCGACAGCTACTGTTGATCGGTGCTGTCGGTATGGTTGTGGGTCACCTGTTCGCTGCCATCCTGTTCACTGCCATCTGCGACGGCAACGTCGATGATGCTGGTTGCCCTAGCGTGGGTGGCTGGTTTATCTGTGTCGGATCGGCCTTCTTCGTGTTCAATTTCGCCATCTCGTGGGGTCCCGTGTGCTGGATCTACCCGGCCGAGATCTTCCCGTTGAGCGTACGCGCCACGGGTGTGACGCTGTCCACAGCCGCCAACTGGGCCATGGGCGCTGTCATGACGGAGGTGGTCAAGCTGTTCCCACACCTGAACATCAACGGCGTTTTCTTCCTGTTCGCCGGTCTGTGCTGCCTCTGCGGTATATTCACGTACTTCTTCTGCCCGGAGACCAAGGGCATCCTGCTCGAAGACATTGAGGCTCTCTTTGACTCGAAGAAGGCCAAGTCTCCTGGCTTCGTGGAGGTCAAGTCTCCCATTGAAAACGCCTAAGAGTTCTCCCCCGTTGCAGTTGCAATTTCCATTGTCTCGTAACATTGTTAATGAATTTGAATTCCGTGGGACCTTTAACCAACTTCTTTAGGCAGAGTCTGCAGTAACAGTAAGCGGAGTAACCAGCACCTCAATCGGGCCCTTAACCGGGATCGTGAGCGAGAACTCGTACGTCATTTCCCACGGGTTTTCCACCGTCTTGACGTCGAACTTACTAAACAACGTCGCAAGGGACAACTTGAGCTCCATGAGCGCAAACTTCTGGCCCAGACAAATGTGCGGACCGGAGCCGAAGCTGCTGAAGACGAAGGGCGAGAATTTGCGCAGTTTCCCCGTGTCGGGATCCATGAACCGCTCGGGTTTGAACTCGTGCGCGTCGTCTCCCCACGTCCTCGGGTTGCGGGCGTTGGCGTACGAGGGCAGAAGCACCGACACTTCCTTGTCCACGAACGTGCCGTCCACCAAAGTGGTGGCTTCCACTGCTTGACGCATGATGAAACCTGTGGACGGATACAGTCGAATGTTCTCCCGGATGACAGCCTCAAGGTACACGAGATCCTGCAATTGTGCACTGGTCGGGACCTGGATCTGACCCGAAAGCAGACCCGGTAGTTTTTGCTGCATTTCCTCTCGAACCTTACGTAGAATGTCCGGGTGCCGGTTCATATTCACGATGAACCAGCCGATACTGTGCGCGACGGAGTCCTTCCCGGCGAAGATGAAGGTTGTAGCCATGTCCCGCATGATCTGCGCTTCGTCCTCCTTGATATCCAGATCGTCGATGTCAATTCTGCTCTCCAAGAAGAGCGAAATGAGGTCGCGAGCCTCTTTTTTCTCGCGTTTCGCTTGAATCGCTTTAACGATGAAGCTGTCGATGAAATCGTGGAACTTTTTGCAATTGTCCATGAGAACCTTCTCCCAGCCAACGTTGAAGTACTTCTTGAGCTCCCAGAGCCACGTGGGCGTCTGGATCCGGACCCCGAACGCCACCGACGCGACGTTGAAAGCTTCCAGGAACTCATGGTCTCCTTCACTCTCAAACGTGTTCTTGAGCGTGTCCAACTCGACGCCAAAGCCGATTTTCGAGAACACGTCCATAGTGAAGTGGCTCAACTCCTTCTTGCTACCGAAGGGCTCACCACGGGCCGAATACCGACCAAGAACGTCCAGAAACACCTCCAATTTCTCCCGTACAGTGTCTTCCATCACCGTCCGCATCATTTGCATGGAGAACAAGTGGCTCGCAGTCTTCCGGTGGTAGAACCAGACGTCACCGTCTGCTGTGGACAGACCGTTGCCAAGCACATCGTACGCCTGGTGTTGACTCACTGGTCCGTGGAGGAAATTGTCCGCTTGGGTCTTGAGAACGTCCTCGAACAACTCGGCCGATGACAGCACAATCCACGGCTCTTTACCAGGGATCTGCAGTGTCCACGGTTCGTTGTTGAACGCTGCGCATTGCTCACTGATCCAGTCGTGGAAGCGTGGCATGTTGGCGGTCATGTCCAACATATTTCCCAGTATCGGGAGCGTTGAGGAAGGGACGTGAGCCATTTTCCGCTTCTCCTTGTCATTTGGTCGTGACAGGTACGAGATCAATAGACTGATAGTCACCACTGCAGCAGTGGCCACCGCAGCCTCGCGCTTGTCGGAGGGGAATTGTGACACAATCTTCATCTTTCGAGTTCTGGTGGTGCCGAGCCGAAAGACGAAATGGACCTGAAGGAGGGAACGAAGCCAACCCGCTCACGCTTCAACCATACGAGAGATTTGAACAGCATGACAGTGCCACTCGTCAAGGTCTCACCAACGTGTGGTTGGGAAATGGTCAGGAATCGCTATCGACAACAATGATTGTTTAGGACACATTTCGATTGAATAATTGCTTAAACTACATCAACAACGTAGATACATGTACCTCAACTGAGTTCACTGAGACTCAAATCTGCGGATTGAGAAGCGAAGAATGCGGCCATATCCTTCTTGATCAAACGCAGTTCGTACGCGATGGCTGTGGCTGCTGGTCGTTTGGTCTGATCCTCAACTAGACACTGCTCCACCAAGTCTTTCAGAACTGGAGAGCAGTCCGATCCCACCTCCGGATGCAACGTCCCCGTCGCAACTCGATGAAGGATCGTCATGTCCGACAGGATCTTCCCGTTCGAAGCTCTCGCGTTGCTGTACGGGATTTTGTTCGTGTCAAGTTCCGTCAGTAGAGCGCCGAAGCTGTAGATATCAGCGGCCGATCCGTAGTCAGCGTCGCCTCGAATCACCTCCGGTGCGAGCCATCGACCAGTGCCTACACCTCCAGTCATCGTGTTCTCTACTGACCGGAAGCGAGAAGCTCCAAAATCACTTAACTTGGCTGTGAAGTCGGCAGAAAGCAGTACATTCTTGGACTTCAAGTCGCGATGTACCAGTGGAGGCACGAAGGAATGCAGATACACGAGACCTTCGATCACTCCAATGGCAATGTCGAACTTCCTCTTCGTCCAGCCAATAGGAGTCTGCGGGTCTGCCAGATATCGACGCAGATCTCCTCCGTCCATGTACTCGAGCAGCATCTGCAAGTCGCTCTCAATGGTCCACGCTGCACCGACGAAGTTAACGAGATTCGGGTGGTCGAATTTAGCGATGAGCTTGATCTCTTCGATGAACATTGCCGTGTGTTTCTTCGTCCGTCTCTCCGGTCGGAGGCGTTTGGATGCCAGCAATTGGGACTCGCGATACCGTACGAGCCAAACCATAGCGAACGCGCCACTGCCGAGTTGTTTCAGATCCTTAACGTCTGCTGCACGCACTTGTAAGGAGAGTAAATCTGGATCGTTCCAGATAGACATGAACCGGTTGGGATTCCTGTCTTTTGCCTCCTCTGTAGGTTGAGACGACGGATACGCTGACGTTCCCTGTGCTGAAGTAGGGATCCCCATACTACCGTCCACAGACGTGGGGATCCCCATACTGTCCACTGTATCGCCTCCTTCTGTTCGATTTAGCATGGAGAACTCGGTGGAAGTCATGGGGATGTCCATACCGAAGACTGCGGAAGTCCTGAGACCGTCGTACGGCTGCTGTAGTACCAAGTCGCTGTCTATTGAGGGGAACCGCGTGCCTGAGAACGAGTCCATGAACTTTCGACGTGCTGAATCGCGTTGTTTCCGCCGGTACAGTACGAACAGGAAGGCAGCGAACAGAGCGACCAACACTCCACACACGATGCCTACGATGATCCCAGTCGAGGAAGAAGATGAGCTTGAATTGCTGGACACCGTCGTGTCTGAACCAGCGGCACTGTTGGAGCTTGACGACTTCTTACTGTCGGTGGTTGAGTCGGTTTTTGTGGTGCTAGTGGCGTCAGCACTGGTATCTGTGGACGAAGCGGTGACTCCAGAGCCAAGACACACAGTCACGTCGTGGATAGCGACCTGCTCGCTATCGTCGCAGTCCAGATCCACCGTAAAGTCGGAATCGGAGAGATACAACGTCTCCAGATTGGTTAAGTACTCGGCTTGTTCACTGGTGAATTTTCGGACTGTGAATGCGTTGCCTGTTAGATTTCTAACGAAAATGACATGTTGTTAGCAGTTGTAGACTAGAAATTATGGTTACTGAAGAGCACGTACAATGTTTTCAGATACGAATGCTTGTAGATGGCAGCGGGGACACTCGTCAAGTTGTTCTCTCCCAGAAATCTACACAAAAAAATAGTAAGACAACAAGCCAAACTTCCTTAAAAAAATAACCAGACACGTACAGGTATTCGAGGTTAGAGAAGACGCCAGTGAAAGTTTCGATACTGTTCTTTTCCAGACTCCTGCATACACCAAAGAAGTCAGTTGCGTCTCGCATCATCGGTGTTAAGCTTTTCGCCACTTACAATGTAGTAATTGAGCTCATCACGTCCATAGCGTCCACAGTCGTGATGTAGTTGTAGTCCAAAATCCTAAAAACATAAATAAAAGTTAACAAACAACATCTAAAACCAGAAAGAAAAACGCCACTTACAACTGCTCCAGCGCTTTGATGTTCCCCAGATTCGCAGGAAACGTCGACAGCACCGTGTTCGAGAGATCCAGATTCTTTACCGTCGACGGTAGGAACGTCGGGAGATCGTCCGCCTGAGAGGACAATCCGATATTCTGCAACACAACTCTCGTCACCGCAGTAGCTGATGAAATAAAGTCCGAGGTGAGCGTGACACTCGCCACCTTTCCTTGCGGGTAATTAACTGCTGCAGTTCCTCCTGACACAATACTTCATAAAAAAAATAAAAAATTAACATACAAATTCCAGATAAAAAAACCAGAGTAGCCATTCACGTACAACGTCTCCACTGCAGAAGACAGCTCGACCGTCCCAATAGCAGTCACGTCGTCATTACTAGCCGAGGGCCACGTGTCTGTGAAGTCCGGATAACCTGCCAATTCTGCAGTCGTGTAGCCGCCCATAGCGGTTTCTTTAGCGCTTTTCCACCCGCCGAACTCGATCAACACGTCCAAAGTGGTCAAATTCCCGTCAACTGCCATGCATTGGTACGTGCAGTCCCCGTCCGTCTCGCAGCCTGAGCCTGAACACGCGCTCTTGGATGTGAAGCCGAGACACAAATCGTAGTCGCCGCATCCCGAACATCCTTCGGTTGTCAACGTCGAGGAGCCCGAGGCGCAATCTCCACGAACGAAATTCGGGATGGAAGTCAGCGCCAGCACCAGCAAGAGGCTCCGGCCACTTCCCGTTGGACTTCCCGTCATTCTCTGAGACTTTTTGTCGAAACGAAAGTGACAGAAGGGGGCCAAGACGCGATGCAAAGGAGTGACACCGACACCTGTGGCTCGCACATGTTCAGACGCGACCAGAGACACAAATCCTTGACGCAAAACAAGCTGGGACCCACCAAGCTGTGCCAGGGAACGACTGCTACGATGACCAGCTGGATCGCACAATGTAAAGTACCGAGAGGCTTTCACGATGGGATCCCCACCGAACTTCCTTCGCTTTAGCCACTCAAGTGACTGTCGTTTCCTTGACTGTAGGGGCAGTCAAATGGTACGACAGTCTGCAAGGCTGTTGCTTGTATTTCTTCCAACTTCCTACACATAGACACAGTGGCTTTAATGCGCTACTGTGCCGAATAAATTCACCTTCTATCCTTCTTTTAGAGAGAGGCAGCCATCTCTTTCTGGATCACCCGCAGGTCGTACGCAATGACCGTAGCAGCAGGTCGTTTGGCCGGGTTTTCCACCAGACATCGTTCCACTAAAGCTTTCAACGACGCACCACAAGTCGATCGAACTTCGGGATGCAGTTTCCCCGTTGCAACACGGTGTAAAATCGTCATATCCGTCAGGATCTTGCCGTTCGAGCCTCTTGCGTTGCTGTACGGGATCTGGTTCGTGTCCAGCTCAGTCAACAACGCGCCGAAGCTGTAGATATCCGCCGAGCAGCCGTAGTCGGTATCGCCTCGAATTACCTCTGGAGCGAGCCATCGACCGGTTCCAACACCGGCCGTCATGGTGTTTTCTACCGACCGGAACCGAGAGGTACCGAAATCGCTCAACTTGGCTTGGAAATCCGACGACAGCAAGACGTTCTTGGACTTGAGATCCCTATGGACCAATGGAGGTACAAACGAGTGCAAGTACACGAGCGCTTCGATCATTCCGATTGCGATATCAAATTTCCGGAACGACCAGCCGAAAGGGGTACTTGGGTCCGAGAGGTAAAGTCGGAGATCTCCTCCGTCCATGTACTCCAGTAGAGCTTGTAGATCACTCTCGATAGTCCAAGCAGCTCCGATAAGCTTCACCAGGTTCGGGTGCTCAAAATTAGCGATCAGCTTGATCTCCTCCACGAAATTCGACGTGTGTTTCTTGGTTCGGCGCTCGGGTCGAAGGCGTTTAGAAGCTAAGAGCTGCGAGTTCCGGTAGCGAACGAGCCAGACCGTCGCGAAGGCTCCACCGCCTAGTTGTTTCACGTCTTCCACGTCTTCTACTCGAACCTGAAGAGAGAGAAGCTCCGGGTCGCTCCAGATTGACAGGAAGGTGGTGGGTTTCTTCCCTACTGGAGCGGCATTTCCTGATGACAACGGGTAGGTGGAAACCTCGTCTGTGGTTGGAATACCGGTACTAGCATCACCTTCTGTTGTCTCTGTTGGGATACCCATTGCCACGCCACTTGCGCTCATTGGGATGCCCAGAGGGACCCCAGTTGAAGTCGTTAGTCCGTTATATGACTGTCTCCGTCCAGAATCACTGGTAGCTGATGGGAAATGGTCGTCCGCAGTGCTACTGAGCTTGGAATCCACGAACCCGTTCTTCTTGCGACGGTAGAAGAGAAAGAGGATGGCTGCAATGATTACAGCCAGGACGCCACAGACAATCCCGAAGATCAAACTGGTTGAAGAGGACCCTGACGAAGAAGTCTGATCTTCAGACCCATCCACTCCAGTTGAACTCGACGCACTAGCTCTGTTGGTGCTGGAGGTGACTCCATCACTAAGACATACGGTAACGTCATGAACGGCGACTTGTTGCATGTCGTCACACGCCAACCCCACTGTGAAATCGGAAGAAGAAAGCTCTAACGTCTCGAGATTGTTCAGGAATTCTGCCTGCTCAGTGGTGAAGGAGCGAGATGTAAATGCATTGTCGGTGAGGTTCCTAAAGCACAATCACAAAAATTAATAAGATACCTGAATCGTACTGAAGTAAAATAAAAAACCCAGCAACTTACAATAGTTTGAGATTCGAATGGCTGAAAATTGCCGCCGGGATGCTGGTCAAATTGTTGGAACCCAAGTACAGGTACTCGAGGTTGGTAAATACGCCCGAGAAGGTCGTGATGCTGTTGCTTTCAAGGCTCCTACAATTACAAAACCAAAAGGAAAAAATCAGTAAAAACACTTAATAAATATCCTCTCGATTACTTACAGCGTAGTGATCGAATCGATCACGTCTAGGGAATCCACAGTCGTGATGTAGTTGTCATCGAGAAGCCTGAAACATCCAAAACCAACACAATAAGTCTCCACAATTTCCACACGTGATCAAGAGGTCCACGTACAGTTGCTGAAGTGATGTCAAACTGCCCAGTTCGGCAGGGAATTTCGAGAGCAGCGTGTTTCCTAGATCGAGAGACTCCACAGTTGACGGGAGAAGCTTCGGTAGGGAGGAGGCTTCGCTATCAAGATCGAGATTCATAAGCACCACCTTGGTCACAGCCGTCGCGGATGAAATAAAGTCGTCTGTCAACGTCACACTCGCCACTTTGCCTTGCGGATACTCCACATCCGCACTCCCGCCCGACAGAATACTACAAATATAATATAAGTCTCCCGTAAAAACAACATAACAGGAAAAAGAATCACCTTACAAAGTGGAAACTGCAGTCGACAAGTCGATTGTACTGACAGCCGTGACGTCGTCGTTGTTGGCGGACGGCCACGTATCTGTCAAATCCGGATACCCGGACAACGTGAATCCCCCCGCCGCCACTTCCTTCGAGCTCTTGTAGCCTCCAAACTCAATCAGAACGACCAAAGTGGACAGGTTGGACCGCACGCTCATACACTGGTACGTGCAGTCCCCGTCGGTCTCACAGCCCGAGCCTGAACATTCGCTGATCGAACTGAACCCCAGACACAAGTCGTAGTCCCCGCAGCCGGAACAGCCGTCGGTTGTGAGTGTCGAAGAACCCGCTGCACAGTCCGCTACAGCGTTGGGGAGAAGAGTCCACGCCATCGCCCACGCCAGTAAACCAGCCGACGTTGTCCCCATTTCCAACGGCCACCGAAACGGCGAAAAGCGCAATGTTCGAAAGCTAATGAAGAGGAGGGGCTGGCTTTGAGCAAAAGTGTCCTTGGTCATAGACAAGGAAGGCAAATCCTGGAGGCATTTCAAGCTGGGCGACCAAGTCCTACTGCGGCGGAAGTTCCTTGACAACAAGTTTGTATGAGCTGGGAACACCATGTGGCTATCGCGAAGGATGGCGTGAATTTTGGCGCGGCAGTTTGTGTACCTACGTCCGTCGCGATGTCGATCTGCGGTCAGATCCATGTGCTTTCTGTGGACGAGGAATAACGCGGTTCGTGATGTCCGATCAGGTCCCGCCCGCCCACAAGCTTCTTGGCAATAAGTTCTTGCCACTGTGAAGGTGCTCGGCTTATTCTTTCGCGCAGGCAACTAAGGGATAACAAGTGCTCACGTGGTCATTGCGTTGACAGGTTTGCTGGTTTCGCGAAGGGATCACTCCGTCAAGATCTGTCCAGGATCTGGTGTGGACGGTCCGCGTTCAACTCGACCAGCAGCGTGAAGCGCAAAATAACCGACGAACTTGAGGTTTGACGCGCAGAAGTTGCGAGCAGCTTGTGTTCCGTCCTGCCTGTCATAGACCGCAGTGCATCGAAGGCAGACGCTACAGATCCACGTGCAAGCTCAACTAAATAATAGTGCTGCATCTGGGACGTCCACGTTCGGAATCTGCAACTTGTTCCTGTCATGTCAGACAACGAGCACACGGCCGATGGAGTACTTGTGTGAATGAATGAGAAGAAAGTCTATTGTCCCTTTTGGATATGCTGCTGCCTACATACCCTGGACTTAGCATTAGGTGGAGTACAGTACATGGATTAATAGTAGCCTCCGTGAATACACGTAATACACGTAACTTCATCGTGACTTTTTTTAAGTTCCAAATCTGAAATTACAAATATGACTGTGTTACATTTGTAATTGTCCGTTGTTTTTGGTTTACGTACACGTCCGACTTTTAGCCAATCATAAATAAATATTAAAATTACATATGCAACACCTTGAAGCTGCGCGTTTAATGGATCCGCTCACTTCCAATTCCGCACCAAGCAGCACAAGTCGAACAGTGTCACCTTCCTCGATACTTTTAAAAATGGGTTTCATCTCGGACCGCTTCGACCTGGAGAAGCAGGTGACGTTCTACCTGTCGTACCACGACAACAAGATCAACCAGTATATCCACTTGGCCTGCATCTGGCCCATCTTCATCTCCGGCCTCATGATCCTAGCGCACACGCAGCCCCTGGTCGAGACGCCAGTCTTCCTGGCCTCTTCGCCCTACGGAGAGTTCGTTATCCTTAACTACGCAGCTGTCATGGCCGGCATCTACATGCTGTGGTACATGGCGCTGGACATCTTCGCGGGCACTTTGGGGGCTGCCATCATCTCCGTCTGCTTCGTCTTCGCCAACTACTTCGTGGCGGAAGGAGCCAAAGCCATGGACGTGCACAGCATGCACGTGGCTCTTGCTATTCACGCCACAGCTTGGATCCTGCAGTTCATTGGCCACGGAGTCTTCGAGCGTCGTAAACCCGCGCTGTTCGACAGTTTGGACCAGGCAATTATCACTGCGCCGATGTTCGTGCTGCTGGAGATCCTCTTCCCGCTCGGATACCGTCCAGACCTCTACCAGCGCGTGACGAAGCAGGTTCGGATCAATGTCAAGAACTTCCAAGCTACGAAGACGCTGTAAGTGCTGAGAATCGAGGCTTAAAAGCCTAAAAAATGTATTTGGTTGCTTTGCAAAAGGTCTATATGTATGCGGGCGTGTTTTAGGACGCGACGACGATCTCTGCCATCTCTGTGAGGCTCTTGGCGATGCCTTCGGCGCCGCTGACGAGGCAGTTGAGCAACAAAAGCTCCTCCATCGACACCTTCTCGTATCGTCGATCTTCCAGCAGCCATTCCACATACGCCGTTTTCATCTGCGCTGCAATGTCGTTGGTTGAAAAGTCCTCCACATTGAGAACATCGTGCTCTCGGCACATGGCAGGAGCTGAAGACGCAGCAGAGGACGCCTTCCTGCCTCTATCAACGGACGAAGCCTGGGAAGACCGTCGGTAGCCTTCATTTGACGGCATTGGAGCTCGAGAAGTGCTGACCTTCGCGTCGAGAGCATTGATGGCGTCTGCAGTTAACGGGGCTTTATCCACTGGCCCGGATTCCACATCAACAACCTTCGGAACGTCCCTCCCGCTTTCATCTCCGTCCCCGTCCTCATTAATAGCGGCCAGCATGTTCTCCCGCCTTGCTACAAGAGCTGGAGCCTTGGGTTTACGTCGGGTGTACACTTCCACTTCAAGCTTGAGGCCGTTCTCCAATGCCTCCATGAACTCTTCAAACGAGACCATCCCGCTCTTATCTTTGTCCACTACGTGCATGAATTCCTCCACGTACTTGTGGATTTCGCCTTGCTTAACGGCTCCAGACTGGGCGAAAATCGTCTCCAGCATATCCGCGACTTCTTCTGCGTCGATCTCCCCACTGCAGTCCTTATCCGCGAGACGGAAAGCTTCCTTCATCTGCATGAAGATGGCGGTTTGATCCGGCTCGGAGTACAGGAAGGCGTCGCCGAACAGCATCTCCAACGTCTTGAACGAGTCGGTCACTGCAGTCTGGAACTGACCGGCTGCAAGTTGCCACTTCATGTGTGTGCCTTTGTCTTCAGCTGAAGGTAGGGAGCCTGCAAGACTGTCTCGAATGTCGATACTGTTCAAATGAACGCGGTTGTGCTCCACACGGTAGTTGAACCACCGCACGAGCTTGAAAAGCAGTGTGTTGTTGTTCAATACTCGACGGGAACTTTCGAGCACCCGTTCGTACTTTTGACTGGAGAAGGCCGGTCTCCACATGAGAGGTTCCGCTTGTGCTTCGACCAGTAAAGCGGCTTGTTCGGCATGCTTGGCTGGGATCTTCACTTGCAAGATCTCGCGGAGATGCTCCATTGTTTCTGCGTCCATCGTGCTGGAATTGGTCAAATGGTGGCCGAAAAGCACGTCGAAAGCTTCCAGTTGCAGCCTGAGGGTCTTCTGAATGTTTCTCCTCAATAAGTTGGTTGCGCTTTTCGGACACATCAGTAGTTCCACCAAGATGAAAAGCACAATACCTACTGAGGTCTGTGCGAGACTGGAGTACGAGCTGATGGCGATGGACGAAGCGTTGTCAGAAGAACTTTCATAGCACAAATCCGACTGACGCATCAAGATTCCAGTGGACACAAAAGCCGACACGAGACCGGCGTACGAGCTGTACCCGCCCACGTAGCAGACGTACATCGAAATGCAAATCCAGACGAAGAGCACGACGTTCGTAAGCACCACGTTGAGGTACTGCGGGTCGCAGATCTGAGCAATGAAGAACTGGAATACGGAGGGAACAACACTGCCGGCTACGACGCCTCCAACACGATTCACTGTCGCTCTGAAGGACCCACCGATGAAATTCCCCATTACGTACGCAACGGTACTGGGAACTGTCGAGTTGAAGCCGTAGACGTACACGGACAAGAAGATTCCGAACACAATGGCCAGGGAACCTCTGAAAGCCGATAGCATGGTCTGTCCGTCGGTGTAGTGACGATTATCGAAGAACCTCGTGACCGAAGCCACCAGGAACGACCGGATTCGGTGGACGTCCGTGTAGTTTTTCTTGTTGTGGGTTTCTTGGAAGCTGATCATTGTACTGCAGAAGGAATTAAGCGAGAAGAGGAAGAGGTTGAGTGGCACGTTACCCGCCATCTCCTCCAGGGTAACTGGATGTTTGCGCAGTGTGCGGTTTTGCGTCGAGCGATACCGATGCAGCGTCGTCTCCATTTGAGTCTCTAGCCAAGGAATAGCTGCCAACTTCACCTCTGTACAAGAAATACATTCTCAAACACGAGAAAAAAACAAGCAAAAAATAAATAACTTACCTCGTGAGGCTGACTGCACCTCGCTCGCAATTTCATGCAGCAAGTCACCCGAACGCGTCTGGATGATGTAGATCTCGCGCTGTAACACCTTCATGTAGGTGAAGTGGAGGTGCTCGTATTTCTCGAGCTGCATGGCGTAGCTCAGCGTGCGTAGGTCCGAAATCAAAGACCCCACGAGCTTCACGTAGTTAAACATGATGGGCCGATGGAATCCAAGCAAATAGTGAAGGCCAAACGACTGCTCCCACCACGCATCTTTCAGAAGACCGTCCATGCGACGGTGGCGGGCTGCAGCAGCGTCGAATTTGCGTTGAAGCTTCAGTTTGAGGAAATGCATGTGCTCCACATTTTTATTCTTGAAGCAGTACGAGTCCACGATGATGTTCAGAAGGTCCAAAATGTCTTCGGCTGCACGCTTCGAGTCCTTACGCAGTCGATTGATCGCACTACAGTAAGAAATTGTCAGTTTTTCCTTGCAGAAAAATATAAAAAGCGTAAAAAATACTTACAAGATCGGGTATGGAATAAACATGATGACAAGCGAAACCATTGAGCCGACAAACCCGATCAGGAAATAAACTTCCAAGTTTCGTAAGATATTGGCAGTGCGAAAGCTGGAGTCACCCGATGTCTTTAGTCCCGAGCCACCAATGGGGTCTGCTGGGTTGATGATCGTGAGAACTGCAAAAAGAGAAAACGTTAGTGGTTTGATCAGAAGAAGTAATCAAAAAATAGATCTTACTGAAGTAAAGGTTGTTTGCCACCGCAAACTTCTTGGTAGTCGCAGCAAACGGGCACACAAGAACTACAACCGTGAAAATGATCATCCAGGGCAGCGTAGTGTAGAAATTGTGGAGGTTAACCCAGTAGGTGCTAGAGGAGAATGCCTGGTCGATCTCAATGTAGCCATCATAAGGGTCTTCCGCGCTTTTATCTTGTGTATGTACATCCATGCAAGCAAAGAGCACGATACTGTACACAAGCGCCATCCCCACACCAAGAAAAGCTTGCCAAACGATCATTAGCGTGCTGCCGATAGTCTTCCCCGTAGTGAATAGAACGGCAACAGCGCAGTAGCTCAAACCACCAAGGTAGTACCACGAAGGGAAGAGCACCCACTTCTTGCCATAGGTATCGGAAGGATCGTAGTCCGATACTCGAGTCTGGATGGCGGATGCAATCAACACTCCAACAGCCACTCGCAACGACAACTGGGCGTTGAATCGAAATTCCCCTGCACAATATCGTTAAAACTCATACCCACCGGATAGATAATTACTGCACAAATGCCTTACTTGATAAACGCTGCTGTTCCAGTGAGCTTTTGCGGCCTCCATCGAAAGCGATGCGTAGTTTCGCCGCTTTATCAGCGAAGTCGTCGCTTCCAACGCTACCGATCGTTCCTTTGCGCTGAGATCGACGAACGATCGAGTTGGATCCTCGATGGCTTGCGCTTTCATGGTCCGAGGAATCACCGGTGTGCAGCGGCACTGTCAAGTCACTGCAGATACGTCAGTCGATGATTTCCTGTTCAGCGTTTGAGATGTGGTGGCATAGTATACCTGTTGCGCGAAGGTACTCGACCAACCATTTTGTCGGCTTACGGTCGAGCACACTTTCTCTCCGTGTGCCAACCAGTCGCTTCTCTAGTGCGTTGTGAACTGCGGAATGCCCGTTGTGCAGCCTCCAGTAGCAGGTAGCCAGTGGTCGTTTCATATTCGTCTGAAGGTTTCGCATCGTCAGGAAACGAAAGCGCAACGAGTCACACACTCATACTAGCCACAAAGTGCTGGTGTAGTTTGTCTCGTTGAAGGTCGAAAGCATGATCCGTTGATGTTCAGCGCCACCGACCGGTTCAGCTACAAACCCACGCAATATTTCGCAGCACGAATGGTCGCAACGGTCATTCATCCAATCACGCTGCATGACTGTAGCAGAGGTTTTCCTGGATGCTAGGAAGCATCTTGCTTAAAATACCCACTGCAGTTGAAGACGAAGGTGCTTTTGTGCCGGTGTCGAGCATGACCGTTTAAAGCCAAAAGTGTCCATGTAGTTTGCTTCAACATGGTGTGGTTAACACTAATTGGTGTATCATCCACAAATTAAATCTTGTACCATTTTTGCGGTACTTTGAATCACTGGTACACCAGTCGTACACAATATTTGTGTGCGACTAATGTTGTGACTTTCTTGCAATCATGACGGGCTGCGATGCCGACGCCGTTTACGAGTCCATCTTGGCTCGCGTGGAGAAGGCGGAGCTGCGCGAGCAACTGGACAAGGTCTCCCGTAAGGAATGTAGGTCAATCAGCCGCCACTTGCGCCACGCGACGGCGTCCTTGACAGCTCTTAAGCAGCTGCAGGAGGCGTCGAAGCATCTGAGACCTGGTGGCGACTGGATGCAGTCGACGTTCCAAGAGCAACTTAAGCGGGTTGAAAAGATGCAGAAGCAGCTGGAAACTGCAGTAGACGATCTGGCAATGAACAGGAGGCCAAAGAAGGCGAAAAAGAGGAAACGACCTGCACGAAAGGAGGAGAAAGAGAAGAAGGAAAAGGAAGCCATTGGAACAGTGATAGACAGTGAACACGACTCAGACATTGAGTTCCTGCAGGTATTACGACCTAAAAGAACGGGAGTGGAGGAAAATACAC
Organism: Phytophthora plurivora; assembly: GCA_030027945.1. NCBI lineage: Eukaryota > Oomycota > Peronosporomycetes > Peronosporales > Peronosporaceae > Phytophthora > Phytophthora plurivora. The sequence continues at coordinate 423,053 of CP125258.1, forward strand.
TAGCAGCATCACACGAGGAGGAACAGATCTTAGAGGTACCAGCTAACGAGACGATGGAAGAAGATGCAGTGCTGGAGGAGATTGAAGAAGCCGAGTTGCCGCTCGGATTGGTGAAAAGAACGGATGATTCAACGTTTATTAAAGAGGAGTCAGTGGTGTTATACGATGAACGAGAAGAAGATCCTCCTGCTCTTTGTGAGGAAGGGGAATCTCCTCTTGAGTTGGAAGTGTTTGAGTTGGAGGAGTCAGCAGAGGAAGTCGACATGTCGGATGCAGAAGAGTCGGCGATTGAGCTCGATGTACCGGATTCCGACGTTGACGATGACTTCTCGTCTTGTATGGAGTTGGTTTTAACGCTTCAAGACGCGCATGGTGCCGTCCAGTTGAACCATTTCCCATTAGCGGTAAAGCAGCTACGCACCTATTTGCTGGAAAAAATGCACTTGACCGTCACCGACCTGGACGGATATTTATTTGCGCACAAGCACATCACAGACGAAAAAGCAGACGAGATTGCGAATGCGCTCGTGATTACTATTAATGCTGGGATGGCGTTACGGGTGAAGGCCAAAATCAAGCAGGCGCTGTATGACTTACTGGTGATTGTTGAGCAACTCGAATGCACCTTAGGCGGGCTGCCAACGTTTTTGTGTCCGTAAGTTGAAATGCTGTATCTGAAGCCACCTTTCATTTGATGATGGCTAACTCTTTTTTTCGTTTTCAAACAGAGTCGCGAAGGAATTTTCAAGCTATGTTTTATCTAAGCTTGGCAAGAACTTTGATGGTGTTAACCGCCAGCCCCGTTTCACAGTCCAACATTTGTAATTTGCACATGAAGAGAACTTGCTCGACTCAGCTTTGGTGTTTACTTATGCTCGCTTCTAAGGTTTATGATACGTACTGCCGACTGCACATCTCGTTCTCACTTGGACTTGTGTACAGCCACGCGGATGTTCTTGCCGTTGAACGGGTATCCGTCCATGCGCAGTGCGAGCGTCATGCCATCCAAAGCAGCAAAACGCACAATTGCGACGCCGACTGTGCTGCTGTCGGGCATCGTAGGCATCTGCACCGACACCACCGCGCCAGCGATGCCAAAGTACGAGGCCACATCTGCCTCCTTGGTCGTCCCCCACGGCAAGTCGGACACAAAAACTTCGTACGTGGCGCCTCCTTCAGCTTGGGCAGCAGCAACAGCCGCAGCAGTTCGCTCCATCTTGACCTGAAAGTCCGTCGTCCCGGACTCCACCCGCTGCCGCTTGACTCTCGGCTCTTCCACAATATTATTGCTTCCGTTTTGCGCAGTATAGGCCGATCTGTTCTTCTCCAGCAGTTCACCGGATGATCTACGCAACAGCAGTCAGTATCAACAAAATAAAAATAAATAAAAATACCAACACCACATACTTGATGTACTCGTCGATATCTCCATGCACACGGGCCAATTCCTTGAGCACCTTGTCCATATTTCCAAGTGTCTTCTGGTTCGTCAAGGGACTGAGCAACACAGCGGAGATCAAGTGGTCCAGCACCAGCACCAATTCATTTCTCAACGCCTTGTCCGGTCCTGCGAAACTCTCGTCTCTAATCACATTGGCAATTGTCTCCACGTCTGCAAAGTTCTTGTCGATCCACGCGTCATTGCGCTTGCGAGTGATGCGGTGCTGGATCTTGCCCAGCAGTTTTGACACACGGTCTCTGCTCTGCTTCTCGTTCTGCTTCTGTTGGGCATCGGGACTGGCTTCCGGAGCTTCAGCCTGCAGTTTATGCTGCTCCTCCACGAATCCCTTCAGGTCGGAGCTGAATTTCGCGTATTTGCGCTTGATTTCGGCGCAGGTGGCGGCGTTTTCGCTGCTGAGAGGGACGTCCAGCTTGGCAACGGCCTCCTGCACCTTGAGTGCCTGCTCCACGCTCTCCAAACACGTCTGCATGCGCGTTTGGAGGTTGCGCAGCTCGTCCTCGATGGCCGAGGAGCAGTACGAGCGCAGGGCGTCGCCGCCCACGCGCGCCAGGATGCGCTCGAACCCACTCATCACTTCGACCAAGATAGAGCTATTGACTGGAACTGCAGGCAACAACGGTACCACTAGTAGGGTACAGTTATGGGCTAAAGGCTTTTAGGGTTTAGTATACTGTATACATAAGTATACTTTGTTTCCGTCGCAGTTTCAAGGCAATCCTTTAACTTTGTTCAGCGCAATTTTGCTACCGATACTTGCTTCTACACTGCATACATGTACGTAGTTATGTATTCCTGCAGGACAATGCTTCCATGCAGCTCCTTTGTTGGACACGGTTTACGCCGCGTTGTTCACGAGTGCGGAGATGAAATGCGCTGCGCATATGCTTCAACATAAATGAAAGTGCTTCCGTCTTCGTTAGCGATAAAGTGTCGCCGATAATAGATCAGTTCATGAGCATGCCGCCATTTTATTTACTGTAGTTTTTACACACAAAAAACGAAATCTGACCAAATTAATTCGTTGTTGACAAACAATGCTTGTATTACATGTAGGTACATGTACATGTACTGTATCCCGCACTGCAAAATCCATGCTATCCTGGATAAGTTTATTTTCCTAACTTTATTCACGATGACTTACGAGAAGTTGTGCTGAAACATATCATCTGAGTACTTCTACACAGGTAACCAATAAGGATACCCAAGTAGAAAGTATCGATGACACAGTACATGTACATGTCACGCCGCCAATAGTGTCTTTGCCAAAGACACAAGTTGAAGCGGTGGCGTTCTATTTCGATCCCCATCGGACAGGCCCAAACGTTCCCTCTGGGGTGACGTGGCCCAATTCCACATGGCTAAATCCGAGAGATCTGCTTAATCCCTACTGTGCCGTACACAAATGCTTGCTTCACGGCACGGCACTGGCACTGCAGCACATATCGCTTTCGAGCTCTTTCGTTCCTTCCCTACCTTCGGTGGGGACATCTTGGCACACGCCAATTGAAACTTGTGCAACGTTCAAAGCGTTGGCGCCTCGGTTTTGGCGCACCACCTGTATCTGAGCACTTTCACTAGACGCCGCTCCTTTGCATTGCATTTGGATAGGCACGACCAGCCCCGACATCGCCAAAACTGCACTGGGTCAGTGTTGCATTAGAAATGGTGGCGGCGTCAACGCGTTATGCTTGGACTCGACATCTGGGCTTGGCAACTCTAATATTTAAGTTCTTCAACGCTGCCAGTGCTAACTGCGCTGCAGGGGCTTCCACGCTCACCACGGGGGGCTGTACGGCTTGCGACGAGTTTAGTTTGTGTCGGGGCTTCAGTTTACCCAGCGACTGTGTGGGGCCCAACTGCAAAACGGATGGGAATTGCACGTTCGAGTGTTTAACCGTCAACGCAGCTTCCCCCACGTCGGTTGTGCTGGTGGAGTTCGGAGACTACCAGAGTGTGCAGGAAGTGGCAGCGAATTACAGCAACACGAACTTGACCGGGTACCCAGACGAGACGAGCGACTGGCCTTCGGTATCCAATGACCAGGTCGATACTCTCGGAACGATCGAGTTATCTCCACAAGTGACAACTCTGTACGTTGATTTCTGGGCGGAAAGCTACGTGTGTGGTTTACTTACCGAATTATCTCTTGTCTCCGTTATTTTGTAGTATTGTGTCGGGAGGGACTGCACTGTCGGAGTACCCCAAAGGCAAAGTCTCCAGAATATCCTTAACTGCAAGTTTTATTTACCTGGAGACGGAGGTGACAAAGGTGGCGCTTCGGAATTTAGACCTGGGAACGCAAATTAGCTTGCTCCCTGATTATCTGCCGTCGTCGGTGAAAACTTTGGACCTCAGCAATACGCTCCTACAAGCATTCCCGACGGAATTAAGCAATATGGCAGCACTCCAGCGACTGTAGGTGCTGATTTATTTTGTGTCATTTCTAATTTTTATCACTAATTTTGTTTTGTATTTGACTACGTGTAGACTGCTGGATTACAATTATTTATCTTCTGTGAGCGCTGAGGACGTGATCGATTCCATCACCACTCTGTACGGGATGCCTCTGAATATAGCTCACTTTAGAAAGGTTGATTAACTTTTATTTCTTGTTTACAGGAGCTTGGAGAACAACAATATCAATAGTTTTGAAGCAACGTTTCAAGATTTGGAATACCTGTACGAAAATCAATTTGATGAGGCTGGCACTATGAATAACCTCTAACCCAGTTTCTTATTGGTTTTGCAATGTTTAGGTACCTGGGCCGAAACAGTTTGACTAGCATTCCAATTGCTATATATCGGCACTCGAAACTGAAAACTCTGTACGTAGAGTCTTACGAAATTCCTGCGGTGGATCACTCGTTTAACGATTACTTCTGACGTTGTAGAAATTTAGTGGGGAACAAATTCTCTTCCCGATATTTCACTACCGCACAAGTGACTTTTCTCCGGAATTTGGCCACATTGGGACTTTCGGAGTCGGATTTCCAGGTCGCGGTAGGGTGCGATGAATCGGAGCAGAGTCTTCTAAACGGAGTGACCGTGTGTCTTTCTGACCCAGACGCTTCGGGTTCAATTGGGGGTGAATCTGATGCGTCAGGCTCAACACAAGTCGATGGTTTAGATTCTGCAACTCCTGGATCACCCGATACAACGTTCACGCGGATGGCGCTAGGTATCGTTTACGGAGTCTCAGCCGTAGCGTTGATCGGGGTCTTTCTGTTCACAGCCATGCAGAAGAAAAAGACAAAAGCCAGAGACAGACATCCCAACATGAACGCGACCATCGAATACCCTGGAGAGCACCCTCCAACCCCTGATAGGAGTATCCGACAGCTGAAAAAAATGCACTCGAGCCAATACGCTTCAAGTGAACGTGTCAAAGGCGTGGCAAGATATTCCAGCAATGTTTCCATGGGGTTACCCACTTCTTCGTACGGAGACGACAGTCTGGACATTCCAGTTCTAGAAGCGTCCAGTATCAGTTCGAAATACGCTTCAGTTGTTTCAACAACTCACGTGTCGATCTGGAATGACTACGAGCTTCTATCGCTTCAGCTCAGTGCTGGTTCTATCAGAGATATCAAGCCACTGGGTAGTGGAGGATACGCCACCGTTTGGCTCGTACGGTACAAAAATCTCCAGCTTCTCGCCTCCAAACGCCTTCGATCGGACAAACAGTCGAAGAAAAACACGGCTGCATTCGTGGAGGAGATTAAACTGGTCGCGAATTTCGACCACCCAAATATCGTCAGGTTTATCGGAGCGGCCTGGACAGCGGAACACGATCTACAAATGATTCTCGAGTATATGGATGGAGGCGATTTACGTCGGTATTTATCGTCTCCACGGACCCCCACAGGCTGGACACACGAGAAATTCGGTGTTGCTATCAGTATCATTGAGGCGCTCTTGTACCTGCACTCGTTCGTGCCCCCGTTGCTTCATCGGGACCTCAAGTCCAAGAACGTGCTACTTTCAGCAGGTTTTAAGGCGAAACTGAGCGATTTCGGCAAGTCTCGCTTCCGTTCGGATGATAATACGATGTCAGGTGGCGTGGGGACAAGTCGGTGGCTCGCTCCTGAAGTCATTCGAGGAGATACTGACTACGACGACGCAGCGGACATCTACAGTTTCGGTGTTTTATTGACTGAATTGGACACCAACAAGATTCCATACAGCAACACACGCGGACCCAATGGCAAGGCCCTCTCAGATACGACGATAATGCACCGAGTAGCAAGTGGCAGACTGTATCCCAAGCTACGATCCTCCTGTGAACAAGCGCTGAAAGATCTCGTGGCACGGTGTATTGCTGAAGATCCGTCTAAAAGACCAACAGCGTCTGAAGTTGCACGGGAACTCCGTGAGATTCAGCAAGAAATGGCCGCTTCTCTCTCCAAGAGAGCGCCATGGACGACGGATTTTATCGGACACGGGGCGAGACGCTCGTAGTAGAGAGTGTGCGTGAGATAAAGCAGAGTGAACATTGAGTTTAAACGACGTTACGAGAGTGGAAACCCAAACTGGAATATTTATAAATTGCAATACATGTATTCCAGAAGTACAAAGTGGAGAATACACACTGCGATAGTGTTTCACGCAACGTGGCGGCTGCGCAATGACATTTACTTCGGCGAAACACAAGCGGTGACGCCAAATATCGCTAACTTGCAGGCTTCATTTCGAAGCCACTGCCATTTCCTGTTTCGGCATTCATCTGATTGGAATATTGACGGCGGAGCGCTTAATCGAGTGCTTACGCGCTTGGGGTTCGTGTCAGAACAGACTGAACTTCTTCCTAACCTCCCACGACAGCGAATGTGGACTCCGCGATGCTAGACGTAAGACACTGGTAATAGCATAGGTCTGCAAGACGTAAGTCCAGCTAAAGTTAATCAACTTTTACCTACCTACGAAACGCTGGAAAGAGTTTGCTATGTAAATTGTGAGCTCCTCTATCAGGATAGGAAAACTGTGATCGTAAAAACAATCCCACTACTGATCCAAGAACTAGGCTTTGACCTGCCGACAGAACTTCGCCCGGAACAAATACAGCGAATTTGGATTGCTTAACAGTCAACGTAGAAAATCTATTGATCTAGCCCGAGGTAGTTGTAGTCCAAACAGTAGTCCGCTAACTAGTTAATCAAATTATTTCCTTCCTATCTGGATAGGAAATTCCAAAAATTCGTGATCTGGAAACATTCCACATTTCCAACCAACCTTTTGTGGAAAAATACGGAGTACTGGGAAGAGACCTTTTGCTAACGAATTTTACGAAGACGAGGACAGCCAACGGGTAAATTGTAAATGTAAAAGTTTGGTAAAACACTTTTTGCTCACGTATGTCTTACTAAGTACGAGGTCTTTTGCAGAATCAACTCTAGGGGCGTGTTGCTCCAATTCGTCGAGAGGCTGAATGAGTTTCTTCCAGTCTCCGGTTTTTAGGCCAGGAAAGAACCGTGATCGTGATCCTTCAGTAGTGCTTGCAGTCACCACCACCCCTAGAGATGGTGGTGTTGTACTGCTAACTACCCTTCGCAACCCACCCGCTTCCAAGTGAGGAAGAATCCGCTGATAAATACTTCGCATTTGATAGTAAAGTATGAAGATATCGCGGAGCAATATGCGTGAACCGAGCTCGGGTTCCACGATGGAACAAACCATTTCGAAAAACTCCCCTGAACTTAGCCAGTGGCGATCATTATCCAGAAAATCAGCGAGACAATGCTTGTTTGCCTTCGCGAGAGCCCGACACAGATTTCGAAACTTGACAGACCCTGCTCCTAGCGCCACCGACGTTGCCACTTGAAAATCTTGGCACTTGCTCCACCAAATTGGATTGAAAAGAGCGTGTTGCAGTACTTGAACTCGACTTGTTAAAAGCGACCTTCGGTCAGGCCACTGCAACCGATTCCACTCTCGTAGTAGTTGGCGCCACCAAGCGGGTAGCATCGTTGCCCTCCATCTTGATGGTCTAGGGGGGTCCTGAAACAAGAACTCACTTGTCAAGTGATTAAAACTTTACCTCGCCCAGAACGTCCAATTTGGATTCCTCGAACAAGGTGATCAAGTAGCTTCAAGAGATTTCAAGTTTTGATACCTTAAGTCTTAGTCTTAGTTAGCAAAACGAGAAGTCCTAAAACGGTTAATCAACTAATTTCTTCTTGTCAAGTGATTTCTCATAATTATTATGAAGAAAATAAAGAACCAAAGCCCTTTATTTTCTTCATAATATACCTTTTGGTCCCCAACAAAAGATCCTTATCACAGAGTCCCCAGCGCCAGAATCGACCCTCCTGCGCGGCCGTCTACCACATCTCTACCCTTGCCCTATTGATTTTACTATGATCTCCCCCCCGGCTTGGTCTTCGGGTGCGCACACGTCTTCATTCCGCAGTCGAACGTCGCTCCCAGCTTCTTCGCCTGGCCAGTCGTGAATTCCTGCAGTCGCCCTCCACATGGGCGTGTTCTCCGAAGGTAGCGGGTAATTCTAATTCGACCACTGGCACGAAATGGTGGTGTCCTCGCTCAACTAGAAGCCTCCGAACTTGCCCTCGCACTTCAACGTGTCGACTGCTTTAGATGTTTGGATTGCACGCGTAGGTGAGAGACTTCGTCTTGCGGAACGAGCAGGCTTCGACATGACCGGGTAGCAAGGCTACTCTCACGTGCAGTACCTGCTCGAGACCAACGACATGGGCATGGACGTGGACGGCTAAACGTGGACGAGATTGGACTTGAATGAGGCCACTTACGACAGCAGCGTTGGCCGCGTCGAACTTGTACAGCAACGGCGGGCTGTGGGTGGAAGCGCAGCCAAGAGCATCAGCGAAGGCGCAGGTGGAGGGAGTGGAGCTCTTGGACTTGCTCTTGGTCGGTGAAGCGTTCCTCGAAGGGGCCAGGAGGCAGAGTGACGCCGCTGGGGAGAAGCGTTCTTCGTAGTCTTGGGGGCTTGGATGCGGGAGGAGATACGTTGGCCGAAGTATTTAGGGTGGCCGAGGTACCGATTGTATCGGTTCTCAAATCTGTTTGCTGGTGCGTCATCTTATTATAGGGGCTTTTATTTTTCTGAGGCCTCTTTTTGTTTTGCTGGGGCATCATGGTGTTTGCTGGGATTCCCATCTCATGTTTGTTGGCACCCCGGTCTCCTCGTGAATCGAGGGATACTTAGTACAGTACTACCGGAAGTACCTATTTCCAAGCAAGCCTATCCCAGCCTTCGCGGAGCCCTACCGTAGTGGCTACATAGGGCCTACATGCATAGTCTTTACAACAACGTGATCGCAAGAGGCGATAGGTATAATACATGGACTGTACAAGGAGTTGAAGTTGATTATTCTGGCATGAATAATCAGCGACATTTGCTACTGTGTGCACTAAAAAAAGACTCAAGAGAATCATTTGCAATTTGCAAACGACTCAATCAGACTTTGAGTCTCAAACTTTTTTGAGGCTCGATGAGTCTAATTGTGTCGTTCGCAGTCCTACGAGGGGCTTGGCAAAATGTAAAGGCAAAAGCTTGAGTCAAGAGTCTTTGAGAGCGGGTCTCTTATCATAAGAGTCTTATGTCAAGGACTCGTGAATGATTACACTGTGAAAGATAATCACAATGGATCATATGGCAAGAGTCCTCATAGCCACCGTGACTGTGAAAGATACCTAAACACATTGCATCATATTTCGAGATCTGTCCGGCTCTTGTGCACCCAGCCTTGCACGAGATCGCCCTAACGTTATGATTCAACCACCAACAAGCCGGGAGGATGAAAGCTTGCCAGCTACGGATTAAGCCCACTTTGCAATTTGCTTCTCCCAAGTACCAACCCCCTCTCCAAGACCTTTCCAAGACACCATGCGTCTGAGCTGCATTCTCCTCGTGGTGGCTGCTGCCTTCGTTGCGACCCTGGACGCCACGGCGGCGAGTGACGTCGCGCTCTCCGAGCCGAACATGATGAACGCCGTGGACTCGATGCCCGCTGTTGAGAGCACCGGCCGGTTCCTGAGGGCCGGCAAGGAGGACAAGTATGAAGAGGATGAGCTCGACGACGAGGAAGACGAAGATGACGTCCAGGAGGACCGCATGTTCAGTTGGCTCTCGGGCCAGGCCAACGCTATCAACGCGATGCGGAAGGTTCTGAGCTCTAAGTCCGACGATATGGCTGAAGCTGTCATGGCGCTGTCTAAAAAAGAAGTGGACAACATGTTCGAGCACGGCCAGTCAGCGCTGGCCAAGGTCATTCCTGGCTACCGCTCGGACTTGACCCCGAACCAGTTCGGTACCTTGGTGCAAGCGTCGAGCCTGAGCCCCCACGAGCAGCAGATGCTCATCCTCGGTTACTCGCAATACATGAAGTTAAACAACCTCTTTTAATAGGTTTGACACTACACTTGAGCGAGTCCTGAGTACCAGTAGACTGGTAGGCGCTTCGGAAGACTTAATCTACGATAATACATCGAGTCATTTCCACTTTCTTGATAAATCTCCACTGTGTAGGATACTTGCATCACTGTGTATCACGTCCCGACGTAGTATTTTATTGCACTCGGGTGCATTAATACTATTGATTCAATAGCGCTTCACTCCATGAGATCCAAGTCTCTCTCGTCCACCGGGATCTTATCCATGGTCGTCTCGTTCAGTCTACCAGCTAGATCAGCAATACACTTCGGAATCCCCTTTGTGGCTCGCAGTGCTGGGTGCGAAGCTATCAGCTCCAGTTTGTCTGTTGAGTTCGAGGCGCGCGAGTGCTTCAGTTCTTCGACGCGAATCGGACGGCTCATGAGACTCACCAGCATCATCGTCGCGCTCTTCATATCAAACTTGGACAGCGTGTACAACCGCTCACCGTGGCCGCTAACAGCGCCGTCTGTACAGATGGACGTCCGCGCTGTCAACACAATCTTGAGAGACGCGTTGTTCGTCAGTACATCCGACAGGAAAGCTCGGAACCGGTCACGCCGAGCGTCACTTCGTAGCAGATAGTCGCAGCCATCCATAACCATGAGCATTTGCTGGCCGTTAAATTCGATTCGAGCTTTGTGCAGCTTCAGGTGATCCGACACCATCGTCTCTAACCGACTGAGTACACGGCATCTGCCATTCGCGATATTGATGTTTCGCCGCATCATTCCCACGTGCTCATCCATCTCGTCTTGGGCAAGTTTGGCAACCGAAAAGATGCGAACGCCACCCTCGGACGTGATACGCGGCCCCACGTAATTTGCCACTGCGTGGGCCACTGCTGTTTTGCCAATACCTTCCTCTCCACAGATCGTCACGAGGCGAGTGATACGGGACTGCGTCATCATAAGTGCCAGACAGATCTTGTACACTTCAACGGAACGGTTGCAAAACCCTTGGCACATGGCTGGTAAATCGTCGAACCAGAGTTTCGGGTATCGCTGCTTCTTCATAGGCTCGAGGTTGATCGTGTTCGAAGACTCCACTGCTGCGAGGGGGAAGATAATCTCCGAGTGATCGCCATCTTCAGGAAGCAGCATGAACTTTTCAGCAACAGCCATGGGTCCTCGGATGTTCGGGGACTTGGCGACAGATTGCTGGGCGATAGTGAAGCTTGCCCCCACTGATTTACCGGTTGCAAGCGCCAGATAAAATGCGCGCGTGAATTCGATCGCCGCATAATCTTCGATCTTCTGGTTCGTACGTACACCAATGACGTGAGGAATGCCACACGAGACGAAAGCAAACGCAAGAGGGGCTGACGAGCAAGCAGACACGAACACCAGACGCAGCGTTGACTCGCCTCCTCCGCCGCCTGCAGAGAAAAGTTCCTGGAGTCCCTTGTGCGGGATCGGATGCACGAGCCCCATCCCATCTTCAAAGTATAGATGATTCTCGTCCCCGTGTCCAGAGAAATGAAGCGCCCGGCAGCCTAAAGTAACCATAGCCCGAAACGTATCTGTGTTGGCGAACTTGGCCACCACACTGATTTGCCGGGGGCACTGGTATATCCTTGACAAAGTCCCAGGACCGTTGTTTCCAGACACACCGTTGCCTGTAGCAGGCCGCTTGGCAAACTTGGAGGCTTCTATGAGGCTCTTCTGTAAAATGGAGTACTCGCGCTTCACATCCAGTTCAGCGATGGGATGGTACTTGCCATGAATATCTTTCCCCACCAGAGGCGCCGAGAAGAGTACTCCTAGTGTGTACTCCTGGAAGTTCGGTCCCTGTTGAGATTTATCTTGCGAGTCAGCTAAAACCGCTGTCCGGTTTCCTTTCGTCCCTTCCTGTGCACCCCGAACATGCGGGTCTTCCACCACATACCCCAGTAGCACGTTTCCGTGTCGTGTCGATAATAGCGTGATTTTCTGTCCATCCGCCAGCTTGTACCTCCTGTTCTTCTGCACCTGCACGCCGTCGATCCTAATTCCGTTCGTGCTTTTATCCGTAATAAAGACTGCATGACGATGGGTTTCCGGGTCCAGCGCTGTTTCAATGACACAGTGCGTTCTGCTCAACTTGACTGGATCCACCTGTGACGTCTTGGTATTGAAGATATCCTTATACTGATCTCTCCCGAGTGTTACTCTGGGCGTCAGCATCTCCATCTCAATCCTGTAAAGGCCAATCTTCTCCAGAGCGTTCTTCTGGAAGGCCGTCACCGCTCTATCCACTTCTGGATGCAGCACGAGCCTCATAAGACACAGGGATGGGCTGTCTTCAAGTGTCTGCGTGCACTCCTGCGTATTCTGCTGAGAAATGCTCATCGCTTCCATCAGGTTCTGCGAGTCTTCTCTCATGGCTTCAAACTGCTCCTCTCGCACTTTCGTGTCCCTCCCTAAACTGCTGCAGGTCGTAACTCCGTTGTCTGCCATCCCACCGATCGCCACCGTCTCTGCCAACGCGTATGGGGCCGTTCTGGAGCGTTTATTAGGCAAACCGAAGTCCGGCTCCTGCTCCGGGTCTCGAGCGCTACGGACACCCCAAGACGACGACAGAGTCGACCCAGACGCGACGGAGGAGAAGCTGCTGCCCATCCTCGAGCCGGAAGAGTCCGCTGTGAACATCTGCAGCACAGAAGGCGAACTGGAGGCCGCTCGAAGCGCTGGAGAGCCCAGAGCTCCTGGAGGAGCGCGAGTGACGGCGGGCGAGAGCCCTCCCAGGGCGTCCACGCGCCTCTTCCTGTTTCCATTGATATCGTCCACGAAGGGCCGCAGCGGCGAGGAGTAGACGTTGTCCGCCATGAAGCGAAGGTGGCCGTTGAGTGCGGAATGCGGAATGCGGTTTCCGTTGGTTAGATTTGAGCCTATGTACTGAATGGGTCAGGCACTTTTTTTTTGGGTTATAATCTATTTTTAACCAATCATAACTTTTTTAAAGTGGTCCCAAATTTGGCTGAGTCGGGGGAGCATCGAAGCTGGGAATTAAGTGTAAATTGGACCTTTATTATAGCCAATTAGCACTTTCTAAGAACCCTTGAGACGGACCTGGATGTCCCGTCTCAAGGTAAATTTTCATTGGAGGAACTGACGCCGAATGGGAACGCAGGATTGGAGGAAAAACAAGTTGCACTTGACCATACTTTTTGCAAGTACTGTGATCTTGAAGTGGACTTCAACTTAATATGCCGGACCTTAAAGCATTTACTAGGAGCTACCAACCTCAAGCATCTAGATCCATGCAAAACTGCTTTATTGAGCCTTTAGGACAGGTACAAACTGCTAGCAAACACCACGTCACGCTTGATCGCTTCGGACGCGACTTCCATCTTCCGGTGCAGCTGCGGATCACCAATAACTCGAGCAGCGTTGCGTACTTCATTGCAAACTTCATCCAGTCTGGTGATACAGCGAACGATCGAGCCTTCCTGCACGTCTGTCAGCTCGCACAGCTGCTTGAATGGCATTCCGCGTGCCCATTCGTACACAACCTCCATCAATCCGAAGTTCAGAGCGCCCTTGCAATACACCGTCGGGTCAATTTCAAGATGCTGCTCGAGCTGGATGAGACCGAGGGATTCGGCAATGTTCCTGACAACCTCGCGAGTGGTTTCCAACGTAGGAGTGAGCCTAGGCTCGGACTGGGACTTCTCTTGGAAGATGAGAGCAGAAAGCACCGCCACGATCTCCTCCGGCTCGAGGTTGGCCAGCACATTCTCGAAGATCATCTCGGTCAGCACCAGTTCTTCGCACGTATTGATCTCGCAAGCTACACGCCCCTTAACCTGCACGACACCGTCTTCCGAAATGTATCCAAGTCGCTTCAGAACGTTCAGGCGCTGCTGAAAGTCGGGGAAGAGCGACAGTGAATCGTTCGACAGCTCACGAGTCATGCGGCCCAAATACGCCTCCAGTTTGAAGATTTTCTCGACTTTACCCATGACACGGGAGACGGACGGCGAGTCGGTTGCGCACGGGTGGCTGAGCACCATCGACTGCATCTGCTGCCACTGATTGTAGCCTGTCGCGACCTCCAGGTCGTTGACTTTGAGCTCGCCTAGTAAATCCACGTAAGTAATCTGTGCGGCTTCCTTCTCGAGTTGAGCTAAGAACTCGATGCTAGTGGCGATTTCTTTCTTCGAAGAAGAGACCACAAGCGTCTTCATATTCACAGACGAAGCGACAACGGACGTCACAATTTCGACACAGCTCTCGGGAACTTCCAGAACAGCGTACTTCCTTCCTAGCAGTGAAGCAGTCGAGGGCGCAGTAAGCTCGGTACTTTCGTGGTTATCGGATTTCCCCTTCTTGCCCATCCGCCCAAACATTCGATCATCATCGTCATCCTTCTTACTACGCAGCATACGTCCACCGCCCATTAGAGAGTGAGGACTCTTCTTGGAGTCCTGAGTTTCCACCCTTGGAGGCTCATAGTCATCGGGGCAGAGGGTGAGCACCATAATGGACTTAAATACGCCTGCGTCGGAGCCACTTGTGCTCTGAATCTCGGTTTCAAACGAGATCTTGGACCGAGTTATTCCACCTTCGTCCACCCTGGCAGAAGTCGTACGGACCACCAAGGCCAACTGATCCGAGGACAATCCCTTCACGTTAAGAACGACAATACGCCCAGGCGCAATCGCAGCCTTGGCAGCTTGGATGTTGTTTGTGAGCAGCCACTTGGTCAACTTCTTCTCCAGTTCACGCTTCTCACGCTTCAGTTTGTAAAACTCCTGCATCTGCACGAGCTCGCCACTCGCCTCAAGGTGCGGGTAATCCTCGACAAGCGAGCGCTCGAGCTGCTGAAGCAACGTCTTGCCCTTCTGGATCAACTTAGGAATGTTCTTGGAGGCAAGGGCCTTCTGCGTGTGAAATTCCGAGAAGGAACGCTTCATCATGTCTTCCACCGTGAGCACTTCCACTCGTAAGAGGTTTAGAATCATGTTGTAGGTCAGGCGGAACTGACTGGACAGCGACGTCGCCTTCCCAGCCAGCATCGTCCTCAATGAGGTCGGTTCGGGGACGTCGTTCCAGCACGCAATGATGACGGTACCAACCGAGTCCAGACCACGTCGACCAGCGCGTCCAGCCATTTGCGTGTATTCGCCTGGCAGAAGATCACGGAAATTCTTGCCATCGTGCTTCCGGATGCCGTTAAACACAACCGTTCGAGCAGGCATGTTCACTCCCATCGCAAATGTCTCGGTAGAGAACAACACCTTGACAAGACCACGACCGAACAGAATTTCAACCATTTCCTTGAGAATCGGAAGCAGACCGCCATGGTGAACACCAATGCCACGCTTCAGCATCTCCTTCATTGCGAGCACCTGAGGCAACTCTCGGTCTGACCCCTGCAATCGCTGCACGCTTGCCTCAAGGAACAGGTGAATCTCTGACCGCTCTGAGGGAGAACTCAAATCGAGTTTGGACAGCTTATTAGCGCTCTCCTCACACAGACGCTTACTGAAGGCAAACACAACCACCGGCAGCAGCGTCTTGTCCTTTAGAATATTGATCAGCTTGGTCCATTCGCCCTGGTCACCTCCGGACGTACGAATACTACGAGCATTCGCACTGCTGCCACCTCCGCGAGGAACAGCGCGACCTCCACGGCCACTAGCCTTGGCCGCGGGGGCGAGCTTCGCCTTGGCTGCACCGTGGGCGTTTGGCAGGTAGCCAGTTGTGGCATCAAACAGCTTGAACAGCTCCTTTCCGGCATACAGGAAGTGCTGGAGCGGTACTGGGCGCTTGTAAGTAGAGATAACGTGAATCTTCTGCTTCTTCGTGCGGCCAATCCAGTCTGAGAACTCCAAGTGATTCGGCGTTGTTGCTGAGAGGAAAACCATGCCGATATGTTCTGGAAGCATGATGATGACTTCTTCCCACACCACGCCACGTTCACTGTCGTTGATGTAGTGAATTTCATCAAAGATCACCCACTCGATATCTCGAATTATGTCAGCGCCACGATACAGCATGGAACGCAGAATTTCGGTCGTCATGACAAGACAGCTAGCATCCGGGTTGATGCTCACATCGCCAGTAATGAGTCCAACATTGTCCGGGCCGAACTTGGTGCGAAAGTCTCGGTATTTCTGGTTGGAAAGAGCCTTAATAGGCGACGTGTAAATGGTGCGAGTCATGTGCTTCTGTGACATAGCGATGGCATACTCTGCAATCACAGTCTTACCAGCCGACGTATGAGCTGCAACGAACACGCATTCGTGGCGCTCCAAGTGAATAACACACTCTTTCTGGAACACATCCAGTTCGAAATCGTACTTCATGGCCATCTCCGGCACCTTCTCGTGGAAGTTGCGTACGTCGACGCTCGCCATGCTTGCCCACTCCGAGGATGAGCTCGTTTTCTTCTGTAGAGTAAGTGTATTGGACTCAGAGGCAGAGCGCAGGATCGACTCTAACTCTTTCTCCGGGTCTTCGCTGCTATCGTCATCAGTTGAAGCCGCTTCCAACCCAGATGCAGCCTTCTCAACAGTAACAGCATCCGATCCATCCTCTGCATCTCCATTCTGACTGGATTTCTGTTCGTCGTCCTCCATTGAAAACCCAAGCTCCATCAGCTCTCCATCATCTTCCATTTCACGCAGAAGCTGGTCCAGTCCAACCGTCGTATTTTCGTCATTTTGCCTCATTGCATTGACTGCCTTCTCGTCCAATACAGCACTGCGGATAGCCGCCACGTGATCCTTGTCCGCTACCGCTTCAATGTAAGGTTTGAGCAGATTCTTCGGGTTTACTCCAACATCCCCCACTTCTTCAACCGCCTGCACCTGCTTACTCTCGATTTTCTTGACATCTTCCGCTGTCAAGCAGCCGTTAATGCCTGGTACATCGAACACCAGTTTCTCCAGCAACGAGTCATCCAGCTCTTCTTCCCCCAGTACCAGCAGGTTCCTCTGTTGCTCCTCCTGCTTCAACAAGAGCTTTTGCATGGGCGTAAGCTGCTCTTCTTCACTCCTTTCCGTCTCCAGTGCTGCCAGTGAGTCACCTCCAGGGCTGAAAGGCTTGTTACTCATCTTCCCTCGGGCGTACTCGTCCTGCTTGGTCAATGCACTGCTAAAGCCAGCATCAGCTCCCGTTCTGGAAACGTCTACAGCTCGAAATTCGTACTGGATCTTCAGAGGGTCTTTTACTATAGATTTCCTCATAGGGACGAGCTCCTGGCGAGGCGCGGACATCGGTAGCTGAGCTAAAAGGCGACTCTGGGGCACCGTAACCCTGGGGTTACACTCCCCCCAGCCGCGAGGAAACGCGTCCAGACGCTCTAGAGCAAACAACGGGTGAGCTGTCGCCTCTAATTCCTTCTGCACTGTCGAGCGGTCAGCATATGGCGACGTGAAGTGTCCTCGAGGCAGCGCGAAAGGAGATTTAGCAGTACGCTGGGGCGAAGTTTCGGGAACGATGACAACAGCCTCAGGGGCCAGAGAGGACACCGAGAGCACAGAGAATTTGTCCAGAGCTGCATTAGATGACGGAGTAGATGCTGCTGAACTGTGGGAGGATGAAGCCTCTTGGTTCAGCCGAGAGAGATCCTCCAGTAAGCGATCCACGGCCGCCATGATGCAGGGTGTATCTCGTAAAATATGTAGACTAAATTTTAGTCCAGTATAGGTCGAATCACGCTGATTGGCTGGACTTTGGACAGCGACGGGGCATGGTATTTAGTCCCATTTAGTCCGTTTGACTTGATGCTTGTATGCGAAGGAATTGTGATTTCGTCCAGAAAGGTAAGTTACAAAGTCGGGACAGAAGTACTATAGTAGTGATACGAAATAAAGCTACTCCAAAAATAATATGTTGATTAGTAGGGTTTCTTTAGTATGAATACTATAATATACTGTCCTATTACTATTCCAACACTCATTGACAATAGTTAAACACTGTCCTATTGTAGTCGAGGGGGAAGATGACAGCGGCGGATGAGGCGGAGGATCTGGCGCTACGCTGCTGCGTATGCGGCACGTCGGCCGAGGACGACAGCAATTACCTCAACACCAAGATGAAGATGCTGATCTCCAAGTGCGGCCATCGATTGTACGTGCTCTACGGCTTCCTTGCTAGTAGAAGTGTGTGACCTCATCGTGTACCTCCCAATTGGAATATTGCACATTTCTAGCTGTGATCACTGTATCAAGCGTGAGTTCCAGCACCAGCGCGAGATCACTTGTCCTGCGTGCCAGAAGCCCGTCAAGAAGTCACAGTTGCAGGACAAAACCATCGAGGAGCTAAACTTCGCCAAGGAGACGTCCGTGCGCAAGAAAGTGACGAAGGAGTGCGGAAATGCTACTATTCCTATTGAAAGGTGATCGTGAATTACTGTACTAAATCATGTTCTTGGTGTTGCTGCTAGTTATAATAAAACGGAGGACGACTTCGACACGCTGGACGAGTACAATGACTACCTCGAAATGCTCGAAAACCTCAGTACGGGACGCTTTTGCGGTGTGTTAGATGAACTTCAGCAGTACTGACAAGGTTTTGATGCAGTATTTGACCTGGTGTACGGAGACGACGCTGAGAAGGCTGCAGCCCAAAAGCAGTGGAAGCAGTACCGACAGGAGAACGCCATTGTGATTGCTACAAACGATGCTAAGAAGGCAGATGAGGAGCGACGCATTGCGCAGCTGATCGCAGAGCAGCAGAGACTGGCGGAGGAAAGGCGTCAGCTGCAGCAGAAAGAGGACTCGCAGTTCGAGGCAGATTTGGAACGCCAGAAGGCGCAGCTTATGGAGGTGGCACTAGGAGAACGCGATGAGAGTGACGTCTCCAAGTTGCGTGCTACTACCACAGCTATCCCGATCGACCAGGCTGTCACGGCGGAGATGGAGGCGGCTATGATGGGTTTCCAACCTGGTGTGATTGGTGGGCCACAGCCTGTTCCGGTTCCTGGAGGCAAACGCGGGCCGAACTTTGGTGTCAATGAGTCAAAGAAGTTGCGTCGTCAGCAGCAGCTTGCAGGTGGCTACGATCCAGACTTGCACTTTAAACGCAACCGCACGGAGGCCTGGTGTGGTATCTACTTCCACCCCATTGATAGACAGAGCGAGCCGATGGAAATCTGCTAGCTTCTTCGCCAATTGGCCACACGGTATGCAAGAAGATACTTGTCGGACTCGGATTTTTCCGATGGATATTTTTTTTTATGTTTTGGCATTTTCAGGGAAGTCGAAAGTACCTCTCAACTGTAGTGCTTTAGGCTAAAGATTAGCCTCACTCACATATTGTGAGCGAGATACTTCGTGTAACCCACCGTCAGCACATCCTGCGCATCGTCTGACAGTCCGGCGGATTTCATCGCGGCAACGAAGTCGTCCAGACCCATGCCCGAATGAAACCCTGGGATGATGTTCGCCACCTGAGACTTGCCTTGGTTGAAGAGAGCGTTCACATCACTTTTACCCAGTTTCGCGACAGCCTCAAGCAGGTCATCACCCGACTTTCCCGCGAGCCTCGCCGCCACCAAAGCAGCTCTAGCCTTATCAGCCAAGGCCTCAAGCCCCCTCTCTTCTTCTTCTTCTTCTTCATCATCATCATCGTCTTCGTCATCTTCTTCATCGTAGACGGAGTCATTGTCTTCCTTACGTCCCCTCAGGAATCGACGGTTTTTTCCGATGCTCTCGTGAACGTTGGCCGGAGTCGCGGCATGCACAATACTCGCATCACTAGCTGCTGCAGTAGAATCCAGGACCGCGACAAAGGCGGCTGCTACGACGAGAAGAATCAAGCTTAGACGCATGGTGACTTGGGAGGAGGTTGTTACTTGGGAAGCAAATGGAAAGTGAGTGTATGGATCAATCGCTCTGTAGTCGGCATGTTCGGTTCGAGAAAGCGAGGTTTATTAGTTGATGCTGAGTACCGATACACTAAAGGCGGACAGGTTCGATCGTTAGTGTAGCATGCTGGAGATTGCGAAAATAGGATCCAGCATCCAATCACATGATGAAATTCCCATTGTAAAAAAACCGTGATCATGGGGGTCCCATTGTGAAAAGTTAGTTGATTATGCTGGAATGAATAATCAGCGACGTTTTTTACTGTGAAACAAGAGTCTTTGTCTAAGACAAATTGTCATTGCTATCCAACTTGGCGTTGATGGGGCATTAGTTGTTGAAATTCTTCGACAACTTGGTTTCGATACACCTACAGCTCAAACTCTACCTCTCCCAGAACGTCCAATATGGATTCTTCGAACATAGTGATGAAGTACATGTAGCTTCAAGTTATGATGCCATAAGTCTTAGTTAGCAAAACGAGAAGCCCTAAAACGGTTATTCAACTAATTTCTTTATATCCTACATGTACCCCCCGCCAAGTAATGCAATACACCGCGCCGCCGCATAGGCGACGTCGCCCTACATGAAAGTGGTAAGCAAAACAATAATACACCTCACCATTATTATTATTATTACTTAAGTAACTTAAGTATTAGGCGACGTCGCCCTTCCCCATTATTACCCCTCAAAGCGTGAGGAGTTGATGCGTTGTCTATTTTTTTGTTGTGTGAGGTATATTGTGTTACTCTTCCTAGAAAACTAGAAATGAACTCGAATATCCATTCCGGGCTAGCCTGTCAGTCTTGCCCGGTTCTCTTCTCCAGGCCGCTCATGCCGGCCTCTTCATGATGCGTTGTCTACCACTTACGTTTGTCAAAATTGACTGGCAACCTGCTCAAAAAGTTATTTCTCATCTTTTTAAGCAGGTTGCCAGTCAATTTTACGATTCGTAGGATATCAAAGACAGTTTGTCGTAGACAAGTAATCAACTGACTGGTGTACATGTATCGACTCTTGCTCAAACAATTTACGTTTTGCCTCATGAAGAAAACCTACGAATGAGGTTTCCTATAATAGATCACACACAAAAATCGCAGGCTAAAGAAACGATGCCACTTATCAAAAGTCGTCTCCAGCGTCATGCGTACCTCCAGCAACCTAGAGAGCCTAGACACGATGTACGCCTACAAGATTCTCAATCCCGACTTCCTAACCTCATTATTTTCCAATATACAGTAGTAATGCCCAAGTTCCTCTTGATACAGAGTCGCCAATAGAAATCCCACTGAAACGCTCACGCACCCTCACCAGCAGCACTGATGTCGCCTGCGAGACCGCCACAAAGTTGCGCATTAACGTCGACAAGCGGCGAAAGGGATTTTTAAGTCCTCATCGATTATCCGGTAAAAATTTTGGTTTTGTAATATCGAGGCAGTAGTTCTGTATACTTAAATTATTATTTTTGCTATCCAGGAGCGTTCCGGCTGAATGCGGAATTGTCTCTACGAGTTTCGTTCGCAGTGGTGCTTTCTTCTATAATTCAGACCCGCGATGAAGCTTACGACCCTACCAAAGCCTACGATAAGAAGTGGGTGTTCTTTCCTGACTGGTACTACCTCGGAGGCTTAAGCTACTGCGCAATTATGGTGATCTTTTCGATGGCGTACAACGTTGGGGGTACCCTCCGTGAAGTTTGTCAAGGGTTTTCGGGTGTCGGCGTGGCGCTTTTGTACAATTATGTGCTGTTCGCTTTCATTCAAGTGGAACGTTTCGACAGTAAAGCCGAGGACCCGTACACAAACTACTACAGGATCGATAAAGCCTTCAACTCAAGCGCGTACTGGATCAACATACCGAATCTGTACGCAACTTTACCGTGGATTGTTGTTTTTACCGTCGTTGTGATGGTATTACCGTTCCAAACGAACACCCGGAAGTACGCTGTCGGTACAAACGCCTACTTCAGTGAGTAGATCACCTAGTGGAGGGTACTTGTAGAGTTCTACTGACTCATGCTAACCTTGGTCGTATGTAGCTCTAACGATCATCAACCCTGCGAATCCTCTCAGTTCTGGCCAGCTAAAACGTGTAGACGACGAGCTTTTCGACACCAGCAACATCTTGCACAATCTGCGGGTATTTGCTATTGTCGGTGTTGTTGGTGCGCTGATATCAGTGGTGACCATGTGCTTCCCATACCCGATATTGTAAGCCTGCGCTTCTTGTATTGTGGGGGTAGTACATGTATGTGTATATAACGCTTCTGTACGTGTCAGTGCTATTACGCGACTACGTGAAGATTCGAAAAAATCGGCTGCGGAATTATTGGAACTGTTGAATATTATCATGGATTCCTACTGCTTCAAGAACAAAAATGTGGAAAATATGGAGTTTCTGAAATTGCGGCTCAAACGCAAACTTGATGACGCCGAAGCACGGTACCGGCGTATGGTATCGCTATTGGAGGACGCGTGGTGGGAGCAGTGCTTCGGCCTTCATTATCCTCTGCATTTCAACCGTGTAATGAGCCGCACGTACATCAAACTAGTGGGATCGCTAATCGCAGATGTACGCACACTGAGTTACGCTGTGCGGCTCGAGAAGTATGGACGTCTGCATATGACGTACATGGCGGTACTGAAACGAGAGATTTACATCATCCAAACACGCTCGAATGACCTGCTGAACGAAATTTCGCACGAAGTTCATGCTCTTTCCCCTCGTAAGTACTGGTACCTATTGAACTACTAAAAACTCATACTTCGAAGTATATTTCACTGATAAAATGTATGTTACCGGACAGATCTCGATCTGAAGACGCTCGGCGCTTTAGAAAACCAAGTGGAAATGGCCTTGTACAAGTTTCGTAAGATCCAGAACCGCACTCTGCGGAAAGGCGAGGTGACTCCGGAGGAAGTGGCAGGGAATACGCCCCTGAATCTCTTCCTGTTCTCACTCAACTCCTTCTGCAGTACGCTTCTTAACTTCCAGCAGTCACACAACAGTCGGAAATACGACGACGGACACCGCACGAGGTCGTTTGTGAGGAAATCGTTGAAAAAAATCGTCGATCCAGTTTACTACTCGAACCCGTCGATGTGGATCAACGCTCTCAAGATTACAGTGGCAATTGTAGCCGGGGTAGCATTCAGTGTGGGTATCTACGGCTTCAGCGCTTCCGTTCCGTCCACTATCGCGTACATCATGTGCGAAACTATTGGGAGTTCGTTCCGAACCACCGTGAACCGAGTGGGAGGCGTAGTCGCAGGAAGCATCGTACCGTCCGTGTTCAAGTTCTTTTTCGTGAATATTTGCGAGCCAGAAGTGCTGGGTATTGTACTATCGGACATTGTGATGTTTATATGGGTTGGGATGTGTATGTACGTCTTCTTTGGACGTGGTTACGGCGCCTACGCCGGTATGGTCGCAGCCTTTGTAGCTTCAGACACGCTACTGCGTCAAACCGATATCTGTTACCCTAACGGGTCCGACAGCTCCGGATCTATTGCAATCGCGTCGTACTCGAGTCTTGCCCAGACTTCGGTCGCTGTGGTCATTTTCATCTCGGTGGAAACGTTTATTTTCCCGAAAAGTGCAATTTCTATGCTCCGTCGTAGTATTTTGGATACCCTCAAACTTCACCAAAAAGCGTTCGATGCTCTGTTTGGGCACCACCTTTCGAGCTCTGTTGCAATGGATGAAGATAGTATGGCTGAAGTCCGACGGATGTTGGTAGTGGAGATACCGAATAAACTGGAAAAGCAGCGCCAGTTACTGGTAGAAGCGATGGTAGAGCCTTTACTATGGAGACCCCACTTCTCAGCGGAGAAATACAGGCGGGTATTAGAGATTTCCCACGGTCTACTGAACAACAACTACTTACTCTTTAAACTTCTACGCTGGTTCCACTTCCGAGTGACTCAAAACCGCGTGAAACTTCATGCCGGGGACATTCGGGACGATATCGACGGTACTGGAATTGATGATGACGTGGATAGTCATACTAAGTGGAAGGTATCGACCACGCACTTACAGTCCTTAATCCGCGATAACTTTGAGACGATGGAGATGATCTTCTGCGATGCTTTTTGCTACTCAGATCCAGACCAAACGGCAGTTTTCATGCAAATGAAGGAAGCCTTTCGCCTGGCGGATAAAGACTGCAGTGGGGAGTTAAATGCAGATGATGTGGCGGTCATGCTTGGGGCTATATTCGCTCAGTCTGGGGCTGTGAGGGAAGAGCAGATCAGAAAATACGTACAGGAGTTCATGGATGTCGTGGGGAAACCTGGTCGTACTACGGTGTCCTTCGAGGACTTCATGGATGCTATTGAACATGGACTCAAGCTCGAGGTGGAAGTCTATCGGCGAGTGAAACCAAAGACGTTAGCGCTACAGTGTGGAACTCTACCGAAGAAGATTGAGGAAAATCTACCGGAGAAGACCGACGAGTCCAGGCTGGCAACTATACTTGAAACGGCTATTGGTGATCTACCACAAGAGAAAGAGCGTCATGGAACGAGCATCTTCACATCGGAGAATGCGTCGGTCTTCATTAGACGCGAGTACGACGTCCTGAACATTGAGGACTTCACTACATCGGAAGTTGTCGGGCACATGAAAGCAGCTTATGCGGAGTGGCTCTTGGCAGACAATCGATTCGAGCGCACGTCGATGGAAGAGCAACTTCTGCTGAACTGCCTGGTAAGTGGGGCTGAGAGCGTGGCGAAGAGTCTATCAGCACTAGAAGAAATTGCAATGACTTCGTAAAGAAGACAAACATAAATAATATTTTTTTTTTTCCTTGATCCAAGTTGAAGTGCTGGTTTAGTCCACATGCGGATGAGTCCTAATCCTGCGTGTCTTTGTTTCCACCAATCGATTGCGGTGAGACTGTATTTTCTTCCAATCATATCTATTTTCGCTCAAG
The DNA here is from genome assembly GCA_030027945.1 of Phytophthora plurivora. Lineage (NCBI taxonomy): Eukaryota > Oomycota > Peronosporomycetes > Peronosporales > Peronosporaceae > Phytophthora > Phytophthora plurivora. The sequence goes on from CP125258.1 coordinate 447,651, forward strand.
AAGTCAAAAGTCAGCCCCGCTTTTGCTTTTGTCTCATTCTTGAATTCACTTCAAGCTTAACAATCCAAATCTCAAGTGTGCACACGTCGCAGAAAATCTCCAAACCAAATATCATGGTAGCCTGGGCAGACCGCTTCGACCTGGAGAAACAAGTGACGTTCTACCTGTCGTACCACGACAACAAGATCAACCAGTACATCCACTTCGCCTGCATCTGGCAGATCTTCATCTCGGCGCTCTGTATGTTCGCGTCACTCGAGCCCTTTGCCGAGCCGCCGAGTATCGTATCCTCGCTTCCTTATGGCCAATACATGCTGCTGAATCCGTCCTGCATCTTGGCTGGCGTCTACATGGTCTGGTACATCCAACTGGACCGCATCGCGGGCTCGCTTGGAGCTGCTCTGGTCTTCATTTGCTATCTATTCGCCAATTTCTTCGTGCAAGTGTACGCGCCCAACAACTTCGAGCGTCCGGGTTGGCAGATTGCGCTGGCTGTGCACTGTTTCGCGTGGATCATGCAGTTCATTGGCCACGGAGTGTTCGAGCGTCGCAAACCGGCGCTGTTCGATAGTCTGGACCAAGCACTGGTCACGGCGCCCATGTTCGTTCTACTGGAGGCTCTGTTCGCGTTCGGATACCGTCCGGAACTGTACAAGCGAGTGACGGCGGCGGCCAAGGCCAATATCAAGGCGTTCCGAGCCACGGGCAAGACGCTGTGAGGGAGTCAAGCTGGATGTGTATGTAGTAGGCTAACTTGTACTTCGAAGTACAGTAGACCGCATGTATCACTTCAAGTTGTAGTGATACAAGCAGTCACTTTATCAACTTTTTTAAATTCCAATTCTCTTCTCATTGATGCGTCTCACCTGCAATTTGTGTGCGGTCGAAGTGGATAAAGTTCTCCATGGATACACCAGAATTGATTCGGTGACGTTGTCCCGAATTCCTTTCGAGGAGGTGGAATACAACCACACGTTTGATTTGACCCCGAGATTTGCTAGATGGAAAAATACGATGGGGTCTCGTAAACTTGCCTACATCATCAACATTCTGAAATTTGCGCTGTCCAGTACCGACACAAGACACAAATTCTTCTACGATGAGGGTGCTCTACCTCCTCATGGCGGCGATTCTACTCGCAAGTTTTGCTGCTGCCTCACCGACGCCATTGACACAAGACAAAAAGTTCCTGAGGCGCTTGGACGAAGAAGAGAGAGCGGGAGGGAACGTCAACAAGGCAGACGACTTGGTCGACAAAGTGGTCAGCATATTGGCCGACAAAATGGCCGACGATATCCCGTCCATGGTCAAAATGTTCAAGAGATGGAAGGGCCACACAATGGGCGAAGTGCTCAAGACTCCAGCCGGGGCAGTTCTGGCGAGGGCTTCCAATGAAAGGTTCATGAAAATGTTCAATTTATACGGTGAATACAGCCTTCTCGGGGCGGAAGCGTTCATAAAGCAACAGAGGGCAAGAATTGCCAAAGCAGCCCGTAGGTGAGAGTATTTAAAGGGGTTAACTCCCTACTTCTTTTGATGATTCACGTAGCGTAGAGACAGCAGAGCCAGGAGTCGGAAGAAGACGATGAAGACGAGAACGATCCCGCAATTCATCCACAATTCACTGCGCTTGATGAGGAAGCTGTTGTTCAAATAACCCTTCACTGTCGTGTCGTCTGCAATGGAAGGTGGAGAGCTCGTCATGTTTTGGCAGGCTATAGCCGAGTCGTTCCCGTCTTCCGAGCAGTCTCCAAACACAATTGACGCTAAGATAGCGAACGTGTAAGTGTGGGGCGTGATGTGGTAGAGCCACTTGTAGCACGAGGGGATGGAGTTCGCGGGTGGGTTGTAGCCCATAAACAGGAAGAAGACGGTGTTCAACAGCATACTCAACACCGCTGCGACCTCCATACTGGGGAGAATGTACATCATGAATTCTCCGATGTAAGCCTGAAGCAGAACGTGAAGCGACATGTTGAACCAGTAGAGGAAGAAGGACTCCACTCCTGTGAACCCCACAGATGGGTAGTACACTACCATGAACAGCAACGTCGCTGCAAAAGCGTACGGGATTTCCGCCAGACTTGAAGCCAAGAAGTACCAGAAGGCATTGTACGTCTGTGCAGCTCGTTCTCGGTAGAATGACGCTCTACCTTCCTCTGCAATGGGTAAAATACTGTGGAACGAGATGACGCCAACGAAAGTGATAGTCATGTACATCATTCCCATCCCAGAGTTGATACCCTGGTACGACGTGTAGTCACTTCCAGTGTACGTGATGCCGATGATGATCCCCAAGCCAGTGAAGATACAGAAGCGAGTCAAGTTGTACGACGCCGTCCGCCAGTATAAATCCAAGAAGCGCTTGGTTAAGAATTTCATCTGCGTCCAGTTCGTCGATGCGCGTTTATCTCCAAACTCCAGTGGTGGTAAAGTATCTGACGGTTGAAACAGTCCTGGACGGTCGAATCTCTCTTGTAAGCACCGGAATTCTTCGCTTTCCTGGAATAAAGCCACGAAATCGGTTTTGTCTGCGTTATCGTTGCCGACACCAGCTCCAATCACTTCCAACATCCACGTGGCTGGGTTGTAGCTACTCTTGAGCTTCTGAACGCCATCAATTCCTTCGAAATAGCTGATCAACTTGGACGAATTTTCTCCCAGATCACCGAAAAATACACTTTCGCCACCTCGTTTTAACAGTAAAAGACTGTCGAACACTTGGAAAACCTCAGCGGAAGGCTGGTGGATCGTACAAACGATCGTTCGCCCTGTATCGGCAACTTTACGGACGCCATCCATGATCAACTTTGCTGATCGAGCGTCTAAACCGCTTGTAGGTTCGTCCAGGAAGAGAACACTTAGCTGTGCTGCTAATTCCACTCCAATTGTCAGCCTCTTCATCTGCTCCGTTGAAGCTCCTCGAATGATCTGGTCAGCGATAGATTCCATGTCGAGGAGATCGATACACTCATTAACAGAGTCGAATTTCGTACTGTCGGGGACGTCAGCGCCTTGACGCAGGAACGCACTGAACGTCAACGCTTCACGGAAAGTGGAGGCGACAGAATGAACGTCCATTTGCTCACAATATCCCGTAGATCGACGGATAGCGAGATCTGTAGCTGGATAACCATTGAAGAGGATTTCACCTTGGATTTTGCCTTCGGTCTTGCGACCAGCGATCACATCCATTAACGTGGTTTTGCCAGCACCTGAAGAGCCCATTAGCGCTGTGATTGTACCTGGTAATGCAAAACCACTGATCCCCTTGAGCAAGTCAATCGTTTTTTTGGAGTTCGTAGGGTCTCCTACAGTGTACCACAAGTCCTTGAAGGCGATAGTAACCGGAATGAAGCTTGACTCACGTGGAGGCGATACATCCAGCACTACGGGAGCTCCATTTCGAGGTGTTTTCGCTTGAATGTAGCCATCTGTGGACGTGTTGGTAGTTTTGTCGTCTTCGTCGAGAAAAACGTGCTCAGGTCCTTCAAATCGTCGGTACTCGAGGAAAAACACCGACAGCGACATGAAGAAGACGTAGGCGGCCACCATGAAGGCCAATCCGTACCAGATCCAGTACGTTTCGGACGGTACTTGAAACAGACTCAATGAATACTTGCCCATAGTCATCCCGTACTTCTCGCAGTAGTTCACATCACCATACACGCACGTGTCGAAGCGAGCGTCACTGTATTGACTCACAGCCAGTGAGCGAACACACCACGCCACGGGGTTTAACCAGTAAAGCCACACCAAATAGTCCGGAATGTTCCCTTTTGTGATCACGAAACCACCAAACAGGATGAAAAACAGCGTCGTCGTCATTGAAATTGGCTCCACGACATGAAGATCAGGCGCTGCAGCTGATAAAAAGAGGAAAAAAGCTGCAAAAGCCAGGATAGTGAGGATCACCGTCAGTTGAAACAGGAGAAAAGCACCTGCAGTCGGGACGAAACCACACATCCAGTAGACCATCGATCCATACACGAAACTCTCCAGTACAGCCAAAGGGAGCTGACTCACGGAATTAGCCCACACGAACGACGCAGTTCGGTAGAAATTAGCCCCTCGCTGCTTGTAAAACACGTCTCGACTCACCATAAACGTGGGGATTTGAGCGGATTGACTCATACACAGGAACATGACTGAAGCGAAGATAATACCCAGCACGATCTGAGCGTCCGCCACATCCAATTGGTAGTACACACTACCGTTCAGAAGCCCCATGACAACCACCATGAAGCCCCTACCTTTCAGGTACGCGGTGTTACGGATAGTCGTCTTGACTTGGCGCTGCATGAGTGTAGCAGTACTCGCAAGGAATCCATGGTAGAACGGTGGAGAACCGTCCAGGAACAGCTCTTTGGTCTTTAGTAGTTTCGGTGGAACCGGCGCCTTGAGGTCTGCTTGGAGACGGTTAAAAACATCGGAGCGAGTGAAAGCCTCTGCGAATTCCGATGGAGTACGGGGGATAACAGCCCGTTCGTTCTCGTATTGCGCTTGTTTGTTCGTTCCAAGATCCATCAAGAAATCAGCGACGTCTCGATGAGAAGGACGTTTGAACCCCAAACTTTCAAAGTAGCTTAGAGCGTCTTCTCTCGGTCCATTGTACATTACTCGACCGGCGTTGAGGATCAAGACGTTGTCGAACAGCGCGAAAATCTCTGGAGACGGTTGCAGTAGTGAAATCACCACAGTTTTGTTGAATTTCTTGGCAAAACTGCGTTGGGTGGCGATGATATCGTAAGCTGCTGCACTGTCCAGACCCGTACTGATTTCGTCCATGAACACAACTTGCTGATTCCCAAACTGCATTTCACCGGTCGTAACACGTTTCCGCTCTCCTCCAGACACTCCACGCAGCATCGCGTCGCCTACCACCGTATTCTCGCAGTTTAAAAGCCCTAACTGCTGTGTCACCACTTCTGGGAGGTGTTTAAACATTGCTTTCGTCACTTTGATGGCCGCTGCGTTCTCTTCCAGACTCCCAATCATCAACTTCTCGTCCTGTTCATAACTGCAACAAGCGCGGGCGAACTCCAGCGTCTCCTTCACTGTCAAAGTGGCGATGTGTTTATCGTGCTGGGACACATAAGACACGAACTGAGGCAGTCGCTTGCGTAGTTCTCCTAAGCTCTCCCCGTTGAACGTCATTTCTCCTTCGATCGCGATGTTCTTCTTCACTGGGAACCGCCCACTCAACACCTTCATCAGAGCCGACTTGCCTGATCCAGGCTGACCCAGAACCAGAGTAATGGTGCCTGGATTGAACACACCACTGACGTTCTTGAGGATCTGCTTCTTGACCAAGTGCTTCTTGGTGCGGAGCTTGCGGAAGCTCTTGACGAGTTCATTGGGCAGTGTCGGCAGCTCCGTCGTACGCTCCGCTACATCCTTCACCATAATATCAGCAGAGAGTGATAAATCCTGGAAACGCACTTGGATCTGGGCCTGGTTGTCTCCAAAAGCTGCATCCATCCGAGTTGCGACGTGGTCGTGAAGCGCTAATGAGCCGCGAGCCATCAGTGCTTTGCCGCTCGAGTAGCCGAACTTAGGCTTCACTGGCTCCTCGTCATTGTGGACACCAGAAGCCATCGCGAGGGTCAAAGCGACTGCAACTTGACGAATTGCCGAATGAAGTCGAACAGTGTGGGGCTTCAATGGATCGGCAAGCACAGCTGGCGAAAGTAACGGCCGTTGACTTGGTTTTTGTAAGGCGTGGTAATTCGGGGGTAATAATCAGGTTTACTCTCCTAAAATGCGGGCATCATCATCCCATCAGCAGATGATGCCCGCTAAAATCTCCTGATCATTTGAATGAAAACATGCATGAATAAAAAAAAGTAAAATGGACGGACCAGGACTTCCTCATTCAATTTTAGTTACGCGCCAAATCCAATTACACTAGATACACCTTGGAGCCACGTCAAAAGCACGCACTTTCACACAGTTGTCTCCTGGACATGTCCAACTTGCATCAAATTCTTGCAAGAGATCGCGACCGTCAGCGTGGTCACGCTTAAACTTCCAATACTGAGTCGGCTTGACCACAAAGTAAACCACCACCTTCGAAATCTTCATCTCAACTTGTCGTAGTTTCAAAAGCACTTCGTGGAAATAGTCCCTCTTGAAACCATGTTTGTCCGATCGGGTCACCTGGACAAAAATGACTTTCCCTTCTTTTGTGTCGAAATAAACTGCGTCGTATCCTCCTTGAGTCCACGCAACAGGCTGTAACCAATGACGATCTGGTTTAATTCTTCCGTCTGGAAACTTCTGGAATCGCTTTTTCGGATCAAAACGGAAAACGTTCGCTTGGGGCAGAATATCTTCAACACCTTGGTCGCTAAATAACTGCACCTCCCGCTGTTGAACAGATGCGAAAAACAACCATTCGAAGAGATGGCCATCCACCGAAGAATTGTTTGACCTATCGAGACGTCTCCCCAAGGCCCCAATAACGTCCGCTACACATCCGCCCGCACAGAGAGAGGTCACATACGAGCTCACGGGGTACCGTTTACCCCTCGGGCCGTCATATTGCATCCCAAAGAGCTCGTTGATTGCATCAATGTGGAAAATGCCGCCGCAATAGTTAACCAGTTCAGCATTGTTCAGAGTAGATTGGACCCCTGTTTTCAGGATATTTTTCACGTCTTCCGTGGAGAATCGGAACATGAACCGACACGATCCTCCAGCATAGTAGAATTTCAATTGACAGGCATATTGTTTCTTCTCGTTTCCAGGTGGCAGTTCCTCCTCGTTGCCTTCGTCATTCACCTCAGAGGCACTCGTTCCGTCCAACTTGGCCTCCACCGTTTTGTAAAAGACTTCATTTTCGATGGCTTCGAGATACTCGGCTTGGGTCCATGAACTGTTGAAAAAGAACTCAATTTTGGCATGAATATCGTCCTCATGGTTCCTCTTCCCAAGCGTAGTCATCGCAGAGCAAATCACAAGTCTCTCCTCCTCCTGAGGTCCCAGCAAAATGTCCCCGAGAATCGCATTGTGAGCATTGGTATCTTTGTATCCATCCAGGCACACAAACAGCCTTTTACCAGCGATACGTGGAAGATTAAAAGCTGCTAGATCACCAACTAGCCAAAAGGCATTGGTTCCCATCACCAGGCAGGAGGATTTCCTTGCGTCAGTCAAATGAACCCAAACGACATTCCACTCCTCGCGATCCAAGGAAGCTGCGAAACTTAACGTGCATGCAGATTTGCCAGTACCAGGGGCCCCGCAATGAATCCGTTTTTCTTCTTACCAATCACAATCTCCCGCAAAAACTTCCATAGCTCGTCCACTTGGGGTCGACGATACATCATCAAGTCACCATTCGATACTAAACCACATTGGTCCACAAAGGCAGCTGGCAGCGTCACGTACTTCTCGTCCGAGTCGATATCAATCCGAGGCACATTGTCGACAGTTTCAACTTCCACACGAAGCCGTTTGTTTTGCTCAAACTCTTCCTTTGGCTTCGGTACCACCACTAGCACGTGAACTTGGTCCTCCTCCGGCTGAAATTTTGCTCCAAAGTGTTTGGGGCTATTGATCCTCAGCGACGGCTCCATCTTCACGAAGACGTGGCGATTTCCATCCCTATCTAGCACAGATACCGCACCAGTCTCATCGACCGTCACATCTGCCACGCCCGCACCATCCAGCCACGCACCGCCCTTCGTCTTTGCCAGAAAGAGCTCCAGCGTCAGATAAACTTTGATAAACCCGTCGCTCTGGTTCTTGATCGCCCTCTTCAAGTCGTCCACCGACTTATTCGCATCGATGTTGACAGGCAATACTCCCTCTTGCGCACCAACCAGGGCACAAACCAGCGTCACTTCGACCATATTCCCTCGTGGCGGCGGATTCTGGAGGGATTTCTGCTTCTCCAACCGACGTTCTTACCTCCAATATGGCAATCTCGATTCTTGAATGAGAGAAAGAGCTCAAAGCCACGACAGATTCTGACCAATAACAATGGGAAAATTACTGCAACACTATGCACAGACTTGAAAGTAAAACAAAACCTCACCAATCCAGATACAGGACAAATGAACTAAAGCTGCATGCATACCAACCAGCCTTCAGCCTGCATGCATTCTTCTCTTGAGTCACAACTTCTACTGCTCTCTTCTTGTACGCTTCAACCTACACAAATTCCAATAAAAAAAAGTTTGCCAAACAAATCCACGACAAGCAAGGCAAATACATTCGAAATGTGAGCAACTATCCGATGAATTTTAATGCAAGCACAAGAATCCTAGCCGGCACTCTTACTGGATGCACAAGAAAGCTGTCACGAGCACAGCAACTCCGTTCACGAACATCGCAAGTGGGATCACACTTGCAGCTGACGACGAAGCTGAGGTCGAAGAAGACGCCGATGCTGATGTAGACGCTGAGGAAACTGCATCAGCAGTTGAAGAAGCAGTTGCAGTAGATGATGTACTACCACTGCTAGAAGCAGTCATTGACTCATCACCAACGTTCGTAGACGCAGCAGCTGAACCTGCAGTGGCAGCAGACGACATAGAGTTAGAGTCTGTAGTCGTTGGAGCTGTTGTAACAGGCTCAGTGGTGGCTGGCGCTGTAGTAGCTGGAGACGTAGTAGCTGGAGATGCGGTTGACGTACCGGTAGTAGAAGACGGCGTTATCGTGCTAGGAGTCGTAGTACTTGGAGTTGTAGTACTTGGAGTCGCAGTACTTGGCGCTGTCGTCGTGCTATTGGTCCCCGTAGTGCTGGAAGTGGACGTCGAAGGAGCAGTGGTTCCGCCCACACACGTCATGGCCAGCTTATCTTGCGTTGCGGCGTTGTTGCACTCCTGTTCACCGGGACAGACATCCGATGAGAAGTTTTCCACACACAACATCCAGCAGGTCGTTCCACTGTTCGTCGAGTCTTCGCAGTCACAGAATTGTTCACACAACGTTTTGTCACTAGCCGCGTCGTGGTTGCACGTAATTTGGCACGAAGTTTTGAGATCCGACTCCGATGCAGTGCTTTTCAACGAACAAACTTTGAGCGAGCAACTGTTGTCCGACGCAGCCAAATGGCGTTGCGGGGGGCAAGCAACAGCTCCAAACGTCTGGTGGTCCTCCGCTTCTTGCTGTACCAAATATCTGGTAGTTTGGTTGGCGTATTGGCCGAAAGTAAGCCCAGTATTGTCCATTACCTGGTTGGACTCGAGTAGAATCATTTTGCCAAACCACGACCGCAGTAGCTTGTTGTCTTGCCCTTCTCCACCAACCACACTGACAGTTCGAGGGTAACGCATGCCATGCAACACCGAGTGAAGTGGGGACGTTTTAATCCAGTCGTCAATGCCCGATCCCAGCATCAAAATGAGCTCATCCGGCTGCAAACCGGGGCGGACAATCTCCCCCTTCTCCGTTTGAATGAACAACCCAGCGTCTCCAGCTTGAGTGGCTTTGTGTCGCAGCTCTCCAGAGCTCGACACCTCGAAATACTCCGGAGCACTCATGGTGGTCATGAGACCGTAGTCGTACGGAACTCGAGTGACATGCATACTACCATTAGTATTAGTAGTGCATCTTCAGAAGAAAATGTAAAAAAACGTGCTCGACGACCAATCTCAATCTTTTTTAGCGAAGTTACGCGCCAAATCCAGACACACTAGACTTCTGATGGGGCTGCTTCAAAAGCACGCACTTTCACATTGTTTTCTTCTGGACGTGTCCAACTTGCATCAAATTGTTCCAATAGGTCGCGACCGTCAATGTGGTTAATCTTAAAGTTCATATACTGAGACGGCTTGACCACAAAGTAAATCACCACCTTCCAAATCTTCACTTTTGACCATTTGAGTTGTTGTAGCACATCGTGAAAAGGATTCATCTTGAAATCATGCTTGTCCGATCGGGTCACCTGGACAAAAATGACTTCTCCTTTTACAGCGTCAACATACACCGCATCGTAGCCTCCTTGGTTAAACGCGACAGGCTGTAACCAATGCCGATCTGCTTTAATGACTCGATCTGGATACTTCTGGAATGGCTTTTTCGGATCAAAACGGAAGACGTTCGCTTGGGGCAAAACGTCTTTAACTCCTTCTTCGGTAAATAACTCCACCTTGCGCTGTGGAACAGATGCGAAAAACAACCACTCGAAGAGATGACCATCCACCGAAGGATTGTTTGACGCATTGAGACGATGTGCCAACTTCACAATAACATCCGTTCCACACTCGTGCGCAAAGAGAGAAGCCGCATACGAGCTCACAGGGAACCGTCCACTATCCGCGCCGTCATTTTTCATTCCATAGAGCCTGTTGATTGCAGCAGTGTGGAAAGCGCCGCTGCAATATTCGACCAACTTAGTTTTGTCTCCAGCAGAGTGAACCGCTTCTTTCAGGATTTTTTTTCACTTCCTCCGTGGTGAATTGAAACATGAACCGACTCGAGCCACCAGCATAGTAGAATTTCAAAGCACACGCACGCTTTTTCTTGTCATCTTCCTCGTTGTCTTCTTTCTCGTTGCCTTCGTCATTCACCTCAGAGACACTCGTTGCGTCAAACTTGGCCTCCACCTTCTCATAAAACGCTTCATCCTTGATGGCATCGAGATACTCGTCTTGGGTCCATGAATACTTAAAAAAATATTCGACTTTGGCTAACATATCGTCCTGTACGTCCCTCTTCCCAAGTGTACCCATCGAAGAACAAATCACAAGTCTCTCCTCCCTTCGAAGGTGCGCAAAAATACGCCCGAGAAACTTCTTGTGTTCAGGGATATATTTGTACCCATCAACACACAAGAATAGCCTCTTACCAACTAAACGTGGTAACAGAAATGCTGCCAGATCATCAAGGAACCAATGTTGCTTGGTTCCCATCACCAGGCAGGAGGATTTCCTTGCGTCAGTCAAATGAACCCAAACGACATTCCACTCCTCGCGATCCAAGGAAGCTGCGAAACTTAACGTGCATGCAGATTTGCCAGTACCAGGGGGCCCCGCAATGAATCCGTTTTTCTTCTTACCAATCACAATCTCCCGCAAAAACTTCCATAGCTCGTCCACTTGGGGTCGACGATACATCATCAAGTCACCATTCGATACTAAACCACATTGGTCCACAAAGGCAGCTGGCAGCGTCACGTACTTCTCGTCCGAGTCGATATCAATCCGAGGCACATTGTCGACAGTTTCAACTTCCACACGAAGCCGTTTGTTTTGCTCAAACTCTTCCTTTGGCTTCGGTACCACCACTAGCACGTGAACTTGGTCCTCATCAGGCTGAAACTTCTCTCCAAAGTGGTGGCGGTTACTGATCTTCAGCCACGGATCCATCTTCACGAAGACGTGGCGATCACCATGCTTATCTAGCACAGATACCGCACCAGTCTCATCGACCGTCACATCTGCCACGCCCGCACCATCCAGCCACGCACCGCTCTTCGTCTTTCCCAGGAAGAGCTCCAGCATGTAAGCATCGACACCTTTTAAGGCGTTCGGGATGGCATCCTTAATCCTCTCCTTCAAGGCGTGCACCAAGTTGTTCGCATCGATGTTGACAGACAATACTCCCTCTTGTGCACCAACCAGGGCACAAACCAGCGTCACTTCGACCATCTTCTTCGAGGCGGCGGATTCTGGAATGAAGAAGAAAGGAAGGAGAATTTCGACTCGTACTTAATTGGAACGATGGCGTTTCTATGCGGATTGATGTTTTAAACACTTTCAAAAAAATTACATGTAAAACATCAAACTTTAGGGTTCGCGTACATGTACTGACTGTACATGTATTGTCAGCCTGGCAAATGCTTCTCGAGTAAAACATTAAAGCTTCATCACTTACATGTACTTCGACACCCCTTGTATATGGCCGACTACGTTTATTATTAATAAAAAAAAATCCCCGCGTGTACTAGTATGCTTGAAGCGAATACAGTAGCTAGGAAAATACAGCAACACACAAACCATTTTGATTCAAGAATTTGGCATTGTTGGCGGCAAAAACATCTCGTTCGCCGTCATGGCCCAGGAAATACCTAACGGCAACGTGTCACTACTTCTACTGCTCTCTTCTTGTACGCTTCAACCTACACAAATTCCAATAAAAAAAAGTTTGCCAAACAAATCCACGACAAGCAAGGCAAATACATTCGAAATGTGAGCAACTATCCGATGAATTTTAATGCAAGCACAAGAATCCTAGCCGGCACTCTTACTGGATGCACAAGAAAGCTGTCACGAGCACAGCAACTCCGTTCACGAACATCGCAAGTGGGATCACACTTGCAGCTGACGACGAAGCTGAGGTCGAAGAAGACGCCGATGCTGATGTAGACGCTGAGGAAACTGCATCAGCAGTTGAAGAAGCAGTTGCAGTAGATGATGTACTACCACTGCTAGAAGCAGTCATTGACTCATCACCAACGTTCGTAGACGCAGCAGCTGAACCTGCAGTGGCAGCAGACGACATAGAGTTAGAGTCTGTAGTCGTTGGAGCTGTTGTAACAGGCTCAGTGGTGGCTGGCGCTGTAGTAGCTGGAGACGTAGTAGCTGGAGATGCGGTTGACGTACCGGTAGTAGAAGACGGCGTTATCGTGCTAGGAGTCGTAGTACTTGGAGTTGTAGTACTTGGAGTCGCAGTACTTGGCGCTGTCGTCGTGCTATTGGTCCCCGTAGTGCTGGAAGTGGACGTCGAAGGAGCAGTGGTTCCGCCCACACACGTCATGGCCAGCTTATCTTGCGTTGCGGCGTTGTTGCACTCCTGTTCACCGGGACAGACATCCGATGAGAAGTTTTCCACACACAACATCCAGCAGGTCGTTCCACTGTTCGTCGAGTCTTCGCAGTCACAGAATTGTTCACACAACGTTTTGTCACTAGCCGCGTCGTGGTTGCACGTAATTTGGCACGAAGTTTTGAGATCCGACTCCGATGCAGTGCTTTTCAACGAACAAACTTTGAGCGAGCAACTGTTGTCCGACGCAGCCAAATGGCGTTGCGGGGGGCAAGCAACAGCTCCAAACGTCTGGTGGTCCTCCGCTTCTTGCTGTACCAAATATCTGGTAGTTTGGTTGGCGTATTGGCCGAAAGTAAGCCCAGTATTGTCCATTACCTGGTTGGACTCGAGTAGAATCATTTTGCCAAACCACGACCGCAGTAGCTTGTTGTCTTGCCCTTCTCCACCAACCACACTGACAGTTCGAGGGTAACGCATGCCATGCAACACCGAGTGAAGTGGGGACGTTTTAATCCAGTCGTCAATGCCCGATCCCAGCATCAAAATGAGCTCATCCGGCTGCAAACCGGGGCGGACAATCTCCCCCTTCTCCGTTTGAATGAACAACCCAGCGTCTCCAGCTTGAGTGGCTTTGTGTCGCAGCTCTCCAGAGCTCGACACCTCGAAATACTCCGGAGCACTCATGGTGGTCATGAGACCGTAGTCGTACGGAACTCGAGTGACATGCATACTACCATTAGTATTAGTAGTGCATCTTCAGAAGAAAATGTAAAAAAACGTGCTCGACGACCAATCTCAATCTTTTTTAGCGAAGTTACGCGCCAAATCCAGACACACTAGACTTCTGATGGGGCTGCTTCAAAAGCACGCACTTTCACATTGTTTTCTTCTGGACGTGTCCAACTTGCATCAAATTGTTCCAATAGGTCGCGACCGTCAATGTGGTTAATCTTAAAGTTCATATACTGAGACGGCTTGACCACAAAGTAAATCACCACCTTCCAAATCTTCACTTTTGACCATTTGAGTTGTTGTAGCACATCGTGAAAAGGATTCATCTTGAAATCATGCTTGTCCGATCGGGTCACCTGGACAAAAATGACTTCTCCTTTTACAGCGTCAACATACACCGCATCGTAGCCTCCTTGGTTAAACGCGACAGGCTGTAACCAATGCCGATCTGCTTTAATGACTCGATCTGGATACTTCTGGAATGGCTTTTTCGGATCAAAACGGAAGACGTTCGCTTGGGGCAAAACGTCTTTAACTCCTTCTTCGGTAAATAACTCCACCTTGCGCTGTGGAACAGATGCGAAAAACAACCACTCGAAGAGATGACCATCCACCGAAGGATTGTTTGACGCATTGAGACGATGTGCCAACTTCACAATAACATCCGTTCCACACTCGTGCGCAAAGAGAGAAGCCGCATACGAGCTCACAGGGAACCGTCCACTATCCGCGCCGTCATTTTTCATTCCATAGAGCCTGTTGATTGCAGCAGTGTGGAAAGCGCCGCTGCAATATTCGACCAACTTAGTTTTGTCTCCAGCAGAGTGAACCGCTTCTTTCAGGATTTTTTTCACTTCCTCCGTGGTGAATTGAAACATGAACCGACTCGAGCCACCAGCATAGTAGAATTTCAAAGCACACGCACGCTTTTTCTTGTCATCTTCCTCGTTGTCTTCTTTCTCGTTGCCTTCGTCATTCACCTCAGAGACACTCGTTGCGTCAAACTTGGCCTCCACCTTCTCATAAAACGCTTCATCCTTGATGGCATCGAGATACTCGTCTTGGGTCCATGAATACTTAAAAAAATATTCGACTTTGGCTAACATATCGTCCTGTACGTCCCTCTTCCCAAGTGTACCCATCGAAGAACAAATCACAAGTCTCTCCTCCCTTCGAAGGTGCGCAAAAATACGCCCGAGAAACTTCTTGTGTTCAGGGATATATTTGTACCCATCAACACACAAGAATAGCCTCTTACCAACTAAACGTGGTAACAGAAATGCTGCCAGATCATCAAGGAACCAATGTTGCTTGGTTCCCATCACCAGGCAGGAGGATTTCCTTGCGTCAGTCAAATGAACCCAAACGACATTCCACTCCTCGCGATCCAAGGAAGCTGCGAAACTTAACGTGCATGCAGATTTGCCAGTACCAGGGGGCCCCGCAATGAATCCGTTTTTCTTCTTACCAATCACAATCTCCCGCAAAAACTTCCATAGCTCGTCCACTTGGGGTCGACGATACATCATCAAGTCACCATTCGATACTAAACCACATTGGTCCACAAAGGCAGCTGGCAGCGTCACGTACTTCTCGTCCGAGTCGATATCAATCCGAGGCACATTGTCGACAGTTTCAACTTCCACACGAAGCCGTTTGCTTTGCTCAAACTCTTCTCTTGGCTTTGGTACCACCACTAGCACGTGAACTTGGTCCTCATCAGGCTGAAACTTCTCTCCAAAGTGGTGGCGGTTACTGATCTTCAGCCACGGATCCATCTTCACGAAGACGTGGCGATCACCATGCTTATCTAGCACAGATACCGCACCAGTCTCATCGACCGTCACATCTGCCACGCCCGCACCATCCAGCCACGCACCGCTCTTCGTCTTTCCCAGGAAGAGCTCCAGCGTCAGATGAGAAGCTTTGATAAACCCGTCGCTCTGATCCTTGATCGCCTCCTTTAACCCGCCCACCAACTTGTTCGCATTCACTGTGACCGGAAATACTCCCTCTTGTGCACCAACCAGGGCGCAGCACAGCGTCACTTCGACCATCTTCTTCGAGGCGGCGGATTCTGGAATGAAGAAGAAAGGAAGGAGAATTTCGACTCGTACTTAATTGGAATGATGGCGTTTCTATGCGGATTGATGTTTTAAACACTTTGATGCTCCTGTTTAGCGTTGTTAAATTAATTACCGGTAATTACCTTTTTTTTCAAGGGAAATACTTACCCGCGGTAATTACCTGTATCTTACCCCGGTAAGTGTTGAGTCAACAGCGAAATCTTCGTGCAGAAGGAGCTTGCATTTAACATTAGAACTCAAGCCCTAGAATCGAAGATGGGTGGAAAACGACACGACATTTGGTCTCATTTCCGCGTCGTTAAGCCGGCAGTAAAGGGGTAAAGCAGCATCCTGATGTGGAATGTAAATACTGCGGCCAGACCATCCGAAATGCTCAACGGAAGAAGAACCTTGCTGAGCACCTTAGCAACCCGAAGAAGTGTGGCAAGACCCCTCAAGACATCGTCAGGGTCTTCGGTACTCGATCTCCAGCGAATTCGCGGGCACGACGTCAACTATTTGCTGGTGGTGGGCTCTCTGTACCCGGGCAGGCTTCGGACAGTTTTGTTTCTCAAGAGGAGCTCAAGCTAGACTTTGCCGAACTATTCTACGCCACTGGGATACCGTTCCGTATTGTTGAGGACCCCGCCGTGAAACGGTTCTTTGGCAAAGCGTGCCCTTCGTTCCGGTTGCCATCGCGTCAACGCATTGCTGGTCCATTGCTTGAGGCAACGTACGAAAGCGCAAGGAGGACGTCGTGGAGCAGCTCAAGCAGCAGCAGTACTTGGTGCTGTCAACAGACGGGTGGTGCGGATGCGAATAATACTAGCATCGTAAATTTGATGCTAGTTTCGCCAACGATGAAACCTGTTTTCTGGTCATCCGTTGCCACTGGAGAAGAGGAGCACACAGGAGTGTATATTGCTGACTGCATTGATCGTGTCATCGAGGAGGTGGAGACGGCAATTGGAAGAAAGGGGACCATTTGCGCTGTCATCACTGACAATGCAAGAAATATGAAGGCAGCGTGGAAGGAGGTGCAGAGGAAGAGGCCCTATGTCTACTGCAATGGATGTGCAGCGCATGCTTTCAACTTGCTTATGAAGGACGTCATGAAGATTAGCCGGCTTGCTGACGTACGTGATGACTCTAAAAGTGTGGCGAAGTTCGTTCGCGCGAGACACGGGCTACTGGATCGCTTTCGGTCGCAGCAAAATGCTATCCTTAAAAAGGGTGAGAAAAGAATGGCACTAAGTGTTCCCATTCCGACACGCTGGTACACTGTCGAGAAATGCATTTGCAGTGTTTCCAAAAATGAGAGTGTCATCCGCTCCACCTTTGCCGACACGCAGCTATTGAAACGCTACAATACCAAGGCGCAGAGACCAGAAGCGGACCGCGTTGCAGCAATCGTTGCCGATGATGAACGTTGGGCTGAGGCCAAACGGACACTGGATCTGTTAACACCAATCAACAAAAGCTTGGCCGTCTGTGAAAGTGACAACACTTACTTGTCATCCGTCTACTCTGAGTTCGTCGCTCTCAACGAGAGCACGGCCTACAGTGCGCCTGTCGACCGGGTCAGCATGGAAGAAAGGGCCAAATATGCTGAGATTCAGTGTGAAATTCTGGTTTTGATTGGAAGCCGCCGAGACTTCATCATGTCAAGTTCAATGCGCGTCGCATACTTACTGGACCAGACCGCAGATATCACGAAGTTTTCTAATGCGAACGACCCAAGGGGTGAAGGTGACCTCGCGTTAGCCATGCGTGAACTCGTTGACATGGCTAAAGGCCCCGCAACGAATCCGGATACAGTGAAAAAATGTCAAGCCGCGGTTGAAGCCTGGACGTGTCAAAGGTTTACATGGTCAGAAAGAGGAATTGCACCATTAACTATCCCAATGTCACCTTCAAGTTACTGGAAGATACACAGTCGCTCGGCATTTCCGCTGCTGAAACCAGTTGCTGACATGATATTTGCAATTCCAACTTCGTCCGCGTCAAGTGAGCGGTGTTGGAGCATTCACGACTTCATACATTCAAAGCGGAGAAATCATCTGCATGCATCAAGAGTGGAGAAACTTGTCTTTATTTACTCAAACTTAGTCTCGAGAACAGGTGAACCGATTCGAGATCACTTGGCTGATGACATGCATCCAGACGCACACGATGGCGATATGGACGTGCGTGATGGAGACGACGAGGAAGGTTTTGTAGCTGACGGTGAAGACGCCAACGGGAGTGCGATGTCGGATATTGACATGTAAGCAAGTAAATTGAATTAACCTATTATTCGTTGACCGCATTTTCTTGCATTGCTTTTCTCTTTGGCAACCTTATTTCTAGCTTGCATGAGAGGCTAATCCGGACGAGGCGCGAACAAAACTTGACCGATGCGTGGCCAGGGAACCCCTACTTCATGTTGACAACGGGAGACTTGGACAGGGCCAGCGAGTCGACGTGGTGGTGCGTGAACGTCACCACACGTAGCCGCATATTCATGATGACGGAGCCATCGTTGGCGCGCAGCTTGTCGATCATGATGTCGTTCCTGAAGATCAATGACGTCTCCGGTGCATACCGGAAACCGACGTTCTCGACGGCGATGATGGATTGGCTCCGAGGGCGGGAAGTGCATCCCGAAAGTGTGTGCGTCCTTGGGCTCGTCGATCGGCTCGTTTTGCAGGATCCTGTTCGGTGTCTTGACACAAGTGGCCCCTTCTTGGTGTTGACACGAAACGCTCGCTGAACTGCAGCATGTGCTGGATCTCCGTCTGCTGAGCGTCATTGGCCTTGGGCTGTTGGTGCAGACCTCTTTCATCGTGCGCTCGAACGTGTTGTAGTCGCCCTTGTAGTATTCGAGCTTCTGATTCGTGAGCTGGATGATATCGGTGGTCACGGCGTTCATGAAGTTGTGGGACTCCACGATCATCTGCTTCTCGTATTTCTACGGGTTTTGCTCCAGCCAGATGACAGCTTCGTGATGCAAGTGGTCCGTCGGCTAATCAAGCAGCAGGAGGTCCAGGTTAATGGCCAGCGCTCCAGCCAGAGCTGTACGCAAACGTCAATCACCGTAAAGAGCCTTGGCCAGGCCGTCCACGACGTGATCATGGAACTGAAGGCTGCTCAGAATCGTGCGGGCTCTGGGCTCGGCCGTGTCGGAGTCGATGCTTACCAGGCGGCCGTAGATTTCCTCCAGCCGCTCAGTATGATCAGCCCCTAGACTGGCCGCTTCAGCCGTAAGTCCTTTCACCTCTTGGAGCAACATCATACCCTTCATAGTCTGCAGACAGCACCACTTCCAGCACACTTCTGGCGTCTTTATTGAGCTTGGAAGCGGACTCCTGCTCCACCAACTGGAGCCTGAGCACGGGCACATCCTTCTCACCGTTGTCCTGCGCCATATCCTGCATAAATGAGCGGCTTCCTAGTCCCTGTCCCGCTCAGCCTGCTCCTGGTCGCGCTCGGGCGTGAACTGCACCAATTTGATCTGTTTGCGCACCATGTAGCCCGACAGCACCGACTACTGGGCCTCCTGCTCGTCGGTCGTGGTCTTGCGGATCTTGACAAAGCTCCACATGCGGCCCATGGGCTTCTCGGTGTAGCCTGCTCCTCGATGCGTGCAGCTTTGGATTTTTGTCTGTTTTTGTTAGTTTTGAAAATCAAACCTGAAATTTCAAACTTACCCAAAGGTAATTACTCTACGGTAATTACCGCTATTTACCCAGTTACCTAATTACCCGGAAATTACCGGGATAAATCCCAACGCTACTCCTGTTCACCGGGACAGACATCCGACGAGAAGTTTTCCACACACAACATCCAGCAGGTCGTTCCACTGTTCGTCGAGTCTTCGCAGTCACAGAATTGTTCACACAACGTTTTGTCACTAGCCGCGTCGTGGTTGCACGTAATTTGGCACGAAGTTTTGAGATCCGACTCCGATGCAGTGCTTTTCAACGAACAAACTTTGAGCGAGCAACTGTTGTCCGACGCAGCCAAATGGCGTTGCGGGGGGCAAGCAACAGCTCCAAACGTCTGGTGGTCCTCCGCTTCTTGCTGTACCAAATATCTGGTAGTTTGGTTGGCGTATTGGCCGAAAGTAAGCCCAGTATTGTCCATTACCTGGTTGGACTCGAGTAGAATCATTTTGCCAAACCACGACCGCAGTAGCTTGTTGTCTTGCCCTTCTCCACCAACCACACTGACAGTTCGAGGGTAACGCATGCCATGCAACACCGAGTGAAGTGGGGACGTTTTAATCCAGTCGTCAATGCCCGATCCCAGCATCAAAATGAGCTCATCCGGCTGCAAACCGGGGCGGACAATCTCCCCCTTCTCCGTTTGAATAAACAGCCCAGCGTCTCCAGCTTGAGTGTCTTTGTGTTGCAGCTCTCCAGAGCTCGACACCTCGAAATACTCCGGAGCACTCATGGCGATCATGAGACCGTTGTCCGTGTGAAGCTCCAGCGACATATCGGCGACATTAATCTCCACGTCCTCTTCCAGTCGTCTTATGTCCTGAGCTGCTTCATAGGCGTGGAAATGGTCCAAGTGCACGGATTCCTCCAGTAGTGTCCGTGCTGTCATGGTCACGACCCCTTGCCCAACCACAACCTAAACTTCTGCACAAATGAACGCATTCATGTCCTTCAAGTACACGGTTAGAAAAGTTAGAAAACGTAAAAAAAATAAAAAAAAATAACATGCCCAGCGTTCAACCTTAACATACTTTCGTAAAGTAACCAGCTCAAGACAGAAACACTAGATCAGTCTTGGAGCCACGTCAAAAGCACGCACTTTCACACAGTTGTCTCCTGGACATGTCCAACTTGCATCAAATTCTTGCAAGAGATCGCGACCGTCAGCGTGGTCACGCTTAAACTTCCAATACTGAGTCGGCTTGACCACAAAGTAAACCACCACCTTCGAAATCTTCATCTCAACTTGTCGTAGTTTCAAAAGCACTTCGTGGAAATAGTCCCTCTTGAAACCATGTTTGTCCGATCGGGTCACCTGGACAAAAATGACTTTCCCTTCTTTTGTGTCGAAATAAACTGCGTCGTATCCTCCTTGAGTCCACGCAACAGGCTGTAACCAATGACGATCTGGTTTAATTCTTCCGTCTGGAAACTTCTGGAATCGCTTTTTCGGATCAAAACGGAAAACGTTCGCTTGGGGCAGAATATCTTCAACACCTTGGTCGCTAAATAACTGCACCTCCCGCTGTTGAACAGATGCGAAAAACAACCATTCGAAGAGATGGCCATCCACCGAAGAATTGTTTGACCTATCGAGACGTCTCCCCAAGGCCCCAATAACGTCCGCTACACATCCGCCCGCACAGAGAGAGGTCACATACGAGCTCACGGGGTACCGTTTACCCCTCGGGCCGTCATATTGCATCCCAAAGAGCTCGTTGATTGCATCAATGTGGAAAATGCCGCCGCAATAGTTAACCAGTTCAGCATTGTTCAGAGTAGATTGGACCCCTGTTTTCAGGATATTTTTCACGTCTTCCGTGGAGAATCGGAACATGAACCGACACGATCCTCCAGCATAGTAGAATTTCAATTGACAGGCATATTGTTTCTTCTCGTTTCCAGGTGGCAGTTCCTCCTCGTTGCCTTCGTCATTCACCTCAGAGGCACTCGTTCCGTCCAACTTGGCCTCCACCGTTTTGTAAAAGACTTCATTTTCGATGGCTTCGAGATACTCGGCTTGGGTCCATGAACTGTTGAAAAAGAACTCAATTTTGGCATGAATATCGTCCTCATGGTTCCTCTTCCCAAGCGTAGTCATCGCAGAGCAAATCACAAGTCTCTCCTCCTCCTGAGGTCCCAGCAAAATGTCCCCGAGAATCGCATTGTGAGCATTGGTATCTTTGTATCCATCCAGGCACACAAACAGCCTTTTACCAGCGATACGTGGAAGATTAAAAGCTGCTAGATCACCAACTAGCCAAAAGGCATTGGTTCCCATCACCAGGCAGGAGGATTTCCTTGCGTCAGTCAAATGAACCCAAACGACATTCCACTCCTCGCGATCCAAGGAAGCTGCGAAACTTAACGTGCATGCAGATTTGCCAGTACCAGGGGCCCCGCAATGAATCCGTTTTTCTTCTTACCAATCACAATCTCCCGCAAAACTTCCATAGCTCGTCCACTTGGGGTCGACGATACATCATCAAGTCACCATTCGATACTAAACCACATTGGTCCACAAAGGCAGCTGGCAGCGTCACGTACTTCTCGTCCGAGTCGATATCAATCCGAGGCACATTGTCGACAGTTTCAACTTCCACACGAAGCCGTTTGTTTTGCTCAAACTCTTCCTTTGGCTTCGGTACCACCACTAGCACGTGAACTTGGTCCTCCTCCGGCTGAAATTTTGCTCCAAAGTGTTTGGGGCTATTGATCCTCAGCGACGGCTCCATCTTCACGAAGACGTGGCGATTTCCATCCCTATCTAGCACAGATACCGCACCAGTCTCATCGACCGTCACATCTGCCACGCCCGCACCATCCAGCCACGCACCGCCCTTCGTCTTTGCCAGAAAGAGCTCCAGCGTCAGATAAACTTTGATAAACCCGTCGCTCTGGTTCTTGATCGCCCTCTTCAAGTCGTCCACCGACTTATTCGCATCGATGTTGACAGGCAATACTCCCTCTTGCGCACCAACCAGGGCACAAACCAGCGTCACTTCGACCATATTCCCTCGTGGCGGCGGATTCTGGAGGGATTTCTGCTTCTCCAACCGACGTTCTTACCTCCAATATGGCAATCTCGATTCTTGAATGAGAGAAAGAGCTCAAAGCCACGACAGATTCTGACCAATAACAATGGGAAAATTACTGCAACACTATGCACAGACTTGAAAGTAAAACAAAACCTCACCAATCCAGATACAGGACAAATGAACTAAAGCTGCATGCATACCAACCAGCCTTCAGCCTGCATGCATTCTTCTCTTGAGTCACAACTTCTACTGCTCTCTTCTTGTACGCTTCAACCTACACAAATTCCAATAAAAAAGTTTGCCAAACAAATCCACGACAAGCAAGGCAAATACATTCGAAATGTGAGCAACTATCCGATGAATTTTAATGCAAGCACAAGAATCCTAGCCGGCACTCTTACTGGATGCACAAGAAAGCTGTCACGAGCACAGCAACTCCGTTCACGAACATCGCAAGTGGGATCACACTTGCAGCTGACGACGAAGCTGAGGTCGAAGAAGACGCCGATGCTGATGTAGACGCTGAGGAAACTGCATCAGCAGTTGAAGAAGCAGTTGCAGTAGATGATGTACTACCACTGCTAGAAGCAGTCATTGACTCATCACCAACGTTCGTAGACGCAGCAGCTGAACCTGCAGTGGCAGCAGACGACATAGAGTTAGAGTCTGTAGTCGTTGGAGCTGTTGTAACAGGCTCAGTGGTGGCTGGCGCTGTAGTAGCTGGAGACGTAGTAGCTGGAGATGCGGTTGACGTACCGGTAGTAGAAGACGGCGTTATCGTGCTAGGAGTCGTAGTACTTGGAGTTGTAGTACTTGGAGTCGCAGTACTTGGCGCTGTCGTCGTGCTATTGGTCCCCGTAGTGCTGGAAGTGGACGTCGAAGGAGCAGTGGTTCCGCCCACACACGTCATGGCCAGCTTATCTTGCGTTGCGGCGTTGTTGCACTCCTGTTCACCGGGACAGACATCCGATGAGAAGTTTTCCACACACAACATCCAGCAGGTCGTTCCACTGTTCGTCGAGTCTTCGCAGTCACAGAATTGTTCACACAACGTTTTGTCACTAGCCGCGTCGTGGTTGCACGTAATTTGGCACGAAGTTTTGAGATCCGACTCCGATGCAGTGCTTTTCAACGAACAAACTTTGAGCGAGCAACTGTTGTCCGACGCAGCCAAATGGCGTTGCGGGGGGCAAGCAACAGCTCCAAACGTCTGGTGGTCCTCCGCTTCTTGCTGTACCAAATATCTGGTAGTTTGGTTGGCGTATTGGCCGAAAGTAAGCCCAGTATTGTCCATTACCTGGTTGGACTCGAGTAGAATCATTTTGCCAAACCACGACCGCAGTAGCTTGTTGTCTTGCCCTTCTCCACCAACCACACTGACAGTTCGAGGGTAACGCATGCCATGCAACACCGAGTGAAGTGGGGACGTTTTAATCCAGTCGTCAATGCCCGATCCCAGCATCAAAATGAGCTCATCCGGCTGCAAACCGGGGCGGACAATCTCCCCCTTCTCCGTTTGAATGAACAACCCAGCGTCTCCAGCTTGAGTGGCTTTGTGTCGCAGCTCTCCAGAGCTCGACACCTCGAAATACTCCGGAGCACTCATGGTGGTCATGAGACCGTAGTCGTACGGAACTCGAGTGACATGCATACTACCATTAGTATTAGTAGTGCATCTTCAGAAGAAAATGTAAAAAAAAACGTGCTCGACGACCAATCTCAATCTTTTTTAGCGAAGTTACGCGCCAAATCCAGACACACTAGACTTCTGATGGGGCTGCTTCAAAAGCACGCACTTTCACATTGTTTTCTTCTGGACGTGTCCAACTTGCATCAAATTGTTCCAATAGGTCGCGACCGTCAATGTGGTTAATCTTAAAGTTCATATACTGAGACGGCTTGACCACAAAGTAAATCACCACCTTCCAAATCTTCACTTTTGACCATTTGAGTTGTTGTAGCACATCGTGAAAAGGATTCATCTTGAAATCATGCTTGTCCGATCGGGTCACCTGGACAAAAATGACTTCTCCTTTTACAGCGTCAACATACACCGCATCGTAGCCTCCTTGGTTAAACGCGACAGGCTGTAACCAATGCCGATCTGCTTTAATGACTCGATCTGGATACTTCTGGAATGGCTTTTTCGGATCAAAACGGAAGACGTTCGCTTGGGGCAAAACGTCTTTAACTCCTTCTTCGGTAAATAACTCCACCTTGCGCTGTGGAACAGATGCGAAAAACAACCACTCGAAGAGATGACCATCCACCGAAGGATTGTTTGACGCATTGAGACGATGTGCCAACTTCACAATAACATCCGTTCCACACTCGTGCGCAAAGAGAGAAGCCGCATACGAGCTCACAGGGAACCGTCCACTATCCGCGCCGTCATTTTTCATTCCATAGAGCCTGTTGATTGCAGCAGTGTGGAAAGCGCCGCTGCAATATTCGACCAACTTAGTTTTGTCTCCAGCAGAGTGAACCGCTTCTTTCAGGATTTTTTTCACTTCCTCCGTGGTGAATTGAAACATGAACCGACTCGAGCCACCAGCATAGTAGAATTTCAAAGCACACGCACGCTTTTTCTTGTCATCTTCCTCGTTGTCTTCTTTCTCGTTGCCTTCGTCATTCACCTCAGAGACACTCGTTGCGTCAAACTTGGCCTCCACCTTCTCATAAAACGCTTCATCCTTGATGGCATCGAGATACTCGTCTTGGGTCCATGAATACTTAAAAAAATATTCGACTTTGGCTAACATATCGTCCTGTACGTCCCTCTTCCCAAGTGTACCCATCGAAGAACAAATCACAAGTCTCTCCTCCCTTCGAAGGTGCGCAAAAATACGCCCGAGAAACTTCTTGTGTTCAGGGATATATTTGTACCCATCAACACACAAGAATAGCCTCTTACCAACTAAACGTGGTAACAGAAATGCTGCCAGATCATCAAGGAACCAATGTTGCTTGGTTCCCATCACCAGGCAGGAGGATTTCCTTGCGTCAGTCAAATGAACCCAAACGACATTCCACTCCTCGCGATCCAAGGAAGCTGCGAAACTTAACGTGCATGCAGATTTGCCAGTACCAGGGGCCCCGCAATGAATCCGTTTTTCTTCTTACCAATCACAATCTCCCGCAAAAACTTCCATAGCTCGTCCACTTGGGGTCGACGATACATCATCAAGTCACCATTCGATACTAAACCACATTGGTCCACAAAGGCAGCTGGCAGCGTCACGTACTTCTCGTCCGAGTCGATATCAATCCGAGGCACATTGTCGACAGTTTCAACTTCCACACGAAGCCGTTTGCTTTGCTCAAACTCTTCTCTTGGCTTTGGTACCACCACTAGCACGTGAACTTGGTCCTCATCAGGCTGAAACTTCTCTCCAAAGTGGTGGCGGTTACTGATCTTCAGCCACGGATCCATCTTCACGAAGACGTGGCGATCACCATGCTTATCTAGCACAGATACCGCACCAGTCTCATCGACCGTCACATCTGCCACGCCCGCACCATCCAGCCACGCACCGCTCTTCGTCTTTCCCAGGAAGAGCTCCAGCATGTAAGCATCGACACCTTTTAAGGCGTTCGGGATGGCATCCTTAATCCTCTCCTTCAAGGCGTGCACCAAGTTGTTCGCATCGATGTTGACAGACAATACTCCCTCTTGTGCACCAACCAGGGCACAAACCAGCGTCACTTCGACCATCTTCTTCGAGGCGGCGGATTCTGGAATGAAGAAGAAAGGAAGGAGAATTTCGACTCGTACTTAATTGGAACGATGGCGTTTCTATGCGGATTGATGTTTTAAACACTTTCAAAAAAATTACATGTAAAACATCAAACTTTAGGGTTCGCGTACATGTACTGACTGTACATGTATTGTCAGCCTGGCAAATGCTTCTCGAGTAAAACATTAAAGCTTCATCACTTACATGTACTTCGACACCCCTTGTATATGGCCGACTACGTTTATTATTAATAAAAAAAAATCCCCGCGTGTACTAGTATGCTTGAAGCGAATACAGTAGCTAGGAAAATACAGCAACACACAAACCATTTTGATTCAAGAATTTGGCATTGTTGGCGGCAAAAACATCTCGTTCGCCGTCATGGCCCAGGAAATACCTAACGGCAACGTGTCACTACTTCTACTGCTCTCTTCTTGTACGCTTCAACCTACACAAATTCCAATAAAAAAAAGTTTGCCAAACAAATCCACGACAAGCAAGGCAAATACATTCGAAATGTGAGCAACTATCCGATGAATTTTAATGCAAGCACAAGAATCCTAGCCGGCACTCTTACTGGATGCACAAGAAAGCTGTCACGAGCACAGCAACTCCGTTCACGAACATCGCAAGTGGGATCACACTTGCAGCTGACGACGAAGCTGAGGTCGAAGAAGACGCCGATGCTGATGTAGACGCTGAGGAAACTGCATCAGCAGTTGAAGAAGCAGTTGCAGTAGATGATGTACTACCACTGCTAGAAGCAGTCATTGACTCATCACCAACGTTCGTAGACGCAGCAGCTGAACCTGCAGTGGCAGCAGACGACATAGAGTTAGAGTCTGTAGTCGTTGGAGCTGTTGTAACAGGCTCAGTGGTGGCTGGCGCTGTAGTAGCTGGAGACGTAGTAGCTGGAGATGCGGTTGACGTACCGGTAGTAGAAGACGGCGTTATCGTGCTAGGAGTCGTAGTACTTGGAGTTGTAGTACTTGGAGTCGCAGTACTTGGCGCTGTCGTCGTGCTATTGGTCCCCGTAGTGCTGGAAGTGGACGTCGAAGGAGCAGTGGTTCCGCCCACACACGTCATGGCCAGCTTATCTTGCGTTGCGGCGTTGTTGCACTCCTGTTCACCGGGACAGACATCCGATGAGAAGTTTTCCACACACAACATCCAGCAGGTCGTTCCACTGTTCGTCGAGTCTTCGCAGTCACAGAATTGTTCACACAACGTTTTGTCACTAGCCGCGTCGTGGTTGCACGTAATTTGGCACGAAGTTTTGAGATCCGACTCCGATGCAGTGCTTTTCAACGAACAAACTTTGAGCGAGCAACTGTTGTCCGACGCAGCCAAATGGCGTTGCGGGGGGCAAGCAACAGCTCCAAACGTCTGGTGGTCCTCCGCTTCTTGCTGTACCAAATATCTGGTAGTTTGGTTGGCGTATTGGCCGAAAGTAAGCCCAGTATTGTCCATTACCTGGTTGGACTCGAGTAGAATCATTTTGCCAAACCACGACCGCAGTAGCTTGTTGTCTTGCCCTTCTCCACCAACCACACTGACAGTTCGAGGGTAACGCATGCCATGCAACACCGAGTGAAGTGGGGACGTTTTAATCCAGTCGTCAATGCCCGATCCCAGCATCAAAATGAGCTCATCCGGCTGCAAACCGGGGCGGACAATCTCCCCCTTCTCCGTTTGAATGAACAACCCAGCGTCTCCAGCTTGAGTGGCTTTGTGTCGCAGCTCTCCAGAGCTCGACACCTCGAAATACTCCGGAGCACTCATGGTGGTCATGAGACCGTAGTCGTACGGAACTCGAGTGACATGCATACTACCATTAGTATTAGTAGTGCATCTTCAGAAGAAAATGTAAAAAAACGTGCTCGACGACCAATCTCAATCTTTTTTAGCGAAGTTACGCGCCAAATCCAGACACACTAGACTTCTGATGGGGCTGCTTCAAAAGCACGCACTTTCACATTGTTTTCTTCTGGACGTGTCCAACTTGCATCAAATTGTTCCAATAGGTCGCGACCGTCAATGTGGTTAATCTTAAAGTTCATATACTGAGACGGCTTGACCACAAAGTAAATCACCACCTTCCAAATCTTCACTTTTGACCATTTGAGTTGTTGTAGCACATCGTGAAAAGGATTCATCTTGAAATCATGCTTGTCCGATCGGGTCACCTGGACAAAAATGACTTCTCCTTTTACAGCGTCAACATACACCGCATCGTAGCCTCCTTGGTTAAACGCGACAGGCTGTAACCAATGCCGATCTGCTTTAATGACTCGATCTGGATACTTCTGGAATGGCTTTTTCGGATCAAAACGGAAGACGTTCGCTTGGGGCAAAACGTCTTTAACTCCTTCTTCGGTAAATAACTCCACCTTGCGCTGTGGAACAGATGCGAAAAACAACCACTCGAAGAGATGACCATCCACCGAAGGATTGTTTGACGCATTGAGACGATGTGCCAACTTCACAATAACATCCGTTCCACACTCGTGCGCAAAGAGAGAAGCCGCATACGAGCTCACAGGGAACCGTCCACTATCCGCGCCGTCATTTTTCATTCCATAGAGCCTGTTGATTGCAGCAGTGTGGAAAGCGCCGCTGCAATATTCGACCAACTTAGTTTTGTCTCCAGCAGAGTGAACCGCTTCTTTCAGGATTTTTTTCACTTCCTCCGTGGTGAATTGAAACATGAACCGACTCGAGCCACCAGCATAGTAGAATTTCAAAGCACACGCACGCTTTTTCTTGTCATCTTCCTCGTTGTCTTCTTTCTCGTTGCCTTCGTCATTCACCTCAGAGACACTCGTTGCGTCAAACTTGGCCTCCACCTTCTCATAAAACGCTTCATCCTTGATGGCATCGAGATACTCGTCTTGGGTCCATGAATACTTAAAAAAATATTCGACTTTGGCTAACATATCGTCCTGTACGTCCCTCTTCCCAAGTGTACCCATCGAAGAACAAATCACAAGTCTCTCCTCCCTTCGAAGGTGCGCAAAATACGCCCGAGAAACTTCTTGTGTTCAGGGATATATTTGTACCCATCAACACACAAGAATAGCCTCTTACCAACTAAACGTGGTAACAGAAATGCTGCCAGATCATCAAGGAACCAATGTTGCTTGGTTCCCATCACCAGGCAGGAGGATTTCCTTGCGTCAGTCAAATGAACCCAAACGACATTCCACTCCTCGCGATCCAAGGAAGCTGCGAAACTTAACGTGCATGCAGATTTGCCAGTACCAGGGGGCCCCGCAATGAATCCGTTTTTCTTCTTACCAATCACAATCTCCCGCAAAAACTTCCATAGCTCGTCCACTTGGGGTCGACGATACATCATCAAGTCACCATTCGATACTAAACCACATTGGTCCACAAAGGCAGCTGGCAGCGTCACGTACTTCTCGTCCGAGTCGATATCAATCCGAGGCACATTGTCGACAGTTTCAACTTCCACACGAAGCCGTTTGCTTTGCTCAAACTCTTCTCTTGGCTTTGGTACCACCACTAGCACGTGAACTTGGTCCTCATCAGGCTGAAACTTCTCTCCAAAGTGGTGGCGGTTACTGATCTTCAGCCACGGATCCATCTTCACGAAGACGTGGCGATCACCATGCTTATCTAGCACAGATACCGCACCAGTCTCATCGACCGTCACATCTGCCACGCCCGCACCATCCAGCCACGCACCGCTCTTCGTCTTTCCCAGGAAGAGCTCCAGCGTCAGATGAGAAGCTTTGATAAACCCGTCGCTCTGATCCTTGATCGCCTCCTTTAACCCGCCCACCAACTTGTTCGCATTCACTGTGACCGGAAATACTCCCTCTTGTGCACCAACCAGGGCGCAGCACAGCGTCACTTCGACCATCTTCTTCGAGGCGGCGGATTCTGGAATGAAGAAGAAAGGAAGGAGAATTTCGACTCGTACTTAATTGGAATGATGGCGTTTCTATGCGGATTGATGTTTTAAACACTTTGATGCTCCTGTTTAGCGTTGTTAAATTAATTACCGGTAATTACCTTTTTTTTCAAGGGAAATACTTACCCGCGGTAATTACCTGTATCTTACCCCGGTAAGTGTTGAGTCAACAGCGAAATCTTCGTGCAGAAGGAGCTTGCATTTAACATTAGAACTCAAGCCCTAGAATCGAAGATGGGTGGAAAACGACACGACATTTGGTCTCATTTCCGCGTCGTTAAGCCGGCAGTAAAGGGGTAAAGCAGCATCCTGATGTGGAATGTAAATACTGCGGCCAGACCATCCGAAATGCTCAACGGAAGAAGAACCTTGCTGAGCACCTTAGCAACCCGAAGAAGTGTGGCAAGACCCCTCAAGACATCGTCAGGGTCTTCGGTACTCGATCTCCAGCGAATTCGCGGGCACGACGTCAACTATTTGCTGGTGGTGGGCTCTCTGTACCCGGGCAGGCTTCGGACAGTTTTGTTTCTCAAGAGGAGCTCAAGCTAGACTTTGCCGAACTATTCTACGCCACTGGGATACCGTTCCGTATTGTTGAGGACCCCGCCGTGAAACGGTTCTTTGGCAAAGCGTGCCCTTCGTTCCGGTTGCCATCGCGTCAACGCATTGCTGGTCCATTGCTTGAGGCAACGTACGAAAGCGCAAGGAGGACGTCGTGGAGCAGCTCAAGCAGCAGCAGTACTTGGTGCTGTCAACAGACGGGTGGTGCGGATGCGAATAATACTAGCATCGTAAATTTGATGCTAGTTTCGCCAACGATGAAACCTGTTTTCTGGTCATCCGTTGCCACTGGAGAAGAGGAGCACACAGGAGTGTATATTGCTGACTGCATTGATCGTGTCATCGAGGAGGTGGAGACGGCAATTGGAAGAAAGGGGACCATTTGCGCTGTCATCACTGACAATGCAAGAAATATGAAGGCAGCGTGGAAGGAGGTGCAGAGGAAGAGGCCCTATGTCTACTGCAATGGATGTGCAGCGCATGCTTTCAACTTGCTTATGAAGGACGTCATGAAGATTAGCC
Organism: Phytophthora plurivora; assembly: GCA_030027945.1. Lineage (NCBI taxonomy): Eukaryota > Oomycota > Peronosporomycetes > Peronosporales > Peronosporaceae > Phytophthora > Phytophthora plurivora. Next base: position 478,668 of record CP125258.1, read on the forward strand.
GGCTTGCTGACGTACGTGATGACTCTAAAAGTGTGGCGAAGTTCGTTCGCGCGAGACACGGGCTACTGGATCGCTTTCGGTCGCAGCAAAATGCTATCCTTAAAAAGGGTGAGAAAAGAATGGCACTAAGTGTTCCCATTCCGACACGCTGGTACACTGTCGAGAAATGCATTTGCAGTGTTTCCAAAAATGAGAGTGTCATCCGCTCCACCTTTGCCGACACGCAGCTATTGAAACGCTACAATACCAAGGCGCAGAGACCAGAAGCGGACCGCGTTGCAGCAATCGTTGCCGATGATGAACGTTGGGCTGAGGCCAAACGGACACTGGATCTGTTAACACCAATCAACAAAAGCTTGGCCGTCTGTGAAAGTGACAACACTTACTTGTCATCCGTCTACTCTGAGTTCGTCGCTCTCAACGAGAGCACGGCCTACAGTGCGCCTGTCGACCGGGTCAGCATGGAAGAAAGGGCCAAATATGCTGAGATTCAGTGTGAAATTCTGGTTTTGATTGGAAGCCGCCGAGACTTCATCATGTCAAGTTCAATGCGCGTCGCATACTTACTGGACCAGACCGCAGATATCACGAAGTTTTCTAATGCGAACGACCCAAGGGGTGAAGGTGACCTCGCGTTAGCCATGCGTGAACTCGTTGACATGGCTAAAGGCCCCGCAACGAATCCGGATACAGTGAAAAATGTCAAGCCGCGGTTGAAGCCTGGACGTGTCAAAGGTTTACATGGTCAGAAAGAGGAATTGCACCATTAACTATCCCAATGTCACCTTCAAGTTACTGGAAGATACACAGTCGCTCGGCATTTCCGCTGCTGAAACCAGTTGCTGACATGATATTTGCAATTCCAACTTCGTCCGCGTCAAGTGAGCGGTGTTGGAGCATTCACGACTTCATACATTCAAAGCGGAGAAATCATCTGCATGCATCAAGAGTGGAGAAACTTGTCTTTATTTACTCAAACTTAGTCTCGAGAACAGGTGAACCGATTCGAGATCACTTGGCTGATGACATGCATCCAGACGCACACGATGGCGATATGGACGTGCGTGATGGAGACGACGAGGAAGGTTTTGTAGCTGACGGTGAAGACGCCAACGGGAGTGCGATGTCGGATATTGACATGTAAGCAAGTAAATTGAATTAACCTATTATTCGTTGACCGCATTTTCTTGCATTGCTTTTCTCTTTGGCAACCTTATTTCTAGCTTGCATGAGAGGCTAATCCGGACGAGGCGCGAACAAAACTTGACCGATGCGTGGCCAGGGAACCCCTACTTCATGTTGACAACGGGAGACTTGGACAGGGCCAGCGAGTCGACGTGGTGGTGCGTGAACGTCACCACACGTAGCCGCATATTCATGATGACGGAGCCATCGTTGGCGCGCAGCTTGTCGATCATGATGTCGTTCCTGAAGATCAATGACGTCTCCGGTGCATACCGGAAACCGACGTTCTCGACGGCGATGATGGATTGGCTCCGAGGGCGGGAAGTGCATCCCGAAAGTGTGTGCGTCCTTGGGCTCGTCGATCGGCTCGTTTTGCAGGATCCTGTTCGGTGTCTTGACACAAGTGGCCCCTTCTTGGTGTTGACACGAAACGCTCGCTGAACTGCAGCATGTGCTGGATCTCCGTCTGCTGAGCGTCATTGGCCTTGGGCTGTTGGTGCAGACCTCTTTCATCGTGCGCTCGAACGTGTTGTAGTCGCCCTTGTAGTATTCGAGCTTCTGATTCGTGAGCTGGATGATATCGGTGGTCACGGCGTTCATGAAGTTGTGGGACTCCACGATCATCTGCTTCTCGTATTTCTACGGGTTTTGCTCCAGCCAGATGACAGCTTCGTGATGCAAGTGGTCCGTCGGCTAATCAAGCAGCAGGAGGTCCAGGTTAATGGCCAGCGCTCCAGCCAGAGCTGTACGCAAACGTCAATCACCGTAAAGAGCCTTGGCCAGGCCGTCCACGACGTGATCATGGAACTGAAGGCTGCTCAGAATCGTGCGGGCTCTGGGCTCGGCCGTGTCGGAGTCGATGCTTACCAGGCGGCCGTAGATTTCCTCCAGCCGCTCAGTATGATCAGCCCCTAGACTGGCCGCTTCAGCCGTAAGTCCTTTCACCTCTTGGAGCAACATCATACCCTTCATAGTCTGCAGACAGCACCACTTCCAGCACACTTCTGGCGTCTTTATTGAGCTTGGAAGCGGACTCCTGCTCCACCAACTGGAGCCTGAGCACGGGCACATCCTTCTCACCGTTGTCCTGCGCCATATCCTGCATAAATGAGCGGCTTCCTAGTCCCTGTCCCGCTCAGCCTGCTCCTGGTCGCGCTCGGGCGTGAACTGCACCAATTTGATCTGTTTGCGCACCATGTAGCCCGACAGCACCGACTACTGGGCCTCCTGCTCGTCGGTCGTGGTCTTGCGGATCTTGACAAAGCTCCACATGCGGCCCATGGGCTTCTCGGTGTAGCCTGCTCCTCGATGCGTGCAGCTTTGGATTTTTGTCTGTTTTTGTTAGTTTTGAAAATCAAACCTGAAATTTCAAACTTACCCAAAGGTAATTACTCTACGGTAATTACCGCTATTTACCCAGTTACCTAATTACCCGGAAATTACCGGGATAAATCCCAACGCTACTCCTGTTCACCGGGACAGACATCCGACGAGAAGTTTTCCACACACAACATCCAGCAGGTCGTTCCACTGTTCGTCGAGTCTTCGCAGTCACAGAATTGTTCACACAACGTTTTGTCACTAGCCGCGTCGTGGTTGCACGTAATTTGGCACGAAGTTTTGAGATCCGACTCCGATGCAGTGCTTTTCAACGAACAAACTTTGAGCGAGCAACTGTTGTCCGACGCAGCCAAATGGCGTTGCGGGGGGCAAGCAACAGCTCCAAACGTCTGGTGGTCCTCCGCTTCTTGCTGTACCAAATATCTGGTAGTTTGGTTGGCGTATTGGCCGAAAGTAAGCCCAGTATTGTCCATTACCTGGTTGGACTCGAGTAGAATCATTTTGCCAAACCACGACCGCAGTAGCTTGTTGTCTTGCCCTTCTCCACCAACCACACTGACAGTTCGAGGGTAACGCATGCCATGCAACACCGAGTGAAGTGGGGACGTTTTAATCCAGTCGTCAATGCCCGATCCCAGCATCAAAATGAGCTCATCCGGCTGCAAACCGGGGCGGACAATCTCCCCCTTCTCCGTTTGAATAAACAGCCCAGCGTCTCCAGCTTGAGTGTCTTTGTGTTGCAGCTCTCCAGAGCTCGACACCTCGAAATACTCCGGAGCACTCATGGCGATCATGAGACCGTTGTCCGTGTGAAGCTCCAGCGACATATCGGCGACATTAATCTCCACGTCCTCTTCCAGTCGTCTTATGTCCTGAGCTGCTTCATAGGCGTGGAAATGGTCCAAGTGCACGGATTCCTCCAGTAGTGTCCGTGCTGTCATGGTCACGACCCCTTGCCCAACCACAACCTAAACTTCTGCACAAATGAACGCATTCATGTCCTTCAAGTACACGGTTAGAAAAGTTAGAAAACGTAAAAAATAAAAAAATAACATGCCCAGCGTTCAACCTTAACATACTTTCGTAAAGTAACCAGCTCAAGACAGAAACACTAGATCAGTCTTGGAGCCACGTCAAAAGCACGCACTTTCACACAGTTGTCTCCTGGACATGTCCAACTTGCATCAAATTCTTGCAAGAGATCGCGACCGTCAGCGTGGTCACGCTTAAACTTCCAATACTGAGTCGGCTTGACCACAAAGTAAACCACCACCTTCGAAATCTTCATCTCAACTTGTCGTAGTTTCAAAAGCACTTCGTGGAAATAGTCCCTCTTGAAACCATGTTTGTCCGATCGGGTCACCTGGACAAAAATGACTTTCCCTTCTTTTGTGTCGAAATAAACTGCGTCGTATCCTCCTTGAGTCCACGCAACAGGCTGTAACCAATGACGATCTGGTTTAATTCTTCCGTCTGGAAACTTCTGGAATCGCTTTTTCGGATCAAAACGGAAAACGTTCGCTTGGGGCAGAATATCTTCAACACCTTGGTCGCTAAATAACTGCACCTCCCGCTGTTGAACAGATGCGAAAAACAACCATTCGAAGAGATGGCCATCCACCGAAGAATTGTTTGACCTATCGAGACGTCTCCCCAAGGCCCCAATAACGTCCGCTACACATCCGCCCGCACAGAGAGAGGTCACATACGAGCTCACGGGGTACCGTTTACCCCTCGGGCCGTCATATTGCATCCCAAAGAGCTCGTTGATTGCATCAATGTGGAAAATGCCGCCGCAATAGTTAACCAGTTCAGCATTGTTCAGAGTAGATTGGACCCCTGTTTTCAGGATATTTTTCACGTCTTCCGTGGAGAATCGGAACATGAACCGACACGATCCTCCAGCATAGTAGAATTTCAATTGACAGGCATATTGTTTCTTCTCGTTTCCAGGTGGCAGTTCCTCCTCGTTGCCTTCGTCATTCACCTCAGAGGCACTCGTTCCGTCCAACTTGGCCTCCACCGTTTTGTAAAAGACTTCATTTTCGATGGCTTCGAGATACTCGGCTTGGGTCCATGAACTGTTGAAAAAGAACTCAATTTTGGCATGAATATCGTCCTCATGGTTCCTCTTCCCAAGCGTAGTCATCGCAGAGCAAATCACAAGTCTCTCCTCCTCCTGAGGTCCCAGCAAAATGTCCCCGAGAATCGCATTGTGAGCATTGGTATCTTTGTATCCATCCAGGCACACAAACAGCCTTTTACCAGCGATACGTGGAAGATTAAAAGCTGCTAGATCACCAACTAGCCAAAAGGCATTGGTTCCCATCACCAGGCAGGAGGATTTCCTTGCGTCAGTCAAATGAACCCAAACGACATTCCACTCCTCGCGATCCAAGGAAGCTGCGAAACTTAACGTGCATGCAGATTTGCCAGTACCAGGGGGCCCCGCAATGAATCCGTTTTTCTTCTTACCAATCACAATCTCCCGCAAAAACTTCCATAGCTCGTCCACTTGGGGTCGACGATACATCATCAAGTCACCATTCGATACTAAACCACATTGGTCCACAAAGGCAGCTGGCAGCGTCACGTACTTCTCGTCCGAGTCGATATCAATCCGAGGCACATTGTCGACAGTTTCAACTTCCACACGAAGCCGTTTGTTTTGCTCAAACTCTTCCTTTGGCTTCGGTACCACCACTAGCACGTGAACTTGGTCCTCCTCCGGCTGAAATTTTGCTCCAAAGTGTTTGGGGCTATTGATCCTCAGCGACGGCTCCATCTTCACGAAGACGTGGCGATTTCCATCCCTATCTAGCACAGATACCGCACCAGTCTCATCGACCGTCACATCTGCCACGCCCGCACCATCCAGCCACGCACCGCCCTTCGTCTTTGCCAGAAAGAGCTCCAGCGTCAGATAAACTTTGATAAACCCGTCGCTCTGGTTCTTGATCGCCCTCTTCAAGTCGTCCACCGACTTATTCGCATCGATGTTGACAGGCAATACTCCCTCTTGCGCACCAACCAGGGCACAAACCAGCGTCACTTCGACCATATTCCCTCGTGGCGGCGGATTCTGGAGGGATTTCTGCTTCTCCAACCGACGTTCTTACCTCCAATATGGCAATCTCGATTCTTGAATGAGAGAAAGAGCTCAAAGCCACGACAGATTCTGACCAATAACAATGGGAAAATTACTGCAACACTATGCACAGACTTGAAAGTAAAACAAAACCTCACCAATCCAGATACAGGACAAATGAACTAAAGCTGCATGCATACCAACCAGCCTTCAGCCTGCATGCATTCTTCTCTTGAGTCACAACTTCTACTGCTCTCTTCTTGTACGCTTCAACCTACACAAATTCCAATAAAAAAAAGTTTGCCAAACAAATCCACGACAAGCAAGGCAAATACATTCGAAATGTGAGCAACTATCCGATGAATTTTAATGCAAGCACAAGAATCCTAGCCGGCACTCTTACTGGATGCACAAGAAAGCTGTCACGAGCACAGCAACTCCGTTCACGAACATCGCAAGTGGGATCACACTTGCAGCTGACGACGAAGCTGAGGTCGAAGAAGACGCCGATGCTGATGTAGACGCTGAGGAAACTGCATCAGCAGTTGAAGAAGCAGTTGCAGTAGATGATGTACTACCACTGCTAGAAGCAGTCATTGACTCATCACCAACGTTCGTAGACGCAGCAGCTGAACCTGCAGTGGCAGCAGACGACATAGAGTTAGAGTCTGTAGTCGTTGGAGCTGTTGTAACAGGCTCAGTGGTGGCTGGCGCTGTAGTAGCTGGAGACGTAGTAGCTGGAGATGCGGTTGACGTACCGGTAGTAGAAGACGGCGTTATCGTGCTAGGAGTCGTAGTACTTGGAGTTGTAGTACTTGGAGTCGCAGTACTTGGCGCTGTCGTCGTGCTATTGGTCCCCGTAGTGCTGGAAGTGGACGTCGAAGGAGCAGTGGTTCCGCCCACACACGTCATGGCCAGCTTATCTTGCGTTGCGGCGTTGTTGCACTCCTGTTCACCGGGACAGACATCCGATGAGAAGTTTTCCACACACAACATCCAGCAGGTCGTTCCACTGTTCGTCGAGTCTTCGCAGTCACAGAATTGTTCACACAACGTTTTGTCACTAGCCGCGTCGTGGTTGCACGTAATTTGGCACGAAGTTTTGAGATCCGACTCCGATGCAGTGCTTTTCAACGAACAAACTTTGAGCGAGCAACTGTTGTCCGACGCAGCCAAATGGCGTTGCGGGGGGCAAGCAACAGCTCCAAACGTCTGGTGGTCCTCCGCTTCTTGCTGTACCAAATATCTGGTAGTTTGGTTGGCGTATTGGCCGAAAGTAAGCCCAGTATTGTCCATTACCTGGTTGGACTCGAGTAGAATCATTTTGCCAAACCACGACCGCAGTAGCTTGTTGTCTTGCCCTTCTCCACCAACCACACTGACAGTTCGAGGGTAACGCATGCCATGCAACACCGAGTGAAGTGGCGGGGACGTTTTAATCCAGTCGTCAATGCCCGATCCCAGCATCAAAATGAGCTCATCCGGCTGCAAACCGGGGCGGACAATCTCCCCCTTCTCCGTTTGAATGAACAGCCCAGCGTCTCCAGCTTGAGTGTCTTTGTGTTGCAGCTCTCCAGAGCTCGACACCTCGAAATACTCCGGAGCACTCATGGCGATCATGAGACCGTTGTCCGTGTGAAGCTCCAGCGACATATCGGCGACATTAATCTCCACGTCCTCTTCCAGTCGTCTTATGTCCTGAGCTGCTTCATAGGCGTGGAAATGGTCCAAGTGCACGGATTCCTCCAGTAGTTTCCGTGCTGTCATGGTCACTGTCCCTTGCTCTGCCACAACCTTAAATTTCTGCGTCGCATCAAGAGCTGTGCCCACATTTGCCACTGCCAATTCCACAGCAGCGCTGAAAGTTGCGTGGATTTCAACGTATTCGGGGCAAATTGCCAGTAATTCAGCGCTTTGGTCCAAGATTTCCGTCAACTGACGACCGGACTCCAGACTGACGGTGTAGCGGTTGGTTCCGTCTCGAAGTTGGCGGAGCAGCAGGAATTCGGCTCCTTTCTTCTGGGCTTGCACGGCGCAAGTTGCCGCTGTGCGGAGATACCCTTGACGCAGAGTTGCGAAGTTCGGTACGTTTTGCAGTGCGATGATGCCATTGTCTTGCAGGTGGGAGAGCAATTCAAAGTTGTGCGCGTTGTGTGGAGAACTGGAGAGCTGCGTAAAGTCCACTGGAGGCACGCGGAAGTCGCGCGGTTGAAGCGCCACAGTCAGAGGGGATAATAGCAGCAGAGCCAGGCAACGCAGCATGGTGAGGGACGTCGGCGGAGACGTGAAGCGGAGGCGGAGAGTTGGCAACTGACCCGAGTTTTAGCCGACGTACGCTGGTTCTGGCGCTGATTAACCGGATGTTGGCTTTTGTATAGGAGGCTGTTGCGCAAAAGCAGCTGATTGGCTGTGGAATCAGGTGGCAACACTGATTTGAGCGCAAGTTGAAGGCACAGATCAGCACTGTTGTAGGATATCCAGTGCTACAGGCTGCAGCCTACAGCAGATCGGACGGACGGCAGCTTTATCAGCCACACTAATGTGCACTTGGATGGCGCTCGGTGCTTTTGAAACTACCACATGCAGAACCACATCGCCAGGATTCCGAAGCCATTTGTAGTGTTGGCTTCAATGGTAGCAGTGAGTATCCTCTGTGATGACAAGGTTTCGCTGCCCGGTGGCAAGCTATCGTAGCAACATTTCGCCTGACCTGTTCGTTTACCAATTGAGTATACGAATGTCGAAACGAAGCTTCTACAGTACTTCGAGTGGTATCTGTACCTAACAACACGTGCACACAAATTTTCTAAACATCACACCTCCTAACTTGGAAATATATTAGGCTGCTGTCTTTTACCTTCGTGGTGCCTCAGCTAGAGCTCGCTCCCATCCGCCCGAAGGCAGGCTGTCTTGCTTGGATTGAATGAAGTAGCCTAGATGCAAAGCTCAAGGTATGTGCGGCTGTACGAGTTCACACCGTCATCCTCCAGCATCGGATAGGCTGGCGTCAGGCCGTCCTGCGCGTACATGTACAGCGAGTTGTAGATCTTCCAGTAAACCTCACGCACGCGGCGCGCAGGGTGAAACAGACCCTGCAGAACGTACTGCAGAATCACGTGCGGGCCCAGTGCCACACGGCAACCTTCCACGGCCTCAAACACAGCGTTGATCACGTGCGGAGACGTTTCGAAAATGTTCGGCCACACGAAGTTGAGCAGGTGCACCAGTGCATCCTCGCAACCCAAACCAACAACACCCAGTGCCAAATGCTTCACAGTTGTGCATGCCGTTTGGCGATGCACCAGATCGCGATCCATCAGCGCGTCCTGCAGTAGCGGGGCCACCGCGTAAATGTAGTCTTTGCCCATTTCACCAATGTACTCGAACATGAACGAGAACGCCTTCAGCACACCGTTCTGTACGTTTAGTTCGGGTACGCGGTATTCGTTCATCAACGCTGGAACCACAGTAAAAGGCGAACAAGTTTCTGCCACGATAGCAATGGCTACTGTCGTGCACACACGGTTCTGCCGCTCTTGCACCTTCAGGTTGTTCAACAAAGTATGCAGCACGTCTTGAGGACCAATTGCCTTGGCAATGTATCCAAATGTGTTGACTGCGGCACGACGGATACCCTTTTTGTGGGCCTTGAGCATGTCCAGAAGTTCGAAACAAATCCGCATCCACTCACGAGCCGATACCAAGTCTGCACCGCGGTCAGCAATGCGTCCAACTAAATCGATACAGTTTTCTTGAACCTTCTCATGTCGATTTTTGAGGATTGGAGTGAGTCGTGGCAGCAAATCCTTGATAGGCGGGGTCATTTTGCTCATACCGATCACATTCACAATAGCTTTCAGGGCACCAAGGATGCTACCCAGTACCTCGGGGTACTCTTCACCGAGATACTCGTACAGAACAACACCCATATGTCCCATGAGAGGTTCCTGGTCACACGTCTTCATAACCACAGCAATCCGGTTGATCAGGTCAGCAGCTTGCATGCGCACCTTGGCCGGCTTGTTGTTCAACCGCCACTTAATGGTACCACAAATCTGGGGCAGGTAGTTCTTTGCGCGGATTCCAAGAGCGTTCACAACAATGCCGAAACCATTCAACATGACAAACGTGTCATCCGACGTTTGTTCTTGAAAAGCGTACAGAATACCATCAATGAGCTTTTCCTCGAGATCGGTTCCAATATCCGTGGCACCCAAATTCGAAATAATCTTCTGGATCGCTTCCATAACCATACGGCGGTAGGGTTCACTCTCGTCCTTCAGGTCATCCACCACCCGCGAGATAATTTCGCTCGCCCCGACATTATTCGCAAGCTCAACTGTCGTTTCAACGAGCTGGCGGTAGTTCCGTCGGTCTAGCGCCATGCGACGAACCCAGAAGTGTCGGAAAAACTCAGGCAAGATCTTCTCCTTCACATAGGATGCCTCAACACCATCTGTAGAGACACACTGCTTCACTACCTTCAGCACAATTTTCTTCATTTCCTCGTCCGGTGACTGAAACTCACGAATCAAGATCTCCATCACCTCAACGGTGTAGTAATTCGCATACTGGGCATCCATAAGAGGGATGATAAAACCGATAGCCTTCAGGAAAGCAGCCAAACCCTTGCCGTGGTGCTTACGAGTACCGCGCCACAGTGGTCGCAGCACAGAGTCGAAGGACTCGATACCATACGGGTGAGCAGCTTCAGCTAGCGCTGCAAGAGCAAGCGCTGTGATAGTACGCACTTTTTGCTCGTCTTCGAGACCGTGCTCGATAATCTCCACGAGATGCTTGAGGTGCGGTAGCACAGCGCAACCCATGAGGATTGCGACTTGCTGAACAATCTTAATGCCTGTGTGTCGAGCTTGCCACGACTTTCGCGACTGACAGACAGCCTTCAGAAAAGGTAACAGAGCTGGTATACCCAGCGCCGATGCAACCACTGCGAAGGCACGTGCTGTTGTGTTACGAACGTACTCGTCATCGATATCGATATCAGGGCGCATCGTCGAGATCATAGTTGCCAGACCAGCAGCCTTGGCCAGGTTCGAGATAATTTCACGTCCTTCCACGCGAGCATAATAGTCTTCGTCAATGAGCAGTGGCTCGATCACAACTAGAATCTTGTGTACGTAGGGGCGAACAAGGTCATCAAGCTTGTACAGTACACGGTCAATCACTTTAACCAGCAAGTGGCGTTCCTGGTCTTCAAGCGTGGGTGCCATGAGCAACGGCAAGATCTGGTTAAACAAAGCTCCTGCGCCGAACTCGCGTGCTTTATCTGTAAGCTGTCGCAGCGCAGTCTTTCGCTGGGGCGGAGTGCCGTTCTTGATCTTGAGCAACAATCGCATAATCTTACGCTCCATGGCAGCCTCGGGGTCCAGTTCCTCTTCATTCACTTCGTCCATCAACTTGCCAAAGTACTGGTAGTCTTCTGGTTTGATAAACGGCATAGCGCTACCATCACTACCCGAAGGTGTTCCCATAGGCACACCATAGTCCTCACGAGCAGGTGTAGCTTGCATCGCGAAACCTGGAGTTTGCCCCATCGGCGTAGGAGTAGCAAGCAGCTTCCGTGATGGCGTCCGAATAGGCACATACGATGCAGGCGGGTCAAGAATTTTGTATCCCGTTGCGGGGAACAACGCGTCAAGTTCTTCATCTGTCAAGGGACGGTTGCGCTCCTCAATCTCTCGTTCCCAGCGCATACGCTGCGCTAACTCGGGTGTCAGCGCTCCACTCATGATATTCGCAGCCACCGATCCTCCCGGCGTCATCTGTACATTTTTACCTGGCGTTGCCATATCACCCGGTCCAGACACCGGCGTTTCATCCCACCGGGATCGCTTGCCCGTTCCTGCTGGAGTCACTCCTCCCAAATTCACAGGAGTGGCGTCCCATTTGGATCCTCCACTGCTGGCAACTGGAGTTTCATCCCAGCGATTCTTCCTTCCCGGCGTAGCACCCACAGATCCTGCTACAGGAGTAGCATCCCACCTAGAAGACGTCCGTGTGGGTGTTGCAGCTACCGATCCAGCTGAGCTCTCAGAGGCTGTGTCCCACTCAGATTGACTCTCTCCGTCCGTCTTCTCAGCTGCTGGAGCCTCCTGATCCCAGCGCATCCGCTTCCGGCGTCTCTTAGGAGTGGAGTCCACTTCCTGCGGCTCCTGTGTCTCCAGTTTCTCCTGCTCCTCGCGCTTCTGCTGGATCTTGCGCACCACCTCTGCTCGCTCTTGTTGTAGCTGCTGCGTGTGCATGATCTCCTTGTAGCTACGTGCCGGTGTCTGGGACCCGAAGGCGTCACCGCGCTCGGGCGACAACATACGCTCAAAGCGCCGCTTACGATAGGCATTCTCCCGGTCTGCGATGCGCGTGTTAACGATCCCCGAGCCGTTCGCTTCTCGTGCCTCCGCGAAGGGGTCGTAGTTATCGTCGATTAGGCCGTCGGAGGCTTGAGCAACAGACGCCTGTTTGGAGCGAGAGTGATGGTCATTCGTTTTCTTCTGCTGCTGCTCGTCCTCATCGCCTTCCTCCGTGACTGTCGCGCTGTAGCCGACAAAGCGGTCGGTACCGCTGTAGATATCCTGGTCGAACTGGCCCGTGGACGACAGGCCTACGCCCTTCTCGTCCTTCTCCGCCATGGCTCCTTGCTCGCCTTCCTTGCCGCCTCCTTCCTTGGTCGCCCTGTGAGGAATAAAACCTCGTGGGTTAAAAACCTCAAGGCAGTTAATTTGTGTGGTACACATGAGATCGCAAGTTGAAGTTTAAAGTGTGTGGTTGCTGCATGTACCCTTCTTGGATCTATCCTGTTTTTCTTACGTGTAATGAAGAATGAGTGCTATAAGATTATATAATGGTGTGCATTGCAAACTAAGGTGAGAGTACATGTATCATACGCTGCAAAAGGTTGCGGCCTGCGTCGGCCGTCATGGTGTTCTAATGGATCGCTGGCTGTGCACCTGAGGCGGGGCAACAATCACAATAGGGCTCTGCCAAAGCTCCCAATTGCTAGTTCAGCTAAGCAGCCAGTATCGACATCTGTCATCATCATGGCGCATCGAGGCCGCCCTTGGGCAGCCCACCGATACCTCATGTAAAATACGAGAGCGAGCTGTCGTAGTTGATCGAAAACTCGTCCAGTAAGTGGAGGTACGACGCGTACATGCGCATCCACTCGCCGGCAATTCTGTCTTGCACATCCGGGTTGAACAGCGCGAGAAAAACGCGCACGTCTTCCTCGCTCATATTGTTGCGCATCCAACCAAGCAGGTGGGCCACGATCACTCCGCACTCTTCGTCGCTAGTGAGCTGGTTGAACAGCGTGCTCAGCGCTTCATACTCTTCCTCTTCCGTCAGCGTCTGCGTGATCAGGTGCTTCACAGCGGTCACCTCTCCCCGTAAAATCTTCTCCAGCTCGTCAAACATGTGCAACACTGCCTCACTTAAGTCTCGACGCTCGTCGTGCACCTTCTCCAGAGCCACCGCCAAGGCTTCATCGTAGGCATCATACAACGTCGTCACCTTGTGCCCAACACCGGCAATGAGCGTGCGTTCCTCAAGCAAATACTCCTTGAGCGTCACTACATGACGTACGTGATTGTCAAAGCGCTGAAGCCATTTGGCCAGCGCAATGATTCCTTGTGGAGAAGCACTCAGAAGCTCCTCCTGGGCGATGAACGAGCGCACGCGGTTCATGTCTTGCGTGACGGGCTGATCCAACAGTCGGAAGCCAACCTCCGACCAGTCCGCCTGTAGCACCTCCTGTCCCCAAGGTACCGGTAGTTTGGGCGATTCGTCTTCACCCATTCCGTCATTGTTATTGTTCTCTTCCTTGGGTCCGCTAAGCAGACGCAGCACTGATCGCACGAATGTGGACGAGCGTTTGCGTCGCTGGTTTCCATCTTGCGCCTGTAAGTACTGGCGTTGCTTCTCGAGCCATGTGAGCGTCTCCTCCAAACCCTTCTTAGTGGTCACAGGATTCTTGCTCTCGGGTTCACCCTTCGACTGATGGGACACTGGGTGCTGCTGGTTTTGCTCTGGGATCTCCAAGTGGCCAAACACCGGCTTGCGCGTGGCAGCGTCCTGGTGGGGCATCGGCATCGTATCGGCCATGGGAAGCTCTTCCAGAGCTCGCGCCTCGCTTGATCTTTTCGCGAATGAGGCCCTTTGTCTTGAAGTTTTCGTGATCTTTGTCACATTTTCCGCATCAGAAAAAACTGGACGCCGGATGCCAAGAAGAATAAACTTGGGCTGACTATTTGGTATCCGGATATTGAGGTACATGTATACAATAGAAGTATACATTTCCAAGCATCTTCCAAGCGAATCCCATTTTCAAAGAATTTGTTTTATAGAAACTGCTGCGCTAGCTTAGTCGAAGCAGGAGGATTTCCGGATAGGGTCGATCCAAGACCGTGAGTATGAAATGCGCGAGTACACCATTGGCAAACTCTTCCCGCGACCGCAAACCTCGCCGTCACGCCAGTTGCGCCAGCTCACTACGCCAACGACCACGTCGTCGGCATCGTCGTCGGAGTACTCGATGAAGGCTGGACCACCGGAGTCGCCGTCGCAGTAGCCCTTACTAATCTGACCGGCCACACAGATCATGGAGTCGTCCACGGAAATTTTGCCGTCCGACGCGCACTTCTCGTTGGTGATCAGTGTCGAATCGACACGCTGCAGCTTATGGCCCGCCAGAGCGGTTGAGCCCTCCGAAAGGCGCCCAGTGCCAACGGTAGTCACTGTGGCGCCGTCCTTGAAATCCGAGTCGTCCGCTTTGGCCAGCTTCGCAGGTGTGATGGTTGAAGGGACTTCCAACTCTAAGATGGCGAAGTCGTTGGAGAATTTCAGCGTCTCGGTAAAGTTGGGGTGGTTCATCACCGACACAACCTGGATCTGCTCGCCGTCATCAGTACCGTTGTTGTAGTGCGAACCGATCGAGACCCAGCGGATATCATAGGAGATGCAGTGCGAAGCCGTGAGCACGTGTTTTGGGCTGATGAGAGTGCCACCGCAAAAATTCTTGCCCTCCGCCGTTTTGCGCATGCCAGCATAGTACGTCTTCCTGCCCTTGGGTACGGTTGTTCCGCCAAGGATGAGTCTGCGCTCCACAGCATCAGCAGAGGCGTCGGCTGCCACAGCCACAGCAGCGAACACAGCAACGATAGCTGAGATGAACTTCATGACCACTCGCACGTCGATCTATGAAAACCAAAAGTGATGTGATGTCCCAGACGCTGTAAGTTGCAGCGCCCTCCGAGCAAGGACAAGCCCTTGCTGGAAACAGGTTTTCATCGAGATGTGCTTACCAAATTCGCTAAGTTCGCATCAATTCTGTTGGGAAAATGCTATGCTTTTTGGGCGGTGGACCCCCAAAAAGCCAAAATGTCACTGCGCAGTTCGGAGATCGGCGATGCATTGGTGCTCCACAAGCTATCCTATCCATATTGCAATTCGTGCTCGAGAACGATTTTTACTGTAGACAAAATCGCAAAGCACATCACTGTATGCACCACGCATGACAGGGATGTTGGGAGTCTCGGTAGACGCAGGGGCCCGCCACTGGCCAGGGTATCTCGGTCAAAATACGCAGGAGCCAGAGTGTCAGCTGGAGTGCAAGAATACAAGCAAGCCAACCAGCTCTTTCGGATTCGCTTTGTCCTCGAAGTTTACCCACTTTGTGGCCGACTTTGCGCGATTTGGCAGATCCCGTTTGGTGTCCGCACTGCTGCTGCCCGACATTCGGAGCAACCGAACTTAGTAAAAAGCAATTTTTCACATGCTGCAGTGCAGCAAATTTTGCTTGAGGATGCTGTCAAGGAAAACGAACCTAGCGCCTCGATGATAGTCAACCAAAGCTCGGAGTTCAAGCGGAGCTCTGCATCACAATCCCGCTCCATTTGAGCTTTTGCCGGTTTCTCCCCGTCCGTTGGAAGTGTTGCAACCGGCCACAATGAAGTTCACGTCCGCTCTCCTTGCTGTGTTTGCTGCCCTCACCTCAAGCTCTGTCACCGCGCAGTCGGAGGACACGACCGACCTGATCACCGTCCCAGTAACAGAAATTCAGGCCGGCAAGGGCTACGTCGCTGGTGTTCGCTCCACCCAAGATGGTACCAACTTTTGCGCCGGTGCACTTATTGGGCCTTCCCACGTCCTAACCGTGGCGAGTTGCATCCCGAACAACATCCGCTGGGTATCGCTTGGTTCTGACTCGTACACTGGCACCAAAACCGGCGAGCAAATCAAGGTTGTGGCTTTCCTGGTGCACCCGAACAACACGGATGACTTCCAGAACGATTTCCTGATCCTTGAGTTAGAGCAGGAGTCGACGTACAAACCGGTGACTCTGGACCCAGCAAAGTCGATCGTCAAGTCTGGCATGAAGGGTGGTCGTCTTGGCTGGAACGACACCACCGCGGAAGCTGTGCAGTCGCGATACCTGCAGAGCGTGGAGGTGGAGCTCGTGAGCAACAAGGTGTGCTCGAAGGAATTGACTGTCAATGCGGCCAACTTGTGCTCTCGTGGAGTCTCCGCTACCAAGTCATGCATGGGCGACGATGGTGGCGCTGTGATCGTGACGAAGAAAAAACACGAGGTCCTTGTGGGTCTGGTGAGCAACAACGCCGGATGTGGTGAAGTTGGCGGCATGAGTGTCTATTCTCGAGTATCTGCTGTGCGTCCCTGGATCGACTCCATCATCAAGGGCGTCTGCGTCGCCTAGAAGACGTAACCAGTAGTGATAGTGGCAGACTTCTCCTTATCGAGCTGCTAAATAATGAATCAAATTGTGTTTTTGCATTAAACTTTATCAAGTGGCAAAAGCTTGTCAAAGTGTTGCCTGTTTGTGAAGGATACACGTTGCTCCGCATGTCACATCCTACACTTGCTTTCACTAAGAGACTCAAAATATAGTCCAGTTTTAGTAATTTTGTCAATTGCAGCAGGGGGCACGATGGAAGCTGAGGACGATGGCGCTTCGCGGCCTGCGGGTATGATCCCGGACATCCTGCTGGACGGAGACCGCCTCAATATGTTGCTGGACATTGTGTGCGCCGACTACATCACAGCGTGTTACGCCAGTCGCGAGAACGGGAAGCGCGTGGTCTTCAAGGCGCTGGAGAAGCTCTACATCTCGGTACACGCTGGAGCTCCTGTTACTGGAGCCGATACGCGCGTTCTCAGACCTGCTCAAGACCCGCTATTCCAGGAACGAGCTCGCAGGTTCTACGACGATATGATGGCCGACTTTCGTGCTCGGAAACGAGCTCTAGAAGCTGCAACAGACGGGAATACTCCATCGGCCAGTACGTCGACGAGAGGCCTTGATGACAGCGTCGTCCGAGAGGTTATGAAGCCCAGATTGCTGCAAATAGTCGAGGAAATGTGTCGGGAACGCGACCGTCAGTTCGTTCTCAATGGAGGGCCGGTGTCAAGTTCTTCTACTTCTAGAGCTGCTACAGCTCCGATTGCTTCCGATACGGGAGCTACAGGGGAAACACCGGAGGAAATTTTGCCACCTACAACGGGGGAGATCAGGATGGAAGGATGGCTTCGCAAAAAGGGCCAGCATGTCAACTTGTGGAGAGAGAGATACTTCATGATCCGATCCACGCCCAATGGCACGCATTTCTTGTGTTACTTCAGGAAGAAAGGAGACAAGGAGCCACGTGGATGGTATGTGCTAGGTCCTGGCACGACAGTGGATGAAGTGAGAGAGTCGCCCAGTAAGATCGAGACCAAGAAGCTATTCACCTTCAGGATCCGGCACTTAAATCACGCGACCAATGATGAAGTGGAGGAGAGTACAGTTGGAGCGGAATTGACGCCCGGGACGACGCCAGGTAGACTGGGGAATGAGTACCAGTCCTCTCCTTTGGACTCGTCAGCGATCTCTCACGAAACGGAGTTTGATGCGAGAGCGAGTGTCAAACGTTCGACGTCGCGAAAGTTCCGGAGCCGGGCGGCCGCGGCGGCTGCTGCTGCCACCGCTGCAACGGCTGTGGTTCTAACGGGCGGTTTGGCTGGTGTTGGTATTGGCATGATGGGCATGAGCATGAGTGCGGCGGCTGCTGCTAGCGCTGGTGCTGCAGGGGCGATGATTGCTCAAAGTCGCAGCAAAGGTCCGATCGCTCTCGCTGCTGAATCGCTGGAGACTGCTGTCTGGTGGCGAAACAGCATTCTCGAGTGTATTGCCCAGGCGGAAGAGCAGTGGAAGCGCTATTTGAACTGGTACATGGACCACGATCCAGATATGGAGGAAGCTAGCATTACACCGTTGCCGGAGAGTAGGCTCCACACTGCGACGTCGTCGGTCAGCGGTGGACCCAGAGGACGATCCGTGTCACAACAATCTTTCGGGAGGGCTGGATCGCTGGCACTTAATTCTGTGAATCGACAGCGATCGGGCTCGTTCGGATCCATGCCGCGATCCATCGCCAAGACTTTCCGTACGTCGGCCACGTTTTCGCAAGAGACGACTTGGAAACTGTACGAGTTTTCGAGTAAATTGCGCGTGGACACGGAACGTTTGAGCCATCAGAACAGTCTCCGAACATCAGCCCCTCCGCCAGCTCTTCGCACGAGTCTTAAGGTGAATGCGTCGCCTAGGAAAGTGTTCGAGATGCTCATGAAGGTGAACAGTCCGTTCTACGTCTCCAACCACGTGATCGAAGAAGCGCGAGTACTGGAAGAGCACACAGAGGATCATAGCGACGTTGTGTATTGGAAGCTCTTTTCAACTGACCTGTGGCCGGTATCTGTGAGTGCTCGCGAGCTGTGTATGCTCCGCTACTGGCGAATGGAGCCGGATGGTTCCTATTTTATCTGCTTCCAGTCCACTACGCACCCCGATTGTCCTCGTAACACTGGGGCTGTACGTGCGAACATCATGGGCGGTGGATTTATCATCTCTCCGCGAGTTCAAGAAGACAGCGACAACCACTTCGAGGAGTGCTGGGTGACGCTGACAATCCAGATGAATCCGAATGGCTGGATCGACTCGAGACTTGCACGCTCGTGGTACTACGTCCACGCCTATGGTGTCTTCGTTCTGGAAATGATCACGGCAATTACAGCTTCAGAGGGGCTGCAAACGCTACGACCAGTTACGGCTTCTTCGGACCGTCGACGTGTGAATATGGGCGGCAAGTCGCCTGTTCCAAGCCAGCAGATTGTTACAGAGAAGCAGTTTCCAATGCTCGAGAGGTATCGCACTGATCTCGCCGTGCTGCACGGTCTGGCGACCAAGTTCTGGAGTGAACCGAGCGCTACGGGCTTTATGGTTCGTGGACCACAATATTTATCCTCTAAGACGAAGGTTCCGTCGGCGCATCAGGCCTGTCGACTAGTAAACGTGGAGCTGTACAAGTCCAACGAGGCGATTGAGCACATCGGCGTTTCGTCTTTCGTTGGCGATGGCTTTGATTCGCCAGGCCCAGAAGCGGACGATCGCCCGTTCCTCTTCATCATTAACTTCATGCTCCCTGGACCTCCACACCACTCGCTCGTGCTGTATTTCACACCGGAAGACCCGTCCGAGATGAAGAAGAACTCGGTGTTCGCTGATCTCTGCCACGACGTTCTGCGTGGACCCAACGACGAGTTCCGTACGCAGCGTATCAAGCTCATTCCGCGCGTGGTGCAAGGTACGTGGCCTATCCGCGAAGGTGTCGGCACTACACCAGCCATTCTAGGCACCAAGATCTACCAGAAGTACTACCAGGGCAAGAATTACCTGGAGGCGGACTACGACATCGGCAGCAGTACGGTTGCTACAGGCATTTTGAACCTCTTGCTGGGCTACGCTCGTGACCTCATCATCGATTTGGCCTTTGTGATCGAGGCTCAAAGCGTCATGGAACTACCCGAGCGCGTACTGGGTACAGTGCGTTTGGATTGTATTGACTTGCGTCATGCCGTGCCGTATACGAAGAAAATGGGCATGGACAAGAAGAAGAAGTAAAAGGAGAGAAAAGAAGCAGAAAAATACCAAAAGAGGCCAGCACGTGATGAAATACGAGGATTCCATTGGCTGATTTACCTGATCCCTTCACTGATCATGGCAATTGATGCTGCTCCTCCTGCTCTATGGGCGTTCTTGTACCCGTGGTGTCGAGTCCTGCGTGGCAAATTGCATCTGGAAGGTCGCACGGCCGAAAACTCTGCGCGCTGGGAATATCACTGGGTGGCTGTGAGGCTGCCGCACTCTCCTGACAAAGCTGATGTCAACGCGCTCCGACGGATTCGGGAAGCGCTGGATTTGCTCGCCAGGGTCGCAATTGTGGACAACGCCGCGTGGCGAGCGCTCTTAGTGCAGCAGTGTCGGGTTCCGAGAGATGAAGACGACCAGCCACTCGATTGCGAGCTGCACCCGACGTTTCGCTTTGTGTTTAATGAGAAGTTCGTGGAGCCTGGCGCGTTGTCGCCTGCTGCAGTGTGCAAGCGGTTTTTCGTGTCGGCTGGCGATCAACGTGGAAGTGACGAGTACTTGGAAGCTAGAAGAGTTTTGGCAGAGTTGGAAGCGTCACTGGGGAAGACTCCGTCCAATGTCCGTGGGATCCCGTTTGATCTGCAGTTCGAGCTCTTGACGCTGCCAGATGAAGTGTTGGAGACACATCTGCGCGACCTTAACGCGACGCTCAGAATCCTCCGCGCTACGTGTGGTGAGACGAGAGTTGATGGTTTGCTAGCTCTGGGCCTGGATTCGATTCGCTTGGATGTGGGAGGAGTGAACATCTCGTGGTCTCTTACTCAGCGATTGACGAGTTTGCTGAGTTCTGGCCTGCCGTTCTCGCTGTTTGCGTTCTCGATGAAGAAAGCTACTACTGAGAACTATGGGCAAATGCAAGAGAGTGTCGGGCGCTTTTTGCAAACGGTGTTATGCGGCCATGTCCAAGGGGAGCAAGCGCTTGTCGATGCTGGGCAATGTGGTGTCGAGACGCTGTCCGTTGGGTGTCATGACTGTGATGACTGGCAATTCGCAGCGTTGTGTTCTGCTATTGGTTCTGCCTCCGCTACGACCCATCTTCGACTTTATGGCGTCTTTCGCATGTCAGATGCACCAGAAGTGAGGAAGTGGAAGTGGCAATGGCTTGCGTATGCACTCTTCAGGACAAACACAGACTCAAGTGTGGCTAGAGCCCTCATAACAGCGGCCCAACTAACACGCGAAGACACTTTGGCAATCGCTACAGCGATTCACGCTAACTCCCCGCCAACAGCAGCTCTAAACGAATTCGCGCGCGAGGAGAACATGCTGAGTCTTGACAATTGGAGACACGACGATGTTGGACATTTCCTCGAAGGTACAGAGCTCACACTTATCTATCCAGAACAAGGAAACGACGATGAAGTCCGGTTGTCTTCCCTCTTGCTGGAAAGAGATTCGTGGCTCCACATTGTACACGATGAAGGTGATCACGTCGACGTGGTATTGCCATGCTATGGCATCGTTCGAGTTGATAAACTGCACCAAGTCGAACAACAGCAGCAAAAACGCCAAGACAACTCACTTTTCGGACTCAAGGCGTTGACTCTGGCTCTGGGAATGCACTTTGGCGATGATGGTGGTCAAGTACTCGCAGATTTCCTCCACCTCGTCGGTTCCTGCCTACACTCCCTCGCTCTCTACGCTGTAGGCTCGTACCCGATCAGCATGGCTTCCATCGGCCAAACCTGCCCCCAATTGACCGACCTGTTCCTTGAGGGCATCGAACTCGCCAACCCAAGTGATTTTTGTATGGAGGCTGAGCAGACCAACTTGAAGTTGAATTGTCTGGGACTCGTGAACGTCTTCTCTACCAACGAGCAGATCTCGCGTCTGGCTGAAACCATGGGATCACCTTCAAGTCACATTGCCAAGCACGTATCAGAGCTCGGATTATCCGGCTCCGAGTCGTCGTGCACCATCGACAAAGCCAACGTCCGAGCCTTCTTGAACATGTTGAAGACCAACCGAAAGCTTACGTATCTGAGCCTCAGTATCAGCCCGGAGTTGCAGATAATCCACCACGAGGCGTTCCGACAGCACCACGGGGAGCCTTTACCAATAATGAAAGTTAAAGTCTCGCTGGCAGCTAAAGTGGCGTTCTTGAGCGCAGTGCGAGGTCAAGAGGATACCAATTCCGCTGCAAATGCACTGGACGACGGTGTGTTGACCATCATTCTGGAATTTGCATCCACTTGTGCCACTCGAGCCGTCACAATTCATTACGACGACTAGAACACAGCAATAAATACTAAAAACTTGCGTTTATCATCAATGTTTTGCCACGTGGAAGCGCTTCAATTTGCATCGCCACATTGCCATGGCAACTTCCTCACCTTTTTATAATGTTACAGATTTTCTCTCTTCTGATTGGTCAAAACATAAGAAAAAAACACCGCCGCAACGTCGCGTCCGTCAGTATTGATCTTGAGCCGCGGGGAGAGGAACCGGGCGGCATGGCGACCCCAGCGAAGGACGTTACGACCAGCGAGACGGACAAGCAGACGCCCGAGACGGAGGGGCAGGCCACCCACGTGGAAATTGAAGAGAAGGAGGCGGTAGAAGAGAGTGACGGCGTCTCCGTGGACTTGGACTATTCCGTGGCAGCTACACGAGGCAGCTCTGTGGATGGAGAGAGCGTCAAGACCGAGGACTTCGCAGGAGAAGAAGTCTTCATAGAGGAGAGCAGCAAGGAGGCGGAGGTGGACCTGGCTGAACTGGCCGCTGCTGATAGAGACACCGAGCAATTTGAGGAGGAAGTTACCGTAACGGAGACTGTCGAAGAAGTTGCAATTTCTGCCAATAGTGAGGAGGAAGTGCCTTCTCCTGGTGTGGAGGATGAGCCGGAGTCGGAGAAGACGCCGCCCAAGAACGTGATCTCACGCTTCTCGGATAAAGCGAAGACGACAGCGCACCGCACTGATTCGGCAGCTCAATTGGAGCTGAAGACGCCGTCGCCGGTGAGCACTATCGTGCACCATCTTGAAGTCCACGAAGAAGCCCCTCCGCAGACCCATCGCACTCCGTCGGCTGCTAAACTGGACCTGAGTGGATCGTCACCGGTGAAGAACGTGGTGCACCATCTGGAAGCTCATGAGGAAGAGAATGACCCGTTGGAGAGTCTCAAGTTCCGGACGAAGCGCGAGTTCTTCTCGGAGAAGCAGCGCAGCATCTCTGTCAGTGCCGAGAGGGAGAAGTACAATGCGCAGGTGGCACAGCGCGCCAAAGAGGAAGCGGAAGCCAAGGAGCGACCCAAGTCTCCGGCCAAGCTGTCCAAGAAGAGCTCTGCCATGTCCAGCGTCCGGAACATGGCTAGCCGCTTTGAAAAGAAGGCGGAGCAATCGCTGGATAATTTGTCCTTCCGTACGGTTCGCAGCTTTTTCCCAACGGAAAAGAGCGTTCGTGTTGGTGCGGAGAAGCAGAAGTACGAAACGCTAGAGAAGGAGAAGCAAGCGGTTAAGGAAGCTGAAGAAAAGCTCGCCAAGGAAACAGAGGACAAGAAGCGCGCAGTTGCAGAAGAGGCTCAGAAGACTCAGAAGGAGAGCTCTACTGACGCTGAGATAGCTGCTTCAGTCGAGTCTGAGGAGCCTGTCACTACGGAACCTGCGCCTTCACCCGCTGATGTCCCTAGTACACCTACTAAGCCTACTGGGACGGCGTCTCTTAAGGGTGAACACACCCCAGAACCGCGTACTCGTCGCCACACCACTGCTACCGAAGAGAGCCCGAACGTACGAGGCATTGCGAGTCGCTTTGAAACGAAGCGCGCGAATTCGGTGGTTACCCGGACGATTGACTCTTTTATCGTTGCAGACAGTGAAGCCAGCGTTCGTGTGTCTGCTGAGAAGGCCAAGTACGAGAATCACACCAACACTTCCACCCCCGTCAAGCGCACGATCGACTCGTTCATCATTGCAGACAACGAAGCTAGCGTTCGGGTGTCTGCTGAGAAGGCCAAGTTCGAAAACAAGACGAACACGTCGACCCCTGTGAAGCGCACTATCGACTCTTTCATCGTGTCGGACAGTGAGGCGAGCGTTCGTGTGTCTGCGGAGAAGGCCAAATTCGAGAACAAGGACAAGTTCTTGACCCCCGTCAAGCGTACGATTGATTCGTTCATCGTGTCCGACAATGAAGCGAGTGTTCGCGTTTCGGCTGAGAAGGCCAAGTTTGAGAGCAATGACAAGTTTGCCACCACCGTCAAGCGTACAATCGATTCGTTCATCGTCCCCAAGAACGAAGCTAGCGTTCGCGTGTCTGCAGAGAAGGCGAGATTTGAGACGCCAGAGAAGCTGGTGAAAGAGACCAAGCGTACGATTGACTCCTTCATCGTCCCTGAAAATGAAGCCAGTGTTCGCGTATCCGCTGAGAAAGCAAGGTTCGAGACGCCAGAGAAGCTGGTCAAAGAGACCACACGTACGATTGACACTTTCATTGTGCCGGAGACCGAAGCGAGTGTTCGAGTGTCTGCTGAGAAGGAACGATTTGAAAACCAGGCCGCGATGGCAGCCCCAACCAAGCGTACCATTGACACCTTTATTGTGCCTGAGAGCGAGGTCAGCATCCGCGTTGCAGCTGAAAAGGCAAAACTCGAGGCGTTAGAGAAGGAGAAGCAGAAGGAGATTGAGGAGCAAGCGGAAATGGAACGGCAAAAGCTTGAACGAGCAAAGCAATTGGCCGAAGAAAAGGCTCGACTGGAAGCTGAAGCAGCGGAGAAGGCTCGACTGGAAGCTGAGGCGGCGGAGAAAGCACGTTTAGAGGCTGAAGCTGCAGAGAAGGCTAGACTTGAAGCTGAGGCAGCTGAGAAAGCTCGTCTTGAGGCTGAGGCAGCGGAAAAGGCTCGTCTGGAGGCTGAAGCTGCAGAGAAAGCTCGACTGGAAGCTGAGGCGGCGGAAAAGGCTCGTCTGGAGGCTGAAGCTGTAGAGAAAGCCCGACTGGAAGCTGAGGCGGCGGAGAAGGCTCGACTGGAAGCTGAGGCGGCGGAGAAAGCACGTTTAGAGGCTGAAGCTGCAGAGAAGGCTAGACTTGAAGCTGAGGCAGCTGAGAAAGCTCGTCTTGAGGCTGAGGCAGCGGAAAAGGCTCGTCTGGAGGCTGAAGCTGCAGAGAAAGCTCGACTGGAAGCTGAGGCAGCGGAAAAGGCTCGTCTGGAGGCTGAAGCTGTAGAGAAAGCCCGACTGGAAGCTGAGGCGGCTGAGAAGGCTCGACTGGAAGCTGAGGCGGCGGAGAAAGCACGTTTAGAGGCTGAAGCTGCAGAGAAGGCTAGACTTGAAGCTGAGGCAGCTGAGAAAGCTCGTCTTGAGGCTGAGGCAGCGGAAAAGGCTCGTCTGGAGGCTGAAGCTGCAGAGAAAGCTCGACTGGAAGCTGAGGCGGCGGAAAAGGCTCGTCTGGAGGCTGAAGCTGTAGAGAAAGCCCGACTGGAAGCTGAGGCGGCTGAGAAGGCTCGACTGGAAGCTGAGGCGGCGGAGAAGGCTCGACTGGAAGCTGAGGCGGCGGAGAAAGCACGTTTAGAGGCTGAAGCTGCAGAGAAGGCTAGACTTGAAGCTGAGGCAGCTGAGAAAGCTCGTCTTGAGGCTGAGGCAGCGGAAAAGGCTCGTCTGGAGGCTGAAGCTGCAGAGAAAGCTCGACTGGAAGCTGAGGCGGCGGAAAAGGCTCGTCTGGAGGCTGAAGCTGTAGAGAAAGCCCGACTGGAAGCTGAGGCGGCTGAGAAGGCTCGACTGGAAGCTGAGGCGGCGGAGAAGGCTCGACTGGAAGCTGAAGCAACAGAGAAAGCACGTTTAGAGGCTGAAGCT
Organism: Phytophthora plurivora; assembly: GCA_030027945.1. Lineage (NCBI taxonomy): Eukaryota > Oomycota > Peronosporomycetes > Peronosporales > Peronosporaceae > Phytophthora > Phytophthora plurivora. The sequence continues at coordinate 504,064 of CP125258.1, forward strand.
GCAGAGAAGGCTAGACTTGAAGCTGAGGCAGCGGAGAAGGCTCGTCTTGAGGCTGAAGCAGCGGAGAAGGCCCGACTAGAGGCTGAAGCTGTAGAGAAGGCTCGTTTGGAAGCTGAGGCAGAAGAGGAGGCCCGACTAGAGGCCGAGGCAGTGGTGAAGGCTCGACTGGAAGCTGAATCTTTTGAGAAGGCTCGCCTTGAGGCCGAAGCAGCGGAGAAGGATCGACTCGAGGCTGAGGCGGTCGAAAAGGCTAGATTGAAAGCTGAGGCAGCGGAGAAGGCTCGTCAGCTGGAAGCGGGGGCAGCGGCCGTGGAGATGAAGACTGTCGAACAATCTTCGGCAAGCGAAGATATTGCTATTACCACCGAGTCTGAAGTGGTGAACAAGAGCGTTGTGGCGGGCAACACAGCTGTGATTGAAGTAGTGCAGGAAGCCGAGCAAGTGGCGACCGAAGTAGTGAAGGAGACGTCGGAAGTGACGACGACTGAGGAAGTGCAGTCTTCCAAGGTGGTGACCACAACCAAAGTGAAAGAGGTGAAGCAGGTTCAAGTGACAGAAGAAGTAGAGATCGAAGTAGAGAAGGAGACCGTGTCGACTGAGGAGGTCCAAGTAGTTCAGGAAGTGACCAAGGTCCAAGAAGCCAAGGAGGCCGAGGTGGTGACGACAACGGAGGAGGTCAAGACCGTCGAGCAAGTCCAGTATGTACCTGTCCGATCTCCCAGTATGGTGGAAGTGACCGTGGAGCACCAGACGTTCGCGGACGTAGTGTCCACTGCCCAGCACGTGCATTGGCTGTCGATGCCTGTGAGTGCGAATCCAGCGCTTGCTCGACTCCACACGGTGCTGAACGACCAGGACCCATTGACTGCTTACGCTCTTTACCCTACAAGTCCGACGTCACCGTCGTCCCATGCGGCGGACGAGGAGGAGCTGCCACTGCCCCACATCCCAACGTCCGAGCCCCCGTCGCCAACCGATGGCAAGCAATCGTCCATGTAGATCCGAGACAAGACACCAAGCAGCATTCCCATCATTAGTAGCGCTCATCCTCTTGATTCCTTGCAAATAAAAGACTTGGCGTTTGTATGCAACAGTCTTCCAACATTGCAAATCAGCGAGAAATCCCACCATTCCGAGACTTTCCAAGATCCGACACAATGCGCGAGGAATTCGTCTTCCTTGAGCCTTGGTGCTCCGTGTTACGTGGTCGGTTGGCCATGGAATGCAAATTAACAGACAACTCAGCTCTGGGTGAATACTGGTGGGTCTCGGTGCGTCCTCCTCCGTCTTTCATGGCAGTTTTAAACCGAGAAGCTTCGGACGTTCGAATTTTGCGAGAAGCTTTGGAATTGCTCAGTCTTTTGGCAATTGTCGACAATGAAGCGTGGAAGCTCCTGCTAGTGGAACGTTGTGGTCTTAAACTCGATGATGAAGAGCATTTGGACGGAGAATTCGCCCCTCGGTTCCTGCTCCGGTTCGACGCTGAACATTTGAGATACAGCGCCATGTTGCCATCCGCAACGATCCGCCAGTTCTTCTTACCTCGATCTCTACTGCATCAAACCAAGACGGACGGAGATCGAACTAGTGAAGGTTTCCAAGATGCATTTTTGACCATTCTACAGAAACATCAAGGCCCACAGGAGCTGGTTAACCGATGGAGGAAGATCCCGTTCGCTCTGCAATTCTCGGGCTTCTGGAACTTGGGCCAAGCAGTGTTGTCCGCTCACTTAAGTTCGCTGCTCGTCACGCTGAATGAAGTATGCAAACACAATGAGTTGCTGGCTATGAAGAGGACGTTGGCAATTGAGGACGGTACTGCGGATGGACACTACTTCGCGTACGAACTGGAGTCGGTGCAAATGTGTCTTGGAACGATCTCAGTGTCTAAAGATCTACCTGACGTGGTGTTCTCGACTCTAAGTACGCTTGGTTTGAACATCTCCGAGCTACAACTGTCACTCGAACAGGAATTACAGAGCTTCTACCGCCCGGGTGAAGTGCATCCACGAGATCTTGCAGCCCATGAACGTTGTGGGATGTTGTTCAACACAATTTTCTATGGGAGATCAGTGGCGAAACTGAAGGATTCTCAAATCGTTCGTCGATCTACAATTGAGTCTGTTGTCATTCCGATGTTTGGAATGGACGATCAGACCTTCTTTGGACTCTGTTCGTCTTTGGCTGAAGCTTCCGAGGTGAAAAAACTCACAATCAACGGAGCTTTTCGTCCACTGACACCTGTCCAGCGTTTGAAGCGTTGGCAATGGCTCACGTACGCGCTGTTTAGTGCTGCATCTCGCTCGTCCATTGAAGAAATCAACTTGATGGGTGTCCAACTCCGTGCTGAAGACGTAGATGCGATTGCTGAGGTGCTAGCTACGAACTTCCCAGAGCCTGGTCAAGCTACAGATGCCGCTGGATCTGCGTATGAGTATGTATTCGTCCCTAAAGGAACATCCGTGGGCGTTAAAGAGTCCATCGACAGCCCCAGGGAGAATGCAACGCTGGAAACATCCGACGACTTCATGTTCCGCTTACTTCAGGAGGACGGGGAGAGCAATTCCGTCCATGTGCTGGTCCCTGGACGTGGAATTGGTGTCATTTCGTCGACAAATGTTCATAAAATGTCGGAGGATGCTCCAGAAATGCCAATTCGGTCTCCTAACGGGGTCACTTCGCTTTCTCTCTCGATTGACAGCAATGCCGAACAGAGTATGAGTGTCTTGGTTCGCTTTTTAGACCTCGTCGGACGTTCATTGACCAAGATTTCGATCCAAACCTTTGGGTCTGTTACTATGGACGTTCAGACGTTCTTAAAGGCATGTCCGAACCTGGATCAACTCTACTTGGACGGCATACTGATTGACCTGGAGACGTTGATGAACGAAATTGAGAGGGGCAACGCTAGTATCCGCTGTTTGGGTCTATCGTACGCCAACGTTCCAACTCAAGTCATAACTCGTTTTGCTATGACACTTGCGGATCCGCAAAGTAAATTGGCCAATGGCATCCGAGAGTTGTGTCTGAGTGCTGACATTGAGGGGTTCCCAATGACCGATGCCAACGTCAAAGCGTTTCTGGATGTTCTCAAGACCAACGACAAGCTTATGTACTTGGATTTACTGGTGAGTCCAGCACTTTTCGACAAATATGCTGCTGCGTTTCGGAAGCACCACCAGGAAACTCTTAGTATCGAGAAGGAGATGTTGCCGCTTCCCTGTCGTCTGGCATTCCTCAGCGTTGTGCGTGGTCACAGTACACCAGTGAATGACACTTTCCTCCACCTCGACAGCCACCTGATTCAACAGATATTTGCGTTTGCGGCGGTCAGTGCGAAGCGTACAGTTTGCCTTCGATGTGAGAACTGAGTGACGGGATCGAGTTTGCGAATTATGAGAGCTGCTAGCAGCTACAGTTCATCGCATAACAAGTATGTTCTACCAAAACAGTAGCCTGCTGTTGGCTTCCAACAAATGAAATAACCAATTGTTCCTTTGGTTTATTAGCGGCTGAGTAAGATGACTCTCGGTACATGTGGTCACTCTTTAGGTAATTTCACGTGAAGATTCAACGCACATCAACATCCCACCTTGTTAGGAAATCCAAGAGAGCAGTTCCAACCTTCTCAATTCGCTCACTATCGCCTTGCAACATGGAGCTTTCATACGTGGTCACTCGAAGCGTAACCCCCGTAGTTTCCAGGCACCGAACGAGCCCCGTAAGCGTTATTCACTTGCCCATATCCACTGGCGGGTGCATCTCTCGAATAACTTCTAGCGTCACCTCCCGATCGACCATAGTTCTCCTCGGAGCTTTGATAGCGCCCTGACTCCGAGCTTCTGGGGTAGCTTCGCTCCTCGTAGCTCCTCTCACCACCCGATCGGCGGTAGTGCTCTTCCGAGTGATGATGACGTTCCGAATTCGAGCTGGTAGTGTGGTGTCTACCATCATAATTCCTCTCCCCGTTCGATCGACCATTGTATTCTTCTGAAGCAGCCTCTCTACGGTAGTTATCACGAGCACCGAAGAGATCGCCTCTGTCACCTCCGCCTTGATAGCTCGTATTTTTCTCTCGACTCGTATAGCTCGGCACCTCTTGGCTGTAGTAAGAACCGCTAGTTTCCACCCGAGACGGGTACGATGACGGAGCATTGTAGTCCGGTTGGTGATGGCTGTTCAGCTGTCGTTGAACACCGTTTCCACTGTCCCGTTGCCCCCAATACTCCTGGTAGCTCTCATACTTCCCGGTACTACTCGGTTCGTCAAGGTTCATCCTGCTGAAAGAGTCACTGCAGTCTGCTTCTCCACTCTTGGCTGGGTAGTTTCCAGTATTGGCAGTGCTCGGTGGGTAGGTCGGTGGTGCAACGGGGGTAGTTTGCTGTACAATAACCGGAGCAGCTTGTGGACTTTTAGGACGTGGACTCTTCTCACTGTCAGAGCTCGAACTGGAGCTACTGGAACTCGAACGGGATCGGGATTCTTTCGGTTTTTCCACGGGTTTGCTAACTGGAATTTCTTCCTGTTTGTTTCCTTGTTTCGCAAGGAAATCTTCTGCCGCTTCTTTAGCTTTATCCACAACGGACTTGTCCTTCTTCTCCACGTAACCAGGTTTCAATTTCTCCTCCTCCCTTTTGGCAACCTGTTTCTGCGCAAACTCGACCGCTTTGTCCTTGACGTGGTACTTCTCGACTGCATCCATGGCTTTCGTGAAGATGGAGTCGCTGTCCTTCTTCTTGTCATCTTTCTTGCTCGAGTCCCCACCTCCCGTGTACTTCTCGGCCGCCTCCTTCGCCTTATTGAAGAAATCCATCGTGGCAAACGAACTGGAGGTGAGAGTCTGACGTGGCAAAAGAGGAAATGGTCGATGCAAATCCGGATGGACTGCACGTCTCATATCCACGGCCAGGACAACGTGGGTGAACTCTTGATGGCACAAAATGCACCAATCTGCATATTTCGAACAGCATTTTTTTCCGTATTTATCAACGAAACTTCAAATTGACCTAAAAAGATGCAATTGGCAGCTCAGTACGAGTATCCGTCTCTCTCATTGTCACGTGATGAACGGTTCGAGCTTTGGTAGCGTCCACTGCTTGATGCGCCGTTGGTGTTGGAGCTGGTCATGTTTGAGTAGTTCGAGTTTTTGTCACGGCTTGACTCGTTCGAGTAACTAACTCCCGTAGTTGTGCGACTCGAATTGTTTCCGTAGTCGTCACGGGACGAGTAGGAGGACGACACGCCCGTTTGGTTGCGACGGTAGGTATTGGAATCGTTGCGTTCCGAGTCTCCGTCACGAGATGAACGGTAGGTCGAGTTTCCATCTCCAGAGTAGCTCTTGTTGTTGTTTCGGCCCGAGCTGTTGGAGTAGCTGGATGAGTACGAAGAGGATGACGCACCCTCGTAGCCTTGCTGGCGGTCGGTGTCATTGCGTGCAGTCGGGTATCCACTCACATCGTCGTCATCGCGAGTCTGACTGGAGTTGTATCCCAAACCTCGTGCGTTGTTCTTCCGACTCGTGCTGTTGTGATCATTCGAGTTGTAACGTTTTGACTCGTTCGAGTAGCCGGAAACCGTCGTAGTCGAGTTGCCGGAGTAGTGTTTACCTCCAGTATTGGACGAGTATGAGGAAGTCTCATTGGTGTTGCGTCGGAAGGTGTCGGAAACGTTTTGTGTTCCATCACGAGACGAACGGTACGTCGAGCTGCCGCTCAGGCCGGAGTTGGAAACATCGTCGGTGCTATCCAGGGTCAGCTTGTTGAAGGAACGGTACGTATCATCTTCGTCTCTCGCGCTTGAATAGCTCGAGGTGTCCTTACGACTGTTGTAGTCTGAGGAGGTTTTCTTGTTGCGGTAATTGTCGGAACCATTTCGCGAACCCGAAAACTCGTCGTTGTTGAAGTTACTGGAACTTGAGTCGTAGCTGTTGCTTGATTTACTGTTGGGGGATCCTTGCTTGGCCACGAAATCCTCTGCGGCTTCCACCGCCTTGTTCATGAACGACTTGTGCTTTTGAGCGTTTCCTGGCCGGTTTTCTTCTTCGTCGCGCTTCGAGACTTGGGTTTGAGCGTACTCGACAGCTTTGTCGTTGTACTTCTCAGCTGCATCCATCACCTTCGAGAACAGCGGCATCTTTCGCGAATGAATCAACTTGGGAAGTGCTTGATGGCAAAAGTGAAAATGAAAACACTCGAGATCTAAAACGTTTGATGAGCGAGGCCCGAGGAGCGACGACGGTGGCATATCATGTGCACGCACGTGCGTGGGTAAACTGATGAGCTGAAAGACAACGAATAATCAACAAGATCAGTCAGTTTGGCCAAATGTACGGTCCGACAGCTTTTACTGCATCACCTGGAGTTCACCCTAGGCTTGGATTGAAGTTTCATCAGTTTGCCTTTAGTGATTCCTAACTTGAAGGTGTTAAAGCCTCTTTGCCTTTGCTTGGACCTGATCTCTCTCTCTCTCTCTCTGCTCAAAGAGACCTGATATGCGCTTGTCACAAGTCTCGCTAATCGTATGACAACTTCAACCTGCCAATAGTAAAACCCAACGAAAGGCATTCAAACGCAACTGAAAGCTGCATTTCGTGAAAAACTGGCATCCGTCTCCTATCCTCTTCATCCTAGGCTAATCTCGGCACGTTCATTATCTTGGGCGAAGTCGGGTTGCTGTGCAAATTAATCGTAGTTGTTGTCCGCAGACCCGTAGCTTTCGTCCCCACCGAACATGCCCGAGCGTCCAGTACTTCCGTGCTGCTTGCGACTCCCATACGCACTCTCCCCCGAGTCATCTCCAGTGCTGGGCCCGGTAGCACCACTCGAATAGCTCGAGTAGTTTCCGCCGTCATCGTCGTCGTCACCCGAGCTACCCGAATGCTTTTTGGAGCTTTGGACGTGTCCAAAGCTCTTGCTGGAGTAGTAGTCACTCCCGCTCCCCTTGTCATCGTTGCCACGACCCTCACCCATACCTAAGTAGTTAGGATTGTCACGGCTCGAGTCGCCAGAATACCCCGAAGTGCTTCTCTCACTGCCAAGACCCGTGGTCGCGCTCCCGCTTGATCCACTCGAGTAGCCGCTGCTTCCTCCGGTACGAGAGGAAAACGAGGAAGAACCATCGGGATCGTTTTGGCGACGATCGCCCCGTTCGTCTCCAGTGTCACGTGAGTAGCTCTTCGTCCCGACATCAGGATCTCCACTAGCATCCGTTGAACGGAATGCCGAGCTGGTATTCGGGCCAGAGTTGGAATCTTCGTTGGACTTGTTGCCTTTGTCACGGTTCTTACCGATCATCTCTCGAATGGTCTCCATCTTTGCAAGTGAAGTCAAATTCCGTTGTGAAAGGCTCTAGCAACGAGGCTCTTTGTTGATAGCTGCCCGCAGGGTCCCAACATCCTCCAGTTCAAGTTGCTCTTGTCTCCTGCCAGTTGGAATGACGAGCGAGGTCATGAGCTGTCCCAAAATTGGTTTGAAGTATCGAACGACATGATTCTTTTTACATTTTAGTCAGTGTATCTACACATCTGAACACCTAGTGGCCGTGCGTGTACTTGCCCACGGCATCCTTCGCCTTGTCCAGGATGGACTCATCTTCCTTCTTCTTGTGCGAGTGCGAGTCGCCAAGACCCACTTTCTCCTTCGCCTTGTCAAAAAACGATTCATCCTCCTCCTCCTTCTTGTGCGAGTCACCGAGCCCCACTTTCTCCTTGGCTTTGTCAAAGAATGACTCGTCGTCCTTCTTCTTGTGCGAATCACCAAGACCCACTTTCTCTTTCGCCTTGTCAAAGAACGATTCATCCTCCTTCTTGTGCGAGTCTCCGAGACCCACCTTCTCCTTGGCTTTGTCAAAGAACGACTCGTCGTCGTCCTTCTTCTTGTGTGAATCACCAAGACCCACAGCTTCCTTCGCCTTGTCCAGAATGGACTCGTCGTCGTGGTGCTTCTTCTTCCACCCGTGGTCCTCGGCGTAGTCTTTGGCAGCGTGTTTCATGGCCTTGTTCATCATCGAGTCCATCGTAGCGAAGTAGAGAGTTCTGGTTGCTGGGCAAAACCGAAAGTGATTCGAAGTATCCACTATCGAACCGGGCAGACATCCATACCGACGGTCGCCTCATGGCAAGAAAAAAAATCAGTCACGTGCCGATCTTCGCACGGCTGGATCTTCCGGAGTTCACGCCACCGGACACCAGCAACATGAGATGCAAATAATCAGGGTGTTGCCATCTGAACGTACCCGCTGCTGGATATGGACACAGCACCATGCAAAATATTGGCACGTGGTTCAGCACCACTTGCGTTTGCCATCCCTAATAAAATGCCTGGCATTTGAGCCCTGAAAAACTTTTGAAATTGATTCGTTTACGCCTACGCTTAGTGCTTCTTGTTGAGGAAGCCCTTTGCCTTGCCAAAGAGGTCTCCCATCTGGTTGTCCTTCTTGGCCTCGGTGTGCTGTGACTTGGGCTGTCCCTGCTTGGCGAGGAAGTCCTCGGCAGCTTCCACGGCCTTGTCAACGGTCGACCTGTCCTTCGCGACGTACCCGGGCTGGTGCTTCTCGGTCTCGCGCTTGGTCACGCGCTTCTGTGCGTACTCGGCCGCCTTCTCCTTGGCGTGGTACTTCTCGGCAGCGTCCATGGCCTTGTTGAACACCGAGTCGCTCTTCTTGTCCTTGTTGTTGTTCGAGTTGCCACCGGCGTACTTCTTGGCCTGGTTGAGGAAGTCCATTGCTCACGTACGTGTCAATCGATTAATGAGCTGCGAAGTGAAAGGTGAAATGAACTGACAAATCCAGATGGATGCAACGTCTCATACTTTAGCTGCCCATGCCGCGGCAACAAAAGAATCTCGTGGAACAACAATGAAAATAAAACTCCATTAATTAACGTTGGACAGCGAGCGGGTGTCTGGCTTACTTGGCTTCGTGCTTCCCGCCTCGGTAGCGGAAGTTGTTAGGGTTCAACTGCTTCGCGCGGTTGTCCAGTGCCCACTTGGGCATGGCAGTATGGCTGCTCTCCTTGGTGGCTCCGCCTTTGCTGTTGTCTTGCTTTTTTGAGCCATGGTGGGCGCTCCCTCCTTGCTTTCCCGAGCCAGCATGTCCACTGGAATGATGCCCTTCAGCTTTCCCGACCATCTTTCGTGGCTTCTCTTCAATTTTTGAGAAATGGGTGACATGTGTGCCTGAAAGTCCCAAGCTGGGACGAGTGCATCGGCGAAAATGTTGTCGATTCCTGTCTCCGCAATAAACAGGAATCGTTCGACAATTCGGTTTGGCCGAAGCAAAGAGAAACTTGCACTTGAATATTCAACGTGGGAACCTGTGCAACCAAGAAGCCTTTTGTCCTTGTCATAAAAGCTCAGGATCCAATTTGCCAGCGAAGACAAACAAGAACCTAGAGAAGAAACTACCAGCAACAGGAAGACGATGGGCAAAGGCAGTGGAAGTGGAAGTGGCGGGGGCTCCGGCTCAAAAGGTGGGGGCTCCGGCTCAAAAGGTGGGGGCTCCAGTGGCTCCAAGGGAGGAGGAACGTCGGGAGCCTCAAAAGCGGCGGCTGGAACCAAATGAACCCCAACAATTCGGCCTACTACTCGTCACGTGCGCACGGATAAGCCCATGCGGCTCCAGCTACCGTCGGAAGCAACCGAAATGCACCAGTTTTGATGCTGTAACGCTCTTTGCTGAGAGATAAGAAGAGAAACCGACGCAAAGCAAGCAGAGAAGCAAAAGTAGGTTAGGCATGCCATTGTGGCAATAAGTTTTCCTAATTAGTTTAATTTCTTTTTCTCATCTTGGCCATGGTAGGCTGATCTCAGCCATGTGCACGCGACTTGCGATAAGCCTTGTTGTTGGGGTTGAGCTGATTGGAACGATTGTCAATTGCTGCCTTCATTCCTCTCATTTCAGACGCACTCAGCCCACGAGACGAATAGTACGCAGGGTTGTTCGGGTTTAGCTGATTGGAACGATTGTCCATTGCTGTCTTCATTATTTTCATCTCGGATTCACTCAGCCCACGAGACGAAAAGTACGCAGGATGGCTTGGGTTTAGCTGATTAGCGCGATTCTGGATGGCTGCTTTCGAGTACTTCTTCCTTTTCCCTTTAGCTTTGGCGCCGTTGTCCATGTGTAGTCTGCTGTCCTGTCTCGCAAATTGGGAAATGTGATGAAATCCGCACTGAATAATACACTTTCGTGTACGGAAACCATCCATAAATCCACGCCAATCTTAATCCCTCAGGTCAATAGCTCATGATGCATATTTCACGATTTACTTGTCTCGCTGCGTAGTCGAAAACGCGACGTACCAGGTGGCCTTCTAAGCGGATATTACCCGAAGACCGAAGCACGGAAATCAATGCCAGTTTGCACACTAACGGCACTCTCACAGGTGATAGTTGCTCACCGTCGTGTCTTGAGAAGTTCTTCACGTAACGCGTGTAAAACTCGCCTTTGAGATAGAGTTTCAAGTACTCCAGAGTGTTGTTGGTGCCCAGCATTCGCACAAAACTCTCGACCATTTTTTCATAACTGACAACCGCGATGTCAATGTCTTGAACACGAAGTTTCCCAACACAAAGTCGACGTAAATGTTTTGCAGCCTCGCGGTCCGGGTCACTGAGTACTTTGGCAAATTCATCCAAACTTTTCGGGTTGACACGGAAATGCTCAATCGAAAGAGACTCGATCTGACAATACCCGACGTCGTAGCCGTGCGTGAACGCAAACATATCCTCCACTTGGGCGCCATTGAGCTGTAGTTTTCGAAGATTCGGACATGAACGCAGGATAGATCCCAGTCCTTGCTCGCGTAGTAAATTTGTCTGAATCGTAAGGTCAACGAGATCGTGGCCGATGTGTTGGAAAAGCTGGATAAACACTTTATCTGTGGAGCTCTTTGCCACCTGTGCAACAAGACCCAGCTCCGTAATGCCCCAGTAGTCATGGATGGCGGAGGAATACCGATCGTGCGCTACATCTGGATGCACCCAGCACTTACCGTATCCAGGAACGAGAACTTCCACCCACGCTTCTGTTTTACCATCAGTATTAGCGGATGAGTTCATAATTGGAAATTCTGCGTCGTGTTCGAGAACAATTGAGGCTTGCAACCACTCGTCTTGACTACACAGTGGCTCGAGATACAGTACCGTGTTTTTCTTCAGTCGAACCATGTCTTCTCCCTCGTTGTTGCTGGCTTCCCACTCGGGCTGGTCAATTGGATCTTTCTCATCAACTTTGACAGACTTTTCCATACGTTGCTTTGCCTCGTGTTCGGCCCAAAGAGGATCAAGCAGTTCTTGTGCAGGTTTGTGTGAGTTTACGACAGAGGCGATGGCTGCTACGTCTTCAGCAAGAAGCTGCGGCTCAGTGATGACCAGCTTCTTTACTGATGACTTCTCTCCATTCGGCGTAAATAGTGCATAGGCCAACCACTTCCACTTCAATGCACGAGCTTCAGGCCCGTCCTGAACAAATACCGACTCCAAAACCAGTTCTCTTACACCTACGGCCCCACGTAACGCCGAGCACAAGGCTGCAAACCGACGGTCGTCAATATCCAAATCGTTCACCACAAGTGTAGCCACTTGACAAAACCTCTCTTCAACTGGAGATTCTCTATCACGTTCCGGTGTAAAAGGTGACGAGAACAAGTGACTTCGTGGACCTCCTCCAGTAACAGCCAGGAAACAATCAGCCAGCGGTTGGCGCGGGCATTCGTCCTCCGACAGAAAATCTGTTGATTTGAGCGGTAACTGTAGGCAGGAAATGTTGGCTCCCAGCATCACCAGGTCCTTTAGAGCTCTTGCTACCGACTCATTCAGCTCAAACTCCCGTAAATTCAGCTGTACCGCTTCAAACACGAACGGCCAATGTCTGTCATATCTTGTTTCTTGATTTCCCTCTTTTTCTTGATCATCCTGAGGCATTTCGGCTTTGAGGACGCGTTGCACACTCTGCAGATATTGTTGCAGACCCACTAAATTGATATCTCGAGGAGCGAAGTGGAGACAGAATGGGATAGCCACCTGTTGTGATGGTTTCCCTAACTTTATCTCTGAAATCCTCTCCACTTCCTCCTTTGCCAGTAGGAAATCTTCACTTGGAGTGGCCTGTCCGTCCCACGCCAATAGAGCGTTGCACACCGTCTCGGGCCACAGTAGCGAGCGACTTGTATGGTCGTCCAGTACGAAGATCACTCGAAGTTTGTCAAACTTGTTCAAGTTGCCGTCCACCCCACAATGTTCACGTAAAATGTCACAGAACGCGAGAAGATCGACTGCTGCCACAATTGATAATAAAGTTAGAGATTCGCGGATCTTGGGGAGCAAGTCGGAGCTCGCATTGCGCTGATGCTTGGGTAGCGTCACTAGTAACCAATTGTTATGCTGGTGCTGCGAAGTGATCTGTGGTGGCGCGTCGAGCTGCAGCCGCCCACGCAGCAACTTGCACCACGGGAAAAGTACTCGCCAGGAGTCCATTGAAGAGACCGACAAGATACAAAGTGAAGAATCAGATATGGCGCCAAGCATTATGATTGGCTACTGAAGTCGATCAACTTTAAGAAACGATGATCTGTAGTTTGGATTGGCTAGGGTTCATTTTGTTCTCAAAGTTTATCTGTATATCGTGTTTTTTTTTGCCTCGGAACAGGCAACCGAGACGAGCAAGTGAAAAGGCCTTCGTTTCGATTTAAGCTCGGCGGTAAGTACTGCGATCTGATTGATCTCGGGGGTGTAAATGCATTCTTCCCGTCATTGCAGTTGGTGTTGAAGGAGCATGTCTTCCCAAGCAGATCTCGAAAAGTGTGCAAAATATACAGACTGGTTCATTTTCCAAGTAATCCTTGATCGCTCAACAAATCGCTCCGAATCTTACTGCCACTGGACAGCTCACTTCCAAAGCCACCAACACCATGAAGACCGTAGTCGCCACCGTCTTATCGACAGCTTTAGCGCTGGTCTCCAGCTCTACCGATGCAACTAACCACGACATCCAGCGCAAGCTCATTCTCGGAGGGACTGTAGTCCCAGCCAAAAGCAAGACGTACATGGTCGGACTCCGAAGCTCAGCCGACGGCGAGAATTTCTGTGGTGGATCGCTCGTTAGCCCCATACACGTACTCACAGCCTCGCAGTGCACCGCCGACAACATTCGTTGGGCGTCTATTGGCACTCGCTACCTCAACGGAACTGTGGATGGAGAGCAGATCAAGGTCGTGTCGGTACTGAACCACCCGAACTACTCAGTGAGCATCGCGAATAGCGACGATTTCGCACTGCTCGAATTGAAGACCGCGAGTTCCTTTACACCTGTGAAACTCGCTGCAGCTGATGACTCGGATTTCAAGGCAGGGGCTACAGCTACAGCTCTAGGGTGGGGTCTTACTAACGAGGGTGGATCAATGTCCGAGGAGCTGCGTCGTGTCGATTTGCCTCTTATCACTGACAAGGAATGCAAGCAGGTGGCGGATATTGATGACACGATGATGTGTGCTGGTGGATTGATCAGCGAGGATGTTTGTGGCGGGGACTATGGGGGTCCACTGGTCATTGAATCACATGGGAAAGATGTTCAAGTTGGCGTTGTGAGCTGGAGCAAGGACAATGCCTGCGGAAGGGGGCCGTACTACCCTGGTATGTACTCTCGAGTGTCCCGTGCTCGAAGCTGGATCGATCCTATCATCAGTAGCTCGTGTTTTGATTAAAACAAAGTTTAACTGGGATCGAAAATTTATAAGGTTTCTATTTTGTCAACATGGAATAGTGCACTCACAGGAGTAGCACGGCTACTGCTCTCAATTTATCTAAGATGAGACGACGATTTCTTCCATTAGCGTGAGGTTCCTGGCGATTCCCTCAGCTCCACTAACCAAACAATTGAGCAAGAGCAGCTCTTCCATCGTCACGCGTTTGAATCGGTGGCCTTCCATGAGCCACTCGACGTACGCAGACTTCATTTGAGCTGCAATGTCACTCGTCGTAAAGTCCTCAACGTTCAGTACGTCGTGGTTGCGTCGGATGGGCGACGTCATGACTGTCGACGCTCGCTTCATGTATCCAGAGGTTTTCTTCGGCGTGTTCTGAGCTGAAGACACTGCACTCAAAATACGTCCTCCCTCCTTCTTCGGAGTGTTGGACTCGAACATACTGCCAGTAATCTTGGTCATTCCCGTGCCGTTCGAAGACGTGATACTGTAGCTCCCACGCGAAGCATGAGACGCCACTTGACTGCTTTCGTTAATACTCGACAGAGTTCGTTTCAACGCTGTGGCCTTGGGTTTTCGGCGGTGATACACCTCGACTTCCAGCTTTAACCCGTCTTCAAGCGCTGCCATGAACTCTTCAAAGGAAACTTTCCCACTGCAGTCCTTGTCCACAATCTCCATGAAATCAGCGACGTACTTCATGATTTCCTCCTGTTTCACTGCACCGGACTGAGCGAAAATTGTCTCGAGCATGACAGCCACTTCATCCGCATCGATCTCCCCACTGCAGTCTTTATCAGCCACTCGGAATGCCTCCTTCATCTGCATAAAGATGGCCGTTTGGTCCGGATCGGAGTACAGGAAAGACTCACCGAACAGCATCTGCAACGTGTTGAAAGTATCGTCCACAGCCGACAAGAACTGGTTGCTCGCTTCTTGCCACTTCGTGTGGGTCGTCTGTGCGCCGTTTGTATCGAACACGCGTGCGCTCTCCGTGCCCATGTCCCGAATGTCCACCGAGTTGGTTTGTGCCAAGTTCTGCTTCACACGGTAATTGTACCAGCGCACGAGCTTGAATAGTAGGTTGTTGTTGTTCAGAAGGCGAGTGGTGCTGTCGAACACAGCCTCGTACTTCTGCTTGGAGAACGCCGGACGCCACATCTGCGGCTCTGCTTGTGCCTCCTTTAGAAGCGCTTGCTGTTCCACTAGTTGCGCTGGGATCTGCACTTGTAGGATGTCGCGAACCTCTTCCACAGTCTCATCGCTCATCTGACCGGAGCTTGAAAGGTGGTGGCCGAATAAAATCCCGAAGGCTTTTTGCTGGAGTTTTAACGTCTGCTGGATGTTTTTACGCAGTAAACTGGTGGCGCTTTCAGGACACATTGCCATTTCAAGAACGATGAAGAGCACCAAACCCACAGACGTCTGTGCCAGACTCGAGTACGAGCTGATAGCAATCGTTGAGGAGCTGTCAGAGCCATTGGCGTAGCAGACGTCGGACTGACGAAGCAGAACTCCCGCGGCAATGAAAGCGGACACCACACCAGCGTACGAACTGTAACCCTCGACGAACTTGACGTACATGGAGACTGTGACCCAGATGAAAAGCAGTAGATCCGACAGGAAAACATTCATGAACTGGGGGTTGCAAATCTGGGAAATGAAGAACTGGAACACCGACGGAACGACACTTCCAGCCACGACACCACCCACTCGATTCACTGTGACGCTGAAGGAACCTCCGATGTGGTTTCCCATGACGTAAGCAACAGCGCTCGGTGTAGTCGAACTGAAGCCGTAGATGTACACGGCCAGGAAGATACCCATGACAATAGCAACCGAAACTCGCGCGGCTTCCAAGATTCGAGCTCGAGTGTACCGGTGCACCAAGAAGAAGTCCTTGATGGCCTGAATGACGAACGACCGTGCACGGCGACCTCCGTGGAAATCCTTGTTGTTGTGCGTGTCTTGGTACTCCATCAATGTGCTGCAGAATGAGTTTAGCGAGAACAGGAATAAATTCAGAGGGACGTTGCCTTCGACATCTTTCGGCTTGACTTTCTGGGACTGTAACAGGCGGATCTGGGCTTCTCGGTAGTGACGAAGCGTGTTCTCCATTTGCCTCTTCAGTGTTTCGATGGTTTGAAGATTAAGTTCTGTAAAAAAGTAATGTTAGGATCTGAAAATGTTGTGATAAGTATGAAAAACACAACTTACGTTCAGAGGAAGCGTGAATTTCTCCCGAAATCTCGTGTAGCAAGTCGCCTGATCGCATCTGGATGACGTAGATCTCACGCTGAAGAACTTTCATGTACATGAAGTGCAATTGGTCGTACTGTTCGAGCTGCATGGCGTTGTTCAGGGACCGGAGATCCGCAATAAGCGAGCCAATAAGACGCACGTAGCCCTTGGTCATTGATCGATTGAACTTGAAAAAGAGATGGAAGCCGAAAAGCTGCTCCCACCACACGTTCTCCAGTAGTGCGTTCATACGGCGGTGGCGCGCCGCTGCAGCGTCAAACTTGCGCTGGAGTTTCAGTCTCAGGAAATTCATGTGATCCACGTTTTTGTTCTTGAAGCAGTACGAGTCCACAATGACATTAAGCAGATCCAAAACATCGCCTGACGCTTTCTTCGTCTCTTCACGCAGCTTAGCAATGGCACTGCAATGCACATACTGTTAGATTTTTCCAGAAAACCAATAAAACATCCCAAATTTGATACTTACAAAATGGGATACGGGACAAACATAATCAGCAGCGAAATCAAAGTTCCGACAAAACCCACGAGAAAATACATCGCCAGGTTGTTCAGGATGTTGCTGGTTTCGAAGTAATTGTCGCCTGTTTGTTTCAACTTTGAAGAGTCCAGAGGATCCGTGGGGTTGATGATAGTTAGCGCTACAAAATACAAAATTATTAGTTTAAACATTTAGTTTCCAACAAAAATCAAAACCAAACTGCGTACTGAAGTAGAGGTTGTTAGCCAGCGCGAACTTCTTGGTGTTGCTTTCCAGTGGTAGCAGTAGAATAGCCACCGTGAAGATCACCATCCACGGCAACACAGCGTAAAAGTTGTGCGAGTTCACGTAGTACTGGGATCCACCGAACGAAACAGTTTTCGAGATCTTGACATAGCCATCGTACGAGCCATCGTACGTGTGGACATTAACGAACGAAAAGAGCAGAAGGTTGTACACCAGCGCCATTCCCACTCCGTAAAACGCCTGACAAACCTGCGTCAGCGTCGCCCCGACGTTCTTACCCGCAGAGAAAATAACAGCCACTGCACAGTAACTGAGACCGCCCAGGTAGTACCAGTCCGGGAAGAAGAACCACTTCTTGTCGTGTTCAACCGACGGGTCGTAGTCTGGGTCACGCGTTTGAATGAATGACGCGATGATAACTCCGAAAGCAACACGAACCGAAAGCTCCGCATTGAATCGGAATTCAGCTATGGTAAACAAAAGAACTATTAGTCGAAAACTTCAATTTTCGAAGTAAAAAAGAGATAAAACTTACATGAAAACATATCCGCCTTGATCGACTTCTTCTGGTCATTGTCTGTTTCGATACGTAGGTTGGCTCCTCTGTCGTTGAAGTCCTCACTGCCGATAGTGCCCGTTCGAATTCGCACATTCGGAGGACTCGCCATTTCATCGTATCCCTCGTCATTTAAAGGGACCATTGTGATACTGGGAAATGGGGACATTCATGAGCTATAGTGACGGACGACGAGACACAAAGACAAGAAGAACTCACTCTTTTTCATGCGTGGAGATGCTGAGCTTGCGCTTGTTGATGTCCGCCATGGTGTCGGCGTTTTGTCGATTGCGTCAATCGACCAGGAATCGACGCGGGGCCTTGCCACCGTCCCGCGAAATCCAAAAGTGCCGTGATCTAGAGCGAAGACGGCGAGGGCAAATCGAGCAACGGGTGTCGGACGCCTCTCTCTGACGCGAGCTGGCACTCCCCAACCGCGCAAGAAATGCGACGGAAGAGGACGCGAACCTCGCTGACTCTTGTGATCCCTTCGCTACCATTCATCCACGCTCTTTGCGCATGGCGCGGTTGGGTGTGACTCGCTGTCCAGATGGCAAGGTCGCCACCACATCTGTCATTTTCACGTGACTATTCTCAAAATGGAGGAAGGTGCTGGACAAAAATGGCAAAACAACAAAGTTGCAGACGAATGCAAAACTTTGCATGAACATTGACAATGTTACATTGTATTGAGACGGACCAAAGCTCAGTGTTCATGTAAAATGCATGTGTACTGTAGCGTCACCTTGTGCTGATACTTTCGTGCAATTGCGGGATTTTAGTCGAGAATCAACGTTGCAAATTCGCCACTCCCACTCCAAATATCGGGGTGAAATCGTTTTGAGCACCACATTTCGCTCACTCTATCCGCTACGTCGAGCATCTGTCCTCTACCGCATGTGCTACTGGAAATCGTCATGGCCAGCTTGAAGGCGCGACCTCATCCATCCGACCTGTGGTCCGGATCTTGAGCCTTTCACGTTGTCGCAGAGCGCACCACGCTCATCCGTTGGCCATACTTCTACAGTCGAAAGCCCTGCCGATAGGGCCTCGATCCTATCCACAGCCCCACAATCCAGGAGCCCCTGGCGCAAGATATTCCAGATCCTACCACGTGAGCGAGCAACTGACTCAGTCAGTTGAACTGAGAGCCTTGCGGAGATCTTGCCGTTGGGAGGGTCAACACAGCTGAAATACCAGAATGGACAAACTGAAGTATTGCCGACTACTGCAGTACATGTATTTGAAATGTAGTGATGGGAGAGCTGCTGGTGTTACTGGACGCACTAACGCCACTTTCCAACAGCTGAGGCGCGTTTCCTTCCACAAATGATGCGGATCAAACCTTGAGAAGGAGAATTGCTCAACAACTCAGCAAGGCAACTCAGCAGTGGATAGTGCTTGAAGAAAAAGCGACGTAACTCTAAGCTACAAGACTTCGATGGCCTCGGGCGAGAGCTTAAGGCGGACGTTGCAGTGCAGTGCTACGGTTGCATCGTTCAAACAGCAAGGCGTCCTCTATCGAGCAGAAGAGGCAGATATGAGCGTCGGCGCTAATGAAATTTTCTTGTTGGTGCTAACTCACGCTTTGACCTTCACCTGCTTGACCTGCCTGGAGTTTTGCTTGCTTGTAGTTTTGCTGGGCTTCAAAGTGCTTTCTCCTGGCGTTGTGGCTTTGATTTCCGACAGAAGGTTCTTCTGGATGCCATCTCGAGATCGAAAAGGGGATTCTTCCACCCGTTTGCCGGATCCAGGCAGCTCGAACAGATCCAAGAGTGCAATGAGCGCCCCGACCCCGACGTCTTTCCATTCTGCGGGTGAATACTTGAGATATAGACGCGTGCCGCTGGTTGGAGCGTTCTGTCTTGGCATTTGCACCTTTCCTTTCAAGCTTGAACTTCGCTTTGGCTGTCCAGTGTTGGCCGGAGATGACGACGATGGCACTAGAGAGGAAGCACGAAGATTGCGCCGCCCCTCGTTGTAATTACACTCGATCGTGTACACGTACGTGAGTCCTGTGGCACGATACAGAGCCACGCGACTCGATCCTTGACGCGACGTCGTGGCGTTGCTATTGTCGCGGAGATCGTGCCGCGTCATGTTTTCCTTGTCGAACAAGCACGCCATGTAGTCGAAGAACGGAGTGTGGAGGCCCACAAGTCGTGCGTACAATTGCGTCTGAACTTGACGGGTGATAGCCATTTCCATCGCTTCGTTACTGGCGTCGAGCAGGTCTGGGAGATGGTTATTGCCAAAGATGAAGCAGCCACGACGGTTTGCGTGCGCGTGAAGGTCGAGGTAGACCACGTTCTCCTGCGCTGACGTAGAATCGACACCTCCGTACTCTTCGACGTGCTCCAGCAGCAATCCTTTCAGAGCAAACACTGATGGGGCTAGTTCAGGCTGCGGATCTTCATACACTCGATTTAAATTGACGCCACGAGTGTCGGTACGATAGAAACCTTGGCACACACCGTCCGGATTCAGCATCGGGATAATTTTAAAGACGAAATGACGTCGTAAGGCTATGGCGCTTTCGTCCTCTGGGTGGAGAAGAAGTTGAAGCATTCCATCCAGCATGAAATTGGCCGGTGTTTCTCCGGAATGAACACGTGCGGAAATGATCACAAGTTTCTTCTGCTTCGGATCGAACCGAAACGCGCTGTTTAGTCTGGATCTGCGGTTTGGAGGTCCGCGGTTGGACGTGATGCCGTCAAAGGACGAAATTGTAAGCAAATCCACACGTAAACCCTCCAACGAGCGCGTTAAGAGCTCGCGATGGTAGTAAATATTTAAATGTGTCGTTGGAATATCCCCAATTCGAGAAGAATCCAGTTGTAGAGGTACTGCAAACTGCTGATCCAAAGCCGCTAGCTCCTCTTGGACCCGCGTGTACGAATACGGATAGCAGAACGCAAACCTCACTCGTTCTCGAGCAAACTTGAATTTGTAAGTAAACGAAACGCGGATTTTCCGTTCCTGTTTCACATTTAACGTCGTCTTTGCTCCCCCAACCAAACTTACTTCTGGGCCGTTGGCTTCCGAGTCGTTATGTCCTCCTCCCACTTCATCAACCTGCTGTCTTCCACCCACTGGAATTGAACATTTATCAAAACTGAGTGGAGAAGGCAACCGACACCATCGCTTCTCATCCTGGAAGACACAGGAGAACGATCCAGTTGTCTCCTCATTGTCCACCACTTCAACCGAGCTGTACATGATAGTGTAGCCATTGTTGAACAAGCCACGCTGCGGATTCAGATTGGCCAGTGTCAAATGCAGTTCTTGCGACTGTTTTGTAGCTTTACTCTCCTTTTTAGCCTCAACGACAGTCCGTTCCACCTCAAAGTAGAACCAGGTAGAGTACCCCGTGGAGATGCCGAAAGCTGCTGCGTCCTCCGACAAGATGATGTCGAAAGATCCTGAAGGTGTCAACTGGACACTGGCCATGTTCCCGCCGTCGAAGCGGGACGAGAAGCGCAAGCCGCGCTCTGGGAATTGCCATGCGCTTTTGCCTGGGCCTGTAGTCGCCACCCGACGTAGAAGCGAAGCCTCAGGATCCTCTGGGGCCGAGACACTGGCCATGACACGGGCAGATCTCAATTGCCGTATTGGGAGACTCTAGTTCAAGGTCAGATCAGAAAATATCTGAGAAAATTATTGTTCATGGGGATTATGATTTCAATTTAATTTCAATAGCTGTTTTGAAATCTATTTTTGAAATAGCATCACCGTTTTCGAGATCATTTTAAAAAGGGGGAAGCAATCGGCGCTACCAGGTGCGCCCTTCCTCTCTTCATAACGCCTCCCACAGAGCTCCTTCCGTGTCATACCTTTCTGTATGTGCTTCCTCTGCATCTTGCAGTCATCTTGCGTCGCTCCCCACCTTTTAAATCGTCCTCTAACGCCCGCAATCTCGTGTCTTCCAGGCCACTCGGATCTCATGGCTTCCACAGGCTTTGCGTCTTCCAATGGGCACACAAGCTTTAGCCGCAAACAGGAGCGCAGCAACAGCGGTTCGGGGCTGAAGATGGGCGCCAAGAAGAAGAAAATGACGATCAAACCCTTCAAAGTGACGCCTAAACTACCTGAGACCTTCGAGGAGGACACGTGGACGAGACTAGAAGCGGCCGTGCGCTCGGTACACGCCAAACAAATGTCCGCACTTAGCAGGGAGGAGCTTTATCGCTCCGTGGAGGACATGTGCACGTGGAAGATGGCTGCCCGGTTGTACACGAAGCTGGAGGAGACTTGTGCTGTTCACATTAAGGAGCGAGTGGAAGATCTCGTGAAATTCACTGGAGGAGACACCGATTTGTTCCTGGAAGCTGTGCACAGACTGTGGGAAGACCATTGTGAGGACATGCTGGTGATCCGCACCATCTTTCTCTATTTGGATCGCACGTACGTGATGCAGACGCCGCATATCGCCTCCATTTGGGACATGGGACTCAATTTAGTGCGTGACAATCTGGTGCAACGTCGGAGCTTGGAGACCAAGTTGATTGATGCCCTTTTGGAGCTGGTGGAGCACGAACGCAAGGGAGAAGCTATCAACCGCAGCTATTTGTACAATTTGCTACGAATGCTACTGGCCTTGCACTTGTACCACGCAGACTTTGAGGCGCCGTTCTTGATGGCGTCGGAAAGATTTTATCAGCAGGAAGGAGTCACCACCGTCGAGGCTGTAAGTGTGCCACAGTTCCTGGCACATGTCGAGAAGCGGCTACTGGAAGAAAACGAGCGAGTGATTCACTATCTGGACGCATCAACCAAGAAACAGCTCATCTCGGTGGTGGAGAGCAAGCTGCTGAAGCCACATGTAGCCACATTGCTGGAGCGCGGCTTCGAGACGCTGATGGAAGAAGGCAGAATCGAGGATCTCAAGCGGATGTACTCGCTTCTTGCCAGAGTGGATGCGATTAACGACTTGAAGACAGCGTTCTCGAACTACATCCAGAAGAATGTGTCCAAGCTGGTGATGGACGATCAGCAGGAGAAGACCTTTGTGGACAAGGTGCTGAAGCTTAAAGCCGATTTGGACGCGGTGCTGAGTGACTCGTTCCAGTCCAACACGGATTTCTCGTTTGCTATGAAGTCGGCAATGGAGAACGCCATTAACGTGCGCGCGAACCGCCCTGCTGAACTCGTGGCAAAGTTCGTTGACTCGAAGCTTCGGACTGGTAACAAGGGTGGATCCGAAGCTGAGGTGGAGAGTCTCCTGGACCGCGTTATGGTGATCTTCCGGTACATTCAAGGGAAGGACGTGTTCGAGGCGTTTTATAAGAAGGACCTCGCCAAGCGCCTGCTGGTGGGCAAGAGTGCTTCTTTTGACTTGGAGAAGCTGATGCTGTCGAAGCTGAAAACGGAGTGCGGTAGCTCCTTTACGAACAAGGTGAGTAGTACATCTCTGTTGATGTTGTATTGCACCGGTACTGACCTTTTCTCTCGTGTTGACAGCTCGAAGGAATGTTTAAGGATATCGACCTTTCACAAAACGTGATGACGCAGTTCGAGCAGCATGCTGCCAGCAGGTATGAATGTGACCATTGTCGCTATCAGGATATAAAAGAACTAACTATTTATTTCTTGTAGGAACGCGTTGGAGAGTCTGCACGGACACCACGGTATCCCCGACATGCAAGTCCAAGTGCTGACGACGGGCTTCTGGCCACCGTACGCTGCTGTTGAAATCAACCTCCCGGCTGCACTGGTTCCTCTGAAAGAGATTTTTGACAAGTTCTACTCTTCCAAGTACCAAGGTCGCCAGCTTCAGTGGCAGCACTCGCTTGCACAGTGCGTGGTGAAGGCTACCTTCCCCACGAGCAGGAAGGAACTCGTGGTTTCGCTTTATCAGACGGTGGTCCTGCTTTGCTTTAATGGAGCCGACTCGCTGGGTTTTAAGGAGATTAAAGAGCAGACGCGTATCGAGGACGGCGAGCTTCGACGGACGTTGCAATCGCTCGCGTGCGGTAAAACGCGCGTGCTGCAGAAGGTGCCGAAAGGAAAGGACGTGAACGACGACGACTCGTTCGTATTCAACAGCCAGTTCACTAACCAGCTTATCCGCATCAAGATTAACTCGATTCAGATGAAGGAGACGAAGAAGGAGAATGAAGACACACACGAGCGCGTGTTCAGGGACCGCCAGTATCAGGTGGATGCTGCTATTGTGCGCATCATGAAGGCGCGCAAGAAGCTGTCGCACGCTCTGCTCATGACGGAGATCTTCACACAGGTTCGTTTCCCCGCAAAGGCTGCCGACGTCAAGCGTCGTATCGAGAGTCTCATCGACAGAGAGTACCTCGAGCGAGACTCAAACAATGCCCAGATGTACAACTATTTAGCGTAAGCCAAGCCACCGAAAGCTTGTTCGAAGCGAAATCCTGCCTCGGAGCGCTGGTCAGCGAGTAGGAAGCAGATAATTGTAACTTGGGTCTATGCTCGCAACTCGTTAAATAATGGCAGACTGTGCTACCCAGTTGTCTTCGTCATCTTCTTCTCCACCGTTCATTGATTCGTCGTCCGAGTCTTCGTCACGTATGCGGTATTCTAGCAATACTGGATATATCTTTCCGAGCGCTTTTTCTCCGTCCGCAGAGGACTAAGCCATGCAAGTTTTGGTTAGGTTACAACACGGTTCACAAGCACAAATTTGCAAACGCAGACGCACCTTACACCCCGTGATGACGATTTTCCCGGATATGAAGATCAACATAGTGCATTTGGGTCGCAGCATGCGGTAAATAAGGCCTGGAAACATCTCCGGTTCGTACTGTATCAAGTAGAGTGAATATACATCAGACAAAACTTCACGTAATGAAGATTTATGGGTCTCGTACCGTACTGAAGCGCAGATGATCTCGTGCCAAGCCTTCAAGGCGAATTCTGAAGCAAACGTCCGTCGATCCCACCACGTTGCGAATAATAAACGGACTACTATCACTCGGGAAATTCACTTTCTAGAAAGTAAAGTTACGGGGTATCACATCAGTTTAGCATCAATGGAATCATTTTCTCCACAATAACAAACCCACCTTCAAGATGGACACCAACTTGTCGGCAGCGAGTTTTGCGTCTTCTACACTAGGAGCACCTAGCACCACGAACTGCACACAACACAATATCAGATTAAAGCTATGCTCTTGCAAATAAACTGCATCAATAGCAGCACCTTCCCACTCCTGTAGAGCAGCACCGTCGCCCGTGGCGTCTGGAATCGCATCACCAACGCACTGAAACCCTGCAAGCATAGCAAACCGGAATGAATACGTGCACCCACCGCAATAAACTAAGTAGGAATATTGTAGCGTACTCGAGGCGCGTAGTCTGCATTGCGCACGAGCAGCGCGAGCTTCTGGACGTCAACTCGGCCGTTGACGAAGCCGCTTCCGAATATGTTTCTAATGTTTTAATGCAGGAAGAGTGAGAATTAAAGTGTGTTGAAGAGAGTGATACAGCTGGAGGCTCATACACGACGCGGTAGGCTACACCTTCCTCTGCTAGTCGCGTGGGTGACCACACGGGAGTGTCGTCCTCGCCATCGCTCGAGCTCCAACTGCTGAGGCTCATGGCGACTGAAAAATGGTCGATGATTGGCTGGACGCGGAAATAAGCTAATTTCATTGGTTAAAATGAGACCATCTTTTGCCACCAGCTTCCTCGTAAGGAAAATTGTTGGGCAAATGGACTGTGGAATTGGAGGCGATACAGTGCTCGTTTCGCGTGGTAACGCACAGCGCTTTGCACTGAAGTTGAGGTGGATTGACGATCACTTTGGTGCTTGGAAGCTTACAGTGGCTACACGGGTAACTTGTCATCGACGATGACCATCGTTCCGGGCTCCTCGCATGATTCATGCGTTCATAATGACGGAGCTCGACTTTCGGACGGCCATCAGATGAATCATCCTCGCGAGTGCAATGTTCACAAGAAATGCGCCATATCTTTTTGCTGGGGGCACTCATACTCGTGCGCTGCACTTGCTGTCGCATGCATGCGGGCCCACTTGAATCAAGTATTGATGCATGCAACCCAGGGCGTCGATTTGCTTTTCGATTTGTTGCTGTTGCTGTCGCTGGTGCCCCAAGACGAGCATTCGCACTCGTTGCCCGACCGATTTGTCAAACGGAGGGCGAGAGGGCGGAAGGTTGCAAATCCTTGCTTTGGGGTCTATGTCGCTTCGAGGTGCGAAGTTCGCACGTCGGGCTCATGATCACCTCGATGTCGCTCTGCCTTATCGATACGTTGCTCTTCTATCCCGAAGACGAGGCCGTTGTCGAGTGAACCGGTGAATCAGCTTGGACAATTCCGCTGCTGTATCAGGGGCGGGTGTGTCGTCTCATGAAATCGTCGGCAGATGTCGGCGCGCCACCATGCACCAAGCGTGCGTGTCGCGCGTGACACCTTTAGAAACGCGGCTCCGCGCAAGCTTTGTGATGGATGTGAGCACGTTCAGTTCCGCTTCGAGTGTCATTCGTGAACTCGCCGTCCAGTCCGCACTCGAGTCCAGCCACCGACGCCTCACTGCCAGCGTCGCCAACCACCAACTAACTCCACCACCACTCTGCCATGCAGACCGCCCTCGTCCTCGTCGCTAAGCAGACTGCACTCGCGCTAGCCCCACGCGTCGTTGCCATGGCCCCAGCTCTCCAGGTTGCTGTCATGAGCACGCAGCGCTCGATGACCACGCAGGCGCAGGAAAACCGTCGCCCCGTGCTGTTCCGGTACGTACTCGGTTGTCTCGGCTAATTAATATCTTTTTGTCTAACGTTTGCTCTTGTTCTGTTGTCACAACTGCAGTAAGGACGATGAGAAGGAAATGCGCAAGTTGTTGCGGAAGATGCACTTGCAGGCATGCTACAATGACAAGGCCGGTTTCCGCAAGCAGCTCGAGCATGACAAGCAGACGCTGGGTGAAATTCCCGGCCTCGTGCCCGGAGTGGACCTGACACAGGAGCAAGTGGACGAGCTTCTGAACTGGAAACACTTGTACTAGGCGACGAAGGTCCGTGGTCTCCACGCGGGAGGAGAAAGTGATACTTACGTGCATTAGAGCTCTCGGCTTCGTTGATATGGAGTCGACGGCAGCTCCAGTGCTTCAGGAACCTCACTCCTTCCTCCCAACCGACCGGGTTCATCTTCGACCCGGGAGCAGCCTGCTAGCGCTGTATCGGAGCTACTGCTGCTACCGCCCGCCGCCTCAGGCCCGGCCCACGTAGACCTCCTCGCTGCATGTACATGACATAACTCCGCCCCACACGCGACGCGACCCGCAACGACGATGCTTTACGATTGGTAGCAGCATCCTACAACCGATTTTGGCAGTGATCCATCATCTTGTAGCTCTTCATTTCTTTTCAATGGCCGACTCGAAAATCAATAGATTTTCAACATGCGGACTCAGACACGTTGTTGTGGTTTGTTTGGCTGGTCGTTTGTTTCCAGACTGAAGGCCGTACGTGAAGCACGATGGTAGGAGGGGAAGAGGTTGCTTTGTAAGTACTGCGTCACAAACTGCAGCAATTCCTCCCTCAGCCAACGCCGTTGGCAACTGTCTATATCCTTTACGCTGTACATGTATACTGTGCTTGTCTAGCAAAAAGTTGTTGTCAGTAGCCTGTCACTGCTGTCGACAAGCAGACCTTTGAATTAGGCACCCAGGCCTTGCAGCCAAGCGTTTAGTTTTGGGCTGCATGCGTGTTTGTCCTACTGCCATGCTTCTGAAGCGCGCTGGCTGACATCGTTGCCGAGTCCCAGTTTCCGGAGTGCTGTGAACTGCAATAATGCACCGCGCTTCATGATCCATGGACTAGTTTTTGTAACAAATCTAACTGTACCCCTAAAAAAGCGCTTTCTTTTGGAGCATGCAGCGTAGGGTTAGGAAAAGGGTGACCGACGGCGGTGCGTAGGCAACCACAAAATGTCTGACCGCTGCCTTCGAGACTCGACCTGGCCTGTATCTAAGCCTTAGCGCATCTGGTAGCTGGCGCTCTGTTAGCTTGGATTGCAATCGTCAAGCGCGGCGTGCAGTTTGGCCGAAAAGGCCCAGCCATTGCGTGTGAGTCAACATCACGCCGGGTTTGGGGTTTTACGCCACTTGGAATCCGAGCTTGCTTCAGCCTAGCTTACGGGCAACGATTCGCAACCAGTATCGGATACATATAATAGCAACCAACACCAACAAGTCAACGCGACAGGCGTCGTCAAAACTTACCAAGCTTACCAGCAGCACTGCTACCAACAGCTCCAGCGAAAACCCAAATGTGCCATTTCAGCCGCACGCACGCTCCCGAACTTGAAGTTGCACTCGTAAAAAGTCGATGGGATGTTAGTGCGACACTTTGCACCGACCAGACCAAACAGAGCTTGTATCTGTTTCGTGCAGCAGATCCAAGTGTAAATGGCAGCGCTGTCCCGCCGCAAGCACCCCTTTGCCTCTTTTTACGTAAAAATTCAGATTGAAGCGTGCGGCGGTCGTGTCTTTGCCGGCATGTGTGGCTCGAAATCGAGGGAAGAGGGGGGGGAACCAAACCGCCAGTACACAACATCAGACCAAAGAGAACCATGCTTGCTGCCCGCCGTGCCGCTATCGCCATCCCCAAGCGCGCTTTCGCCTCCCCCGCCCAGGCCATGGGCCTTGCTGACCTGCGGGACAAGGAAAAAGCCGCCGAGGCCGTGTTCTTCAAGTACGTCCTTACAAAACGCAAGATAATTTAATGGATCCTTGGAAATCCTAATTTTTTATGTTTATTTTCCTACCTTTACCAGCAAGCAGGACGAGAAGGCCCTGCGTAAACTGCTGCAGAAGATGAAGGGCCAGACCGACGTCGTGGACAAGGAGGGCTTCAAGCACCACGTGGAGCACGACAAGAAGGGCCTGAAGGAGATCGGCCTCAACTTGAGCGAGGAGCAGGTTAACGCTCTGCTCAAGTGGAAGCACCAGCAGTAGGTCGCTAGCGCAGGCTGCTGTCCCCCTTCTTCGTCCACATATCTTCTCGCCAGGCTCTAGGAAGAAGCCTCTCCTCTCTTCGCCTTCTTTTGTCGCTTCGGGTTCTACTCCAGCGAAACTACTATAGCGTCGAAGCAGCAACAGGGCGAGACACATGAACAATCATCCAAATCAAGTGATATACCTCGTCGACGTTGAGTGCGTCTCGCGCGTTGAGTTCGTGTTGTGGAAGAGTCGTGTGGGTGAATTCGACAACTAGGATACCAGTTGCGTACTGGAGACTTGAAGGGGGGCTTGGAGTTTATAGGAGTTGAAATGAAAGTGGACGGAGGAAACGGGGGCAGCAGCTACGAGCAAGGCGTACGAAATGATACTGCACCACACACAAAACGAAACAATAAAAAGCTAATTAACGAATGTGCCAGAGCTGCTTTTTGCCTCTAAAGATCGAGCACGGGAACTGTCCCCGAAGGTGTTGTTTGCCTCGACACGAACATGTACGTCGACGTACTTGAAGTTTGTGGACAGGACATTTGCCAGCTGAAGCATCCCTCGAATCGGACTCGACTTCGAGATTATCCCATTGGTAATCTCACTAAAGGCAAATGCTCACTGATCAGTTGAATGAATAATGCGCTCTCAACTTGACTCGAACGCTGTGATCTCCTGCTTGACCTTGTCCAGCTCTGAAGCGATCTCACTACGCTGCTTGCTTGCAGTTTCAAGCATTTGCTTGAAACGATTCTGTGCGTAGGGATAACGTGTGAGGGGCGTAGGTATAACCAAGGAAAGAGTAAGAAGCCTACCTTGACAATGATGTTAGAGTTAGCGTCGACCTTGGCGCTGAGCTCGCTAATGTCGCGATCTGCGTCGCGCACCGACTTCTGTAGTCGATCGCGAATAGGCAGCAGCTTGAGGTAGGCTGAATCAGTTAAGTAAGCCTTCTGCCGAGGCGGCGACGCTGGCTTCGTATCCATACCGTCGAGGATGTCATCCTCCAGCATGTCCACCTCCTTATCATCGTCGTGGTCACGACTCGTTGAGTGAAGTTGCATAGGAGACAGCCTAGGACTCGGCGTCGGTGCAAACGCAGGCGAGCGCTGTACGGAAGCCCGTCCATCTGTCTGGGACTCAGCCTCGGAGCCCACATCCGTGGCAAGGGGAGTGTTCATGATCGACGCGTTGGCGGTACCTGGTACCGTGCTGTTTCCTGTGCTCGGCGGCAATAACTTCTGTTGCTTCGACGGAGGTTCTTCTGACAGTGACAGATACTCGGGATGATCGCGAATAAGACCCATCTCGTCCGTCACAATAATGCCGCCTGGGTGTTCCTCGTCCGTCATCCAGTCGTAGAAATCTACCAGCTCCTCGTGCACATCTTCAATCGCACCACCAGCGATAATCTTCACTAAATCCTCTTCCACCCGAGCCACATCAGGTTTCTAGCATGAAGCAGGAAGTTTATAAGTCTCAATTGAGACGCACAATAATTCTAAACGCTGTGTCCTTTTCACGTACCGGGAACGGCGTCGTTTTCTTGGTTTTCTCGTACTTGCGCTTGATGACGTTCGTATTCGGCGGGGTGAGCCCGTTCGGCACTTCGTCCTGCGCCTCAAGCAGCTTTTTCTCCTCCTCCTTATCTGTAACCACGAAAATCTACAGCCATCAAATATAACATCGGCCTTCGTTAGCACTTCATCCAACGCCAATCTTTCTGTAAACCCTCGCACCTGCCCGATTTCGCCACTCTTGTAGAAGAAGTTGTCGTCGTACGTCTTGTGCGTCTCCAGAATCGTCGGCAATTGTGCTGCAGTTCGATAGTATCAGAACGTCAGCCCCCGAAACAGCGCTTTACGCAGCAAATAACGCACCTGTCTTCGCCGGGTACTCCTTTCCATTTACATGTAGCGTAAAGTGCTTGTTATCCGCTGCAGAAACACATCAAAACCAGGCAAAAACCACGTTAAAACGCCAATGTTCATCCTTTCATCTTGGTCAACTTTACACAGCCATTTCTCAGCTTCTCGCGAATCAAATGACGCTGCAAAAGCGCATACACACCTCCGGCAACCATGTCCACTTCTGCCGAGTCACCATTCGCGATACCAGCTCGCACCTCCTGCGCCAGGCGCTTCGGGAGCTGCAGCAGGTATTGCTCCATTTTCGTGTCGACAGAAAACGAAGGTTACGTTGGGAGTTACGAGGTTACTCTCCTCCCATTGGTCAACGTGAGAGCGTAATCGACCATCACTCTGGCGGTACACTCAACCTCTGGATGACGTCCCCTCAGTTGGGAGTCTCACTCCCAGACTTGGCTTCAAGTGCGCACTCGGTTAGACGAATGTCTGGGAAGCTACAAGTGACGAAGGCGCAGGCTCTGGACGAGAAGCGTCCGCTTCTAGGAGACATTCACGTGTCTGTGAACCGCCATGACCTTTCCTCCAATGAACCGTCCGGTCTAGGTGACCGATACCCGTCTCAGGACGCGACCTGCGTGTCCTCGGCTCTCTTCTCGTGGGTTACGCCGCTAATGGAGCTGGGTAACCAACGGCCGCTGGAGCACGACGATCTGTACCTTCTGGACCCAGCTAACCGTGCCCATGAAGTGTCTACGGAGTTCCAAGAGGCCTGGAGGAAGCAGTGCAGCAAACCCAGTGGAAAACCCAGTTTGTCTTGGGCTTTGGCGTCGTGCTTTGGTGGACAAATAGCCAAGGCTGGTCTGCTTAAGCTGATCCATGACTCGCTGCAATTTGTGGCTCCGATGTTGATTAAAGAGATTATCGCGTACTTGCAGAACCCTGACGCTCAGTTGAGCGAGGGGCTTGTGTACGCTGGGATCGTCTTTGTTTCGGGTGTGATGCAGTCATTCCTGTTGAGGAACTACTTCTTTCACTGCTTTGAAGCAGGCATGAGAGTGAGATCTGCTGTGTGTACTGCAGTGTACAGCAAGAGCTTGGTGCTGTCTGCTGCGGCGAGACAGAAGAAGACGACTGGAGAAATTACGAATCTCATGAGTATTGATGCACAGAGACTGCAGGAGCTGTCAACGTTCGTTAACAGTGTATGGTTTTCGATCTTCCAGATTGTGGTGGCTTGCTATCTGCTCTGGAAGCAGATTGGGCCTGCAACATTTGCTGGCGTTGTCGTGATCATCTTGATGCTTCCAGTTACGGCGGCCATTTCAAAACTCATGAGACGACTCCAGCTAGCGCTGATGGAGGTGAAGGACGAACGCATCAAGGTGTGCAATGAAGTTCTAGCTGGTATGAAGGTGATCAAGCTACAGGCGTGGGAACACTCATTCACCAAGCGTGTGTTGGAATATCGTAGCGAGGAGCTCAGCAAGCTGCGTACCTACATTTACGCGCGTAGTGGATCCATGACCCTCTTCTCGGCTATCCCTTCGCTTGTGACTGTGGCGTCTTTCTACACCTACGTCAAGCTGGGGAACACGTTGGATGTGGGTACTGCACTCACGTCGTTGGCTCTGTTCAACATCCTTCGCTTCCCGCTTTTCATGCTGCCCCAGGTGTTGAACTCGATTGTCGAGGCAAGTGTGAGTATTGATCGCTTGAGCTCGTACTTCCAGGAGGAAGAGCGTGAGAAGGTTGGGCCTGGAGATCTTGCTAGCGTAGGCGTTCGCGTGAATAAGGCTGATTTCATGTGGGATACGCAACCAAGCGCATCAACGTCTTCTGAAGCATCTTCAGGGTCAAAAGAAGAGGATAGCTTGCTACAAGAGGACTCGATTTTGGACAAGGATGCACTGGGAGGAGGCGACAGTCTGCCAGTTCTACAGGGTGTGTCTCTGGAAGCTCGCCCAGGGAACTTGATTGCTGTTGTGGGCCACGTGGGGGCCGGAAAATCCACTCTTCTTAGCGGAATTCTGGGCGATGCTCGTTGTAGCCGGGGTGAGGTCAGCCTACGTGGGTCTGTGGCTTACGTTTCGCAGCAGCCATTCATTCAAAACGCAACAGTCCGTGAAAATATTTGCTTCGGCCTCCCCTTCAACGAAGCGAAGTATGCCGAGGCACTGCGTGTCAGCTCGATGCAAAAGGATTTGGCCGTTCTGCCGGGAGGCGACATGACGGAAATTGGTGAGAAGGGCATCAACCTGAGTGGCGGACAACGCACTCGTGTGGCTCTTGCTCGCGCTGTCTACCAGGACGCGGACATCTATCTACTGGATGACATTTTGTCTGCAGTTGATAGCCACGTTGGACATGACATTTTCAAGGAGTGCATCAAAACTTGCCTGAAGGACAAGCTCGTGGTTCTTGTCACCCATGGTCTGACATTTTTAAGCGAGTGCGACAAGATTATGGTATTGGAAAATGGAATGATCGTGGAGGACGATACTTACGAACATCTCATGAAAAAAGATGGCGGGCTTCTTATGGATCTTGTGGCCAAGTACAAGGATCAAGACCAGCAGAACGAGTCGTCCACTCTCGAAGAGGTTGAGGATGATATCCCAGTGGACGAGTTGGAAGAAGATGAAGCTGACAACCCGACTCCTGAACGCCTTGCTCGGAGATTAAGCCGATCATCTGTACGCAGTGAGCGTTCGGCAAGTGAAATAGGTGTGGACTCTCAACTGATGACCGACGAGGATCGATCTGTGGGTGATGTGGCGTGGCAAATTTACAAAACGTGGATCATGGCGTTTGGCGGAATTTCTGCAGGTTTACTCGTGATCATCATTTTCATCGCCACTCAATGCGTGAACTTACTGTCAACATGGTGGCTCTCATTCTGGTCCGAGCATTCTCAGCCTAAGGATGAGGATCACAAGCCTGCTGACCCTCAGTCGCAGATGTTCTATGTGTACATCTACATGGCTCTCAATGTGGCCTACGCTGTGGCCTTGTATATCCGTGCTATCACTACCTACAAGGGTGGCCTTCGTGCAAGCCGCTCGCTGTTCCAGGACCTGCTTGCTCGGATTCTCCGTGCCCCGACTTCCTTCTTTGATACGACGCCTACAGGACGTATTGTGAACCGTTTGTCCAAGGATGTGTACACCGTCGATGAGAGCATCCCTGCCACTTGGAGCATGCTCCTCAATACCTTCATCAGTGTCTTGGTGACCCTGGCAACGATCTCGTATGTGACCCCGATTTTTATGATTATTCTACTTCCTGTGCTGGTGGGATACTACATTTCGCAGAGATACTTTATCAAATCGTCGCGGGAGCTGCAGCGGTTGGATTCCATTAGCCGTTCGCCCGTGTTTGCTCTGTTGTCCGAGACTCTGGACGGTTTGCCAACTATTCGTGCCTATCGTGCTGAGACGCAGTTTTCCACGAAGAACGAGCAATTGATCGACCGTAACCAGCGCGCTTACTTTTTGAACTTCGCTGTGAACTGCTGGCTCGCCCTTCGTCTTGAGTTTGCTGGCACACTGATTTCAGCCTTCGCAGCTTTAACTGCCGTGTTGGCACACAGTTCCGACCCAGAGCGCGGAGCAGCTTTCGCTGGACTTGCAGGCGTATCCCTTACGTACGCGTTTAGCGTCACGCAGTCCCTGAACTGGTCGGTTCGCATGCTTAGCCAGCTCCAGACGCAGATGGTTTCAGTGGAGCGTATCAAGAACTACACCATCATGGACACGGAGGCTGAACTTACAAGTGTGGGCAAACTTCCTCCTGCCCAGGAGTGGCCCTCTGCCGGTGGTATTGAATTCCGACATGTGGATCTACGTTACCGCACAGGATTGCCTCGTGTGCTGCGCAACTTGTCTCTCGCAGTTCGACCGCAGGAGAAGATCGGAATTGTGGGCCGCACTGGTGCTGGCAAATCGAGCCTCGTAGTGGCTCTTATGCGCCTAGTGGAGCTGGATAGCGGCTCAATTGTCATCGACGGAGTGGATATCAGCACGATCGGGTTACATGAGTTGCGCAACAAGATCTCGATCATTCCCCAGGACCCAGTTCTCTTCTCGGGCACAGTGCGTAGCAATGTGGATCCGTTTGACCAGTACACTGATGAGCAAATCTGGACGTCACTTCGCCGCGCTCACCTCGCACACGTGGTGACTGCACTGGATAGTCCTGTGGACGAGAAGGGCTCCAACTTCAGCGTGGGCGAACGTCAATTGCTGTGCATTTCTCGCGCTCTTCTCAAGCGTTCGCGTATCATCCTCATGGACGAGGCAACCGCCTCTATCGACACTGAGACCGACCGCAAGATCCAACGCAGCATCCGTGAAGAGTTCCGCGACTGCACCTGCCTCACGATTGCGCACCGTATCAACACAATTCTCGATGCAGACCGTATCTTGGTTATGGAAAAAGGTGCTGTTGGTGAATTTGACACCCCCAAGGCGTTA
Organism: Phytophthora plurivora; assembly: GCA_030027945.1. NCBI lineage: Eukaryota > Oomycota > Peronosporomycetes > Peronosporales > Peronosporaceae > Phytophthora > Phytophthora plurivora. The sequence continues at coordinate 538,587 of CP125258.1, forward strand.
CAGAAGAAGCAGGACGGCTTGTTCAAGGCACTGGTGGAGCATTGGAAGAACGAGGGGAAGTAGCTTGCATATGCATCTATAGTAAAGACGACAGCAATTTGACTTTAGAATCTAAAGTTTGGATAACGAAAAAAATACAATTTCGTCTTCAACGGGTATTATTTTGAGCAGTGCTAACCCCACCAAATTATGGTCACGAGCAGTGAAGCTGATGATGAGTGCGATGGTGGACAAGGCGTATGCTCGGACGTCCAAGAAGCACTTTATCTTCTTACCAAGCGAGATGCAGTAGTGTATGACCACGCTGCGTTGAAGTGGAAGTGCTCCATTCCTGCAAAAACAAATATTCAAACGAACTTTGGCAAGGTAAGTCGTGCCATGATCTATCTAACGTAAGTTCTAATACCGTTGGAAGGTTGTTTGCTTGGTGGTTCGCAGTCATGATGGCACTTTAGTCTGCTCACACCCGTGCGGCACAGCCTATTTAGCGGTACACTTGAATTCAATGGAGTAGCATCTATTTTATGGTCTGATTTTGCTGTACTTCGTCCAGGCTTTTAATGTTATGGAAACTCGCGAGGTATGGCGCCAACTTGAGCGTTGACGCAGTTGTGGCTACTAACACGAACTAAAATGAACTTGATGAATGATAGGGCAATTTTGTAGATAATGCGCTGATTTTGCAGAAAAACTGTCATGCCGATGAGAACTATGGAGGGAGGATATCCCAATTATGGCAAGAGCCCAACATTTCAACACCAGTCCAAGTGCTAGACCTGCGAGGTAGCTCTATGAGTCTGGAGGAAATGACTCAGCTAAGTCGAGGCCTTGCAACCAATGTAAGTGATCAAGTCTGGCGTTAGTCCAACATTGAATATCATCTAAAAAATGCTGTATACACATGGCAGCGCTTCGTAACGACACTCTCGTTAAGTGGGAATCGCCTCCAGGATGGCGACGTGGCTCTTCTGGCTAGTGCTCTTGTGCACAATGGGTGTATGCAGGAGCTCACATTGAGCTATAACGCCATCGGTGAAGTTGGCTCCGCATCTTTAGCCAAAGCGCTGGCGATGAATTCTCATATTCGAGTTCTCGACTTGATGCACAATCGAATTGGTAAAAACGGTATTATGCCATGGCTTGGGGGCACGATGCGTGCCAACGACGCCCTTCGAGAACTCAAGCTCAACCACAATGCGCTCGGAGACAAGAAAACCGTCGATTTGCTTCAGTCGTTAGCCCCGAAAGCTCTTACAGATGAAGAGAAACTGAAAGCTCGAATCGCCAGTCGAACACACACAACAAAGCCCGAGACTCATGAGGATAATGAACCCTTCAACTCAACGCTGACAACTCTGTTGCTAAGCAATACTGGTATTTCCGACGAGGCTTCAACGCCTCTAGCTCATATGCTCAGCCACACGCGATCTCTGACCCACCTTGATATTTCCTGCAACGATTTCACAAGTGAAGGGAACGTGGCTATTGCTCGTGGATTGCAGCAAAACGTATCCATTCGCTACCTGAACTACCGTGAGAACAAACTGGATGAGGTCGCTGCTCTTGAGATACTGCGTGCTCTTACGGTTAGTACTTCTATTGAGACTGCACTCTTTCAAGACTGTTTTGGAAGCGAATCGACGGTAGGGAGTGCACTAGGTCAGCTTACGAAAAGCGCTCACTCACTAGTTACCCTCGACTTGGTAAGAATCAACTATATGTGCTGCCTATTACGAAGCTTGTGCTAACCAACAGCACTGCATCAGAGTCATTGCCCCCTTGAGCCCCCCGGCGTAGTGGAATTCTATCACGCCCTTGCAGAAAACTCCAGTTTACGCAGCGTCGATTTGGTAAGCCATGCCGATTCCATTGCGTCTCGTATTACACCGGGAAGCTACTGATTTTTTGCGTAGACTTGCTCTGGGCTCAAGTCGGACACTGCAGCAGGGATTTTGGCAAAGTCTTTGCAGCAAAATACCAGTTTGACCTTCATGAATCTGGCTTACAACGAGATCACCTTACGGGGCTGCAAGTTGCTGAAAGATGGCGTTGCAGCACGAGGTGAGAAGGTCGCTAGACTGGTGCTGTCACTCGAAGGAAACTCGGGGGAGAAGTGCCACACAGGCACCGTCATCACGGGTGGCATACGACCAATAAGGCCACCGCTCATCAACTAAGAGCCCACCCAAGTTCAAGTGAAGCTTGGTGCTGCGTCCAGTCAACATGTGGACGAACTTAATCCGATAGCAAGCAGTTGGGTTGGAATTGCAGCAACAGACTACAGCACATGTGCAGTTGAAATTGTCTGCAACATCCGGATATTCTTTGCATTCGTCAAAAATGACATAGCGATGCCCCAAAGTGGACAACACTCGTATGAAAAAGCACTCGTTTTGATCGTCATGCCGGTTAAAACTGATCGGAAGAGCTGCAAATTCTGCAGCCGCGTGGTCGCATCCAAACGCAGGCACGTGACGCGTTGCAACTTGCAGGCACAGGCTGAATGCGACAGTCGACAAGTCTTGGAAAGCGTGGGTGAAGTACGAGTGCAAGCACTTGATTGCCCGAGTGGTGGGGCTGCATTTCCACCCAAGTCACTTGGGCCAAATGTGAGCTCCGCGTGAATTTCTCGTCGGGGTCTGCTGCAAACACAGTTCAATGATGCAAGTTGATGGGGCAGGGCTTGCTGTAAGCAACCCGCACCCATCCACGGCACGTTATCTCTCGCGATGCAATGTGTGCCGGATATCTAAGCACGACAGGCTTACGAATCGGACTAGTCAACTGCAATGCATGAGGGAAGCCGTACGTATCCATCAACTTCGGTTGTCAAAAGCGTCTTGATATTTGATAAGTATAATGTACATTTGGCACCCTAGATTTCTGTCTTAATGGTTCAAGCTCGACCTACAAGCGCCGCACTCGCAGCGTAAGAGGTTCCCGCACGGGAAGTCGTCCAACTCGAGAGCTACTTCTTGACTCTCTTCATCTGACGTGAGAGACGTCGACGACGACGAGCGCTTGAAATTGCTTGGAGATAGGGACGACGACAAGGACAACGACGCTGTGGTCGAGTGCGTTCTGGACGATTCCTTGCTCGTGCTGCTGCTGGACACGAAGACCGTGAACACTTTACTCGCGTCGTCGCGCATCCGTGAGCACCCGAGGTTACCGTGATTAACTAGCGAGGCCTTAACCGTATTAAGCATTCGAAGTAGAGCCACTCGCGTGCCTTCCACGCCACTGGGGCAGCTCCGGCAGAAGAGTGACGCCCGGGGGAAGTGGTGCTTGATCACGTTGCCCAGCCACTTGCACTCAGCGTTGCATCGGTGTCCGAGTCGTAGCGCCTTGACAAGTCTCCGTCTTAGATCGCGATACTCGTCGAAGTTGCGCGACAACGTCCAGGACGTAGTTTCATCCTTGGAAGTCCGGTAGGTCATGTGCAGTTCGTACAGGACATTGCGCTTGCCCAGTCCGTGTCTGGTGTTGACGGACGTGGTCATGTCGAGCGTCAAGTGCTCAAGCCAAGCCACCGACTCGGGCAAAGCCGAGGGAGTCGCGGACAACTGTCGGGTGGAAGCGAACATGAAAGACGGTAGCGCTTCGCTTCACAGATCCGTGGCGAATTCGGGAATGGGCTGACGACGGACCTGCATACCGGACGATGACGACGCGACTGCGCGGCGCAAGACTCTGGCGCATAATCCCGAGGTCATAGAGCGACGACGCCCAGTCCACCCAACTCCGTTTACTGTACCTGCTCGATTGCGCGCCAACTCGACTGGAGCATGACCTCGAGCGCGGCAACACCAAGCACCGTTGCGTTTCTATGCTTTTTCCAGTTCGTCAGCGATTTGCTTAGCGAGATTTCTGCCAGTCGAGAGTCTAAACACCGGTGGGCGATGAATAAAGCGACATCTTCAGCCCCAGAGCGCGAAGTCCACGTGCAATTCGTTGCCAACTTGGGGCGAAAGTGTCGCACGATGTCTAGGTGGGAGACCCGGAGTGAGTTTGACCCACAACAAATCGCTCATGAAGCGACCTTGGATATCCCGCGTCATGCTGAGGTTGTTGAACTGCGCTACCCATAGACACGATGGCAAAGGCAGCTCGGAATATCTCCAGACGACAGGAAAGAATCTTTCTTGCTTAAAAATCGGAGGTGGCGGCGGCTCTGTGGCGGCTGGATATCCTGGCTGATTCACTGGTTGCTAGCTCTCTGCATGCTCGCAAGTCCGTCGCGTTGCTATCTGCGAGAGGATAGTAGGGTCGATTATAGCGTTGGGACTGTGCTGCCACTTGTCCTTCTTACGTGTCGACGGCGGGCAACCAGCCAAACTGAGCACTCACCACTGCGTGCGCGGTCGAAAGACACCCATCCGAACCTTTATTTATGGGAATCAACGACAAATTTGTTAAGACGGAACTCGAAGTTCACAGGCTTGACGAGCTCAAGACGCAGGGTGTCCCAATTCGAGAGCAAAGCTACAGCCCGGTCACTTGGCGATAACAAGTTTATGCTCGCAAGCGTAATCTATCTGTTCATCGTCCCTTCAGTGATAAGGCCAACCGGTAAGGCAGACGCGGGCGTTGTCAGGTTTAACGGGGAACTATTCGTGTTGAATGTTGTGTTGTTATGTGTGACTAAATCTCCCTGTGTTGTCAGGTTTAAGGCACACGTACGTAGATCTACCTCCAGCCCTGCTCCAGACTCTGCAGCTCTGGAGTCCAGAGCATCGTGGAAAAGTGTCTCGGTGTGCTGCAGCTTGTTGGTCACCTTGGCCAAGATGCGTGACCGCACCTGTTTCTAGGCAAGGCAGAGAATATTGACACAACCTGGAGGACGGATGTCATGAGCCTACAAAATCGTGAAAGTCAATGGTGTCGGCAAGAAATCTGTTGCCCTTTCCTAACCAAAAAAACTGAGAGTGGGGACAGGACCCTAAGCCAAGCTAGAGGTAGCCATGCTTGGCCCAGGGGTTTAAGTCCGCGTCCTCCGCACATGGATCTTAAACCATAGTTTCGGCTTGCCGAGCAATTTGGCGTTCACCCCCTCCTCATTTAAAATACGAAAAAGTGCCAAAAGTGCCCCACATACAAAAGTCACGTCAACTCAAGTTGTGGTAATAGTTACTCTCTTCTAGGCAATTGGACCGGAGGGTTCAAATATCCACGCTAATGTCGCCGACGACTGTCACATGGTACAGTATGAGTTCGTCGCTGAGCCGGGACTTGCTTTACCTAACAATGTTAAACCTGGACTACCGGTAAGGTAAAGCGACGACGAAGTGGAAAAGAGGAAGTCCTCAGTTTTTTTTTTTTTCGGTCGGTCCTGCTTATACAGTACGTACATGTCGACTCTAGATAAGGGCTCCCTCCCCAGCAGACCAGCGCACATGTAGTAGTAGTAGTAGTAAAGGTGTCCATTTAACTTTAGTCAATTGACCCCTGGAATTTTTCTAGCCACATCACTATGGTTGAATCTGGCTGTCGTCGTTGCGGCCTTGGGACTTCTCCTCTGGCCGATATCTCGATGTACTCAAAGCTGTCGAGCATTTGCCGTAAATACAGCCCCTGTACTTTCCTTTCCGCTCGCTTTGTGTCTTGAAGCGCCGACGCTCGAAGCTGGCGCATCGTGGCTGTCCAGATTTCCTGTTGTCGTTGCTGGGGAGGTACGCTTTCTGCTCGGAATATGACCCCGTTGAGGTTTGTCCATATCGCCGTGGTTGCTATGCTGCAATATGTATGTAAACGCGTTTCGCGAGCCGTCTTGCCACCGGAGTGGCTCAACTTCCGCATGCTGCAATAGGCCCACCGAATGTGATTGAGCGCTGCAACATGATTCTTGTCCATTCCTCCGAATTGGCTGACTGTATGTCGGCGAAAGCTCGGGCTGACTGGCGGAGAGACCAGCGCACATGTACATGAAGTTCATGAGCTACAGATTCTGTAGTAAAAATTGTTTACCTTACTAGTGAGGTTCGTTTTCTGGTCTGTGCGACAGTACGTTATGCTGTATGTACATGTACCTGCAAACGGAGGCTTTCGCCCCAAAGTTCGAGATGCCATTTCAGTTTCTACACTGCAGCAGAGCTGTCTCAATGCGCTCCGAAATACTTCCATTTAGCAACACGCCCACGATCAAACGATTATGACATTAAAATGATTACCACATTTTTGCTAATTTTACTTCATCTCGTCCGTTGCTTGGGAGCAATTTCGTCGCTGCAGAACTACGATGCCGCCGAAGAAGAAGGCTAAGGGAAAGAAGAGCAAATCCAGCTCGGGTGATTCAGGTGACGCCGTTGTCGAGGGAGCATCGGTTCGTTTGAAGAGATCAGCTACAGACCTTCACCTTACTTACCACAAACGTTCTGTAGTTGTTCGACAGTGCTCCCCCTATCATAATTGAAGCCGATCCAGTGCACTACGTGACACTGGACATGCGGGTAAAGCTGCTTTTACTGTTCGTCGATAGCTCGCCTTGTCACAAATCGCTTCTCTTTGTTAGCTGCTCAATTGGAGCTACCTCAATTTCAAGTTCCGCACAAAGACTAGTACTCGGTTGTTCGCACTCAAGGTTGGTGGCGTATTAGCGCTGTTTGTATCCGCTTCTCGGTAACTAACAATTAATTTCATGTGGACTCAGCAACAAATTCAAAAGCAGCACGGTCCGATCATGGACCTCAAGATCTGTAAAGGATACTTCTCCGAGTCGACCGAGCTCAAAAATGACATGATGACGTTGACAGAATACGGCGTCGAAGGAGCAGCCGAAGGAGAGCCTGAAGTGGTGCGTAGCTATAAAAGTATGTTAAAAAAATGCTTCGAAGTACTCAGTAAGGCTCACAAAATGTGCATTTGACTGACAGGTATGCTTGATACACTACGACTTCAAACCAGAGCAACATGACAACCCGTTGCTTCTTGCTACAGAGCAGAATTAATCCTACCATTGCTACACGAATTAACGAGCTTCAACTATCTGCTTCTACTTATCAAGCGCAGCGCCAATGATCTTGATGGCTTTGGCCACTACGTCCTTGTCAGCCTGTGAGCCCATGTGACCCAGACGCAGCACTTTTCCCTTGAGTGGACCGTAAGACCCGCCCACCAGCAGCTTCTGCGCTCGCAGCCCTTCCTGCAATTTGTCCCAGTTGCAACCTTCAGGAAGTTCAATAGCAGTAACAGTGGGGGAAGCCGCGCTCTCTTCGCCGTAAATCTTCAGCCCCAGCGTCTCCTGCACCTCACGCCTTGCGAACGCACTCACCTCAGCGTGTCGACGAATCACAGCTTCAATTCCTCCTTCCTCTTTGATATTACTGCAGGCCACTAAAGCCGCGCGAATTGCCTGCCAGTTGTGCGTGTACGGGAGCAATCTCGGCTCCTGCAGTGCCGCACGGTAGAACGGCTGCAGCGCGTCATACCCGACGTACTTGACGTCGTTAATCCGCTTCCACGCCTTGTCACTCACCGTCGTAAACGCCAACGCCGGGGGACCCGACAAGGCCTTGTGGGGTCCCAGCAGACCCAAGTCAATCTTCCACTTGTCCACATTCAACGGCGCACCTCCAGCACTTGATACGAAATCCACCAGAAAGAGACCGTCCGTCGTCTCGTTGGCTACCGTCTCCCCCACGCCTTCCAGGTTGTTAAGCAGACCGCTAGGGGTCTCACAGTGCACTGCAGTCACCAGCTTCGGGTTGAATCGACGAATCTCGTCGTTCAGCGCCTGTACGTCGATAGTTTTACGCCAATCGCTCTTGACTACCCGAACGTCAGCCCCGAGGGCCTTGGCCATGTCCGCAAAGCCCTCTCCGAACAGCCCATTGGCAGCACAAACCACTACGTCCCCAGGTTGAAGAGTGCTCTTCAAGGCACCCCACAGAGCCAGCATGGCCTCTCCCGATTGAATGGCGACGCTGCAGCTTTCAGCGTGGAGGAATTCCTGCAAGTTTCGCTCCAGAGCGAGATAGTCGTCCCAGAAAGCCGGATCCAGGTCGGATGACCCACAGGCAGTTCCCAGAGCTTGCAGGACATTGGGAAGCATCTGCGAAGGACCTGGAATGAGCTCCAGCATGTCGTTCCGGTGTGTCATAGCGTCAAGTACGTGGCGTAGTGGATGTGCTAGTTAGTGCACCACACGTGCCAAATAAACATGATTGGATGAAATGAATTTTGAATCAGGTTATCAGATGGAGTGTACCGGTATCAGGTTATCAGATGGTGTGTATACAATATATAAAACCGGTATACCGTTCCTGTCGGTTTCGATCCTCATTCTATTCTCCACATCGAGATCCAAAGCCTCAACCGTCGGTCATGTCTTGGTTGCGATCGCTCTTGGTGGCGTCTCTGGCGGCCTCCAGCGTCTCTGCGGCCCAAGTTCTCGTGCTGGGCAGGTCCCCCTCTCCGTTATGGCACGAAACGCGCTGCTCTGACGCCTTTTCTGCCGCTGGAATGGCCGATTTGGCGCTGAGTTCGCTGGGTCTCAGTACCGGCCGAGTTTCCTCTCGTTCCGCCGTCGAGAGCCCTCTACAAGCCGATATCTTCACGCATAGCGCAGCCTACGCCTTGTTGCTATTGGACGACGCGTCTTCAGCCAGTCTGGAGCCCGTGAACGCAGCTTTAAACGGCGCTCAAGCCTTCCATGGACTATACCCGGCCCAAACCGCTAATGTGAAGATTCCGGTAGCTGTAGCACAGGAATTCGGGGCTAAATACTCTTCTGGGCTTCACTGTGCTGGTAGTGCAGCTCTGTGTGCAAGTGTAAAGGCGGAAACGCCCTCGGTGACTGCGGAACTGGTGCAACAGGTACTTACGGCCAACAGCTTCTTGAGTTCCAGTGACAAGCAGGACGTGGCCTTTGCCAAGGAGCTGGCACAGGTGATGCAGCTCACAGCTGAGGTGAAGCAGACACAAGGCAAGAGGCTGTTCCTGGTGGGGCTTTCAGGTCTTGCAGGGGACAAGCAGAAAGCAGCTCAACAGGCTGTTGCGACCACCGTGACGGAGTTCTTGGCTGAATTGATGAAGAACGAGCAGGTGGTGGGAGGTCAGATCATGACGGGAACTCTCCCTACTGCAGTGCAGCAGACGGCGGCGCTCTCGCGTCGTGCACGTAACAGGAAGTTGGTGACGAAGCTGACGAATGAGGAAGAAGAAGAGGAGGAGGAGGAGGAAGAAGAAAGTGAAAGTGACGATAGTTCGGAGAGTGAAGAAGAAGACGGCAGTGACGAGCTAGAGGTGGTCGATCTGGCTGCTGCTAGTGGCAGCGCGTGGGAGGACGACAACTCGACGTCCACTTCTAACACCACTGCGCCCGGTGCCCTCTCCATGCCCGACATTGCCGAGTTCCAGATCATTCTCTGGACGTCAGTGCTGCTTGGAGCTGTGCTGCTGATGGCGATCTTGGCCATGGCCAACATGGACGCTGGACGTGACAGCCTACTGTACGCCAAGTTCATCGCCGATGTGAATGGCCGTAAGACCAACTAAGTCTCTGCTGGGCTGTGAGCGACGAGCAGGAGTTTCGGAGCGAGTAAACCCTTTAATATGCATCCTTTGACCACTTGAACCGATCTTTTCAAGTCATTTCCAGAGACTCTTGGCCGTGAGAGGACACGATGAAGAACGATCCAATAAATGAAGGAGATCAGCCGGAAAGTGACGCTAATGAACCACAATTGGCACCAGCATTGACGACCGAGCAAGGTACGTGGAGAGCTGAAGACTGGAGACCGTGGGTGTCGCTAACGTTTTGATAGTTAGACCGTCGCTTGGCTGAGTTTCGAGTCAGGTGTGCCAGAATGCGAGAGGTAAAACTTACAGGTAATTGAAGAGGCGAATAAGGATAATTCACAGTGGATACTTGCGTAGAACACCGAGCGAGAGCTTGCGAGGCTTGCGCAGCACCGTGCTGACGTCCGAGCTCAGATTGGTATCACTTCGGCGACAATGGAGCAGGTAAGTTTATACCGGGGTTTCTAAGCAGAATTGATTGGGATTATTGTGTTTAATTGGAAGTGACGGTGTTGTAGTGGAAGCAAGAGCACCAGCAAATGATAAGGGAAGGCATGCAGTGATGAACAGAGCAAATTCCCTTCTCATTCCAGCTCAATAAATATAGCCGACTTCTGGATAATATCTTGGTTATTTATTGACTCAAAGTTCGCGTTTTGTCTTCATTTATCCGCCAGGGATGTCGTCCAGACAGCAAAGCGAGCTGGATCCCGCCACTCAAGAGAAGATCGTCGATTTATTCGACAATGAAGCCGTCTGGGACGCAGATGACACAGATGGATACATTATCCAGATTTTCCACGACCTCGAAGCTGCAGGCGCTAGCATTGTCACTTTGAAGGACCAAGGCTGGAATACGTTGCTGCATGTTGCTTCACTATGGAATCGACCTGCGATAATGGAGGAGCTCGTTCGTAAAGGAGCTTCTCTTAACAGCAAGAACAAAAGTGGCCACACTCCACTGGACTTGGCGATGCACTGGGGCCACTTTGACATGGGCCAGCAGCTTCGACACTACGGAGGCAAACACACGTGCGAGCAAGAGCGGGATATCGCCATTTCCCAGCGAGATCTGGCCCAGCAACAGCTGAAAAACTGCGAATTGGAGCACGAACACTCCGTAAAATCCCTCAAACAGGCCAAGCAGGAGCGTGAACAGCTTCGTATCGAACGGGATCGTCTTGTGGTGCTCCGAGCGCAAGTACTTGAAGATTGTAGGGGGTTAAACGAGCAGATTGAAGACTTTCGAAGTGCAGCAGCTTCCCTAACGAAAGAACGCGATGTCTGGAGCATCCAAGCTGCTCAGCTACAAAGCGAACTCGAATGCGAGAAAGCTGCTCGGAATAATGCAGTGCAAAGCTGGAAGGTAGCTGAGAAAGTCATCGCTGAGCTACAGCAGACACAAGAGGAGTGTCGAGAGCGGGAAGAAGAAGCTCTACGACTGAGGAATGAAGCCATTCAAGACCGAGATGTGGCTCGCGAACGAGCGAAGGAGGCTCAACTTGACCAGGGGATTGCAAAGCAGAACCAGCTGGAGGTGGAGAACCAACGAGATCGAGCTGTAGAGCGCCTGCTTAAAGGGGAATCGGAAATGGCTCACGATAAGGAGAAGTGGAGGAAGATGATGGCTAAAACAGAACTGGAACGCCGGAATATCCAGATTGAGATCGATCGGCAGACGGAGATTCTACGCTGTGAGAACGCCAAGCTGGAGAAGACTGTGGCTTCTCTCACACTTACCACCACTCGACAGAAAGCAGACCTTGATCGGAGCCAGTTGACCATCCGAACGCAAGAAAAGCAGCTTGATCGACACGAGCAAGATTTAAAATCTGAGGCGGATCGTAATTTAGAACTGAAAGCGCAAGTGGAAGCTCTATTAGCTGAAAGGAGACTGGAATACAGGGCCTGGAGAACGCAACTGGAACTCAAAATGCAGCAGGAGTTCTCGGATGAACTCAAGAGGATACTTGAAGGGGTTATCAAGACGTGGAGAGCTCTTTTAACCTGCCAAGAGAAGATGAATACTGTGGCTACAGCTGTAGAAACTCGAGCCACGTCGCCATCTCGCACTCCTGCTATCATGTCGTCTATTTTTCAAAGCCAACGCCCGCATACAAGCGCCGCAGGACTCGGTTCTCCAGGGTTGTTACCGTTTATCCAGGAGGCTCCAGTTGGATTAAAGGGGTCGACATCTACGCCTGTTCTTTTCGAGCCTTCAGAGTCTGGAATTGTGTCAGATCCAGTTTTCACAGATCGGGAGAACACTATCAAGAATCACCGATCACAAGCGGAAAGAGCCCTTCAAGACTTGACGATTGATACGACGTCGGAGCAGATTATCCAGCTCTGCGCTTTTGTACAAAACTTCGTGGAGGAGGTGACAGTTTTCCTTTCTGCAAACTTCCAGCGTCTACGGAGACGTGCACAAGCACAAGAGAAGATTATCGAGAGAAAGGGCGAACTCATTCAAAGGTTCACGCACCACCGAGAAGAGAAAGCAAAAAGGCAGAATCCTGCACGATTCAGGGAATGCTCAGTACGACCACAGCGTTGAGAGGTCTTACGCTTCGGACGTTTTGTACTATTGAAGTTGCGGGATACTTTCTAATCTTCAAGTCTACATGTACTGTGCCGATAGAAAGTTTGGAGACAATGGTGAAAAAAATACTACGTTGTAGTACTGAGAATGAGAAGTAGAAGGTGCAATAACAAAGGGATTAGCCACTTTTAACTACAAACGTGCTCGCAACTTCATACTTGGAATGGGAAACCGCCGCTTTTAGTTTGATTGCTTTTTACGTCTGTAATCGAAGTGCACAATGCAGAGCAAGAGCAAGAGCAGCACGAGGTCGAAGGGGAGTGTCGGCGCGAGGTCGATGGGGAGTATCGGCCGCTTGGTTTCGCTCCCAAGGCGGAAGTCCAGCGTCTACATCTCCAATGGGCTGCTCATCAACAAAGTCCAAGCACTAAATGATCAAACGTTTTCCGCGAGGAAAATGCTGCTAGCTGTGTGGGTGTGCGTGGGGCTGGTGCCACTGCTCCTGCAGGCGCGAAGTTACAGCAAATTCGCGACTCCACACAAAATAACGCTGGATCTGGTCGTTCCTTCTGGTTCGATAGCAAACACCACCGATCGTTTCGAGCTCTGCCCGGTTGAAGGCCTCGTGGTGGCTGGAGCCTGGTGGAATATCGCTGTCACTCACTACTATGATACCTCAGAAGGGCGACTTTGCCACTTCGTTATCCCGCAGTATAATATCCACGGGGCGTATATCCTAAAACCCGAAAAGGATTCTCCATCTTCCACAACGCCTGAAAGCTGCTCGAAAGATAGTTACCCGTTCCACCACTACTTTTATCATGGAAGTATTGGATATTACGCTTTTTATGAAGAAGCCTCGGGCACATACTGCTCCCTTGATAAAACTTCGTACGTGAAGGTGAACGGGTTAGGAGCGTACGACAGCAACGGCGCAAATCTAGCACACGATGGAGGCGACACGACGTACCGAAAATCCTACTGGTACGGGATATTCGGCGCAATTTGGATCGCGTACCGGTCGGTTTTGATGCGGAGGAGCTACATCTCGTGCAAACGCTATGGCAGGAGATGCGACATCATGAAGGAGAAAATCCCCTTTAAATACGCCGTCGTTTACGTTCAGGAGAGTCTTCGATTGGCAGCACACGGGTCAAGAAACTACCACCGACTGGTTCTGTTGTATCTGCTGGTTGAAGGTCTTATGGGCGACCTCTTCATGCTCATTGCACAGGACGGATTCGTCGCCAAAGTGCAGTACATTTCGCTGGGCTACAATCTGTCCGGAGTGCTCTCCATCCTCTTTGAAATGGTGGAAAATATGAACTGGATCCGTGAAAAATACCGCTGTCTGATCAAGCGCCTTCTCTTCAACTACGAGACTGCATTGTTGGGCGAGTTTTGCTGCGCAGCAGCGATGCAGTTTTACCTGACGTTATTGAACCAGTCCAGTTTAAAACACACGCAACCTGTAGCAGAGGCGGTCTCGTACTATGCCTGGAGCTTGGTGGGCCATGGCATCATCGTGTTGGGGATTGTGGCCACCATCACATCCGTTCGGGCTTCAGGTGCTTTGCTTACTGTGCTGTGCACATTCGGGTCGCTGCATTTGTTCACCACGCCGTGCTCAGTTGACACTGCGCTTGGGATCCGATCCAAGATGGTTTTTCTGGGTGGCTACGTGTGGGAAGGCGGGGATCTTTGCTACCCTGTGGAAACACTCAAGTCCTTCGGAGTCATGCTTATGGAGGAAGAAGACGGAGACCACTACCTCGTCATGCACAAACTGCGCTGGTTATCCATTCCTCGACAGGATATGATCATCATTGGAAAAGTCCATGGAAGTAGGGTGAAGCCATGTCGTGAGAGACCGTGCACGGGCATCGTCAGTATGATCGGAAAGTCCTTAGGAGGTCCAATAGCCCATAATTGAGCCAAACTTGATTCACTTGTCCCCTTTCAGCTCATCCTGCTTCACCTCGTCAGAGATAGCATCTAAAATCTCCTTTTTGGCCTCTCCCAGTCCTTCCAAGTCGAGTTTCTTCTCCTGAATAGTCTTCTTAGACTGTGGTGTCTTCTGTAATCGCTGTCGAAGCTCCGTCATCTAAAAAGATATAAAATAAAAATGTCAATAAATGTCCAATCTCCAGCCTTGAGCAATAAAACAAAGTTTTACATTGGTGACTCCGAGAGCTGCAGCAGCTCCGCCCACCAGCACGCAACAGCCAGCGACAGAAACGAGCGTCACGCCCAGTAGCGCCTTTGAGGCTGCAGTGCTAGGCGGTAGAGGCTTGTCCAGGGCCAGTTTCCGCTCGAATAAAGTGGCACTCTTCGGTTTAAACTCCTTTTTGCTGCCTTTGGATCTGTCTAGAGTTTTTTCCTCCTCTTCCAGCGCTTTCTTCTGTTTGGTCATGCCATAGTAGAAGCCTACAATACAATATCACAATAGAATTCAGCAATAATAACAGTACGGAGACAAAGGTGGTGAGAGTATGTACCTCCGCCTAGGAACACTGCAGCAACAGTGGACACCACCGCGGACACGACGTTGACAGCGCGCTGCTGCTGCTCCTCCTCATTCTCGCCTGCGCCTCCCATTTCTTACGGTTGCAAATTGCAACTTGCAATATTACAATAGACGAATAGTTACAATATTTTGAAATGTCTGTGCCAGAAAATGACACTTGAATGGCAAATGTTCATATTTTGAAATCGACGGTGGACGTCCCCGAACATGCGGCGTCAGATGCTCATCGGGGTACGGCGCTTCCTAAGCTCCAAACGGAAGACCAAGCGCTTCGCGTCACTGGCGACTGCTCTGCGCGTCTTCCACGAGCAGAATGGACATTTTCTGGTGCCTTACACGTTCCAGGTGCCCACGGACAACTCGAGTGACAACGTGTGGCCAGAGGAGACCTGGGGCCTCAATTTAGGACGACAGCTCGGTGCATTTATCGATATTTCGACCGCCAGTAGCTCCCCAGGACTACAAAGCGTTCGTCACGAATTGGATGCGGTCGGGTTCCCGAACATCCGCGACTGGAGGCGTTTCCAGTGGACTGAGGTGACGCTCGCAGCATTGAAGACGTTCAAGCAGATTGAGGGCAATATGCTCGTACCCCGCAGCTTTGAAGTGCCTGAGGGCGATTTACAGTGGCCGAAGCCCACCTGGGGACTGAAATTGGGCGTTCAGGTGAATGTTCTGCGTCGAAAACGAGAAACAATGCCGGATTACCAGGTGCAGGACCTCGAGGACATTGGATTCGTTTGGGTGGTGATGGAGTATAATTGGGACGTGGTCATCATGCCAGCTTTACGACGCTATCGAGAGATTTACGGCCACTGCAGAGTTCCGCAGTGTTTCGTGGCAGGAGCAGGGGGTGACGACGAGAAAAATGTTCCCGAAAATTGGCCAACGGAGCTGCAGGGATGCCGTTTGGGAAGTCTTGTGAACAGTATTCGAGCCGCCTCGGCATATTCAGAGTTTGTGGAGCGTGACGGGGAGGAGCTGAAGAAATTAGGCTTCAATCTCAGCGACTTCGAGCAGAAATGGCAGGAAGTTGTCTTACCAGCTCTTCAGGCATACCATCGGATCCACGGACACTGCGACATCCCCGTATCGTTCGTTGTGCCCGACGAGGAACCATGGCCTCAGGAGTTGTGGGGCATGCTGCTTGGTTATATTGCGCGGAATATCCGGAACCGAGGTGATTACTTCTTACAAGTTTTCCAGGATTACGAGAAACTTGAGGAAATCGGATTTGTGTGCAACGCGAACGCAACAAAGTGGCAGCACGGGTTTCTGCCAGCGTTAGAGACGTACGTGCGCGTGCATGGTGATGCCAATGTCCCTGCACGCTTTGTGGTGCCATCGGAATATCCATGGCCCGTCGAATCACATGGGCTACGGTTGGGGGAATTCGTCGCGAATGAGAAGCTACGGAAGCGGTTTGCTGACTTTATCGCGATCGACCGCGTACAGCTTGAAGAGATGGGGTTCTTTTGGTCGGATGGTGCCTTGGGTGAAGGCGACAACTTGCTTTACCAAAATTAGGAAAAACTGTCCCTAGCTAGATTCAGACAGATTTTCAGAAGAGATCTCCATCTCGATATGTGGTCATCTCGTATTTCAACTGGACCTTAGTGCAATTGACTCGACGTTTGTATGTGGTTTTGGTCAAGAAAGGTACTTGGGACATCGGACCAAATCACAAATATGTGTGTGTGTGTGTTTTTAGAAGCTCCAGTTGGAATCTTCTCCAGTTGGAATATATTACAGCAATGGCGCGAACGGCGGCTCCCCCTGCGCGAACTCCTGCTCTAGAAGCGCTGACCCAAGTCCTGAATCCGTCGAGTGGGGCTTCACCACCAACGCCGCCTTTAGCCAGTTCAATTCGCAGCTCTCAGACCGCGTCGCGGGCAAACGGAAACAACGGGAAGAAAGCTGCAGCGGCATCTCCAGCGCCATTTGCTTGGACCGTAAAAGCTGGCGAAACGCTGCTTCGTCTCCGCTTCGACGCCATGAAAGACCGTTTCCAAGGCTCCAAAAGCTCTAAACAGCTCGCAGCCGCGTGGAAGATGTTGGCAGCGGAGACCTTTCGTATTAGTGGACTCGAAGTTGATCCTAACCAATGCAAGTCAAAGGTATGGTTGCTTACCTGCATTGACAGGATTACTTTTCGTCTAATTCAACTGTTTTGTGGTCAATTAGATAAAGCACATGCAGAAGCAATTTACTACGTACCAGGTTTCTCGGGAATCGACAAAGAATGCTTCAAAGAGACCTCTAGCGGAGCCGGCGTGCTACAAAGCCATGTGCGAAGTGTGGGGAGATGCTGCTGAAATGGGTGCGGACCCTTCTTACACCGGAGAAGCTCAGGAAGACCTGTCAATGAATGATGCCCTAGAGGAGAGCGCAGACGAGCAGATAGAGCATGTGGACCAAGACGACAATAGTGGCGATGAGAACAGCCAAGGAAGCGGTAGTTGGAGGCGACAAAGAGGCAAAAGAAACAGGGAGGAGTCAGAGACGGCGGATGGCTTGCGAGCTATCGGTTCCGGCCTCGATAACATTGCTGAGTCGCTGAGATTGTCAAAGCGCCAATATGTTAACAGTGACAACGGCAGAACCATGGAGATTGCGGACTCTGTAAAAGAACTTACGCGAGCAGTGCACGCTCAGACGCAAGCATTAAATGCTCAGACGCAGGCGTTGAATCGTCTGCTTCAACACCTGACTAGCACCGGCAACAATGGCACAGGTGCCTCCAGCAGGTAACTTAAAAATACGTGTATTAATAACGTTAGTTGAGGTGTTCCAAGACTACTAACGCTTGACCACCAGCCCGTAATGATGCTGTCCAAGCGGAGAAGCTTAAACGATGATCTCATCATCTGGCGAGGGATGAGCGCGCACAACATCTCCATATCCGTCCGTCAAGGACTGTCTTTCGCTGTCCAGAGACGGAAGATCTGGCTGGAGATTGTAGAGGCTGAGGTGCACAAGAAATCCAAAAGCATTGTTGGCCAGGTACTTCACGAAAATATCCTCAATTTCAGATGATGAAAGCTAACCTTTCGTGATTGAACCTTAGAACTTTGAGTTCTCTACGCGGCACATGACCATGACCTCTCAGTCCACTGTTAAAGGCCCCACTGAAGATGATCAAACGTACGCCTTGCCATCTCTCAAAAGCCGCGTCCCCGAGATCATCGAGGCAATGATTGCTGGACTTCCAGTCAGAATCAACTTGTTCAATGAAGCCATCGTACGCAGCCTTTATTTCACGATGACCTGTATGTTTTACTTACCTCTTTTACTGTAGATTGAACAACTGACACTTATCATTGCATCGGAGCTCCGTCTGAATGCAGAGGCAAGTAAAGTACTGTCCTTTATTCTCTATCGTGAGCAGGTCCCTTCCAACCGCCGTCCCTGTATCCCCACTGGGTCCACATCCTACGCCATCTACACCGACATCTTGGAGTCCTGCATTCAAATTCGAGATCCAAGCATCTACAAGCACATGCTAGCAATTGGTGTTGACCGATACGTAGTTTGGATACTGCTTCAGGTTTTCATCTCGGATTCGCTCCCACTGGTGCTTCGTGTGCGCTTTTTGGACCTGCTTCTCATTCGGGGCTGTGTTTCACTCGTATCTGCCATGTTGGCGTACTTAACGTGGCGAAAGGAGACTTTACTGCAAACAACTTCAATCCAAGAGTTCATCGTTTGCATCAAACAGCCACATTCAGAATGGTTACTGAACGACAAGATTGAAGTTTTCTGGACTAAATGTGTGAGTATGCACACACAAGCATTCCTGGACTTGTACACGGAGATCACATCGCGAATGAGGCTGAAAGCTGTCACTGTATCCCGTCAGAGAGAGATTTACGAGCCACTTCAGAATCAACAGTACCGTGATATCTTCCACCATTCGCGATATTCATGGATTGGCTTCGATGTCGACCACACGCTCGTTGAGTATCGCTTGCCATATCTACTGCACCACAGCTTTTCCCAAGCAGTTAAAGAGCTCCAGAAAAAGTTTGTCGGTCTTCAAGGCATTCCAAGTGGTATATGGCTACCTTCGATAGCCCAACGAGGAGTGGTTGTTGATACAGCACGTGGAAATTTCCTCCATTTGGGAGAAGACGGCTCCATTCAACGAGCTTATCATGGGTCCCACGAGATCTCGTACTTCAGCATCAGTGTGCTTTACGGCAATACGGTTGTCAGCGATGACACGCCTGTTTCAGGTATACTTGGCGGTTTGTCCAAGTTGATTCATCTCTACACAGCTGCCGACATTATTTACGCCCCACTGTACGCTTGGCTCGTTGACGCGTTCGACTCTGGAGTGGTAAGTACGGAAGAGATGGGGGCGCTGTACCTCGTTCCTGACGTTCAAGAGGAACCACCAGGAAATCCAAATGACCCGTTCCTCGCCAACAAGGTTGTGTACCTGACACTGAGCCGGTTCGCACTGAAAGCAGCAAGATCCTTTTACGCCGGTTCTTTCTGGAAAACAATCACCACTTCTCCCGATGCATTGATCCAACCAAACGCAGATATCGTAACGTTGCTGGAGGTACTCAAGACCAATCTTGGCAAGCAGCTTTTTATCCTCACGAACGGCTCGTGGACGCACTGTAACACAGTGATGCAATTCGCAATCGGCCGAAACTGGATTAATTGCTTCGACCTCGTCGTCACGGAGGCCAATAAGGAAGTTTTCTTTGACGAATTCAACGACACCCTTTTCTCGGTAAGTAATGACCACAATTTGAAATGTTTTTTTTTTACAACTAACGCTTTTGGACTAGGAACTCGACGTCGAGCATACAGGAAACGGTGGTGCCGGTGACCGCCGCGTCCAAAAGCACGTGGTCGGAATATTGAATCGGCGGAAGGTATATGCACACGGCAACGCCAAGACCCTGATGACTTTCTTCAATGATAACGTTCGACGGCCAACGTCCTCCAACATAACCACCGAGAAGGATCAGGTGCGTCTCACTCTAAAATTTGTGTAATTGCTCTCTCACTTACCCTTTTGTTCCCTTTCCAGCGCATTTGCTACTTCGGCGACCATTTGATGCACGACGTTCTGCAACCAGCTCGTTTCACCTCAACTTGGGACCTGATAGCGATCGTGAAGGAGATCCAGAACTTGGGCCAGCCCACTGAAGCAGTACGCTCCCCATCTCCTTTTCTGAAGGACAAAAACTGACGTTTCTGCTCTTATTCAACAGGAAGACTCGTCGCCCTCATGGTTTGAACGCTGGATTTACGGCGGAGCCCGAGCATCAAGTCCAGACGTTCGTTCCTCCTTCTTCTTCTTAGGTCCCAGCGGCTCAATGACTTATTTCGGCAAGAAAATATGCACAGTAGCCACGCTGTGTCTCCCGTCCGTCGGCAAACTCGCCCACTGCGACTGCGTGCTCAAAGTCGGCATGGTACGTCTTGCATACATATTATTCTGCACATCCAGTCACAAATATCCTCACAATAATTGTCCAGATCCTTCAGGGCGGACGATATGTGCCCAATAGTGAACTGGCTGCGCTGCCCAAGCGGGTGATCGCCAAAGTGCGGTCCATCGACCCCAACAGCACCAAAACCTGATCAAAAAAAGCTTTATTGAATTGCAATTTGGTCCACGTTGTCTTGTTCCCGCTCTAGTCGCCGCGACGCTTCTTTTCCATGTTTTTCCACATGGAGGACGACGGTTTGTCCGCGGCAGGCTCAGCCTCGCCCTTCTCCACTGCCTCGCGATATCTCGATGTGCGTTCGCGACCCTTCTGTGCCATGGTACTGTATCGGGGCAGGTAGATGCCCAACGCGCCTGCTACGCCCACCAGCGTCACCCCGAAGCCCAAGATGACTACTTGACCCTTCTTCATAGCTCTCCAGCCTCACGAATGACTTGCAAAGTACCGGTATGAATGGTCGGCACAAAAAAACACGTCACTAAAAATAGTCTGGAGCAAAATATTTTTGGGTATTTGGTCATTTGTGAAAAAAAGTGGCGTGGATCTGATGAGTGTGGTGAACCTGGCTGAGGAGGTCCTAGGTGGCGTCCTACAAGCCGCCGAGCAGCTTCAAGGCGCCGTAGTAGCTGCCGAGACCGGATGCATTGAGAGTCTACGCTGGGCGGGCGCCATGCCGCTGCTACTGCGCGATTTTAGCGTGCAGAACGTCGTGTCTGCCGAGGAGCTACTGGTCTGTTCAACTGCCGAGGAATTGCGCCATCTCCTGCTTTTGTCAGAGGACCAAAATATTAGTCATTTGGTCTTGCTACTCTCTGGATTCCTATGGGACTACGAAAAGCAGTTTTCTCAGCTTCTGACTCTTAGAGTCATACACCAATTGACAATCTGCAGCAGTTTGTCCGAAAGAGCCCACGAGTGCTTCGACTTTGGTAAATTTGGAGACGCTGCGGTTGCTACAGGTGCCAGAGCTGCTAAAGTCATGAAGTTCGACGAATTTGCTGCGAATTTGAACAAGAACGCGAGTTTTCCGACTGAAAATGGAGTGAAATTGACGGAACAATCTACTGGAGAAGATGAGGAGTGGGGTTGGGAGGAAGAACCAAAGACGAACACACTGGATACTGCTTTTCACAATGGAGTTCAGGTCATTCACTTGCCACTTAATGTGGTTCCGTTGCTGTCAACCAAGACTTTTAGTCCTGAGCCGTCGGTGTTTGTGCTGTCCCATCCGACATGTGCGTCGGCGTTCCCGTTGCTGCTGCATCAAGCGGAAGATGTGAAAATTGCGTCGCCTTCTTCTCCTAAAGGTGGGGCGCTCAACTCGACAGAAGTGAAGAAGTACTCTCACGTCAAAGATGTCCTTCCGGAGCATATTCCAGGTGCTTTTCGAAGATCCATGAGACTGCTGGCGTACACACTCGCAGAGCTGATGGTCGGGGCGAGACTGGATGCGAAGGAACGTATTTTCGCAGTAGGTGCAACGTCGCTGAAGATCGGACACACTTTGCTACGGATCCTGAATGAACTGCAAGAAGATATGAACCCTCAAATGCTGCAAGGTCAGCAGGCTGCCTCGATGGTTATCATTGATCGGTAAGTGAATACTGTGCTATGTTGGTTGGTGATGCTTCTAACTTCTGTGTTTATGTGTTTAGAACGAGTGATTTGGTTTCGCCGTGCTCGTTCGGGAGCTCTCTTCTCGATCGTATCCTCGCTCTTTTGCCCCAGACACCGACTAGATCTACAGCAGGAGAAGACACTGCAGAAGTTAATGCTACGGTGCGTAGATTGAGCAGTTGCGAGTGGAGAATTTGCTTTAACATTTTGTTGTGCTGCTATAGAAGCGGCCGAATGTGACTGAGATTTTCCCGCTTCACGGATGCGAGCCAACACCCTTGTCGGTGTCAGCCCCCCTTACTGCAACACTCAATGAGTCTGACTACCAGCCATCGCTGTTTGTTTCTCATATCCAATGGAAAGGCGGTGCCAGCTTATGCCATCCGACCATTCCTAGCGGATCGAATGTGTTCCGGTCTCTAGCCTTCAGGCCAGCTAAGCTAGCATTACGCGACCTCGACAAGCGGCTGCAGACGGTGGAGCACGCTCTCCTTCAACAAGGAAAACTTCAAAATGCTGCTGTCACTCGTAGACCAGGGGAGAAGGTTCGTGGACGCGACGTTGTACTGCGTCGCATCAGCAAGATACTTGAGGCTGGAGAGCCTGCAGATTCGGAGCACAGCTCTCTGGTTGAGCTTGGTGTGATTGTCCTGGAGACATTGGAGCGGATGGACCAATTGCAGAAACGATGGGACAAGTGCCGTGAGCGAGCAGTGCGCCAACTCCAGCTACGAAAACAAGGAGGAAGCGACTGGATTCTCCCAGAAATTGCTGACGTTATGCAGCGCCAAGTCTCCGCAGTGCAAGCAGGGGGGGCAGAAGGGGACGAAGAACTGCTTTCTCTGCAGGAGATACTGACGCTGCTCGTGAACGCGTTTGCTCTCTCTTCTGGCGCACCTCTGGAAGACTTCACGATCCAGATGGTCCAGAAAGCTCTCGTGGAGAGCGTGTTGCAGGTAAGACCTTGCGTGGAATTTTGTTTGTAAGGTCAATTTCGACTCATGCTTTTTATGCAGGCGTTGAAGACGAACCCGCTTGCGGTGCGGTCGGCATTTCCAGAGCTATACGTCGAGCTGTCTCCTTCTATCAGCCAAAGTGGAACACAAGCTGAGCGAGTGTCTGCTGATCGTGATGAAGTTGATGGCGACGACTGGGATTGGAATGATGGCAGCAACTCGCCGACTACATCGAAAGAAACTTCTGGCGGTGATATTCAGCTGATAGAGGCGAAATCCATTATCGAGACTTACGTGGAAAGCTTGATGGCTCCTCTGAAGGTACGAGGGTCCATTGCTAGTTGTAAATTGCTATCCTTACTGATCCGTTATCTTCAATGACTATAGGATTGCGCACAGCAATTTGCGAAGGTCAACGACGGACAGGCAACTACGACGACCGAGGGCTCCCCTCGTTCACTGATTGCACAACTCTGCAGCTCTATTGTGGATCCTTCAGGGGCTCCTATTTCCGAAATTCAACATGTAGGTTGAGTGGAGATACACGCTGCACTCCTGGCTAACCCTTTCTTGTACTGTTTTGTGAATTATATGCAGATTGTTGATGCGTCTGAACAACTTACGCGGGCTGGTATTGACCTTCTTAAGAGTGGCTTCAGCAAATTTGGTTTTGGAGGCGGCAGTGATGGTAACCAACGCGGCACCAATGGTAGCCGGTTGCTAGGGGATTCAAACGTCCTGGTTGTGTTTGTAGTGGGCGGCATCACTTTTGAAGAGGTAAATTCTTTGTCTTACGTCATCTTGTGCTTGCACTGACCTCAGACGATATTTACTGTAGATTCAAGAAGTACATGATGCGTTGAGCGACAACACCAAGTATCAGATCATTCTTGGTGGAACGACGGTCACGAACAACGAAGTCATTTTAAAGAAGCTGTTCACGTTTTAATAGGTCGAAAGCGGTGAGTGGTGAGGTTTTGTGTGAATATTCGATCTCCATCACTTGTTGACGTTTGCTCGATACGGTGCTGTCCCTTTGGAATTAACTGCCAGTAGTGGTAAAGGTATCTGTGGAGGATTAACGGCAGAAGGTGTGCTGACGTCTTTTTTCTCGTAGACTTTAACGTGATTGTGACTTGATGTTTGAGAATTGCCTCGCTTTCTCGATAAAAAAGCGTGCTTGCTGCTGTCAAGTGTGTCTGGATGTGCAAGAACAAACACCAGATCGTCTTCAACCAAGATTGTGTCGCTATCTGGACCTGTGGCTACGTATGGTAACTGAAACGGGGTGTCAGTGCCACGATATAGTCCGATGGCAACGATTTCTTTTGTAGAGAGTAAATGGAGGAAAAGGTCGCCAAACGTTCTCTGCACAAACTTCTGAGGAACTGGAATTTGCACTATGGAGCTCGCAGTACACGAAGAAACCACTCTATCGTCCCCAGATAAAGCGGCAGGACGACCATTCTCGGAAAAGAGGAGTTCATAGATCAACCGAATCAGCCCAGGCGTGAAGAAACTCTGGCACAACATGTTATCGAAGATGTCATCGGTGAAGCCATAGCCTGCCGCAAAAAATGGCAACAGGGCGGATCTGCGCACGTCAAAGTAATGCCGTCGACTGGACTCGAGCTCGCGTCTGATGAGTGTCCGCTTGGAATTTATTCGCTTGCTCAGCTTCACCTGTTGATCCAGTGTGATGATGTTGTCTGCTCCGCGCAAGTAGATGTTCTTGACCACACTCTTCCCCAGTTTACGTTTGAGATCCCTGGTATCATCGAGAATCCCGTGCTCCTGATCCCTGGAAACATCTCTGGGCACTACTAAAGAGACCGAGGCAGTGGCGTTCACAAGGGAGTCGAGTTCTTTGCGGTGCTGGTACGAAGTGGCTGTTCGCTTTTTCAATGTGGAGTCCAGAATCTGCATCGTCCGAGGCATATTTAACTCCACCATTGGCATGAGACCTGAAGTGGTGTCCATCCCATACTCTGCCTGGATGGAGAGAACTGCCAAGTAATGGAAGATCGTCTGACTGTCAACCGCCTCACCATCGACGTCCTGGATGTTGGCTTTGTCCGCAAGAACGACACAGCGACTGGCATCGAGGATATTTGCGCGAAGAAGCTCCTGCTTCGAGTTTCCAGTTGCCAACATGACGAAAATGTCTTCAAACTCACGCAGTGCACGACACGCGGCCGTTGCGCTCTTGGCTGATGACCACGACAGGAAAATGATCGGGTGGTAGTCGCTTGTACCGGGTACGTGGCGCTCCAAGCGTAACATTTGCGCAAAAGCTACTGTCGAGGTTATATCAAGGTCCGATACCACGATAATATGGCCACCGATGCTTTCCCCTGTTACTGGATCCTTAGCTTCTTCGAGGAGCATTTCTTCAATTACACGCGATTCTGGTTCTGCAATACTCCGTTGTCGGGAATTTACCTGTTTTGGAGGAGATCGATTGGGTGTGGAGTTCGGTCTGGAGCCCCGTGTTGGCAGCACATTACCCTTGGCCAGCCAAGTCTTCAACTCGTTGGAAATGGATGCAGTAAGGGTGAGCTTCTTGCTCTCACTCATTACGTAGACTAACTGACCGGACCGCATGATGACAGAGCTGCCTGGGTTACTCAACATTTGAGCTGGATGTTCCACTTGGTGGGTCCACGAGCACCTTCGGAGCTTTTGGGCCCTTTTCGAGCCACGACTCGACACTTTCGGGTTTCCAGTCACGCTTGGTTGTTCATACACCGCCAGCAAGATGACTTCGCCGTACGAAATGTTATAGAGGAGTTCGCAAGCCTGACTGAAGGTGAGTCCGTGGAAAACGGATGGCAGAGTGGTAGCGTACACCTCAAGTGCCATCCCTTCGGCATACTCTTGCTCCCAGTTGGTGAGGATCTGGTGATTTACGAGTGACGAGGACCGGAACAAATTGCTGATAAGCGTCACAAGTCCCGGACACAAACAGCTCTTGGCGAGCAGACTGATCTTGATTTGGTCCAAGCACAGAAGCTGGTCTGCGTCCACTCCACTGATGTAGTCCAAGAAGACAGGGCTCACAATCTGCGTGTATACAGGCAGATCCGGGTTGTAGTTACGAATCGCCAGTAACCGCATCACAGTCTCAGCGTCCGTTTGCTCGACATTGGCAGCAGCTTTCGAGGCCAGCACGAAACAGGCTCGAGCAGCATCGGCACCAACTCGACACATGTCTTCTTCACTCATGACGGATCCCTTGATGTACGTCACGCGGTTCTGTAGAACGGGGTGATCCAAGAGATTGATGATTTCCTCTGTGGGCTCCTTCGGACCGACAATCACACAAGGTAACTCCACCACTGATGGATCAATGTCATGGGCTCCAGCCGCACCTGCTAAAGAGTTCATGGCGCCTAAAGCTCGATCCGGATGGTAAAATTCACGAAAGAAATTCAGCAGGCAACGAGGCTCCATGACGTGCCCGACAACCAGAACGTGCGGTTTACCGACGGAGGGATGGTACGTAGTCCGGAAATGAGACTGCAGAGCCATGAGGTGTGTAAGTCGAGAGATTTCGGTGGGAATTACAGTGAATGACACGATGATCACCCCCAAAGCTACTGCTCGCCCCCCAGAGGTGACTGGGACGATATCCCCGTAACCTACAGTAGCAATCGTCACAACAATGAAGTAGAGAGCTTCTCCGAACTGCAAGTCGGGTTGAGCGTCTTCATCGGATTCTACGGCGTGGAAAATACCAGCAGCGACGAAGATGAGGCACGTAGTGAGCAGGATAATGGTGTACACCTGCTTCTGAACAGCCGAGACTGTCTGGGATCCGGCCACACGTACAACTCGGATCAGTCTCAGCATGCGCATGACTCTTACAAAGCGAATGAACGGTAGAGACTTGCTGTGGCCTTCACCGATCTGGTCCACAAGAGCTGGGAAGATGGTTAGAGCGTCCATGACTCCATTGACGCTGATGATGAACTGCCACCGATTCTCACAACAGTATAAATTGAGGAAATAGTCCGCAGCGAAGACCACCATTGCGGTGGCGTCGAATGTCGGCATCCGGGAATCAAGCGGCATGTACGTCTGAATCACGTACCCAGCAGACACCAGCAGAGCGAACAGCGTCTGGAAGATTTCCCACGCAGTTCCAAACCTGGAGAACTTTAACTTCATCCGCACTTGCGTCCGCAAAGGATAGTGACTTGGGATGCCATGGAAGCGCGTAAACCGAGCCAAGAACCCCGTCTCTGGATACCCTCGCTCCCGCAAGCTCCGCCGAGACATCTCGGGCGTAAGAGGGGCCGTCATAGCGGCAAGAAGCTGCACGGCTTGCCCTACTCTACTGTGATCCGTTTCAAGTTGAAGTCAGATTACATCTGACAATGCACAAATTTTGTGCATTTGTTCATTAAAAACCCTTTGAAAAGCATAAACCTTCTTGAAAGCATACATGTGTCCTCAGTGTATCAACCGCAATGATGATGCGGAATGTGTGGCTGCGCCATGGCGCTTCGGCTCGAAGGCTGCTGTCGACAGCGGCGCCGTCTGCGTCGCGTACTGAAGCTATGACGCGCTTCGAGAGCGTGCCGAAGTTCTCGCAGTACCCGCATTTCTTTCCTGTGAGCATGTCGCTGCAGGAATACCAGCAGAAGTTCGACGGACTCGGGTCGAAAGCTCGCTGTACAGACGAGAATGTGGCATTGGCAGGTTCGTGGCAATTTGCTATGGTTATAGTTTGTTCTTACTAATATATATATTATTTTCTATTAACTTACAGGACGTGTGGTTGCTATTCGTCATGCTAGCAAGAACCTCGTGTTTCTGGATCTACAGAGTGATGGCCATATCGTGCAAGTTCTGTCTGAGGTGAAGCATTTTGAAGGTTGTGGAGATAAAATTGTTAGTGGCGATAAGGAGGAAGTGAAGAAAGAGTTTAGAGCGCTCCACGAGAGTCTGCGTCGAGGCGATATCATTGGAGTTAAGGGTTTTCCAGGCAAGTCTGGCAAAGGCGAGTTAAGTATCATCCCCAGGCAATTAGAGATCCTGGCACCATGCGTCCAGCCTTTCCCAAACAGCAAGTACGGTATCAAGGAACCGGTAAGTGAGAAGGCTACTAATAAGTTTGAGAGGCTACAGTGGAGAAGCTCATCGATGTTGTTTCTTGATAGGAAATCCGCTTCCGCAAGAAATATCTGGACCTGTTGACAAACCCGGAAGTGCGACCGATTTTTGAGACGCGCGCGAAGGTGGTGCGAGGGATTCGGAGATATCTCGAAGACCGCAACTTTGTGGAGGTGGAGACGCCGATGCTGTTCTCGGCGGCAGGCGGTGCAGCAGCGCAGCCGTTCGTGACCAACTCGCGAGCTCTAGGAAAGGACTTGTACCTGCGTATTGCACCGGAGCTCTTCTTGAAGCAGCTTGTAATTGGTGGCTTCGACCGCGTGTTCGAGATCGGGAAGGTCTTCCGAAATGAAGGCATCGACGCCACGCACAACCCGGAATTTACCATTTGCGAGTTCTACCAGGCCTATGCGGACTACCATACACTCATGGATACGGCAGAAGAGCTGATCTCCGGCATCGCGAAGGACGTTACCGGATCGTACAAGATCCAGTATCCGATGGATCACACGGACTCCGTAGCGGAGAGCTCCGAGGACGAGTCTGCGATGGTGGAAATCGACTTCACGCCACCTTTTAAGCGACTTCCAATCCTTGAGACGCTGGAGGAGTGCCTTGGGGAAAAGCTGCCCGATGTCAACGCTCCAGGTACGGCTTGTAACCTAAATTGTTGTCATGCTTGTGCTTTTTTTTTTCTAACGTTTGTTTGTGCAGATTCTATCCCAGCGCTGCTGGAGCTGTGCAAGCGGCATAAAGTGGAGTGTGCTAAGCCGCATACGTGCACGCGCCTGGTGGACAAGCTCATTGGCCACTTTATTGAACCGAAGTGCGTGAACCCGACGTTCCTGTACAACCACCCGAAGTGTATGAGCCCACTGGCCAAGGCGCACCGAGAACAGGAGGGCGTTACTGAGCGCTTCGAGTTGTTCGTGGCTGGAAAGGAACTCTGCAACGCCTACACGGAGCTTAACGACCCGTTTGACCAGCGCCAGCGCTTCGCAGCGCAGCAGTTGGACCAGCAACGCGGTGATAACGAGGCGCACAAGAAGGACGACGAATTTTGTGTAGCTCTCGAGTACGGTCTACCGCCTACGGGTGGTTTTGGCATTGGAGTCGACCGTTTGGTCATGCTGCTGTCTGGCAAGCCCCACATCCGGGTATGTGCCCTTACTACTATCCGTTGTCGTACCCTATCTGACCTACTTCTCGTGCATGTTCTGGTGGTGATTGTAGGAGGTGATCATGTTCCCCGCCATGAAGCCCAAGGAAGAGACCGAGCAGCCGTGAGAGCGGCCGGCTTTGAGGCTGTTGGAGTTCTGCAGCTCGTTGAAGTTGCCGTCGCTTCAACATGCGAACGGCTCCTTGTTTAACAATCCTTCTCGCACCAAGCAGAAGAAGTCGGACGCCGAGATTCATTAGACGTCGAAGGGATCCATTTAGCCCCAGAATTATTCTGGCCGAAAGAGGAAGAGCAAATAGACGCGTGTGCGAGTTTAGACGCATTTGATGCGGCCCGCCGGTAAATGAATTTGCTGGTCAGAGACGAGGAAGCGCCAACGCTTGCACGGCGGCACCATAGACGCGTGACGAGCAACAAATTCGTGGTCGTCGAATGGACCTCGTCACATGCACTTTGACAAGCGGAGACATTGAAATTGTGACGCGTGCCTGGTGGCCTCCATATGGAGCCAATCAAGGTACGGGATCTTTACGACGCCCAGACAAATCCTAAATTCCAACCGGACCGGTGTACGCTCGCTGCTGCCGCCAGTCTAATCAACGTGGCATCCGGGCGGCATCCAATCCAGCAAGTAAATCTTACTGTACAGGCCATCCTTACTGCAGCACAAGCCTTATCGCTGAAGCCTTGCACAGTGCACAAGGTGTTGGCCATGCCACCTACGTACTGTAAGGTTCCGCCACGTCGAGCTCTCCAAGCGACCTGGTTTGGCCGACGCGTGCGCACCCAAATTAAAACGGCAGCGCGGCTGCGATTTGCCTGAACGGCTGATCGAATCTAAAGCCGCTGTCATTAGCAATGGAAGCCAACGCCGGTTGGCGTTGCCAACGGACAGCCTTTTAACTTTGAGAACTTCTCAACGAGAAGAGCACTCACTTCACATGTCAGTGCCGTGAAGGTCTTCCAGATGACAAAACCCGTATTCTTACACACAGATAAGAGTTTGTTGAACAGTATGGCAGCACCACAACTTCAGGTCCAAACCAAAATATCCTTCTTCCGTCAATCTCTTTGCATACTCAAACCAAATCAACCGAAAATACCTCAAAACGCATACACCTACATGTACATTCATTTTCAGCGCTCCTTATCAGTCTCTTCTGCCCACCGATCAAGTTGCATCAAGGACAGCAACCGGCGCATGTCCCGAGCATTTCAGTTGCCATTCCGCTCCGAAGGCCCCAAGCCTGCTCGTCTTTCCCGAAACCTCCGTCCTAAATGCCTGTCGTAAGCGTGGGCTTCATTGGCTCCGGGCGTCTGGCCGAGCGCGTGGCCCGCGAACTGGTCAAGAACGTGTCCCCGCAGCGCAAGTTCTGCTACAAGAAGCAGCGCCTCGTGTCCACGTTGCTGGCTTCCGACCCGTCCGAGGAACGCCGTCGCGTCTTCAACCGTTTGGGCTTTACGACCACCGAGGCCAACAAGGATGTGCTAGCAGACTGCGACCTGGTCTTCCTGGGCACTAACGCCCGGGAGGCTCTGGCTGCGAACGCTACCAACGCCCACACACTCTACGTGAGTCTTATGGGCGACTTACCAGCTCAACAGGTTGAGGGTCTACTGTGTCCAGGAGCGAAAGTTATCCGGATGATGCCGCAGAGCTACTTGGAGAAGGCAGGACTACCTAAAGGTGTGCTACCTCCCAGGTCGTGGGCTACTGTGCGTGGCTCCCATGTAAGCGACCAGGACTTGGAGAAGGTGATGCGCATCGCTGGAATCGACAATTGCGTCGAAGTGGACGAGAACCTGACGTCCTGGTCTTTCCCGCATGAACGCGACGGCCAGAGTCTCATCCACAGGTTTGTTAACTCTATCAGTGACCATGCCGTAGCAGCCTCCGAAGCTGTGCACGAGTTGGAGGAGCATGGCGTTGCCTTTGGAGGAGCGGCGGCCGAAGACATCGAGGCTGACTTTAAAGACACCTACAAACTTGGCTGGAAACTCGGGTCGGGCAAGTTCTCCACGGTCTTTAAGGCCACACACCGCGTGACAGGTGAGCCTGTTGCTGTCAAGTCTATCAAGGACGACGCCATGACTCAGGAAGGATCTGACATGCTGATCGCTGAAGTGAGTGCGCTCAACCGCCTCACACACCCGAACATCATCGCACACCACGGCTTCTACAATGAGGACGGCAAGTACCTGCTTGTGCTGGAGTACTGCAACCACGGCAGTGTTCGCAAGATGATCGACGAGCAGAAGGTCGTCCCCGAGCAACTTGCCAAGCAGATACTAAAGCAGACGCTGTCTGCACTCGAATACTGCCACTCCATGGGCCAAGTGCACCGTGATATCAAGGCCGAGAATATCTTACTCTCGGAGAATGCGGACGGCTCGCTGACCGCTAAACTCGCCGACTTCGGTCTGTCGGAGGAGCTGCAGCTGGCCAATCGCCGTCTTCAAACCATGTGCGGTACCCCGCAGTATCTGAGCCCAGAGCTGGTGTCCGGACGTCTTCATGGCACTCCGTCGGACATTTGGAGCACGGGTATCCTCGCCTACATGATGCTGACAGGCCTGGTGCCGTTCGACGAGGCTAAAAATGACACGGAGTTGTTCAAACTCATCAGCCTGGGCGCTGTGTGGTACGACCAGCCACAATGGGACAACGTGTCTCCAGCAGCCAAGAGCTTTGTGCAGAGCATGTTGGAAATCTCTCCGGAGTCGCGTCTTTCAGCTACGGAGCTCTTGAAGCACGAGTGGCTTCAAGATGCATGATGTAGCCATTTCTCATGGAGATGGCTACATCCTATTCAACAGCATAATTATTAAGTATAGTAGTAAATATACGTTTTCCAGTTCGTAAGATCATGAAAAAATGCGTTTTAAGAAACATGCAGTCTTTTCATCCAATCAGAAGCGTTATTTTTACGCGGGTGATCCAGCTGTAGTTTTGAAAATGGCGCGGACTCGGACACAAGAAACCGCACCCGAGGAGTGGAGTTGTCCGCTGTGTACGCTGCTCAACACGCCCGAGGACGACCGCTGCGCAGCTTGCGATAACGTACGGCCTCCTGTGGACCAGCTTAGAAAGTCTCAGCCTTCAGAACCGCCTACAGCCAAAGTTACAGCCTCCGAAGTGCAACACAGATACCGTCCAGCGTCAGGAGTATTTTTCAGTTCATTACCAAGAAACCAGAGCGATTCAGGTGCTGCTAATGCGTGGAAACAAGAGCCAAGACTAGTAGTTAACAGACGACGTGGGATTCGACGACGCAATGTGGTTATTAGCGCAGACACAAATGTGGACAAGGATCACGTTGAAACAGGCTTTGGTGACCGAGCTACAGACTCTACAGCTGCAGACACGGGTGAAAATCAGGCGACAAAGGTTGTAGCACCGGTTACCAGCACTACAGCTACTGTGGATTCAATAGGAATGATGGAACAAGCGGAGGAGAAGCAGGAAGAGGACGAAGACGACACAGGAATCGATGTGGAGGAGCCCTCCTTCAATTTATTAGGCTCTGGGGCTTCGGTGTTTGCAGCCCCACCAGTACCGAATGGAGTGGAGAAGAAGTGCCCTACAGATGAGACAAAGAATCGAGAGGAGAGCGATGAAGTGGGTGCTAGCGATGACGACGATGTAGAAGTGATGTCGTCTCCTCCTAAGTATCCAGGTTTCATGCCAGCGAGCAAAGTTATAGTTGAAGAGACTAGAATTGAAGAGAAGCTGGCTAGTGTTGGGCTGGATTTGAGCGAATCCGAGGACGAAGACAAACCGAAGATGCTAAGGCGACGGAGCGAAGGGAACGATAACTCGTGGGAAGACAAGTGGGTGTGCCAAATATGCACAAACCTTAACGACCAGACGGCATTGGAGTGCTCAAGCTGCAAATTTGAACGGTATCCAGCTCCTGTGGAATCCATGGAGCCTGTGGCCGAGTCGGATTTGCAGTGGGCGTGCCATATCTGCACAAATCTGAATCCCCCTGAGGCTTCGGACTGCCTGATGTGCCTCAGCACAAGAAGAAGTGATACTAAAGCTACAGGCAGGCGGTGGAAGTGTTCTGTGTGTGCAGCGTTTAACGAGTCTGGTGCTGTACGGTGCGACCTTTGTGACCGTCCACGAGAAGAAGCACCGAAGAAGGCACCTGGAAAGCAAGGCCCACAATGTTCGGTGTGTACAAATATCAACCCTCCAGGAAAGACACGTTGTGAGCTGTGCGATTCATCACTACTCTCCGGTAAGTTTGATTACTGGATGCCGTTCATTCTTCCAACTAACTTATTTTTTTTTCAATTTGAATAGACGAGGAGGATGAAGAGGACCAGTACGTCGATTTGTCGTCAAGTCCACCAAATCGCAAGCCAAGCTATAATTTTGATGAAGAGTAAGCCAGATTCCACTTGTGGTTGCAAGTTTATCGAGCGCTAACCTGTTTCTTTCCAGTGATCTCGAAAATCCATACGCAGATTTATCCCAGTACGACAACGATTACAATGCACCAAACGAAGTCCCAGATGCCGATCTTGACTACGTGGAGGAGATTTCCGACAACGAGGTTTGTATGCTATGTCTACAAGCTTGCGAAAGCGAATTAAAATGTTCATATTGTGCTCGTTTGATGTCGTAGCAACCCCCAAATTTCTTAACCAATCCACGCCCAGTGCCAGTGAGAGCAGAATTAAAGGAATTTGAAAATTTTCTGTCTATGGAAGACTTACGACGCGATTACGGATGCCGCATCAATTTCAACCAAATGTTTGCAGGCCAGAGGTACGTTGTGGATTATTTTTCTTTGTGTACTTGAGCACGCAGTCTCACTCTGACACCTTTGACACAGGTCCGGCAAGTCGTATTCTGACCGCCTCGCTACCAGAACAGCAGCGTCACGGAAGCGGAAGCGGACTGCTGCTCAAATTGAGTCGGGAAAGTTACCAGCTTCTGCGGCACGAAAGGGCAAGAAGACTAAAGCTAAAGCTGCTAAAGGAGGCAAGAAACGGAAGTCGCCGGCTGCAGGACGACGTGGTACGCCCAATTTTAGTATTGAAGCCTTTTGTAGCTCTCATCCCTGGTTTCACTGTACTAGCTCGGTGACTCGATTTGTTATGGTGATTTCTGTTTTTTCAGCTTCCGAGGGCGGTGCAAAGGCTCCAAGAGGCAAAAGAGCAAGGAAAACTGCGAGCACTGCACGTCGGTCGAGCTCTGCAACGACGTATTCTTCAGGAATCAACCACTACGACGATTCTGCGGCGGATTTTGGCGAGGGTCTCAACACAATGGCGTGGGAGGGTGTCGGGTCTGCCGGATACCTCTAACTCCATTTTTTTTCCACCTGCAAAAGTTAAATTAACATGTGATGTCTTCGAAGACTATTGATGCTGTTAACCCTGTGGTCCTGCTTGAGGGTCGCAGGAATCTTCCTGTCAAGAGTCGAGTCCTGCGACGGTTCAAGAGAAGCAGCTTTCGAGCGTTTATTGTGCAGATCGGACGTTTAAGGCAACGATGACAACACTGGAAGAAGCAAAGGCCTTTTTGAAGAAAGAGTCCCCCGACGGGACCAACTTGTACGACCATCTGGGCGACGTACTGCTGAAGATCATCGTGGAGCGTCCGGAGAACCTGCACGAGACGTTTGAAAACATCTCGACGTTGGTGAAGCAACAACGTTACTTAGCTCCCCAGCAGCCTCCGACTGTCGAGGGCGGCTACCAGCTATCAAGCATCAAGAAGCAAGCAGTACGCGAGCATTTCTTTTGTATTTCCTGTGCAGTATTTTGACTTCTAATGCTTGACTGTAGCAAACTCACCAAGAAAACTGGTGTAACGTGGCACTGGAACTGCTCAAGCTCCAGTCAGAGGATGAGGCACCAACTGAACCTGTCACAGGTGTAGCAGACTTACTGGATGAGGCGAATATGTTCGAGTGGGCTGGACTGGGGTTCTCGAAGGGCGAGACTTTTCGATTGTCGTTGGCACTTCAACGTCTCGCACAGGCCAATAGCACAGTGAATATGCGCTTCTGGGGAAAATTTCTAGGCCGGGGGGCAGACTACTACATCGCTGAAGGGGAACTGCCTACAGCTTATGAACCAGAAGATCAGGAAGCCGAGGAAGGAGCCGCGGGTGCGAACAAGCTCACGTACTGGGCAATGAAGGATAACGGAGCATACCAGTGGGTTCAACTGCCTCCAGTACGTTGCGAGCAGATTTTGGCGTCGCGACAGCTCCGTCGTTACGTTCGAGGAGATTTGGAAGCCCCAGTTCTAGGACATCCACCTTTTCCAGGACTCGAGAAGAATTATCTACGAGCTCAGATTGCGCGTATCTCCGCGGGAACCGTGCTGTGTCCTGCTGGGTACTTCCAAGCGACGGAGGAAGGAGATATCGCGCCTGCCGAGGAGCTGGAGATCAAGACAGCCGCTGAATTGGTGGACTTAGGGAGCTGGACGCACTTCACGAAGGAGATTAATGCACGCTACGGTCGAATGACGTCCATGCCTCTTCTAACGAACGCTGATGGAGAAGAAGAACCTCGAGA
This sequence comes from Phytophthora plurivora, assembly GCA_030027945.1. Lineage (NCBI taxonomy): Eukaryota > Oomycota > Peronosporomycetes > Peronosporales > Peronosporaceae > Phytophthora > Phytophthora plurivora. Next base: position 574,059 of record CP125258.1, read on the forward strand.
AGGAGAAGAATTCGCGCCGCCACTACGAGCTCTAAGCGAGGACAACCCCCTATCATGGCGAGTTGACCGTCTGCCAGCCACAATTCAGCCTGCAGTGGGCGAAGTAGCGATCGTTCGCAGTCTTGTGTGGCCCGGGGCTGTGAGTATCGCAGTTGGCAAGAAGTTCCTGAACGTTTACGTTGGGAACGGTGTCAAATTCCTCTCCGAACCGTTCCAACTTCCTCCTCCGCAGCGGCTGCAGTCGTACAGTGGCGTTGGGTTAAGTGAAGACAATGGCGATGGTGAAGGGAAGCCAACACTGCGTTGTGAGATTCCTGTGGAGCAGCCAGATCTACTCGAGGACCCGTCGCCGCCTGAAGAAGAAGAGTAAGGAGAGCAGAAGGTAATGTAGCAATTCATGCTGAATTCGTGCTTAATCCCTATCTCTTTACTCGTCCGAATTGTCTTTCCGTCCACTACAAACGTAGAGTTCATTACGAGAAATGGCCCAGATCTCGGGCGTGTTCTCATAGCGACTCCCGTAGTGGCCAGACTTGAGCTGTACCTGCTGTACCAGAGTCGACCGCTTCTCCGTTTGAGAGGTATTTTGCACTTCAACAGACGACACGCAGCGACCATCTCGTAGATCGAAGCTGTTCACTGCCAATGGATGTTGTGCATCTCCGCCAGCGACTACAACAGACTCGTTATTGTCGATAGCACAGCGCAAACTGGGGAGATAACGCTTAGGTGCTCCTGCCATGAACTCCACCACCGGCTTAGAGGACCGAAGATCCACCACTCGAAGCTCTCCGTTCGACCTTTGAACCACCGCTCTACGACAATCACTGAGCATGTGAACATCGAGAACGGAGCCTGCAGGTCGGTCCGGTGAAGCTTCTTCTTCCCACTCAAAAATGCGCCGAGGAGTACGCGTATCCCAACCCCATAACCCACCGCTCTTGGTTCCATTCAGCACGACGTTGCCCTGGGTTATACAATTGTTAGAGGAGTGAAAGTTACGGGTTCAAACGCCGTAAAGTACCAACCGTTGGGAAGAAACTTTGAGCGTGCACGGCGCTAGATATTTTTCCAATTGGCGCAAGCAGCATTTCGCTGGTGTCAGCGACTCCATCCACGTAGGCAGCAGTCAATTCCCTTCTGTAAGCGCAGGGTAAGCAATTAGCAACTACAGGTAGACAAAGCTTTGTGCTTCAGCGTACAACGTACCCGCCGTATCCTACGCAAAACTTCCCGGTGTCGGTTGGATCCCTGCAAAGCGAACATTCACACCACAATAAACATCTCATGTCCATCATAATGAAGATAGCCGCTTGAATCAAACCATTTCGCAGTCCACGGGTCACGAAAATCGAGTCTCTAAAGGATAAAAATTGTAAAAAATTAAGAAGACCATCAAATTCAGGCAGTGAACAGTTTTTACCTTCATGCGTGCAGTTGACACCAATGCAACACCCCGTGTTTCTTGGTCTCCAACCCGCAATAAGCACACTCTACCCGGGGAAGTACGGGAGCTGCTTCTTTGGCCAGCCCCCAGTTGGCACACTAGAATATCCAGTTCTTGGACTGGACGCCACTGCAGCGACGTAATAATGCCTTGGATATCAAAATTGCAGATGGGGAGTGCGCGCTGCAAAGGAGACCCCGACGCTGACTCTGGCGGCAGTCTCTGTAGTCCCAGGATGTCCAGCCTCCCACTGCTAGCTACAGATTATCACTAAAAGTTCAGTATTTTCCTCTAAAACTTGATCGCAATTATACTCACCACCAAGAGCACCAAGGTTACTAGCTCGTGGATGCAGAGCGAGAGCTGTGAGACGACCATTAATCTCCATGTCTTGAGACTTTACCACCTGCGAAGACTTTTTTTTACAAAATTTACCATCAGTTTGTTATCTCATCAAATAACAAAAAAATCACCATACCAGAAAATCTGACAGCATCATTGGCATTAGATCTCGATTGTCTCGATTCCGTGCACTCCAAATGTAGTCACTTTGCCGTTGGGCCATATAAGCCACCCAATTGTGTCCATTGATCCCATGGGCACGCCGTGATTTGACTTGAAATTTCACTTTGTGGTCATCAATTTGCTGTTTTTGCTGTTGCATCGCCAATTTTTCTTGTTGACGGCGTTCTGAGGCTGCAGAAGAGCGAAAGTAGCGTCGCTTTATCTCATCGTAGTAGAAACCTGGCAGTGGCTCAGCTGGAGCTGCAGTAGCTTGTGTTTCAACGGGTTCTGCGGTCTCTTGATTGCGTGCATTGGCACGTTGGGCTTCTAGAGCTTCGAGAAATCTCTGACGAGCTGCTTCTTCCTCTTGTGGCGTCGTAGCGGCCACCCGTCGCTTCTTGCGACGTCCATGCGCCATGTTCGCAAAAGTTATCAATTTATTTTCTATTGTGATTATGTAAATGTTCCAAACATGAAACTTGATATTGTGTTCTATACTGAAATATTTAGTGTAGGATTTTCAAACGCGGAAATTTCGCGTCAAAAAGGCTGGAGCTATGTAGGCTACTCGTACACCCCGAGCGAGCGTTCACTGTTGATGGCGTGCAGGCTGCACCATACCCGCAAGACGTGCAACGCGTCCCTCAAGAGCTTGGCATCATCCGCCGAACGTCGATGCCGTCTCCGCCAGATGGCACATTTTGTCAAAAGTAATCATCGTCGGCTCTGCCAATCGACTTGAAGAATCGATCCTGTATTGCCACGGGAATTCCCAGTGCATATCGTTTGGCGTTGACCGATTGCTCTTTTGCCTTCGTAATGTCGCTCTGCCTGGCACAACCTTCGTTGCTGCCTCGTGAATCCCGTTAAAACTTGGTCGTTTTCCACTTCATTCTCGAACTTCCTCGCAACCGCCCAAGACGATGCCGGAGCTTCCACCAGACCGCAAACAACTGGGATACGACTCGGGTGCTTCGTTGATGGCTGAGGGACCTCAAGTGTTGCACGAACACATCGCAGAGAAGATCGAGCGAGCTCTCGGCCATGAAGTGCCTCAAATGGACGTGCGTTTCCACAATTTGTCGGTATCCGCCGATATCGTTGTGGTGGACGACTCCAGCTCCAAGTACGAGCTTCCAACCATCCCGAACACCATGAAGAAGGCGTTCATAGGCCCCAAGAAGCAGCTTGTGCGCAAGGAAATCCTGAAAAACATCAGTGGCGTGTTTCAACCGGGGAAAATCACGTTACTCCTCGGTCAGCCCGGTTCCGGCAAGTCTTCTTTGATGAAAATACTAAGCGGGAGATTCCCGATGGCGAAGAATATCACAGTTGAAGGCGATATCTCGTTCAACAACGTGCAAAGAGAAAATATCCTCCACCGCCTGCCTCAGTTCGTGGCGTACGTGAACCAACGCGACAAGCACTTCCCCATGTTGACTGTGAAGGAGACGCTGGAGTTCGCACACAAGTTTTCCGGCGATACGTTGTCCAAGTACAATCAAGAGCAGCTCAGTCACGGCTCAGCCCAGGAGAACCAGGAAGCGCTGGACGGTACCAAGGCCTTGTTCGCCCATTATCCAGACGTTATTCTTCAACAGCTCGGACTGAAAAATTGTCAAGACACGATCGTCGGTGACGCAATGACTCGAGGAATCTCTGGTGGAGAACGTAAGCGAGTGACGACTGGTGAAATGGAGTTCGGTATGAAGTACGTGACGCTCATGGACGAGATCAGCACAGGACTGGACAGTGCAGCTACGTACGATATCATCAGTACGCAGCGCAGTATCACCCACAAGCTGCACAAGAACGTGGTGATCGCTCTGCTTCAGCCTTCGCCCGAGGTGTTCTCGCTGTTTGACGACGTCATGATCTTAAACGACGGCGAACTCATGTACCATGGTCCATGTAGCCATGTTGAGAGTTACTTCGAAGGACTGGGCTTCCAATGTCCACCTGGACGTGACATTGCCGACTATCTGCTGGATTTGGGCACCTCCGAGCAGTATCGGTACCAGGTTCATCAGCCCACCAAGCAACCACGTAGTTCCAGTGAGTTCGCGGACGCTTTCCGTCAGTCATCGATTCACCACAACATGCTGCGGGCTTTGGAAGCTCCTCATGGCCAGGAACTGCTACGGTGCGCGAGTGAAAATATGAAAACCACGCCAGATTTCAGCCAGTCGTTCGTTGAATCTACCTTGACGCTGCTCAGACGCCAACTGATGATCACGTACCGGAACAAACCGTTCATTATCGGTCGACTCCTCATGGTTTCCGTCATGGGCTTGTTGTACTGCACCATCTTCTACGACTTCGACCCTACTCAAGTTTCGGTGGTTTTGGGCGTCGTCTTCTCCTCTGTCATGTTCGTGTCCATGGGGCAGTCGTCCCAGATCGCCACGTACATGGCCGACCGTGAGATCTTCTACAAGCAGAGAGGAGCCAACTTCTTCCGCACGGCGTCGTACGTTCTGGCCAACTCGGCGAGTCAAATCCCTCTGGCTCTGGGCGAAACGGTGGTTTTTGGGGCTCTCGTGTACTTCTTGTGCGGATTCGAAGCTGAGTTTTCGCTCTTTCTCATCTTTGAGATCGTCCTCTTCTTGACGAATTTGGCTATGGGCATGTGGTTCTTCTTCTTGAGTTCAATTGGACCCAACGCGAATATCGTCACTCCTCTGGGAATGTGTTCGATCCTGGTTTTCGTCATTTTCGCCGGTTTTATCGTCACAACGGACCAAATCCCGGACTACTTGATCTGGGCACACTGGATCAGTCCCATGAGTTGGAGCGTCAAGGCGTTGTCGATCAACCAGTACCGCTCCAGTGCAATGGACGTCTGCGTCTACGATGGCGTCGATTACTGCGCAAATTACGGCATGACTATGGGCAAGTATTACCTGGATTTATTCGGTTTGGACACCGAAAAGTATTGGATTGTGTACGGCATCATCTACTCGGCTGCCATCTACGTCGTGTTCATGTTTCTGTCGTGTCTTGGGCTCGAGTATTTCCGCTACGAGACTCCTGATAATGTGGATGTGTCCGAGAAGACAATCGAAGACGAAGCGTACTCAATGATGGAGACCCCCAAGAACAACAGATCGACTGAAGATGAATACGTTGTCGAGCTTGAACCGCACGAGAAGAACTTTGTTCCAGTTACGATGACGTTCCAAGACTTGCACTACTTCGTCCCGGACCCTCACAACCCGAAGGAATCTCTCGAGCTGCTCAAAGGGATCAATGGATTCGCTACGCCTGGATCTATGACCGCTCTGATGGGTTCTTCTGGAGCTGGTAAAACCACGCTGATGGACGTTATCGCTGGCCGTAAAACGGGAGGTAAAATCACCGGTAAAATCCTCTTGAACGGCTACGAAGCGAACGATTTAGCCATTCGCCGCTGTACTGGGTACTGTGAGCAGATGGACGTGCATTCCGAGGCCGCTACGATCCGAGAAGCGTTGACTTTCAGCTCGTTCCTGCGTCAAGATGCCTCCATTCCGGACGCGAAGAAGTACGACTCAGTCAACGAATGTATTGAGCTGTTGGGTTTGGAGGACATCGCTGACCAGATCATCCGCGGCAGTTCCGTCGAGCAGATGAAGCGCTTAACTATCGGCGTGGAGCTTGCAGCCCAGCCGAGTGTAATCTTCCTGGATGAGCCTACAAGTGGCTTGGATGCTCGTTCGGCCAAGTTGATCATGGACGGCGTTCGTAAAGTGGCTGATTCGGGTCGTACCATCATTTGTACGATCCACCAGCCTTCCGCCGAGGTGTTTTACCTTTTCGACAGCCTTTTACTGCTGAAACGTGGTGGTGAAACGGTATTTTACGGTGAACTTGGCCGTGACTGCTGCAATTTGATCCAGTACTTCGAAGCTATCCCCGGTGTCGCTTCTCTCCCTCTTGGCTACAACCCTGCGACGTGGATGTTGGAGTGTATCGGTGCCGGAGTGAGCAATTCCGCCGGTAACAGCACGGATTTCGTCAAAACCTTCAACAACAGTCGTCTTAGCGACGCTCTGCACCAGAATCTGGCCAAGGAAGGCATCACAATCCCGTCCCCGGAGCTCCCCGAGATGGTTTTCGCTGATAAACGTGCAGCCAGCTCGTTCACGCAGATGAAGTTCGTGGTGACTCGGTTTATCCAAATGTACTGGCGCACACCGAGCTACAACCTCACGCGGATGATCCTCGCTGTCTTCCTGGCTCTCGTCATCGGCTTGGTCTTCATTGATGCCGACTACGCGTCGTACACAGGTCTCAATTCTGGAGTGGGAATGGTGTACATGGCTGGACTTTTCCAAGCCATGATGACGTTCCAGAGTATTCTGCCTCTTGCCTGCTCGGAACGCGCCTCTTTCTACCGGGAACGTGCAGCTCAGACGTACAATGCGTTGTGGTACTTTGTGGGGTCCACAGTGGCTGAGATTCCCTACTGTTTCTGCAGCGGCTTCCTCTTCACGATCGTCTTTTATCCCATGGTGGGCTTCACGGATTTCTGGACTGGGGTCGTCTTCTGGCTGGCCATCTCGTTGATGATCATGATGCAAGTCTACCAGGGAATGATGTTCGCCTTCTTGATGCCGTCCGAAGAGACTGCATCGATCATCGGACTGCTGTTTAACACAGTGACTATGATGGGTATGGGCTACAGTCCTCCGGCCTACTCGATCCCGTCCGGTTACACGTGGCTGTACAAGACTTCTCCTCTGCGATTCCCGCTTTCCATCATGGTGGCGCTGCTGTTTACAGACTGTGACGGCCTCCCGACGTGGAACGAGACGACCCGGTCGTACGAGAACATTGGCTCCAACATTGGATGCCAGCCCATGGCTGATTCTCCCGTGACTGTGGGCCACATCACCGTCAAAGAGTACACGGAGGAGTACTTTGGCTACAAGCACGAGTCGATCACGCACTTCTTCTTCATTGTCATCGGCTGGATCATCATCTACCGCGTTGTTGGCCTGATCGCTGTCCGGTATATCAACCACCAGAAGCGGTAGGCAAATGGCTTCATTTTCCAGAAAGCATAAAAAAAATAAACATACATGGTACATTTCATCAAGCGTTTACGCCAAAGAGACAGCTTGTAGCGCTCGATCCAGCAGTACATTCTCCACCATTTCACTCAGCCCCATCATCTTGGAGGACATGGAACTGACTAAGAAGTCCACGATTTCAGCAGTTTTGCCGTCCTGTTCGAGCTTCGGGTCCAGATAGTGCGGAGTAATCACGTAACATGTCGATATACACGTCGAAACGCCTTCGTTCCTGCGAGTTTCAGGTTGAACTAACACGTACGTTTGTTCCAAAAAATAAACGCCATCAATCCGTTCATTCTGGTACCCGAAGGCTTCGAGATAGGCATCAAAGACGAACACGACACGTCCCTCCTCAACGTGGCGTTGCGTGATCTGCTGTCCGTAGGCCGTAGCCGACGTATTCGTCTTGAAATCGTTCATCTCCAGTCCAAAGCGCTCCACGATCTCGTCGGCTTCGGTATCTCCGAGTCCTTGGCCTCTGTAGCTCTGCCAGTTTTCCCACCACGTTGCTGCAGTTGTGTGCATTGCAAAAGGGATTATCCTCTTGTCGTAAAACTTCCTCTCGGTGCCTTTTCCACTGTCGAGAAACGATTTGTGAGTCGCCGAAGTTATCGGAACAACGCGATTCGTGTCGAAAAAACTGTCCATATTTTCGTAGCAGACCTTCACTCGAACCTCCAGCTCCTTGAAGATCAATGCAGCCATGCGTTCAATGTACCCTGCAGGAATATCTGTGCGTCTGGTATGTTTCTTGGCCCCGGCCTCTGCTTGTTTCCGTGTCTGTCGCGGATACAGGAGTTTCTTCAAATTCACGAAAAGCTGCCGATCCCTCTCGTACTGCTGCTTTAAACGGATATTCTCCCGTTCAGCTTGCAATCTCTGGTTAAGTTGGCCTTTGCAAATATCCTGCCAAACCGGTGGCACTTGGTCTTGGTGAGGGATAGGAGTTTTGTCGCCACATAGTTTCGGACGTTGGTTCCGAACTGCCTGCAATTGGTTCAGAGTAAACTCGAGTTCTGCCACTTGTTCGTTCAGCGCAATCAATTGGACTCGACGTTCGTCTCGCGCTTTGTTGGGGTTGAATCCTGGCTTCCTCTTCTGCTTTTTCTTGTTATTCGGTTTGGGATTTTGGACGGAGAGAAGGGAATTGTCGGGATTGGCACTCGGAAAGTCGTCGGTATCGTCGTCCGCAATCCCCCAGTGCAGGTCCGGCTCCCAGAGACCAACGGAAGGCGACAATGCAGCGAAGGGGGAGCTGGTTGAGGCGTCGGGGGTTGCGTCCAGCAGCGCGAGCACTTCCTCCAGCTCCATTTGACTGAATATTTTTTGATTAGCGATCGGTTTGAACAGGAACTGTGCGTCAAATCAGATGTAGCCATTTAGCTAAGATGGCTACATTCAGCTGTGGTAGGTAAGGTAACCTCAGCTCCGAAAATAAAATACTCAGTATACGGTACGCGCCATCAAGGCCGTAATAACTAGTGCAATATCGGAAGAAACAATAATCCGCAATACCGCAATTTAATATTGTATTATAAATATAGTGCAGCGAAACCCCCCACAAAGTGATAGACACAAGATGTCAAGCCGTCGTACATGACGTCAAATACCTTCAGTGATTGTAATATCGTTGCATGTAGATGTTTACAGTCGCTAAAGAGGTACGCTGGGCGCGAACTAATTGCCTCATAAGTAAGTTTTCAACCTTACACAGGGCTAGTTTCGCTCCACCACCACCCAGCACCCCCAGCCTCAAATATTATTATTATTGTGTCAATATATATTATATGGAAGTGACTAAAGTCCCCAACGAGATTTCAGAAAAGGGGCAAGCATCACCTAATCGCCAAAGGCGCCTGCCGAAGGCAGGCGAGACCAAGCGCAGCGCGCAGCGCTGCAAGACTAGGGTCAAACCTCCCGAACCAACGAGAACGAGTTACATCGACGTGCGAAGCGAAGCCTTCGCATGGTGTGCTAAGTCGTGACATTTACAGCTCAAATCAGGGGTTGGCAGGTTTAGGGTTCGGGTGTAAGTTGATGTAAAGTTGCTGTAAAGTTGCTGAGAAGTTGCTTTCGTTGGGGACTCTAACATCGTCCAAATTATATTGGTTTTCGTGAAAAACAATAATCCGCAATATAATAAATAGAATACCGCAATTACGATATAGATATTATTTTTTCGGAGCCCTGGGTAACCTAGCATTCATATTAGCGACTCGGTTTACGAGAAACTGTAATGGCGGCGTGACCGAGTTTGAACCCAAGGGCCAGCACCCATTGGAATCAGCCAGCTATCTGCATGTGTAGAAGGTCAAGGCGAAACTTGACTACTAGTACTGAAATGCTTTGTATATTGGCACTCGTTGCTGTGCCCAACTGTGAAGTCCTTAAGGTCCTTATTCAGGGTATTGAGGTCCTTATTAAGGGCGGTGAGCCCCTCAAGAAAGGCCTAAAAAGGTGTTTGCTTGTGCATAACCTCGACCCAAAAACATTTGAATGGTACTCCCTGCTCCGTTACGCTATCGATGTGCGGTTTGGAGGAGAGTGTAGCCCCTGCAGTGGTGTACAGGATGCAGCGATGGAGTTCACCTGAAGCTTGATAGAAGCTACGTTAGCTCATGCGAAAAATAATAAAAATGGCCCATTTTTTGTTCCCAGTTGGGCACAGCACTCACTCCCTTGTATATTTCTGTAAACAATGTGTTAAAAAAGTCGATTACAGGTAGTTAAATGCTTTTTACAAGTGAAATTCATCTCAATTTTTTTGATATATTCGACTACGTATGTATTGTACAACTTCAAACATGCATCTCTTTATGATATTCCTCAAAGTAAAAGCTTTGACCTGTACTGATACACGATGGGATTCTTGATTGGCGGTGTCCCAATTGGGATTTCCAGTTTAGGTGGCACTTCAGTCTGGCATTCAAGCTTTCTGCTGTGAAGTCAGTTAGCCTACGAACCAAGCTCTTCTTGACCTTTGGATTGCTCGTTAGTACCTGGGTTCATATTATTTGCAATTCTTATCCTTCTTTTCACGCACTTCATCGCACATCGAGGTAAGTTATAAAGCCACATGTGTAAAAGCTGCTAAAAATACGTTTGAAAGTTCGAGGCTTACCCCCAGACTTAAGATTCTTGTGCTCACAAGTTGTGAAGCTTCAGAGTTGAGTCAGTCCATCCACCCAATGGATGGCATCCATGCCATCAACAATGTTGATTCAACATAGATCCGGTCGATGGTGATGTGGAGATTTGAAAGGCGGCACGGTGCGGTGCCGGCACCACGCACGCTCGACGCTAAAGGTACAGTACAGTACACAGTGTATTGATACAGGGTTACTGTACACTGTAGACTACAGAAGTTGTGCTGTGGATGAATGACCGGTGTTGGTCCTCCGTTGTCAACTCTTGGATCCGTATAAGAAAAACTTAACAATTGAGCGATCTCCAAGGCTTCGGGAGCTCTTCTCTGCTTCACACAGCAAATCTCCTTGATACGCTCCCGTCACTTGCATTGAAAAGGCTGTATGTTTCCTGGACTCACTTCCTCTTCGACAACAGACACAGTAAGTTACCGACAGTAACCATCGGGTGGTGACGATGGAGTTGTCCCCGCAAGAGCAAGAGTACTGCCGTGACCTGACCATGCAGCTTCTCGATCGAACTATTCACGACTGCGAGGAGCTTGGCTTAGGAACGACCCACGTCGGCAGCCACGCAGACTTGAACTGCACGCGGTGGAAGAAGCTCCAGTCGCATCCGGACGTGACTCTGTATGCGGATCGAAGTTCGAACGCTGCTTGGCTCCCTGGAATGAACCGTGGAGACTGGGAACAACCCGTTGCAGTAGTGACTGTGGGTCGATTGAACTATTCACTGGACGATTTACTGCTGGCCTTGATGACTCCTACTGTCGCTACGATACGTCTTCGAGGCGTTCTCATGGGTCGAAGGCCGGAAAAAGACCTCCAGTTGGTACCAGTAGTGCAATCTACACATGACTCACCTTTCCAGTTTCTTGGAATCTTGCGGTTCGTGAACACTCAGCACTGGCCATTGACGATATTCGTTGAGCCTCGAGAGATGGTGCTCACACTTGCCACTGGTGAAGTGGTCACGGCTAATGGAAGACGCTTTGGATACGAGATTTTCCTATCGGTTCCAGTCTGTCGCAATAGTAGCAAACCTTTGGCACGTACACAAGTTCTGGAGACGCGAGTGTTCTGGGAACAACCGGATGGATCGGTGGGCATCTACAGCAAACTCATTGTGGACATTAGAAGCCGGTTACCAGAGTCCATTAAGCAGGGCATGCTGTGTCGCGGAGTCATGCGGTTCTGGAAATTTATTCCACGTTGTATCGAGGCCAAGAAGTTGCGCTGGTGTTTGAAGCACAAGAAGACGTTGATCCGCGACCTTCACAGACAACCGCAAGTCATGGGAGGGCCTGCTAGTTGTGGTGGATGTGGAGCTATGGCAAAATCGGCCAACGAAAAGCCAAACAAGGTATTTGAGAATCGATGCAGACTTTGTGACGCGTGGCTGTGCTGGAAATCTTCCTGTCGGGCATCGTGCCAAGTTACGGCGGTGGTAAGCGAGGGGGCTACTATTTGCGAGACAAAAATCGCGCTGTGCCCTCGCTGCATCATCTTCGCACAAAGCCAAAGTGCGGCAACAATTGCACAGTCCGAGCTGGTGGATACATTTTACGAATAAAGTATTTTTACGATTTTATCAACAAAATATGAATGAACTTCGTGTCTGCTCATGGAGTCGCTTTCGCTTCAACGTCGGTGGATTATTGTCGGCACTTCTTGCGTCGTCCGTCAACAACACAATTTCTACGGATCCTGAAATTTGACGCACAGTTCGCCCGCACATCAACGAGAAGAGTTATCTTTTGGCACAATTCATTTCAATCAGTCTGTCTCCCGCATCCATCGTGTCTTCGTCCACTCTTTCATGTTGGTCATGCTGCAGACAGGAAGAACCCGTCATCTCTTGATTTGCGCAACACGCTGACGGCGTCAGTGACGCTGGAAGTTCCGAGTCCAAACACGGATGGATAGAGCTGTCGTTGAACGACGCGTTCACCTTCTAGCAGAAAGTGCAAATGAGTGCCTTGCTTGCTACAAAGTTGGTGGCGCCCAGGTATTACCTGACAACCAAGCGATCCGTAAAAAAAGCAAATCGCGCATAAGCTCCCCAACAAGCCGAATCTACTGCGGCTTCTGCGTCACTTCTCCTTTCGCAGCGAACCCAGCGACAACATCGTCCATGGAATTGTCCCCAGAAGACTGCAAACGCTGTCAAGACCTGACCAAGCAATTGCTTGAAAAGACACTACACGATTGCGAGGAGCTGGAATTAACCACAACATCCGACGGAGCTCATGCGAATTTAGACAAAAAGCGTTGGAAGAAACTCCAGACGCAAGAAAACGTCACGATCTACGCTGATCGGAATGCCAAGTCCGCGTGGCTTCCAGTCATGAATCGAGACGAATGGGAGTACCCCGTTGCAATGACGGCTGTGGGTCGGATGAAAATCTCCCTGGAAGATCTCCTCTTCGCCTTGATGACTCCAACCACTGCATCCCAAAGACTTCGGAGTTTCCTCATGGATCGACGTCCTGAAAAGAATTGCCAACTGGTTCCCATTGTGACTCCAACTCAAGAATCCCCTTTCCAATTCCTAGCAGTCTCGAGGTTTGTGTGCACTCAGAACTGGCCGTTCACGATGTTTAAAGGCCCAAGAGAAATGGTTCTCGCCATTGGAACAGGTAAACTCACTACTGCAAGTGGGAAGCAATATGGATACGAAATGACGCAGTCGGTATCGGTACGTAGCCATTCTCAACACACTCCGATGCCTCGTTCACGAGCTCTCCAAGCGCGAGTCTTTTGGGGACAATCGGATGGATCTATTGCCGTGTACAATAAATTAATCGTCGACGTGAAGAATCGACTGGCGGATTCAGTAAAACAGTTGATGCTGTGTCGAGCAGTTCTCGGGTTCTGGAAATTTGTACCTCGCAGTCTCGAGACGAAGAAGTTGTGGTGGTGTTTGAAGAACAAGAAGACGCTGATTCTCAACTTCCAGACGGAGGAATCAACAGGTTGTGCAGTTAAATCCCAGAAGACCCACAAACCATCAGTGTCGAATCGGTGTGAATTCTGCAATACTTTTTTGTGTGGAGGATCCAAGTGCCGCACTTCTTGCCAACTCAAGTTGGTTCTCAGTGGCGAAACAGGATTCCTCGAGCAGACACTGACGCTCTGTCCGCGATGTGCCACCTTCGTTCGAAGCCGAGATTCAACTGAAATCGCTCGTGCAGCGCTAGCAGAGACGGAACAGAGCTCATTTGGTAGCCTTTCATCTTTCACAAAGACTTGGAGCTCTACTGGGGATGAAGATAGTTTCTCTTCAGCCTCAATCGAATCGTAATAAAGGAAGCTTGGAGAGTGAAGAGGATGCTGAAGATACTGTATCCATTGGTGCAAATCGATGGCGGTCGAGCAATTTGAAACGCTGGCGACCATGCCGAAAACAGTGCTATCGGTCAGTCCAACGAAGTCGTTGTCCCTCGTCGTCGTCCAATGATTCAGACTTCAAGCGTCCAAGTAACTGTATCCGAATGCTGTTAAACCACAACGTGCCGCTCTCTACTCGGAAGCTGCAAATCTCTGTGATGTTCGTGCCGTCAAGTCGAGTTTTAGCTCTTGCGCTTTCGGCCCTCGTTCGCGTTTCCCACTTCTTCTTTCTCCAGTTGTCGAGTTGGAGTCATCACGATGCTGGAGCTGTCACCGGAAGACCAAGAGTATTGTCAAGATGTCACGACCCAATTGCTCGACCGAACGTTGTTCGAGTGTGAAGAACTGGAATTGGACGTAACGCAGATAAACTGCCACGCTCGGCTGGACAATAAGCGCTGGAAGAAGCTACAGACCCATTCCAACGTGACGTTGTACGCCGATCGCCGTCCTAACGCCGCGTGGCTTCCGATGATGCACCGTGAGGACTGGGAACACCCGATTGCGGTTGTAGCTGTAGGGGAAATGAACTGCTCGGTGGATGACGTGCTGCTCGCCTTATTGACACCGGACGTTGCCACTCAAAGGATGAGGAGTGTGCTAAAACGACGACGTCCAGAGGTGAATTGCCGCCACAATCCGATCGTAAAACCCACAGCGGCTTCCCCTTTTCAATACCTCGCAGTGTCTCGCTCCGTGAACGCTCAACATTGGCCGTTCACGATGTTCCTGGGTCCTCGGGAAATGGTCCTTGCGCGTGCTTCAGGGGAGATCAATTCTGCGACCGGGACGCGTTGTGGCTATGAACTGGTCCAATCTGTAGCGCTACGGGACACGTACGCTCAATCTTCTTCACTACCGCGATCTCAAATTATCCAGGCGAGAGTGTTCTGGGAGAAACCTGACGGGTCTGTGGTTATTTACAACAAGTTCGTTGTGGACGTTAAGAAACACCTCCCGGACTCCGTTAAGCAGGGAACTCTGTGTCGAGCTATTATGGACTTCTGGAGGTTCATCCCGCGCAGTATGGACTTGAAGAAACTGCGCTGGTGCATGAAGAACCGAAAGGTTTTGGCGCGTGAGCTCCAGCGTTCAACCCAATTACTAGGATGTGCTGGATGTGGGGTAATTACCCAGAAATCTATAGCTGAAGGCACAGGAAAAGCCGAACCTGGGAAACAGTGCGAGCTCTGCAACTTGTGGCTATGTGGGGCCTCGTACTGTCGATCCTCTTGTCAACTAAAGATGGTATGCAGTAGCGAAACGAAGATGTACGAACAGACAATGATGGTTTGTCCTCGCTGTATCTCGTTAGTGAGGAGCCAAAGTGCAGTGATTGTTGCTCGAGCCGAGTTGAAAGAGACGTCCCGTCATGGCGGAGCAATTACGCTGACAAATTGGGAGCAAGACGTACATGTACAAAGGCATTCATATGAGTATTAAAAAGTTTATTAGACTTCATTAAATTTTAAAGTATTTTTTTCTCATCTTCTTCACGCTTTCGGTTGCTGTCCATGTTTCCCGCATGAACCTGCATACGGTGGGTCTTTCTCCTTGAACGTAGCGTGAATTTCCTTCAGTCCACGTCCGGCAATCTCCTTGGCATTTTCAGCACGAATGACATCCGAGCAACTAATGCAGATAGCTACATTTTTACGGTCCGTTTCCAGACTGCAACGATCGATTCGTACGAGTTGCCGCATCGAGCAACAACGAGACTTGGAGCACAGATACGTCGAGCACAGCGCACATTTGTGGGCTTGAGTAGCTGTAGACCCTATAGTGCCATGGACAAGTGAACTCGCAATGTCTCCGAGACTCCGTCTTCGACTCAGTAGTGGGGAACTACACACACCACATACAAAGGGGGCAGCAGCACAAGGCGATGGCCGTACGGACAGCTTCAGTGTCTCCTTGTGCTCTACACAATAGCAGAGCTTCTTGGCATCAGCACAACGTGGCGCCATCTTCCAGAAATCCAGTACAACTTGCCACAGCGAAGCCTGGATAACGGAATCCGGCATGAAACTTCTGGAATCCACGATGATCTTGTAGTAGACACCCACCGATCCGTCCGGGAGCTCTCGTAACACTCGAGCTTGGATCACGTGCTTCCGAGTCGCTGTACTATTCACCGGCCACCGCGACGTTGATACGGACTGGCAGATTTGATACCCTAGATGCTCTCCACACGAAGTGAAAACTTCCCCAGTAGCATCCACCAGCACATACTCGTGAGGTCGTTGTAGACACCCGTTATTGACAACGTATCGCGTGACCCCCATGAATTGGAACGGTTCTCCTTCAGTAGGAGCTGTGATGGCTTCAACCTCAACGTCATCCTCCACTTTGTTGTCCATTAGCACGGAACGGAGCTTGAATTCAGCAGGATCGGACGCTACCAGACCGTAGAGAACATCTTGAAGTGAACAGCACATGTGACCGACTGCTACAACAGCTACGGGATGGTGCCAACCCCCGTTCCTCATTGATGTAACCCAGGCCAGATCGGTCGTTCGCTCGGCGTACATTGCCACGTTGCTTTGAGACCGGAGCTGCTTCCATCCGACATGTTCCACGTCACTGCGACTGCTGCTACTGCCTGAAGCCCATGACGCAGTGTCCGCGTAGTCGTGCAGAGTCCTGTCCAGCACTTTAAGTGTGATATCTCGACAATATTCGCGATCTGAAGGTGAGAGTTCCGACATTTTTTATCTGCTTCTGGCCACGAAAAGTGAGGAATGAGACCGTGACAATGAGGGGTGCAGGACCGCGCACGCCAGTGATACGCGGCATAATCGCGCGCGAGGATAATCTTTTCAGTTGTTCACTCGGCCACGCTCGATGCCATCCAACTCGCTCGAACTGATGGTGTCATGAATGTTACGCGGAGATTTTAATATTATTTGCGCTAGATTTCGTCGAGTGAGTCAGCTTTGAACAATTTATTGAAGAGAAATCGTACTGTAGCTGCACCTCGAAACTCATCGCTACTAGCAAAAATCCATTGCCACCAAGCAGTTCAGCAAGTAGTTTCGTGCGCTTTGCAGACAACCGACAAGTTAGAGGTGCTGCGCGATAAAGCTGAAGAAACTTTAAGTTTTCAAGAAGTTATGCCCCAATGATGTGTGACCACTTCTTCAAAAAGCACTTTTTTGTAACACTGAAGCTCTTATGTTGCGCTAACGTTGCTTCAACATGGGTCGTTCTTCTATAAATTTGAGAATTAAAAAATATCAACAGAAGAAGAAGAAGTAACGGAAGATGGCCAAGATCACCAGCTTTATGCGCGTGACGAAGCAGCCCAAGGCGCATGGGAAGAAGGTGGATGCATCGTCCGTGGCCAAGAAGCAGCATGTGGTCAAGAAGGAGGAGTGCACGTCGTCCACAGCTGACGAATGGGTTGATGAAGAGTCGGGCGTGCATATTCCCACTTTCATCTACGAGGTAGAGGCTGCAATCAATGTTTACCTTCAATGCTTTGTGTTAACGCTTGTTTTAATTGTATTAGACGGTGAAATACAAGCACAAACATGAGAAACACGAAGTATCCAAAGAACTGAAGACCGTCGTCGAGTATATCAAGGTACAGACGAGTTGAGAACAAACAGATTTGAGTCTGTACATATCTAACTTTAAAGGTTTTATTGTTTGTAGAAGCACTATGACGTGCCAAAGGACTTCGAGACCAATAAGAAGGTAAGCAGGAGATATTCGTTAGAATCTTATAGTATGGTTTGATTCATCAGTTTTTTTGCTGCAGTTCGGTTGCCACAGTGGGTTGACGTACGAGAAGAGGTTGACAAGAGCGTATTCGATGGGCCAGTTGTCGCTTAAGCGTGGGAACAAGAGTGAGGCGGCGCCGAAACCCATCTGCTTGACGTGCGCTAAGGTGGGGCACATGTACAAGGCCTGTCCTGGCGGTTTCTGAAGACTTGTAGATATTGAGGCTCGGATTTATTTGGCCAGTTGATACTGACCGCCAACAAGTTCCAGTTTGCCTTTGCTTACCAACTTGCCGAGAACTACCGACAGCCCTGAGATTGTCTTGGTATCTGCATAATAACACACAAGTAAGATAAGCTAATCATGAAGAGGGGGCGGGATTGGTTACGTACATGGTTGAGCACCACTTCGAGCGAAGGTAGATAACATGTTGTGGATTCGCTGGATAGTTAGCGACCCGAAGTTCGCGAGCATGCCGACGATGTAAGTCTCCAACACCTTCAGATCCTCTTCGGCTTGTGCATCTTGTGACACTGCAGTCTCGAGTTCTTCCATCATCGAGTCGTCATCACACCGCGTGTCCTGGTAAGAAGCACTAGCTACCAACTCCTTTCGTCCCGATGCAAATGATACCAGTCCGTGATTCACCCATAGAGACACGTGCTTGAGAAGCAGATCGTCCGAAATCTCGAGTCGCGAAGCAAGTTCCTCCACACTCCATCGATCTGTGCCACGAATACAAGTTAGGTATCCCCAATGCTGGTTAGTACAGTGCTTAACTTACCTTTTTCTTCAAAATAAAGAATGATCGTGGCTTGGAGTGGAGAAACAGTAAACTCGCGCTCTTCACCTTCCAGCTCAATCGATAACTGCAATACAAGACTCCAAGTATCAGCAACTACTCGGTCAACAAGATGAGATACATGAACGCACCTGTACGGATCCGAGCGAGGAATTCCATTCCAGAGAACGCGGGTTGCGCAGCACGTTGTAGGCGTCTTTGAACGCGTCAATATCCTTAGACATTTTTGAGTGCAAGATGAAGTCTTCGTCTTGCAGTGGAGGCCAGAATTGCTGAGAAACGATCGTCGCATCGACGCGTGTGGGCTGATCTTCAGGACGCCCAGGCTTGTCCACAGCAGCTGAAGCTACCCCGTCGGGGTTCTTCATTGTTGATTGGACATTCAAGTTGAGCCGCTTGGAATCTTCAATGTCACGCACCATAATCTCGCACTGGTGCAAGCTATCTTCGCCAAATCTCAGCTTGAGCAACTCGAGTGTCTGCACGTCCCGATCCGTATCGAACTCAACGTTCTGCAACAGTTTATCCGCCAGCATCATGCGATATTCATTCACAAAAAGCTCACGGCTCCCGTAGATGTTTACCTAACATAGTAGTAATGGTTAGCAAGTGACATCACAACGTTCGTTCAAGCAGCACAAGTCGCACAAGAATCCTGAGAATGTCGTCGCTGCTTCGACTGCGTGAAGTCTTTGTCGGGTCTGCCTCGATCGGATCTGGTTCCCACGAGTCCGGGGAAATGTCCTACATGTGGATACGTCAGAATTTATGGATTTCCTTCGCACTGGTAATGGATTCACCTCGTCGTCATCGCTGTCGTCGTCGTGCTGGATAATCCGCATATTGTCTCGGCGAAGTTCTTCGAATAAATCTCCATTCTGTTCATCCGTCAGGCTTTGAACGATACAGCGTACGGTGTCTTTGCGCTTCCTCAAGTACTGTAACAAGCAGTTAACGCTTGTTAGAAGCACATCACTTGAATGGTATCTTTTGATCGTAAACTTACTTCTTTTACTGGGCCACTCAAAGCTTCTAGCAGCACACCTTTTGGGTCTAAAAGTCGAAATGCCTTCAGAAACCAAGTTAACAAGAAGACAATTGTCCGATCAATCAAACCTTACCTTGATGGTCGACACATAAATATCAAGAATCGCCGAGGTATTCGCTCCAGGTTGTAGTAGCCGCGACTGTAACGCGCCTCTGAATTCCTGCAAAAGCTCCGCGTGCTGTTGAGTGCGTTCAAGACACTGCCTCAAGTCCTCTAGCGCCGGCACGCTACCGAATCAACGTCAGCTCCCCACACTACTTTGGTCATACTACAACGCAGTCACTCACCTGTCTGGAAACTCCTTGATAATCTCGAACAACTGGGTAATCCTCAAGCTGCCAAACTCTTGCAGCACATGTCTGGATAAAATTTCTCTCCACTTTCTCGTTGACGTTTCATCCTTCGTCTGCATGATCTCCTCCAGCCACGGTAATAACTCCGAACACGCCCACTGCTCCACTTCAGTGAGGAAAAGCTCGTCGTAAACTTCTCCACACGTGGATTTAACCACCTTCTTGACCTGTGAGTGGAGCACTCGAAGCAACGCTGGCTCAGCCACATGCAGCCACTCTAATTGCAGCAATGCCTGCCGTATCGGTCTCGAGTCGAACGCCTGGGACTTCTCCTTGCCCCGGAACTTCTGAAAACTCATGGAAAAGAAAATAACCAACAGTTCCTCGAACTTCTCCACTGCTCGTGTGTCCTCAAGCACGAGACACTTGAAGCTGATTCGGAGTTCCTGCAACATTGTTCTCTCCAGCTTAAGTTGCACATGATCGTCGAAGAGACTAGCGATCTGAACGCAATGGGCAAAAGCGTCTTCAGCGAATTGCAGCGCCAGCGTCAGTTGCTGGGCGCACAACATGGCTACACGTCTACGAGCTTGTCTGTTGCCTGCAGAGCGCTCGATTTCAACTGGTAAAGCGTCGAAGAAGCTCCAGAACGGCGGCACAACGTCCGAACGCAGCCAATAGCCAAGACGCTGCAGCAACATCTGACGCAAAGGTTCTTGGCGGCCATGGGCAACAGCAGACTGAATAATATCGCACAGACGGTCAGTTATATCTTGAGAAGAGGCGGACGGATCCTCCGCTGGCTGGTGGTCGAAGGCGAAGAGCTTGCGCCATAAGAGCTCGCGGTCTACGCGCAAGCCGCTCATGACTGCAATCTGCAGATTTTCAGCCAATAAGATACTTCAGTTATGATCTTCACCTGGTCGGGGCCAGGATTGACAGAAAAAGTATGAGTCTACAAATTATGGCAGTAAATAGTTTACTTTATTTACAACTATGCTCCCCCTCTGGCCACGTGGCTTTCACGATGAGCTCACCGATCCAACGACATTCGCCATTCGGACCGCTTGTGAGCTCTCACTTTAGCTTAGACACACACACAGCAATGGACTCGATCACGACGCTGTTGGAGCAGAACCCGACCACGGGCATCGCTGTAGGCGGCGCTCTCGTCGCCGCTGCCGTCGGTTTGACGGCTGCTAAGGCTCTGGGAGGCAAGTCAGCCCCTGTGGAAGCCACTACTGCCCCCAAGAAGAAGAAAAGCAAGAGCAAGGGCAAGAAGAAGACGACTGCTGCCCCCGCGGACAAGGAGAACGCGGCGGACATCAACCTGGAGGAGTTCGTTGACGTACGCACTTAGAGTCTCTTGTCACCATTTAGTGAGATCTTTTTTATTAACTTATTTGTTATTGTGACGGTTATGGTTATATAGGACGGTCCGGACTCGGAGGAGGAGGAAGCTATCCGTGCGGAGAAGCGCAAGCTGAAGCTCAAGCAGAAGAAGAAAAACGCCAAGGCTAAACAGCGTGCGGCAGCCACTTCCACCACTGGCAAGCCTGCGGTGGACACGGACAAGGAGAAGGAGAAGAAGAAGGCTGTTGCTGCGGCTTTGAAGAAGGACGCTGAGGACGGGTGGGAAACGGTTGTTAACAAGAAGAAGACCACCAAGCCCAAGCAGCAGTAGACACACAAGACGTCATCGTCTTCTGATAGTTGAAGTGTCTTTCTCGACTCCTCTTTGTTGGAGAGAGATGGAGGACAAATTGTTTTTCCTGTTTTTCTTCTCGTACACAACGAGCGATTATAGTATACTAAGACCGAAGCGTGAGAAGGGACCGCAAGAGCTCAGTACAAGATCACTGCCGTCTCACGCTTTGGATACACAAAAAATATACGAGATTACTACTTGTAGTCTACTTCAAGTACTACCGAGCTGAAACATTTGGCTGAATGGTAAAAGGAATTCATTACTTGATCAATCGAGCTGAGACTGCATTCATCTGCAGTCTCCACAATGTGGATAGCAGCTCTACAGCTTGGACTGCGGCTTGAGAGCGTTGAACACGACCGGCAGCTTCATGGCGAGAGTCATGTTGCCCTTGAGCTTGAGCTTGCCCTTCATGAACGCCTGCAACACACAACACACAACACACAAAGGTCAGAGTTCTATCTACAGCTAGACATCCCTTCAAGATCATTTTACCTGCTGTGCATTGAGTTTTCCCATGGCGATGGCAACAAAGTCGGCGTCGCTGACCGTGATGGTAACGTCAGCTTTCTTGGAGCCTTCAGTGAGTGCAGGCGTGGCGCTCTTCAAGTCCAAGTTCCACTTGCCAGCTCCCGTAATGTCGAACTGGATGATGCCCTTGACCTTCTTAGCCATAGCAACGCCGTCCTTGGTCACCACTTCTCCCAATAGACGGAAGATCTCCTTCGAGTTGAGCCCCCCAGTAGCTGCAGGTGCCGCTGCAGCAGGTTTAGCTGCTACAGGCTTGGCTCCAGTGCCCTTCTTCTTCATGTAGTTGCGGGTAGCCGCCAGCACCACATTGAGCTTCATGGCAAGGCCCATGTTGCCTTTGATCTTCACCAGTCCCTTCATGAACGCCTGCAGTACACGACACAAGATTTTGTTAAGTTTATTGAGCATTTCACCCAGAATTTTACAGAAGACCGACCTGCTGCGGGTTGAGCTTGTTGTCCATCATCTTGAGGAAATTCTCCTCAGACAACGAGATCGTCAGATCCGCCTTGTCATTGGACGCATCGGATTTGACGCTGCCTTTGCCGTTCTTGAGGTCCACGAGCCACGCGCCGGCGCCCGAGATGTCGAACTTGATGACGCCCTTCACCTTGCTCACGAGCGACGGACCCACCTCGTCCACGGCGCCACTCATCATGTCGAACAGCTCGGCGGCACGCGGGGCCATGACAGCAATTGGTAACGAAGAAGGAGGAGGACACACGCGCACTTGGCAGCTTTTTGCGAAGTGAAGTTGAGTCCGGCGTGACGGTTGAACCAAAATGGCAACGATTGTGATCTATCTTTACAAACTGATACCTTTTTTATTTCGTTTGGATATATTTTTTAACCACTTGCATATTCTACGTACAGCTTCAAAACCTTCATAATTTAATACATTTTTATCTGTACAACAGCAACCGCTGAAAGTGGTGTTGAACTTGTTCTTGCTGCCACGGCCGCTGCCTCACGTGTACAACTCGCTCAGGATCAGACACCGAAGCAACCTCCTCGCTCTTCAAGCCCACCTTTGTCTGTTCCTGCATCAACAGACTTAACATCGTCATCCATGAAATCGTACTTAGACGAAATCTAACAATACCACCGCAACAATTGCCATGATCGGCCGAGAAGCTCCGTTGGCGGAGTTGTCACGTACAGCGGGGCTGCACGCAGAAGCGTTCGAGTCTCCAGCACCGCTGGTCATCGTATATGGAGGCGCATCCACCGGCAAGAGCATGGGCGTGTCGCAGGCTTTGAATGTCCACCCAGCGCCTCACGCACTCGTGGACTGTACAGCTCTTTACTCTGCCAAGGAATTCTACCGTGAGGCATTGGCCCAATTGCAGGACGGTGCGACGGTGGCTGAAGCGGAGGAAGTGACCATTTCTATTGGTTCTAAAAAGACTGAAGGAGACGGCAGTAAAATCGAAGAAGAAGACGAGAAATTCAGCTCACTCAACTTTTTAGGATTCTTCAAGGCACTCGATAATTTCATGCAAAATGCTGCAAAAGACGAGGAGCCGAGTCGACGAGTGCTGTATCTGGCACTAGATCACGTGGACAAATTGCTGGATCGCGGATTGGGGGCGTTGCTCACGTGTATTTGCACCATAAACGACCAGATTTCATACTTGAATGTAAGTTTTGGTGGTAAATTGGCTAGAAATTGGCAGTTTCTAAGTTTTTGCTTGTGTAGATGTTTGAAGAGACGCAACCATGGGAAGCTTGTGTGCTGCTGATCACTCGTGGAATGTCGTTGGACTTTGATCGACTTGTGATGCCATTTTTCCCGGCGTATGTGCACTTCCCACCTTACAAACCAGGTACAAGAGTATTTAATTTAGTATTTGAGGAGACAAATTGTTGTTGACTTCGTTGTGTTCTTGATACAGGACAACTGGCAGATATTCTAGTGGAGCAGTTGGATATGAAGGAGGCGAACGAAATGTTTCGAACGTGGCTCGTGCATCTATACGGGTTGTTGCCACCTGCTCCGGATGGAGATTGGCTCGAGTTCCGTGCTGCAGTGGTGCATCTACTGCCGGAGTTTCATAACTTCTTCATGACTCCTATTGACAGTGCGAAAGCCTCCAAGATGAAGAATAAACTCGAGCGTGATACCAAAGGCCTGGTGCAGGCGTTCCTGCAAACACGACGAAGGCATCTTTTCGGCTACCACAAGCTAGAGAGCGGCGTTGGTGACCCGTCCGAGCTCATCTCATGCTCGAACTTGAGCCGGAATTGTCTTCTGCTGGTGCTTGCAGGCTACCTGGCGTCATTTAACCCCCAAGAAACGGATGTGCGCTTTCTCTCATCGTCTGGAGGACAGCGTCGCAAGAAGCGAGCCAAGAAGAACCCAGAAGGAGAGACTTCAAAGACGTCAAGTAGCAACAAGAAGCAGCAGATCAGTCAGCTGCTCATTGGCCCTCGGATCTTCACGCTGCAACGACTTTTAGCCATCTACCTCAATCTGCGCGTCGAAGATGAGGCTGGGAACTCTTACATCGACGAATCCCGTTCCTCTGAAACTCGCGAGGAAGTATTCACACACGTAAGTTTACCACTGATCTGCTCAATTTGCGGGTACTAACCTTGGTATTATCGTGCAGCTTGCAACTCTGGTACGAATGCAGCTATTCCAGCGCACAACGCCACCTCATGTGCTCGACAATATCAAGTTCCGCTGTCTCGCTGACGCTCGCTTCGTCCAGGAAACTGCGCGCTATCTGTCCTTCCCCTTGGATGCGTACCTCAACAGGTCGACATAGTGCAGCTAAGTTTTCAAAGGATAAGTATATTATACGTACGCTCCCGTCTCGTGTCATGATCAAAGGTGAAAGAAGTGCACAAAAGTAAACGGAAAATACCTTCCGCAGGCTTCGTTTTGTGTCCAGAACCTAAAGCAATCGCGTCGGGTTAATAACTTCTTGTTCCCTGAAGAGATCGTCCAGTGCAGCGTTTGCGTCCTGTAGGAATGGGTGCTGCAGCACCTCCTTCGGTGTTATCCGCTTGAGTGGATCCTTCTCCATCATGAGCGTAATCTGTTATCAACAGCAAGTCAGAACCGACGAATACTTCGCTGTAATAACAGGTTAGCAGTACGTACCATATCCTTAGCTTCATCAGAAATGCTAGACCACTCTGGTTCTTCAAACTCATAGTCGACACGCTTGTTCATTTGAATCAGCTCCTCATCGTTCACACCGAAGAACGGCTCGTAGCCGCACAGCATCGTGTATGCTACAACACCTGCCGAGAACATATCCACTCCGCTGGGATATGCTTCGCCCTTGCCTGCAGACAGAATTTCTGGCGCGACGAAGCCAGGAGTCCCGCATCTTTAGGATAACGCTGTCAGTATTGCACCATTTATCCCAAGGCCTCGCTGACATACCTGCCCTTTAGCATTCCATCCTGTTGGATAAATGCTGCCATGCCGAAGTCCGCCACCTTGATAACCGAGTATCTGTCACATCGAAAACATCCATGAGATGCTGGCTCTTAACTATCAGATCTGAGAGGCACTTACTCTTTGCCGTTTGCGCTGTGCTCATAGTCCAGTGCGAGGTTTGAGAGCTTCACGTCACGGTGGGCAACACCATTATGGTGGCAATACTCAATAGCCCGTACCAGGCTAGCGACCAAGAATGACGCGCGCGTCTCATCCACAGCACACTTGGTAGCAATCTCTTCATGAAGGTCTCCATTTCGCATGAGTTCCAGCTCCATGACTAAATGATTGCGCGTTTCGAACAGCGACTGGAGTCGAATCACCGGACAGTATGACGAGCCCGAGCGGACCGTCAGCAGACTCTGCGTCAAAATCTCTCGCACCACTGTATCTTCCCGTTCGGTTTCTCCAGCAACCAAGTCCCAGAAAATGTTTTTCTCGATAATCTTAAGAGCGCAATCTCGAGAACTGGAAGGATCGTCCGAGCCTTCTTTCCGGCGTGCACGACGAACGATGGAGAAGCGTCCTTTACCGAGCTCGAAGTTTTTAGGAGAAGTTCCTGTTGGTGAGTCAGGGCTCAGATCAAACAAGTCATCGATCTGCAGCTTCACAGCACGCGTGATCATCTCTTTCCACTGCGTCGCATCCTTCTCCGAATCAAACTGCAGCCACAATTCACTGCGTCCGGATAATGCCGATGAGTGGGTGTTGTACTTGAGAATAAACTCGGTCGTACTGCGCTGTTGTGGGTGCACGGACCCCTCGAATAAATTAGCATGGCCCACTGGTCGGCTGGTCTCATTCGCATCCAGATACTCCCACAAGTTGTTGCGATGGAGAGACATGAAGCGTTTGCACCACTGGCGACCGGGAACCTTCAGATGGGCCCACCCCGTGAGTGCTCTCTTAGATGCACCAGGGTTTGATGAGAAAGACCAGCTTTTCTCCCCTCTTTCCAGGCTTCGAAGCTGCTCAAATACATCGGAAGGCAGTTCAGTTGCCAAGCAGGACAAAAGCCACGAGTCCGCATTCCAAGAATGGAGATTCCCCCTTGCATCTGGCACTGCCAGCTCTCCCAGCATTGGCGCAAGGTCTTCGTTCGCCATCGAGTTGTCTTCAGCTATTACATTCATCCCAAACGGCGACGGTCGGTCCATTTGCTGCAAAGCGTTACTGGACGGCCACTGTTTCATGTTTGCGAAGTTGCTTCCTCCACGAACACTCACTTCATCACCCAGGAATGCGTGGGTGCTATTGGCCATATTGTTGTTGTGGATCGTCGTGAAGCACTTCCGCAGCACTGTGTCTACACCTGATCCCCCTGGTGTAGCCACAGTTGTAGGGGGGAGTAGTGCGCTTTCCAGCAATGGGCAGTCCACGGTGATGTGATTCCCATTGCAGTTCGCGCACGTCTGCGAGTTTCGACGTCGACTGTTGGTCCGTGGAAGGCCCTTGGGAAACAGTGTCGCCGGTAGTTTCATATCGTCCAAACCTTCTTCGACTGGAAGTGACGGATGGATCACCATTGGAGCCATCACAGGCGAGCGCTTCGCGTTCTCCTCAAATGACAACGAATGAGCTCGGTGTCGACCTGCAGCAGCCACCGCAGCCATCACAACCGCCTGATTCGACTTTTGCCTCGCGTCTTCATCCGACGATTCGCTGAGTTCACCCATGGGTGCATTGTCTTCGGCATCCGAGAGATACGTCGCGATGGAGTCCGAGTCTAGCGATTCTCGCGCGTCAATATTGTGCACACTACATGTGCACAGCATAGTAAAATAAGTGAGCCCATTGCGCAAACGACAGTTACCAAATAAATGATGTGAAGCGCATCCCTCTCAGAATTCAAGAAGAATTTGAACGCACCTGATGTCCAATTCAGTGTGAATGCTGTTCATCATGAGTCTCTGGAGCAACATGTCCATCTGAAGCTCCCACGGCTTGTTGAAGAGCGATTCTCCAGCTTTCTTTGGAGAACTGGGGTCTACACTCGAAGCTTCTGCATCTCCCTCCGAGCTCTTCTTGAACGACGACCGATGTGACGTCGTAGATAAATCTGCATCTTCACACGTTGTCGAAGCTCCACTGCTATGCAGTTCCCTCTCCGAGTGCTTGTGCTAAGACAAATAAAAAAAAAATGTCAGCCATTTTTGTCCTTCTTCTGCATCCACCAGTACTTACATGGATCTTCACGGCTGTATGAGTGGCCAAGTTGCCCTTCTTGTGGATGAGCTTGAAGCAGCTCACGCAGTACGCGTCGTGGCAGCAACCGTTGCAGCTCAAGCTCGCACTGTGCAGCTCGCAGTAGACACAGAGCGCCTTGGGGCCCTCAGCAATAGCTCCAGAGTCCTCCGCGTCCGGCTCATCACCTGACTCGGTGTGCGAGCGCTGCATGAACCACAGGCGCCAGCTGGCGTTCTCCAGCCGCACAGCCTCGTCCACGAAGCGCCGCATCGTGCTGAAGGACTGCCAGGACTTCTTGGCGGCCTGCTCGAAGACCGCCACGTCGTCTATCATGATGGAGAAGGAGAGACGCTCGGACTACGCGGTGTAGGGAAGATCGAGATCTGCTGAGCAAGGCAAGAGAGGCATCCGATGGCCGAGCAGCTTCCTTCCAGTAGCACTTCCTGCTTGCAGTGGCCCTGTCTGGTTCAGTTCTTTATTTCTGCACGTGCGTCTGTGAAAATCGATAATTTAGGAGTGATTTGAAAATGTTGTATATTTGATGGTGCAGGATTATCAGGATAAGAAGATGTTTTCGCGGCTCAGAAATTGCAGAAGAACAAGCGCGGAAGACGAACATGACGCTGAGCGCGGATACAGTGGAAATCGTTATAAGAAGACTGAAGTTTGGGGGTATAGTCGGGGTGACGGTTTCGCTGCCTCAGTACCCTATTATGTCAAATTAATGTAAGACTAAGGTGAGACTAAACTGAGCACAGCTTGAGCTGAAAGGAGTGAATAAACCTTTGTCATCGTGGCGATCACTACTTCGCAGTTTGTAGCGACTGAGTAGCTGTCAGCTAGCCAAAGTCCGGCTCATTTCCTTCCCTGCCGTCAACCACGAGCAAGTGAAGTGCCGCCATCACCGGGATGAGTTCTTACAGTAGCTACGTCGACGTCGGACGCGTCAAGCCAATCATCGTTGCGTAAAATTACTGCTAAAACGTTGGCTGCTTTAGTCGAACACCCATAATTATCGCTATTTCGCATCCTCTATCCTCTAAAACCCCAAAATGGGCGGCGGCGGGCTACGTTTATTGCCGCACAAGAAGTGGAATGTGTGGCGGCGCGACAACATTGAGCGCGTGCTGCGGGACGAGCGTGAACACGAGGAGAAGCAGCAAGAACGGCACGTAAAGGAGCAGCAGTTTGAGCAGGAACGGCGTGCGGAGCAGCTCCTGGGCCGAGAGTCGAAGCAGGAGGAGCACATCAACCTCTTCCAGGCAGAGGAGGCTCTAGCAAACAGTAGAAAAACAGTTACGCACGACAAGAAGAAGAATGGAACTGACGACACACTGAGACGGCATGGACGATTGCCTTGGTACGCTCAGACAGAAGGAACGGCCAAAAAGGAGCCGACTGCGAGACAGGAGCGCAAGCGGAAGAGGTGGAGAGTTGTGATGTTTTAGGAGCAATTGAAGAGTATGCTGACGTTATCGTTTATTGATACAGAGAGCTGGAAGTGGCTGATCCATTGCAGCATATGCGCCCGAAGAGGGAGCGTCTTTTGTTTGCTGGTTCGAAGGAAGGCAAACGTAGGCGTGGATATACAGACGAAGAAGGCCCTGCTGGCAGTGATCGCAGGAAATATTCTGCAAGGTATGACCGTTCATCTTCTGAACGAAACCGTGAGAAGGAGCAGAAGCGCTCAAAGAAACACAGCAAAAGCAAACGCAAACTCAGCAAAAAGGACCTACTGAAGGAGTTGCGTCGTGAACGAGACGAGAGAGAAACTTCTGAACGTCGACGAGCTGAACAACTCATGTATGGATCAAGCAAAGGGTAACACGAACAGAATGTGGTTTGGTTGAAAAGCATTTCATTATGGCATTCCCGTTTTGCAGCGCAGTGGCTGCCAAGTGAGCTAGAGCTAGACAACTTAGTTGTCCTTCTCCACCTTCTTGATACCGCGAAGACGGCCAGTACGGCGGGCGGCAATGAGACCGACCTTCTTACCGGCAGGAGCATCACGACGCACAGTCGACGGGTGACCAATATGCTGGTGGTTACCACCACCGTGGGGGTGCTCCACGGGGTTCATGGCAACACCACGCACCCTGGGCCACTCGTTACGCTTGACGCGGTACTTGTGGAAGGCACGACCAGCCTTAAGGATGGGCTTGTCGGTACGGCCTCCGCCAGCGACAACACCAATCATAGCACGGCACCTGTAGATCAATTTTTCATAAGAGAGTACATAAGTCAGTCACAAATGTTCACAAAGTCCTCCCCTCGGATATCGACGACAATTCTCCTCATCTCCCATCGCAGTAGGATACTTACGCACCGCACAAGGCGGGAAAGAATGACGGATAGCACACACACGCACCGGTATGAAACCAGTGCGGCGCGAACGTCTGCTTTTTGTGGGGAACAATAGACAGACGCCGCCGTGCCTCGAGACCCTAAAGTCAAGGATCTCGAATCATTGTCACGATGAAAGGTAGAAGCAGCAACTTACGCCGAAGGGACGGTCTTCTTGGAGCCCGAAGGCAGACGCAGCTTGGTCTTGCCCTTGTCCTCGTCGTGGGTCACGATGACGGCGTAGTCACCCGAAGCACGGGCGAACGAACCACGGTCACCGACCTTGGCCTCGACGTTGCACACAATGGTACCTTCCGGCAGGGCCGAGAGGGGCAGGGTGTTGCCGACGGCCAGAGCGGCCTTGGGGCCCGAGTAGATGAACATACCCGTGTACATGCCCTCAGCAGCGATCAGAAGCTCGTGGTTCAGCTGGAAGCGGTACGGGTCACGGTACGTGACCTTGGCCAGGGGAGCACCACGGCCGGAGTCGTGGATGATCTCCTTGACGACACCCTTGATGTAGCCAGTGCGCTCCACGAAGTCGAGGGCGCGGAAGGCGGCGGGGCCCTTACGCAGGTGCGTGTGCGACTTGAAGATGGAGCCAGCACCCTTACGCTGACCACGGATAACACGACCCATACTTGCTCTTCTTTTTCAACCGGGAAATGTCAAAATGGTCGGTGACTATAGGGGAGGGCCAACAAGACCGCATGGCCAACCAAAGCACTAGCATACTGGAATTAAGTGAAGAGTCGATACGGGAAATTCATTGGAGGAAAAGGATGGTACAGAGTACCGTTTTGGCTTTTTGTGGTTTGTTTGGTGCTGGCATTTACGAATTTGCGTTCTTGTTGCGTTTGGGAACCCGATTTTTAGCATTTGGTATCTCCACCTCGTGAAGTGTCTTCGGACATGTTGTGTGCGGGGTGGTCATTTAAATAATGCGAGAGGAAATTTCAGTGAGACGTTATAGTTGGGCTTTATGCAGCGCTCCTCCATCTGCTCATTGCCCTGGTTTGTCTCCATACATTCCACATCTAAAACCAGTTTGCATCATATGTTGATTCGAAGCGTGTTTCTCTATTTAAAAACGAACCCGTTCGTCTATCTTCTTCTGTCAGTCTTCACTTTTTACACGGTCTAGTACGGGTTCCATGGCGATTCCCGCTTTAAATACCTTAGTTGTAGGTTTTCATATAGTACATGGGCGCCCACTTGAGCCTACGCAGGGCTCATGGGGATCGACTGGCCCGCTATCAATGGCGAAGGACGCAAACTGCCAGCAGTAGCATTGTCCTCAGCGCTCGCTCTCATCCACGGGTGCTGCAGCATTTGATCTGCCGTTAGTCGCATTGCCGGATCCTTCACCAATAGCTTGGAAATGAGGTCCTTGGCATCAGGCGACACGTTGTCCCAGGCGCTGAAGGCGAAGGTGATCGGCTCCGACTTGATCCGGTGCTCCACCTCCTGATCCGGGGACATGCCGTCGAGGTCGAACGGGTGAGAGCCGCTCAGCATGATGTACAGCACGCAGCCCAACGCCCACATATCGCACGCACTGGTGCAGACGCCCGTAGTCAACAGCTCAGGGGGCAGATACGCAGCCGTACCGATGTCCTCGAGGTTGGTCGTCTCGCCCGCTGGCCCAGCACTGCCGAAGTCTGCGAGTTTGATCAGACTGGTGCTTTCGTGGCGATTGTTCTTGCGGTAGATGCCGCTGGAGTGATCTACGACACGAGAGCTCAGCAGGATGTTCTCCGGTTTGACGTCCTTATGCACGAGTCCATGTCGGTGCAGGAACGAGAGCGCACTTGCAATTTCACGTGACACTTCTCGCGCCTTTGACTCCTCAAACGACCCGAAGGCCACGATTTGCTCGAAGAGTTCGCCTCCACGGGCCAGCTCGGTCACCAAGAACAGCTTCCGGCCTTCCACGTAGACGTCTCTCAGGTCGACGATGCTGTTGTGTCCTCCTAGCGCTTTGACCAGCTTCAGAGCAGAGATCTCGCGCTCCAGCGATGGGAACGAGCGTCTGTCATTCGGGTTCTCGAGTGGCACGATCTTGACGGCCGCGACCTCGCCTGATTCCTCGTGCATGCCTAGTCGCACGGTACCGAAGGCACCGGCGCCGATCTGGTCAAACAATTGCCACTTGTGTCGTTGGTGTGCGGCCGGCTCAATCGCTGCGCGGGCGTGTGCGACGCCTTCCATCTGCAGTTCCAGGCCGACACTGAGCGCTGCAGCGCCGACAACGGCCAGACTCAATGGATTTCGGCTGCGCTGCGTATCTGACTCGGCGTTGCGACGTGACTGGGTCTGATAAGCGCATTGCAATGCTCCGACGCCGCGTTGCTGCAGTTGAGCTTCGAGGCTGCTGCGGATAGTGGAGACTACCAATCCACCGCAATTGGAGGCTTCTGAGGCTGCTGATCGTCCAAGGCGAAGCATGGTGAAGAGTGAAGAGCTATAGAGGCACCAGGTTTTAAAGTACTTTAGGGATTGTTTGTTGGTCACTTGCTGGCAATTGGCAGAATGGTGAAGTTGCACAGGAGACTCTGAACGTTCGAGGTTGCATGCTCGAAGTGTCGT
Source organism: Phytophthora plurivora (assembly GCA_030027945.1). NCBI lineage: Eukaryota > Oomycota > Peronosporomycetes > Peronosporales > Peronosporaceae > Phytophthora > Phytophthora plurivora. The sequence goes on from CP125258.1 coordinate 606,284, forward strand.
AAGTGCGTGCTAAACGAAAACAGCCGTTTTCTATCTGCAAATTTGTATGTCTTGCGACAACCCTTGTGTAGGTTTTTGCCTCGAGTTCTGACGTCAGGACGACGCCATGAAGAGGAATCTGGGTCGCAGCAACTCCTCATGATCGCGAAACACATGGGCTGCGATACAAGTGCATTGCCTTGCAGAGCTCCTGTCCATTTTTCCGAGACAAATATCCTGTCTTTCCTCGCACACTGAGCTGCGTCCAGCTTTTTGGCTGGGAGGAATGACATGTTGCATGAATCCAGCGATCCTCACGCACGTAATTGCCAGCGCGATAGAGATATGCATTCAAGAGTCAGTATTTTTAGTGCATTCGGTGCTAGGACTTGCGCGCTTCTGATCACGTTCCTGTCGTTTCTGGCGTTTTAGGTGAAGCGGGCGTTCAACGAAATCTGTCTGTCTTATCGATGTAGAGCAGAGGTGGTAATGGGTTAGGAGTCAGCTTCAACGTGTTCTCCGTTGGCCTACCTGCTACTTTCGTCCTCAAACGACCGCCCTTACCAGTTGATCTATCTCGCCAAGAGGAACCTCTACACATGTAAGGCAGGTCTGTTTCCCAGAAGTTCGTTAAACGATCCTGAAAACTATGTTGGAAAAGAAACACCTAAAATCGAATCCTGAAATTCCGGAAACAGTTCTTACGTTCAAAAATTCTCTCATTACGAGTTGAATTGTAATAGATACTAACTACTTCTGCTGCGTGCTGGCTTAGTGACATCTATCAGCTAGCACTCAGCCTTTGACACTTAGGAGACACTTACTCGATAGGTTCGATCGGAGTGGTGGCTTGGGTCTTCTTCTTGTTGCGAGAGAAGGCAGCCCATTTCTTGGCCTTTGTGACGGTGCTCGCACTCGCCTGCACAGAGTGAGCCGCCTGCTCCTTTTCCACCTTCTTCTGGGCAGCCACCTCCTGACGATGCTGCTTGGCGGCTGCAACCCTTTCGTTCGCCTTTTGTCGCCTCTGCTGCACGGCATTGGCCAGTCGAGAAGCCCGCGATTGACTGCTTCCAAGCAGCTTAGCGATGTCGGTGGACGGTCGATCGCCATCGAAGTAGGACGCAGCCGTAGAGTCGATGGTAGGTCGGTCCTCCTTCCACTGGTCAGCTGCCTCATCGCCGTAGTTCGACGAGCTGTCCGACGAGTTGTCGGATGACTCTTCCGGCTCGGTAGAACGAGAACTACCAGTCTTTTCGAGGTAGTCGCACAGTGTCGAGTACTCACCACGTGTCGTTTCCAGCTCTTTGCGTTGTACGTTCAACTTCTGCGTCAATTCGACCTCCTTCAGGTTGTTCGAAGCCTTGACCACGTCCCGGTCGCAGCGGTATTCGGACACCATGGCTTCCAGCTCCGTGTTTCTCTTCTGGAGCTCTGCCAACTGCCTTTTCAGCTGCGCGTTCTCTTCCCGAACACGCATCATCTCCTCATCCTGCTCCTTGTCGGCACGGGCAACTTCCTCATCGTGTTCAGCCTTCTCGATCTTGAATGTCGAGAACTGTTGGCGAGCCAACCGCCCACGTTGGATGCTCTGAAGACGAATAGCTGCTGCTTCTTCCTCTCTCCGAACTTCTTCTTCCTTTCGTCGGATCTCCTCCTTTATCGCCTTAACCTGGTTCTTGGCCAAGTAGCCACGAACCAGACGCTGCATGGCCACAGCCGCTTCCTCCCTCCGAGCTTCTTCCTCCTTTCGTTGGATCTCCTCCTTGATCAATCCAACGTATTTCCTAGCCGTATAACCACGGACCAGGCGCTGCATGGTCACGACCGCTTTCTCTCGACGCTGACGCATGGCGATTGCTTTCTTCTTGCGTTCCTCCGCCAGCCTTTGCTTCTCCCGGGCCGCTTCCTCTGCTGCAAGACGTTGAGCTTCTCGTTCGTCATGTTCTCGTTGCAGACAGATACGTTCACGCTCCTCCTCCTCTTCACGACGACGACGTTCTTCTTCTTCAGCCTCCTGCACCATTTCGGCAAAGACGCACCGGGCAAAGTAGCCGCGAACGTGCGTCTGAATCACCAGCGCGCTGTCTTCTCGTAGAATCTGCAGTCGCCTCTCCTCTTCTAATCGACGCTCTTCTTCGAGTCGCGCCAGTTCTTCCTGCAGTTTCCGTTGCCTCTCACGCTCCTCCGCCAGCTTGCGCTGTCTGGCAGCTTCCAGTTCCCGTTCAACACGTTCCCGCTCCTCCTTTTCAAGCTTCGCAATGTACGCTAAGCGCAGCCGATGCAACTCCTGTCGGGCCAGATACTGCCGCACGAAGCACTGTAGACGCAATGCGCGCGTCTGGCAGAGCACGGCGAAGTAGATCTGCCGTCCTTTGTGTCCCCGATACATGCGCTGGATCTGCGTCGCGCGTACTTCACAAAGCGCAGCGAAGTGAATCTTGCGGCCTTGATGACCACGCCACACACGCTGAATCTGAAGCGCGCAGTGATCGCACAGGACGGCGTGGAACTCGCAGCGGCCCACATGTCCGCGCCACACGCGCTGAATGGTGGCGATGGCGATTCTCGCTCGAAGGAAGCGGCATCTGTCCACGAAAACCTTCACGCGCCGCTGAATCTCGACCAAAGCGTCACGCATCTCGTAGTACTGGCAGCGTGCGCGCATACCGCGCCACTGGGCCTGGATGAGAGCCACGTAGGCGAAGAGCTTCTGCGCCTTGGCGTGCTCCAGCTTCTCCAGTACACCCTTCTGCAGGTAGATCTTGGTCACGCCCATCTGATACTCCTCGGGCATCTCGAGCTTGAACTGCTTGACCAAGAGACGACAGTGCGGCGCGCCGTACTTCTCCGGGTCTTCTTTAAGCTGGTTCTGCTCCTTCTCCTTCAAAAAGATGTCGAACTGCTCAGCGAACTCGGCATGAAGCAGTCGGTTCGGGTAACCAGCACGGGCGATGCAAATGGCCTCAATGACACCGGCACAGCGCAGTTGGTTGGCGACCATTTTGTCCTCGAGGAGTGTAGCGCTTTTTACGCTGTTGGGTTTGATACACCGAATGTAGTTGACGTTCGTCTCGTTGATGTTGGTCATGAGAGCGTTGAGAGACTGCTTAAACTGCATCCCCACGGTTTTATCCCCTCCAGCGCCACCCATTTTACGACTGCCGGAAGACGAGCGCTTTAACTCGGCTGCAGCGGCAGCTTCCATCTCGGCCTTGACCTTGAAGAGCATTTGGGGGAACGGCTCATGACTGCCACACATTAAATCCGACAAGTCCGAGAGCAAAGCGTCCTTGTGCTTCTCCAAGAATCCAGCGGCCTCGTATTTGACGGTTCCAGCGTAGTGGTGGATAGCGAACTGCGTCTTGGAGATACGTGGGAATTCAATGAGCTTCTTCTGCTTGAGGTAAGCACCCGAAAGCTTGCTGACGAAGCCTTCCTCGTTGCCTCGAGGGCGCACGATCTCCTCGTTCAGTAGAGCTAAGACACCCATACGTCCTTCAATCAACGCCAGGGTCTCACTGTTGTCTGCGTACGCGATGTGGGCCCACGTGATCTGCTCGCGCTCATATTCCTCCTGCACGGCCCTAAACACGTCCTGGGTGAACTTTTGCTGTAGTTTCTCGTTGGCGTAGTTGATACAGAGCTGCTCGAACGAGTTGTGCTCGAAGCTCTCGAAGCCGAAGATATCCAGCACGCCGATAGTGTTCTTAGTGAGCCGTGGCGCAGCTCCCAGACTCGCGTTGATACCAGCCACGAGCCAGTCGAAGATGCTAGCGTAGATAGCCTTAGCCAGCGCATCACGTCCAGACTGCGCCTGCTCCACAGTCAACGGCACCAGGTAAACCTCTCCAGCAGCTTTCATAGTCCGGTGCGTAAGCGCTTTCGACATCGTGTCCGGGTTCAAGCCTAGCAATGTGCTGGAATAAACCACCGAGTCCTTGCCCAGATCACAAGCTTCATCGTTGTCCGGCTTTACAGTGAATTGAGCTTCACCCAAGTGAAGAATACCCGACAAGACCTGGAACAGGTCGTTCTGCTGCTCCGAGTCAAGACCCAAAAGTGAAAGCGCCTGTCGTGTCTTGGCGAATAGTGCTCGGTCTTTCGCGTTCTCAGCTTCAATAACAGCCTCAGACTTCGGTGGTGGCGGCTGACTGAGCTTCTTCTTCCGTCCTGGCCGATCCTCCTCCTGGGGCTCCTTTTCCTCCAAGTAAACGAACTTTGGGGCTTCGTTTCCAAGACCCAACGCGTCCCGCTCTTCGTCCGTAGTGCCGTGCAGAAGTTGATAGAAAATGTGGTAGTTGCGCTCCCCACGTTCATGAGAGATCACACGCGTCTTCTCTAGTAGATAAGTCTCGCACTGAGCGCCGCAGAGAGCGTGGTTCTTGTCGAACTGGAGCTGCGTGAACTTGCCGAAGCGACTGGAGTTGTCGTTGCGTGTGGTTTTGGCGTTGCCGAAGCTCTCCAGCAGTGGGTTTACCTCGATAATACGCGTCGTAATAGTGTTTTCCTGCTCACTAGCAGCGGCAGGTGCCGGTGCGATCGTCGCCAGGTTGTCCATAAGAATTTTCGTAGTCTCCGTCTTTCCTGCACCAGACTCTCCACTAACGAGGATACTCTGGTTGCTAGCATTCTCACACATATGCCTGAATGCAGCCACCGATACGGCGTATACATGAGGCGGTAGATCCTGTCGCTTTCGCGCTTGCAAGTAGTTCTTGTGGTGGCCGGGCGTATACAGTTCGTCCAGCCATTGATACGGATTCACCGCCAAACAGATATCACCCGTGTAAGTATACGGCATCCGAGCTCGGAAGCGCTTCTTGAGGTTCCGAAGTATAGCAGCTTCATGTAAATGATTCAGATCGATCATATTGTCCAGACCTTCGTCGTACCGGGAAAGTTGTGCGTTCTGTAAGGGAAATCCGACGTCCATCGAAACCACTCGGCTGTCACCGGACCTGTCTGCGTCGTCATGATCAGCCGAGTCCTCATTCTGATGGTCTTTACGAGGGCGTTGGATCCGCACCGTCACGAGGCCCTTGGCTTCGTTCACCTCCTCGACGTACACGGGGAGCCATGCAGCGTCCTCGTCTGGAATATAGCAACGCGCCCCCACGGCGACGCTGGGCGTCATTTCCTTGGGCATGGATGCTCCTGACCTCCCAACGCTTTCGCTATTGGAAGGAGGCATGTCAAGCTTCTTACCGCAAGCACCTGGTATGCTCTAGAGCGTGAGACTGTCTCCGTTACAACGGGAAAGGCGAGTCAAAGGCAGTAAAAAGAGATCCCCACCCCGAACCAGTGGGTAATTGCGCGCAGAGGAATTCCTAGGAAGTGGTGACAGCTCTGCTCGCGTCCTGCTGGCCTTTCCTCGCCTGCTGGTCAATGCCCAAGAGGGGGAATGCGCCCCAAACAGCTGAGCTCCATGTCGGCCGTGACATCGTCTCCGCAACAACAGTCGTGTAGCCAGTCTTGACTCGTTTTTAAGAGTGTCGAGGACGATACTACTCTTAAATAAGATTTGGTAGCTTCTTTATAAGAGTAATTTTTACGCCTTTCCCCTACCCTAAAGTCAGATGAACATGTACGGTACAAAAAGCAACGGATTTCTGTGCGAGGTTGTTGCATGTGTTGCCATGTTGAGACTTTCAAACTTTGACTCAAAGCCTTTGAAAGCAAAGGGTAATGCGGCGCGAGGCCGTCTGGTGGGAGCTGCTTCGATCCATTTCTTTCTTCGAGAGACGCTTGGGGGTGCGATTAACTCACTGTCCGTCCAGCAAGTGCCCGACCACTTGAGCCTCGAGGTGAGGCCCGGCTCGCGGCGCTGGTTGCTCTCTTCGCCGGCCGTCTGTGATGCCGGCACGTCGTTTCGTGGCACAGGCTCCCTTGTGCCAATGTGCTTTGCAGGGAAACCTCCATAGAGTTGCGGGCGTGGATGCCGATCGCAGTATCGTGCTGCAATTTGTGGACCGAGCGGATACTTTGCTGGCGGCAGTTTTTTTTAGTCAAGGAGTTGTTTGAAGGGCGGAAGTGTCCTCTCTTCGGACACATCGGAGTGATCTAGGGATGACCATCACACGAATGCAGCTTGGCATTTTCGGCTTCAACTGCTGTTGCTGTGGTGGCAACTGTACGGCTTCCCAGCGAGCACTGCACGGGTAGCCATCTCGGTGCAGACCGGAAGCTGCAGAGTAACATTTGCACTCCCGCCGAAACGAGATACAGCCCATGGCGCCACGCGCTGAGGTGATTCTTGTCCACGCTGAGCCTCTAAGGTGTCAGACGTGGCTGCGAGTTCATGCGGAGTTGAACTGGACGGAACTCCTCAGCGAGTGAATGCGGCACAACCGCACTTTTGGTCGGTGCGTAACTTCCCTATCTTGCACGGGAAGCTACGGTAAGTAGCGCATGTAGGCAGAACGATGCAGTACCGCAATGTTAAGTGTCGATACCTCCGAGGGTTCCTGTGAGCAACCCATTTTCAGCTTCGTTTCGGTAAGATGATGGAGAAAACTGGCGAGAGATAGCTCGCTGAGATGTACCGGATCTCGCCGCACGTACCTTTAAATCTCGCGTTGATCTCGGGTCGGGTGCAACCGCGATGCTCTCTCATTACGCTTGCAGCTCTCTGCTGCTGAGTTCTGCTGATGTTCATGGCAAAGAGGCAAAGGTGACGTTGAAGTGGATGGTTTTCAGTAAAAACAGCTAATTTAGGATAGTTTAGTTTTAAATATCTGGAATTTAGTTTTAAATATCTGGAATTTAGTTTTAACTATCTGGAATTTAGTTTTAAATGTCTGGAATTTAGTTTTAACTATCTGGAATTTAGTTTTAAATGTCTGGAATTTAGTTTTAAATGTCTGGAATTTAGGTTTAACTATCTGGAATTGATTCAGAACTTTTTACCAAGTTCTTGAAGTTCTAGTTTCAAATTTCAGATTCTAAACAAGCTCCACATGTCACTAAACGGAACTCCGAATTCATTTCAGAAGCATGACACCCTCGACGGAGGTGGTGAGTTGCCGTCGCTTTTTGGAGGCGTGGACTCGATCCCAAGCCAACACGGAGCAGCCTCTAGATGACGACACAGTCACACAGGTAACTGCTTCGCGTAGCTGCTCTTTGATCTTCATTATCGCTCACAAACGGTTTGCTGACGTGGCCAATATCTGTCCCTCAGTATCATCAACTGGCGCTTCACTTCCAGCAGCTCAGCCAAGATAACGATGAGTTGAAGACACTAGAGTGCGACATCTCTCCCGTATTAGCTGCAATTGCGGCGCTTCAAAGGGAGGATGTGGTTAAACCGCGACGAATTCCACGAGCGTCCGAGATCGTCAAGCTTCGCGAGGAGCAGGCCAAGACCCGGAGCAAACCTGACGCTCCAATGAAAAGACAAAAGCAAGATCCCGAGGCTACATTGAACGATACAGTGGAAAAGGTGGTTGCACCAGAGATGCGCACGGATCTGAGTGTTGACGACTTCAAGTCGATGCTGGAGGCGACTGCTCCCCAAGAGGAGAGGCTATCGACCAAAGCTATCAGGAAACGGCTGGGTCTTGTGGATCGATCTGGCGGACAGGCGAGTGCATCGGAGACAGTGGCTCGTGAAGAGCAGGAGTCCATTCAGTCGGAGATGATGTCTCTGGCTAAGCAATTGAAGGACCGAACGCAGACCATCAACCAGTCGTTGGCGGAAGATGCCAAGATTTTGGACGCGGTGGGGCAGAGTGCTGAGTCAAACACAGCGCTGTTGGATCGTGAGAATGCCAAACTCAAGGAGCAGTTGGCGTCAAGTATCGGATTGTGGACGTCGCTGTGGCTCGTGGCGATGCTGGTCATCATTTTCATCGTCACGTACTTTTACATGAAGTTGTTCTCACGACGATGGTAGCACAAGAACAGCTTCGTAGAGAGATGAATATATAGCGTATTTCTCTATTCACGTTGTATCAACTCTTTCTCCTTAGCTTTCGTAGTGGACTAAGGGTGTGTAAGCCGCATCGTACCAGTCGCGCGTGGTGTGCAGGCCTCGCCAACCACGGAATGGCCGCTCACTCGCGTATTGTGCAATGCACCGTAAGGCCACTTCCTTCTCGAAATATTTAATGAGCACTCCACCGACCGCCACTAGGAGAATTTCGTCGTGGATATATGCCAGGAATGCAAGGCCGCAGATGAAAGCTACAACTTGATTCACAATCGAGCTGGCATTCCACACCGCGAACAACTTGCCGCAGAAAATGTTTTTTCTTGTGACGAATACCAGTCCAAGCACGGGTGAACCGACGATAGCTGCAGGTAAGATCCCTAGAACGGACCATAAAGCTGTCTGTAAACAAAAGGGAAATAACACACCTCGTTAGACATCAGGAAATGCACTCTAACATATAGCTACGACGTACCCGAGAACAGCCCGAATCTTGAGAGGTGGGATCACGAACTTGAACACAAAAGTACTCGACCATGATCCAAAAGGCAACGCCCATATCGGCAATTAAAAGCAACACCATAGTTACGGAAAGTAACCATCGAACTGGGAGCTCGGGACGTGGCAGGTTGCGCAGCCTAAAAAGAGGATATACCGGCTGCCAAAGAGCCATTAGCCATTTCTTCAATGTGTCATTCGTGCACAGAAATTCGACTAGGGCTCTCGCCCGCCGGGCTCCACCACTGTTTTGAGGTTTCTTGAGAAGAGTGTCGCTGTCATCACTGGAGTCATCGGCGTAGCTTCCAGGAGAATGGCGGTCAGGCCGTGCAAAAAGAGCCTCCATTCGGATTTGCGAGTACCGAAAATCGGCGGAGCGAGGATCGGTCTCTGCCGTCACTCTGTCGTTTTCTTCAGAAGGCAAACCGGGGTAATCTGTCTCACTGTCTCGTGAATCCTCCATTACTGCAGGTGACGCTTTGGGTGCGTTCAATCTTGAAACCCGGAAGGCCAGTTTAAACGCTTCCTGCGGATACATTGCGAATGCTGCGTCAACGTTTTCGACCGTGAAAGGCTCGAAACAGCTATCGTTTGCATCAGCGGCAATCGCTCCACCGACTGAAAACGTCCCGAACTCCACAGAGAAACCATCTTTTACGTGCTTCTCGTTAAAACCTTCGACGAATGTGATAATATCGCGAGAAACTTCAGCAGCCTCATGCACACGCCGAACAGCCGACGACGGTTGCGGTAACACACGTAGTTTTTGATTGACGTCTGCCACGAAATCGATCCAAAAGTTATGCTCCAATAACTCCAGACGTGAAGGGATGGCGCGTACGATAACGTCGTTCGTGTCAAGATGGTATGGTCTATAGAACGATCCACTACCACCGACCACAAGCACCAGATCTTCGTGAGTGCTAGCTTGCATGGCTACCAAGTTTGAGGTCGAAGACGAGCTTGACTGGGAAATTAGGACGTCGAAATAGCCTAGTGAAAAGTCCGAACTAAACCCAACTTTCAGCTGTGTGCCATGCACCCGAAAGTTCATATCGCGGAAAAATCGACCACCGTAGTGAACAATATACTTCGAGAGCTTCACAACGCGATGCAACTGGCGCCGCCGCATGAAAAGCGTACTTATAGGGGGCATCGTGACCAGTAAAATGCGATACAACCAGGCTTCCCAGCCAGCAGGGTCCCACTCCACCAATTTGTTGCAAGTCGAGGCAAAACTCGCGTAGGTGCCTTCTTCAACGATGTCGCGCAGACTCGAGGGTAGAAAATACGGGTTTAATCGCCAGGCGTTCTTGAGGTGGTTGTCTCCGGCAAGATACAGACGAGCAACATGGGCGCTGAGATCCTGGTCGGTTAGGCGAGGAGTTAGCGTGCGTGTTAGCGTCTCCAACGATAGCTCGTCACGCAGTCTCTGTGCCTTGTACTGTGTATAGCGACGTAACTCCGATCGGGAGCTTCGATACGAGAGAAATCCCCAAGCACCAAAGATAAGCGCGGTGACAGCAAACACGAGAATTACAAAACCGACTGGACCACCAATGGGTTGCACCAAACGCTCGAAGGGTGTCAAGCAGTCAAGGCCATTGCGGCCCTTGAAGCAGGCATATGAGCAGTTGCCACGCATGTTGAACTCTGAGTGAACAGGTTTGATCTTGCAAGTAGTACACACAGTCGCACCAACTTTGGCTGTGGTCTCCCCAATTCCACAGAGGGTACAATTGCTGCAGCCGGACGAAGTAGTGATACTACCAATAGGGCAAGAAGAGCATACACTGCTTCCTATCACGCCTGCAAATGAGCCAGGTGGACACAGTTCACACTTTTTCAGACCCACTTTTGCACTAAACGACCCCAACGGGCATGCTTGACACTCTTTCTTCCCAAAATCGGGGTTGAAATGACCAATGGGGCATGCATCACAGTTTTCAGCGCCGGTGTGGCTTGAACATGTACCTGGGTCGCATGGTGAACACTTTGAAAAACGCTTTGGACTGTGGCTTCCTTCTGGGCATGGCAAGCAAAACACACCACCACGACCTGGGTGACAATTAGCCCCCACCATGACACCAGTGCCTCCATTTTCGCCTCCTGTGCTTTCACCTCCATCAACTGAAATGCGTCCTCCATCCTGGATGAATTTCTCCCCGTTGCCAGCGCTCGTCTTGTCTTCTGTATCTACATACGTGATGCGGACAATTCCTCCACCGCCGCCACCTCCAAGTTTCCCAGCATCATCTCCAGTATCGCTAGGCAGCACATCGGGATTCCATATCGAAGATTCGTTAGCCATGTCGCCATTGGGAAATTTCACTGCAGATGTTGAAGCTTCACCTCCTGCTAAGTCAATAGCACCTCCGCCTGCGATATCTGAAATGAACAACGTCAGTGAGCCGCCGGACCCACCACCACCGCCCATAGAACCATCTCCACCCCGTGCCGATATAGACGCTGATTTGGTCACGTTTAGATTCTTTGATCCAATGTAGATCATTCCACCCCCGCTGCCCCCACTGAGTTTATTTGGCGTGTCCCCGCTTGCAGCACCACTACCTGGCCAAATCGGCCACCCCCTGTCGGCAGAAAGCCAACTAATAGTCGTTTGCTGCTTCAGAAACTGCTTCGAAATGTCGTATGCAGGGCCACCTCCTGTACTTCCTGGTAAAACGTTACCACCTCTTCCACCGTGCCCAGCTCCACCGCTAGCTTCTCCAGAGACCTCGCTCTTACCAGGACCTACCCCAGAACCACACCCAAGCCTCGAGCTGGAAATCGCACCTCCAACAGTCATGTTGTTGCCACTGCACAAAATCATAGACCCAGCCGAAATGTTCCCGAGCGTAGCAACCTCTGAAGCGAAAATACTGATAGAATACGGGTGATGACTTTTCTCGAGCAAACTTTTGCAGGCAGATGGATCCGCCTGGAGTTCAATATCTTTGCACTCCAGCACTGGACCGCTGTTCACGCTTGGAATGAACACGTTTGCAGCCGAGAGCGAAAGTCTCAGAAATGGGGTATCGAATGGCATATCGAGAAATCCAGTGCCGTTGGCCTGTACTCGTATTTCGACTTGGCCCATCTCCACAACTTGAGGGCGAAACTCGACGTCTTTGTTACTGACGATGCTTATCAAAGGAGTGTCATCTGGACCACCACGACGAAATTGCTTGTCCAAAGGCTGCACGAAACCCTCTATTTTAGTTGAAGCTTCCGTTTGAATTGCCACTTGTGCTCGAAATTTGAGTTCCGAGAATTTATCGAGCGAAAGCGCACCGCGAGCATCAACTTTAAGTTCGTGCACCATAGCTAATGCATTGGAAAAAGAAACGTCAGCCCCAACAAGAGTTAAGCCAAACAGGTCGCGCTCCTGAAGCGACGAAGGGCCCACATAACCCTGGTCAGCAGTGTCCAAAAGTTAATGCCTCGCGGCTGGAAAATCATATTTTCATAGCAAAACTGCACTTGTACCTGGATCGTAAGTTGCGAGGCTGACAGTTCAACCACTCGTTCACGATCGAGAACATTGAGTTCTGACCCAGAGTCGATCTGTCATGCAATTAACAAACATAGTACTTAGTATACGGGATCAGCGATAATGTAGCAGCTCGTTATCTCACCACAATAGAACTTTCAATGCCTCCGACGCTGTCCTGAAAGTAAACGCACCCAATAGTTAGACACCAACACATTCGAACCAGCAAGCACAGCGCTGTAACATCACGTGCCTTTAACTGGATCACAGACGCGCATACTGTCGCTCCACCACTAACGAAGATGTGCACAAGAGATTCAGGCAAGAACCGACTTCCCCTAGATGTTTGTTCGAATATTGGTGTGCATCCGTAAATTTGAATGCGCTTGACAGGGCCTGCATGCGCCAACCGACCCCCTTTCACAAGCAAGGTACCCACGAGGGTTTTGCTATCATCAAGACGTCGGTCAATTTCGTCACTTCCATCTAGCCCACCTTCTTCCTTTGCTGAATGCTGCAGCTTCAGTATAGTTCCATCACCTCCCAATTGGCACCATCCTATCGCAGCATTTTTGTCGGAGCTCAAGCCTCCGCCATACGCTTCAACACGAGACGGCCCCAGCTCCTCCGCGTTCTTTGAATCAAACACAATTCGCCCCCCACCTCCTCCACCACCTCCACCCCCACCCGTAAATTCATCACCATTAAAGTTACTAGGCTCTCCACCGTTCGCCTGCACCGTCGCATTGCCATGAATGCGTTCCGTAGCAACAATAAGAATACTGCCTCCAGCTCCAGCACTGTCATAACAGCTTTTACACGCGTCTCCTCCATTGGCCAGCAGTGATCCATTAATCTCCACGTTTTCTTCCGCCACAAGTCGAATCCTCCCACCTCCTCGACTCTCTTCATTGCCTCCTCCACTACCATAGCCTCGGAAATTAGCCGAGTCAGCGGAGACGTCCCCCACCACCCGGAAGAAATCATTTGGCGGTATATCGTCACATTTCCGGTGCGTTGGCGTGAGTGACGCACCTCCGATTCCTCCATAACTGCCTCCCATGGAACTCCACGAGTTGTAGCCCGGCCCAAATTTGAGCCCTTGAGCCGATACATTTAGGGCTGAGTGCTCGTCTATTGACATATTTGCTGCACGAATCTCCACGGCGCTGGCTTGCACTTGGCTGTTGCGTATAGACACTGTTGCTAGACTTGTATTGAGCTCGAACATCAGCTCAGAGTGAACACCAGGCAGAGGCGATAGTATCGAGCCGTCAAACTTCACATCTACGATCTCTAACAGCTCAACCTTTTCCTGATCAGGCACTGTCAGCTCACAGGCCACATAATACTCATTGAAGGAGCCAATGAAGTGGATCCCCGAGCACTTGAAGATGTCCTTGATCTTCGTCTTGCTGTCGATCCGGAACGTCGTAGAGCTCGATACTGTATCTGCCATACATATCCCACCGCCATCCCACAAATAAACCAGCGTGAAAGTCGATAGGAGCCAGGGTATCACCGCCGGAAGATGAAGCAAGAAGCGCATCTTTCTCCTTGAGGAATGTCAGAGTGCGGAATGAGTTCCACATTCAATTTTGGAACACCATGTGGAACGCCCCAGATTTATCAGAGTGATGGTCAATCAGTACATACTAAGTACGAACTCGTCCGCGCCAATGGCAATCCCCCCCACAAAGCCAACAGACCAACGACCATGAGCGAGAGCTTGTCGCTCGTGGACGCGCCGGCGCTGCGCTTCCGGCAGCTGCACCAGGACCTGCTGGCCTTCGCGGGGCAGAGCATGACGGACGACGACGCGCCGCAGTTCATGGCGGACCTGGTGTCCGCTTCTTCTGAGCTGCTGCAGCCTCTAACCTTCGCTCCCCCGAGCGCATCTGAACGATCAGCGCTTCAAGCCAACACAGTTAACGTGGCCGGTAAGCACGTGGACGTGTCTCCTCTGATCCAGCAGGAGATCTGCAAGCTCAGCGACGAGTTCAGCGTCAGCGAGAAGACGTGCTTCCAGTTCTGGTTGTTGGCAAGCGACCAACAACAGCGTGAGTGGGTGGAGAGAGCCGATCAATTGCTGCCAAACACTATAGCGGACAATGTGCAGAGTGCAGCGCGCTATTTCCTGACCTCGGAGACGGAGTACAAGCTGCATTTGCTGAAGGAATTGCTGAGACTGAGACTGGAAACAAGGCTGGACAAGCAGCGCACTCAGTTTATTGTATCTTTCACGAACAGGCTACTGACGGAAAATTTGTTGAGTAATTTGGTGAAGGCTTTTGACGCTCCGTTAGCGCAGCTCGCTCAGGTGTCCAGGATGGAGCAGAGTGTCAGCTATTGGCATACGCTTCTGGCGGACTGCCTGGTGTTTATTGTGTCTAGTACGTTGATACTGGCAGAAGAAGTGCAAAAGCTTGCAGAGTTGCTGAAGACCCTTTGTGGACGTTTGAAAACGGTGGTGGCTAAAGTGTCGCCGCATATTGTGAACCTCTCGTCGTTCGCACAGCTGTTTGAAGGCGGGTCGCTGGCAGGAACGTCGCCTGAAGGAGCAGTGCGACAGGTATCCTGCATGTTGCAGACTATTACGGCCGTGCAGGTGGCGTTGTTCGTTGTGTTGCTTCAGAAAACAAGGAAAATGGATCGTGAAACAGGTGACATGGAGATTGGCGAGGCGTTGTGCAGACGGGAGCATGCTACAGTGGTGAAGGAACTGCACCACATTTTTTTCGAGGAGGAGTGGGATCAGAAGAGTCTCCAGAGCGTAGCGATGCTTGCGTGGGCAGGATTCCTTGCATCTAACGACGATGACAGCAGCAACAGTCATGTGACTTTTGCAGAGGCAGAAGAAGCAACTAGCGTGGTGAAAAAAGCAGTTGAAGAGCACGTGTTCCATACGTTGGTCGAGGTGCAACTGAAGTATTTGCCGGACCGCAAGCGGGATCTGCGACTATACAACATTTACGAACGGAATTTTGAGCTGCTGTTCCGTACATATTCGTCCAAGATGATGATCGATGTACCCACAGTCGTTGACAAGGCGGCTCTCGCTGCTATGCAATCGGAGAGTGATGGCGAAGTAGTGGCTTGGACCGGTGATTGTCTGGAGAATATTATTGATTTCGCGACGGCGCTATGCGCTCGCAACGCTACTTTTTGCTGTTCTTTCTGGCGCGGCACGAACGAAGAGTTCGACTTTCACGGCAGCAGCAGCAGCAGCACTGGAAGCAACGTTGGAGACGACCTCCGACAACCTGAGTCACATCCTGGCAACGGCGATGGTGGAAGTTGCCATGATTTCTTGATTGC
Source organism: Phytophthora plurivora (assembly GCA_030027945.1). NCBI lineage: Eukaryota > Oomycota > Peronosporomycetes > Peronosporales > Peronosporaceae > Phytophthora > Phytophthora plurivora. Next base: position 621,502 of record CP125258.1, read on the forward strand.
TTGCCGTGACGCTGCCGCTAAAAACCCAGGATGCATTGCTGCTTACATGAAACTGGTTGCAGCCGCCGCCAGTGGACCAGAATGCGCCCAGCTGGCCTTCCACCACATTAAGCAGAACCCGCAACAGCTTAGCTGGGACCAGTTCTTTGCCGTTATGGCGAAGTATCAGCGACTCCTAACTGATGCTGAAAAACCAGCCGGATATTCGGCTCTCATGCCTGGCGTTGCCCAGGGAGTTGGGATCGATGGCAGCACCTTCAGCAACGTTAACCCCGGACCCCGATTTATTCGCCCCAAGGAATTGGAGGCATTAGAAGCCATCCAGAAACTTATCCAGGAAGTGATTTCGGACCCTCAGCTGGCGCTCATCTTCTTTCACAACCACGATTGGTCTCCAATTCCGACGTTTGTGGCGTTTCTTCAATGCCGCATCCCCAGTTCGCTGAAGGGCGCAATTATGAAGACCCTTGCTGTGTTTGCACGGGTGCCAGACGTTGCTCCATTTGTGTGGCGCCAGGTAGACGCGTTGCAAATTTTGCGTACTACAGGCGACACATCGCTTTACGGCAACCAGGACATCAGCTATGAGCTGGAACATTATGAGTCTTTGAGTAGGACGTACCCGGCGACAAGAGGCTTCGTTACGCTACTTTACGAGCTGTTTGAGAATCCTCACGCCTGGAAGTCGTTTGAAGGTGATGGCCGTGTTGCTGCGATCCAGTTTTACTTCGATTTTTTGCTTGAACACGTATTCCTGAAGTTTGATTTGCGAAAGTACGAACGGGAAGAAGAAAAGTGGGCACTGGTGAACGGCACTCTCGCGATTTTCAAGAAAATCCTGCGCAATGCGGACACTTCAACCACTGAGGGTAGCCTGTCTTACCAGCTCTTGGCTCGGTTTTTGTCCAGCAATCCGTTGCTAAACAAGGTGCTTTCTATCCTGTCTGGGGATGGTGGAGTTGAGAATTTGGAAAGCACGTCGACAGATATGCACCTCGAGCATGCGTTCTTCTACTGCCTTGACATTGTTAAGCGCGAGACCGAGGCGAAACACGGTTCACTGAACTTTGTCATTGACGTGTCTAAGAAGTCAAGCGACACATACCTTACGAAGACCACGGCGGTTGCTGCTCTGCGCGAGCGATGTGTGCAGCATGCACTTGAAATTGTGGTCTTGGTGCTGGAAAAGGATGTCCAGTTTGTGAACGTCGACCTTAATCGCCAGCTTTCGCATCGACTGCAGGTGGAGATGATGCATACGATCCTGTGCCGTCACCGATCTGACTTTGTGAGCATCCTGAAGTACATCAAGTACTCTAAGTCAGCACACATCCCGCACTTGTCGGCGGTAGTTCTGCGTATGATCAGTGCTCGCATGGTTGGAGCTGACCTCGTGGACTTGCTTATTGATAGTGGAGCTAGTGCTGATATCATGATCGGCTACATGAACCGCTTGTTAAATGTGTATGACGACGACGAAAACGACCAAGGCGACAATGAGTCTGGAAACAGCGATGAGCAAGATGAGACCGAGTCAGATTCCGGCAACCTCCAGTCTACAAGACGACGAAAGCGCCAAGATGCCCGCACACTTTCTTCTCCTTTCGAATTGTTTGCTGAAGAAACGTCCCCGCCTTCGATTCGTGCCGCTATCCTCGATATGCTACTTGAAAACTTGAACAAACCGGCGCCTAACCTGGCGCATTTGCTCCTGGGCAACGTAAACCAGCATGGAGACTCGAAGGGTGCAGCTGCTTCAACTTCGTACATGAAAACCGGTCTTGCTGCTGTAATTACGTTGGTGTCTAACGCGGACTTTGGCCTTGAGACACCAGAGTTAGCAGAACGTTGTTACCACGTCCTCCACAGTCTGATCACGCAGGAGTTCTCATCTCCGAATACTATTGCAGCACTTGAAAGTGTTCCGAATGACTACTTCACGTCTCAGATCCAGTTGTTCAGCCGCGTATACCATGTATCAAGAAGGAATAAGGCTGCTGACTCTATTGCTGAGCTGAACATGCGCGGGTGGTTCTTCAAGACGTTGGCGGTGTACTTGCATGTGGGATTGCACAAGGAACCTCCGCACATGAAAAAAATCAACAAGCTTATGGGGCAGTTGCTGTCCGTCTCTGTGGACGAACATCGCTCTATCGCAAGACAGGAGCAAATGCAGCTGCTTCAGCTGCTCGACGAGTGCTCGTTCCACATTTCACCACCCCCGGTGCCAACAAACCAGCAAGTTGTGGCATTGGCTGAACAGGTGACTACGGCAGTGGAGCAAGGCTGCTACTACAAGTGGCTTAAGATTGATGTTGAACGCTTCTGCCAGACGCTTCAGACACTTGATCTGACGGCAACAGAGGAGGGAATGGGCGACTACTATTCATCATCTACGAAGAGGTTCCGAGTGAACGGAGATGGTACAAGCAGTACCAGCAGCCAGAATAGTGTTGAGGCGGCAGCGGAGAGATTCATTCAATGGGCCGTGCAGTGGAATATTTATTCGGAGCGAATTGCTGCTGAAAGTCACGCTCTAAACTCGCTGCGCGAGCTGATGGAGGTGGTTGTGCTTGATTACCTAGCGCTGCCTCGTATGCAAGAAGGATTCGAGACGCCAGCTATGTGGCAGGGACTGGATGCTGTTGCATCTACTGAGGTGCGACTGGAGTTAATGAGCGGGATTGTGGCGGCTGTGCTGAGTAAACTGACCGAAAAGGCTAGCGCCTCTGCCCAGTTGTTCGAGATTGTTTCAAGGATTGCTCTGATGCTCTTTTCGCAGCTCAGCTATGCTGATGACGGGAACCAGTTGCTTGAGAGCCGCCACCGCCAAAATATTGGATTCATGGAATTATTGTTCCGTTCCATTAGCAGCAGCGCTGCGGCAACTGGCAACCCTTCGGCTGCTCGCAACTCCCGGACACTTTTGTACTCCTGCATCGTTCATGTGATGCACGTTTTGCCAAATCGAGCTTCGAACGACTCGACCTCAGCGCAATTTGTGTTAACGGGCTCTGCACTCAGCCAGGAACAGCGTGTGCGCCATCTTTTGACGAACCAGGTCATTGACCTGATCTGCCGCGATGCGAGTGATGGTGAAGACACTTTAAGCATGGCGCTTGCCGTGTCAGCGCTCGAGTCTTTGATCGCTTTTGAAGACCACTCGTCGCTTGTTGCAATCTTCCGTGAACGTGGTTACCTGCTACACTTTATCGACATCTTCAAGAAATTGAGCGAGATGGATGCAGCAGCATTTGAACGCACGAATGGCAATTCCTCCATGGTGAAAAGTAGCGTGATTCCCGAGAAGATGGATGCTACGACGATTGGCACGATGTATGAGTGCTTCTTGTCGCTTTTTGCGCGGGTTGGTGAGACGCAGGAAGGAGCGGTAGCTCTGCTGGAAGGTGGCTTGGTGCGTGTCCTCTCGGATGCACGTAACCTGCCAACACACCGACCACAGTATTTTGCTCAGAACCAGCAAAGTACTGCGCCATCCACGGTGGCGTCGTTGACTGCTTTCCAGCGCGTCGAAACAGTTTACTATCGCAAGTGGCTCCCGGTGGCACGTTTGCTGAGCTCGTGTTGCGCCTCCTTGCCGAAAAACCGTGCGCTTACGGGCCAGGTGCTATACTTTGTGAACAAGAACAGGAAGCTCTTCACGTCGGCGTTGAAGTTGTGCGCAGGTGGCCAGCAGTCGCAGCCGACTTCTGTAAACGTTCTCCGCGAGTTGTCGTACGTGACGTTCGTCTTCCGCTACGTGACTCAGTTCCCTGATTTGTGCCAGCAAACGCTGGCAGCAGCAAAATGGGAGAAGATTTCTCAGTTGATTCTCCAGGTGTTTTTGTACTACAGCGCTGACCTTGTGCCTCCCAGTGATGAAGTTGATGGAATGAGTGACGGTGTATCATGGTGGAACAATAAAGCTGCGTCCTCTGTCGAGGAACAGCGTAATGCCACCATCCAGCAGTTTTCGTGTGTGGACTGCGAAGAGAAGATTTTGGAGCCTTGCGACGCTACGGCTGTGAAGTCCAGCGGAAGCGCTAGCCTTCTTCACTTGTCCTTGCTGGACGAGGAGAAATTGTACGCGTCTCGAATGATCCTGTGCAATGCCGTTGCCTTCTGCGCGAGTCGTATGATGCTTGCAGTGAGTGATGTCGGCCGCGCGGCTCCGCTACTGTCCATCACGAACAAGGCACAGCTCCAGAACAAAAACCAATTCCCTTCCATGTCCTCGGTCGACCCTCGCGCATTTGCAGCGGCCACTGACCCACTGTGGACCCTTGCCCCGTCGATCAACGAGTTTACTGCACGCTTTGACGCGATCGTGCTTGCTCTGGAGACCAGCAAACAGCTGACAGCGGCTCTCGTGACGCTCAAGAATGAGGCGGCTGCAGCACGTTCAATTTCTATTACTTCGACGTCTTCGCAGCAGCGATCTCTTCGCCGACGCGAGCACCAGTGCGACACCTCGCCGTTGGAGAGCGTACTAGAATACCACGCCGACAGCCTGACCTTCGTTGTAGAGAACATGCTCGTGGTGTTGCTGCTTCACTTCGCGCACTACTTGAGCCACTCAGAAGTGGCTTCCAGCAAGAGCGTCGTCCAGCACACACTCGGCAAAGTGCTTGCCATTGTAAGCGACATCGAGGTACGCACACTTGTCTACGGTTGTTTGTTGGTTCTTCGTTTCTAATCTTTATTTTTTGCGTTTCTACTTCTTGCAGAACAACCCCTTCATCCATGCTATCGCTAGAAGACTACGCGAGTTGGCATCGAGCAGTTAGGTAACTAAATCACGGGCCTCTCTTACAGAGTCAAACAGCAAACCGTTTGACGTATATACACCAGTCTGGCCATGTTTACTTATTTCTTCGTCCGCGAGTACATGACATCTGTGCGCAACAGATACTTAGCTCCTCGAGTGACCAAAGCTCCCTCATGCAGCAGACATCGATCGCCATGACCATGTACGAGAGCTGAACCTGTCTCGGGAGCCACACTGACTACCACCTCTTGTTTCTTCGCGCCGGCTTCATTGGCATAGAAGATGGTGTTTCCTCCTTCCAAGTCCGAATCCACTGAGTCGTTGAGGTACACGAGCACCGTGAAGCGGCTGTGGTATCCCGTGACTCGATCCACGTCGCTCTGGTCCACGTGACAGCCAAACCTCTGGCCTGCATTGTATCGGTAGAACCTGATGGCCGGGTTGAGCCCAGCAGCATGCATTCCTTCATACTCGGCCGGAACGTGTGGCTCTAGACGCTTCCAGAGCAGCTCTGCGAACGCCGGAAGTCTCAGTAAAAGGCGGTCATTGTCCCTGAAAGCGTAGTCCCGACTGGCCCGCTGTGTAACCCTCTCGAAACCTTCCTGGTCGGCAAAAGAGCGCACTCGTTGGCACTCGACGCGAGACAAGAAGGACGGAACGGCGTAGATCAGCTCGTCATGCAGGTCCCTAACACGCAGCGATTGGCGAAGCGGCTCGAAGCGCAAGGAGGGCGGAACTTCATCAGTCTCCCACGCTGCGACCTCTCGACGGGTGACGGCACTGGCCTTGGTCTTGGTCTTGGTCTTGCGGGTGGAGGTCGCAGCTACAGCCTTCTTCTTGCCCATGTTGCTCCGAGTGCTAGGTTTGCTATGACTCATAGGCTATGAGCCTATTTTACAAGATCTGAAATAGGCATGTACCTAAATAGGCGACCCGGAGTGATGCTCCGGAGGGTACACAGGTCGAGGAAACAGTGCGATATAAAGCCCTGAAAAAAATGCTGGCTTTGCCGATTATTGACGATAACTTATTCTAGACTCGAATTTATTGAGTCTCGCTGCAACACCATATAGGCGAAGGTGGCAACATTGGAGCCCTCTCCACAGTAGTAGATTCGGATGGCATTTGGATATCCACCGGCATAGCTTTGGGTTGATCAATTTGCTTGTTAGCCTGACATGTTCTGTTGACTGTGCTCCATCGGATCGAGTTGACCCGATTAATCATTGCCTACTGTTGCCACAAGAAACTCAAACAGGAGAGCAATGCAAAGAAGGCATTCCGTTTGGAAGGCAATGTCATAGGCCTGATGCATTACTACACTGGATAGTACTTCGAAGTGGAAATTTATCGTTACTATAATACAAGTTTGCCCAGTAAATACAGCGAAAAGGTATTGATTAGTATTTTGTTGAGTGTGCAATTACTACTCGGAGTACTAATACTGGAAGCATGGATAGCCGAATCAAGTGGATGAAATACACAGCGCTCCATATCCAAAAAGGAAACAAATAAAGAAAGCAGCGCCACCAGGAGCTTTCAGACCTTGTAGTTATGCTTGCTAAGGAATTGAACTCCCGTATAGTGTAATAACTCGACGTGATGCTAAATGGGCAAGTTCATCTGTCTTGCTTTCTCAACTAAGGTACATTGATGTCACTTAACTATTTAGCTAACGACACTCCGATGATGGCAAGTTCATTCGTACTCTGAGTGGAATGGCACTCTTCAGTGCGGCGATTTTGTAAAGAACCAGAACTTGGTCAAGGCCTCGTTGAACCGTCTAGCTGGGCAACATCGTGGCCATCGTCGTCTTAGCGTTAGGCGTGAACAGGCTCTGAAACTAGCTTGATAATGAAAGTATTAAAGTGACTTGCACCTATAATTTACGTGGTATCCGGTTGAACACAATATCTAGTTTTGCGTCGTGAATATAGCTTCATAATATGTAAACGAAGCTTCATGGTGCATGAGGTCCAACACTTGCCATTTAGTATTAGTTAACGATAGTATCGCTTGCATTAAACTTGGTACACCGCAATAAAATTTATTGCGGCAGTCAGCTGACCGTTCGCCGGACAGTGACTGGGGCCTGTGGGCTGAAGGCTCACACCGAGCGCGCGGTTGAAGCGCTTTGCCACAGCTTTGGGCCAGGATGTAGATCACACATTATTTTCGAAAATACTATTCTATAAACATGTATTATACTACAGTAGTAATACTTTATGAAAACTCCTCAATCTGCTGAGGAGAATTGAAAGCACATACTATTCACCGTGAAATGCTAGTAAGGACAGGCATGGTAAGTCATGACACGGGCTTTGAGTGAGGAAGTGGCGGTTATTGGAGGACAGCATGAAACGTGTCGACCTTCGTGTGCGTTGACAAGTATCAGCGCAAGAGTAGGTTTGTTCGCATGCGCTGATAGGGTTGGTCGCAGTTTGCTTTTTGATATTGCTCAGCTTCGGACGTTTCTTCAATGGTCAAGACGACCTCAAGCAGGAAGTCGGAGTGTTTCTGGTGGTGTATTTGTCGAATAGATGTATTTGCAGTACATGCACTGCACGAAGTACCATGTATGAAAATGTTAGCATAAGACAATTGACCCGATTTTGGTAAATGATAGAATAGAGACATTGAGCGCTTATATCTTAGATACCCATTTTGATACCCGATTTTAGTGGCCAAGTTCAACAGAAATTCACCACCGAAATCGAGTCAGACGCGAAAATTACCGCATCAACTGCACACCATGGGCGGAACTGTCGACAATGACGTCGGGTACGTGATCTCTCCAGAGGACCAGCCCCAGAATGGGCTCAATGGCTACGTCATCTCTCCGCAAGAGCGTCGACAGAACTTCTCCATGCTCGAGACAGCTTCAGCTTCCCATAGTGACGACGGCAGCAAGTACGAGACCGCAGTGCTGCCGTATCGCCCCAGTTCCGAGTCTGATACGAGTTCTGTCAACTTTACTGACTCGTTAATGGTCGTAGGCAAGCAACTCCCGTCGGGAAGAGCTGTAGCCGCCCTGGACCTCTTCGCACGTGAAAATATCGGTCTGATCATCAATTACGTCGCAGTCGGCGCGGTGCATGGACTCTTCCAGGCGTTGATGTACCCGTACTTGAATATCTATCTCAATATGGACGACTACTTGGCCTATTCAGCAGAGCGGTGGCTAGCTGTTCCTTGGATGCTCAAGGTTTTCTTCGCAATGCTATCAGATGGAGTTCCGATTAAAGGGTCCCGACGACGAGCGTATATGCTGATCGGATGGGGAATTTGCTGTTTGTTTTCGATAATTCTGGCACTTTTGCCTTCGGAAAGCGCCTATTTAACGGACGGAGTGGTGGGCAACAGCAACGCTGCAGAGGCTGGTAATAAGTACGTGGCGATGTTCGTGATCGCGACGTTCGGATACGTTTTAGCGGATACTGCGAGCGACGGGATGCTGGTCGAGTTCGCGCAACTCCATCAAGCCAGTGAGCAGCAGCAGATGCAGTTCCATCACCAACAGCGAGAGCTTGAAGGGGAAATTAATCCGATGCCGTTGCCTCCACCGAAAGCTTCAGGACCGACTTACGTCATCACAACGTTATTTGCAGCTCGATATCTCGCACAGTTTGTCATGATGTTTTTCGTGGCTTTCATGTGCAACAGCGATTCCTATGGAGGTACTTTTGCGTGGGGAGCTTCAGTTAACGGAATGGTAGTGATTGCCATTTTAGTATCGGCAGGAACGATGGCAGCGGCGTGGTTCTTATTACTAGAAGATGAAAACCCAGCCGGATACAACGTTCACATCTTAACGCCGCGTGAGTGGAAGCTCACAGCCCACAAGCTGTTCCATCAGAGAGCAATTGTCCAGCTCATGGGCTACATGTTCTTATCTCGGCTGTGTTTCACGTATTACGCTACGTCGGCGAAGGCAATTAGCGAGTACTGGACGCCGCCTGGAGTATTGCTGACCAATATTTTCTCGAGTTTAAACGCTGCCGTCTTTGCAGTCGCAGCGTTATTGATCGGACACGGTCCTACAGTGAGAGTTTTCCTGAAACTTGGCTGGCGACAGACTGTGGCTGGCTCCGTGGTGATCACAGCGGCGCTTACCCTTGTTGTGGCACTTTTCACGGTGTACAATGCGGTGCGCGTTCCATTTCTTACGCTATTTGTGGAGCAGCTAATTGCCATTTTCGAGGCTCTCGCGTACTTTGTGGCAATTCTGGCAACGGTGGCAGTGGCTGAACCAGGACTCGAGTGTATTTCCTTCAGTTTGATTACAACCATTGGGAACCTCGCTGTCCCGTTCGCTATTTCGCTGTCACAAGCTATTGGAGAACATTTCGACGTCTATGACGCAGAGTACGAGTCGGATTCGAGTCACGCACGAGCTCAGGCCATGTACTGTTTCCTTGTTGCGGTAATTATCCGCGTGCTGCATCTTGCACTGCTTCCTCTGCTTCCGGATCGTGCTGAGGCTGCGCGTGCATTGAAACTTTCCCGCTTTACTGGAAGAAAAGGCTCGATAATTGCTATCGTGACTGCTGTATGTGCGAGCTTCATGGTGTTCTGGGCGCTGCTCACTACAACGCTTTCATCCTTCGAACGGACGTCTTGCCTTAATGTTGCGGGTGGTGAAGGCTGCTAAGTGACAAGTCCACAGTCTAATGGCTGTATTTCATTCTCATTTCCACACTATGGTAGTGTACTTACTTCCTGTTATTCGTAAGAGGAATTTCCTATAGCGTCGTCACCTTGGTGGTAGTTGATATTGATAATTCTTCGCTTATAACGAGTGACGGATTAACTGGAGACCCAGAAACACTTGGCAATGGCTTGGCTTGCGACCCTGACGTACCGAGAGGTGGCTGGTTACCGATATGAATCACTTGAGCTGAGAGAATGTCGTTGTCATCCTCTTGCTCGTCTTTGGCGTTCTTGGCCTTCTTCTTCCGACTCTTGATGTATGCACGCACTGAGAACAGGATGGATACCTACAAGTGGAGAATCAATTTCTCTCCTTTCACCCCTCAAGCATTTGGACTACTTACCACCGTTGCCACTGCTCCAAGATCACTTTGACGTACGAGAATTCATCGCAGGTAGGCGGGTTTCGCCAGTCCCCAACGCATTTGCACACTTTAGACCCACCAGCTTCCGTCACCACAGTGCTGCGTGTCGGATTGAAGTTGATATAGTCATTCTCGTATGATCTTGTGGTGTCACGACCCGTAGCATCCACTGATTCATTATGTGTGGATGACGCTGATCCCACTAAAATGGATCCACTGGAGCACGTCCCGGACTTGGAGCCTTCAACCTGAATCTTGTTTTCTTCTGTGGCTTGTGAGCATGGGTCAGAGCCCCACCCACGTAAGAGAAGAGTGCCAAGTTCATCAACGCAGATCGTGAACGCTTCGCCATCGAAACTCGCTTCAGTACTGCCATTGTTCACAAAACTCCTTTGGGCCTGATTGACTTTTAAGAAGTCGTAAGTTACTCGGGATACAGCGTTGAAGCTAAAGCTGAATGGCTGCCCTGCTACAGTTCCTGGAGTTCCATTACTTAAAGAAATACCGTCAAAATACCCCAGAGTTCCATGCGTGAAGGAACACCCGTAGCAACAAATTCCCTTAGCAGCACTGCACTGGTCGAAACGAGCGGATCATCGAGTTCAGCGGATCTGTCTGGTCCAGACAATTGACACAACATGTTTCTCCAGTTACAAATGAGTCAATCGGATTGACTCAATCCCCATGACCAAGAGCAGCAACGAAATCCAAGGGCTGTGTACATCCTTCATCGCTTCCTATGGAGAATCTTTGGAGGATACTACACGTACCGGTTCAACCTGAAGCGACGCTACGGAGTTTTTTGGACTCGAATATGCCGCGGCTAACTAAACGCGAACTGGATCGATGCAGAGAGCGACGACAGCAATGGCTGGACAAGTTTCTGCCTCGAGTTCGCGCAGCCAAACGTCCCAATGCTGTGTATTTGGAGAATCCCGAAGTGTTGGAGCTGCTCCAGCACATTTCCGACGGCGTGAATGAACTGCTCCTGGCCAGACCTTTGTCTCCTCTCCCTTGGCTTGCAGACTACTTACGCAGAGCAGTAGGTTGCCAGTTTGACCTGTCGCTCTGTTTAGTGTTCGATAGGAAATTAACTCTTGTCATTGATCGTGCCTAGTGTAAGCTGGGATACGAGGTTCAGAACACTGTGGCCGAGGGGTTGATCCTTGAGATGCACAGGAAGCGAAGAGTGATTCAAAGTGCACTTCGAGATACAAAACTAGAGGAAACAGAGAGCAAGAGGTTGATCCAGAAGATTATCACGTTGGAGAAAGAGCTGAAGCTTGTGGGGCGGGAACGTCGCTTAAAAGGCCTGATCACGCGTTTTCGTCTGGCAGCAGCCTTCGCTTCAATCGAATTGGAGCATCGGCACTAGCAAAGTTCCTTTGTTTCCCGAGAAAAAAGAGAAAATCGACCGTTCGAACCCCAATGAGGAACTGGAGATCGAGCATCAGTGGCTTTCGGAGCAACTTGGTCGTGAACTTTTGTCCCAACGTGATCGAGATGCGTATTTCGACTTAGTGGTGGATGAAGTGATTCGAGCTCTAGTGAATCTGCTACTCACCGCTCCAGAGAAGCCAGCGCTTTGGTTTGTCCTGTATCTGCGTCACCCAATTGGAAGTCCAGCCCAAGTTCCACCCAAGTCTCCTCCTGATGCAAGACGTAAATCGTCTGTTGCCTTAAGTGCTGCATCTCCGCAGCTTTTCAAGACAAACTTCGAGTTGACTCGAAAACTCGACGAGATCAAAGAAGCTCAACGCGAGATGCACATCCGACTGCAGACAATGCAGCAAATAGACGCAGAGCTGGAGCGAGAATTGGCCACTCGCAACCGATTCGTCACCAAACTATCCGAGACTCACGTGACAACGAGGACTCAAGCCATCATGGACGGAACACCCGTCTTCCTCAACTCACAGAAGCACTGGGTTCTGCCTGGTCATCTATTAACCCCTCAAAGCCTCTCCGTCGCTGAGCTGCAAGGTTTACGTCGTGCCGAGTGTTTCCTCATGGAAAAGGACGAAACTCACTGGAAGTTTTTACTTCGTGCTCAATTGGAATTCGACTTTGCGACACTAATCCAAAGTGTGTGGAAAGGTGGACAAGCGTATCGCGCCTTCAAAGAGCTTCTAAGGCGGCGTCGACGAGCTGCTACTGTGATTCAGCGCAACTACTTCCGCTATCTCTTCACTCGAGCCACCAGTTTGCCTCGCTGGTGTCGTCCAGGTCGAGAAGTGGTCGTAGCGCCAAGCATCGCGCAGAAGTGCGCCATCTCCTTCCAGTTCTACCCCAAGAGGGACTTCCCTGCTGGGAACTACCGTCGAGAGCCGGAAGGAACCAGCTTGACTGAGCTCATGGAGGTAGCAAGACAGGATGAAATGTGCGCAGGATTCACGACTGATGGAGCTTTGAAGCGATTCCTACCTCGAATGCTCTCCCAGCTCAAGCCTATGGAGCCTCGTGTATCGGAAAATGACGAGGAAAGAGACCGCGAGGAGCTTACGGCTGAGGATGGGTTGTATGTCAAGCTGTTCCCCAAGAAAGACAAAGAGCTGATCAACTCGGCCATTATCGTGGAGGTTCCAGCGGATCGTTTCGGTCTCATTCGCGTTGTTTTGGACGGTATCGCTATTACGGAACTGGTTCCCATTTCCAAACTCACTGATCGCTGGAAACGCATCCGAGTGAAGCGAGTTATCTCGAAGGAGAGGAGGAAAACTCGCGCGGTTGTTTTCGGAAAGGGAACTCCTTGTATTATGACGGATGGAGGGGAAAATGATTCCCCAATTGTCGAACCAGGGACCCCTGATACTACGTACCAGAGGATTGAGAGTGACGAAGAGGAGGTGGAAGAGAGTCTAGAGCAGGAAAGGCGTCGTCAAAGACGTTTACGACGACAGCGAATGCGCGAAGATGACGACAATCCGGACTACATTTTCGAGGATTTGGTCACAGGTCGTATCATGCGTCGTGGACATCCAAACAACACTCACGAAGACCCGAAAACTCGAGATTTTGTGATCGCTACTCGTAAAAAGGAGTACGAGGACGAGAAGTGCAGTCAATTCGAAGAGAAGAAACGTTTCTGTGCTGTGAAAATCCAATGTGCGTGGCGATCCAAACGTGCTCGCGAACATTTCCACCAAATTCTGGTGCTTCGAGGAAAAGAACGAGAGCACGAACGTCTCGTAGATCGAATTGGAGCTGCCAGGAGACCGAAAGTCAAGAAACCTAAGAAAGGAGGATTTTTCTCGAGATTTCGATAATTTCGACGCTACTATACGGTTCTGGTTGCCATTTCATGTTCTTTTGTCGTTTTCGAAAAACAATATTTAAAAAGGCTAAAAAGCCTCGAGAGTGCGAATGTGTAGCGAATGTAGCCCAAATGTCGTACCCCAAGCAGATCCAAAAAGATCCAAAAGAAACACAGACAAAGTGGTCATGGACAGAGACGCTGAAGATTCAAATTGGGAAGAGGACGACTCAGATGAGGAAGTCGAAGCCTCAGACTCAGACCATAGATCAAGACAAGCCGCCAGCATTTTGCGTGATCTTAACGCGTCGCCCACTGGAAACCTCTCAAGCACCATTTGTCAATTACTCAGCGAAAATTCAGCGTGGACTTGGACAGATGACGATGTCTTGGACTGTGTAATGCGGGCGCTACACTATCGACCTACGGGTCCATCGAAATACTGGTGTATCCGAAAAATCGACGAGAATACTTGCCATGTGGAACTTCTTGACAATTCTGATGGTTGTATCCACGCGATTCGGAGTCAAGACGACCCAGTAGTGGAATTTTACGAGTTGAAGAAGAATATTCAGAACTTGAGCTCTCTGCTGCATGTAACGTGCGCTGACGTGTCCAGTACCTGCCTAAAGGTTCAACTTCCAAGCTTCCAAAACAGAGCTGTTTCAAGGATCCAATACAAGACCAACACTCAAAATACTTCTGCTGACAACCGCATGACCACTTTAGTTGCCGAGATATTGAACCAAATGCGAACAACTTGTGATGGATTTGACCGAAAAGTTGAAATCGTTCGAAAACAAATAAACCGAGAAAGGCAAACCAGGGTGCAGCAGAGTATCCAAGCCTGGCTACGGGGCTCCACCCGGATCGTCCACAGCATAACCGACGTTAATCGAGTACTCATCGACCAAGAAAAACGCATCAAAGCACTGGAGATCAACCGTGCAATTACCGGCCAAGAGAAGCAAATGGAAGTGATGGATATCGGCAAAATCAACCGAGCGCTAATGAGCCAGGAGAAAAGAATGAAAGTACTCGAGACAAGCAACGCAGAACTCGTCGCCAAGTTGGCCATGTTGCAATTTGAAAAGGTGCTGGTGGAAATGAAAAGGAAGGGGTTTAAAAGTGTTCTTGATCAAATTGCGCAGGTACAGAGGGAGGCGAAGGCAGCTCGGTTGGGGTTTGGAAAGGTCCTACGCGAGATGAAGAAGAAGGGATTTACTCGTCTTCTTGATGAAATTACTGCTTCGAAACGAGATGCCAAGGCTGTCGAGTTGGCTAAGCGTCTGCAACAGCTTCAAATGGAAGCCCGAGCAGCTGGTATCTCTCTTGAAAACATTGATCTCCCGATCGTCATGCCCGAGGTAGTTGAGATCACGGGTATTGTGTCCCAGTTTTCGAGCGACATTCCACTAGCGACACCAGTCTCAAAGCAGTTCTGAACGCAAGACAGCAGCTACTACCGATCGATCTCGATAATATATCTCCACATTGTCTGCAGCTGCGCTCATTTAAAAAAATGTTTCTTGAAGGCCAAACATCGAGACGCCACTTCATTGCATGGTATACACCTACATGTATGTTCTGCCATAATCTGCTGCTTAGCTAGAGTCCACCGTGCCCGCAACGGCTTGGATCCAGAAGGCAGCAGCCTTGGCACCAGGGTCAGGAATTCCCGCGCCAAATTCTTCACCGACGTAGCCGGCGCGACCAAAAGCTTGCTTGGCGGAGATTTGAGCCGTGGCATCAGCACCTTCCTGGGCAGCCTTAGCCGCAGCAGTAGCGAGTTCAGAGCTAGACTTGGAGGTTGGGTTGTCCAGAAGATCGAGTTGGAGCTGCCAATGCTCACAGGAGACTGAAAGTCAAGAAACCTATTTTTCTTTCCGAGATTTCGGAAATCGTTACGATGGAAGTGAAGGTTGTGGCAGACCAAAGACAATGACCTCACGCATTCATTCACACACTACTGTGTATTAGTGGACGTCGAAAGCGTCCCACGTTGGCTTGCCGAGCGCTTCATAAATGGACGTCGCAAGCTCAGGTTTGTGCTCACCATAACTTCTGTTAACATGTAAACAAGTTTCAAGGCAAACCGCTTACAACTTTTATAACGCTAAGCATTATTTTTTTATTTTCCGAACGGAGGTGCAGCCACTGCAACATCGATACCGGTAACTTTATCTCCAACGCGTGTCTACGTTGCCACTTGCCCACATCCGATCATCGAGTTCAGCGGATTCGTATTGTCAAGACAATTGGCACAACGTATTTCTCCATTTACCACTGAGTCAACTCACGACCAAGAGCAACAACAACCAACTCCAAAATCTGTGGACCACCGCTGATTATCGAGAAATCTTGTTATCGAGAAATCTTAGTAAGGAGACCACCAGGTTGAACCTCAAGCGACACGGATTTTGGATTTTGAATATCTGTACCGACTACAAATGGAAGTCCAGGAAGCAGGGATCGCTCTGCAAGCAATGGATATCCCAATTATCATGCCGAACGTAGTCACGTGTACAGGGGTTGTGACCCAATACTCGGGTAATATACCGCTTGCGACTCCAGTCCCAAAACACATTTGAAGACTCCGAATTGAGGCGGATTTCACACTGCTACACGTTCGCTGCGCAGCTGAAGCCAAGAAATCGATATTTCGCTAAAAACTCTGAAACAGCTCTAGGTCTAACAGTTGCCATTTCTTGCGTGTCATTCTGTTGCAAATAAAACAAGCACTTGCTACTCAACCGTACTGCAAGATCAAGGATATCTTCGATTGCGAGACAACTTTCATTTCCGATGCTTGTATTTAATCTGCAACGCACCTGCAGCCTACTGTTCGCACATTGCTGCTTTAAGAGCTTTCAGATCGTGCAAAGCTTCGTCAGCAGTTGGCCTAGAAGCTGGATCTTGTTGCACCGCCCGATTCAGGCCCTGAATGCTTGAAAATACGGTATTCACTCTTGGCAGAACTTGGACAACCATCAGCAACAGACGTGAATAACAGAGACACGTTCAGAAGCGCGAGCACAAATCGAAAGCGATCGGATCCACGCTCCAAGTCAAATGTTTCGATAGGAACGCTCGTGACTTTAGACGACATGCGGGAATCACGTACTAGCGCAAATAAACTGATCTTGTAGCCCGACGCAGCATAGGCAAAGACGTATGGCACTGTTCCAAATACCCATACCAGATTCTCACAGATCTCATCACGAGGCGACGTAATGTTGACCCGAGGGTCTTCTTCCACACCTCGAAAAACGACAACATCGTTTAGCAGAAATACGAAATCGGGACACTTCTTTTTCGTCGAAGAGTTTTCGCATGAATTTCGGTCGCAGTCGCCGAATACAAACAGAAAATCGAGCAAGGAGCGAATCATTGTGTCCCAAAACCAAATGAAAGACCCCGCTGTGTCTCCACTTCGTAGCGGATCCACCATAGCTTCAATCTTGCGTCGGATCTTCTGGCAGGAAGCCACATCGTCAGTCGTAAATAATTTCTCTTGGTCATTTTTATTCAGATAAAAAGACCAAGATGTCAGCACCTTGCTCTCCATGGGAATCTTCACAGGTAGTGGCTGTTTGACGAAATCTTTCAGAGTTGCAACAGGAGGCAACAAGTGAAACTTCACTTCGTTGCTAAGAAATTCCATTAACCATTCAGCAGAGCAATCCAGACGAGTTGCCACCGTGACGTAACTCCGAGCCACCACTAGCACGTGAATCACATCCTCGGTCGGAGCATTCGCAAAGATATCACCAATCTTTTTTGTTGGGTTGATTTCATCATGCTCGATTATGTTTTTAACTTTCTCCGGAACGGCCCCTGTTTCTACGGTCATCACATCAGGGTCATCCGACTTAAGCCACGTGCCGTCCTTCTTCGCCAGGAACAGCGACAGATCTTGTCTGTCGCATTGACACCTGCTTGGGTTATCATCCTTGATCGCGGTCTTCAAAGCGTCCACCCGCTTACCTACGTCGATGTCCACAGAAAACACGCGTCCTGCCACGCCAACGAACACACAGAAGAGATACACCATCTTTCTCCAAGCCAGCGGATTCTGGAATGAGCTGACGAAATCCATTGACCTCAAAGATGCTTTGCGACGACAGCGAAAGATTGAAAATGACGGCAAGTTCTCATCCAATTGAAACATACAGAATATATATTACTTTGAAGAGGCGACTGTATGCGCCGAAGCACTCGGTACTCACGCTATTAGCTGCGAAGCTGACTAGGGGCTATCTCCTTTTTGTCCGGACAGATAGTCATGGGGGAAAAAGTCAAGCTAGCAGCGAAAAAGCTAGAGGTTGTCTATTCCGAGTCGCTGGTCTCCTTGGATTTTTTCTTCTTCTTCTTGGATTTCTTCTTCTCGGGAGATTCACCAGCCTCGGCCACTTCAGCCTCTTCAGCGTCACGCTTGTGCTTCTTCTTCTTTTCCTTCTTCTCCTTCTTCTCCTTCTTTTCTTTCTTGTGCTTCTTCTTAGGCGCCTCCTCATCATCCGAAGCATCCTTCTCCTCCTTCACCTCCTCCACAACAGGCTTCTTCTCCTCGTCCTTGCCGTACAGCTCCGAGACATCAGCCGGTGTGCTGTCGTTCACCTTGCCGTACTTGCCGATTTTTCCCTCCTTCACAAGACCCTTGACCTTCTGAGCCATCGGGCCCAAGCCCCAACGACGCGGGTACGTGTCACGCTCCATGATGACACGCTTGATCTTAGCCACAACACCGTGGTCGCATGTAGCCATGACAGCAGTGGTCATCTGAGCAATGGCAACAGCGATAGCCTCACCCTTCGTGGTCATCAGCACCACTTCCTCGCCAATGTCAATGTCATCAGCGAAACGAAGCAGCCCGGGGATCATGAACTTGGCACCGTAGCAGATGGCGTTGACCGAGCTGTCCTTCACCACGATACGCTTGTACGTGGTAAGCAGCACCTCAAGCGGACGCACAATGCGACGCAAGTACGACTCGTCCTTGTAGGTGTCGTACTGGAACTGAGCGTCCAGTACATCGTGCATGGTAACCATAGCGTCGTTCTCGCCAAGAACACCTGAGCGAACACGACGCAGCTCCTGCATGTGGCCACCCACTCCAAGCACAAGGCCAAGGTGGACACACAGCGTACGGATGTAGGTACCAGCTTCACAGCTCACATGGAAGATACCGAGGTGACGGTCCTGGTCGTACTCAATGAGCTTGGACTCGTAGATAGTACGGATACGAAGCTGACGCTTCACAGCGGAAATAAGCGGAGGACGTTGGAACAGAGCTCCAGTCAAGGTCTCAATGGCACGAGCGAGCTTGGCTTGGCTCTCAATGGCACTGTGGAGACGCACCACGGCCACATACTCCTTACCAGCTCCCTGTTGAGCCTTGACAAGACGAGTAGCACGGTCCACACACACAATGAGGCAGCCAGTGACCTTGGGATCGAGAGTTCCCGAGTGTCCAGTCTTGTCGACCCTCAAAATGCGACGAATCCAAGCCACAACCTCGTGGGACGAAGGGTTGGCCGGCTTGTCCAGGTTGATGACGCCGTAGCGCACGTAATCGTGCAGGTTACGCTTCAACGGGGACGAACTGCACGCGATGGGCGTGTAGTGTCCCGTGCGCACATTGAGCTGGTGGTAGTTCTTGAGCAGCAGCGGCCACTTGCTGGTGTCCAGAGCCGGGGTGTGGCTCTCGGGGGCGATGAGGTCTTTGCCCTCAGTCTCCACAGCCTTGAGCTTCTTCTTCTTGCTCTTCTTCTCCACGTCCGCAGCCGTCATGATTCACTTGTCTACTATGGAAATGACCAGTGCGGAAGTGTCAATGGTCGAAGAGATCCATTGGTTGTGAAGAGCTGGTGTGTGACACACCAATTATCAATATTTGTACCTGAAATGAGGTACAATTTATTTTAACTTGCCTTTTGTAAGCCAGTCGTCTAATTAGGCTAATTAGGGAATTAGGACTGTAAGCAATGGGGCGTCAACTTAAGTTCCATGAGCAGAAGCTGCTGCGGAAGGTGGACCTGTTGGAGTGGAAGAAGGAGAACAACCTGCATGAGATCAAGGTGATCCGTCGCTACCGTATTCCGGACCGAGAGCAGTACCACAAGTACAACCGTTTGGTGGGCCACATCTCCCGCGTGGTTACGAGGCTCAAGAAGCGACCAGCCAATGATCCGTACCGTGTCAAGACCACTACAGCTCTGCTGGATAAGCTCTACAATATGGGACTCATCCAGACCAAGAAGAGTCTGCTCAAGGCGGAAGAAGTGAACGTTTCTGCCTTCTGTCGCCGTCGTCTCCCGGTGGTTATGGTGCGTGTCAAAATGGCGGAAAGCATTAAGGAAGCCACCACATTCGTGGAGCAGGGACATGTCCGTGTGGGCCCTACGGTTGTGAGTGACCCGGCTTTTCTGGTCACTCGACCCATGGAGGACTTTGTCACCTGGGTGGACAGTTCCAAGATCAAGAGGACCATCATGAAGTACAACGACAAGCTGGACGACTACGATCTGCTGGGAAACTAAGCAGGACGAAAAAGGCGTTGCATTTACGAGATGCAGGGCTGAGATTGAGACGTCTGCGATCGTGGCAACAGGTTTTATAGACTTTTTTACTTGCAAATGTATCAGCTTTTGATTTTCTTACGAAGTGGTGCATCCCGTATGAACTGAAAATACTGACCTAGATGGCCGTTTTGGTGTTTTCTTGCTAACGGACATGGGATTTATTGCCGGCAGGAATATTTCGGGCGGATTTCGTTGGGATGCATCCACATTTCGGATCTCTTTTCTCATTCTCACTTTACTTCTTACCGGGCAACTGGGGCATTCTCTACTATGCGTGGTGTAATTGGTTCGACGAGTGCGGTGATGTTGCTGATGCAAGCTGCAACTTGGTGGGGCGGGTGTGAAGCTGCTCTTCCAGTTGTAAAGGAAATTGTGACCGGCTCCATCTTCCGCAAGTCAGGCTACGTGACGGTGGACCAGTACACGTTAACTATCGCGGCTTCGTCGGCTATTGTGGAGATTAACTTGCTGTCCATGGAGACTGCAGACAACAAGACCTTTTCCGACGTGAATTCCGACTGCGACTCTGCGTACATCGACCCCCAAGTCTATTTGTTCCGGAAACAAGCGGACGGTTCGCTCTCGTATGTGGCAAACAACGACGATGCTGGCGATGACAACTCCGTTTACTTCAGTCGTGGCAACACGGACGGCTCCGTGACATCAGAAGACTCGTATTTGATCCAACAACTCACTCAAGGCTCGTACGTGGTTGCTGTTGGGAGATATCCACTGAGTCAAGGCGCTGCTGCTGCTGGTCGAAGTACCGACAGCGTTAACGACTTCTCCCCGTACTTCTGCATGGCTCGAAAGGCCAGCTACGGCAACTACAGAATGACAGTGCGCACACAGTCCTCAGCTACATCAAATGTCATTACCAAGAGAGCGAACTCGTACGTCGGCAACAGTTGCAACGTTCCGTCCTCAGTCACGAACGAGTGTGTGTACGCGTTGCCTGCGAACATTGGCAGCGACATCCTCAGGACTTGCAGCTACGACAAAACCATTTACTAGTGCAATTTACATGTAACAACTCGAAAATACCATCGCAACAAGATAAAACAAAAACTCTTTCCATTTACTTGCATTTGCAAAGCTGCAAAGAAAAGCTACGAAGTGAAAATGACAGAGCTTCAAGTTGCCTTCCATACAAAAGTCAAGTTACTAAAAAGGGTTCGGGTTCATGCGTGTCAATCCGAGCTACATTTGTCATTCCGGAATCTTCCTCCTCCCTCGCAAAGCTACTCTTAAAATTTAGGCAAAGCTACTTTAAATCTGAGGATGACCAAGACCAAGCAGCTCGTGAAGAACGGCCACAGCATCGTGGCCGACATGGTGGAAGGCATGGCGCTGTCCCACCCTCATCTGGTGCTGGAGCCCACCGAGCGCGTGCTGCTGCACCGCGACTACGCAACAATCCGTGAACGTCAAGTTACGCTCATTTCGGGCGGAGGAAGCGGCCACGAGCCCGCACACGCTGGTTATATCGGCGAAGGAATGCTCACTGGGGTTGTGTGTGGCGGCGTTTTCGCTTCTCCTTCGACGCAGCAAGTTCTGACGGCGATTCGATTGGCTGCAGGCCCTCATGGCTGTTTAGTGGTGGTGAAGAACTACACGGGAGATCGTATTAATTTCGGTCTTGCAGTGGAGCAAGCCAAGTCTGAAGGCTTCCAGTGTGACATGGTGGTGGTTGGAGAAGATGTGGCAGTGGTGAACGCCAACGCAGGACGTCGAGGGCTCAGTGGAACGGTGTTTGTGCACAAATTGGCAGGTGCGGCAGCTAAAGCAGGCAAAGACCTGCCGACTCTCGTGAAGATGGTGAATAACCTTACGGGTGAGAGCAAGCTGGGCACTATGGGAGTGGCTATCAAGCCCTGTACGTTGCCAGGACAAGAGGACAACTCACGAGAGTGGGGGGACAATGAGATGGAAGTCGGACTGGGCATCCATGGAGAACCAGGAGTTGCAAAATGCGAGCAACAAGACGTGCCGAAGCTGTGCAAGATGCTGATTGAGAACATCACGACGGACAAAACGTCCGTGGGGCTGGCGCTCAAACAGAACAGTAAAGCAGTGCTCATGGTCAATAATTTGGGGTCTACAACGGGTATGGAACTCTACGTGGTCGCTAAGTACGCGGTTGAGGCACTTCGAGCTAAGGGCGTCGAACCGGAACGCGTGCTGGTTGGCTCCTTCATGACAGCTCTGGATATGGCTGGCTTCTCTCTCTCACTCTGGAACTCCAACGGTGATGCTGAAATGCTCGCGTTCTTCGATGCACCTACATCGGCTCCAGCTTGGACGTACTCGCCTTTCAACCTCTCACAGTCAGCCATCTCTGGGCCGTTTATCAAAGCTGAAGCGCCTACCCAAGCGCAAAAGAGCTTTCAGCGTCCGGCTGAGCTCTCGAACAATGGTCTTTTACTGGAGAAGTGCATTATTGCAGTGTGTGAAACTCTGATCAAGAACGAGCCGCAGCTCACAAACTGGGACACTAAAGTGGGCGATGGAGACTGCGGTACCACGTTTAAGAACGCTGCGGAGGCTGTTCTTGCTGACCTGAAGGCCCATTACCCGCTGAATGACGCTACCCAGACTCTACGTGCGCTTGCAGACTCGGTGGGACGTAGTGCTGGCGGCACCTCTGGCGTGCTGTACGTCATCTTCCTTACTGCTGGATCTCTTCATCTTGAGAGCTGCAAAGACGTCGATACTGCCGCTTGGATTGGAGCTTTCCGTGCCGGAATTGGTGCTGTTCAGAAGTATGGAGGTGCTAAGGAAGGCTCTCGTACCATGGTGGATGCGCTCGTCCCCTCGCTTCGTGCTCTGGACAACCCAAAGTCTGGCGTTGAACTCGCTACTGCTGCGGCTAAGGCTGCTCAAGAAGGCGCCGATGCTACGGCTCGGATCTCCACCAAGCAAGCTTTTGGTCGCGCTGGCTACGTCGGTGAAGAGTTTGGCGCGGGAATTCCTGACCCTGGTGCCAAGGCTGCTGCGTTCTGGATCCAGGCTGTCGCGGACACAGTGAACTCTAGCTAAGCAGCAGATTTATGACAGAATGGTGTATAGCTTGCAATGAAGTGGTGTCTTGATGTTCGGAAGCAGTTTTTCTTAAGCACAATTGCAAGCAAGGTGAAGATACATTATGGTGCTTTGATAGATCGATTGATTAGCTGAAGGTACTTGCTGTCTTGAATTCAGAGCTGATTCGAGACTGGTGTCGCTAGTGAAATGATATTTTATCGCATGCAGTATCTGTATTACGAGCCTCTGGATTCAGCGCAACAGAGTCATCTTCGAGCAGGAGGAGGTTTCGTCCGTCCAAGCCATGCAAGAATATTGGAGTACTTGGATGGGGCAACTACGAGCTCTAGCGAAGCGGGAAAGGAGGTCAACAACACCAAGATCAGCGGAACGCGGTTGCAATTGGGGACTCAGATACTCCAACAAAAACCAAGAGAGACTCCATCAAAAGTGGAGACCAGGGAGTGCATGCAGGACCAGAGGAAGGAACTAGCAGTACTTGTCAGGCTTCAGGCTTTCCAGACGTCATGCCTCCGATAACAAGGATAATAGACTAGTCTGTTCTCTCTCTAGTGAAATGCTATTCGAAAACTGAGACACAGCACCCGTGAGCTTAACTACCTCGGGCATGATGATCGGGAGATCAATGTTTTCCAGAGAGATGCCAGCTGCTCGGGCTTCCATTTGAAGCTGTTGCAGACGCTTAGCCAACTCGACAGCCTTGGCATCTCGTTTCGAAGCAGTAATTTCATCAAGAAGACGAGTAAATCCCTTCTTCTTCATCTCGCGTAGGACCTTTCCAAACCCCAACCGAGCTGCCTTCGCCTCCCTCTGTACCTGCGCAATTTGATCAAGAACACTTTTAAACCCCTTCCTTTTCATTTCCACCAGCACCTTTTCAAATTGCAACTTGGCCAATTTGGCGACGAGTTCTGCGTTGCTTGTCTCGAGTACTTTCATTCTTTTCTCCATGCTCATTAGCGCTCGGTTGATTTTGCCGATATCCATCACTTCCATTTGCTTCTCTTGGCCGGTAATTGCACGGTTGATCTCCAGTGCTTTGATGCGTTTTTCTTGGTCGATGAGTACTCGATTAACGTCGGTTATGCTGTGGACGATCCGGGTGGAGCCCCGTAGCCAGGCTTGGATACTCTGCTGCACCCTGGTTTGCCTTTCTCGGTTTATTTGTTTTCGAACGATTTCAACTTTTCGGTCAAATCCATCACAAGTTGTTCGCATTTGGTTCAATATCTCGGCAACTAAAGTGGTCATGCGGTTGTCAGCAGAAGTATTTTGAGTGTTGGTCTTGTATTGGATCCTTGAAACAGCTCTGTTTTGGAAGCTTGGAAGTTGAACCTTTAGGCAGGTACTGGACACGTCAGCGCACGTTACATGCAGCAGAGAGCTCAAGTTCTGAATATTCTTCTTCAACTCGTAAAATTCCACTACTGGGTCGTCTTGACTCCGAATCGCGTGGATACAACCATCAGAATTGTCAAGAAGTTCCACATGGCAAGTATTCTCGTCGATTTTTCGGATACACCAGTATTTCGATGGACCCGTAGGTCGATAGTGTAGCGCCCGCATTACACAGTCCAAGACATCGTCATCTGTCCAAGTCCACGCTGAATTTTCGCTGAGTAATTGACAAATGGTGCTTGAGAGGTTTCCAGTGGGCGACGCGTTAAGATCACGCAAAATGCTGGCGGCTTGTCTTGATCTATGGTCTGAGTCTGAGGCTTCGACTTCCTCATCTGAGTCGTCCTCTTCCCAATTTGAATCTTCAGCGTCTCTGTCCATGACCACTTTGTCTGTGTTTCTTTTGGATCTTTTTGGATCTGCTTGGGGTACGACATTTGGGCTACATTCGCTACACATTCGCACTCTCGAGGCTTTTTAGCCTTTTTAAATATTGTTTTTTCGAAAACGACAAAAGAACATGAAATGGCAACCAGAACCGTATAGTAGCGTCGAAATTATCGAAATCTCGAGAAAAATCCTCCTTTCTTAGGTTTCTTGACTTTCGGTCTCCTGGCAGCTCCAATTCGATCTACGAGACGTTCGTGCTCTCGTTCTTTTCCTCGAAGCACCAGAATTTGGTGGAAATGTTCGCGAGCACGTTTGGATCGCCACGCACATTGGATTTTCACAGCACAGAAACGTTTCTTCTCTTCGAATTGACTGCACTTCTCGTCCTCGTACTCCTTTTTACGAGTAGCGATCACAAAATCTCGAGTTTTCGGGTCTTCGTGAGTGTTGTTTGGATGTCCACGACGCATGATACGACCTGTGACCAAATCCTCGAAAATGTAGTCCGGATTGTCGTCATCTTCGCGCATTCGCTGTCGTCGTAAACGTCTTTGACGACGCCTTTCCTGCTCTAGACTCTCTTCCACCTCCTCTTCGTCACTCTCAATCCTCTGGTACGTAGTATCAGGGGTCCCTGGTTCGACAATTGGGGAATCATTTTCCCCTCCATCCGTCATAATACAAGGAGTTCCCTTTCCGAAAACAACCGCGCGAGTTTTCCTCCTCTCCTTCGAGATAACTCGCTTCACTCGGATGCGTTTCCAGCGATCAGTGAGTTTGGAAATGGGAACCAGTTCCGTAATAGCGATACCGTCCAAAACAACGCGAATGAGACCGAAACGATCCGCTGGAACCTCCACGATAATGGCCGAGTTGATCAGCTCTTTGTCTTTCTTGGGGAACAGCTTGACATACAACCCATCCTCAGCCGTAAGCTCCTCGCGGTCTCTTTCCTCGTCATTTTCCGATACACGAGGCTCCATAGGCTTGAGCTGGGAGAGCATTCGAGGTAGGAATCGCTTCAAAGCTCCATCAGTCGTGAATCCTGCGCACATTTCATCCTGTCTTGCTACCTCCATGAGCTCAGTCAAGCTGGTTCCTTCCGGCTCTCGACGGTAGTTCCCAGCAGGGAAGTCCCTCTTGGGGTAGAACTGGAAGGAGATGGCGCACTTCTGCGCGATGCTTGGCGCTACGACCACTTCTCGACCTGGACGACACCAGCGAGGCAAACTGGTGGCTCGAGTGAAGAGATAGCGGAAGTAGTTGCGCTGAATCACAGTAGCAGCTCGTCGACGCCGCCTTAGAAGCTCTTTGAAGGCACGATACGCTTGTCCACCTTTCCACACACTTTGAATTAGTGTCGCAAAGTCGAATTCCAATTGAGCACGAAGTAAAAACTTCCAGTGAGTTTCGTCCTTTTCCATGAGGAAACACTCGGCACGACGTAAACCTTGCAGCTCAGCGACGGAGAGGCTTTGAGGGGTTAATAGATGACCAGGCAGAACCCAGTGCTTCTGTGAGTTGAGGAAGACGGGTGTTCCGTCCATGATGGCTTGAGTCCTCGTTGTCACGTGAGTCTCGGATAGTTTGGTGACGAATCGGTTGCGAGTGGCCAATTCTCGCTCCAGCTCTGCGTCTATTTGCTGCATTGTCTGCAGTCGGATGTGCATCTCGCGTTGAGCTTCTTTGATCTCGTCGAGTTTTCGAGTCAACTCGAAGTTTGTCTTGAAAAGCTGCGGAGATGCAGCACTTAAGGCAACAGACGATTTACGTCTTGCATCAGGAGGAGACTTGGGTGGAACTTGGGCTGGACTTTCAATTGGGTGACGCAGATACAGGACAAACCAAAGCGCTGGCTTCTCTGGAGCGGTGAGTAGCAGATTCACTAGAGCTCGAATCACTTCATCCACCACTAAGTCGAAATACGCATCTCGATCACGTTGGGACAAAAGTTCACGACCAAGTTGCTCCGAAAGCCACTGACGCTCGATCTCCAGTTCCTCATTGGGGTTCGAACGGTCGATTTTCTCTTTTTTCTCGGGAAACAAAGGAACTTTGCTAGTGCCGATGCTCCAATTCGATTGAAGCGAAGGCTGCTGCCAGACGAAAAACGCGTGATCAGGCCTTTTTAAGCGACGTTCCCGCCCCACAAGCTTCAGCTCTTTCTCCAACGTGATAATCTTCTGGATCAACCTCTTGCTCTCTGTTTCCTCTAGTTTTGTATCTCGAAGTGCACTTTGAATCACTCTTCGCTTCCTGTGCATCTCAAGGATCAACCCCTCGGCCACAGTGTTCTGAACCTCGTATCCCAGCTTACACTAGGCACGATCAATGACAAGAGTTAATTTCCTATCGAACACTAAACAGAGCGACAGGTCAAACTGGCAACCTACTGCTCTGCGTAAGTAGTCTGCAAGCCAAGGGAGAGGAGACAAAGGTCTGGCCAGGAGCAGTTCATTCACGCCGTCGGAAATGTGCTGGAGCAGCTCCAACACTTCGGGATTCTCCAAATACACAGCATTGGGACGTTTGGCTGCGCGAACTCGAGGCAGAAACTTGTCCAGCCATTGCTGTCGTCGCTCTCTGCATCGATCCAGTTCGTGTTTGCTTAACCGTGGCATATTTGGGTGTAAGACCTTTTGTGTCACTTCGAGAGACGAAACGTTTTGGCTATTTACCTGTCAAGTAAAATACAAGGATATAGATGTTGCTTTGAAAAGAGCAAATGAGTGCTCAAAAAATGCAAACCAGTTTTATTGCAAATGTTTAACGTTTTTTCCGATACGATGGACAAGAGCTCAATACGAAATCTTCATAGTTGTTTTGCGACTGGTGTGGCAAGTAGAATGTCGTCTGAGAACTGGGTCACAACTCCCGTAAGTGCAACGACATTAGGCATAAATATCGGGGTACCGATCGTCGGCAGCGCGATCCCCTCTCCCTGGGCTTTCATTTGAAGTTCCTGGGCTTCCATTTGAAGTTGTTGGAAACGTTCAGCGTACCCAGCCGCCTTGGCCTCTCGCCTCGCGGCGGAAATTTGATCGAGAAGAAGAGCGAAATTCTTCCTTTTCATCTCGTGTAGTACCTTTCCGAACCCCAGTTCTGTGGCTTTCGCCTCCCTTTGAGCCTGTCCAATTAGAACGAGAACCTTCTCGAACTCTCTTCTCTTCATTTCACCCAGCACCTTTTCAAACTGCAACTTGGAAGAAAACACTGCGTTGCTTGTCTCGAGCGTTTTCACTCGTGTCTCCAGCTCGTCCATTCGTTTCTCCTGGGCAATATTTGCTTGGTTCATAGCTTCGACGTCATGAACGATCGTCTTTGTGCCCTGTAGCCTGGCTTGCACGATTCGTCGAATCCGTTCTTGCTTTTCTCGGTTTATTTGCTTTCGGACAATCTCTACAATCCCTCGATGTCCATCCCAAACTCTTCTCACATGGTCCAGAATGGCAGGAATCTTTTCGGACATAAGAGGTATTCTCATTCGTACGCGGTTGTTAGAATGTTGTGCGTTGCATGTGGATGTATTGTATTCTTCGACGTCTTGAATCGACACTGATAATTCAGCGAGGGTTGGCACTTGAACCTTCAGGCAGGAGCCTGACATCTCCGTGAGCTTGAAGCCAATTTTCGTTGGAATCATGTGATAATTACCAGAGCAGTACTCGGTACAAGCAACCGACCAATTATCAGCAGAATGTTTTAGCACTCGATGAAAACAATCGGAAGTAGACATCCCCGGAATGCTCAGTTTAAACTCTGCCAACTCCACTGCTGGGTCATCTCGGCTCATTGTCGAGTATACACTGAGTTTTTGATCAGGCTGTTCATTGAGAAGCTCGATGTGGCACGTACGCTCGTCGATTTCACGAATACACCAGTACCTCGATGTGCTTGGGGGCCGATATTGGACAGTTTGTATCACCCGAACCACGCATTCCAGAACGTCATCCTCTGTCCAGCCACGTGAATCTTTACCCAGTAGTAGTCGAGAGATGGTGCTTGGGAGGTCTTCAGTGGAATTTGTGTCAAGCTGACACAAAATGGCGGCGGCTTCTTCAGCTCCTTCAGCTCCATAATACAAGTCGTTCATTAAAAATGCGTTCTGCAATTCAGGGAAAATTACAGTCAGGGTGGATCGTCTCGAGAATGAAGATTGAAACTAAAGCGAGTTTGGCTAAGGACCGCGCTCCAACCTAAACAAACTTCTGCTATAGTTACTGAGTGGAACCCACGGCGACGTCTCCGCCCCTTGCCCAGGAAACCGAACACGTTCGGAAATGGGTTCAGAATGACCCTACAGATTTTGGGAAAAAAAACTTATTTTCCAAGAACCTGGACTGTCGTTGGGAACTCCAGATCTCGCACAAAGGCCAATGAGGCAGCGTTCTTGTCTGTAGCAGCTTCCTGCGGTACCAGGTCGTGGTCCTTTAGCCATTCCTCGTTGTACAGTTTACTTCCGTAGCGAACGCCAGCATCAGCAAGAATGGTCACAATGGTATGTCCAGGACCAAGTTCTCTCGCCATTTTGACAGCTCCAAGCACGTTCAACGCACTACTAGGACCAACAAAGATACCATCGTGTCGTAGCAGGAAGTACGCCATATCCACGATCTCCTGGTTTGTACCAGTGATTCCTCTGTCAATGTGAGCTTCGCGGAGGTTACCGGTGACTCGTGTGAGAGCTGCCACACCTTCTGCGATGGTCGATCCTTTCACTGTGGGCATCATCTCGTTTCCGTCCTCCATCGTCCCAGTGGATCGATCGTTGTTGATGAACATAGCGACGTTCGCCACCTCTGCCGGATCAATGACCCACACTTGAACGGCAATTTTTTTCTCCTTGAAGAACGTCGACATCCCGGCGATAGTCCCGGACGATCCAGCAGACGAGACGAAGCCGTCAATGTCGCCTGCAACCTGTTCCCATATCTCCGGAGCGGTTCCTTCATAGTGCGCTCGCTTGTTAGCTGGGTTGTCGAACTGGTTGGGACAATAACCGTTCGGTGTCTCCTTTGCAAGACGCTGAGCGACATGGAAGAAGTGGTTCTCCTTGTCCGACATGGACGTGGTGGGCAATACACGGACCTCCGCTCCCATAGTCTTCATCATCTGGATTTTCTCCTTCGCGGTGATGTCTGGCATAGTCAACAGCGTCTTGTAACCACGTGAAGCGCCAAGAAGAGCGAGGGATACACCTGTGCTGCCTCCTGTAGCTTCGATGATGGTCCCTCCAGGCTTCAGTAGTCCACGCTCTTCAGCATCTAGGATCAACGACTTGGCTACTCGGTCTTTGATGCTTCCACTTGGGTTGGTATACTCCGCTTTGGCCAGGAGTTTGCATCCGGTCAGTTTTGATAGTGTAGTGAGTTCCAGCAGTGGTGTGTTCCCTACTGAATCCAAGAGATCCACTGATCCTGCGGTTGAGAAGGTCTTGAGTTTGGTGGTGCCAGGCATTGGAGGTGACTTATTCGACGGACTGCAAATTGAAGAATGAGGTCACAAAAGATGCTGACTCAGATAGACTCAGGTCACTCATCAAGGGTGGGGTGTACACCAGCTGTATGCTACAGCCTGTCGACACATATCGACAGCGGTGATGACGCATAACGACAAAGTCGCTTACACACATCCATCGAACGCCCTTAAGCAGTATCTAGAGAGTGCATGTACATGTAGTGTACATGTACTCACTTTTCCTTTTTGCCTTCAAATACATCTTTGGCATACGCCAGCCCCCCATCGTGTCTTCACTACAATTTACCTCATCGAAAGGTACTCAAATACCTCGATGACTTCTCTTAAATGTCAAGCCTTCACAGGAATCAACTGTACAATGCTGTTTCTTCACTTAAGGGCAGGAGACCTGCATCTACATTTACAGTCTCGTACTCCAACGATGTCCGCAACAGCTAGAGGTCTGATCTATGTGGCCTCTACTGGTGCGTTTGTGAAGAAGAACGTTGCGTTTAAACTGTCGTCGGGAACGTGAGCTCGCCCACGAAGTCCAGCGAAGCCGATTCCTTCCTAGTGGCAGCTTCTTGCGGTAGTAACTCGTTCGCTTTCAGCCAGTCCTCATTGTACAGTTTGCTGCCGTACCGGACGCCAGCATCCGCCAAAATTGTCACAATAGTGTGCCCAGGACCCAATTCACGTGCCATTTTCACAGCTCCAAGCACGTTCAACGCGCTACTGGGACCAACGAAGATACCGTCGTTGCGTAGTAGGAAGTACGCCATATCGACGATCTCCTGGTTCGTAGCTGTAATTCCTTGATCAACAACAGACTGACGCAGGTTCTCAGTCACCCGAGAGAGTGCAGCCACTCCTTCTGCGATGGTAGCGCCCTTAGCCATTGGCACAACCTCGAACCCATCTTCAATAGTACTCGTTGACCTGCCATTGTTGATAAACGCTGACATGGCCGCTGTTTCCTCCGGATCAATGAGCCAGACCTTCACTTCCGGATTCTGTTCCTTGAGAAATCTCGACATGCCTGCAATTGTTCCAGACGTTCCTGCAGATGTTACAAACCCATGGATCTCCCCGTTCACGTGGTTCCAGATCTCTGGTGCTGTTCCTTCGTAGTGAGCCCTCATATTCGCAGCGTTGTCGAACTGGTTGGGACAATAACCGTTCGGTGTCTCCTTTGCAAGACGCTGAGCGACATGGAAGAAGTGGTTCTCCTTGTCCGACATGGACGTGGTGGGCAATACACGGACCTCCGCTCCCATAGTCTTCATCATCTGGATTTTCTCCTTCGCGGTGATGTCTGGCATAGTCAACAGCGTCTTGTAACCACGTGAAGCGCCAAGAAGAGCGAGGGATACACCTGTGCTGCCTCCTGTAGCTTCGATGATG
Organism: Phytophthora plurivora; assembly: GCA_030027945.1. Lineage (NCBI taxonomy): Eukaryota > Oomycota > Peronosporomycetes > Peronosporales > Peronosporaceae > Phytophthora > Phytophthora plurivora. The sequence goes on from CP125258.1 coordinate 652,873, forward strand.
GTCCCTCCAGGCTTCAGTAGTCCACGCTCTTCAGCATCTAGGATCAACGACTTGGCTACTCGGTCTTTGATGCTTCCACTTGGGTTGGTATACTCCGCTTTGGCCAGGAGTTTGCATCCGGTCAGTTTTGATAGTGTAGTGAGTTCCAGCAGTGGTGTGATCCCAACAGAGCCCAGGAGGTCAACAGTGGAGGTCGCGTCCTGTACGTCCAGCTGCTCTGCTAATCCTGAGCTGAAGGAATGCGTCCCGATAAACTTGGCAGGGACCCGGTGACGGAGAACGCAGAGGCTGCGCATGATGAATGGTGCTTGGGCTCCAGATGTCAAATGGCACAATGGACTCAAGATGGGATGCCGCACATGCTTACTGTGGACAACTTCCAGCACCAATGAGACTCTGGTTTGAGCCAGACGTGTACGTTCATAGGCTGACGAACATCTTGCACGATGGTGAGCCTACCAGCAGCATTTCATCAACACTGTAGAGTCTACAGTGTAGACTACAGTGTAGTGGCTTTCAGAACACGTGCAAGTGGAAGAGTTGAAGCTAGAGGTATATACCAACCGTGTCAAAATGCGGCGCGTGCTGATCCCGTTTTTCGATACGTGATTTCAAATTGTATTCAATTCAAAATTACTAGAGATGGTGCATGTCAAAAGAAAACTTCAACTTCAAGACCGCGCGGTACTACAGCTGTACAAGCCCCGATGAAGCGTCTTCAGCTCAAGACAACGACGATGAAGCGCTTGTGCTATGGCTTATGCGCTCGGCATCCTTGCCCTACCGAGAGTGCACCCTAGTCCCTGATTTCTGGCTGAACATTCGCGCAATGTCCGATGTAGAAGCTAAAGATCAATTCAGGTTTGTAGTGTTTGGGAATGATTTAACTACTGCTAACAATTTAAATGCAGGTTCACTGTCGGCGAGCTCACATACCTGGCACACTGTTTGAAGCATCTCGCGCTGGAAGCGCTTGGGGTGTGTCTTCAGCGTTTAAAGTACCCCAAGCGGTGGATTGACAATGTCAAATTGACATGGCTGGAATGTTTAGAAGAGCGCCACCCACGCTCTGCCACATTTATCTCTGAGTAGATCCACACCAATTCTTCACCGTAAAGTAAAACTTCTTCTAGGCATTCCTTTGGCAATCGCCTTCACCAGCACTGTTGGCTTCAATCCGCTGGCACGGCAGACGACCCTTCTGCAACACCGACGTATGTGCGAGCTTTCGTTCTTTCTTCCTTGCTGGTGCTTCGATGCGCGTCCTTGGTTGACTTGCTGCTTCCATTGCTGTCTCTGATTGCGGCTTGCTCCTCTTGCACGCAGAGTCCACACCTCAAGTTGTGATCTGGTCATACCTTTCATCGCGGCAGCAGCATCTTCTAGAACATCGTCAGCGCTAACACCGATCCTTCTACCCAGAGAGTGCAGTCGTTCGAGAGGGATGTTGCCGATTCCGCGTTCTTCGTCAATGAGCGTGTTGTGGTGCTTCCTCAGATTACGATGGCTGGGCTCACTGACCGACGCCACGTTGGTATCTGCGAGCGCACCGGTAGCCAGGAAGGCAACGGCGACCACCACGAAGAAGTGAGAAAGACGCATGGGTATTGGTTGTTGGCTGTCGGGGCTTGAGGCTTAAGAGGCGAATTTACAAGTGAACTTTGAACTGGAGAACGGAGCGGCGAAGTGGAGGTGAACATGGCTGTAGTCCACCAGTCAGGTCAGTCTACAATGGAGTGCCTATCCTGCGTAGCAGCATGGTTCAAGGGTTGATCGACGAAGCATCATTGCAAGATATAAACGAAGCACATCCTTAAGTCTGCGAAACTTTTTTCTAAACCACTGCTACAAAACCTTATCCTTTTTTTGAAGTATTTTATATACCGGTACCACGTATTTTAATATTAAAATATAAATTTATTACTATTATTACGTCAAACTCGAAACTTCGCAGCCTGCGAAGAATGATTTTTAAGCTTTAAAAGCTTCTAAAACGGTTTGTAGGAGCTAGCTCGTGTGTAAACCCCGACCCAGCTACACTGCCTTCCCCAGGACTGTGTAGGCTGAGTCTACTAGACTCTGCAGTGGTGTCTTAGATGCAGGCATGGAGCTCTGGCGAAAACCAGTAAATTTACTCCTTTTATGAGCCCAGTCGGGTACAACATCCTCTTGCGTTTGTTTATGCATTTGACAATGGTGCAATGCGACGACAGCACACTGACACATCACGAAATATTTTCTCCAGTCCATCCGGCAATGATGCCTCCGCATGTACATGTACCGTATTGACAGTGAGCTGTGAGCCAATATTAATGATACAGTGCCGGTGCAATGAACACAAAAAAGTAAAACTATTTCACGACTTAAATTTATGAACCTGGCACGGGTACCAAAACTACTCTGTGATAAAGAAGTTCATTATTTGCTTCTTCTCTCTCCACAACATGTACAGTGTACAACACTGTTCCATGGTGGGATACAGGTAAACCTTTCACGCATGACAAATATGTGACATTGTCATGCACATTACGTGACTCAGGATCAACGTTTTACATCGCGATCGTCATCACCGGCGTCATCACCCTGTAGTACAGGTGTCACGGCGCGAATTTAAATGTTTTTTACCTGCTAAAACGTAGTAAAACCCACACACGCACATCGTTGTTGTAGTTCAGATGATTAACGTTTTTCCTGGTTATTCTTACTCTTTTACCCTTTTAAGAGTAAGAATATCAAGAGTCTTGCTGGAAAATGTTTGAAAAACCGCTGCGAATACACCTACCGCTACTCGACATCATGGGGAGTTTGCTGCGGTTGCGCTGGACCGGCTGGTGGTTGTTGCATGGCTTCCTCCTCTTTCAGAAACCTCTATTTCTTGCTCGCTTCGCTCGCCCAAAATTCCCATTTCAATGCTAGACAACAAAAGCGGAACTAAATGTACATGTACACTACAGTAGGGGTTCACGGACAATTACTGCTCAACGTTTAAGCGTCTTCACGGAACAGCTCAATGAATTCTTCAATGTCGAGTGTGGCATTGGCGTTCACGTCGAAAGCCGAGATAATTCGTGCCACATCGTCCTTTGTAAGCTGCGTCGACCCACGACGGTCGCTCTCGTAGAAACGTTCATTATAGCGCAGTGCCTCGAACAGTTCACCAGCATCGATATCTCCATTATCGTCGGTGTCATAAAGCTAGAAACCATAAAATGAAAAATGTCAGTAAACTCAAATCTGCGACGTGTGAAAAAGGCAACTTCAACTTGTACCTTGAAAAGTTGTCGAAGTTCCTGCACTTGATCATTCGTCAGCGTCTTCTTCTTCACCCGTCGCGTCTTCTCCAGAGTATCCAATAGTCTACACAAGCGTAAAATCTCCTCCAGAACTTCAGGTGGAGCTTCTCCAAACACGACTCCACAGAGCTCTGCAAGGTCAATGAGGCCGCTTTGGTCCTTGTCGATACTACTGAAGATACTACCGATATTATCCTGCATATGCGTTCCTGAGAAGAGCCCACTGCCTTCCAAGAGCTCCCGTAGAGTGATGGCACCGCTCTGGTCTTGATCCAGTTTGCGAAACGTGCGGTAGACGTTGACAATGTCGTCGCGAGCGTACGGACCGAATCGCTCCTGCCTCATCAGCGCTGCATCCGAGCGAATACGCGCCTTCTTGGCCGATTTAAGCTCTTTCTTGGGTCGAAGCTTTGCTGACGTACGTACAGCTCCTGCTGAGCTGAATGAAGGGGTTCCTTGTCGTACTTTTGGAGCTCGTTCGGCTGCTGTAAGTGCAGACTTTGGATGTCGACGTCCAAGAGGTTTGGGACTGGGCTGCTTGTCTTCGGGAGTGTCATCACTCTTCAATGTAGCAGAGCTGGAAGAATCAATTACCAAAGCCTCTTCCTCAACTTTAGCTGGCTCTGGACTAGGCGGACTTGGATCAGAACTTGAATTGTTGTTGTCTTGATCGTCATGGTCTTCTCCAAGTAACTCGTCGTACTGTTGGCAAAGTGTCGCCAGCATACTACGTTGTGGTAATGCGCTTGTACTGATACTCGTCGCAAGAACAGATTCACTCTGCTTAGATTTGACTTTCGGGCAGTCAGGTAAAGCAGTCAAGGAGTGAGCCCTCGCCAGTGCTGCAATTCGCTTCGGACGTGGCGGCTTTTTGTTCAATCTCCGCGCTCGTTTTGGCTCTAGATCCTGCACATTTTCACGGATAATACAACTCACACCGAGTTTCTCCAGTAGAAAAGCGGACGGTGTCAAGTCCATCGTTGCTAACGAGTTTTCCAGTCGTCTTTGACGTAAAAGCCCACTGCTTCCTGCGATCTGCTTGTTACTTCGACGAATATTTTCTCGATGGAAGTGCTCGTACATTTGCTTCTCCCTGTTCATACTCCCCACTGCCCAGTTGTCTTTATCGGCGAACGGGAGCTCTTGAACGGGGTTCTGCAGCTCCGGTAAGAGCATTTCTGAATCGGCATCACTGGCTCCCAGAACCTCGAGCTTTCCAAGCGAATCATTGACTCCTCCATGGTTAGAACCTGCCTCCTGCTGTTGATTGCCTTTAGATCCATTTTTCTGCTCTTCTTCCTTTCTCTTCTTGGCTTTCTGCCGCATGATCAGCTTCATTCGCTGCTGAAACTTCACTCGCTCCTTCTCCCAAGCTTCTTGCCTTGCCAGTTGAAGATCGCTCTTCTTCCACGTCGTTTTACCTTGTAACTGGTCAAATAGCCGTCGTGTGTGCTCCACCACTACGTCATTTTCTTCTTCAGTAGGAATTACCTCTTCAGAATTAACTTCCTTTTGAGGAACTTGCTCAATGACACTCATTGAAACACTAGTAGCCATTTCTTGAGTACTGGAACTTCGTGAGGACTGGCTAATTACCGGAACACTCACACTGTTGCGCATCGTACTGAGCTTCCGAGTTCTGTTGGCAACAGCAATAGACTGTTGTTTCAACGCTACAGCCTTGAGCTTCGTCCCTTTCAATTCGTCCCAGATTTCCTCTGCTTGTCTCCGTTTCAACGCTGCTGCACTCGTAACATCAACTTCCCATTGCCAACTTTCCACTGCAGACGTTGTCACTGCTTCCGTTTGTGGGGCTGTAGGCGTGACTCCCGTAGCTAAACTCCCTCTCTGTCGCCCTTGAAAGTCCCAAACGTACACTCCTTTGTCGCTTCCGCAGGTTAAAATACCTCGAGGCTCAGCTACGATCTGCAAACACCTGACATTACCACGATGAGCAGTCCATCGATGTGTACAGACCACGTCGGATTCGTACACGTGAAGCTGTTTAGGCTCTGGATGCGCTAAATTGTTATCAGCATGCTTGTTTCGAAGCCTTCTAGCGTTTTTCCCTTGTCTAAGGAAGCGTCGACGTGGGTTGTACGCTCTATCGTGACGTGAAGGCATGTTTTCCTCTTTGAAAGCTCGGACGTGGGCAGCAGTGATGACTTTAGAGATATCACAGACTATCACTTCTCCATAGAAACTCGACACGAACAATAGGAATCTACCACGATCGATCCCTGCAGCCAATTGTTCTCCTCCAGTTTCATCGTAAAATGTCCGACAGCAAGTGACTGCACTGTTGAGCTTTACGACGGTTAGTGGGGAGTGAGAAGGAGGTAAATCCACTTCGAACTCTGTTGTATCCGATACAGAAGGATCCACGTCTGGTAAAGTACCCGATGGTTGTAATTCCTCTTCTGTTGGTAGAGCTTCAACGGGTAAAATTGTTCGAACTGGAGTCATTTGAAACGGGTAAAAGCACAGGAGAAGTACTGTTGGTTTGGATGGTGTGAGGCTCCAAACACACACTTGACCGCTCTCATGACCCGATAACAGAAGCGGATACGGCTCAATAAACTCCAAAACATTAACTTCGCTGGTTGAGTGGGTATTCACCACTGCAGGTGTCGCTGTATTGAAGGAAACGCCACTACTAGGCGGTGGTGGACTGCGTGTGTCTTCAAGGAGGAAATAAATGTAGTCCCAGATCTTAATCATTCCATCCGTACTGCCACTGACTACCAGACTTAGAGCATGGCAATATGCAAGACACTTGATATCGCTCTCGTGGGCATCCGTAATACACCGTAATAATACATTTCGAGCTGCGATTCCTCCTGTTTTCGGTGCGTCGTCGTCATATAAACGCAGGGAACGGTCCCATGAGGCTGTTAAAACTGTATGATCCTCTTTACAGTACAGTAAAGCCGACACTTGTTGTCCATGAGGCGTCCACCGAGAAAGAATCGCTCCATTCAGGTAATTTACCACTGCCAGCTCTCCATTTTGAGCCCCAACGACAAGTTTACGTTGTCTCGCGTCCAAATCCACACTGGTAATGTCTGCGTTAACCAGATCTCGATAGGATCGAAGTAACGAGCCAGAAGCTGCATCCCAAATCCGAATCTCCCGATCAGTAGCCGTTGCAATTGTAAGAGAAGCTTCGTTATACAGCACTGCACTTGCCGCTAGTACTCGAGGCTTGATACGTACGCGTCGAAGTAGTTTCACTTTGTGTACACCCGCAGCAAGCAGAGTCTGACCGTTGTTAAGTATCGCTAAAGAGTGAGCTCTCCATGGATACCGACTTAATTCACTACCCAGACGAAATACCTGCAAGCAGCGTCGATTACTACTCAGTTCTGCGTCTGTGCTTTCCACTGACAATACATTAGCCAGTGTCCACCATCGGAACCAACCTTCATCGTCCACAGTCATACACTGATCCGCCAGCATCCGAGTACTGGAGCCGCCGGACTTTGTCTTCATAGCGGAAGTAAACGTAGCGGAAGGGATGAGCTCAATGCAACACACAGGCGAACTGTGGCCTGAAAGCTTGAAAACGGGAGTCGTCGCTAAGGCGGAGATCTCCCACCCGAAGACTTCGCACTCGAATCCAGCACTCATAAAGACTTGGGAGGATAATTTCACCATTAATCGTACGCCACGTCGATGACCTTGACGAAAAGCGCGAGTCTGGAGGGAATGAGTATCCCAAAGGTAGATCATATTATCCATCCCACAGGATAAAAGCGTTTCGTGGTTGAGAAGCAGTAAATCTTGGAGTAAATCCGAGTGTTTCTTTAAACTGGCCACCAGACGCACATCACAAGTACCATCACTCGATTCTCCACGGGTTTTCGCGTTCGTGTTGACATTTACAGTGTGAGATCTCGTCACTTGCCATACTGAAATCATCAGATCTGCCGAAATGGAGAAAAGCTGCTGAGTATTCGCACACCATTCGAGAACACGTTGAGGACGCGGCGTATGGACAATTGCCATGGGTCTGGGAGTTTCCATCGCACTCGTACTACAAGCTGTGAGTAAAGTGGACGACCAGAAGGTCATTTTCAAGTCTCCAGCAGAGACTGCGAGTAAATCCAGACCTGATAAGTACTTTAAAGCTTGCACTGGAGAACGTTCCGACCGCACTTCGTCCTGGTCACGTCGGTAGCCCGTGATATAACACAAAGGGTGAAACTTGTTCACTACCGGTAAAGTCGGAGTAAATGCAAAACTGGACGCAATCGAGTCCTCTGTATGTGCGTCAGCGTTTGAATCCTTCTCGTCTGCACCTGTAGCTGTTTCCTTGTCGTTTTCCTCACTTTCAGGAGGTAATAAACCTGCCGGATCCAGTATTTCAACCACAGGCCGTGAACTCTCCAGTAATAAAACCCGACGGAATTCGGGAAGATATTCGATTCGTTTTGGAGGACGATTCACCGCTGAATCGACGAATCGAGGATGTTCTTCATACTGGAGATCTCTCCACTGCGCTATCGTTCCAGCTGCATCGTCATTACCGCCACTAGATGAACCCATTCCCCCTTCAATGATAGCACTAGTGAACTCTTCCCATTCCATCGTTCCGTCTCCATTCACGTCCACTTGGGCGAATAGTTCCACCAGATCTTCAATGAAACCCACGACGCTCTCGGGCTCCCAGCTAACGCGGTCCAACATGACGTTGACGAATTCCCGCAGTGAAAGGCCCTTACCCGCTCGGTCGAAGTCCTGCTTCAGTAGACTCAGGTCCTCGACCTGGAGACGAACCATGATGCCCAGACATGCCTGGTACTGCAACAACGCCGCCGCCATCGTCGATTTTTACACTTAAAAGCCACCGTTTCAACTTTCCCACTCGTAAATTTAGGTCTTCAGTCTCCGTTTGTCCTTGAACAATGCAGAAGTCGCCCCAAGCTGCAGGAAATGGCCGTCCACCGCGTCCAAAAGCCCATAAACCGTCTGCAGCTTGGTCCATGAATTCGCCGTACGCTGGACCCGTTCGTGCGAGTCCAAGAGCGGCTAAACTCGCCCATCAAGAGCCCAAAGAGCGACCGAAACGACCTCTTTCGGCTCAAGTGGCTTCGACCACAAGCAGTCGAATGGCACAGACGTCACCTCGACCGAATTCAGCACGACCAGCTCGTCCTCAAAGCGCCAGTCAAGCTCGGTACATGCAACTGGAAACCATCGCCTTCCCGATGGAAAGTTCTTCAGAATTTGATACTTGTGAAGCGTGTTTATCGCCAAGTTCTTCAGATATGGACGTCCTACAAGAATCCGACTCAACTGCGATGCATTTGAAGCTTCAAGCGCTTCTGGAAATGTGGGGAGAAGAACATCTAGGCTTCCGGTCATCAGCTCTTTTTTGTGAAACGACATTCAAACAGGCCAAAGCTTTAGCGACCAGGATGCCACGCCCCAATGCTTTTCCATCGGCAGTGACTTTTGCTTGTCTTACGCAAATGGGTGTTCTTCTTGAAGGGCAGTACCCATTTCTATCCGGTATGATCAAAGAACTGGGAACTGCAGTGTATTCGAACTTCTCCGACCTCCAGTGTCGAAAAGATCTTGAAGAACATACGCAGCATCAGTCTGCACTGCTTTTCGAGCATGGGAAACCTTGGTTCCAGGAGGTTTTGACTCAGAAAATGCGCTGTAAAAGCTTCCAAACCTCGGTGGATACCTGTAAAAACGAGGTTTTACTACTGAAAGAAATGCTGCAGGAAGCTCGAAGTGCCAATACTGCTGCTGTTACTTCTGCAATCCTTCGAGCACCTTCGCAACGTGAGAAACTCGATGACTACTACATCCCACCGGTGCTTCAGCTGGAAGATTTGAGTCTGGAATCTTTAAGTGAGGAAGTTCTAAACGTGTTTACCAAGATTTCAAATGCAGATGCTCGACATTTACTAGCTTTACTACTGGAAAACGCAGTGGAGAGGGATATGACGAAGCTCCCAGATATGTTAGCGTCCACTATAGGCAACATGAAGGGACAAGACCGACGGATTTTTCTACGAGAATGTTTCGACTACGTTACACCGAGTGAACTTCAGGATTCTCTACATGGACGGGATGAAGTCAACGACGACAAAAAATACCAAGCGCTGGTTGATGATCTACACGAAATGTTGCAATTGCGACCCCAGGAAGACGGCGATCTTAAAACCAGTTCTTCCGCTACAGTGGCGTTATTTCACTCGGAAGAAGCTCGAATTGGCAAAAGAGTGCACGAATTAGTGGAACTGGCGGAAGATATTGCAACCCAAGTATCCTTTTTCGAGCCGAAACACCAAGCGCTTTTCACAGAGCCACTATTAGAGCGACTGCGCAGGTACGAATGTCCAGTGAAGCGCTTAAAGAAGCAGCACGAACTAAGTCAACGACAGCAAGTTATCGACGAGGAAGAAAATCCTCAATGTGAATGCGTTTGCGGGCGTCATCGGTTGGTAGACGATGAAGGAACGAAAGAGGACGAGGTTCTCCCTTCAACTCCAGTAGGAAACGAACCAGGACAAGACGGAGATTTAAAGAAACAGAAATCACGGCGGAAATCGTCTTTGAAGCGACCACTTTCCGCTCCTATTGGACGAAGGAAGAATGCCATCAGTTTTAACACCCGCTTCGGTTCTCCGCGTAAATCCAGCGTCTCCATCCACGTGTTCCCACTGGCCGAAGTGTGTCATCTCCTGTCAGCTATTCTCCACCTCCAGTTTTCACGAGATGCAGTGGAACCTCCAAGTACCAGAAGCGAAGGGGTATCAGCTCTCATGTTTGACGATCGATTTGAGTTCTTAAAGCCTGACGCAGGACAACGAACCTTCAAGACATTGGCCAAGGACTATTTGGTGCGCAAATATGGCATTAAATCCATCGCAGTCATGCACACAATGCAACTCGAACGCTCGCTACTTCACTACACAGCCAATGACAACCACGTACGCTGTGAACTCTTTAGCTGGTTCTTCGGTGCGGATAAAGCACGTGCACAGTCGAAAGACTACGCCTTCGCGTTCTTCCAGAAGCTGATCAAGTGTCTCTTAAACTTGTTCGCAGCCAAGAAAACGCCTCGATCCAACTCGATTACCAGCATTTCGCCGCCATTGGCGTACTCAGTCTTGATCACGACTTGGACGGAGTGTCTTGGAGACGGAGAACCTACTAATCCTCGAGTTATTACGATGACAATAGCGCTCGAGACCTGCAAACAGGTTTTCCCACCGATGATGCAACGCAATAGCCATTTCAGTTTGTTCCGAGAGAAATTGTACCGCCAGAGTTTAGAGCAGAAGACAGTCGAGTTGGAAGAATTCCTCCATGGAGCTATGACCGCCTGGCAACTTGTTTTCGATGAACAAATGATGGAAGCGACGAAAACTATTGAAGCTGCGGGAGTTCTGGACCCCGACGGGTTTGCTCGTTGCTTGATTGCCAATGAATTGGAGTTTACGACCGGAGAGCGATACGAATTGTTCGATTTATTGATTCAAGAAGCCGATGAGAGTGTCGTACCAAGGCAGAAGATGGCGCTGCTCATTATGGAGGCCAAATATCTGAGACCGACAGTGCCAGCGAGTACGCTAATTGGAATCTGAACAAGTGGCTGCGTGAAAAAAATATATCAAAACAATGCGAAGGAAAAGTGTATGCATTTATTCCCATTGAATTTCGATATCGACCATGAGACCAGAAGAGGAGGCCTGCAAGCCATTGCTCTATGGGGGAGAAGAAGGAATACACCATTCGTCGCGACGTCCCTAACCAAAGTTGACAAACGACTGGTTCAGTCCCCCTGCTTGTTGCTGCGCCTGTGGCGGTCGCTGTTGTTGCTGCTGTTGCTGTTGCTGTTGCTGCTGTTGGAAGCCTCCCTGGTTCATCTGCATACCCATCGGGTTCATTCCCATCGGCTGGCCCTGGAATCCCATCGGAGCAGCCCCACCTAAATCAATTCAGTACAAAACCCAATTAAAATCAATTCATCTCGACACGAAAAGCTGCTCACCGTACCCATCATCATGCCGTTCTGCTGCTGGTTGAACATTTGGTTCTGCATGGGATACCCCATCATCATGTTGGGCTGTTGCCCCATCATGGGGTTCATGAATCCCTGCTGTCCCATAGGCATGTTCATCGGCATACTCATTCCCATGGGACGTGGAGGCATCATGCCCATTCCATTCATGCCATTCATCTGCATGTTCATCATCGGAGCCGGCGGCATTCCCTGCTGAGGAGGGAAAGCGTTCTGTTGCTGTTGCTGTTGAGGCTGCTGCGGCGTCGACGGTCCGAAGCTCGCCATGATGTTAGCCATCTTGTTCACATGCTGGTCGGCTGGTGCAGGGGGTTGCGGGGCGAAAGCGTCCTTAAATCCCGCCTGGGCATTGGTGGATCCTCCGAATGACGCCCACTCGTCCTGTTTCGGAGCCGCAGGAGCATCTACAAGACTTGGGGCAGGTTTAGCCTGCACTGGAGCACTGAACACGTCAAAAGACAGGATATCCTGGGTCTGAACTGCAGGTTGAGTAGGCGTAGCCTCTCTAGAAGCTGTACGGGATCCATGACGAGAGTTGGTGCGGTCCTTCTTACGTCGTTCACGACGTGGTTCCTCCTCCTCTTCTTCGTCACTGCTGTGCTTCTTCCGACGTCCTCCACGGTCCTCGCTCTCTCTGGGGGCGTCTCCAATGAAGCGTTTCCGCTCGTACTTCTCTCTGATCCACATCTCCTTCTCCCGGACTGAGGAATGTTCCGTAGGGATACGGTAGTCTCTCGGCAAGTTCGCTTCATAGTACGCTTTAGCCTTGGCGTTGCCCCAGCGCTGCATCTGTTGCACCTGCTCCACCGTCCAGGAATCCAAGTTGACGCTGCGTACGAAGGTCAAATGGACCCCCAAACTGCGGTGGATGCCCGAGCACGCGATGCAGATGAAGACCCCGAGGTTAATGGAGGCCCAACGGGGTCCACGACAGCCGCAATCGGCGCAGAACTTGTTCTCCTCGAGCTTCATGAGCTCGTTCAGCTGCTTCTTGAGCTTCGTCTGGTCATCAGGCGCGCGGGAACCTCCGGAGCGGCTCATAATGGAACGAGGGGGAGCTGGAGAGACGGCGAGTGAGCAATGCAGTGCGCTGATGACACAAAGAGTTTAAATTAGAGCTGAAACTCCCGATTGTGACTTGAAGTGAGTATGGGATTTCTAATTTGATATATGTATGTTTAATATTATAGTATGTTTTTATAGTTTATATGAACCTGACGTGGCGGCTCGGTATAAACTTTGAATATTGAAGACGTAGAAAAAATACTTAGTATGTCCTTCATCGAAAGGTCTCTTCATTTGGAAGCTTAGAGATATAAGAGATGATCATCCCGTTAGCTGTTAGAGAGGCGATCCGAAGCTTCACGCCGGACGACGGTACGGAGCTGGTGCCACCAACAGAGAAGGAGACGTCCTTCATCTTCGATTGGGGCGTGCGAGTTGTGAATCTTAGGAATCCAGACGCATCGCATAGCTGGCTTTGCCTCGCAACTGAAAGGTGCCGCGCTCGCCGAATTTACTATGCACTTTCAAGCGGAAAGACCTCGGGGGCCACGAAGCATCTTAAAGAAGCGCACAAATTGCACTCCGGAACACAGAAACGTCGGCGCGAAGCCAACTTGGAGCTCTACGATCAGCAGGAACCAGAGTCCGAAAGGAACAGCTCAAAGCACACTCTTCTTTGGGATAAGGATGGTGTGGAAGGGGACAAGTCCTCCATGACTGTGTTGTTGGACTGGATGATAGAGGGGACAAACTACAGTCGTTGGCAAGAAGGCGACACGAGCACGAGGGATACCTTGGTTCAGGAGATCATGAGCGCTTTGATGGCCGTCAAGATCCAGCATCGGTCACCAGCGCAGATTTGGGAAAAGATCGCGGAATTGGAGAATCGCTACCGTGTGGCTGAAAACTATCTGGCCGAGGCGGAACCTGAAGTTGATGAGGATTCACTTCGCGTGGCTGTTTTGAAGTACTTCCCTCACTTTTATCTCGTGCGTGAAGTCATGACGGAACGTCCCCCAACTCGTCAACGCAGGACATCAGATCCTCGGGATGTTGACGAGAACTCTGCGCCCTCAACTACAAGATCGGGCGCTACCATCCGTAGTGCCGAGGACTCTACATCCCCAGTTCGCTCACGCTTGAATATGGTTTTCCGCACCAACGAGTCTTCACGTCGAGTTACCGAGAGATCTGCATCTCTAACTCGCCCGCGCTTCACGTCGGATACTTCGGCTTCTACGGTGGAAATTGCATCTCCAATTGTTGAAGACTTAGCATCCCCAACCACGTCGGTTGTTGCCGAGGAAGTTGTACGTCCAATTACCGAGGAGTCTACAACGTTGAATACGTTGGAGGAATCTGCGAAAACGGGAGAGAATCATCCGCGGGTATTGGATCCTAACGCAAAGAGTACCCGACACAGACGACCGGAGCCAGTCGTGGAGGATATACTCCCGGAACATAATTCAGCGTCTCTGGTCGAGCGAACACAGGACCGACGTGCTACGATGGCAGTGTGGGAGAACGAACCCCGTCTTGAAGAAAGACAATTGCAGATGATGGAAGAGAAAAATGACGTCGACGTTGCAATTAAGAAAGTGCAGTTGGAGTGTGTTCAGCGTGAAGCAAACGTGCAGCTTTTGTTGGCACGGAAGCAGTTGATGGACAGCGGGATTTCAGCTGCTGAGATCGATTTACTGTTGCCACTACCCACCCGCGCACGATCCAGCAGATAAACCGACTAAACCGGAACACACTCAACATCAAAGCCGAAAAAGCATACATCAAGACCTATTAATCAAATGCACTTACCAGCAGGGTTAAACCCTCCTTTCGTGTTCGATCTCCTCAAGATTGGCCGCATTTTAGAAGTCCAGGACTTGACGAATGCGTTGCCCGATGTACTCGACATCAGTCTCAAGCGCAAAGTGGCCAGTGTCGAGCAGTTCCACGATGGCCTTGGGGTTGTCGCGCTTGAAGGCCTCAGCACCAGCAGGAATGAAGAACTCGTCGTTCTTCCCCCAGATAATGAGCAGCGGCGCCTGCGTCGTACGGAAGAACTTCTGGAATTCAGGATACAGCTTCACATTGTTCTGGTAGTCGTAGCAGAGGTCAAGTTGGATGTCCTTGCCTCCGGGACGCTCAAACAGCAGTGTGTCAAGCCAATAGCCCTCAGGTCCAACCCGTTCGAGCTTGGAAGCCGGCACTCCGTGTGTGTACTGCCAGCGCGTACCTTCGAAGGTCAGTACATTGCCCATTACAACCTTGCGGTTTTCAGGCGAGGGATCGGCCCAGAAAGCTCGAATCGGGGCCCAAACATCGCCCAGACCTTCTTCGTAGGCGTTCCCATTCTGAGAAACGAGTCCAGTGACGCGTTCGGGATACGCGAGTGCAAGACGCAGACCAACGGGTGCGCCGTAGTCGAAGATGTAGAGCGCGTACTTCTTCAACTGCAGTTCGTCCACGAAGGCGATGAGGGTCTTGCCCAAGTTGTCGAACGTGTAGATGTAGTTCCGGCTGGCCGGGACTTTCGTGAAGCCGAACGACGGGAAGTCAGGTGCAATGATGTGGTACTTGTCGGCGAGTAGCGAGATGAGCTCTCGGAACTGGAGCGACGACGTCGGATAACCGTGAAGTAGCAGCAACGTCGGCAGACTACGATCTCCTGCTTCGCGGTAGAAAATATCAATGCCGTCGGCATGCACGAACTTGTTGAGAACGGGGTAGTGGACGTTCATATGCGGTCGGTTTGGTGTCGGTTTGGCGGTAAAATCGAAAATGAGGTCATCGGTTCTTGATCTCCCGATCTACAGTCAGTAACTTCACACGTCGATGGCTTCGTTGGTTTTGAGTGGACTAATCCGTACGTTGAAGTGGTGCAAATTATCGAAGCACTTGAAGTGCGTATCACTCACTATGTGGTTGCTATCTACTCCTTTCCTGCCTTCTTCTTCCCCTGCTTCTTTGACTTGGGCTTTGTTACTTCCGGTTGATTCTTTGGAGACATCCCTGGAATGGGTCGAGGGGCTGGAGGCGGCGTTGGTGCAACCACAGGCTGTTTCCAGCCTTTTCCACCAGGAACCTTCGAGCTCTTGGACCCACTGGATCCCTTTGCCTTGACAAAAGAAGAACTGGACGGGGAAGGTGGCGTCGGGGCTGGAGGAGGTGGCCGCTTGTTGGTTCGGATGTAGAACAGCAAGTACGCAGTTTCACTGAGTGCTGTGGCCTCCGAGATCGACGTCACGTGCTCGTCATCGTAACGGAACCACTGGTCCTTGTTGTCGCGGCATACACAGGTGTAGTGTCCTCCCACAACGAACTTCCCCAGGTGAGAAACAACAGCAAACAGCTCGTACATCGGAGGAGCCGAGAAACCAGCACCACTGATGGACGCAACACCAGGGACGTCCATTCCGTTCTCCGCTCGACAGGTAGTCGACATGAACTGCGTTGGGAACTCCAAGAACGGCGGGTACTTGACAAACTGCTGCAGCTTCACAGGCCCTTGCTCCGGGTGATAAGTGAAACGCTTGACGCTCAGCGTTAGTACAACGGGAAGGGACTCCACTGTCGTGAATTTCTTCATCGTGGGGACCTGATTGGCATCCTCGATCACCTCGACAGCAAAAGCCTTTCGGATCATATCCTGGACCGTAATAGGAGCGCTAAGTGGCTTCGTCAACCCGTTCACCCCTGTAACAAACGAAGGGTCCTGGGTTTCGTAGTCAAGATTCAGGTGCAAGCAGTGGAACGGCTCCACCGTGATCGAGCTTTGTCTCTTGCCGGTCTGCTTCAACTCTGAGCGTAGAGCCCCCTTGAACAACCAGTTGATCGGAGAGCGGATGGTATCGACGGGATTCTGGCGCAACACACTGCTCTTGCCCTTCTTGCCGACTTCAGCCCAGCCGTCGTCAAACGCCTGGGCATTTTCCAAAGCCGCATCAGTTCCATTCTCTTGCTTGGCTACAGTCACAGCACTACGCTTCGTCTGCTTCTCGCACGAGTTGGGTAGCTCCAACCCGCTCTTCTCGTACTCAGTATGGAGATACTCCAAGAAGAACTCGAGGAACTCCAGTGCATCTTCCTGTTCGCCTCGCATCTTCTGAAACGCGCTCAATACGTCCATGAAGTAGCCGCTAATTCGGATCGCCTGGGGCACCTTGCCATGTATATCGTTACGCTCCCCACTAGCTGCCTGCAACTGCACTGTTCCACCAAAGCATTGCCATAAACGTCACACCAATGCCATATTGGAAAATAAATCTTGGATCACGTACATTGTGCCAGCGTCGGCTCCTCGAACTCTCGCGTGAACGCCACCATGTGTCGCCACGCTTTAAAGGTCGACGTACTCGCCAGCATCTCCGGCGTCGGGGGGCTAACCGTCGAAATCTCCGCTAGCAAACTACCACAACAAGCAATTAATACGTATCCTCAGCTAAAATAATTCATAGTAACTCACTTGAGGAACGGCGGACAAGCCAATACCGACTGCATAATAACGTTCTGGAAGCAAGTATTACCCTGGTTCACCAATCCTCTACAACAAACATCACAAACGTCAGCTCTCCCTTCTCCTCCCCTTTTCAACTTCATCCTCTCACCTCTTCTTCATTTCCTTTGCAGGTGTCGTTACATCCAAAGTCTTCAGTGTTTCTTGTACTGCTTCGTCAAATGGCAAAGGATTGGCTGGATCTCTGGCTGCTTTCTCCACTGTACCAGCAGCATTAACTCCAGCTGCAGCAGCCCAGGGAGCGGCAGTTCCGCCCCACGCAGGCTTCGGCTGCGTCTTGGGGGCCCCCAGAGCTTCCGCCCACGACTTTGGTGTCTCCTTCTCCTGCTGAACCTCCTGCTTCTCTGAGTTCTTCATCTCTGCGGCAGCTGCACAGTGAAAAAATATCGTTTATGAGTGAGGGATCTGCATAACCGGGTCTCTGTTGGAAGTTCTCGCTCGACGTGAGTGATGGTGCGTACCGTCCTCCAGCGCCTGCTGCGTCTCCTCCAGTGAGAAATCCCCAAACGTGATCACTACATCGTCGCCACCGAGGCGCCGAGTCTCCGCCGCAGTCGCCATCGATCTGAGCCAATTAGTTCGTACCCCTGGTTACGTTGTTATGGAATCAGACGTTGATATTTTTAGAGAATCAGATTTAGAACTTACTAGATGTTCCAGATTAGATTAGAATCATATCCTACATAGATTTTGCAGCATGCGAGCGATTCTCGTGTTTCTAGCTGCACTCGCTGTTTGCAGCGCCGTAACTGGATATGAGGATCCTATAAAGACGCTCCAGATTGAGTATCCTTCCGACGACAGCTCTGTTATGTTACCTTTGCGCTTCAGATTCAGCATTGAGGCCACGAGAGTCGAGGACTTCAAGGACCGATTTGGATCCGCATTCATTTGTTTGGAACTTTTGGGCATTTCAATCAAGTGTTCACCAACTTTGGTCCCGAAAATCCGATTCCAAGATTTACCACTAGGTGACTACGTTGCGCGTGCGTACATTTCCAATGGAGACGTCAGGTACCATGAAACGAGGCCGCTTTCGTTCTCGCTTGTAAGTGCTGTGGAATTTGAGAGGCAGCTCGAACGGCACATTGAAGAAACGAGAGAAAAACATAAATTCCCACCAGATCTGAATATTCTAGAATGGGCAACGCAATCGATTGAAAGTCGTTCAGCTGGCAAATTGACTGCGAATCGCGATAAAGCGTCGAGTGATTCAAGTTCGACCGAAGTTTTATTGACAATTGGGGTTAAGACGGCAGTCGTGGGCAATTTTGCGCGTCGACAGGCAATTCGAGATACGTGGGCCAGTAAAATGACACTGCCGGCGAATGTGCGAGTTTTCTTTATTGGTTGCATGCCAAACCTGGCCACAATCCCAAACGAGTGCAATCGACAGCGGTTGCGCGATGCAATCACTCTGGAGCGAGCCGTGTATGGAGATCTACTGACTGAGGAGCTGGAATGTGAAGACTCGCACTTCCTTTTGGCAGATAAAGTGAGCGCGTTTCTTGAGTGGATTGTGGCCGAACTACCGCAGACCAAGTTTGTGATGATTGCGGACGACGATGTCTATATGAAAGTCCGGAGTATTGCTAGAGACCTCTCTACTACTGTTCCACACAAAAGGTTGTATCTAGGTGAGCTGCCAAACGGCCTTCACCCCTCACCTCTTGCCCCGACTCGAATTCCTGACGACCCCTATTTCACGTCGAAGCGAAGTTACCCGTTGAATCAATTTGTCCCATACGCTGCTGGCCCGCATTTCCTGCTGTCGATTGATTGTGTCCGGTTCATTGCTAAGAACCGTAGACGCCTTGCAAGTCTCAGTGGGCAAGATGACACGAGCGTCGCGCTGTGGCTCCTAGCAATCCAAGTTCATGTGGAGAAGACGTCAGCACTAGCTAGTCTCCGCTTCTCTCAATGTAAGAACAACGTGTTGTCGTTTGCTGACCTGTCTCCGCTTGGGATTCGCTCTATTCACGCCAATTTACACCACAATCGCACATTTTGTCATGGGTTTGAGCTTCAAATGTGGGAGTGGAGTCCTCTTGGTACACCACGTTTTGCTTTTGGTGACCAAAAGACTTAACATTTTTTTCTACGCACTGGAAGTTTATTAACGTGTCTTGAGTCAAGACTCTCGACTGTCGAATACACTGTTCAACTCATACTTAAAGCCCGCAGCACCGACAACAAAGTACGAGACATCTACAAGCTACTAGCTTGAAGCTAGCTGCTTAATCCTTTTTCTTTACTTCGAAGCAATGTTCAGTTGTCAAGAAATGAAGGATTCGGATGCAGCCGAGATTGCGAAAGCGTGCCGTCGAGCAATTCAAAATCCTGAAACTTTATTTCTTGGATACATCAAGCTTCATCAACTAGTGGCGGATGAAATTATTGTTGTCCTTCAACCTTTTCTGCAGCACTTTTTCCTTGTGTTTCGCAGACGACGTCGCCCACTTGGTGTCGATAAACGCCTTGAGTTTCTTGAACCATGAAAACGACGCTCTTTCCTCGTCTTCGGCACTTGAAATGCGGTTCGTGTGGCTCTTCATCTGCACTGAACTCTCACCAGCAGCGAAGTTGTTACAGCATACAACGAGGACCACCAGCAGCAGGAGGAAGGAATTCAGGCGCATATTTGAAAAAGCTGACGTGTTGGAGTATTGTTGGTGGGCTTGATGCGGAGGCTGCAAAATTCAGAATGTGCCAGCCAACAGATAAAACTCCGGCGAGGGAGCTGGATTAGATGAAGTTGCCACTTTATTTGTCACGACAGCAAAGCTATTATCTTGGGCTTTGAAGGTGTCACCTTTCAGTACATGTACAGTACTAAAGCTTATACATGTACATGATATGATGTACATTGTACAGTAGGCTGAAGTCTTTAGCACACATGTACTGTACCGATGCACATCCGCTCGGGACATCTTACATGTAACAGAAAGAGATTCAGTGTGCATGCATAACGATGGGGATTACGGTGTTTGTACATGTATGTAAACGCGTTTCGCGAGCCTTCTTGCCACTGAGGTGGCCCAACTTCCGCATGCATCAGGTTATCTCTCATTCTCTACGTTTCTCTTTTTTTTTTCTTTCGGTCAGAGTCCAGTAAGCGGCGCGTACGCGATAAGCGCCTCGGTTAAGTCCTTCCAGGCTGCACGATCCTGTGCGCATAGGCGAAGGAGGGACAAGTCTGGGGGCACGTTGAAGTCGCGGAAAGTGTCTGAAGGTCGACATCTAGGACCATCAGTAACGTTAGTCGGTGTCTGCCTCTCCATTTGCCGGTATCACTGGGATTGAAGAAGGCTCTCAACTGATGATATTCGTTGTACGTTCCGTAAAGAGTACTCAAGTGCCATCTTACCGACACTGTCAACGTTGTTATCCCCTGTAGGGTACATATTTTCAGGTTCAAAATGGCAAAATCCAAATTCAATGTGCCAAAATGTAAGTTCAAAGTAGGCAGTCAACGGTAGCATGGTGTTCAGTGTTGCCATCCAGTGCCAACATCCAAAAACGTAATACATATAATACCGTAATCCCCAATACAGGCACTGCACCCCCTACTCTAAAGTGACTCAATCTCCCCTGTTCGAGAACAGGTTCTCTTTGTTGTTTACAAGCTCTACGGGCCTAGCCAGCCAACTCAAAATCCCCCACGATCTCCTCGCTGAAATGATCGTGTCGCTGACTTTGTTTGCCAAAGCGCTGAAATTGTTACCCTGATCGAGACCGAAGCCCCTGCGTTTTGGCCAAATGGTTACTCCAGATGAACACGTCGAGACCATCTTACATCGCAGCCCATTTTATTTACCAGTACATGTATGCCGATAAACTCGACTGTGAATCACAGAACAATCACTACTTCACGTCATGTACTGATCCAAGAACTACATGTACATCCTAAGTATCAGAATCAGTCAATGGCGAAGGGCTTTTCGAAGCACCTTGGGGTGGAAGCTTCTGCTGTTCCCGTCCAACAGAGATGTTGCTAGAAAATGGAGAGACGACCAGGAGAACCTGTTGCTACTGTGGAGAATACACACTGCGATAGTGTTTCACGCAACGTGGCGACTGTGCAATGACATTTGGATACTTTGGCGAAACACAAGCGGTGACGCCAAATATTGCTAACATGCAGGCTTCATTTCGAAGCACTGCCAATTCTTGTTTCGACATTCATCTGATTAGAATGTTGACGGCGGAGCGTGCTTACGCGCTTGGGATTCGAGTCAGAACAGATCGAACTACTTCCTAACCTCCCACGACAACGAATATGGACTCCGCGATGCTAGACATAAAACACTGGTAATAGCATAGGTCTGCCAGATCAGCTAAATTTTTACCAACATAAGTATCAGAATCAGATTTGAAATCTGAGATTTCAATCGGAAGGATCTCAAAAGTTTTTGGATGAACTCAATGCTGCAAGTTTCGGTGCTCGCGTGGGTACTGTGTCATTGCTACTTGAGCGCGGTAGGTACGGCGTCTCCTGTAGATACAGAGGATCGTCTTGATATCGCCAATGGAGACCCGATCACTAGTATTAGCCTGATGTATCCAGCCGATGGAGCACTGGAGGCCGTTCCAATTGCGTTCCGAACAGAAATCGGTGTGAAGTCGGTTGAGGACTACAAACGGTACTACGGAGATAAATTGCTATGTGTCGAGCTCGGTGGAGAGCTGAAAACGAAGACGTGCAGTCCCATGATGGACCCCAACATTGTGTTCGACGTACTGCCAATTGGAGACTACATAGCACAGGCGTTTATCACGGATAAAGAGAGAGCGCTACTGTATCATCGAAGTTCCGTATCGACTTTCTCCGTCGTGAGCGAGGAAGTATTAGCAGCACACGTTGAATCGCTGAAGTTGCCTGAGGAGCAGAGTCTGGTCGAGTGGGCAATGCTACAAGAAGAGCTGCAGCTACTAGAGGACCAAGTGAACGGAACGATTTCGCGGAATGATACTAATATATTTCTCGTTATTGGGGTGAAAACGGCATTGGCGGACGGCTTTGAGCTTCGACAAGCCATTCGACAGACATGGGCGAGCACTGACACTCTTCCACTTGATGTGAAAGTGCTCTTTATCGGTTGTGTGCCAAAGTTTTGGGATTCTCACGAGCAAGAGCAACTTCGAAGAGCCATCAACTTGGAGAAACAAACGTACAACGATCTACTGACTGAGGAATTGCACTGTGAAGACTCGTTCGAAGATCTGCCAAACAAGGTGAAAGAATTCCTACGCTTCACCGCAGACAGATTCCCTCTTACACCTTTTGTGATGATTGTGGACAATGACATTTACTTGAGAGCTGATCTGTTGATCGAAGAGTTACGAAAGGAAGATAGCATTCAGCAGCACTTTTACATGGGGCAAGTCTGGGATGAAATCCTGGGTAGAAGTCAAATTCCTCTACGCGACACCTCAGAGCGCTACTACATCTCGGAAGAAGACTACCCGTTGCACTCCTACCCTCCGTTCGCGTTTGGCCCACACTATTTGCTTTCGATGGACTGCGTACGCTTTATTGCCAAAAACAGTGGTCGATTGCGCGGTTTAGGTGCCATGGACGATGTCAGTGTTGCGCTTTGGCTACTACCAATACATGTGCATGTAGAGCACACGCATTCATTCTCAAATCTGCGATTGCGAGCTTGCGAGAATGGCTTACTCTCCCTTGCAGACCTGTCATCCTTTGGAATCCGATCCATCGATGCGAATATTGCTGAGCAACGTGGTTTGTGCGACGAGTTTGATCGGGCGACTTGGTTGAAACAGGAGAAAAACAGCGAAAATGACGTCACTATCCAGACCCACATCCGTGACCTTAACACATCGAAGTATCTGGAAGTTACAAGTATTATTTCGACTCGTGGCAAAGACAGTATTGAGTTGCCGTTTGTTCCGTCAATCGAGACTATCAAGGCTTACACTAGGAGAGTTTGTGCTGCAGTTTATATCCTGACAGCCAACACGGAGTCGTGTCGAAGAATTGGTCTGGAGTTACGGATACAACTGCAAAAGGACCTTGAAAATGTTGAGTCAGCTGGAAGTATTGACCGCGCGTACCTGGAAATGTGGAGATACAATTTGTTTGTCGCTGACACAGAAACCTCGCCGCTAATTATTGCGTACGAGCTTTCCGCTCGGTTCGCATCCGTCATTTATGAATGCTTGTTTGTCGCCATTTATGAGCATCACAAACGCCCCATACTGGTTATGCCATCAGAGACTTTACGCGAGTACTATGGTGATTTCCCAGACGTATTCGTATTCTCCGTCTTCGATGCTAACTGTGGTTCCGTTATCAAGTCTACCTGTCTACCAGCTATTGCTGCCTACATGGACAAATACTTATTGTCTGATAATGCGAAAATTATGATGATTGTTGGTGAGCCTACGGATACTGAAGGACTCGACGAACGAGTCATCTTGCTGTCTACCGTGTCCAACTTGAACCGAAAGAAATACGCCTACTTACCTGTAGCAAGCACCTCTTTTAGTGAACGCTTGGGTCATCCTCCTACGGCATTACTCGAGTCGATGAAGACTGCTACACTGACAGAACAACGGCGATTCTGTGCTTACTTGTACGCCCGGTGCGATCGACCCCAGCGCGAGTACATGTTCGACGTCTTGAACGCTATGGAGTCTGTGGACGCGCTGGGAATTTGTGCTGGATCTTCAAGGCTGCCCGATCCGTCATATGCAGCGTCACGATATGCAACATGGTACGAGGACGACGCGGTCGACACATTTCGAAGCTACAAGTTCGTCATCGCGTTCGAGAACTCTGGAATGCCAGGATACGTGACGGAGAAGCTGGTGAATCCTTTTCTGGCAGGCAGCATCCCGATCTACCTAGGGAATTCCTCGACTGTATCGGAACTGTTCAACCCCGAGAGCTTCATCGACTGTGGACGCTTTGAGAAATTACGAGACTGCGCGTTGTTCGTGATGAAAGTCCACGCGTCTCCGGAGCTTTACGAACAGATGAGGCGTGAACCACCGATAAAAAATGTCACGGCATTTCACGACATTTTCTCGTGGCATCCTTCAGTTCCAAGTCGCTCGTTGGCAGATACATTAGCAGCGTTACTTGATGTGAAATCCTAACAAATAAATACTGCCTTTTTTCACTTCAACTTGCTCCCTCAAATAGTAGCCCCTCTTCAAACTTTAATGACATGTATTATCCATTTTAGTGACATTTGGCCGCGTGTCTGAAGCAACAGACACCAAGGAGATCAATTGAAGAGATAAGGCGCAATGCAGGTCAAGTACCCGATCATGGGGCTGTCGTACGCCCGCGGCTTCTTCGCCATCTGTGGCGGAGGCGGTTCGCTCAAGTCCGGCATTAAAAACACCGTCGTACGTGTCATTTTCCCTTCTTCATTGTCCTAATTCCCCAATTCGTGATACTGACCCCTATGTTATAATATTTTATGACTTGCAGGACATCTACCAGCTCTCGGACACAGATCCGACGGGCTTCAGCAAGGAAATCACGGCTGACACTGGCCTGGAGCTGGCCTCAGGTGTGGCCTTCTCCCATGACGGCCAGCTCATCGCTGTCTCAGTCAGTGCAGGCTGCTGGGTCTACGCCTTGGACTTAAAGGAGAAGACCATCACTCTAGTAGTCAAGTTCCGCACGGATTTCCACGAAGAGGACAGCTCCCAGACGTGCGCTCGCTTTGTGGGCAATTCCACCATCCTTACAGGCGGAGAAGACGGCGTGATTCGTGTCTGGCGTCTCAGTCGCGACCCTTCTAAGCTCGAGAAGGACAAGGGCACGGCCAAAGCTCTAGAAGTGCCGGAAGAGAGAGATCCCCATGCTAAAGTGGTGGTGGACGAGCAGCCCAAGCTTGGTGACTGTGTCATCAATGGAGCGAACATGGTGACGCTAACGAGGGAGTACCGTGGCCACACGAATAGAATCCGTGATATTGACGTGGATCTTTCTCACCGCAACCTCGTGGCTTCAAGTTCAGAGGACCAGTCCTGCCATTTGTGGAGACTGACCGAGCTCACTCCGATCTGCAAGTTTTCCAAGGACGACGCACTGGATATTGCCTTCCAGCGCCTGCCCACGAAGCCTACGGTCGGGCCGCGCAAGCATTTGTTCCGTTGTGCGCGCTTTTCGAACAGTGGACGTCGACTGTATACGGTGTTGACCCCTGCTCGTGGTGACTCGATCTTGATCAAGTGGAAACCAGAGACGATTGCGCAGGAGAACGAGGAGCAGTGGTCGTGGGTGGTCGAGGAGTGTGCTATCGCTGGCGAGAAACCGGTTGCGAGCCTTTGCGTGAGTCAGGACGACCGCTTTGTGTGCGTGGCAGCAGTGACTGGAGAGGTCAAGGTGTTCCTGACGTCTACGTTCCAGCAGTACAAGATTACGTCGACGGAGCAGCATAATTTTGCTATCACCGGCATGAGCTTCGCGCCATCGGCGGACAAGCAGGCGCCTATTTTCCACTTGGTGAGTGGCGGCGCTGACAAGAACCTGCTGCGCCATGAGATCGCTCTGGAAGGTGGCATTGTCAAGTCAGGGGTGGAGATCGTCGTTGGTGGTTTGAAGAGTTTGGTTGCTGCCACGGTCGGACTTGGACTGAATCTCTGGATGGCCACAACGCTGCTATTTATTCTCCTGCTATTTATTCATGCAAAGACTGCCATGCTCCTGGATGGTCCGCTGGCAGGCTTCAATGTATGTATCCCAACTGCCATGCTGCTTGATATTTGGATCTAACTCGACGCTGTATTCTCTGTTTAACAGGATCTAGCATCACTTAGCTTCGATTCGTCCGATGGCCTGGCGACAATTGGAGCTCTCGCAGTCAGTTCTGCTGTCACGTGGTTAGTGGCGGCAACCAGCTCGGTGTCAAGCCGCTTCTTCTGGAACGGCCTGTTGTGCTTGCTGTCAGGCCTGGCAGCCTTTTTGGTCGCCATTTCGGCGGAGATGGAGGTGAACTGGCAAACTGGCGACGCTGCAATTGATGAGTTGCTTGGTACGTTAACTACTGTAGCATCTGGGCTGTCATACTGGCATCTGTCGTCCTGACATGTCCTAACATGTGTGCTGATGCTGAACAGACTACAAGATCGCAATTGCTCTCGGCGTGTGCTGCATGGCATTCTTTTTCTGCCATTCGCTGCTGGTGCTGACGATGTGAGTCAGCACACGGTGCAGCTCGACCAATATTTTGACATGGGCGGATTTTGCTGAGCCACAGGATCACACGTTTGCTACGGTGATGTAATGTGGCTGAAGAAGCTAGAGATGCCCCAACTAAATATCCAACAATCAAAGTTGCGTTCATTCGTTCGCCTCAAACGTATAGGTCTTGGAGCCACCGCTTCCGTTTGGAACCTGCAGCTGGAACAATGCATCATCACTCAACTCAAACAGTAAAAATCGACGTCTGCCGGCCATAGAGAGCTTCCCACCAACTGCCTGTTTGTAAGCTAAAATCGCTTTCGCGAAAACAGCCCTGTCAGCCTTTCCTGTAACAATCATTACAGGCTAAAATATCAATTTATTAGGTTATAAGACTGCAGTAACTTGAATTTGCAAGCTAACACTTCACTACATATTTTTAAAAACCACCTAACTTCAAATTATAAAGGTTTTTGAAGTGACGACCAACGATACAGCAGGTGAATCGCATGACCCACACGTGGTCTAAGTTTCTGGTGAACAACGAACAAGTGGTGAAAATAGCTCTGCATTCGAACCATCAAGCCACCGCAAGCGTAAAAATCATTGACGGATTCATTGCGCAGGTGGTTCGTCACGATCTCTACCACAACTCGAATAGTCAACGCTAAAAGTCCACCATTAGCCATTTTCCAGTCGACTTGCCATGTTCATTCGTGTTGCAGCTACAACTGCCTGTGTTCTTGCTAGTTTGCAGTACATCTCAGAGGCATCAGGTTCGTCGTCGTCTCAAGGAACTGATGGCGGGTTTACAACGGGGGCCTGGAAACCTCTCGACTCGTCAAGCTACACAATCAATTCCCCGTGCGATCGCCAGCAATGGAACTTCACGCAGGACTCGGCCACTGCAATATGGCTCCACTTTTCGTCGGTCAATCTGGCGTCCGGTTCACACTTGATTGTCTCCTCGTTGAATGGATCGAAGGCTTTGTCAGTGGCTTCTCCTTCTTCAGGTATCACCACAACTCCGATTTCTGGAAACGGACTCGTGCTGCAGTTTGTGCCTCCAAGCCAAGGCTGTTCCGCTGATAGCAACTCGACCATGGTCTTAGAGTCCGTTGGGTACTCGTACTCTTCCGAATTGACGGTGGTTAACGAAGAACGAGAAATTTGTGGTTCAGCTGATACCATGAAGAACGTGGTCTGTTTTTCAACCGGAAGTGACGAGGAGAAGACGATGGCGTCTAAAGCCAAAGCAGTAATGCGCACACAACGCACTCGAGAAGACAACGCTATAGTCACGTGCACGGCTTGGCTTTGGGGAAATCAGGGCCACATCATCTCAAACAACCACTGTTTCTCCAGCCAGGAGATGGTCGACGCTGCCAAGTTCGAGTTCGACGTGCAAACCACCGGATGCACTGACGACTGCACCTTTGCGACGTGCCCTATTGGCAAGACACTGCCTGGAAAAGACAATATCAAGTTCATCAAGTCCGACGCGACGCTCGATTACTCTGTCATGCAGATTACCAACGATGCAGCTTCATATATCACTACTTACGGATACCTGCAGCTTCGCAGTACTGCTCCGGCTAAAGGCGAGGAGATCTACATCCCTCAACAGCCGAAGGGTGGAGCAAAGAAGATCACCAAGACCCAAGATGATGCTGGTTCCCAGGCTGCTGTGGTGCTCAATCTTGACTTCGCAGTAGCTGTGAAAGGAGTTACGTACTCGCATCTCATCGCGTACTCTGCTGACACGGAAGTGGGGAGCTCTGGCTCCCCCGTGCTCTCTCGTGGAGATAACTCGGTAGTGGGGTTGCACCGCATCGGAGAGTGTGACAACGCAGCCACCCCATCGGACCAGCTCGCAAGTGCTCTCCAGGCTATCGTATCTGGCAACGACGGCTTCAAGACAACTTGATAGATGGTACTTCGAAGTACTTCAATATGTGTTGGTGAGTGGTAAAGCGTGAATCTAAATGTTACAGTTAGAATAATGGGCGTGGAGCAGTCGATGTTAGCGTGTTTAATCCGAATAAATTGAACGCTCCAAGACGAAAGAGAAGCAAACTTAACGCACCTATAATTTCAGGTGCTGTGTTGCTGCGTAAGTCAGGCACGTTCAGGCAGCTACTGCGATAAACGGGTTTCGTCTCACGTACCAGAGAAGGTATCTGTACAGCAAACGCAGACAACAATTTCATTAGGTAAATCATTCACCAACATCCAATAAAACAACATACGCTTGTGAGCTTTCGACTTCGTCAGCCGACACAGTCTTCACTTCAACATCGTCGAAAAGTATCCACTGCCGTTGCTTGGTATTGGTCGGGCTTGAATCTTTAGGGACTTCATCCCGCACGTACGACGTGTAGTGGCCGCCGTTCACTGACTCACCATGGTGGTTAACGACTGCAACCAGATCATACACGTATTCACTTTGGTCACCTTCCGGTCTCCCATCTTTGCTATCTTCTTTAGCTTCATCGATCCCCACTGACGTAAATGGTCTTATGTTGAGTCCCACCAATGGAAACTGAACATTCTGCATCAATTTCTGCTGCCGGTAAAAGTCGAGACGGCGGATGTGGAACACGAGCACGTTCGGAAGAGTGTGCAAGTTCAGACTTTTGAAATTCGTCTGGTACTTCGAACACCGTTTGCAGTACACTTGATTCGCCCCTCGCAACTCTTCCTCAGCTGCAAACTGACCCAGCAAAGTCTCTAGTTTCATGGTAGAAGCACCAGCCGAGTGTCCATCGGTTCCTTTCCCACTCAGCGTTTTACCTTTGGAGCCCTTGCTCTTACCGTCATCCAGCGACAAAGATACATCCAGGAACGGATCAAACGTATGCGAAGCTTGTCCGCAGCCTGAACATGCCAGCTCAGACCTCAACACACCAGAGAAATGTTGATGCACAGCGCAGTCACACAAACTGTGCCCGCGTGGGGTAAATCTTGGAGAAGCTCCGCCATGAACGAAAACCCGGGGATGTGTATGAGAGTGAAGCCCGCCCAACAATGCAATCAACAGTTCATGTGCATCATGCTGTGCAGTACCAATAAAGGAAGGGAACGCGTTCCACATCGCCTCCAGTATCCCTTGCGGTGCAATAGGGGACGCTATCAATGTTCCACGAGACAAAAGTGCAGATGGAGGCACCAGTAGCACCATGAAGGCTGCAAGCTCACAGCCCAGACACACTGTGATCGCAGGATCCGGCTCGTGTTTGGTATCGTGATTTTCTTCAACATCATCTTCTACTTCTTTCACCTTCTCCAACTTCACTTGCTCCTGTCGCTTCGACAACAGCCTATGTCTCTGCTGTTGGCAGATTGTCGTATCGTGACTCCTCGCCACGAAAAAGTAGTGTTGCAGCATGGGATTATGTGCCAGAGCCTGCAGCACCGAGCTCATGAAGCACGTATTGCCCATATTCACCAATCCTCGACGTAGTAATTTGTGCGAAGTCGCAACTCCACGGATCTGCCTCTTTCTGCGTCTACTGCCTCCCCCAACTGCTGCATCAGGGTAGATGAAGCCCCGACAGGATGCACAATAAAGCTGCTTCTTCCTCTCCATCATTGCTACAACAACAGATAACTCCAATTAGTTTTAACAATTAATTTTCTAAAACACCTCTCGAAACCCACCAATATTGTGATTGTAGAGAATAGCGTGAGCCATGAAGCTGCCGTCGTCCTCCCCGTCCTCGATCTCTTGCATCTGCTGCTTCGACGCTTCTCGAAACCCTCGGAATTTGCAGGATAAACAGCGATACAGCTCACTCGAAGGCTCTGAGCTTGTTTCCTACAATAACTAACGCAAATCAGTACGAACTATAATCGCCCACAGGATCCACTGAGACGTACCGCATCCTGAAGATAATGCTGCAACTGGGCGATGTCCGCAGCAACTTCCACTTCTTTATCCGCTCTTAGCAGCTTCCACGCAGTCGTGATACTCTCATCACAGTGTACACACACAGATTCACTGCACAGGAGTCGCCCTCGCTTTTCCCCAGCCCGATCCTTCCTTCTCATTTCGTAAAAAAAAATATAAAATGATTTGAAAAAATATGTACCACCATTTCTGCCATTTGATTGGGTTGAAAGATTTGAGTTTCTACCAGTACTTTCCCGCTATTCCACCTCCATACATTTGCCCATTCCGCATCATGGAGAGCCACTTCGACCGAGTGCTCGCTACGGAGGCTGCTCCCAAGCGTCCTGCTTCTCAGACATCCAATAACCCACCCCCGAAGCGTTCTCGTGTATCTCTCGAAGCGAATGCCGCCAAGATCAATGCACTTGTCGACCAGGCTGAAGCGCAAGAAGGAGATGCTTTGGACGCCCGGAGCCTCAAGTCTATGTCCAATTCCTTAAAGAAAAGCGTACGACGCAATGCCCTGGCGCGAGAGAAGCACGTCGATGAACCTACGAAATTTATGGAGTCGGAGTTGGCGCTGGACACCGAATTAACGCGCTGGAAGCAGGTTGCAGCCAAGCCAGAGCTCTTCGCTGTCATGGTGGAGCTGCAGGTGCCTCGTGTGCTCCTGGGACTCTTTGCACACGCGAATCTGGACATCCGATTGGCTGTTCTGAGTCTACTGGCAGAACTCACGGACGTGGATGAAGCTGCAGAGTCTCTGGAGCCTGCCAGAATGCTGGCAAAGCACTTAATGGACGAGAAACTGCTACCTTTGCTGGTTACGAACTTGTACCAGCTAGCGACAGCAGTGGATAATGCACCAGAAGGTCAATCGGAAGAGGAGGCAGAAGGGATCTATAATTCCTTGCAGATCTTGGAGAATTTGGCGGATCTCGAGCCTCAAGTGTGTGTTCAGGTGGTGGACAGCACGCCGATCCTGCCTTTTTTGTTGGCTCAAGTGGACTCCGGGAGGAAATTTAGTGAGAACAAACTGTATGCGAGCGAGATTTTGTCGATCTTACTGCAGTCTGGAGCGGAGCCGAGAGAGAAGTTCGTGGTGTGGAAGGGAAAGGAGCAACCCAGCGAGTCGAAGAAGGACAAGAGGGTGGATCTCATGGATGAACTGCTCCAGGCACTGGCACCTTACAGGAAGATAGATCCAAGCAGTGATGAAGAGGAAGAGTTTGTGGGAAATCTGGTTAATGCACTGTGTAGTGCGCTGCTGGTGCCTGACGGCCAGACGCAGTTTCGCCATTTGGAGGGACTCGAGCTGCTGCTGCGTTTTCTGAAGGATCGTAAGCGTTTTGTGTTTAGTGGCTCGTTGCGAGCGATGGACCACGCGCTGATGGGAAATGCTCGCAACTGTGAACGGCTAATTGAAATCGGTGGTCTGCGAAGCATTTTTTCCGTATTCATGGGGCGATACGGCAAGTACAAGTCCAGTAGTAGTACGAAGACAACGAAGGCCAGTGAGAAGGCTAAGGAGGAAGAGAATGCGGCCAGTTTAGTGGCGTCATTGTGCGCTTGGGTACGTAAAGACGCGCCGGCTGATGGCTACGATCGTTTTCACGCCAAGTTTGTGGAGAACGAGATGGAGAAGGTGGATCGACTTGTGGATCTGTTTGCAAAGTACAACGAGCGCGTCGAGCGCAGCTGGCAGAATGGTGAAGATGAAGAAGAAGAGGACGAAGAGAGTCGGTACTTGCGACGACTTGATGCTGGTCTGTTCGTTCTGGAGCGGATAGCTTTCGTAGTTGCGCACCTGTGTCAGTTCTCAAAGAAACTGCGTGCCTACGTGATGATCAAGTTCCACGAGCGCAGCATTGAGAGCAATCGACTGGCGACTATCTTACGCGAGCAGTTAGATCTTCTCGTTGCCGACGATGCAATTAAGAACGAGAGTGACGAGGTCAACTCGAAGAATTCCAAGGATGTCGTGAATGAGGAGACGAAGGAAGCACAGAAAAATCAGCTCCGAGCGCTGTTGGATACGTTAGAGGGCGAAGAGGCACGTACCAACAAAGAGAAAGATGGGGATGCAGCAGAAGCGACCTCAGGTGCCGAACAGAAGGGAGAAGATGGTAAGAAGGCAGCCAGGGATGGCCAGTAACGATAACATGGAAACGAAGAGAATCTGTAATGCCAAATGGTCCAGAAGGTGCCAGTATTGAAACGTGGTCTGGCTACCTTACAACTTCGAGTAGCGATGCGATGCGAGCTACACCAGAGTACAATTTTCGAGGAAGCACGCAAAACGATGGAGGGGTCGCTGGGCTGCCACCTGGAGAAAATACTGGAGCTCCAATCAAACAGGCTGTACCCGTTGAGTGCAATCTGTAAATGCTTGAAAGATTTAAGAAATCAACTTCGCGACTTTGAAAACGAACGCCGCCTGCTTATCAAGTTATCCGAAACGGGACGAGTTGTTCTAGCTGTACAGCGCTGTCTAGTGATAGCTTTAGAGATTTTGAATCTTCAAGAGGCCGGGGAAAGTATCTCGTGGAGAAACACTTTTCAACGGGAGCGAGACGAGTGGATGGAGCGTATCAAGTTGCTACTTAGAAGTCGTTGGAGGATGAAGATGGAAATAAGAGACGAGCGTCAAAGTCTGGAGATTCTGACACGGTTGAGGTATGGAATTGAACGGTACCGCGATGCGCTGACCTCTGAAGAGCTGGATGTAATGTCGGACGTATTTGATGCAGTCGTTCACAAATCAAATGTGGTGGTGGTTGGGCTTCCGAGATGGTTTGCAACCTCAAAACACGACTGGTCTTACGTTGAAACAACCCCCGTTCGTGGCACTGACGATCAGATTTATCATGATGTGGATCTGTTCGCAGATCTAAACCACCCACATGTGCGAAAATTCTTCGGAGCGTGTTACGTTGGCAAAAAGCCTTTGTAATTCACGAAGCAAATTATCCTGCTAATGGTTGGGGGCCGTACTGGAACACGCTTCTCGGATACGCCCGTGGACTGGAATACATGCATGGCTGTGGTCTCGCTCATCGGAGTTTAACTGTGAGTGATCTTCTCTTGGCGGTGGACAACCGCGGAATTCTAAGTGGTCTGGGGCTTGTGCGACGGAGCGACGATATTTCTTTTACCAAAGCAGATCGTCTTTTCCGTCGTAAAAGTAAGCAGCAGGCGTCGCCGGGGCAAGATATCTTTGCCTTTGGCCTTTGTATCTTTACTCTGCTCACCCAGAGGTCGTCATGGCTTTGGAGAATAGCAAGATATACGAAACGATTATTCCAGCCGTCAAAACGCCTTCCTGCGAAGAGACCGCGATTTATTGAGGAGGACGAATGGGAACTACTCAGCTTAATGTGCTCTTCAACAGAAATGGACAGAATAGGAATTCGAGACGTCATTTACCGAATGGAGCTGCTTGCAGACCACGAGGAAAACGGAATCTCGGATAATGACGACACAGATCCAGTCAACACGATGGAAGTTGTTGCAGAGCTAAGCCTGTTTAAGGTGAATACGCTGGGTTTGACGCTTGAAGAAACGCTCAGTGAAATTGAGCTCTCGTGTGATGAACTCACTGTCTTTAGCGCAGTGAACCAACCAGTGCTTTCTCGCCTGAAAGACGTTTACTCCCAGCTTCAAGGTGCTACGGGCCCCCTGCCGCTGGAAGTTGTGGAGCGTTTTAGTCTCATTTTGGTTCGATTTCTGGACTCTCTGGACCGACGCGGTTTTGGTGGTGGAAGCTTAGTTGCAAGCGTTTGTGCGTCTCGCACCATCGCCAACAAGAACTACAGTATTCACCGCGATCTCGACAGTTTGATCCAGTGTACGCCTCAGCTTCAGAATGACTCGAGTATTCACTCGTGGCTTCCTCACTTTCAAGAGACACAGGATCTCCTCCGTGCTACGTTGCAGGGATACTGGGAAAAGTCATTGCCAACATTGAATGAGCTGGACAGCGAAGCTGATCAAAACGAGGCTGCCGCTTTATTGGAATTTGAGGCACGCAAGCACGGTGATGAGATGGCATTATTTGATGCAACACGCGGATCGTTGCCGAAGTGGTTCATACCTTCATATCAAGTGGAATTGGGGCGTCATATTGCTGATGGATCGTTTGGCTCTGTGTACGAAGGGAAATGGCTAGGTGCTGATGTCGTAGTGAAAATGGTTATGACGGATCAACGCAATACCGAAAATCGGAGGCAATTCTTGCGTGAAGTAGACTTGTGGTTCTCGTTATCGGACAGACGTTTGATCAAACTATACGGTGCATGTCATGTTGGACAACCATTTTTCGTCTGTGAGCGTGCATTGGAGGGAACACTAGGGGGATCTCTGAAAAAAAGGGAACCAATAAAGGAGAGGTTGTGGTGTATCTATCAATCAGCACTGGGATTGCAGCATCTTCATCATCATGGGATAATTCACGGCGACCTCAAAGGCAATAACATTCTAAAGGGCGACACGGTGAAACTTTGCGACTTTGGGTTAGCCAGTTTAGCTTCATCTGGCCCCATACAGCTAAGTGAGACGGAGGTTGGCTCTCTTGGAGCCATTCGGTGGAAGGCACCGGAGTGTTTACTGGGCGGTGGACCCACTTTTGCCTCCGACATTTACTCGTTTGGAATGTGCATCATCGAAGTATTAACTGGACAGTATCCGTGGGGGACTACGATGCCAGACTCGGCAGTAAAGTTGAAAGTGACGCAGAAAGAGATGCTACCCCCTCGTCATAACGACATTGGCGATAACTGGTGGTACCTGATAACGCGCATGTGCTGCTTTGACCCAGAACGTCGCGTCAATATTGGAACTGTTGTGAATGTTGTTTCTGAAATGTTCCATGAAGTGAGTTCCATTTATTCTTCGGACGGGACCAGAATTAGCTATTATTACTTCTCACAATGAAACAATTACGACTACGACTATTGAGCTTGTCATAGATGCTGGTAGATGTACGTAGCTGGAAGTTCCAGCACCTCCAGCCTTACCTCGCGTTCTTGACCCACACCCGGGGGATTTCGCATCTTAACAGAGAGCGAAGTTTCTCCCATCTTCGACTGTGATTCTAGTTCTGCACCAGTATACCGTAGCGAGTTGAAAGGTGGTGGTATACCGTCGGTGGCAGGCTATCGGTATCGGTGTTGTCTTGATCCGTTGTGCTTTCTTCTTGGCTTCTCTGAAAAGGACACCGCAGGCGGGGGCTGGTTCACGTACGCTTCCCAAAGTGCTTGAATAGGTAGCAGCACTGCCAACCGGAAGACTTTCCAGCTGAATCCCCCATGAAAAGCTGAGCCGAATGTGCAAAGGCACTTGTTAGTGCTTGATCCAACGAGATGGAAACGTCCAGGAAGGCAGGAGGTGGTGCTGGGGGTATTGTCTGAGGGTACTGAAGTCCAGCCAAAAACTTGCAAAACGAAGTCGAGGACACCGCCGAGAAGAAAGTGCAGACGAAGTGGATCTGTAGGTGAACGGAATGCTGGCATTTGTTTACCGAACATGTAGGGCGAGTCCTCGAGCGCCACAATGAACAGCCGAGCAATGGCGCAGTGAAGGATCGACGCCTTTGGGAAGCAAGTGATGAGTTCCAGCAGTGCATCAAGTGTTCGCATCCGTGTCAGCAACAGTGCAGGAAAGTTGAGAACCGGCAGCATGAGATACACAAGCTGGACGTGTGTGGGTTTAAATCTCCGTTGAGCCAGTGGCTTCTGGAGTTGACGGCGAGAAGAATGAGAGGCACGTCATTTGCCACTCGCTGGTGGAGTCATCCCAGCACACGACCACGGATAAATTGAACTGGTTTCATAGGTGAAAGCTGTAAGAGTGGCAACCCAACCAGCGACCCGACTTCCGGCTCCGAATCTGCTGCTCCCTGCAGCTCGTTATGCCATGACGTCTCGTACGTAAAATACTAGCTGCAGCAGCGATGAATTTTGCTGTCAAAAAGTGTTATGAACGTTATAGCTGAAATCTGGTCGTGAGAAAGCGGGCCAAGGTCTCATGGATCATGAACTGAATTCGAGAGCAATGGAGGCTCGATACTCTCCTTTCAGTGCACTCGTTGCTGCCAATAGTAAAGCCGGAACCACAAAGCACCCAGTGAGCTCGACAAGCTGTCGCGTATTCCTCGTATGTTGGTGGATCTCCAGGTTCTCGAGCTGTATCTTGTGGAGTTAGTGTACATCTTGGGCATGGAGCTAATCAGACAAACTACTTTGGGGATAAATGGGTTAGTATTTATGTGTGTGTACTACATGTGCTTACAGTTGTTCGGCCGTAGAAGCTTTGGAGTGTGCTATCCGGATAGCTTTCAAGCACCCCACTTCTCAATCCTCCTAATGCCGATAATATCCCGGTTGGCAATCATTGCCGTAGTAGTTGAGATTGGACACTCACCCCATTATCCTTGACTGAGTCAGATTCTCGAGGAAGCATCAAAGCCATAAGAAAATGCTGGAGGCTGGTGCTGTCAAGTGATGCAGCATGAAATAGGAGACAAATGTCAGAGTCTGGAGATTCTGACGCGATTGAGGTATGGAATTGAACGGTACAGCGCCCTGAAGAGCTGGATGCAATGTCGGACGTGATTGACGCAGTCACTCACAGATCAAACGTCGTGGTGATTGGTCTTCCGAGATGGTTTGCAACCTCAAAACACGAGTGGTTTGGCTCTCAAACAACCTGCGTTATTGGCACTGGCAGTCAAATTGCTCGTGATGCGGATCTATGGGCAGATCTGCACCACCCACACGTACGAAAGTTCTTCGGAGCCTGTCACGTTGGTGAACATTTCTTTGTAATTCACGAGCTGAATTATCCCGTTAACGAATGGTCTAATCAGTGGAAGGTGCTTCTCGGGTGTGCTCGTGGACTGGAATATGTGCATGGTTGTGGTCTCGTTCATCGAAGTTTGACTAGGAGCAATCTTCTCCAGACGGTAGACTATCGAGGAACTCTAAGTGGTCTGGGTCTCGTACGAGAAGCTCTCTCTCTTAGCAAAACAAATCGCTCTTTTTCCAGTAAGAATGAACAGGAACCATCGCCGGAGCAAGATATCTTAGCATTTGGACTCTGTATCTTTGATCTACTCGTCCGGAGAGCTTCAAAAACAACGAAAAGACTGAGCCTGGTGTCACAGCGACTTCCTGTGAACAGACCGCCAATTATTGAGGGAGAGGATTGGAAACTATTTAATCTAATGTGTTCTTTAAACCCTGTGGACAGAATTGATATTCGCGACGTCATATACAGAACAAGAAGTATAGTGTTCACTGTGACCTCGACAGATTCATTCAGAGAACACCTCAACTTCAAAGTGCCTCCAGTATCGACGTTTGGCTTCCTAACTTTCAAGAGACACAGGATCTCCAGCGTGCTGCCTTAAAGGGATACTGGGAAAGTCCGTTGCCAGCGTTGAATGAGCTGTACGGCGAAGTCGATCAAACAGAGGCTGTCGCTTTATTAGCATTTGAGGCACGCGATCACGGTGGCGAGTTCTCAGCACTGGGTGCACCTCATCTCAGCGGCAGTTCATTGCCAAAGTGGTTCATCCCTTCGTACCAAGTGGAACTGGGACATCATGATCCTTTGGCTTTGTATGAAGAAAAATGGTTAGGCGCAGATGTGGTTGTGAAGCTCGTGATGACGGATCAACACGATGCTGAAAATCGGAGGCAATTCTGGACTTGTGGTTCTCTTTATCAGACAGAAATTTGATCAAATTGTACGGTGCATGCCACATTGGGCCACCTTTTTTCGTCTGTGAGCGCGCCATCGAGGGAGCACTAGGTGAGGTTCTGAAGCAAGCGGAACTCGATGCTGGAGAGGTGGAGGCGTATCTATGAAGCAGCTCTGGGACTGCAGCATCTCCGTGATCATGGAATAATTCACGGCGACCTCAAAGACAATGACATTCTAAAGGGTGACACTGTGAAGCTATGCGCTTTGGGGCTAGCTAGTTTAGCTTCATCTGGTCCAACACAGCTAACTGAGGCGGAGGTTGGCTCTCTTGGAGCCATTCGGTGGAAGACACCGGAGTGTTTACTAGGCAGTGTTCCGACCCACTTTTGCCTCGGACATTTTACTCATTTGGAATGTGCATCATCGAAATAATAACTGGGCAATATCCGTGGGGGACAACGCCAGACTCAGTAGTAAAACTGAAAGTCACGGAGCAGAAGATGCTGCCTCCTCGTCCTGAAGATTTTACCGAGAATGTGTGGAGCCTGATAAAGCGCATGTGCTGCTTTGACCCACAACGTCGCGTCAAAGTTGGAACTGTCGTCAATGTTGTTTATAAAATTTATGCGGCTAAGGCTGTTGCTTGAATTCGCGTAATTTATATGGTCTGTGGCACTGCGGCAGGGATCACAAGAGCTATGGGCGGCGACGAAGACACGGTCTCGTCTTCACTTACCCCAAGCATCATACGCTTTTCTTCTTCGTTGTACAGCGCTGATAGAGGTGTGGGCACATCCCGTTCGATTGGGGTTGATGGTTCTGATGGTGAAGTGGTTAGTGCAGTCACACGCGGTCCCTCACTTTGGGTTGCAGCTGGAGCTTCTGTAGTGGCACTGGCCTCTCTTGGTTCTTTCGGCTGTGATTCTTGTCCTGCACCAGTATCCTGTTGAGCGCTTAAAGGTGGCGCTATACCGTCGGTGGATTGTTTTCGGTCTCGGTGGTGTCGTACATCCGTTGGAGAATCTTCTTGGTTGTGAGCGCCTTCTCCGTAAAGCATGGACGTCAGTATTGGTGATGGACCCATATCAACTTCAGGCGGAGGCTGGTACTGTTCTTCCCAAAGTGTCTGAATAGGCAGTAGCACTGCCAAGCGGAAGACTTTCCACCGCTCGAAGGCTGAGGTCCCCATGAAAAGCTGGGCCGAATGAGCAAAGGCGCTGGTTAGTGCTTGATCCAACGAGATGGCAACGTCCAGGAAGGCAGGAGGTGGTGCTGGAGCTTTACTTGGACTTGGTGTATTGTCTGAGGGTACTGAAGTCCAGCCGAAAACTTGCAAAACAAAGCCGAGGACACCACCGAGAAGCAAGTGCAGACGTAGTGGATCTGTAGGTGAGCGGAAGGCAGGCAGTTCTTTACCGAACATGTAGGGCGAGTCCTCGAGTGCCACAATGAACAGCCGAGCAATGGCACAATGCAGAATGGACGCCTTCGGGAAGCGAGTAACGAGTTCCAGTAGTGCATCAAGTGTCCGCATCCGAACCACAAGCGTGTCAGCCACACTACATGAAACGTTGAGAACTGGCAGCATCAGATACACAAGCTGGACATGTGTGGGTTTGAATCTCAGTTGAAGAAGACCAGTGGCTTCAGGAACTGACGGTGAGAAAAAAGAGAGGAAAGTGTGGAGATGCGAGAGGAACTTTTCCCAGATCAAAGGCAAGTCTTCATGCGGACTTCCCTGTGTACAAGCAGCAGCCACTGCGTCTTCGTCTTGAGCTTTTGTATCGTGAACTGCAGCATTAGCACGACAGAAAGCAGCCTTAGTCACGCAACCACACTGAGTCTGCTGGAGCAACGAGTTGAGCACTTTGATCGCGTAAGACTCGTTGGCGAACAACGTCGGAAGCTCGTGAAGGTCGCATATCACTGCCTCAATCAATTGCTCAACGCTCGGCCCAGACTCGCTAAGTGACAGTATCATGGCAAAACCCAGACTTCCTTCGCGCTTTTCATGAATGATATCCGTAAGCAAGTCGCAAGTGAAGATCATCCGTGCAAATCGAACAGTCTCCACGTCATTTGCCACTCGTTGATGGAGTCGTCCAGGCACGCGGTCACGGATAGTTTGCACCGGATTTTCAGGCGAAAGCTGTAGGAGTGACAGCCCAACCAGCGCTTCAACTTCCGGCTCCGAGTCTGCACCCTGCAGCTCGTTACACAGTCGCACCATGACGTCCCGCAAAGGTTCGTAAAACACCAACAGCACGAGCGATTCGAGAAACGTCTTTTGCTGTCGGATTTTGCTGTCAAAAAGTGTCAGGAACATTTGAGCCGAATACTGGTCCATGTAGGTTGTGAGAAATCGGGCCAAGGTCTCAAGGATCATACTGTCACGCGAGCTGAATTCGGCAAGAGTGAGAGCGATGGAGGCTCGATACTCTCCTTTCAGTGCACTCATTGCTGCCAATAGTTGGTGTGAAAAGCCGGAACCACAGAGCACCCAGTGAGCTCGAAAAACTATCGCGTATTCCTCGTATGTTGGTGGATCTCCAGGTTCTCGAGCTGCTGCAGCTGTAGCTTTTGCGGTTGGTGTGGGCTCTTGAAGCATGGAACTAATGAGACAAACCACTAAGGAGAAATAATACATTAGTTCAGCTTGATCAAAACAAAGTGCTGCTACTTACAGTTGTCAGGGGTCATAAGGAACTGAAGTACTGGCAAATACTCATCCGAGCGTACAGTGAGTTCACCCAAAACCTCTACCATGTCTTCCTGGTGGAGAGCATCAGCGACGCTGCCCAGCGCCACAATTTCTGCTACGCGCTCCTTCATCACGCACGGGTCAAGAATAAATAAGCATCAAGAAGCCAATGAACGCAGCAACGACCACCAGGCAATACTATTCGTCACTCGTATTAGCCAACAGTGTCGTCTATAAATACACAATTCAATTTTGCTTTTTTTTTAAAAATTAAAAAAAACAATTTGTTTTTTCAAAAATGCTGAAAACACTTTTTTTACGGTAAATGTAAAAAAAATACTTCGAAGTAGTGACTTCAACTTGCATATTTGTAAAAAAAAGAAGATTTTTTTTTGAGTCAGTCACTATCACTCTTGATTTGGATCCTTTTTACCCCCCAAGCACAATGGAGAAAACCTTCACTAACGCCAAGTGGTCTGCGCATGCCAAGACGTACAGCTCCGTCTTCAGTACCCTCACGGCTCGTTGGGCTGTTGATTCGCTGCAAATCGCTCAGCACGAGATCCTGCGGAAGCTCCAGCAGCACGAGGCCAACAGCTCCCCCACCGCCTTCCACTTCCTCGACGTCGGATGCGGCCCAGGAGTGTTGAGCTTCGAGTTTGCACGTCGATTCCTCACTGCTCCGACGGAAATCCGCATCACCGCGTCGGATTTATCCGAAGGAATGTTGCAGCAATTGAGTGACACGTTGAAAGCGGATCCTACGCTAAGTCCGTTCGCTCCGAAGTTCACAACGCTTCAATGCGACGGGATGGAACTGGAGCAACTCACAGATGCGTCTGTGGACGTGATTGGCTCCAACTTTGGGCTGGGAATCTTTCCCAACCGCACGAAAGGATGGAAGACAGCTCATCGGGTACTGAAGGAGGACGGACTGCTACTTGTTACGGCCTGGAGCGACAAGAGCTCGCAGATGACGTGGTTCGACAAGATTACGGATATGTTTAATGCCACAGAGGGAGAAGGAGAGCCGCTGGAACGCCCTTCGTTGACTGTAGGAACGGACCGAGAGAGAGTGCTGAAGGAGTTGCAAGGTGCAGGCTTTAAAAATGTCAAGGTGTACTGCACGACGCACACGATCGTGTTTGACGATCCGAAAGTGATGATTCAAGCCAACATGAACAACCCATTTACGACCAAGTTCATGGAGAGACTGACGAAGGAGCAGATGGAGCAGACGCTCGTCGAGTTGCTGGAGAAGGACGCACGAGAGAACTTCTACGAGGAGGGAGGAGCTCAGCCGGACAGTGCGGATCCGCTCGCTGATGGACAGCCACGTTTGATTCCGTTTACGGGATTCACCATCCTAGCGCGCAAGTGATCGAGCGTTAGAACAATCGGAGGGCAATAGTCTGGTAAACTTCTGCGAGTTGCTCGTGTTCGTGCTTATAAAGCGCTAGAACCGACGCAAATCTTCCATGTAGCAGATTTGGTATGCTAATGAGGAGCGCTACGGTTCAGTTTGTGCCAGTTCCTACTGTTCGACGATAGAAGGAAGTGCTTACTTCACCCAAATGGTTTGTGGCTAGTATTGATGTATACAGGAGCGCGGACGGCAGTCGCCAGTCTTGACAAGACAAGACAGTTGCTTCGACTCTAAGAATTGTTCGAGCCATCGTTTTCGTTGTACGCACGACTTGCGCCGAATGAATTTCGATGGAGCAATTTCGTGACGACACGTACGGTTCTCTGCAGCGCTGACTCAAGGCTCGGACACTATCGAAACACCTGACACTCAGGTACATGTACAGCCCATGCTGAGGCTAGTGGAGCACATTATCGCCATTGTTGCGTGGGGCCTCTTGTTTTCCAGACAGCAGAATGAGTTCGCCAAAGCAGACAGCTCCACAGATTTTGTGCGTGCATACTACGACATCTACACTTATCGAGTGAACCAGAGCGAATCCAGTGAAGCCGATGATAGTTTGCAGTACGAGCTGGCCCAAGATATTCCGGATGAAGTCTCCGAAAAGCTTCAAGGATTTAAGCTCACCTTCAGTTCACTCCCTGGTCTGCTTCAGCGAGCTTTGATTTGGGATAGTGGGTACGCGTTGGGTGACAATAGAACGCTGGTTAAAGTCTACACCCGCTGCAATTTCAACAATTCTTCCGGTTTGGCGATGGATGATCTTGGTCTCAGCACAAAGGAGATAACGAAGGCCGGGTGCGAGATCGAGACATGCCCAGCAGTAAATGCCTCGAGTGTATCCTGGAGCTTCTCCACTGGCTGTGGGCCTAGCCAACTGGACGACCTCGTTAAATGCGCGTGTACATCCGTGAAGGAGAAGGCAAATGAAGTGCCTTTGTGGGTTTCTGGTGAAATTACTAGTCCTTCAACGATGTCTAAACCAACAATACGCCGTCATACGTGGAGTGATATCACAGCTGGCCGTTCAGCACTTTTGTTTGCAATTCATACGAACGATGAGCAAGATAGGACGGATCTGTGTGCACCAGAACGCAGTTCTTCATTGACGATTCCCTGTATCGAGTATCGCTCTTCAGATGACGGTTGGTGTCGCCCCAAGAGCTCACCACTAATTTCGAAATGGCTGCAGGAATATGTGGTTGTGTTGGGGGCTTCAGAGTCGGGATCCGATAGCCCAACTCCAAAGCCAAGTTCGAGCTCCAGTATCCAGTACAACAACAATGACAGTACTATGGCGGATACCAATACTACGATAATGCAGAGCGACGAGGTTGCCCCAGGACGCTGGCAAACTACAGTTCCCGTGCTACTTGTAGGTGCTGCAGCTTTGGTCGTCACTGGAGTTGCCGTTTGTATTTATCTAAGACGCCGGTCCGACCAACGGAAAACAGCTTTACTGAATTCTGGAGCTAATCAACTCAGTATGAGCAGCACAAAGAGCAGTAGTCAAGATGAAAATGACAGCCGAAAGCCGCATCGCAACAATCCGCTCATCGACAGGGAAGATGTTTTCGGCAATCCACATACAACCCACGAATTTATTGAAATGTTGTCGTCCTCACCTTCGGCTTGGGAATCCTCACCTCTTTCGCAATCGTTGGCTTTAACTGCGGAAAGTATGGCATCTGGAAGTCCCAAACCTGATACCGAGAGGGACGCCCCAGTTCTATCCGCTTTAGCGAACGATCCACGCCTGAAACACGTGCAAATTCCGTTCGGCCTGTTGCAATTCCACCATTTGATCGCCCGAGGTGCCCGTACCGAGGTGTGGCTTTGTGTACTTCGAGATCGCTGTGTGGCTGTCAAAAGATTACCCAAGGAAGAGCGCAGAAACGTGGAAGAGATACGAACGTTCGTGAAAACGATCCGGCTCGTTGCTCCTCTGCAACACCCAAGTATCTTGGCTTTCATCGGTGTTGCATGGAGTTCCTTACAGAACTTGTGTCTTGTTATGGAATATCTGGAATCGGGTGATCTGCAGGAATACCTCCGCCAGTCCAATCCCAACCGAGAGCAAGTTGAAGCATACGAAGACTTCATGAGCTTCTCATTGTCCTGGAAACGTGAAAAGATGCAGATTTTGTTGGATATTACTCGAGGTCTGGCTTACCTGCACCAAAACCGCATCATCCATGGCGACCTCAAAGCCAAGAACGTCTTGCTTTCAGCCGATTTGGACGCCAAACTCGCAGGATTTGGATCTGTGTGTCATCTCAATGGAAATGTGCTGGATAAGTCGCAGAATACCCTACGACTAAATTCGCCATTTTGGACAGCTCCAGAAGTTCTAATGGGTGGAGCGCACTCGGAGGAAGCGGATATTTATTCGCTCGGTGTAGTAATTATGGAGCTGGATACGCATCAATCGCCGTATGCAAACGCCGTGACTGCGAGAGGGAAGTGCATGCCGCCTCTGCAAATACTCCAGCACATCATGTCTGGCCACCTGAAGCCGACGTCATCACCAAACTGTCCAGGAGAGATCAAGGATTTGGCAGAATGGTGTCTTCAGCGCGACCCAAACGCGCGTCCCAGTCCGAGTGATGTTGTACAGGCTATTCGGTATATCCCTGGTTTTAATCTTGACGAATTCAGCTTGTAATTTGAGTAAATAGTTGGTGTGGTGATCCGTTAA
The DNA here is from genome assembly GCA_030027945.1 of Phytophthora plurivora. Classification (NCBI taxonomy): domain Eukaryota; phylum Oomycota; class Peronosporomycetes; order Peronosporales; family Peronosporaceae; genus Phytophthora; species Phytophthora plurivora. The sequence continues at coordinate 697,315 of CP125258.1, forward strand.
ATAGTAGAAATTGACGCCTTCGATGTGTATTGTTCAATTGGGTATCTGTTATCTCATCGCACACAGTACTATCGTAATTCGCTACTGTAGACTTCATTTTTCTCATTGAAATTCGCAAACGTAATCTGCTGAGGATAAAAAATTGAAGTAAAAACGTAATACATGAGTATTAGTCGAACGACCAACACTCAGCGGTTAACGATGACAGATCAACCAATGCTCCGTGATATCCCGAAGTGCACATACTCAACCTCATTTTCCATTTCACTCCCGAACCAATAACCCAACCAACCCACTACTCTCGCCATGAGCGTCACCAACGTCCACTACCCCACCCTCAACAAGTTCGTGCATGCCGACGGCATTGATGTTTTCTACCGCGAAGCAGGAGATCGTAGTCTGCCGACGCTGCTGCTACTTCACGGTTATCCGACGTCGTCGCTCCAATTCCGAGAGCTCATCCCGCTACTCGCCGACAAGTACCACATCATTGCACCTGACTTCCCGTCGTTCGGCTTCACGAAAGTCCCGGCCAGCCGCAACTACATGTACACGTTCGACAACTTGGGCAAGACCCTCATCGCCTTCGTGGACGAACTGCAGTTGAAGAAGTACGCGCTCTACATCTTCGACTACGGTGCACCCGCTGGTCTGCGTCTTGCACTCGCGTATCCCGAACGCGTCACTGGACTCGTTTCCCAGAATGGGAACGCCTACGAAGAGGGTCTAGGCGATGCCTGGGCCCCGATTCGAGCTCTGTGGGCCGATCCCTCGCCTGCGAACCGCAAGGTTGTCCACGACAATGTACTGAACCTTGAAGGCACACGCTGGCAGTACACACACGGAGTACCTGCCTCCAAGCTCGAGCGCGTTGCACCCGAGGGCTATTGGCTTGACACACTGCTGTTCGAACGCCCCGGTGGTAAGGACATCCAAATGGACCTCTATTACGACTACCAGAACAATGTGAAGCTGTATCCTGAATTCCAGAAGTTCTTCCGTACGACGCAGGCGCCGCTGCTCATTATCTGGGGGAAGAACGACGAGTTCTTCATTCCTGCTGGTGCTGAGGCCTTCAAGCGCGACAACCCCAATGCCATTGTTGAATTACTCGAGACTGGCCATTTCGCGCTCGAGACCGATGTCGAGTACATCGCCCAGCGCATCCGTGAAGTCCTGGATTTCTAGTGTTTGGCCTTGAGAGATCGACCCACAAAAATTATGTCATGAGGAGACAAAGTGTTGTAGGGCAGTGCCAAGCTTGCAAAGAGTCTGTAGCAAAACCATGACTCATGGATCCATGAGGCAATCAAAACGTTGGTTCTTGAAAAAAAAAAAAACCTTTTTTAGAGGCGTGTTTTTCGCAAATTACAACATAATTCTGAATTTTTACAAATTGTCAAGAGGTGGTTGGTACGACGAAAAAGATCGCATGACATGGGTATTTCGGCGCTGCTTTCCCTGATCTCCTTTATTTGCGTTTGGAGCTCTGGGATAACACTCAATTCTGCATTATCATGTACGTCTACGTGTAGTACTGGAAGGTTGACGTGTGCCGGCCGTGTTGGAGCAGATGACGATCCCTTGACAAGAATTTCGATCGTGAACCCGAAAAATGGAGCCCTGGACGTGTTGCCTATTGAGATTAGGTTCATGATAGACGCGATGAGCTACGAAGGGTATAAGACCTGTTACGCTGATGCGCATATTTGTATAGAACTCAACGGACTGTGGAAGAAGTGTGAAAAAACGGGAGGTTCGCCGATCTGGTTCCGACTGCTACCAGAAGGAAACTACACGGCCGCAGCGTACATCACGGACAATTCTGGGCAAGTCCGTTATCACGAGGCTGATAATGTTTCTTTTACAGTTGTGGGTACGAGTGAGTTCAAACTACGTAACGAAGAATTATCGGAAAAGAGTCGGCAAGAGCAGAAGTTCCCGAAAGATATGGATCTCATACATTGGGCAGAACTGGGGAACCACGTGAGGACCAAGGACGATGATATCACGTTGCCACGCTCTGATGTTTCATCCACTGACAGTCCTACTGTTGTAATTGGGGTCAAAACAGCGGTGGTAACGGGTTTTCCTCGCAGACAAGCGATGAGAGATACGTGGGCTAATCGAGCTACACTCCCTCACGACGCTAAAGTTCTGTTCTTGGGTTGTGAGCCTAATATGACCGTTTTCCAGAATGAACGTGACCGGAGGAGAGTTCTACGGGCGATTGCAAAGGAAAGAGCTGTCTATAGAGACCTCCTGACGGAGGAACTGGAGTGCACGGATTCATACAGGGGACTATCCGACAAAGTTAAGGCGTTCATGCACCTAGCGGTAGCAGAATTCCCTGACGCCACGTTTCTGATGCTCGTGGACGATGATATTTATTTGAAAGTGGACAAACTGACTGAACATCTACGTGAATCCTCTCAACCGAAATTGTACTTTGGAGAAGTGTGGTCTGCGAAGTACGCAAACCATCAGCAACCGATCCGCAATCCGGAGAGTTCGTACCACTTACCAAAGGATCATTATCCGATGCGTAACTTGCTTCCGTATGCGTCTGGGCCTCATTACGTTATGTCAATGGATGGAGTGCGGTTCATATCCAAGAACTACTGGCAGTTGAGCAGCATGAATGGCCTGGAAGACGTGAGTTCTGGGTTTTGGCAGTTTACGATGCAGGTGAAGGCACGACATACCAAGGAGTTTTCGACTGTTCGTTCGTCTATGCAGTGTAGAGACACCCTCGTATCGTTCGCAGACCTATCACCGCTTGGAATCCGCTCAATTTATGCGAATCTCATTAACAACCGGAGCTTTTGCCACGGTTTTCACTCCGTCACGTGGCATCGACACATGCATACAATTCCAAGTTTGGAGGAAATGTTACGACGACCATCACCAGAGCCTGTAGATGATACGGGATTGCAACTGGAGACGTACATTGACGATTCAGCTCCTGATCAAGTGACTGTCATTGTGTCGACCACTTCCAACGCTGGGATGAAGTTCCTCTTCTTCTCACCAACTGAATCTGTGGACGAATTCAGTCAGAAACTTTGCTCTCGAGTCCGTCTTCACTTCTCCGTCTCATGCTTATCGCTGACAACAGCACTCCGCCAACAGCTAACAGAAAGATAATGTACATGTACTGATTTCCTAAAAACAATGATAACTTGTCACATGACATGAAACGTGTTTCCCTTCCAACCTGCTAAAAAGCATAATAGGTTTTGGGTTGAAGGTCGCACTTGGTCTTACAAAAACCAAGTCAAAATCTAGCAAGAGGTACACTGTACCTCTTGCATCTGCCAATCACACTTCCGTATTGCCAAGTTGTAGTACAGATACGCGCCTAAAAGACCGGAACTTGGGCTTCCTCGGCCACACACGCGCCGCTCTCCTGCTCGTGTATCTTGTCCCCAGTGTTACCCGAAACGTGAACTCTACACGTGCCCATGCGTGCACCTAACCGGTCATACTTAAATCGCTGGCGGTGGCTTCTGCAGTTTCAGACCCCAGGGATGCTTGTACTTCATCCCTGGGGGCTCTTGGCGGCTTTGTTGCGATCCCCCAGTCGCCTATTGGACGGTGTGACGGCTTCTCATCATCGCTACTTGGATCGAGCTGCAGCGGCAGTGACGCAAAACCCAGTGCTGTTCCCGAATGGGTTTTTCTCCGATGGGTGGGGGGATTTAAACACGCCTGAACGACTTCGCGAACTGCTACAGAGTCGACGTATGAACGAAGTTGTGGCTCTGCATGAGGGAGAACTCAATTGGGGACAAGTTCGAGAGCTATCAGTGGCCAAGGTTGCGTTAAGAGAGGGGAAGTTTAGAAGCACTTTGGGAAATGCACAGAAGCTGCTGCCTGAAGAGAGTCTGGACGCGTTCTGTGAACTGGTTACGCCGCTAGAATGGGAGCAAGAGGATAAAGGCATTCCGCAAGGGAGAAAGGATCGGCCTCTTGTGGGTAAGTTAGATATGTTCTGACTGTGACAGTGAAGAGTTGGCGAATAATTGTGCCGTGTCACGTAGTGCTGCTACCGGGAACGGGAGAGCACGGATTTCTGCATCGGAGGACATCCATTGCTATCCCACTGGCAAAGCAAGGGGTTGCCACACTGGTACGTTTGGTATACAGTCACCGACCGTAGTTTTATTACTGCATTTCAGTCCTTGACAGTTGCATGCTGTCACTGTAGATTCTGGAAGGACCATTTTACGGGAAACGCAAACCGCCGCAGCAAAAAGGATCCAAGTTGCGAAGGTATGTTGTGATAGACTTGTTTTGCTAGTAGAAGTAGAACTGAGTGGGTGTTTCTGTGCCATAGGGTAAGCGATCTGCCAATATTGGGTCAAGCAACAATCGAGGAAGCCAAATCCCTGTTGGAACACTTTCGAGATCATCACGGTTTCTCTCAACTAGTGGTCGCAGGCAGTAGCATGGGTGGGCTCCATGCTGCTATGGTTGCTTCAGTGTTTCCTGGTGACGTTGGCGCTACTGCTTGGCTAGCTCCACCCTCGGCAGTCCCCGTATTTGCTGATGGATTGCTCTCCGGATCCTGTAACTGGCGCTCACTTTACAAGCAGCACGAGCTTCAGATGTTGGATAAAATGCTGGCTGGACACGCCGTGGCTGAATCCTACGAAAAACTTACCGACGCTGTTGCTGACAGTGAGGAAGAGGGAGCTGGAGCTCCTGAACAGGAGATCGACCCAGTTCAGGAAGCTAAAAAACGGATGAGGCTATTTCTCTCGATCACAGATATCGACAATTTCTTGCCTCCGCGACGATCAGATGCTGTTGTTTTCGTATACGGCACTGAAGACGAGTACATTGGCTTCACTGAGCCACAGTGGCATGTACGTTGTGATCTAAGCTCATGCCTGCGTAGATTTACTAAGTTTCCCTTGTTCTTAGCGCATGCGCAAACAGTGGAAGCCGGCGCACTTCCGTACGATCAAGACAGGCCACGTTACCGGCATTTTACTGGAACAAGAGGCCTATCGCAAAACGATTTTGGAAGTCGTTGGACTGTTGAAGGAGCGAGAAGCATCAACCGCGTCTACCTCCAAGTGAAATGCTAATTGAAAGCATCAAGTACTGACAAATGCGCACGTGCTGCGACTGAATGACAGGTCCAGCGACTGCCTCGAGCTAGATTAAAAGCTTGTACCATTTTTTAACTGAGATCTGTGAACATGTAATTCATCCTTTTCACTCGTGAAGACAGCAGACGATAATGTCCTGATACGTGCTCATGACCGTACGGAGTTCTCCACGCGATAGATTCTCTCGCCACATGATCTCTTCAATGTGGTGTTCTCCGTGGAAATACACACATAGTCGCTTGAAAAGCGTAAAAACTGGATTGGGTTTGGCAATCTTGGCCAGATACGCGCGCTCTTGGTCTGTAAACAGCAATTGGCTAGCGACGCTCATCACTTGCGCCATTGGAACTGTACTACCTCCACGTGTGTCTGCAGCAGGATTCTCCTCGAATGTTGCCTGGGGAGGTGACGGAGCTGCTGCTGCTGGATTCATAGGCGGAGTCTGCGCAATTGGCATACTACCTGGTGCACTGGTGTTCGTAGCACTGCTGCTGACTCGTTGTCGACGGAAACTGGACGCCATGAGAGCAGGAGAGGAACTTCCAACAGACGACGCTCCTCCATTTCCAAGTTCTGCTGCGTAGTCTCCATCGGAAGGGATCATAAAGTAAATATAGCGATGGAGCTGCACGATAAATCGTTGCTGAAGCAGCCAGATGAGCATGTGAATGTACTCCGTCTTCTTGGCAGTCGACAAAGTCTTCATGTACTCGCCAATACGACGAGATCCCGAAAATGTGGATAAAACTTCGCCCAGTTCGTAAGGTGCGAATTTGCGTCGAAACTCCTGTGCTAGTGGCGAGTTAATGTGCAGATCAGCCTTTGCGTTGACTTGATAAATGTTGTAGAGGGTAATTGCATCCACGATCCGGCCGAATCCCCAATAGACGAGGTGTGCGGCTAGTCGAAAGACCTGATGGATCGGTACCCCAGCCTCCAGTGCGATATCCTGGAAACTCTTCAACGGATTCACAGCTTCCACAAGATCTCGAAGTTGACGTGCATGGTCTGCTGGAAGCTTATTGAGGATATGGTCCTTGTCAGCCAGTAGCAGAAGCGTGTGGTACGGTCGCAAGCTCGCCATTCGGACTGTAACAGCGTCCGTAAGCGTCAGTGATAGCTTCACCCAGCCATTCAACACCACGTGAGCAGCTCCAGACTCCTCCAGACCATGAAACACCCGCTTCAAGTCATTAGCCAGCACACTCTTCCCCAGTGAAACATCGATTAGGGTTTGTGGATCCACCTCGACCGCCGACGACCCGTTCTCCCCGTCCTTCCTGTGATGATGATGATGCATCATACTCGACCCACTCGTTGCTGCAGTCGCTCCTGCATTGCTGGTAATGCTGCTACCACTCGTCGCTCCGGCTGCAACTGCTGCACTCACACTGTTTCCGCTTGTAGCACCGGAGATCCCAGTGTTGGTATTCCCAGAATTCCGTTCACTCTGTGCCAGTTCGTCCCTCAACTGCAGCAGTTCCCTCACTTCTTTCGACACAAAACCCACTCGGAGTTCCTCATGTAGAAGCCCATTGGACAATTGAGCTGCAACTGTATGGAAAGCTTGCGCACTGCTCCGTCTTCTGGCCAAAAGTTCCTCTTCACCAGCTTGTTGTAAAGGAAGCAACTGTGTATCCATGGACCCATCCAGAGCTTCAGCAGGTCTTGTTACTTGTAGAGGACGGTCTTCCAGAGCGAAAATGATGTTGAACATAGTCGTCTCGTTCCCCGTAGTGGCAGTAGAACTGTTGGTAGATTGCTCTACAACTGTAGGTGATGCTCCTACAGCCGATGTAGAGCCGTTTGTCGCCGTAGAACCAGCCCCCGGGCCGTCCGCTGGAGCTGCAGCTGGTAACCTACGCGACACAAGCACCGGGTGGCTCACGAAGCGCAGATCGTCCACCACAAGCTCGAAACTAGCGTTGCAGAGTGCATTCTTGGGCCGGAAAAGCTTGGCTAAAAGGGGCGCTGGAAGCGAGTGGAAGCTGGACACGTTCTCGCTCGGAGGAGCAGGGTATCGGAAGGCCAAGTTGCAGCCCTTGCTGATGTCGTCCACCACCAGCGCAACGCCTAAGAGGCGACAGCCGCCTGCGAGCCGGACGCTTGAGCTAGCATTCATTTCAAAATATCCAAGTGTGACTATTTGATTTTTGTATCAATTGATACAGGTTTTTATTAGCTGATAAATGTTACACTAATTTTCAGCTATAGCGACGATTTTGTAGTGCCTGGTCCAGCAGCAAGCTCTCAACGACTTCATTCGACGTAAGAATTTCGGAAGACATCGAACTCACAACGAACTTTGTCAGCGCTTCCACAGTTGGATCTTTACTCAGTTTTGGATCCAGGAAATGCGGCATGATTGTTTCACCAGTAGAAACAGTTGTACTGGTTTCACCTCCACGCACTTCCGGCTTAAAGAGCACGTAGCTTCCTTCACGGTAGTAGACGTCTCGAATCCGTTTGCCTTTAAACAGAAACGGCTCCATATATCCGTCCCAAACAATCACGACTCGATCGCTTTCGATGTGGCGTCTCAAGATCTGTTGCTGGTAAAACGTGGCAGTTACGTTTGCCTTACCATCCGTAATTTCCAGTCCGAATGTCTCTGTGACCACATTATCCTCATTCATTTGACCTCGATAGCTGTTCCAGTACTGCCACCACGCATTGCCAGTCTCAGCCATTCCAAACGGGACAATGTTACACCCAAAAGTTTCTGCTCTCTTGCCATTGATCTCGCGAAGCAGAGGTTCACCTATCGGTAATTTTGCCAGTAGTGGTCTGATAGCTTCATCCATTTTCTCCACGTTCCGATAGACAATTTCAACTCCAGACGCAAGCTCCTCAAAAATCAAATCAGCCATGTGCTTCATCCCACCTGGAGGAATGTCAATACGTCTCGAAAGCTTCCGGGCTTCTGGATATACCATATTCCACAGTGCAGGTCTCATATCCAGCAGATTTTCCAGACTTTTGACCAACTGCTTTTCCTTTTCCACGCTCTTGACCAAGTGCATATTTTCCCTCTCCACACGCAGTCGCCGTTCGAGCTGCCGACGACAAGCCTCTCGCCACACTGAATCTTCATGAAATCCATCTTTGGGGTTACAATTTGATTTTCCCCTTCCTCGAATCGTCTGCAGTCTCTTCAGTGTAAATTCCAAGTCCCCCACCTCGTGTCGTAGTCGTTGCAGTTCAGCATTTCGCTCCGCACGAGCTTTGTTGTGTTTAATCCTGCCCCTCCGCATTGGACGTTCAGCCATCCCCTCGGATTCTTGGTTCCCCCAACCCCCGAATATCTCAGGAATATCCAATAAATGTTCATCGTGTCCCAATTTATCCAGGTGTAATGAAGCGAAAGCGCCAAACTCGCTTTCGCTTTCCTCCATTTTTATCTACAGCAAAACCCGGTTAGAATCGTGTGGCGCACATATTCCAGAAAATGACACACAAAACCAACGATGACGTGGATCCGATCCGCATGCCAGCAGCTTCGGCCACAACTGCCAGCGAGCACCAGCGCATGGCCCGTATTAACGCGCTCCGGGACAAGCGCAAACCGCTGGAGGCCACAGACGTAAGTGTCAGGAAGAAACTCAAGATGACACCGGTCCTGTATCCCAGTGGCGAGGAGACCCAACAGCCAGCTGAACTGGAGCATAAGGATCCGGACACTAAAGAGGCCAAGAGAAAGCGCCGCCTGATCCGCAATCGCATGTCCGCACAACTCCACCGCGAGCGCAAGAAGACGTATGTAAGCGAGCTCGAGGACCAGCTGCAGGCCAAGGAGAGTGAGATCAAGGCGCTCCAGAACCAACTCGCTGCCAGGACTGCGGAGAGTGAAGAACTGAAGAAACAGCTAGCTACGTGCACATGTAGGAGAAGGACTATTAAACTTGTAGTGTAGTATCGGTACTAGCTAGGACGCAAGAAGCGCATGGACCAGGAGCCGCACATCAAGGCCTCAGACTACGTTTGCTTGGAATCCTGGAAGCTCGTCGATGTCGACCCTTTGACCCGTTCTCGCCACCTGCAACAAGTAGCGTCGAGGAATGCCCCCAGACGATCACACGAAGCACGTTGTCAACGCATCGCGTCCCCGTGGCTTAAAGCGGTATCGTAACGCCATGCCGCAGGGAAACAGCCAGGCTTCAGCAAGTCGCATTGCTACGGTAACCTGAGCAAATAGCCCCTTGCTTGCGACTGCCGGGCGACAACCATAAACTAGTTCGTTTTATTGGAGTTCATCTCCACTAGTCTAGTCTCGCAATAGCCTTCCGAGTTCAAGAGGCTTGTGTTCATCTCCAATAAAACGAACTAGTTTATGGTTGTCGCCCGGCAGTCGCAAGCAAGGGGCTATTTGCTCAGGTTACCGTAGCAATGCGACTTGCTGAAGCCTGGCTGTTTAGCGTCTTTAGCTAGAGAAAAGGTGGATAAGTGGGAGCGAATTCAACACAAGCGTTGGAATCTGTGCGTTAATAGCCACGGCCATAAACCAAGGCGATGCATCGTTGACGCATGGTTCTTCTTCAATTCCACAAGCCGTTGGGAAGGGGGTCTATCGCAGACTCCAATTTGTCGGTGCGAGGCTTGGGCGTAAAAAATGTCGGCAATGGGCAACACATCGGCACTCCCAACTCCGATGATATACTCCGTCCACGGATGGCTGTCTAACATCACGAGTTTTGAAATACCGCAACCAAACTCTGAAAAAGTGCACGGGAGGCATGTCGTGCCAAGTGAAGCAGTCGTTCCAACTGTAGCATGGTCAATCAGCGCTTTCTTAAACGAATCTCGCGTCAGTGGATCTGGAATTCGGAAGGGGGACGGAGGTACAGCGGCGCCACCAGCAGCAGCTTTGTCATTGGCTTCGTTAACGGCTTTGACGAACTCATCCACACACTTCCATGCGAAGATCAATATAGGTGCTTGGTTGGCGTGTTTCGCCAGCTTCACGATTTCGTCGTACAGGTTCTCTTCACCATTGCGTCGAAGTACGTCTTTCAAAGCCACTGGAGCGTCGCGTTTCTTCTTCGCAATACTTATCTTGCGGCTTGCCATCGGTCTGTTTTGGCCTTGTTGTTTTGCAGAATGAGCTGCGGTAGTCACTAACTGCGTTCTCGTCCCACCTGTATTTTCTCAATTAGTGATTAGTTTTTACGAAGTCTGTGTTTTCCTGGAAAAGTTCTCTAGTTTGATAGTGTCAAATTGTGTCAAATTGACACAGATCTTAGATATCGAATTCTTAGCGGTGATTGGTCAGTTTTGTTTAGATACAGCGATCCTTTTGAAGAGACGCAAATCAAAAGTCAAGTTGCAGCATGGCTCTCCTAGCCTCGCTTCTGGCTGTATGTGGGCTTCTGGGCTTCACGTGGTGGCTATTGGCTCACTACAAAGATGCAAACGTTCCTACCGTTGTGCACGTCGCTGTATTCACGAGTTGGTCGCTGGGTTTCCTCGGTTTACTGCTACTGCCAATGGATCTGGCTACCAATGGTCTTGCGCAGTCTGTCAGTGTCGATACAGTGGATAAATCCACTTTTAACGAGTATCTAGCAGGTTGGAAAATGCTGTACTGGACGACATTCCTTATGAGTTGGGTGGGGCTTCCGTTTCTGGTGGAATTTCGTCAGAACGGGGAGTTTGAGTTGGACAAGCGCGTGTTGAGTTCGTCCAGGAATTTGGTATTCCATTGGACGGTTCTAAGTGGGGCATTGTTTATTGTGGCTTTGTACTTGATCTTTGTCGACCATTTATCGATCTACGGGGTCTTGGGTCTTGCTATGGCGGCCAGCAACACGTACGGGTTACTGTGGGTCATCGCCCTGTTGGGTTACGGACTGGTGGAGATCCCGAGGGGCTTCTGGATGCGACGTCTGGATGGAGCACAACTTCAGAAACTGCACTTCCAGGCGGTACAACTTCAAGATGAGAGGATGGAGGCGCGATTCGAGTATGATGAAGTGGTGGCTGATGTTCGTGACTCGTATCAGCGTATAATGCAGGCTGAAAGCGACGCTATCATCCTCACTAGTGAGATGCAGTACGTGAAAACTTGCATCTTACAAGTGCTGGCGCTGGTGGAGCAGAACAAACCAGCTTTTAGTAGCCTTGACGCTTCTAAAGATGTGCAACGAGGCAACAATTCTGCTTCATTCACTAATATCTCAAGCAAACTGAAGCGTGCTAGTTTTACTACCCGTCCGTCTCACAAAGCACCAACACTCTTGGAAACGATTGAACTCCATCGTCGAGTACGTATTGCACAGTTGGAAATGCGTCGCTGTAACCAAGCTTTCTTGGAACTTTGTATCAATGTGGATATTCTGCAGGATCACAATACGGAGCGTGCTCTTCCTTCGGGTAGTTTGTACCCAGAAACATCTGCGCTCAACCGTTTAAACAACCTTTTGCTGGTGTCGCGTCACCAAATCCGTCGATGGGTTACGTCTCCAGTATCAGTAGCGTGTGCGGTTATGACTGGTTTCCTTTCGTTGTGTGTGGCGTGGGGTGAGCTCACCATGGGCTGGAATGGATCCTCGTTATCTCTATTTCGTTTCCTAATCGCGGCAGAAGCAAAGGAAACCAGCAGCAGTCTACGCAGTGCGACGGAGATTATATCGGCGCTGCTTCTGGTGTACCTGGCTTTGTGTTGCTATCTGAGCTTGTTCAGGCTTCGATTGCCTGGGAAGTACGCGTTACGTGCACACGGCAACTCGACTGAGCTTTGTCTGCTGAAGACTTCAATCCACCAGTGTCGTTTACAGTTCGCATTGGGACAGAACGCACTGCTGCTACTCAGAGGTGGAGGGCTCGCAGAAGGCTCAGCTTTCAACGCTTTACTAGCGAATACACGTGTTGTTCATGTTTTTGGAAGGGGTTTCGCCGTGTACGCGCCGCTGGCCATGATTGCGCTGGCAGCGTTTACACTAACTAATGGATATGCTCGAGTCATGAGGAGACTTGGGATTGAGCAGTACGAGCAGGTCATTCCGGGTGATCCAGCGCACGCGTCGTCTGTTGCGGAGGGGGAACGACTGGTGCAGCAAGGACTGGAGAGGTTCCGTGTGCTAATATCTCGCAAGAAGAAAATCTATGAAACTGGAGCTGCCGGTGGTGGTTCCTATGGTTTTACTTCGGAAGTTGCAGGGACTCAGTCACTGCTGGAAGATGACGATGATCAATCAAACCCAGACGAAGATACTGTATAAAGAGATGAAGGGGGATTTCCTTCAAAGAAATGAAAGAAGTGTTGCTTATTGGTACTACTATTTTGTGTGTGTGTGTGTGTGTGCTAGCTCTTTTCTGATGATAAACTCAATTCGTCGAGATAAAAACCGAGGCCATTCATAGTATCGGGGAAAGTTGCCTCGAAACTCGTGTTGGACTCTATCTTCTGTGGCGTGGTTTGCTCCCTTTCCGGTGAAAATGGAGATTTGATTGGTTGTTGGCGCGTACATTGCCGAAGGAAACGTTCTCGTTCATGCCGGATGTGTTCGCTCTCTTGTGAATCTTCGTCGTGTTCTTCATCATTATTGTCGCTCTTGAGAGATACTCGAGCTGGGATATTATCTTGTCTTGCTTTGCATCTCACAAGTTGATTCTGGAGCAGATCGGAGTGATCTCGCTCTTGCAGCAATTGACTTTTGACACAACGCAGCTCTGCATTAGCCTTGACTGCCGCAAGTTTGTACACTGGTAATTTGTGTGCAATGCAAGCATGAGCGACCTTCAGCTCGTCCTGAGAATCCTCCAATTGGCGACGTAGCTCAAAGTTTTCTCCCTGTAGCTCTTCTATTTGGACATCCATCTTGAAAAACTCGTGGGATTTAGAACGAGAAGCTCGACAACCTTTGTGCTTAGCCTTTTCACTGCTACTTGATGAGTTCTGAAGCTGCTGTCGCTCCTGAATTGTCTCCACCTCTTGCTTCAAAGACTTAGCCAACGCTCTCAACGCCACGATCTCTTCTTCTTGCCTCTGATGATCTATCAACACTCTTTCTAACTGCTCACGAAGCCGTTGACACTCCGCTACGTGGTCAACTGCATCACCTTCGTCATTCCACGTAGATTCTGCAGGTTTCAAGCCCAAAATGGACGAAGCTGCACTTCGTACTGCCCTTTTCTTGACGACCTTCTTTACTGGAGCTTGAATAGTCTTGGTGCGAATGCCACCTCGCGTTGCAGCTTTCACTTTACGTCCCTTCATCATTTTTCCAGTAGATAAGATCGGACTTTACTCGTATAAATAACTGTTTTTTTAAAACTCTCATTACATTTCTATCTGCTTTTTCCTACTATGCAAGAAGAGATCAAGCTTTATCACTTGCCTCGCTCCGAGAAGAAGCGTTTGGTGAAGGGATGGCACGCTCAAAAAGCACTACCAGTTGCTTGTGTTTCCGTATCAAGCGATGATTTTACCGAAGCGGACCAAATTGGTCGTTCTAGCAGTCTACGCGCTCTATTTGCTACTCCTCCGGGGGCATTGGAGTACGAAAGCCAGCATACGGGAACTTGGAGAAGCGTTAGCGATCAACTTGCAATTAATTCGGGTAGTATCCACAACCAACAGGAGATTGAACAAGTGCCCAAGACTGTTGCTCAAGTAAAACACGCGTATCGTACGCGGGCAAGAAAGCAAGAGGCTCGTGAAGCTTCAAATGCGATTCAACAGCGAGAAAAAATCCTCGAGATACGAAGAGGATCAAGATGGAGAGAACGAGAAGCAGAAGCGAAGATAAAACTGCAAAAGCCAGCAATTACCGAAATTCAGCAAGAAGACACCAGCATAGACGATGCTTCTCCATCAGAGGAAGATATTGGCAACGAGCTGAAGCTTTTAAATCTGTCGGTAGACGACGTCGAGACCAACGCAACTTACCGCAACGAAATCCTTCGACAGATCCGACAGCAACTTTCACATGGAGGTGAAGTGCTCTTGCAAAGCGATTGCGACACTGTAAGGAGTTCCGTACAGAACACTCGTTTTATGCTGCAAACATTGTGCACACAGAGCCTTGCGTATTGCTTACGGGACCAAGACGTCGTACCTGATACTGACAACCAGCAAAGTTCTACAACTCGACTAACGCTGCGTTTACTCCCAAGAAACCAGTCGGGACCAAAATAAGCAAATCATGAAATTCCTTATTCAAGTTACGTGCGACTTTGCAGTGTCCGATCCAGCAAGAACGATTCAACGGCTTCATTCCTCATTGTGATATACGGAGGCATCGATTTTGCCACATGCTTGGTTAGGGCAGCTATCCTGGCATCTTTCTTCGTCTTTGGGTCCAGGAATTGGGCCTTGATATCTTCGGATGCCATCATTCGACTGCAGGGATTAATCTCCCCGTGCATTTCCACTGGCTTGATCAATACGTAGCTCTTTTCACGATAATACATTCCATGGACGCGCTTGTTCTTAAACAGGAAGGGCTCCGTGTACATGTTCCACACATACAAAATCTGATCCTCCTCCACGTATCGATGAAGAATCTGCTGCACGTAAAACGTGGCGGATGTGCCTGTTTCGATGTCGCAAATTTCTAATCCGAAGCTTTCAGTGACCACATCGTCAGTTTTATCGTGTCCACATTGTCCTCGGAACTCGTGCCACACTTCCCACCACGCTTCACCAGTCTCCACCATACTAAATGGTAAAATTGTGTTATCAACCACCTCCATACGAGTGCCACCGTCCATATTGTCACGTAAAAGTGGTCGTCGGGTAGAAATAGTCTCCATTTCCCCAACTCGATCCACTGCAGTAATTGCACGATAACAATTCTTGACACTGGCAGATAATTCGTCGAAGATTAAAGCTGCCGTTTGGTTCATGTAGCCGGCAGGGATCTCAATTCGTTTGGTATGAAAGCCGCTACGAGTTTCAGGATACGCCATTTCCCATCGTGCTGGGCGTTTGTAGAGCAAATTTCCCAATCGTTTGGCAACTTGTTCCTCCCTCTCGTAATTCTTCCGTAGATGGACATTCTCCCGTTCAACTCGCAGTCGCTGCTCCAGTTGACGCATACACGATCCCCTCCACACACCGCCACTCTTGTTGTCGGAACTTTGCGTATTATTTGTCCTCCTTCGTTTCCCTTTTATCTCCTGCAGCCGTTGCAATGTGAATTCTAGGCTTTCGGCCTCTATCCTCAGCCTCACCAACTCAGCTTGAAACTCGTTTCGCCCCTTATTGTGGTTTAAATCCCTCCTCTTTCGTGCTTTTACCTTTATAACTGGCGGTTGAGGGCTCACCGAGGCGTCGAAGTCTTCCACATCATCCCCTGGGTGCCCCCAAATGCCCCCACACTCGTTTAACGCCTCCTCCAGGAAGGATAGAGCCGCATCGAGCGACTCGAGTTCGTCCATCAAACTAAAATCGCTTAATTAAAATTAATTCGTAGAATGCGTAGAAAAAAAGTTCTATTTTTAAAAAATAAATAAAAAAATGCCGAACGAGTTCGATGTGCAGAGCGCCGAGTCGCTCGACACAGTGCAGTTCCCTGTAGATGGAGGACAGCAGCAGTCTGCAGCTGATGGTGGGTATTTGTCAGCGTTAGGGGGTGGCGAGTGGGACCCGGACGTGCTTTTGGGCGCCATGGACGGAATTGGAGACTTTGGAACGGCTAAGACAGGAGTTACCGCTCCTCTGGTGGAGAATACTCAGCATCAAACCTCTGCGCAACAGAAAAGGAAGAAACTCAACTACGACCCGAACAAGGCGAGGAATGAACGTCGCTTCGAGCTGCTGGAGCTCCGGAACCAAGTGAAAGAGCTGGACATGAAGCTCGAACAGCTGCAAATCCTTCGAGGCAAACAGAAGCGAGTACATGTACGACACAATGATCATAGCAGTCACCAACCGCGACCTGTTTCAAGTGCTATCTCGGCTGTATGGAAGGAGACGTGCATTCGACAACTGGACCAACGCCTTCGAGCAGAGCGAGAGAATATCCGCCTGAAGAAGAGTTGCGATAGGGAAATGCAAGTTGTCCGAAACCTCGGAAAGTTGCTGTACCGGCACCCGTCACAACACAATCGCGTGCATTTGGGAGAAAATACACGTACCCGACGCATCGAGATTCCTACTGGATGTCTGAAGCAAATGGCAGGTTTGATCTTCGATGAACTGTCGACTGGTGTCGAGAACTCCTATCGAATTGCGGAGGTCGTGGTTGAGATGAACAGCCCCGTTTCAACGAACGAGATGACCCAGAAACCTCTGTTGCGCGACGCCATGGATGGAACTCGTATGGAGGTATTTGATCACCATATCTTGCCGTTCGGTATGCGAGAAACGGCCGATGCCTGGTGGAAACACTGGAATAACTACATTGGGAGACGCTCTGAAGCTAACGTTGGCAACGTCGTCGTAGAGAGCTTTGGACTGGAGTTTACCGACGTAGTGGCGAATACGACGGCAACATTCTACGTGCAGCAGGTGTTACGACGGCATGTCGAAGACGAACGGACGGTTATCGTCTGGAATGCTTACATCGAGCCATTCATGTTTGAGAACGAGCGTGTCAATGGCGTCTACTTTCTCGAGCAAAGCCATGTGATCATCAAGCCTGAGCATCGAGATACAACAGGTGATACTGTTTCTACCCGTATGTCGAGTTGCGAGATCGTCACCCCGCACTTCTTAGATCCGAAATTGAGGGATGATCCGAAGATGAATGAGCTGACGGATTTTGTGACGAGCTCTCTGTCCTCGAACATCATGATGCGGAACGAGAAGGTAGAAGACATGCTGCTAGACCAGAGTTTGCACCGAGGTGGTCTTCACTAAACATCAGCACAGCATTTTGGATCTTTCTGCGTAGTTCTTCGTATTTGACACCGTCTTGGCCAACAATGTGTGCGGAACTACATGTACTAATAACACAAAAAGTATGCGCTTGGTTAAAAGTTTTCAAAACAATAGTCATCGAACACTACAATACTGCAAAGCTTGGTCCAGCAGCAGATCCTCAACCATTTGGCTAAGTGATCTGGCATTCGCGGACAAAGCGCTTACAAAAAAAGTTGATCCTTGCAGTCGTTTTGGCGTCTTCTTTCAGCTTCGGGTCCAGAAAGTAGGGCGTCAGCACAAAACACGTAGAGACGCGCGTAGCCATCCCATTGCTAGAGTCGCCAGATCGCTCCGAACTCCATTCTTCGGGCTCTATCAGCACATAATTCTGCTCGAGGAAGTAAACCTCGCCGAAGCGCTCGTTGCCGAATCCAAAAGGTTCCACGTATGCATCCCACACAAAAACGATTCGGTCGTTTTCAACATGCCGCTGGTGGATCTGCTGGGCATAAGCTGTAGCAGACATATTCGTCTTGAAATCGTTCATCTCCAGTCCAAACGTCTCCGTGATATCGTTCATTGTGTCATCGTGAAAGCGCTGGCCTCTATAATTGTGCCAATTCCCCCACCAGGCATCTCCAGTTGCGCGCACGGAAAACGGCATGGTCTTGCTATCGCAGAACTTCCTTTCCTCGCCCTTTACCTTATCCCCGCCTTCAAGCAGTGCGCTGTGTTTAACTAAACCCGCAGTAACCGGTCGACCGGTATTGAAAACTCGCTCCACGTTGGAGTAGCACATCTTGACCCCCGCCGCAAGTTCTTCAAAGATCAAAGCTGCCATACGCTCGATGTGTCCAGCAGGAATATCTGTGCGTCGAGTGCGTTTTGTAGCTTCGGGTTCTGTATCATTTGCAGCAGCACGTCGTCTGTAGAGGAGTTTCTCGAGGCTCTTCACAAGGTCGTTCTCCTTCTCGTATTGCGTCCTCAGTTTGATGCTCTCCCATTCGGCCTTTACCCTCCTCTCAACTTGGCGAGAACAAATTTCCTGCCACACAGGCGGTACTCCGTCAATGCGTTCATCTGGATGCTCAATCCTTCGTTGTCTGTTGTCTCTGAAAGTCTGGAGCCGCTTCAAAGTGAACTCCAACTCTGCTACTTGTTCCTGCAATTCAATGAGTTGAAAACGACGATCATCTCGTGCCTTATTCGGGTTTAATTTCCCTCTCTGTTTCTTTGTCGCCACATGACTGGCGTGTGGTGATTCAAAACGGCCTGGAGTTCTGCTCATAGATGTCGCCACGCCGCAACATGCCCTTAACTCTTCGTCCAAAATCCCCCAATGCAGATTTAACTCCGATATAGTAGCGCCAGAAGGAAACGGGGGCAGGTGAAGCTCTGTTGACGCCGCGAGAGGCTCGTCCAACAAGGCTAGAACCTCCTCTATCTCCGACGCAATTCCAGCCTCTTGCTCCATTATTTAATGACTTCTGATTGGCTAGAAACACAGAAGACAGTCAGTTCATCAGATTGGCATCAGATCTGTAGCGTCTGATTCTGCAGGTGTTGTTGCACGACGGTAAATGAGACCTGTGCTTCTTGACGCCAGGAACACCGGTATTGAAGACTTTGGCAGTGCAGAACTCGAGCCTGCAACTCCGTTTCAATGGGCAAACGCACCTCTCGTGGAGAATAGCCAGCAATCCGCTGTTCCAAGAAAGAAGAAGACGAACACGAAGTCCAACCCAAGCAAAGCGAGGTTTAAAAACCGCCTCGAGGTCCTCGAGCTCCGAGACACCGTGAAGCTGCTTGAAATGAAGCTCAAGCAGCTCCAAACTCTCCGAAACGAACAAAAGCGAGTCAACAGGTGCTGTCTGAGTGACCAACCGAGGAGTGCTATGTCGACTGTGTGGAAGGAGACGTACATTCGACAACTGGACCAACGCCTTCGAGCAGAGCGAGAGAATATCCGCCTGAAGAAGAGTTGCGATAGGGAAATGCAAGTTGTCCGAAACCTTGGAAATTTGCTGTATCGGCACCCGTCACACCGCGATATCGTGCATTTGGGAGAAAATACACGTACCCGACGCATTGAGATTCCTAATGGGAGTCTGAAGCAAATGGCAGCTCTGATATTTGACGAGCTGTCGCCTGGCCTGGAGAACTCGTATCACATTGCGGAGATGATGGTCGAGATGAATAATCCTGTTCCGATAAACGAAATGACTTTGAAGCCAGTGGTGCGCTATGCCTTGAATGGTTCGCGATGGGAGGTACTTGACCGCCATATCTTGCCGTTCGATATGCACGAGACGACCGATGCGTGGTGGAAACACTGGAATGACTACAGAGGCCAAGATTGTAACGCTAATGTAGCTAGCATCATTCCAGAAAGCTTTGGGCTGGGGTTTACCGACATGGTGACGAATACCACAGCAACATTCTACGTTCAGCAGATCTTACGGCGACACAATGAAGACGACCGCACAGTTATCGTTTGGAACGCGTACATCGAGCCTTTCACGTTTGAAAACGAGAGCATCGAAGGCGTTTACTTCCTGAAGCAAAGCAACTCGCTCATCAAGCCTGATTACCGACATTCGACAACTAACAATGCCGTCTCCACTCAAATGTCGACTTGCGAGATCGTGACGCCGCACTACTTAGATCCGAACCTGCGGAATGACACCAAGATGACTGCGCTGATGGATGTTGTGACGAGCTCCATGTCTTCGTACATCACGATGCGGAATGAGAAGGTAGAAGACTTTCTTATGGACCAGAGTCTCCAGCGTCGCTGCAGTTAAAGTATCGGATATGTGTCTCTTGCTTTTGCTTTTGTTCGTTCATTTAACGAAACCTGATTGGGTTAAAATATATGTCGACCACCGAAGTCCGAGTCAGCAATTTCAAGCCCAAGAACTGAAGATGAGCTCGCAGTCGTTAGAGGAGGTCATTGAGTTCATTGACCAGGAGCTACAGGGGACAAGCTCTGAGTGTGTCGAAGGAACTGGAATTTTAGCCTCATTGTGCGGTGAAGAATGGGACCCCGACGAGCTTCTGGCATCCATTGACGACGACATCGTAGACTTTGGCATTGAATCGGCAGAAGCTGCAGACTCGAGCCAAGGAACGAAAAAGCAAGTAAAACCAAAGAGACGGAAGAGGAAGAAACAACTAAACTCCAACAAAGCTCGTGATGAACGACGCTTTGAAGTCGTACGGCTGCGCAGAGTGGCAGAAGACCTACAACTCACGCTGCAACAGTTGAAAACCATTCGAAGTGAACAGGCGCTCGATACCGAAGATTCCAGTGACCAAGTTGTAGAGGAAGGTACGAGTGAAATTCCAGCGGTTTGGCAGGATATTTGCGCTCGGCAGCTCAATCGACGCTTGAAAGCTGAAAGTGAAAACGCGAAGCTGAAGAAACAGTGGGAAGTGGAGAAACGCGTGGTCAAGAGCATCGAGAAGATGTTGTTTAAGCGGATGGCTCTGCGCGAGATGGATCCTGAGGCAAGAAAGCACACGAGGCGAACGAGCCTCCCGGTGGTGTACATCAAGCGCGTCGCAGTGTTTATTTACGACGAATTATCTGCCAGCGTTGAGATTTCGTACCGTGAAGTGGAAGGCATCGTAGCAGGCAACGGCCCCGTTCCGAAGAATGTGGTGACACATCAACCTCTGCTGCGTGGTGGGATGAAGGGAATGTATCGGAGGTTATTAGATAAACGGCACGTGCCTTTTACGCTGCAGGAAACCGGGGATGCGTGGTGGAAGCACTGGCACAACTACAGAGGCCAAAGTATCCACGAGGCTACAAGTAATGTGGTGACCGAGAGTTTTGGACTGGAAATGACTGATCTGAAGACCAACGCGTCTGCCACGTCCTATGGACAACAGATATTACGTCGACATGTCGAGGAGAACCGTATCGTGTTTGTATGGAACGCGTATATCGAGCCATTTGTGTTCGAAAACCAGCCTGTTAGCGGTGTTTACATCCTTGAACAAAGCCACGTGCTTATCAAGCCTGAAGAGACGGAAGAAATCGACGAGTGCTCCACCAGCATGTCGACATGCTACGTCATCACGCCCCATTTTCTGGATCCCAAGCTGAAGGACGACCCCAAGACAACTACATTGATTAACTTCTTGGTCAGTGCGCTTTCTGCCAACATCGCCAACCGCAATGATACAGTAGAGAACTTGTTGCTCGATGAAGCACTGCAGAAGCACCACTGCAACGCGTAAATTACATGTAGCCATTCCGGTGGTCGATATTGTGTTCAGAACACAACATTTGTACGTAACGTTTGAATTTTAATTTTTTTCAGCGACCAAAACAAACCAAAATGGCTAACGAGTTGCTACCTTTGGACGACCTCGCCGTCCTGGACGATATACTGACGTATGTGGACAGCCCAGAGCCGCGACTACCTTTGGAGGGCAATGATTTGGACCTAAACCTGCTTTTCCAACCCCAGAACAACGATATCGGAGACTTAACTTTGAGAAATTCAAGAACAGTTCCCGACCGCAACAAGAAACAGAAGAAAAACAAGAACAAGGCACGAGACGAACGCCGCTTCGTCCTGATCCAGCTCCGAGATGAAGTGGAGAAATTGGAGTTTACATTGAAGCAACTTGAGACCTTGCGGACCAAGGATAACACAGGGCAACATTCAAACGGCTTACTGAAAGATAACGGAGTGCCCGCAGTGTGGCAGGAAATTTGCACTCGCCAATTACGGCAGAGGTTAAGCGCTGAGCAGGAGAATACCAGGTTGAAACAGGAGCTGGAGAAGGAAAAGCAACTCGTCAAGAGTGTCCAGAAACTACTGTGCAAGAGACGCATGCCGAAGGAGACAGAAGAGAAACAAACAAGACGAACGAATGTTCCCCCAGGATACATCGACCAAATGGCTGCCTTCATCTTCGACGAACTCGCTGCAGGCGTTGAGATCATGTATTGTCTAGCAAAAGGTGCAGTTGAAGTGAACAGTTTTCTTCCGACGGTGGAGAGACCTCTACTTTGTGGCGATGTGAGAGGGAAAGAGGAAAGATTTTTGGACAGGAAGAGCTTGGCATTTAGTCTATTGTCAGTTGGGGACGCTTGGTGGCAGACTTGGCACAACCACAGGGGCAGAAGTGTTCAAGAGAGTTCAAGCGACACAATTGTCGAGAGGTTTGGAGTGGAGATGAACGATTTCAACGCCAATACGTCAGTATCCTCTTACGGGCAGCAGATTTTGCGGCGGATCGTTGAAGACCACCGTGTTTTGTACGTTTGGAACGCGTACTTGGAGCCTTTTGTCTTCGACAACGAACAAGTCAGTGGGATTTACTTTCTGGAGCAATGTCACGTGTTTATCAAGACTGAAGAAGGCAACACAACAGCGACCGAAGGGTTTTCGACGAGTATGTCGACTTGTTACACCATCACGCCTTACTTTTTGACGTCTGAGTTACGCAAGGATCACAACATGCGCGTTGTCGTCGATTTTTTCGTCAGCTCCATGTTCTCAACAATGAAAGCGCGCAGTGAGATGGTCGAGAATTTGCTGCTTGACCAAGCATTTCAGGAGCACAACTTTGTAGAAACAATACTATTGTCACAATAGTATTGTGTATTTTACAACGTGTCGACTAATCAGAGCCCCACACGCTGCAGATCATGCATGAGAACGAGTTGGAGGAGGTTTTAGCCTTCCTCGACGACGCAGATCAAGACGGCGTACTCGCTGGTGGATTGGGGGAGATTTCGCTGTTAAATGCAGATGACTGGGAGCCTCCTGTGCTGCTGGTCGGAGCTATCGAAGCTTCCGCTGCGACGGATGACCAAACCTTTGGGAAGATAAAGAGAAGGAAGAAGAAGCAGCTGAACCCTAACAGAGCTCGTAATGATCGTCTCTTCCAGCTAAAACAGCTTCGCCGAGAAGTGGGCGAGCTGGAATTGACGTTGAAACAGTGGCAAGACATTCGAAGCCAGCAGAAAACTGCTAGTAGCAGCGGCAAAACTGATCAACGCCACGAGAATAACGTTCCTGCAGTTTGGGAAGATATTTGTGCGAATCAACTTCGTCGACGACTCAAGGCTGAACGAGAAAATATCCGCCTCAAACAGAAGTACCAGGAGGAAATGCAGGTTGCCAAGCGTGTGGAGAAGCTACTGTGCAAGCGCTTGATACCGCGTGATGTCCCTCAGTCTGAAGCGAGTAAGCACATTCGACGCACGAATCTGCCTCCGGGATACATCAAACATATTGCTGCGCGTATCTTCGAAGAGCTTTCGGCGGGTATCGAGGTCTGTTACCTCTTGGGTAACGACATTCTTGGAGCTAGCAGCTCGAACTCCTCTGGCCGTATGCCGTTGCTTCGTGGAGGACTGAACGGAACAGAGAGAACGCTTTTCGATAGAAGAGTCTTGCCTTTTAGCAAACAGGCAACGGACGATGCGTGGTGGCACGATTGGAACAGTTATAGAGGCCACAAGGGGGAGGTCACAGACAACGTGGTCGTGGAGAGTTTTGGAGTGGAGATGAACGACTTTAAGGCCAACATTTCGGTCACCTCGTATGGACAGCAGATTCTGAGGCGAGACGTGAAGGACGATCGCACAGTATTCGTCTGGAATGCCTACCTTGAGCCGTTTATCTTCGAAGACGAGCAGGTCAGTGGCATTTACTTCCTTGAGCAATGCCACATGATCATTAAGACAGAAGAGGAGACTGAAATGGACGAAGGAGAAAGCGCGTCCTGTATGTCGTGCTGCTACGTCGTCACCCCCTACTTCTTGGACACAACGCTGCAGAATGATCCTAGGACAACACGCCTCATTGATTTCTTGGTGGGCACATTGTTTGCGAACATGAAGGCGCATAACAACATGGTCGAAGATTTACTACTGGAGCAGGTGCTGCAGAAGCGAATCGGCTGATAAGTGCAACATTTACAGTGCGATAAAAGAATGAATTGAGATCAATGGATGATTTGTTTTTCGTTCTTCGACGGCATCCCACTTCAGATGCACTAAGCTTGTCCTGATCAAATTTCCCACTGCCCAAATGTCAACGGGGGTTGCATGAATACTGTCGGGCTCAAACATTTCAGGGGCATGTTCGTTCGGGCACAAATGCGAACCATCAGGGAAATGCCGTGGGCTTGTAGCTGCATCAGAGAAATCGATCAAGAACCACTCAACGCGATCACATCGTTGAATCACGTTCGGCCAGCGGATGTCTCGATGCATCACTGACTCTCGATGTAAGATAACCAGAGCCTCCAAGACATTCCGGAGGGCGATAAACAGGTGCAACAATTTAAGTGGTTGCGAGCCAAATTCTAGCCGACGATCATAAATTCCGCGCGGCTCAAACACTGCCGTCTTGGTTGTCCGATTAAGTTCGACAAGACGGTCGACATTGGGGACATTGGCATTTTTCATAATACCATAAATTTGTTCAAGCCGGTCGAAGCCCCATTCATTCTGAAAAATCTTGTCAATACACGTTGGATTGATCCGCACAGTGACCCCAAGATTACCCTCAACGGTTGCATATTCATCATGACCTGAACTTGGACAAAGTTCCTCCAATGCAGGAAAAGTCGGCACAAATTCAAAAGCGCAAGTACGAAACGCAATCGTTCTTCTAAACCAGCTAAATTGAATCGTCCGATCACGTAGCTGTTCACCTGGGATTCCCCGGTTGGGCAATGGAAGCAGAGCAGGTTGATGTTATAGCCGGACGCAACATAACCAAACATGTACGGTATACGTTCTCCAAATATCCTCGCAAGTGATGATGAAAACTCCAGGTGATTTTCAACATTAGGATCCATTTCCTCTCCACGGAAAAGACAGACATAATTCACAGTAAAGAAACGTTTTGTTGAACTCGTGTTTGGCTCGCGGTTCGTGAATCCAATGGGAAAAAGAGCACATTCCAAGACGGAGCGGATCACTGTATCGTAAAACCGAATGAAGCAATGTTCGTTCTTCGGGTTTTGCACCGGGGCCAGCATGCATTTAGTCAGCACTTTGGTTATAAAATTTTTATCATTTAATGATCGTAGATGTTTTCATCGTCTATCTCAAACATAAGTCAGAAACCAACTGACCCGCGTCGAAGTCCACAGGAAACGAGTTTCCACTCTTCCCAAAGATCGCACAGAAGCAGGAAGTTGCCATGGTTCGTCAAGGCGGCAGGTTCTCGAATGAATGAAACAAAAAAGAAAGAAAAAAACAGTTCGGATGATTGACAGAAGCGACCGCGATGGGTCTGCTCCCATCACAGAAAGAAAAAGTCGATCTTATGCTCTTATTAGAAAGAAGTGTGTAGAAGAGGACGGGTCAGTAGGAGAATGTTCTTGCAACAGATTCTGGGGGCTTGTAAATATCAAAAAACAAAAAGACGGCAAGATACATTGTTTTTAGCCACACCATTTGAATTGAGGGTTAGAACTTACTCCGAGTAAGTTACTCGCCTTCATCGTTCACTTCGAACTCTGTCGGATCCGACACGATGTTTCCTCTAGTCGCGATATCTTTGTATATCATAACTCGATCTCCGTTAAAAGTGTCATGAGGGAGAATGAGATACGGCCTCCCTGTGCTTGTGGTGAAAACATTGCCATCGTGGATACGACGATTCGTAATCCGATTCAACTCCTTGAGTTCATTCCACTGGTGCTCGGTGAAATACTATAGTAATTCAACATCAATCGATGGATTCCCTCTATTCATACGAAATTCCTAGCCTTCCTTCTCGACAGCACGGAAGACATCGCCAATCGTTGGGTATCTACCAAACTCGCAGTCAAAGTCGTACCAAAGAGAGATATCCCGTGCCAACGCATCCAAGAGCTTGAGACAAGAAGTTTCAGGGGTCATTTTCTTGAATCGCCGTTGCTTCCGGATAGACGCAGCAAGTTGCACCACAAGCACGTGAATTTGGCCCTCCCTCGGCTGAAAGTTGTTCTTTCCGAAGTACTTGTCGTTCTGGATCCAAAGTGTAGGATCCATCTCGTCGAAGCCTTGCGGGTGTCGGTCTCCATCGAGCGTCACAGCCACGGCTTCAGCTATGTCCAGCCACGCGTTACCCTTCTTCGCCAGGTAGAGTTCCAGGTTACTGGCATCAACATTCCTCAAGCCGTCCGGCTTCTCTGCCTTTATAGCTTTCTTCAATGCGCAAATCGACTCAGCACCGCCGATGTTCACTGCAAACGGTCTGTCTGCTTCCCCAACGATCGCACAGAAGAGCTTCACCATTTTCTCTCGAGGCGGACGATTCTGGAATGAGGAAGGCAACAGGAGGAAGCGTGTTGGATTGATTGACAGATTCATACTTCGAAGTAAAATACTGCGAAATTTCCGAGTGGACACACTTTTGCCGAAAGTTGGTGATCCTTCGTCGATGTTTCTTGAATACGAAGTGGGTCAGAAAATTTATTAGGAGGAGAGAACATTCAGACCGCTACTGGTCCGTTCCTGCTTCAGTCGAAGGTGATCCACCAAACGCCCGACACTCCGAGACCAGCCACCTCCGTCCACAAAGTAAAACAGTTCCGAGCGCGCGAGCGTGTACATTTTGCTGAGGTCAATGAAGTTGCTTTGAACCAGCACAGGATAGACATTTTTTCCCGGACTCAACGTCTGCGCCGCCGTGACAATACGAGTCATCGAGGCAATGAGCTGTTTACGGACGAGTTTACTTGCTTTGGCTTCATCCGACCCCTTTTCTCCTGAAGAAGGAGGTACCTCAACGAGTAAAACCACGCCTCGACAGGAGCTCATCTGCTGTACGAGTCGGTTCTCATCCAGATCGCTGCATGGAAACCCAAAACCTTCTAGATCGGTCTTCACTCGTACCCGAAGAGAACTCGCAGCTCCCAGTGGTGAATAAATCAACAAAGGCTCCTCATCACCGGCTCTAGGGCTCGCAGTTCCTTCATTCTGGTCGATTGCCGCCAATTTTGCCTTTCGACGACGTCTCCTACGACTTGGAATGATTGAGGCGACGTTCTCCCGCTCCTCTTTGTCCAGATGTCGCCCATCCTTCATTATTGAAATCATTAGTGGCCGCGTAACTTGCCATCTTCTAGCGAAGGCGTCATCGTCGATATCGAATATAACCGCTCGAGGGCCCTCCAGGCGTCTTGCACGTATAAAATCATTGAATGGAATCCGGTTCTTGTACGGAATAAGCGACTGTAAAAGTAGAACACACAGGTGATAAGTATTCATCATGCCAAACAGCAAGAAAACAACCAACCGCACCTCCAAAGACGCCATAGACGCTGGATGATCTTCCTCTACAATAAGACCAAGTACTAAGGACGATAACATTGTTAGCAACTAAATCTGCTTCAGCTAATATCACACATAACATACCTGGTTTGCGGAGTAGCTTTGCCAGCGCCAGTTCTTTGAGACACCACTCGGATTTCGTGTAGCCATCGCACACAATACTGAGCACCAGTGAACAGTTATTGATACCACGTGCGATTTCTTCTCGCCAAACTGCTCCACCTCCAATACCACTGGGATCCATCGTATCCATCCAGCACGTGAGTTGTTCCTGTGTCTCCAGATGCTCCCGGACTTTCGACGCAAATTGGGCGTGCGTGTGTGTGTACGAGATCATAATCTTGCGAGTGCCAGCTTCCTTCTTGAGCAAGAACTGCAGCTCCGTAGACGTCGTACAATCCACTGCTCGCTTGCCAGAATCGTTCGTGATCATCATACTGGAGCCACATTTGATCAACGACACTGCTGTCTGCCTGTTTTCTCGCTGGAGGGCGATATGAAGCGCAGTATTTCCCCCTGACACTTGAGTTCGAAGACTCGCGCCTGCGGCGACCAGATTCGAGAAAATCGACGAGTCTACGCCTTCAGCTTCAGCTGCAAAGCACACGACTGGGATCCCTTCATCATCGATAGCGTCAGACTGCGCATTGAAAGCCAGCAGTAAGGATACCACTTCGTCGTGGTTGTTCCTAGCCGCCCAGTGCAACGGGGTACGTCCATCTCGGTCTCTTGCGTTCGGGTCGGCTCCTTTCCCTAGCAGAAGCTTAGCAGCCTTCACCTTCCCAACAACCGCTGCCCAGTGCAAAGGTGTTCGACGATGCACTCCTTCCACTCGTTCCCCAAGCGTATCGACCTTAATACCACGCGCAAGAAGCCACTTGATCTTCTTAACGTTATCCGTAGCTGCAGCTTCGTGAAGAGGAGTGAGTGCCACGTCACCGCCACAATCGAGCAGGTAGTCGCTCAGATCTGATCTCAGAGTGAAGGTACTCTGTTGCAACGGCGTCGCGTAAGTGCGGATCAGTCCTGTGAGTGAAACAGACGCAACCTGGAGGAAGTTGGCACCGTTTGCTACCAGTAATCGCAGTACTTGAGGGTCATCCGCAACAAAAATCGGAGGGAGGACGGCTGCTGGATAGTAGAACGAAGCTCGTGGCACCGCATTCACGTCTGCTCCCTTGTTGATAAGCAACCGGACGATATCAACGAAACCCTCTGCAACGGCGCCATGGAGAGGGGGAAGCAGTACGGAGCAAAGAACAGTCTTCAGAGGTGATCGAAGACCGTCTTGAGTGTGAACCTGAAAGCCAAATGAAGATGGTTAGCAAACCCTACTGTAGATGTTGCCACTGTTCAAGCAGTTTCGTTACCAGTATGCGGCTGATGATCTTGAAGATTAATCCCACGTTGAAATTCACGCGCACCACTTTATCCAGTACATTGACATCCATTCCATGCTCAAGTAGCAGCTCAACAATCCTGATATTGCCTCGCTTGACGGCAATGTGCAGCGGATTTTTTCTCGATTTTGCGAAAGCGTAAAACCACAACACCGGTGGTTT
Organism: Phytophthora plurivora; assembly: GCA_030027945.1. NCBI lineage: Eukaryota > Oomycota > Peronosporomycetes > Peronosporales > Peronosporaceae > Phytophthora > Phytophthora plurivora. The sequence goes on from CP125258.1 coordinate 726,106, forward strand.
GTAAAGGTCCTGTATCCGATTGATCCTGTACTTGGACTCTGCTTCAGATAAAAGCGTTTCGACTGTAAGGACGTCTCCACGAGCGACAGCACGATACAAAAGCTTTTTGAACTCCTTCGCCAGCTTCGTGTTCTCGCTGCGGATGGAAAGCGCCTTTAACGCTCGAAACCAGTTGCCCATTGCTGAGGTATGGGAAGAATCGTTAGAGCTGTCCGCCTGCAGCTTCAAATGCGTTAAAAAGCGACAGAAAACGATAATCTGCCGTAGCAACACTAACCAAACCACCGTCGCGGAGTAGAACAACACGATCTGCCTCGGTTTCAGCTCGTCATGACAATCCACAATCACTGGCACGTTCAGTAACTGGTTCACCGCCACGTACATCATAAAGCCCAGCTGCACCGTCACAATCATCTCACAGAAAAGAAGATACGGCCGTCGAATCATCCGCTTGTCCTTTGCTCTGTACAATGAGAAGAAATCGTTCGGGAAAACGACCGGAGCGATTAGCACGATATTCGGCAATCCAACGTAGTGCATCGTCATGAGCAGCTTGAGCCAATGTCTGCACTGCCGTCTAGAAACGTCATCTTCTCCGACATTCCGCTCTGGATGGTACGTGAGCTGCACAATTGCAATGGCAAAGGCGTTAAGCAGCGCCACAAACAACGAGCAGAACACCAGCCATCCGGCGAAGTAGGAATTCCGGATATCTCCGATCTTTTTCCTCGTCTTCTGGCCAAATTTGGCCAATACCCAAGCGTAAGGCACCTGTCTCCTTTTAGTGGGTCCTCCTCTGTTGCTTTCTCCTCCTCTGCTGCTTGTAGTAACTTCAGGAATGCCTGATCTCTGTGGAGGTCTTGGAATTTCTCTCTTGACCGGTTTAATTGACTCCCTCTCGGACATTGAGAGCAGACCCAGCCCTGAATTAGATGAACTGGACTCGGATCTGGATTGGGAATCTACTGACAGTGAGGTTTGTGGTCTTGGAAGAGCGTTTTGATTCACGATAATATCCAAAGGCTCCTGCGTCGGATTCTGGTCGGATTTTTCAGGTTCCAGCACGTCCAGACTTGCCACTTCGTCACTTTCGCTTGCAGCAAGCATACACGGATCTCCTGTTTCTGCTAGTGGTCTGCGAGGCTCGTACCCGAGGCTGGACGAGCGTGGCAGTAGCATGAACCTCGAATTATCCGACTTTTCACGCTTTTTGTGCTTGTTCCTGGCGATTTTCACTGATATCTCGACGTCGTTGTCGCTGCTGCTGTCGCTCTCGCTGCTGCTATGCCCCTTCAGCACTGGCAGTGTGGACACCGTAGCCCGCAGCTCGGCGGAGCGCGCGCGGGAGACGCTGGAAGCATTGGACGCCTCCATACAGCGCCGGTCTGATTTTGCAATAATGACGATTTAATCCACTTGGCGCTGGATTTTTCCAATGAAGTAAATTATAGAGTTTCCCGCCGAAAATATGCAGTGGAACCTGTAGAACTTTATACTTGACTAGGTTTCAGTAAGATGCTGATTAAAACTCATTTAAATTTGAGCTAGGATAAAAAACGTCGGAAAGTCACAAAGATGCTACTTTTTGACAGCTCGCGTCTTCTCAAAGAGAAGTTCGAGGAAGATCTCCATGTGCGAGCTCGGCTTACCAAGTAGGGTTTAGCAATACAAGGGGCAGTAGTTATTATCCACAGGATATTCGCAGGTCAGCGGGAGTTGAGCTGTTTAAATCAAAAGCACCGGCATTTTACTCTAAAGTGACTCTATTATTTGGCATTTCTTGGCCGTGATGGTGCTTGTATGGTTTGGTTCTTGTGGTCACGGTGAGATCAAAACATTTAGGGACCACGGACTAGTTGAGATCTAGATGTTGCAGCGTATAAACAAGATTTGATGACTTTGGGTGGAAGTACCGTACCCCCCAAATTTCGATCGAAGAAGCTTGTTGCGTTCGTGCAAGTGCGTTCTGTGTACGGTTGGGTAAGTGAACCCGTCACTGACCCGATCACTACGCGGCATCCACCGTGCACATTGTACTGGGGAAACACCAAGTGGAGTCACGGACTTGAGGAAACTTCGAGCTTGGAGGAGGAACGGTGCCATTTCCTATAGCCAGCCAAGCAGCTAGCGGGTCAGAGGCCATTTGAATGCAGTTCCATGTATCGAAACAGGAGTAGAAGCTTCATCCAGGCAATGGACTTTCATCGCCTTGAATATGAGGCAAGGGGTCATTATTAGGACACGAAACGGATGCTGGAGGCAGTTGTTTGACGTGTATGTACATCGACTGGCGACTTGCCCTCCGTGTCATGATATTCCCAGTCTGTCCAGCCAATTTGCGATCGCAAAAATGTAAAATTCCATTGCAAGTTCGTTCTTCACACTGCTTCGCTCGGTGATTCGATATCGTCGCAATGGCGATGAAATCATCTCTCAAGACTCGGAACCAACGAATCTTGTGAAGAACGAGAAACTCCCTGCCATCTTCTTCCATTTTGAACAATCCGAAAGCTTTCAATGCACTTGCCGTATAGTACAACGTCCCATTCTCCCACCGATACCCTCCAAGCAAAAACATTTTGTTTCGGAGTTTTAACGTAGTGTCCACCCCACACGGAGCCGTAAAAATCGCCCACGTGCGGTGACTGAACCAAACATACCCAATCGCCCACAGTGCTCGAACAGAGATCACTAACGCGATGATAGCAAGCACGAAAACCCCGTGACCGACTAAACTCCAGACATAATAGGACACTGCCAAGGCTGTTGAATGTGTTTCCTTGAGGTTGGACCGGTTTAACAGCGTCAACGAGTACTGTTGAAGGGCCGCAGTACACACTTCCCCTATAAACGCAGTCTCGTAGCTGAACAACAGTCGTTTTATCCGAACACGCCACTTTTCACGCAGACATCCAGCACTTTCGATGATTTCGAAGACCATCACAAGAAGCGCAGACATGTTGTAGCCCATTGAGACATACTGCACTTTAGCTAAGAATCCATCGTTAGCAACGAGGAGGAATAAGTCCGTCATGATACTTTCCACCAGCAGATAAAGTACGAGGATTCGGTGGTAATTCTTAGCGCCATGAGCTGCAAGACGTAGGTTTTCTTGAACAAATACCATCGCTTCCTTCCGGTTGAGCTCCTCCCCCAGTTCGTCACACATCCGGCCGTAGCGTTTGCACGAAATGAAGCTCCGACGCAGTACTAAAGCCCGGTATGTGAGCCAAATCGCTCCACCCAGGGTATACCACAGCGAGTATCGATAGTGCGTTTTACCTCTATCGGTGGCTAATACAGAGCCATTGAGATCACTGGTACCGAGACCCTGGCCTACAATATACGCAGTGTTGTCGCTAGGGCAATAGCTTCCCGTCTGTTCTTCGTAAAATGAGTAGTAGCCGATGCTTCCGTGATAAAAGTACTGTTCGTAGGAGAGATTACCATCCGTACAAGTGCTTGGCGATGTGTAGTACGGCTCAGAGGTGAGATCTCCAATGGAAAAAGTACCGTGAACATTGTACTGGGGAATGACAAAGTGGCAGAGTCTACCTTTTCCAGTGCTGAAGTAGTGTGTTGGCTCGATGTTGAACCAACAGCCCGATAGAAGCATACCCTTAACCGGACAAAACGCTGGAAGATTGTCAATTTCTTCCTTAAATTCGGACGGTACCACGAGGTTTTGCGTGATCTTGTGCGGAGTCGCGAATTTCAAGTAACTACGAAGCTGTAGAATAAACGGAATCACTCCTGCAAACGTCCAGGTCAGAAGTAACATCCGTTGTGCCGTCAAACGAGAAGCAATAGTTGAGCGACCATCGTCCTGAGATTCAATGCCACAGTGCACTTTCACTTGCTTCATAGCTCCAAGCAGACCGCCCTGTCCTCCACTTTACCCAACTTTGCCTATTTCCGAAACGAACAAGTCGTGAAACGGATAATTCACCCCCTCCTAACTTGAATGTAAAGGGGACGACGACTACCAGATCCTCCTAACCGTCGATCGAAGAAGGTTACTTCACCTGGACATGGTCGTTCGTCACAAGACTCAACACTCTGCCCTGAAATGATCCCAATCACGTACAAGTTGCTTCTCGTTGTCCCCACCCAATTCTGTTTTTGAAGCACGAGATACTCGATACCATCCTTCTCCTCCAGTTTAAGTAGGCCGAAGGACTTCAACGCATCAGCTCGGTAGAATAATTTACCATTGTCGAAGCGATATCCTCCTAACGACGTCATTTTGCCTCGTAATTTGAGCGTGGAGTCCACACTGCAAGGCTCAGTAAAGATCTTCCAGGTATGCTGACGATGTCTCAACCAGACGTATCCAACCGCCCAGAGCGTACGAACAGATAATACAAATCCTGTCAGGACTAGGACGTAGTTTCCATGAGCTAGTAAACTCCAGAAGTAGTAGGAAATCTCAAGAGCTGTAGGTCTGGATTTTTCGAAAACATCCGCTCGGTTCAACGCTGAGATCATTTGCTCTTGAAGTGCAGCACTGAGTAATTCCCCTAGAAAAGCGGTCTCGTAGCTGAACCACAGTCGCTTGAAGAACAGTCGATACCTCTCTCGTACACAGCTCAAAGTCTCAATGATCTCGTATACCAGTAGAAGGAAACCCGAGAGGTTGTAGCCCAGGGAGACGTACTGGATCTTGGCTAAAATCCCTTCATTCGCGATTAGAAGGAATAAATCCGTCATAATTCCCTCAAGCAACAAGTACAAGAGCGCAAACCGATGGTAGAGCTTTGCACCATGGGCTGAAAGCCGTAAGTTTTCTTGCACGAAAATTACCGCTTCTTTTCTAGTAAGATTTTCTCCCAATTCTTCACATCTTTTACCATGGCGTTTACAGGAAATAAAACTTCTCCGCAGCACCAACGCCCGATACGAAATCCATATGAACCCAACCAGGCCGTAATAAAACGAGTGACGGTAACCTTCGCTCCCTCTGTCTTCAGTCAGAAAGGATCCATTGATATCGAATGAACCGAGGCCATTACCATATATGTAGACAGTATTATCCTTCGCACAATACGTTCCGGTCTGCTCCTCATAGAAGGCATAGAAGCCAAGACTGCCGTGGTAGAAATACTGGTCCACGTGATAGCTGTCTAGAGCGCAATTGGATGGAGTGGAGGCGTAAGGAGTCACTTTTACTGCTCCAATTAAATAATTTCCATGGGTATTATACTGTGGCGCGACGAAATGACACAAGTGTTTGGTGCCTTGGATATAGTAGTGCGTAGACTCGACATTCCACCAGACACCGGATAAAAGTAAAGCCTTGACCGGACAAAATCCGTCGAGATTAAGCGTCTCTTTCTCCAAACCCGCTGGTACAATTAAACTCTGCGTGATCTTGTGTGGCGTCGCGAATTTCAGGTAACTGCGCGTCTGGAGAACGAACGGAACGACCCCAGCCATGAGCCACACGAGAAAGAGCTTATGCCTTGCAGTTAAGTAACAACGGGGTCTTGTGACTGCTACCGTGTGAGGCAATGGGCCTCCCCCGCAGAACACCCTCGCTTGCTTCATTAGGAAGTAATTAGAGAAACTGGTTGAAGTCTCTCTACAGAAATGAATATGTGAATGGAGTAACGGCTCGAAAACTAACGTACTCTATTCGTTCGTGTTAGTATCTATCAAGAAGACAGGGAAAAATTCATTAAATCCGGGTCTGGAGCCACTTTAATCCTTGCGTGAAACAAAGTTCCAAGTCCATCAGCTGCGTCCCTATGACCTCCTAACTTTCGGTCGCAGAAGCTGACTGACCCAATACACGGGCGTTCGTTACAAGGCCTTACAGACGCTGTAGCGATAGTTCCAATGATGAAGAGATCGCTTCTAGGTACAGTGAACCAATGGAGTTTGCGTAGTACGAGGTATTCAGTGCCGTTCTCTTCTGTCTTCAACAGTCCGAAGGCTTTTAGTGACGATGGTTTGTAGTAGAGACAGTCTTCATGCCAGCGATAACCTCCCAGCATCGTCATCTTAGTGCGTTTCCCCAGGACCGTGTCAATAGAGCAATGAGCCGAGAAAATCGACCACGTTCGGTGCTGCCACCACACGTAAATGACCGCCCAGAGAGCCCGGACGAACATGATGAAGCCGATAACGGAGAATACGAAGATACAGTGGCCGGCGATGCTCCAAACGTAGTGCGAGACGGTAAGATTGACGCTGTTTGATCTCTTGAGGGCTCTTGAACCGTTTAAACGAGTGAGGAATGGCTGTTGCAAAGCTGCTCCGACGATTTCACCCAGTAAAGACGACTCGTAGCAGAACAACAGGCGTTTGACGAACACTCTTGTGCCTTCTTTAAGCCACTTAGTGCTCTCAACGATCTCAAACGCCAGCAACAACAACCCTGATAGGTTATATCCTAGTGAAACATACTGGATTTTAGCCAAGAATCCATTGTTTGCGATGAGGAGGAATAAATCGCCCATGAGACCTTCGATAAGTAGATAAAGTAGCGCTGCACGATGTATGAAAGTCGTCCCGTGAGCTGTTAACCGGAGCTGTTCTTGGACAAATACCACAGCTTCCTTCCGTCGGAGTTTAACCCCCACAGCACTGCATCTTCGCCCGTATCTCTTACAAAGGATATAACTTCGGCGCAGTACCAGACCTCGATAGATTACCCAGATCAACCCCGAAATCCCGTACCAATAGGATTGACGGTAGTCTGTACTACCAGTGTCTTCAACCAGAACAGGGCCGTTGATATCATAAGTACCGAGACCTTGAGAAACCACGTAGGCCGTGTCATCACGAGCACAATAGGTCCCAATTTGTTCTTGATAGAATGAAAAATACCCGAAGCTCCCATGGTAAAGGTACATTGAAACAGGGTAGCTGTCCTCCTGGCAATTACTTGGGGTCGTATCGTACGCTTCACTCTTTGATTTCCCAATGAGGATATTCCCATGGATATTGTACTGCGGAACGACAAAGTGGCAAAGCGGACCTTCTTTTGTGGTGTAGTAGTGCGTGACCTGAGCATTCCACCAGACTTGACCCAGCTCAAAGCCTTCAATAGGACAAAAGTCTGCTAAATGAATCGTTTCCTTGGGAGTTCCAGGCTGCACCACAAGGTTTTCGGTGATCTTGTGCGGCGTCACAAAGTTCAGGTAAGTGCGAAGCATCAGGACGTATGGGATTAGCCCAGCGAACCCCCACGCCGCTATGAGCTTACGATCTGCTGTCAGGAACCTGTTGATCCACGTCTCCGCCCTTGCCATTCGACGTTGTGACGCATATTCATGATGACTGGATACCTGGTTCTGCTTCACCATGAACAGTACGAGCGAGCGCTGCAGTAAAACAAAACTTCGAAACCGATATTTAGCTGCAAAATTAGCCCTCTAAAGCTCGTTCCTGTACTAACGAGATGGAGAAACTTTGAGTTGGACTTGGATGGGAACTGAATGGAAGGGTCCATTGGTGCTGGGAGCACCCCATAAGTCCTGGCTGAAGAATTGAATGACGGTAGTACATGGTCGCTCAGCACACGGAACAACTCGACCACCTACTATAGCCCCAACTACGGTAAAATTATCAGCTGGGACTGCGAACCAGTTCAGTTTACGTAGCACCAGGAACTCTGACCCGTTGGGTTCTGTTGTCTTTTGCAGCCCAAACGCCTTCAGCGCGCTTTTCGTGTGCAGTAACTTGGGATTTTTCCAGCGGTAGCCCCCAGGTAGAGTCATTTTGTTCCGTAGTTTTAACGTAGTGTCGATAGAGCAAGGGGAAACGAAAACCCTCAATGTACCATGTTTCCAACTTGCATAGAGTACTGCACTGAGGATTCGTACGCCGATGAGAAAACCAATGACGTTAAGTACGAATATCCCATGCCCAACAAGACTCCAAAGGTAATAGGACAGCTAGCACCGTCGGTCGGGATTCCTTCAATCTTGTGCGGTTCAACAGCGTCAGTAACTCTTGTTGAACGGCTGCACTTACGATTTCCCCCCAGAAATGCCGTCTCGTAGCTGAAGAGAAGGCGTTTAAAAAACATTCGCCACTTTTCCGATAAACAATTCATTTTCTCGAAAATCTCGAAAACCAGAAGCACCAACGCAGAGAGATTGTATCCCATCGACGCGTACTGAAGCTTCGCGGATAATCCGTCGCTAGTAACCAGGAGGAACACGTCACTCATGAATCCTTCAATAAGCAGATAAAGGACCACAACTCGATGATAATTCGTAGCTCCATGTGCTACAAGGCGGAGATTTTCTTGAACAAAGATCACCACCTCCTTTCTATTCAGAGTTTCACCCGATTCATGACATGCTTGACCATAACGCTTGACTGTGATGTAACAACGGCGCAGTATTAATGCTCGGAATACGATCCAAATTCCACCTCCAATTCCAAGCCAATACGAAAATCTGTAGCCATCAAACCCTGTGTCTTCCGCTAATGCTGCGCCATTGATATCAAAGCTTCCGAGCCCTTCGCCACGTATATAGGCCGTATTATCCATGGCGCAGTAGGTTCCAACTTGCTCTTCGTAGAACGAGTAGTACCCAATGCTACCGTGATAAAAGTACTGCTCCACTGCGTAGCTGTTATCAGTGCAACTAGCCGGAGTGGTGGGTGATGGGGCCACTTTTTTTTGACCCCATGAGATAGTTCCCGTGGGCGTTATACTGCGGTAGCACGAAATGGCAGACTCTACCATGTTCGGTCAGGTAGAAGTGCGTTGCTTGGATATTAAACCACGAGCCAGACAAGAGCATTCCTTCAGCTGGACAATACAGTATTAAATTTGCCACCTCCTGTGCTAAACCCTGCGGTACCACGAGCTTTTGTTTGATTTTGTGTGGCGTCGCGAACTTCCCGTAGCTCCGAATCTGCAGAATAAATGGGATCACTCCAACAAAAAACCAAACAGCTACCAGCTTCCGCTGCACTGTGAAAAGACGCCGAGCTCGTGTTGCCAAAGACGCCATTGTGGCCTCACGCGGCCCGTCTTCAATACAATGCACTGTTGCGTGCTTCATTTGGTGATAAGCTTAGTTAGATCTAACGGATGTTTTCATATTTTTTTAGATTGTGGATAATATCTACTACATTGTGTACGATCTAGAAGTACTACCACTGTTTTTTACTACTACTTAGTAGTTGATAATATCTACTTTGAAGTACTTCGAAGTAGTAGATATAATCATGCTTTACTTCTAGTAAAAAGCAACATAATGTTTTAGTTTTTACTAGGGGCCGAAGTTGACACAATGCTGAGTCTTCTTGGGTCCTCGAGTATCTTGTTACGTCCACGGATGAATAGCGAACGGCGAATCCCCATCGGAGTGGGGCCACCGGGCAGATCCTGCTCGAAGAAGCTTACGACGCCCGTGCAGGGTCTCTCCCCACAGGGTTCAACGGCCTCGCCAACCACAAGGCCAATAACAAACAAATTATCCGAAGTAACTTCGACCCAGTGCAGTTTATGCTGCACGACATATGCAGTTCCGCCTTCCTCCTCCATCCTCAGCAGTCCAAAGGCCTTCAAAGTGCTCGCTGTGTAGTACAATTTCCCGTCCTGCCATCGATATCCCCCTAAAAGAGTCATTTTATTCCGTAGTGCCAATATCGAGTCCACACAACATGGCGCGAGGAAAACGGCCAGTGTTTTATGCTTCCAACGGACGTAAAGAATCGCCCAAAAGGCTCTAACGCAGATGATAAAAGCCACGAAACCAAGAACAACGAAGCCGTGTCCGACCAAACTCCAAACGTAGTACGAGACTACCAATGCGGTTGGCTTGGAATCCTTCAAACTCGATCGATTGAGGCCTGTAATGTAGTATTGAAGCCCAACAACACTTAAAAGTTCCCCCAGCATCGACGCCTCGTAGCAAAAGATGAGTCTTTTGAAGAAAATTCGCCATTTCTCACTCATCCACTTCATATTTTCGATAATTTCGTATACAAGCAGTAGTACGCCGGAGAGGTTGTAACCAAGTGAAATATATTGAATCTTGACGAGGATTCCGTCCTGAGCGATCAACATGAACAAGTCGCTCATCAGCCCCTCCACGACCAAGTAGAGCATGATAAAACGGTGCCAATTGGTCGCTCCATGCGCTATCAGTCGCAGATTTTCCTGTACGTAGACAACTGCCATTCTCCGGTTGATATGCTCTTGCATTAAATGGCACCTTCGGGCGTAGCGTGTGCACATGACGTAGCACCTTTTCATCTGAATGGAGCGATAAAACAGCCACAAGCCACAGAAAGTGCTGTACCAGTATGATTTTCGATAACTGTCGTCCCCCGTGTCAGTAACCAGGTTGGCACCGTTGATATCGTACGTCCCCAGCCCTCGAACTCGTACGTACGCAGTCTTATCAAGATTGCAGTATGTACCTTCGGCTTCCTCGTAGAAAGCGTAGTAGCCAATGCTTCCGTGATAAAAGTAGTATTCGAGAGGAAAAGTATCATTCATACAGGATGTTGGTGTGTTTGACGAGGCCTTAGCTTTTCGAGGACCCAGTAGATAATTCCCATGGATATTGTATTGTGGGATGATAAAATGGCAAAGCCGTCCTTGCTCAATCTCGTTGTAATAAATCGGTTCAATATTCCAGCGCACTTGAGCAATGTACAGTTCTTCGATAGGACACAGTGGAGAGAGAAACGTAGTATTGTGCTCAACACCAGAAGGTTCCAACAACATTGCTGTGATCTTGTGCGGTGTCATGAACTTGAGGTAACTCCGCATTTGAAGCAGCAACGGTACCACACCGACACAAAACCAAACAGATACCAGAATACGTTGCCCTGTCATCACCGGTAGCCTGTCATGACGCTGTCGTAAACCCACGATACTTTGTACTTTGCTGGACCTCATGGGAAAGCAGAAACGAAAATGACTATTCCCCAACGGAGAGCTAATGATAGTGTCGTTTCATGTCAACAAGGCGTTTCGGATGGATCTGAGCACTGTTCAAGATGTTCAGAAGCTTCTCTGTGGATGGCAAACATGGCGTTATGACGGCTAAGCGGATGCTGTTGGCTGCGTGGTTTGTCTTTGGAGTGGCGCCGTTTGTACTGCAGACTCGAAGTTTCCTGAAATTCGCAACTCCGCACAAAATAACGGAGAGGCTTTTAGTTCCCCCTGGTGTGGAGAAGGAGACGTCCAATATGACGCAGCACTGCGTTGCCGAAGGGATGCAGATGGCTCAGATCTGGTGGAATATCTACTTCACACACTACTATTTCATTGGAGAAGACGTACTGTGCCACTTCGTAGTGCCGCAGTACAACGTACACGGCAACTTTATGATCGGGAAGGGAAAGGTAGAACCGTTCCCTTCCACACCGTCAAACTGCGCAAATGACAGCTATCCTACCCAGACGTACTTTTATCACGGAAGTATTGGCTTTTATTCGTTTTATGAAGAAGTTACTGGCACGTATTGCGCAAAAGACTTTACGTATGGCCTTGCTGGCGGACTTGGCACTTTCGAAATGAATGGGTCTAGGAAGGCGGTGTTCTGCTGTATATACGATAAGTTCTAAAGGCCTTTGGGCTGCTGAAATCGAGGGAAGTCGATGGTGCCGAGTTTTTAGTGTTACGCAAACTGAATTGGTGTACGAAGACTTGTGGGTGCTTGGAACAGTGGCCGGACGTGTAAGCAAATTTTATCGATCGTAACTTATGAGGAAGGAAAATAATTTGATTAACTAGTTAGCGGACAACTGTTTGGACAACAACTACCTCAGGCTAGATCAATAGCTTTTCTACATTGACTGTTGAGCAATCCAAAGTCGGGGTATTCGTTCCGGCTGGAGTTCTGTCGGCGGGTTAAAGCCTAGTTCTTGGATCAGTAGTGTGACTGTTTTACGATTCGATCGTAACTTATGAGGCAGCCCTGAGTCTGTCAGTCGTCCTCTACGTTTTGTTCACGTCAAGAGTAGAGTGTTGTCGTCCCAGAAATCCGAAACCCCACGTACTCGGAATAAATCGACGTGATCGAATCCAAATCGTGTTTGTTAGTTTGTTGTGATGATGAGTTATATTGAATTACTTAAAAAAAACATCCTAACAACCTAAGCCGATCGAAAGTCCAGCAAGTCGGCATGATCTAGTTCTGCTAGCGGTTGCCACTACTCAGTAGGCAGTAGAACTCGTCTCCAGTTGCTCTTGCGAAAACATGTTGATGTCTTGTCGTACAGCTTGCTCGAGTGAGGGAAAGCTGTTGTTAAAACTGCGACGGCGACATTATCATCGAGGTTCCCTGTAGGTCCATTGGTAGCGAGTAGAACACTACCTTTGTTGACGCTCAGGTTGACATGATGCCAGGTATCTACCCGAATTCGATCTGCTAGTCATTTCCCAAGATTTTAGGTCAGCTGGCGAAGGAAGCGGATCACGTATCCCTCGTAAATTCAATTCTACTGCTCGAGTCGGTAGTTGGTATAGTGCCGTCAGGGCCACTATGTTCGTTGTACAGCGCTCCAATGGCAGTGTGCGGCTGCCAACATCTACGAGTGTGCGGGTATTGTCAAATAAAATCCAAAATCGGTTAAGCACTGAGCCCATGTCGAGTAAACTGCTCCAAGATTTCTGACGCAACATTCACGACACCTCCAATTTTGATACGCTGTTCTGGGTCAAAGCAGCACATGCGCGTTATCAGGCTCCACTCTTTATGGCCAATGTCGTTATGACGAGGGGGTAGCATCTCTTTCTGCGTCACTTTCAACTTTACTGCCGAGTCTGGCATCGTAGTCCCCCACGGATACTGTCCAGTTAATACTTCGATGATGCACATTCCAAACGAGTAAATATCCGAGGCAAAAGTGGGTCCACTGCCTAGTAAACACTCAGGTGCCTTCCACCGAATCGCTCCGATAGCGTCAATTTCCGTGTCAGTCAACTGTTTGGGGTTTGATGAAGCCAAACTAGCTAACCCAAAGTCGCAAAGCATAACCGTAAAAGCTCCCATTACGATGTTATTGCCTTTGAGGTCGCCGTGAATTATCCCATGATCATGAAGATACTGCAGTCCCAGAGCTGCTTTATAGATGCATGTCCACCTTTCCCAGATCGATTTCCCCTTCTTCACATACTCCGCTAGTGTTCCCCCAACAGCGTGCTCACAGACGAAAAACGGCTGCCCAACATGACACGCACCGTACAGTTTGATCAAAAATCCATCCGATAAAGAAAACCACAAGTCTACTTCACGCAGGAATTGCCTCCGGTTTTCAGCGTCGCCTTGGTCGGTCGTAACCAGCTTCACGACCACATTTGTGCCTAGCCATTTCCCTTCGTACACAGAGCCAAACGATCCATCTGAGATGTGACGCCCCAATTCCACTTGGTATGAAGGGATAAACCACTTGGGTAATAAGCTGGTGTTGGTATTAGGTGCACCAAGTGCTGCAAACTCATTGGCGTGATTGCGTGCTTCAAAAGCCAATAACGTAGCAGCCTCGGTTTGATCATCTTCCTTTTCCAACTCATTCAAAGTTGGTAGTGGTTTATCCAAGTATCCTTGCAAGGTAGCACGTTGGAGATCCTGTATCTCTTGATAGTGAGGCAACCAATCGTGAATACTGGTGGCACGTTGAAGCTGAGGCGTACTCTGGATCAACCTGTCGAGATCACGATGAATACCGTAGTTTTTGTTGGAAGTGGTGCGACTCGCACACACGCTTGCAACCAGACTTCCACCACCAAAACCATGTCCGTCAAGGGAGTCATAAAATCGAACTAGAATGAGACTAAAACTCTCCACAACATCCAGAGGCAGAGGGTCCACAACATTTTGAAGCTGAGAGAAAACATTTTTCAGGCGAGAAAACACTGGCTGGTTCACTGCACTCAAGTCAGGGAGTTCAGCGTGAAGCTCCTCAACTTCACGAAGCGCAGCTCCAAGTGTCAAATCCAACGTACTCACCATGAACAGGCCTAGCTCTTCAACAACCTCCATTCTTTCAGCTGAATCATCGCTGCCATTGTTCGCCCTTTTGTTTTTTTCGTAATCTGCAAGCAGTTCCATTCGATAAATGACGTCTCGAATTCCAATTCTGTCCAATGCATTTGAAGAACACATTAGGATAAGTAGCTCCCATTCTTCCTCCAGAATAAAATCCGGTCTGCTCGCTGGAAGTCGTTTTGGCGAGAGGATCTGGCTAACTTTCACTCGATCGCACCTTAAAAAGGTTGGATTGAGTAGATCAAAGATACACAGGCCAAAGGCCCATATGTCTCTCTCCGGCGATGGTTGCTGCTTATTCTCAATACCGAAAAGACGATGCATTCTGCTAGGAGAGAGAACATCACTTTGTCGCACAAGACCCATACCACTTAGAATTCCTCGATTGTCTACTGACAAGAGAAGGTTGCTGTCAGTTAAACCCCGATGAACGAGACCACAACCATGCACATACTCCAGTCCACGGGCGATTTCGACTAGCGCCCTCCATGGCTTGTAATAATAGTAAACTGAGGAATGCTCCTCGTGAATGACAAAAGCTTTCTTGCCCACATGGCATGCTCCGTAGAACTTTCGTATATGTGGGTGATGCAAATTTACCCATAGATCCACCTCACTGGCAATTTGACGGTCAGTGCCACAAACGGGAGTTGTTCGAGAGTAAGACCAATCGTGTTTTGAGGTTGCAAACCATTTCGGAAGATCAAACGCCTCGACATTGGATCTCTTAACGACTGCCTTCAGCACGTCCGACATTACATCCAGCTCTTCACAAGTCAGGACATCGCCGTACCGTTCAATTCCATACTTTAACCGTGTCAGAATCTCCACACTTCGTCGCTTCCCTCCTATTTCAATCTTCATCCTCCAACGACTTGCAAGCAGCAACTTGAAACTCTCCATCCACTCGTTTCGCTCTCGGTGGAAAGTTTTTCTCCACGTGGTACTTTCTTCAGTGTCTTGCAGGCTCAAAATGTCTAAAGCCGTCTCAAGAGAACGTTGTATAGCAACCACAACACGTCCCGTGTCCGACAACTTGATAAGAAGGCGTCGTTCGTCCTCAAAGTCGCGTAGTTGATATCGTAGACCTTTCAAGGAAACAGTGATTGGACTATCACACTCTTTTTCTCGGAGCTCCAACGTTTTCGCGAGGTGGCGGCCCAGTGGTCCCTTCATCGTTTGCGTGCTTCCTCGAAAGTACAACTCTGGCAGCTCGGCTCTCGAAGTAACAGCATTCTTTCGTTACTGGCAATTCGCCCTTACGGATTCTCTTCGTTTCCACGTTTATCACTGCTGACCATCCCTGGCTGCCTTATCATTTATTCACTTCTGTCCAGCACCGGAAGCCGCTTTTATTACATCCTCGTCTTACACGTCTCTGGAAAGTATCTTCACCTCAAAATAAGGATTTAACAGCACTCGAAGCTGAATTGTCTGTGTTTCCCCTTTGTTAAATGCATCATCAGTAACAAGGAGATCTAGCTGCTAGCATAAGATGTCGTCACCAGGCGCTAGACGACCTTCTCCATGTCGTCCTCTGCAAACTAGTTGTTTGACTACGAGGACGAAGCCAATTACCGAAATTCCCGGATAGCAGCAACGCGCTGTCTTCAAGTCAGTTTCGAGTTGCCCTCGCCTCGAAGCTAGAACCGACACACCACAATCCACCCTGGAGTGTACACACACACACACGTTGTGCTCCTCCACTAGGTTACGATTTAATCTCGGTCGTAAAGCAAGTTTCAGTTCTGCCCAGCTCGCTCTCCATCAAATCTACGATCGTCTCCACGTCCTGTTGAAGAAAGAAAATTTAGAATTTTTTTTTTGAAATACGATAAGTTGCACTAATGTTGCACCATTATTTTCGTCAACGAACCTACTCTAGGGTACCATCACGGAACCCTTCGACAACTCGGTTTCGGTCCACCTACTAGGTTCAGCACCTACTGCTGATCATTCTGCCGTCGGATTTACGTAATGGCGAACTTCTTTTCATGCGCGTTAAAGTTTAATCTTTTTTTTTTTTTAGCAAACCGAGAATGTGAGTCTATTGATTGAAGAATATCTAATTTTGTAGTATAAACGGAGAGGAGTCGCCTACTACGAACTGAGTAGTACATCATAAAATAGTATTATGGTAGTACTCCAATATATTATTTTTGCTACAGTTTTACTACTACTTCTATAGGAAGTATTTTTTTTTCAAGAAGTTGGCAAAACAGGGAGTTTTCTTAGGTCCTCGAATATCTTGTTATGTCCACGGATGAATAGCGAACGGCGAATCCCCATCGGAGTGGGGCCACCGGGCAGATCCTGCTCGAAGAAGCTTACGACGCCCGTGCAGGGTCTCTCCCCACAGGGTTCAACGGCCTCGCCAACCACAAGGCCAATAACAAACAAATTATCCGAAGTAACTTCGACCCAGTGCAGTTTATGCTGCACGACATATGCAGTTCCGCCTTCCTCCTCCATCCTCAGCAGTCCAAAGGCCTTCAAAGTGCTCGCTGTGTAGTACAATTTCCCGTCCTGCCATCGATATCCCCCTAAAAGAGTCATTTTATTCCGTAGTGCCAATATCGAGTCCACACAACATGGCGCGAGGAAAACGGCCAGTGTTTTATGCTTCCAACGGACGTAAAGAATCGCCCAAAAGGCTCTAACGCAGATGATAAAAGCCACGAAACCAAGAACAACGAAGCCGTGTCCGACCAAACTCCAAACGTAGTACGAGACTACCAATGCGGTTGGCTTGGAATCCTTCAAACTCGATCGATTGAGGCCTGTAATGTAGTATTGAAGCCCAACAACACTTAAAAGTTCCCCCAGCATCGACGCCTCGTAGCAAAAGATGAGTCTTTTGAAGAAAATTCGCCATTTCTCACTCATCCACTTCATATTTTCGATAATTTCGTATACAAGCAGTAGTACGCCGGAGAGGTTGTAACCAAGTGAAATATATTGAATCTTGACGAGGATTCCGTCCTGAGCGATCAACATGAACAAGTCGCTCATCAGCCCCTCCACGACCAAGTAGAGCATGATAAAACGGTGCCAATTGGTCGCTCCATGCGCTATCAGTCGCAGATTTTCCTGTACGTAGACAACTGCCATTCTCCGGTTGATATGCTCTTGCATTAAATGGCACCTTCGGGCGTAGCGTGTGCACATGACGTAGCACCTTTTCATCTGAATGGAGCGATAAAACAGCCACAAGCCACAGAAAGTGCTGTACCAGTATGATTTTCGATAACTGTCGTCCCCGTGTCAGTAACCAGGTTGGCACCGTTGATATCGTACGTCCCCAGCCCTCGAACTCGTACGTACGCAGTCTTATCAAGATTGCAGTATGTACCTTCGGCTTCCTCGTAGAAAGCGTAGTAGCCAATGCTTCCGTGATAAAAGTAGTATTCGAGAGGAAAAGTATCATTCATACAGGATGTTGGTGTGTTTGACGAGGCCTTAGCTTTTCGAGGACCCAGTAGATAATTCCCATGGATATTGTATTGTGGGATGATAAAATGGCAAAGCCGTCCTTGCTCAATCTCGTTGTAATAAATCGGTTCAATATTCCAGCGCACTTGAGCAATGTACAGTTCTTCGATAGGACACAGTGGAGAGAGAAACGTAGTATTGTGCTCAACACCAGAAGGTTCCAACAACATTGCTGTGATCTTGTGCGGTGTCATGAACTTGAGGTAACTCCGCATTTGAAGCAGCAACGGTACCACACCGACACAAAACCAAACAGATACCAGAATACGTTGCCCTGTCATCACCGGTAGCCTGTCATGACGCTGTCGTAAACCCACGATACTTTGTACTTTGCTGGACCTCATGGGAAAGCAGAAACGAAAATGACTATTCCCCAACGGAGAGCTAATGATAGTGTCGTTTCATGTCAACAAGGCGTTTCGGATGGATCTGAGCACTGTTCAAGATGTTCAGAAGCTTCTCTGTGGATGGCAAACATGGCGTTATGACGGCTAAGCGGATGCTGTTGGCTGCGTGGTTTGTCTTTGGAGTGGCGCCGTTTGTACTGCAGACTCGAAGTTTCCTGAAATTCGCAACTCCGCACAAAATAACGGAGAGGCTTTTAGTTCCCCCTGGTGTGGAGAAGGAGACGTCCAATATGACGCAGCACTGCGTTGCCGAAGGGATGCAGATGGCTCAGATCTGGTGGAATATCTACTTCACACACTACTATTTCATTGGAGAAGACGTACTGTGCCACTTCGTAGTGCCGCAGTACAACGTACACGGCAACTTTATGATCGGGGAGGGAAAGGTAGAACCGTTCCCTTCCACACCGTCAAACTGCGCAAATGACAGCTATCCTACCCAGACGTACTTTTATCACGGAAGTATTGGCTTTTATTCGTTTTATGAAGAAGTTACTGGCACGTATTGCGCAAAAGACGCTACGTTTTACGGTCTTGTTGACGGACTTGGTACCTTCGATATGAATGGGTCCAAGTTAGCCCAAGACAGAGGAAGCGATGGCTACAGGTGGTCATACTGGTATAGCACGCTTGGAATCGTGTGGATTTTATACCGAGCTTTGGTGCTGAGAAGAAGTTACGTTGCCTGTAAGCGCTATGGACGACGATGTGACCAGATGCAGGAACCCTTACGTCGAAAGCAAGCTACAGTCTTCGTACACGAGAATTTCCGTCTATCTCCCCACGGAGCCAAGAATTGGCAGCGATTTGTGCTCTTGTACATGTTGACGGAAGGATTAATGAGCGATTTATTTCTTCTTGTTGCGACGGAAGGAGCTTTCGCATGGGTCCAGTTTACTTCTCTTGGGTATAATTTATCCGGTGTACTGTTGCTGATTTTCGAGCTATTGGAGAACTTAAACTGGATGAGCGAGCGAACGCGCCTGTGTATTAAACGACTGCTGTTTAGCTACGAGTCTTCTCTGCTGGGGGAATTATTGAGTGCAATTAGCCAGCCTTTTCTCCTTACGGCACTCAACCGTTCGGAACTGAAGCATTCTGAACCTGCTACCATTGCCGTGTCGTATTACTGTTGGAGCTTAGTGGGGCACGGCATTTTCATACTTGCTCTAATGGGAATGGTCATATCGATACGAGTTTTACGTGCTGTTAGTTATGTTCGCTGGAAATTTGGACATACGTGGGTTATCTTCACTGCACCTTGTTGTGTCGATAATACACTTGGTGTCTGCAATAAAATGACGTTGTTAGGTGGCTACTGCTGGGAAGACGGTGTTCTGCTGTATAAACGCGAGGCTCTAAAGGCTTTTGGGCTGTTGAAATCGAAGCAAGACGATGGTGCAGAGTTTCTAGTGTTACGCAAACTGAATTGGTGTACGGTGCCCTACGAGGACTTATGGGTGATTGGAAAAGTGTTCGGGCAGTACGTAGAGCCATGTAAACAGCGTATGTGCGCCTCCAGTCTAGTGAGCTTTTTCGATCGTAATTTAGGTGGCAGCTTTGCGTCCGGAAATCGTCCTCCACGGTTTGTTCACGTCAAGAGTAAAGTGTTGCCTTCGTCAGCTTCATCAAGGGTTCTTCATGCATCTGAAGCCCCTCAGTGCAAACCATCATGATAGAATTGAAGGTCAGCTAAACTCGGATTAGGTTCCTGACATTGCGGTGCAGAAAGTTAAGGACTGGTAAACTACTGTGCAGCCTACCAATCCAGTCGGTCCGAATTATTGGAACAACCGGTGCCCGTTTCGTGGCTTCGGGAAGTTGTTCTGCTCGGACTCCTGCGCTTCGGTAGCTGCTAGGTTATACGTGGTTGCAAGAACTTGCTCGACACCGTTGAACGCGGCCTGGGCGACGTCTTGCATGAACCTCTCGCTCTCAATCCGACCCAACATCAACGCAATACTGAGGGCTTGCGACGGGGTATTTGGTGCAAGCAGCACGTGCCCACACCTACCACCCGCCACTAGCTCCAGCTCATCGACGAGTTCGTCTATGAAGGTGTCGGTCGTGATATTCGGTGGAGGCGTCTGTATCCATTGAGGTGCATCCGCTGGGTCTCGGGAGTTCGCTGTAGCCACGAACGTTTTGAGAGCTTCTACCTCCCAGTCGAACACGAAACCGGTCATCGTCAGTGATCTCGATTGACGCCAGGTACTCGTGAGCTGCCGTGCCTCAAGGCTTTCGCCAGCCTTTCGTTGAATGATGGCGGAAACGGCGAAAATTCGCAACTGAGGTACACGAACGGATTCCGCTGCAAAGGTGATCGGATCTTGCGTCATCAATCCAGCAATTTTTGAGTGAAAGATTTTGAAGCGATAGATGACGCTAGATCTAAGGTTTCCAACATTTTCACTCAGAAATGAGCCATTTCAATGGCACTGAATTGATTCAGAATTTCCTTTGGCACGCTCAGATCTTCAACAGTCGTGTAACTTGGGGAGCTAGGACTCCTCCCCTGTTTGCCGCAGTCATTGGTCAAATTGACAACAGCAGCCGGAGTCCAGACTTGCCAGAGCACTTTAGTTGGTGATACGATGGAGCGAATTTCTAATGGCGAGAAGAAGAGCGTGGCAGGGGAGAAAGTTGTGTGTATGACCGTGTCTTCGTCACTTTTGACACTAGCGCAACATCGCCACAACGTTTTACTAAACAGTAGCAATCTCCCCACCAGCATCGGGTCCGCCACGCCAGTGACTTCATCCTAGATCTGAGCAAGTACTGTACTAACGCCATAGTCTTCGAGGAAAAACGTACCTACTGCTTTCAATACGGCATGACCACAAGGATACAAGCGACACCCCGCGGCACGACATCATTTACTACGGTAGAAGTAGGTGCTCATCAAGTTCATCGAGGTCCTCGCACTGCGCTTCGTTACCACAACAAAATAGACCCGTAGTCATACCATTCTTCCTCTATACATGAATTGTCATTCACACGTTCAGCTGAACTTGGCGCAGAGCTTCATCCACCAGCAGATTCTCCATGGCTTCATGGCTAATCGAGATGTTTGCGGACGTGGCACTCGCCACGAACTTGATCAACGCACTTGTTTCGGCGTTCTTCTGCATCTCCGGGTCTGAAAAGTGAGGCGTGATGTTGTAGCACGTTAGAATTTGTGTAGCATCAGAACCATTTGGATCAACAGATTCGGTCGGCTTCATTAGCACGTAGCCCTTGAACAAGAAATGCACGCCGCAAACACGTTTCTCATCAAACGTGAAGGGTTCAAAGTACGCGTGCCAAACGACTACAACGCGATGTTCCTCCATGTGTCGTCTTAGAACCTGCTGTACGTAGAATGTAGCGGTCTTTCCTGTCTTGACGTCGGCCATCTCTAAGCCACAACGTTCTCTGATCACGTCGCCCACGTTCTCGTAACAGCGCTGGCCTCTGTAGTCTTGCCACCGTCTCCACCAGGCGTCCGAAGTCGCGCACATGTTAAAAGGTACGATTCTTCTATCAAACAGCTCGATACTCAAACCTTCTCTCTTAAAAGGGATGTGCGTCACAACATCCATCGGAAGTGGACTGTTGATCTCCAATACCCTCTCCACTTCGTGATACGAGACCTCAATGCCAGCCTCCAACTGCTCAAAGATCCGATCGGCCACGTGTTTGATGAAATCCGTTGGGATTTCGACTCTTCTAACACTTTTACCAGCTTCCGAGTCCATACTCTGCAGGGAAAACCGCTTGAACAACAGCTTTTCAAAGTTGCGAATCATCTTGGCCTCTCCCCTGTACTTCTTCTTGAGCCTGCAGTTCTCCTGCTCCGCTCTCAGTCGTCTCTCTAACTGCCGAGCACGAATATCTTCCCACACTGCTGGTAGTTTATTGTCATAATGATCTGGAGTTTTGTGTTGTAGGGAGCAATTGGGTTCATTCTGCTCCATTTTAAGCTGCTGCAGCTTGAGCTCTAGGTCGGTGGCCTCCAGGCGCAGGCGCCGCAGCTCATGCAGCTGTTCAGAGCGCGCCTTGTTCGGGTTGTAGTTCCTCTTTTTGGGTTTCTTTGCGGCCTGTGGCTGAGCAGATTCTGTAGCAGCGCTGTTATCGGCGACAAAAGGGCCCAATCCTGGTTCAAAGTCGTCCAGAATCTGCAGAAGTTCGCTTGAGTTCCATAGTTCTTCCGACAATAATGTGGATGGAGGCACGGGAGCGGCTGAACCATTAGCAGGTGCCTGCTTCTCTTCTAACGGCATGTTTCCGTACAATATTCACCAAAATGGAAAACCATTTTTCACTGTGTCACTTTTGTGGAAAATAATAACAGTAGACAAAGCTATTTTTGAAGTTCCTATTGTGATAATTAAGCATCTCCACACTAAAATCCTGACTCAACTTTCCGTTGCAAGTTATTTTACCCGTCCGTTTTACCTATCCTAGGCCGTCTCGATTTCGTCGCAGCGTGTATTGCTGTTGGTGAGGTGGCTCATGCTGCCGACTACCGGTATGAAGAAATCGACTGTGCATTGCTTCAACGAAGAACCTCGCCCGTTAACTAACCCCGAGGTCACGAAATGCTACGGAGTCGTGACTGCCCAGCGCAAGTTGATTGCAGCGTGGCTCGTTGTGGGCTTAGCCCCTTTGATTCTCCAGGCGCGAAGTTTCCTCAAATTCGTGACAGCACACAAGATCACCGAGAGCCTCGTGGTACCTCCAGGTGCTGAACAACATACAGCAAATATGACCGAGTTGTGTCCTTGTTTAGGCCTTCAAATGTCCGAAGTTTGGTGGAATCTCGAGCCAACGCACTATTATGAAGTCAAGCAAGGACGACTCTGCCACCTCATTAATCCGCAGTACAATTGCCATGGGGCTTATCTTGTCGGGACTGAGAAAGCAAAGGCGTATCGTACAGTACCCTCAAGCTGCAGTAATGACAGCTATCCGGCTGGTTTATACTTTTATCACGGTACTATTGGCTTCTACTCCTTTTTCGAGGAGGTCGCAGGAACTTACTGCACGAAAGACCGCACGATTTACGGACGCATCGATGGCCTCGGTACATTTGATATCAACGGTTCCTATTTAGCCCAAGACAGTGGAAGCTATGGCTATCGAGTGTCGTATTGGTACGCTACGGTGGGGATCGTGTGGATTTTGTATCGAACTCTTGTCATACGTCGGAGTTACGTTGCGTGCAAGCGCTACGGGCGTAAATGTGATCAATTAGGTGAAGTTTTAGACCGAAAGACAGCAATGGTGTTCGTCCATGAAAATATGCGTCTTTCAGCCCACGGAGCAACCAATTACCACCGCGTGGTGCTGTTGTATCTACTAGTCGAAGGCATCATGAGCGACCTGTTTCTTCTTGTAGCGACCGACGGGGTCTATTCGTGGTTTCAGTACATTTCGTTCGGGTACAATTTATCCGGAATGGTGCTACTGGTGTTCGAGATGATTGAGAACATGGGATGGCTACACGAGAGAACTCGACTGTGTATTAAACGGCTGCTCTTCAGCTACGAGTCGTCGTTAGTTGGGGAACTTGTCAGCGCTATCGGTCAGTCTCATTTCCTTACGTCTCTTAACCATTCAGAGCTAAAGAACTCGGGGTCTACAGCTCGTGCAGTGTCCTACTACGTCTGGGGGCTGGCGGGACATGGGGCTATTGTATTTTCTCTCATCGGATTCATCATGTTTGTACGGATACTCCGAGCAATAACGTTTTTGCGTTGGAAACATGGCACTTGGTGGGTCGTTTTCACTGCTCCGTGCTGCGTGGATACAACACTGGGGATGCTGAATAAAATGGTCATGCTACGGGGTTACGAGTGGAAAGATGGGAAGCTCTATTACACCCGTGAAGCACTCAAAGCATTTGGCCTGTTGATAGTGGAGGAAGACGACGGTATCGAGTTCCTTGTGTTACGTAAACTGCACTGGATCTCAGTTCCAACGAACGATCTGGTTGTAATTGGCGTGATATCAGGCCAGAAGATGGAGCCCTGCATTGAGCGTCCATGTTTGGGGGTGGTGAGCTTTTCGAACAAAAGTTTAGGAGGGAACCTGGCAGAAACAGGAAGGCAACGACCACGCTTGATTCATGGACGAAGTAGAATTATGCCTCGACCGACTTCTTTGGGGCTTTTTCCAACGTCATAGACGTTCATCCCTTTGGCTATGGGAGCGTATGGAACTATCACCCAGCCAAGAGTGTATTTAAACAGTGAACAGTTTTGAATGAGGGTGATATTATTTTCTCTAGTTGAAGGATAAAACGGCGGACTCGATTTGTATCCGTTTCAGTGTTATCCGTTTTTGTCAATCCCGAATTGGGATGCTGGTTAAGAGGGTTAATTCAGTGCAAAATCCTTCATTGTGAAGATGGGGAAAGTGCATGGTCTAAACGAAAAGGCTCCAGCGACAGGTTCCACACTCGTTCTAACGTCGCAACGACGGCTGCTAGCTGCGTGGCTTCTTGTTGGTATATTACCTTTTACTCTTCAAGTCCGGAGTTTTATGAAATTCACAAGGCCACACGTGATGCCGTCGAATCTCATCGTATCGCCAGATTTGGACAAGAAGACGAAAGATTTAAACCGCTATTGCCCTGTGGAGGGTTTCCACATGGCCCAAGTGTGGTGAAACATCGATACTACCCACTATTTCAACGCAACACTGGTGATTGTTTGTCACTTTGTAGTGCCTCAATATAACACGCACGGAGCTTACACAATGGGTCGTACGAAGGTAGCTCCATTCTACACGGCACCTCCAAAATGTGCGGACAACAGCTTCGAGATCGCCCACTACTTCTACCACGGTAGTATCGGCTACTACTCATTCTACGAAGATGCACTTGGTACCTACTGTATTCCAGACAAAACTGCGTATTCGCTTGTTAAAACTCTGGGGACATTTGATATCAACGGATCCAGCTTGGCTAAAGACACAGGAAGTGAGGAATATCGACGTTCCTATTGGTACGGCACAGTTGGCATTTTTTGGATTGCGTACCGAGCTCTCGTTCTACGACGAAGCTTTTTCACGTGTAAACACTTCGGCCATAAGAGCGATCAAATGGGAGAAATACTTCGACGCAAGCAGACGATGGTTTTCGCCTATGAAAGCATGCGGTTATCAGCGCACGGAGCTACAAACTACCAGCGTGTGTGTCTGCTCTACTTACTGGCTGAAGGACTTATGACCGATCTGTTCCTGCTCGCGGCCAATGACACGATTTTCGTTTGGATTCAGTTCATCTCTCTCGGCTATAATTTATCAGGAGTGCTGCTGTTACTGTTCGAAATGGTGGAAAGTATGGGGTGGCTGAGCGAAATCTCTCGTCTTTTTATCAAAAGACTAGTGTTTAGCTACGAATCTTCACTACTGGGCGAATTTATCAGTGCAATTTGCCAGCCATTTTTCCTTTCATCAATCAACAGGTCCAAATTGAGAGACTCCGGGTCGACTGCTGTTGCAGCGTCGTATTACGTGTGGAGTTTAATGGGTCATGGCACTACACCTTTTCAACTTCAAAATGGCAAAAAGAAAATTCAATACGTCAAAACGTAAAATCAAAACGACACAGGCGTATAAAACCGATATTATATTGACATCGCTAATGACAGGGTATTATCAACTAAAGTGTTTTTATGGCGGGAAGCAACCGCGCCAAAACTGCTGGACAGCGTTGGATCCTGCGCTCCAGCCACCAACCGCTCCGCGCTTCCGTGGTCTTAACGCATTCTCCAATTCTCCTTCCAAGAAGCAAGCTGCCCTCCACCACGTTTCCTCTATGCTGTACGACGAAGCAACCATCAAGCGCGTTCTGCGCGCCTCCACTGCTGGCGAAGACTGGAAGGACGTTGCGGTGAAGAACGACGTTAAGCTACGCTCGGCGTACCGCTGGATTGCCGCCGCACAATCTCATGATGACTGGGGGTCGTCTCCAAGAAAGCCTCGTGGCGGAAAACGCAACGCCAAGATCATGGAAGAGCACGTCCACTACTTACTGTCTCTTCTGGACGAGAACGGCTACCTCACTCTGGACGAGTTAGTTGACGCTCTGGAAGCGCGCTTTGAGGTTAAGGTTACGCGGCAGACGATCAAGCATCATGTCGATGCCAGGATGTACACGATGAAACAGACGCACCGGGACAATAACTACCGCAACCTGACCAAGAACAAGCTACTTCGGCGCGACTACATTATCGATCTACTAGCCTACAAGGCTGAAGGTAAGCAGATTTTCTATGTTGACGAAACTAACTTCAACCTATGGTGTTCTCGCCGACGTGGACGCAGCTTAAAGGGCAAACGAGCGGTCGACAAGAACACCGCCGGCAAAGGTTCCAACATCCATGTGATAGCCTGCATCTCCGAGGACGGGCTGGCGTACTCTGAGAAGCAGTTCGGCTCCTTTACTTCGGAGAAGTGCAACGCGTACATGCGTCGCCTCCTAAGGCACATCTCCCGAACGTCCTCGCTGGACAACGTGCTGATTGTTGCTGACAATGCCCCCTGCCATACTCACGTCGAAGACGTCTTCAAGGAAGACGAATTTGCTGGCGCAGCACTCCTTCGACTGGGGCCTTATTCCCCTATGCTTAACCCCATCGAGAATTGCTTCTCGGTTTTCAAGTCAATGGTCAAGCGGTTCTTGGCGCGGCACCGCAAAGCTATTCTCCAAGTACTCCCGCATCGAACGATCAAGGAGCACCGCGAGGAGTACCTAATGATGGCTGCAGAACTACTCATCGAGGAGGCAATCACTCCACCTCTCTGTTACAACTGCTCGCTGCACACGGTCAAGTTTCACGCGGCAGCTATCCAGATGCACGACATGCCTGTAGGTCAGTAACCTGTGTAACCGAAATATAAGAATTTGGATCAACACCTTTTTTATCCATGTCATTTTGATTTTACGTTTTGACGTATTGAATTTTCTTTTTGCCATTTTGAAGTTGAAAAGGTGTATAATCTTAGTTATTATCGCCTTCATCATGTCGGTGCGAGTACTTCGTGCAGTCACGTACATACGATGGAAACATGGGCGTGTTTGGGTGGTTTTACTCGCACCCTGTTGTGTTGATACTGCACTTGGGATTAGGAGCCGAATGACGATGTTGGCGGGGTACTGTTGGGAAGATGGGAAACTTTACTACAAACCTGAAGCTTTGAAAGCGTTTGGTGTCCTGAAAACTCAGGAAGAGGGCGGATCAGAGTTCTTGGTACTGAGAAAATTACGTTGGATGGCGGCGCCAACTCATGGACTGTATGTGCTAGGGACTGTGACCGATAAACGGGTAAGACCTTGCACTGAGAGACCTTGTACGGGAGTGGTAAACTTCTTCGATCGATGTCTTGGAGGTGATATCAACGAACGGAGTTTTGTTCGTGTACGAAGCAAAATATTTCCTGATCTGGAGGCGCTAAATATTTTGCCGTCTTGACTTTCTACCACAAATAGGTTTGATGTTTTCCTATTTTGGTGTTAGCCGCTTTTCAGTGTTGCCAAGTACTCCGGCAAGTGATGGGGCTGGCAAGAGTGATGTCCTACCCATTAGGACCACAGATAGTAGCTGCACAATATTCCAGTATCATGACAGCGAAGCGGAAGCTAATGGTAGCGTGGGTGTTTATCGGTTTGTTTCCTTTTCTGTTGCAGATCCGAAGTTATTTGAAATTTGCAACACCGCACAAAATCACAGAGAATTTACTGATTCCAGTGGAAGCTGAGGCAAGAATTGATGACTTAACGGAAAAGTGTCCGATGCAAGGCTTTCACATTGGTCAAGTGTGGTGGAATGTTGCCATTACGCACTACTACACGCTGGAACACGGTTACAATCTTTGTCACTACGTCGTTCCACAATACAACAGTCACGGTAACTACGTGATAGGGCAAACGCCAGTGGAGCCATACAAGGCAGCCCCCAAAAGCTGCAGCAACGATAGCTTTTCCATCGATCTTTACTTTTATCACGGTAGTATTGGATACTATTCGTTCTACGATGAACTCGTCGGCACGTACTGCACCAGAGACAGCACCGCGTATACACATGTAGCAGGTCTCGGTACGTTTGATATCAATGGTGAATCCTTACATGTAGCTAAAGACCCTGGCAACGACCGATATCGATATTCTCTCTACTACAGCTTTGTTGGGTCAATCTGGCTGATATTCCGCGGTCTCGTTCTTCGTCGAAGCTACATTTCATGCAAAAGATATGGACAAAAATGTGAGCAAATGGGTATTTCTCTCTGGCGAAAAGCAGCTACGATCTTCGTTCACGAGAGTCTTCGGTTATCGGCCCATGGAGCAACGAATTACCATCGACTGGTGTTACTTTACATGCTGTTAGAAGGGCTCATGAGCGATCTGTTCTTACTTGCAGCGACCGATGGGTCTTTTGCTTGGATTCAATACGTATCACTGGGATACAATTTATCCGGTATTCTTCTATTACTATTCGAAATCGTGGAGAGTATGGGATGGCTGCGAGAAACCTGTCGACTCTGTATTAAACGGTTGGTGTTCAGCTACGAGTCTTCGCTGTTGGGGGAGCTCTTAGGCGCTTTAGGCCAGTCTTACGTTCTTACATCACTAAACCACTCCGATTTAAAGCATTCCGGGGCGGTAGCCCTGGAAGTCTCCTATTATGTGTGGAGTTTAGTTGGACACGGTATTATCGTTGCTGTTCTCGTTGGATTTATCATGTTTGTGCGAATTTTATGTGCCGTCACATACGTACACTGGAAACATGGTCGAACGTGGGAATTCTTTACAATGCCATGCTGTGTTGATACTACACTGGGGCTTAGAAACAAAATGACGAAGCTCGCAGGGTATCAATGGGAAGCTGGGAAGCTTCTCTATAAAGGTGACGCGATGAAATCATTCGGACTCTTGAAAATGGAGGAGGGTGGCGCTGAGTTTCTCGTTTTACGAAAACTGCACTGGTTTAAAGTACGTCAAGACGACCTGATTGTGATCGGGTCTGTTTCAGATCAGCGGGTAATTCCTTGTACCGAGCGACCTTGTTCAGGTGTCATTAGCTTTTTCGACCGGAATTTAGGTGGACCAGTTGGGGAGAGCGAAAGCCCTCGCTCTCAGTCGATTCGCGTGATCAATAAAGTGGCTCCATCTCCCACTGCACTGAATATTTTGCCACCATTAACCCAAGATTGATCCGTCTCAAAGGGATATACTCCAGATTACTGTAGTACCTAGTGGTGGTCACGCGATGATGTGTACTCAGCAGTGAAACAACTAGCCTTCCGCACAGCTTCGAACACACGCGACGCGTTGCTTAGCCACTCACGCAGAGAGAGTGCATGCGGAACTGGTAGTGGTTTTGATCCTGGAGCCGTCGAGGCCAACGTGAAAGAAGGTGAGCTGGGTAAACTCAGCACGAAGCGCTTGAAATCCTCAGCTGCTTCATCGTAGTCAGCGTACTTGCTGGACGTAAACGTTGATTTCGTCTTGTTTTGGTCCTTCTTTCCAGTCGCAGGGGATGACGATGATGAGCGGTCGACAACCTTGGAAAATTGACGTGTTAACTGCTGCTGCTTGTGTGGAAGAATGAAAGATGCCACGTTTAAGATGCCAGTGCCGTCGTCCACTGGGTCACTGTACTCCGTCATTTTATAAGGGACACGTACCAGTGCTTGCCCCCACGCAACCTCCAGTGCACGTTCATGAGCTGAAAACAGCTCGTTCTCTCGGTACAACAACTCCGAACCCGACACATTGTTAGCCACATACAATAACTGCGCTGCATGCCTCTGACTGTTTCCAGATACACTCGGCAGACGACATTGCCCGAACTTCAGTTCGATCTTGCGTAGAAGCTCGTGAATTGAAAGCTGAAACGCCAAACCATCGTGAACAACCACCACATAGTGGCAAATCGAACACAAGAAAACTGCAAGCTGGTACGAAGTCGCCTCCACCTGCTGTTCCGGCGTAAGAGCTCCAAACCTCTGAGTCTCGTTCCTCTCCAACAAATCTACGAGCATGGAGCTGCTCAGCAACGGCTGAGAGTCCAACAGGATCGTCGGGTGGCCGGATCCGCCGACCATCGAGACCACCATATCCACGCCTGTGGTCTCGTGTCGATCCATCACCACCGCTTCCAAGCTCCTTGTCGAGAACATTTCGTCCTCTTCACGTTTTTTCTGCGCCAACAGTGACAACACCGAGGATTTCCCCACTCCCTCAAGTCCAATCACCCCAACTACCGTGAAATTCGTGAGCTCTAAACACTCTCCCAATTTCACGGACAAGTCCGTTGCGAACTGCATCTGAGACGTAATAAGCTTCACACTGGTAGATGGAGGGACGATCTTGGTCTGCTGAATTGTAGAAAGCGTTTGTGGCCGTCGGACGCCCTGTTTCGTCCCTGGAGAACCTGTTCTCACACTGCGGCGATCCATTGGCGATGGGGATGGCGTACGGCCCCCATAATGGCCACTGGCTCTAGTATTAACCTGCAGATAGCTGTCTCGATCTGAAGGGCCCGCCACGCTGTGTCTGCTGCGTCTATTAGCTTCAGGGGCGTCTGGTTCATAGAGGACACCGGTGGACCCTGGAGCAGCACCTGAAGGCGGACGTAGCAGCATTGACGGTGTTTTGGACATAATAGCAGCTGGTGGAGGACCTGCAGAGGCTGCGGTGCGACTACGAGGCCTCTGGGAGCCTCGGAACGCGCGTCCTGAGTCTGATACTGAGCTCACACTGGCCCTGGAAGATGCTGAGCCTGCGCCATGAGCTGCTGAGGCTGTAGAGCTGCTACTGAGACGCCGATTGTTGTTACTACGCTGTACAGTGAGTGGCAAAGAGGTGGAGAGTGAGACGGAGGCAGTAGATAGCGTGGAAGCGGCAGGAGAACTCACCTTCTGCCGCTGCTTCTGTGGCGTATTCTCGCGATCCATTTTGTATTTTAAATGAGAGAGAAAATTAATTGTGGAGAATTGCCATGAATAAAGAATAAAACGGACCGTAAATAAGTTTACTAAAAGCAAGTTGAAAATGGTATTTGGCAAAAAATTAAACGCGTTTGTACTTCTCGTGGCGCTGACGACGCCCACGAGAGGGTGTTGAGGTGCTTCCTCGCGTCTTCTTGCTGCCCTTTTGCCGTCTTTTAGTGTTGCGGGACATGAACGAGTCGCGTTCGTCCAGTTCTTGGGTGAAGAGTCCAATAGCTTGACTCAGAGCCGTCACGGGCTGCTCCTTCTTCTGGTTCTGTTGCTGTCTCTGCTGCTGCTTCTTAAGAGCTTGTGCAGCTGCAAGTTCGGCTTCCGCCTGCTTCTCAGCGTTCTTGGAGGCCAGAAGATCCTTGGCGGCCGAGCGACCAGTGGAATTCGACACAACGGCGCCACTAGCGTCCAGGGCCAAGTCCAGCCCCGAGAACAAGGACATCATGGCGGTTTTACCGGCAGTGGAATCTGGTGCGGCCGATGACACCATTGCATTGGCGCCGGTTGCGCCCAGAGAGGTGCGCAGGCTTGAGACGAAGGGCGTCGACATGGTGGACTTCAGCTGATGGACTCCAGCGATTTTAGGCCAAGTTTTAGTTTTCCATTTTCAGCCAATCAGAGATGATCAATTACAAGGCTGCAAACAGGTTTTCCACTTCAACCAGACCAATCAAGTCCTGATATTCGGTCATTGGGGTTGGCTTTAGCCAGCGACTAGTGCATGTACATACAAGTAGCTCTAAAGCACATTCATATGTACATATGTTGATGGTTCTCCTGACCCGATTTTTTATTGTTTTTCAGAACAAAACGATCCAAAAACTCTTTGATCTTCTCTGGCCAAACCATTTATCAGTTTTCGTGACAAGTTAACGAAAACTTCGGTTTGAAGAAATAGTGTACATGTGCACGTAGTAGATTGAACGTTACAAAATCGGAGAGCTCACCAGAAATCGTCGACTGTGAACTTCTTCGTGGCAGATTTTTCGGGTGAGGAAAGCAATTGATTCACGCCTCGTATCACTAACTGAAGCGAGTCTTTATGGCAATCCCCCCGTCATGTCTTCGAGCTCCTGGTATCGCAGGCGAATTGTAGTTGTAATATTGCCTTTGTCTTTTGTTAGAGATGCTGAGCGAGCTGTAGCCGAGTCCGCTTTGACGATTTCAACAGCGTCCGATGCTACCGACTGGAGTTCGTCTCCAAGCAACGTTTCCCAGACAACTTCATGCTGCTGCCGTACGGTGTACTCGGATACCAACTCCACCAGCACTACACAAACGACAAAATAAGCAGAATATCCAGCAGCAATAATGGCATTGAGGCTGGCGTGTACCTTCCGGAAGCAAAGTTGCTACGAGTTCCTGGACCCAATTGTCCAGGATGTCGGTAGCCACAGCGACGGACGTCGGGATCCCTGTTTTAGGAAGGTCGACTTGTTGCGCTAGATATGACTTGACAATGGCCTGAAGCACGTCATGGAAAACGTCGCGAATGCTCTCATCGATGAGGGACATGAGCGCGTCATCAGCCAGTGAGGCCGCGAAGTCCTTCTTGAGCTTGACCGACGCCGCCTCCTGCGAGAAAATTACCCAAGACACAGCGGATGAGAGGTATGAACTTCACCGCCTTGCATGCATGCATTGATATTCCTCGACCACCGATCCTACCTGTGCACGTGTCTCGCGTAGGACCTCGAGCAAGCAAACTGGCACGAGGCTGGTCACCTCCCGAAGCAGAAAAACGTCTAGAAATGTCTGCGCTTGCATCGCAAGTCGGTAGTTCCGGCGATTCCGGTCAGTCTGCCGTCTTCGATAGTAGCGATACTCGAGCTGTACACAGGAGATTAGCCCCTAAATATGGTAAGCTTTCAAAAGATTGAGCACCTGAATCGTGGTGGCAGCGTCGTTCTGCAGCCTGGACATGTCTGTGAGCGAGCGCATACGCTGGTTGCGCATGGTGGTCTTCTTCTGCGGCATCGGAATGCGGTCGCCTTCATCGCTCGAGCTGCAACTGCTGTCCTCGTCGCTGCTCCCGCTAGAAGTATCATAGTCTCGTCGGTGATGCCGTCTTCCGAGTGGCTTGGTCGCTCTGCTTTGACTATGCCGTCGAGTTTCGTCGTAGTGGTGCTCGATGAAGGGGAATGCCGCCGGTAGGTAGACGTACGCTAGCTGCGGTGGCAACGGGTCTAGTTGACGCCTTCTTCGACGAAGCCGGCGGTGCGGATCGTCCCACTCGCGCTCGACAGCGTCAGCCTCGCGCTGATTGCTCTCGGTAGCGTACCTCGCTGGATTTCTGAGCGCCGGCAGCAACACTTTTTCCGATCGTCGTCTCCTGACAGCTTCAACCAGAGCCAACACACGAAGCTTTTAGAGATCCAGACTCCCTATCGTGCTGATCTCTCGGACACACGCACCTGCTCTGCGGGTCATCGAGTGTATCAGGCCTGCGCTTCCTGCAGTCTCTGCTCCTATCGGAGCCCAGTCTTTGCATTATTGGCAGCAAGCGCAACCGCACGACATGTGTCGCCGGACCGGCTAAAGATAGGGAGCCACGAACAGGTCGCAGGAGAAAAACGCTGGCGAGAAAGACAAGGGCGGCCTGTCCTGCCTCCGACTCGCAGTCCGAGGCATCGATGTCTCTCCGCCGAGTCGGCAGGCTCAGCTCACCACTCCTTCGACAATGGCGGCAAAACTGCGCTTGCCTGCTGAATGGAGGCATGGTACTGTACGCTCAATTCGACTGGCCAGATCGCGACGTGACACAATCTTCAGCATTGAAACCCAAGCAGAAGTTCTGCAACAGAAATGCAGGTGCTTGCATGTGCAACATGAACATGTACTCGAACGGTTGGAGTGCGACGTACCATTCAACCAGCAAAAGCCGCAAGCGCAACCACAAAACACACACACGAGTAGCACGGGTTAAATACTGTATTCTACAGACGTTGCTGTTTTCTAGATTTCAAAGAAATGGGGTTGCTACTGCTACGTGTTATCGACTGCGCTTAGATATATAGATATGGATAAATGGTAGGGTGATGGCTGGCTTGAGCTTGATGGCCGAGGCAGGTCGCCGCTTACTGCAGCATCTCGTTGGACAGCTCCAGGTCAAGCGGTTCATCATGGCCGCTAAGCTGCACGAGGAACACGCCGAGCAGGTTCAACTGCTTCTGCAGCTGCGTCATGCTTGGGTTGTCCAGCAGCTTGATAGACTTGAGCTGCGTATGGGGCGTACGCCGCGCCACGTACTGGATGGCGCAGCGGTCAATCTGCGAGTCACCCAGGGCGATGACCTGCTGTGGCTCCCGCTCCTGTTGCTGAACGTAGACTCCGTGGGTTTCCACGGGCAGTTCCTGCATGAAGCCTCGTTTGGCAAACAGGTCACGGTAGACGGCAATCTTCCACTCAATGGGGCGGTCTGGGTACATGCTCTCAAAGTTGGAGCGTGCCGAAATGATAGTCATCTGCTCCACCAGCGGCACGGCGTTCGGCAGGAAGCGCTGGCAGGAGCGCTCGACCCAGCCAGTCAGGCCGTTGGTGACGATGCAGCACGTGCCGATCTTCAGACAAGCTGTCAGAAAGTTTTCCACCTCTTTGGCGAGCTCCTCGAGAATGGGCACGCAGTCCTCTGGGACCTCGAAGATCTCGTCCTCTGAAGAGAAGCCGAGCTTGGCCAAGTGCGTGTTGGGTAGAATGGTGTCATCCCAGTCCAGAATAATCACTGCGGAATGGAAGAAAGACAGTCGCAGTCGATGAGCAAGCTGAAACGGGCGGAAAGAACAGCAAATGGACGTACGAGGGGCAGGGGCGAGAGGCTGCTCAACAGCCTGCGTGGGGGAGGCATGTTCTTCTCGGACGGCGGTGCGGACGACGCGGCTGACACCCATGTAGTGCAGAGGAAGAAGAGGTTGTAGTGTCTGGTAAAATGTCTTTTGAAGCGGAGGAACGCAAACGAAAAACAAGTCGGTGGGCAGAGGGCGCGGAGCGAAAGGGCGCAGCCTATGTAAAATGAGCATAAACATAAACGGGATGCTATCAATTATTCATTGCCCAATTTTAGCTATACTTGGAGGCACGACCTCGAGTTTCGGATGCTCTATGCAGAATAGATTGCTAGCAATAAATAGCTAGCTACTGTGAATATGCATGTTCATGTACATGTAGTCCATTCCCCACATAGGAATACGACATATCGTACTACATGTAAGTTATCCACATTTATAGCAATTCTGGATACTTAAAAAGCACCCATTTTGTCTCAAATTGGGGTTCTTTTGACCCATTCTAAGGGTCCAACGTTTCTACTTCACATTCAATTTATCTTGAGTAATGTATGTCATATTTAAAGGCATATGAATTCTAGACGAGGGCTGGGTGTGCAGTTAGACAAGCGACTTCAACGTAAGACTTTTGCGAATTGGTACAGTGTGCCGCTCATGTCTAGCTTTGATGCTGGGTTTGTGCAGGCAATCTGTGGTGTGTGAGCAAGGCAAAACTGCGTGCTCACCTGCGTTGCAGTGCAGAGTAGGTGATGAGGGCAAATTTGCATGTTGTCAGCAGCCAGGTTGCTCGTCCTGACTGCCGGTCTGGAAAGTGGACGACGGTCAAGCTTTTCTCCCTGCTCGTTGTCTGTACCGCGGGTGGCGCTTCAACCACAACGACTGTAAACGGTACTCACACGCCGATCCCGACCAGCTGTGCACTTTACAGCAGCGGAAGAAAGATTGTTTGGGCCAAGAGCGCTGGACCGTCCCCTCTCGAATTCGCACGCGAGAAAAACCTAGCTTCACCTCCGTCATGATCGTCAACGACATCGTTCATGTTGTCGGTCTGCACTGTGTCGATCGCGAGCTTCAGTGAACTTCACTCGTGGAGTCTTCACCGTACTCAGCACGTGCGTGCTTTGAGCTGGCACGCGCTGCTTGGTGCGACAAAGCACTTCAAATCTAATAAGTACGAAACATATTGATGAGACCTGAAGATGAGGAGCAGCATCAAACATTCCGCAACAACTGAGGCATGTTAAATATCCACTGACGTGGCTACAGCAGCTTTTTACTTGCGCATGACTTCCTCCTTGATCTCGAGCACATCGTCGTACGTGTGACTCTGCACAATGTACTCGTTCTCGTCCTCACTGTCGTAGCCGTCCAGCAGCGCGATGTACTCGGCACGACGCGCTGCGGCATCGGCCAGACGCTTCTCCAGCAGCTCCTGGAACTCCTGCTCCTTGCGGTTGCGCTCCGCGTTCTCGGCGGACAAACGCTCGCGCTCCTTGAGGCGGTCCATCTGGTCGAAGCGCTTCTCGAACTTCTTGAGGTTCTTGACCACGTTGTTGTACTCCTTGTCCGACAGCAGCGTGCGCGGGCGAGGGCGCCACAGGAACTGGTAGAACGCGTCCTTCTTCTCCTCAAGGAGCTGCTTGCCCTGGAACGTCCACAGCGTGTAGCCGTTGTCCATGGTGAACTTGTAGTACGAGTTGTCCAGCGGCTGGCACACGGCCGTCGCCACCACACGTCCAGACGGGTCCCACTCGACGTGCGTGCACTTGAAGTGCTCCTGCACAGTGATGCTCTGCTGCTCCGTGGCGTCCCAGAACTCGAGCTGGCCGTTGATCTCGCCCAGACCAGCCAGCACGATGTTGTTACCTAGCGGCGACCAGTACAGGTGGCTGCAAGCCTTGTCCTTGAGCGTGTACAGCAGCGTCACCTCCTTCGCCGTCTTGGTGCCACCGTCCATGTCGTAGAACGACACGTTCAGACGCTGCTGGCCCTCGCCGTGAACGGTGGCGAAACGCGTGCCCTTGGGCTCCCAAGCGAACGCCACTATGGTGTCCTTGACCTCCAGCATCTCGACGGGCACCTGCTGCTCCTGCACACGGAACAGTTCAAAGTTCGTGTACATGGTCTTCTTCGACTTGGAATGGCGCGTGACCTTGACACACAGGAAGGTGCCGTTCGGGTGCCAGTGCAGTTTGCAGTCACTGACATTGAACAGGTTTTTCTGGCGCACCTCGCGACGCGACGGAAGCTCCACCAGCGACACACGGGCAGGCACGTTGTTGCCCTCCGGGGCCCAGTAGGCCAGGATCGGGTCGGTCGGGGACCAGAAGAAGTCGTGCACGCCTTCAGCACGCAGCGACTTCTTCTCGAGCAGCTTCATGGACGGGAGCTCGTAGATGCTAATGACGTCCTTGCCGCGACGGGCCACGTACTTGTCGTCAGCGCTCCACTTGAACGGAGTCATGAGACCTTGCACCACCTCGCCATTCGCACCCGGCTTTCCAGCAGGGAAAGCACGGAGCATCTTGCTTGTCTTGACGTCCCAGATGATAATAGCCGACTCCTGGTCCGTCTCGCTCACCGTGATGAGGTAGTTCTCGTTGGGCGAGAACACGGCCAGCTTGACGTTCTTGTGGGCAAAGCGACCCACCTTCTCGTACTTGTCACCGCCCCAGAGAGCAATGCCTTGCGGGTGGAAAGTAGCAAGGTACGTTCCGTGCGGCGACCACAGCACGTACTGCGAGCACCACTGCTTGCCGTTCGTCTTCTCACGGTCGCCAGCGTAGTCGAGCTCGATCTCGCCCTTGTCACTCCAGAAGATCTCCGTCTCGGAGCCGTGACGGAGCACGAACATGTCGCGACGAGCAGGGTCCGTAAGCCACGTCTTGAGGTTCTTGGGCTCGACGAACTTCTCCACCTTAGGGGCCACAAACTCGGCCGGCGTCTTCTGGTAACGCTCGATGTCCTCGTACTTGTTCACGAGCATCGTGTGGCGCTTGTCCAGAGCGAAATTGTTAATGGTGCGCACAGCGTCATTGGCCTGCGCTTCCTGCTCGTACTCAACGAAGGCGAAACCGGTCGTCTTTCCATTGGCGCCGAAGGGCATGTGGATGTCCACCACAGGGCCCACCTGACCGAAGATTTTCTTCACGACGTTCAACAGCTTGCCGTGCTTGGCTTCGTCCACGGCGGGCAAACCGCCAACCACGACGGCCATACTGTAGTCATTGCAGAAGTCCGCCTCCTCGTGGGCCTTGGTCGTCACCTCATCCTCCACCTCCTCCTCGCTCAGGTAGTCAGCGTAGTGCTCCGCCTCGCGCTTCAGGTGCGCCAGCTTCTGCTCGAACGTCGTAGGCGCCATCGTGCTACAGACTCCAGATCACAAGTGAGGGGAGCTGTTCGTAGCCAGTCAGTCGAATACTAATTATCCGGACTTTGTCCGGATAATAAATCTAGATTGTATGTTTCCTATAGGTCAGTATAGGTTATCCTTTAAAATTTGTTTGCTCTACATATTAGAAAAAATTTAGACCGTTACACCACGAAGCGACGTAGAGCTACGGGTGTCGGGGCACTGACTGTCCTCTTCTCGCTCCACGCGTGTTCCGCGCTGCTCGTTCACGATGGTTGTTACTGCTCACAACATCACTTGAGCTCGGAAGAATACTCTCTCGTCCACGGCGGATGCCGCACCCGTGCCACCGTCGAAGGAGGAAAGCTCCCGTCGGCAAGGTCTCTTCATGTGCACTGCTGCTACTGTCGACGGCGCGATGGCAATGCGGCGTGGATGCCCTTTTGGACTTGCCATCCGAGTTGCATCAGCTCCAGCGACAAAACTCAGCGAGTGGGAGCAACGTAGAGGCTGCAGCCCCTCAGATCGTGTTGGCTAACGTTCCAGAGCCGCTGTTCAAGCGACTCGATGAGAAATCGGTGAAATGGGATGCACTATCCGGATATCTGCAACGGGCGCTGTTGTGGGAAACAGGTCTCGTCATGACGAGCGGAGGTCGACTCGTTCAGGTCTACGTGCCTTGTGATGAGGACATGTCGGTGGCCTTGGCGCCGTATGACGCTTTCTTCGACAAGGACTGCCCCCTGCAAACGTGCGAGACGAACGGGCTGTACTTTGCAGACTCAACGTGCTCGTTGACAACCGTGTGGAAGTCTGCGCAATGCGGCATACACGCAAGTGAGAAGAATGCAACGGATCTTGTCGACGCGAAAGACAGCACGCTATGGTCCGAGGATGGAGACCTGACGAGCGTACCAGACATTCGGCTCTACAAGCACGTGAGGGTCGACAACTCTGGATCTGGTGATGCCGAGGATGAGGAGGGATCAGGACCGTTCGGCAACTACACTGTTCAGACGGATGTGCTCTTCACAATCAACCAAATTGCTCCAGTTCCGTGCACTACGGAGAGCTGCCCAGCTGACCCATTCTTCGTGGCGCCATGCGTACAATTTCACGATCTGAACGAGATGCCTGAAAATCCTTGGTGTCTTCCGAAGCGCGGCGGGTTCGTCGATCTGTGGCTCGACAGTGAGCTTTCGGGTAAAGTGATGTCGTCCGGCGGTTCGACAGTCTCCGCCTCGTCGCTATCCGACACTGCCAGTACGAGTATATCCGGAGATACCGTAATTCTCGTGGTGCTTTTCATCCTACTGGCAGCCGCTGTCGGTGTTCTCGTCGCCGTGCAAATGCACCGCAAGAGAAATCTCGAGAAAGATTCCGAATCGTCCCCCACTGTCTTCGCAAGTGCTACGACGACTCGCTCGAGACGCAGGGGAAACGGTAACAATGACACACTGAACGTGCGCGGTAGTCTTCGGAACTCGATGAATGAATCTCGACGGCGGCGGTCGATCGAGTTGACGACATTCTGTGACGATGCGAAGATCACGTCAAAACGCATCCCTTACGATTGCCTCACATTTGACAAACTCATTGCCCGCGGGGCCAACGGAGAAGTTTGGCGTGGCACCTGCGGCTCCCAAGTCGTTGCTATCAAGCAGCTTCTGCCTGAAAAACGCCACGATGAGAACAATGTCATGCTGTTCTCCAACGAAGTCCGACTAGCCTCAGCCCTGGAGCACCCTAACATTGTACGGTTCGTGGGGTTATCTTGGAGTCGGGTGTGCGACCTCTGTATTGTGTCCGAGTTCATGGAACAGGGAGATCTCTCCGTGCTATTGAACTCGAAGCGCAAAGACGAACTCAGTTGGCAGAAGGAGAAGTTGGGCATCGCCACTGACATTGCAGAAGCGCTAGCATATCTGCACGGTCGTCAGCCGATCATCATCCACCGCGACCTCAAGTCGTTGAACGTTTTGCTCGACAATCGACTGCGAGCCAAGCTCAGCGACTTCGGACTCAGCCGCGAACGCTCATCCGACGACACGATGACTAACGGAGTGGGGACGTTGCTCTGGACAGCTCCAGAGATCCTTCGAGGCGAGGCCTACAGCGAAAAGGCCGACGTGTACTCGTACGCCATTGTACTATCCGAGCTGGACACGTGTCTGCCACCGTACACACTCAACGCCGAGGTAAGTGAGCGCAATTTTACCACCATGCAGCTCATGCACCTGGCCACCTCGGGTCAGGTCTCGCCGAAGCTGCGAGACGACTGTCCGGCCCCGTTGCAGCAGCTCACGACGGCTTGCGCCTCGTTTGACCCCACCCAGCGGCCCAACGCCCTGGAGATCGTCTTCGCGCTTCGCAACATTGCCCGTGACATGAAGTATGACGCCGCCTTGAGCGCGTAGCCATTCGTTTGCTAGTGAGGAGCGTACGCGTACCGCACCACAGTAAAAGTATCTTTTGACTTGATTTACACGTCGAAGCTGATGATTCTTCGAACATACAAATTAAATCGCAATGTTTATCTAGCAAGCTCGACAGGCTAGCGATGGCACCGACACTGTCGCCGACATGGCGAATGGTGCTTCAACTTCTCGGCGACGGACAATTGATCCGCTTCGTGTAATCTGCCGCGTCTGCCGCGTCGATTTGAGCCGCAATTTTGCGGTGCTCACGCTTGGCTACAGAAGGCAAAAAGGCAGCCAAAGTGACAACGCTTCAACGATTAGGCAGTACATCCACAACCGACAGGAGAAACTTCACGAGCGCATGCACTACTTCCGCCGGTAGTCTACCGCCTCGACGTCTTTGAGGCTATAGTTTACGTGTTCGCCAAACATGCATGTTGCTGCTTGAGTCCAACATGGTGGAGGAAGCCTATGGCGCGCTTCATGCAAATGTCCGTTTTATGTCCGAAAGACATCAATCTCCCCATCCCCATACAAGAACCAAGTGAAACCGCCGTCATGTGCATCTCTCTTCCAAGCCGGTGGTGAGCAGCGAGGCAAGGCAATCTTCGCGATCTTCGTGGACGCGAGCCTCGCCACCCGACGGTGGTTGCAGGCTGCAATGCAGCGGTGCCGTTATCTACGCTCTATTGCGGCGCGATGTAAAGCGCCGAGGCCCCCTCCCGTGCAAATTGAACCCCTATTGATCCCCACCTCGAGTTCCCTCGAAAATAAGGCCCCAGTTGGTGCACCATTTTGGTAAACTAGCGTTACATTTGCAATTGCCGCATGCTTGAACTCCGTGCACGTTTTACAGGTGTGCTTTTTGGCACTGTCTTACATGTATTCTATTCGCCCGGCATGCATCACCTGCGAGCGTACATGTAATTGTTGTATGCAGGTGATCACGGAATTCTGAGAGGCAGTGTCGCATCTTCGTGGCAATTCCTGGACACGAAAGCCCCGACGTCGGAATCCGCACACGCCAGCGATAAGCTTAAGCTTATATGCAATTCGTGCTGTACGCGTACTTGTACATGTACTCAGCTTCAATGCGAGTTGTGCAGTCGTCGTCGCTGTCCAAGCCATTTGCCACCGTCGTCTGCACGGCGCCAGCTTTTGAGCGCGATTAGCAAGCGGCGCTCTTATATTCAAGGGTGAACATGTGATACCGCCCCGGCTACGCCAAAAAAGCCGGCCGCAGTCACCTCTTCATTCTATAACAGGAACTCTGCCACTCAAGTGGAGACTTTTGGTCTCCTTGTCACTCTGTCCGATATAACAAAGCGCATGGTTCCGGTGCGGCGGCGCGGCGCCTTCTTCCTGCTCACGCGCTACCGGCGGCGGCGACGCGTGTCTGTCCGTGCCGCGCTCTGTCTCGTGTGGCTCCTGCTGCTCTCGGGCGACTGCCAGGCCGCGGGGGACCTCGTGGCACGACTCTACGACCTGGAGACGTCGGGCAGCTCCGTGGCCAAGCTCTCGCTCAGCTCCAGCGCGCTCCCGAGCGCCATTTCCAACAGATTAAGCAGCTATTCGCTCACGTGGAGTGAGCTCTCTGGATTCATGCAGCGCGCGCTGCTGTGGGACTCGGGATTCGTGTTCGCGTCACCTGTGGGTTCGTCCTCGTCCAGCTCTTCAGGCGAAGGGGACGACGTAAAACTCGTGCAGATCTTTACAGCCTGTAGCCAAGGAATGGGGGATTTATTGTCGGACTTGGCAGAGATTAAGACGCTTCAGTCCACAGGAAGTAACAGCAGCAGCGGAGGGAATTGTGACGTCCAGAACTGCGGACTTATCGGTCATTTCCTGCCGGATAATTGTCCAGTAGAGGAGATGATCCCTTTGACCAGGTGTGCAGTGTACGCGTCCGCAATGACCGGACAGAATCAGTTTTCAGGGGTCTATTGGGCTGAAGATGGACGCAGCGCGAGCCTCCCGGAGCCCGTGGTAAGACGACACACGCCGGTGGGGACGGAACCCAGTAAGGCGCTCTTTGCTATCCATTTATCAGACGCCACTTTCACAGGAAAAGACTCGTGTCAGCCACACATGAACTTCATCCTGCCGTGTCGAGGTGTCGCGGACGACGTGGACGTCACGAGCAGCAGCGGCAGTGTCAGCTTTACGGCCAACAGCAGCAGCTTTACAGAGGTGGATTTGTGTCCTGCGTCACAGGGGACAGCCATGAACGCGTGGCTGGAGCTCGAGTCGGTGCCGTCGCCTGGAACATTCTCCACGACAGCTATTGTGCTGCTGTCTGTGTCCATGTTGATTTGTGTAGCATTGGCGACGTCGGTCTGGTGGCTAAGTCGCTCTAGGGCCTGGCTACAGGACGCCTACGATCGTGTGATACTGGAAGGATCCTGGGACGATGGCTGCTGGTCACCGACGTCACATCTACTGGGAGGACCATTAGCTCCAGCACTAGCTGTGGCTGGGGCGACGGACGAGGAGCGACTCACACCGATGGAAGTTTTCTTCGGAGCTCGGCCTCGAAGTCGACGTTCCCCAGGAATTCACGGCACGTCGGCGCTTGTTGCCACCACGCGCGCCGAGATCACGTTATCCAACGACCAGCTGTGCCGCAAGAGCTCTATCTTGCGCGCCTTTGTTGCGGACCCAGCCATTGTGACGAAGCGTATTTCCTTTGCTCAGCTGCATTTCCTACGACTGCTCGCGAAGGGAGGAAGCGGCGAGGTTTGGCTCGGCCAGTACGAGGCACGCTACGTGGCAATGAAGTGTCTGTTGCCTACAAAGCGTGAGGATCCCGAAGCCTTGGAGCAGTTCGCGGAGGAAATCCGAATGGCTTCATTATTAGCGCATCCGCGTATAGTCGCTTTCTGTGGTGTGGCCTGGCAGTCGTTGCTCCACCTTTGTGCTGTCACAGAGTATATGGCTCGTGGTGATCTCGAGAGTTTATTGGCGAATCCAGTGGCGCAAAAGGAGCTGAGCTGGAGCAGGGAGAAGCTCATGTTGAGCAGCGACATTGTCGAGGCTTTAGTGTACCTACACTCGCTGGTGCCGGTGGTGATTCATCGGGACTTGAAATCTAAGAATGTGCTGCTGGATCGACGATTACGCGCCAAACTGAGTGATTTCGGACTGAGTCGTGAACGATCCGTGGAGGATACGATGACGAACGGCATCGGTACCATCCTGTGGAGCGCACCCGAGGTATTGGAGGGAAAGCGCTACGATGAGAAGAGCGATCTCTTTTCCTTTGGTGTCGTGTTATCAGAGATCGACACGTGCGCTCTGCCGTACGGATTTAGCCGCCACGCCAAGATGCGCAGCATGCAGATTGTCCACCTCGTGTCCGAGGGGAAATTGCTGCCCAACTTCCGTGACGACTGTCCCCCGGCAGTTCGCGATCTTGCGCAACGGTGCTTAAGCTTGGACCCAGCAGCCCGTCCGACAGCCATGGAGGTTGCTTTTGAACTGCGCTCTACCATTGCACCGCAGCTTCTCAAGCAGCCAATTCCGACGATAGCCGATGACGACGACAGCATTATCTCGTCTGCATCAGCTCTGAGCGCAGGGCACATGGAAGACGATAACAGTGGCGTGGTACCATCACTAGTACCTGTTGACACGGAAGTTATCGACGCGGACGCAAACACAAAGCACACGCAAACAGAATCATGATATTTCAAGCGAGAAGCAGTCGCCAATGTTAGGAGCGAGTCTTGGCAGCTCGCATTTACAGACCAAAGGAAGCCCATTAATTTATCAGAATTGTACAACCAGAAACTCCAGCAAATGTTGTGCTAATGTTGATGAAACGGACGCTGGCACAATTAGCCAGGTGAATTTCAGAACTCCATGGAGACAAGCAACGAAAATGAGCCGTCGACACCTGAATCCGTGCGCAAAGCTCGTTTGATCCGTCGAGTTCCGATTCTCGCGCATGTCGTGAAGCAAGGCCTCTGTTCCGAAGGAGAATTGCTGCGATCTTTAGAGCTGGTGACGTACGTTGATGGTGAGTACATTTACTGCCAAGGACAACCTGAACGTGACGTTCTTTTCATCGAAGAAGGCAAAGTTTTGATCACTCAGCGTCGACGATCTCGCGCTACGAGTACCGTTCGACCAGTAGGTTTTATCCCGATGGACAGCTCAGGTGGTGTTGTTTTCGCTCGACGCAGCACTCGTCGTCGTTCACAGATTGAATCTGAAATGGAAATTCAACTACACAAACACGAGGAGCTCGAGTATTTTGGCGAGGAATCGTTGCTTCAAGGACTGGTTGCGAGGATTCTAAACGCTGTAGCAAGTGGCGCTGTGACGTGTTTCGTGCTTCCTGAATCTGCATTTGCCAGGCTGTTAGCACCCGTGCACGAATTGATGCTTCATCGACATTTACTACGGATGCACGGGGTGTTAGCAAAGCAACGTGTAATTCAGCACTTCTCTGCACGTCAAAGACAGTATATATTAGACCGT
Organism: Phytophthora plurivora; assembly: GCA_030027945.1. NCBI lineage: Eukaryota > Oomycota > Peronosporomycetes > Peronosporales > Peronosporaceae > Phytophthora > Phytophthora plurivora. The sequence continues at coordinate 771,004 of CP125258.1, forward strand.
TGTACTCTTGAACACTACGAGGATGGAGCTCGGATCATTCTGCAAGGTGACAAGGACGATGATCGCTATTTCATTGTGGCCGAAGGTGAAGCTGACGTGGTTTTGGATGAACCTTTACGAGATATGAGACGACCAACGAGTGCTACGATATCAATCGATCTACAGGATGACGATGAAGAAGAAATGGGTGTGCGGACGTCGATTGTTTGTCGAAAAACGATTTACCAAGGATTCGGCGAGATGGGGATTTTATGCCGCCCGAGAACAACTCATGTGGTGGCTGCGGGAAGCGTAATCTGCATGGCAATTTCGCGAAAAAGTTACATCGGAGCTTCACAGCTGATTGGCGTCGGTGGTGTGGATACTGACGCTGAAGCTCTGCTGGCGATGTCACTGATGGAAGAGTGGGCTCTTGTTGTGAAAACGCGAAATTTGCATTTGGCTAATCCTCTGGTATCTCGACATCTTGAAACTTTTGTGAAAAAGTTCAAAGCTGCCTACATGCAAAAATTCGAAGGCAAAACGTTATACCTGGATTTATTACGAAGGATGAACGCTGATTCGACACTGGCCGATGAATTCCCTTTCTTGTCTGACCGAGTGGCTTGGGAGCAGCCAACGTCTTCACTAAGTATCACACGAGCTGAAACTCGGCGTGTACTTTCATTGGCCCCAGCTGAACGTTCTCCTTTCGAAATTAGCTTTATGGCTCGCTTGCTCGAATCTACAGCGTTCATTGACAAGTTCGATCGCCCTAGTCACGTGGATAAACTCACTCTTGCGCGAGGGATTGGACGCTTTGCAAACTTTATCACGGTTCAAAAGGACAAGTTTCTGTTTCGACAGGGAAAAATCGAAAGCCGTGCGTTCCTCATCTTGCGAGGCAACATCAACATCGTAAACGAAGATGTTAACACTCTCCAGGCAGGCCTCACCCTCAAACAGTACGACGTACTTGCTACATTATCTGCTGGAGACTCTTTTGGAGAATTATCACTTGTCACTCGGCTACATCGATCAGCTACAGCTCTGGCTGCGTGTGAAGCTGATCTGTTAGTCCTCGAACGCGCACACTTGCAAGCGTTAATGGTACAAATTCCCGGGGTTTCTGTCCAGCACGCGATGGTCGCACGTGCAGAGTTTCTCGCGACTTTGAGTTTTCTCCGCGATGGCGATTTTGCTCAGTGCATCCGAGTGGCACACGACCTCCAGGAGCAAATCTACGAGCCGCGTCATATTTTTCTTCAAGAACCGGTGCATTTGCGCTCGCTTTATATTGTGAGGGGTGGCGAAGTGGTCGTATATTTGCGTCGAATCGTTCCTGTCGCGGAGACCACAACGAACTCAGGATCGAACGAGTCTGCACCAACTAAAGAAGTCCTCGTCCGAGTTGCAACTATCGGCCCCCAAGAATTTTTCGGAGTTGCCATTGCCAGTGCAAACATGTTATCAGCGAGTGCCTCAGTCGCAGGAGCGATTTCTTCCGCACCTGGAGCTGGAACTACCTCTTCTGCTAGTTCAAACACCAACGCTCCATATCCTTCTCCAACCGCAACATCACCAACATCAACTATTACTCAATCTTCAGACACGAGTGCCCAAATGTATATTGCTGCCACTTTAGCCTCCGTCACAGCAGCGAATAGCCCTTTTTCACCCACCACAATTGCTGTCGATCTGGCGAGAACAGTTTTCATGTGTTCAACTCGCGTGCAAATGTTGGAACTCTCTGAACGCGGGTGGAGACGACTACCAATGTCAAGTTTGCACAATATTCGCAATTCGTTGCTTGAGCGCCATCGCTGGAATCTCGAAACAGTGGAAAAGCAGCAGCTACAGGGAAATCCATCCTATTTTGTTGTGGATAAACCATGGCAGCCTATCACGCGACCGACTCCATCTACAACACCAAGCAAAAATGTGAATACAGAGAGCAAAGAAAACCAAACGCGAGTTCTCGAGTCATTGCCAACAACGCAATTAGCTCGACGAATCAAAGACAAGAAGCAACAGCAGCAGCAAAAAGGCCACAACAACGCTGTGTCTCGATTATTTTCACCCGCGCCATTGGCACTAACCAAAGTTCCACAACCTGGACAGATTTCGATTGAACCTCCAGGAACTACCCTATCGAGTCGTGGGTCACCCATTTACGGTGCAAATCCGTTAAAAATGACGTCGGCCGGATTGGCAGCGTTCACTCAGGAGAAAAGTTTTGCACCGGTGATCGGTTCACCTTCATTCTTGTCGCCGACGCGTACAACACAACTTGGTGGGTCTTTTCAACCGAAAAGTCCAATTGTAGCGTCTCCGGGCATTGCTTCCCTTGGGTTTTTCACTCAATCCAGCCCATGCAACGCAACAACGGCGCTTTCTCCTCGCCGACCAGTAGTGACGCCTCCTTCGCTCGGGAGTCCAAGTCCTCGAAAACTTCAAGGCGACGTTAAGCAGCGCAGAGCGAGCACAGACGCAAAGCAAGAAACAGTACGAGATGCACTGGCAACAAGTGAAAACGACTGCAGAACCATGTGGAAGTTGCAGCGGAGGCCGCCCATGATGAAACAATAGACTTGTACAGATTGCCACTAGTTTTGCCGTTGAGCAGCCACTTTGGCGTTGAAGATTTCCATCATCCCATCTTCCAAACAGTCGGATGCCAGCGAAAGTGGTTGAAGAACGACCAAAAGTGACTGGGGTTCACTATCGGAATTATTTTTTCATTCATTCAGCAATTTGCCACAAGACGATGGAAAACGTCGCGCTGTCTCCGCCATTGGGCTCCTGCGTGCCAGTCACAGAGGCGCTGCCCGCGCCTGCCGCGCGCTTCCGTCTGCAGTTCACCGACGACCGACGCACCAAGGAGCTGCGCTGGGTGCTCTTCGCCTGTACGAATTATTGTCACAATAATTATTTACCATCAACCCTAATTCGATTTGTTTTTCTTATTGCAGCAACTCAACGCGGTGCAATTGGCAAGCTCATCTTCACGTTGGAGAAAAATGGCACGGCCCATGTCAAGTCAATTGTGGTAAACAAGGAATTCCGTGGCTTAGGTTTGGCCCGTGTGCTCTATCTGGCAACTTTAGCCACTTTAGAGGAAAAACACGTCAACGCGCTTTATTTGGAGGCTGAAGAAGACTCAAAGCGCCATGGCAGACTGGTGGGGCTTTATCAAGGCTGGGGGTTTGCTGAACTGGCTGATGCCAATGTGCTCATCCTCTACAACGGCAACGACTGTCTCCGCAAAGTGCCGATGGTGTCAATGTTCCAGAAAAGCACATTCTTTCCAGTTCGCCCCAAAGAAAGCACTTGGTTCTGCATGATGACATTGCAGACACCTGACGGCACATGCGTTGTTGCTGGAGAGGACGGAAACATTGAAGTCAGCTCCAAAACCAACGGGTGCATGTGGCAAACGCTGCTCGGTGCAACTGGAGAAGTTTTCCTGCGCAGTGTCCATGGCAAATTCCTGTGTGTGGAAGAAGATGGCACAATTTTAGCGGATCGTCCGCTGAATTCCACGTGGGAAACGTTCCAGGTTGTGCCGCACCATGGTGACAATGCGGCAAGTGCTGGAGGTGTGGCACTTCAAAGCTTCCACGGGAGTTATCTGTGCATCGACCCGTTGGAGAAGAAAGTGGAGGTTTCAGACCACCCTGTTCCTTGGGATGGCGGCGAGATCATGTCGTTGGTCTGCAACAAGGCCGACCCGCATCCACTGTTCGTCAAGATCATGCGAAAGTATCAAACAACTGCGTTCGTTAAGAGCCAGATCGCAAAGTACGGGGCTTTGGACCACGCTCAGATGTCAGTTCCGGAAGCGTGTAAATGCGTGATGGAACTCACAGGAGAATCGGAACGGACGAGGAGCTGGATCATCAAGTACATGCTCGCGACGGCTGCTGCTGTGAAGGAAGATGGACATCCCGACTGGTTGCAACTTGCAGTCTTCCTTCGTGCTCTAGGAATGCTGTTTTTATGCTGGACAGACGACGACAATGCTATCTTGCGCAGTATTTCAGCTCAAGAGTGGATGGTCAAGAACTCGACGTGGGTCGTTGGGGAGACTATTCCCAGCTCGATCGAGTGTCCCGAGTTGAATGAACTGAACGCGGATCACTGCAACAGTGAAAAGGGTGGAAGCAGCGCCTCAGCTCACTGTGGCTTGGAGAACTGTATGCTACCGTGGACCCCTGACGAGTATCTACATCGCGTGCTGTCTCTTAACAAGACTACGCTGCCTGCAGAAGCTCTGGACTTGGTCCGATTCTGGTCGCTGAAGACGTGGTATGAGCAGAACAATTACGACGAGTTGTGTGCGCCACAGGACGTGGACACAAAGGAGTGGATCAGCTCGTTGGACAAGGTGGCTTGTGTATCTGAGGACGTTGTGCAGGCAATCGATGTCGAAGATGAGCTACCGTACTACTTGCTGCTCGCGGAGAAATATCTGCCAGACACGCTTCAATGGTGAGGGAGAGGAGGTGGCTGTGCATTTGTTTAGTGTAATTGTGCGTCGTAACTTTATCAACATGATGCTGTTTTTCAGTCGACTCATAAGCTATGAGTCATAGCAGCACAGAAAACTTGGTTTCAGCACTTCAGTACACGTAGTTACTGGCGCTATCGAAGCTATCACACACTGTTTGTCGGTTATACGTTGTGCTGATTACATTCGTATATTTGGCGTAAGCAACCATGATGTGGCGAAGATATAGAGTGCCTGACGTCATTTGCGGTTTTACTCGATGTCTTCACCACCCCAACTGGGGGAGGCCGAATATTCCCTCGACGATTTACTTGCCGACTGCGAGGAATTATTTCCCACCTCGACCCGTTCCGATGCTGGTTCGACTATTGTCTCGAAAACGTGGTCTACATGTAGTGCAGTACCCGACAACTCGCAGAAATATCATGTAACAAAGGAGACAAAGAAATCGTGGCATCAACGACGCAAGGAAGAGATTTTGAGCTTACGGAAACTCGTAACCCAACTTTCTGCTGATTTAGTGCGATGCAAGGCAGCAGTTGGCGTCAATTTGGCTTCAAGCCTCCCCATAATGGCAAATCAAGCATCAACGGCGCAAAAATGGAGGAAACTGGCTGAAATGGAATTCACAAGACGGCAAACCAGTGAGAAAGAAAATGTCAAATTGCGAAAAGAGATTCATCTCAACATCCTACAGGCAAAGGCTTTGCGGCGTTCTGCAAGACGAAAGTTGCACAAGAGTATCATATCGTCGAGTACCTCCCAGCTTGTTCACCGTGGCGTATGGTCTCCGAGATACAATACCAGCATCTTCAACGAGCTCATTGCAGGTATGGATGCGGTTTACGCTGGTTTGAACGGGTTTTTCGATCGGATCAAGATGCACGATCTCCCTTGTCCTGGACAGAGGAATGATGCAGAGAAAAACAGACCTTCAGGTCTGTTTGTGAACCTTCTCGAGTGCTACGCAGTGCCGTTCGATCTTCGAGCGACTGAAAAGGCGGTGTGGGCGCTTACAACAACGCCAGCAGGAGACCAGGAGAACGTTGAAGCGCAGGTACGTACGCGAAATATTCATACAATTACTTCGATACTGACGAATTGAGTTTTCGTGTAGTATTATGATGCAGGGAGTAATACTCGGATGAAAACCTTAAGCATCTGTATCGCTGGGGACGGACTTAAAATTCGTTTGGTCGTCCACGTCGCTGTTCGAAAATATGTCAAGCAAGATCGCACCGTCTTGGTGTTGCGCGTGTTTGTTGAGCCGATTCCCGAAATTTTCAATGTTGCTTTTCGGGAAACGTCACGTATAGTTTTGAAACGTGGAGAGCCGAGTTTAACCGGCCCAACAACAGTATTGCAAAGAAATTGCAGAGTTACGGATCATGAAGGTCTCAGTAGCTGTCGACGTGCGCACCCGGGCTGGAAGACGTCGTCGTATTACTACAGCAGCGCGAAGAGTTGGGAAACCTCCTTTTCAGACTTAAAGCACAGAGTTGAAGACATGTTACTGCACAAATGAAGACAACATTATACAAGTATATTTTCTAAACCGTGCTAATGAGGCTCCGGGTAACAGGATAATCGTCACCAACCTCAGTCGAAGCGGCGTAAATCATCATCCCTCCATGTCCTTCTTGGCGAGCAAACGCTTCCCAATCTGCGATGACTGTAGCGTTTGGTCCTGGGCCATACGCACAACCTCCACCCACACATAAACCTATCGTAGCTAAAGAGAAATTGCCGCCTAGTTGAGTGCCCCACGCAGCAAACGTCGTGCTCTCAGCCGCTGCGTATATCGCTGCAGCTGTATCGTTGTCCTGGTTGACGTTGTACGCCATGATGTTGACCCAATCCACGTAGTCCAGTACTTCAGTTGGGAAACAACGAGAGTACGCTGCCATATCTTCAGCCGAACACACCGTCGAGTCTCCCTCGTGGAAGTAAGCGTCATACGTTAACAGCGCTGCTGTACTACCAGCTTCATCCAGAGCTGCTCGAGTGGCTTTCAGCATCCCCACGGTTCGATCAGCGCTGAACTCTGCTCCGACCGTCTCGTCATCCAGATCCAGTCCGTCAAACCCGAATTTCGTCATTAAACTGGCCGCAGACTCTGCGAACAGTGTGGCGTTCGCAACTGCTGACATGTTTTCGTTGTTTGTTGATCCGCCGATACTCCCCATCGCTCGAATACAGCGCTCGTGAAGAAGTTTCACACATTGAGAAATATTTGCATCGTCCGACTGAAATGACGGTTTGATGACTCCACCAGCTACCAATGCGAACCCGAAAACAACGTGCGTGACTCCATCCGGAACAGTGTCACACCCGGTAACTTCACTCTGCCAGAACGCTACCAGTCGGTCCTTTGCAGCCACAGGCGAACACGAAGTCGGTAGAGTTGATGAAGATATTGACGAAGCAGCTGAACTGGACGTGTCATTCGTTGCAGAGCTCGAGGTGTCGTCGGAACTGCTCGAGCTTTTGTGCAGCGTCACTATCACAATGACAATGGCAACGATCAACACCAACACACCTGCAGACAAAGAGGAATTGCATTTAGAGAAAATATTAAGGATATTCCAGTCAATTAGTTGCAATATTTACCACAGATGATCGGGAGAATTCGTTTCATCAGCTTGGAACGCTCCTTCTTCTCGGGAGCCACGCGCTGGTTATAGGACGAGGATAAGTACGGACCCATGTTGTCCGGCGGGTAGTAGTGTGCCGCCGTCTCGGATTCATCTTCGTATTGTCTGGGAGGCGATCGAACCATCGCTTTAGCAGTTGAAATGTCGTTGTAACTGAAGCTCAAACGATAAACTGAACGAGGCGCTGGTGAACGTTCAGTGTGGCAGAGCAAATTGCCACGAACACTTCATCTCTCCCGGAAGAAATATTCAGATGGTCAGACTGTGCCGAACTCCATATCTTTTTCATATCTCAAGATGTCACCAAGTCCGTTGAGAATATTTTTAGTTTTTAATGCGTGGATGATCAAGAAACGACGTGCCCTCTTCATTCTAAGTTTTGTGGTGTTTTGACTGATGAGTTCTATCTTGGACGACATCGGTATCGAGGAACTGGATCTGGAGCTTGATCCAGCGCTTTTGGCGTTGCTAGCCAAGTACCACGATGCTCCGGAGATTGACAGGATCACTTCGGTTTCTCCTCGGATTCTAGACGAAAGTGGTAATAACGAGAAGAAGTCGTGGCATACGAGACGGAGAGAGGAAATTCTTCGTCTACGCGAAGAAGTCGAGGCGCTTTCACTTGTTCTTCGAGATAAACGTGAAAACCCCACTAGTTCTCTCATTTCAAGAACAGGAACGCCGACGTTTTGGGAAAACCAAGCAACTCACGAGGTGATACGTTTACAGAAAAGCACTGAAGAAAACACAAGGCTGCTGAAGTTGGTGCGTTATCGTGAATCGCAGATCAAATCTCTCGAACGCGCCTTCAAAAAGCGAATGCCACCTGCCGTTCGAAGTCCAAAAACCACGGAATACCATCCATCCATGTTCAGCGAGAATATTCTGACGGAACTTACGTCCGGAATGGATGAAATCTATGCGAATCTGGACAACTTCTTTACTCAAATCAAGATGAACGAGCTTCCTTGTCCTGGCCTACGAAATGACACGACAAAATACCGAGATAAAAATGTCTTCGTGGAGCTTTTAGACTGCTACGCTCTACCTTTTGGTCTTCGTGAAACAGAGAAAACAGTTTGGAATCTTAAGACGATCCCTACACGAGGATCCAATGTCGTGTTCGCCAAGGTGAGTCTATAGGTACTTAAACTGGCATATTTATGGGGGAACTGACGCGATGGAAAATGTATGAAGTACTTTGATGCAGGTGAGAATACGCGAATGAGAAGCGTCTATGCCAATGCCTCCGCTTCGGACGTGGCAATGCAAGTCATGATGCACTCCGCTGTTCGGAAGTACGTGGAGGAAAACCGAACAATTTTTATCTCGCGCAGTTTGATTGAGCCCATCCAGGAGCTCTTTGCGGTTGTATTCAAGGAAACAACACGCATTGTGCTGAAGCACGGCAAACCATCAGCGACCGGACCAGTGATTATCATGCAGACCCATTGCCAAGCAACTAACCATGAAATCCTGGCACGGAATCAGGTTAAGTGCAACTTCGCGAGTTGGAAACAGACAGCGCACTATACCAATGGTATTCAATCCTGGATATATTCGATCACGGATTTCAATAACAAAGTGGAGGATACGCTGCTGTGTCAGAATTGAAAAAATCCTCTTTCAAATCACATGTCATTTGGGTGCCAAATGGCATGCGATTTCGCCGCCAAATCCCATGGCATTTCCTTATCGCCCACCTCCAGAGGTGGACGATAAGGAAATAACACGTGCGATATAGGGGATGTGATTTGGGCTCTTTCTTTTAAGATTTCATGCAGCTTCAACACGAGCCCTTGGCCGCGCTGCTTGCGGCGATACGTCCGGCGAGACTGGTTGCTGACGGCACGCACCAACCCACCTCAAGATAAGGGTAGCGCGTGGTAAGTTGCCTGTTTACTTCATGCAAGTTCTCGTGGTTAATGACAGAATTCTTTGCTTTTGTGCAGCCATGTCTGGGAAGCATATTTGAGCCACGTACTAAGGTTCATCTATACTCAGAGAGCTACTGTGTTCCTGTCGATTCGATCCTGTCCGAGCGACAAGAGTTGCGAGTGAAGATTGGACCAGCGCTTAGAGACGGACTGCTCGATCCAAGGGCAAGGTGGTTGAGGAGCCAGTGGGGTGCACGGGTCCTTTCACCTCTTCTTCGTCGTTTGGACTTTCGGAGAAGCGCCGGAGCTGGCCAAGGACGCAGCTTTTAGCGCCACGGCAGATCAATTGCCGACGCAACACGTAGGAAGTCAAATACCAGAACCTTTGCTCTCTATTTTGCTTTTGTTTTTCCTTCTGAACTCGTTCGCCGTGCTAGCCAACCGTACATGTAAGTAAACAGATCGAGAGAATTTCCTAAAGTGTTGGCTGTACGTCTAAAGCGTTCTTCTCGAGAATGCAGAGGAAGAGCAGATGCGCTGATTGTCTAGAATACAATTTTGCGATTTCAGCAGGAATTCTGATACGCCCACGAAAAAAAGCGAAAAACCGTGTTATTTGCCGCTCAAATGACATGCTATTTTCCTGCCAAATGGCATGCGATATCAAGACCAACTTTTTCAATTCTGACACCCCCTAATAGAGTGGCTTGAACGGAATGGACTGAGAATAAAATCATCGCACAGTTTACATCAATGCATTTGTATTTCCTCTACTAAGTGTATAGCCCGTTTTGTCGGAAGCCACGTGCATCAGCCATCTTGCTTGCAGTCTGCAAACACTGCTTGCCAAGCAGTGGATGATCCACGAGAGGATCCACTGTGGATCCTCTCGACTTTGACTCCTGGATATTGCAGTACATGTACCAAAACCCCGGTACAATACCTAAGAATCTTAAAGACTGATCAGAGCAACCTTCCTACTTCTAAGTGAGCGCCATTCACCTCTACAGCATACACACACTGAATACGGTAGCAGGACGCGTACTTCTACATGTACATGTACACAGCGACACAACCCACACTCACCGCCGCGTAGCGGCGGCGCCCAGCTAGTCTATGATTACACTGCAATTCGTTCAAAATGATTGCCCATGTGTCTGTACAGAGCCAGATCACGTCACAGAGTTCAGAGCAGTCCCATCTGTCAGACTCCTGTCGACGTCGACTGTACCAAGAACAATTCAAGTTTGCGCGTACCACGGACACCAATGCTGGAAGAGGATTTCCTGCTGGACGAGTCGTCCGTGCTGGCGTTCCTGGACGACTGCGAGCTGACCACCGACGCCGTTCCAGTCTCCACGCCGACGCAAGTTGACCATTTGTCCTCCACTTGGTCTGACAGTTCCAGCTCCGTCAGTTCCCCCGACAGACCAGCGGAAGCGAAGAAGAAAACGTGGCGACAGCGTCGTAAAGAGGAGGTCCTGCATCTGCGAGAGGTGGCGAAAGTGCTTTCGGCAGAGCTGGAGCAGCTCAAAAGGGCGGCGGGGGTGCATTCCACACTCCCCAATGCTGGAGAGACGAAATATCCAAGGACTGTGGCTAAAAGAGAGCACAAGACCGAAGCGTCCATGATATGGGAGAGAATTGCAGGTCGACAGTCCATGTTGCGACTGAGGAGTGAGGAGGAGAACGCCAAGCTGCGAGAAGCAGTGACGCAGCATTTGCAACAGGCCAAGAGTCTGCAACGTGCCATTAAGAGGAAGCTGAGGGAGGACTTGGTCTCGTCGTCGATGGAGTTATTCAGAAATAACCGACTGAACACCAGAGGAGTGATGCCTCCGCTGGATAACAAGGCAGTATTTGACATGCTCATGACAGGCTTGGACGACGTGTACGAAGGTGTGGACGGCTTCTTTGAGACAATGGGGATGCAAAACCTGCCATGTCCTGGACGCAGAAATAATACAATGGAAAGCAGGAAAAGCAGAGGAATGTTTGTGGAGTTCCTGGACAACTACGCATTGCCATTTGACCTGCGAGAGACTGCCGATGCGATCTGGACCCCAGTAGATCCTTGGGCGAAAGACAATGTGCACTTTTTACAGGTAAGCTTCGAATGCATGAGCTTTACGTTGGGAATTTGTTTGATGAATCTCACGTGGTTTTCATTCTGCATTTTACAGAATTATGCTGCCGCCAGAAATACTCAAATGAAGAGCATGAGCTTTTCTTTCTTCTTAGAGGGCATGAATTTCTGGGTCGTCCAGCGTTGTGTGACGCGTAAATATGTGGAGAATGGACGCGTGGTGTTCGTCTCGCGGACGCTCATTCAGCCAGTTTACGATGGCATATCTATCTCGCTCATTGAGACGACTCGAATGGTCGTGAAGCCTGGCGATCTATCAGCGCTAGGACCCACGACGGTGATGCAAACCCACCGCGAAGCCACGATCCACGGGGATCTTTCTGTTGTCGATGCGGAGAAATACCCCACTATGGATACTGGGCTGACGACTTGGGAAAACGGCATTACGAACCACAACAATAGGGTGGAAGACCAGTTAGTCCGGGCAATGAGTTAACTGATCAAGTTCGATACTGGAAATTGAAAGGAAAAAAATGCACTAATCCGTTTATTTTGTTTGAAAACTCATCTACTAGCAATATCTAGGATACCCCATAGGCGACTAGAGGTACGTGGTGTCAACAAACCACTCGTTCGTGTAGTTTCCACCAAGGATTTCCGTGATAGCCACGGGGGCGTCGAGCTGTCCGCTGAAGGACACGCGCTTGTCAGTAGCAGCACCAGGGCCTCGGTTGTTGAACTCCTTGTAAAAGACATTAGCTGTGTTGTTGTCGTTGTTCCACAACTGCCAACCTTCCGGGTTAATGACATCTCCGAGTTCGCTGTTCTGCCAGACAACGCGGGAGTACGGACGCCATGGACGTCCCAAATAGGCCGATCCATTGCCACTCGAACCGAAAACACGTGCGTTGTTGAAGACGTAGTAGGACGGGCTGGACTCGTTCACACGGCCATTAGCAGTGATGGCGCCTTCGCCCACCGTCTCAATATCGCAAGACTCGAACCACGCTTCGGCCTTCGAACCGAAGACAAAGTCCACGGCTCCAGCAATGTACGACTTGGCAAAGAGTTCGCGACCCTTATTAGCGTACACGGTGTCCTGGTACCCCGTGAAATTGCAGGCGTAGAAGCCGTAGTTGTTGCCTTCAACGATGGCGGCAACAGCCTGGCCGTCCTTCTTGATCTGGCCGGCCGTGTTGGCGATGTTGAGGTTGTACAGTCTCATGTTGTTGGTCTTTAGGCGCAACGTACTGGTCAGGTCGTTGCGGCCGCTGGTGATTTCAGGAGGAATATCTCTCTGAGCCTTGGCATGAGTGATAGTCACCTCGTTGGAAGCGTACGACGTCGTGTTGCACGTGTAGCCCTGGAGCACCAACGGGCCCTTCAACTTGGAAATGAGCACCTGCTCACGGTACACGCCCGGGAACAGGAAGACGGTGTGCTGCTCCGTCGTGTTGGGCACATTCGCGATGGCTTCCGACACATTGCGGTAGCTGCCGTTGTAAGCTCCAGTCGCGTCGACGACGATGGCTCCAAATGGGGGCTCAGTACGAGTGTTGGGGCCGTTGCAGGCGTAGCCGATTGAGCTCGAGACGAGCGTAGCAAGAACCAGGAGAGGAAGAGCGAAGACGCGCATGGTTGGTTGCTTTTGAGTTACCGGTATGAGGAGAAAACCACAATGTGAGTGTTATGGAATGGCATTTCCATCGTCTATCCGTGAGCGAGCGGGTGTGTGTATTACGGACGGCCGCCAACATCGATGCCGCGACAGCTTATACACCTGGCGTTGTGCGATGGCAAACTGTACGGCCGTATCTTGAGATGGGGCTCACTAATGGATGTTGTGTGTCCTTAGGTCGAACACCGTAATGTAAGCGAAAAGCTTGAGGTGCGATCAGCGGAGCCCATGTGACTCAGTGATGACCTCTATGTGACGGGGCATGCTGCATGCAGCGTTTGATACGCAGGCGCTCTTCAGTGGGAACAAGGGACCAAGGTTCAATCTCCACAATCGATATCCTAACTGGAGCCATTGATTTCAGACCTCGGCACGCCAGACTTCGGCTTGCGGAATCCGTACATGTACATGTCCCGGCGCTCTGGTCGAGAGTGCCAGGATATGGATGTCCATACGGCTTCAAGGATATGTGTGTTAATGCGTCCTCAAAAGCAGCCGTCACGGGAATAGCTTCAACGAGTCGTTCAAGCAAGCGTGTACATATGCTTGTGCATGTACACTGGTACACTTATCCATACATGCTGGACATGCATCCAGATCTTACCGAATGCCATTATTATATTCGATGCTGATCCAGCTTTTCGACCACCATTTTTAACTAAAAGTTTAAAACGTGAGGAAACGACATGTGCGTACTGTATGTATTAGTGAACCTTGTTGCTATAATTCCTTGGCAACACTGCATGTATTCCTCGAATATGGTTAAGTGCCAACGTATCTACAGGGACCACCCGATGAAAAACTTTGTGAATCTTTTTTCTCCTTCAGCTCGTTTTGCGACGCACGGTATGCTGTGTCGCAGCATTGGCCGCCTTCTTCTCACTACGCGAGAGTCGTCCTTGCCGAATAGGGACTTGTCGGGGTCCCCGGTGACGCCACCCACAACGGTACTAATCCCAAGCTTGGCGAGCACTTCCGTACAGCTGTCCATGATAGACTCCATGATACCGGTACTACATGTACCATTGATAGACTCCATCGCGAAGTCTTGGACCAGGCTATTGGTCACATCTACGACGCCGGATCCCATCCCACCAGTAACAGCACCGACGGTGGCGCCAATTTCCACACTGGCAGTGTAACTTCCTAAGGTCATGCGCTCACCGCGGATCTTCTTGCTGATGGGGTTCATCGCAGACGATATCCCAGCACTGGTAGCGACGCTAGCAAGAATGGCCGGTGCCAGCCCGCCCGTAGCAACCGTTGCCATGCCCATCGTTATGCCTACACCGAATAACCCAACGCCGACCCCGATGGCGCCGATGAACTTCCCCGTCGTCGCCCCCGGATGCTCTTGGCATGTGCATGCACATTCATTGGGGTTATTGCACATATCCCGCTTGTCGTACGAACCATCGCATTGATTCATGGCCCTTCACACTTAGCCATTATCCAGTGTTCTTGATGTTGCGGGTCGAGAGAAAATTGATGAATGGACTGGAGGAGACGACGGTGGATTAAGGCAGCCACAGCACGCGAGAGCCGAAGAAACTGAGGCCTTCTACATGCACATGTATTGTTAACGCCAGAGCGCCTCTCACTTCCAACTTGGAGAGATGATCACATGGGTGGGTACATCTGCACGCTAGCACATGAACTTCCACAAATGAAGTAAAGTATTTTTGGTTTTCACATATATCAAGTGATGAGCACCAAGCGTTTCGAAGCCTTTTGTCCAGATTAGTCCAGATGAGCAGAAAGACACCAAACGGTTCGGCTCGTGCAATGGCTTCGGTTGTGGTCGGTAATTCGCCCGCAAGAAGCTGACCCAAGTATAGGTTAAGCCAATGGATACTCAAAAATGCTTCTGCATTGATCCCTACGCTTTTAGGGACACTCAGATTAAGGCTCAATTACGAGCTCTACTCTGTTGCAACTTGCAAGGTGAGTAGAGTTCCGATATGAATCATATCATGTGATCGGACGTTGCGCAGTTGGTGCCGGATACCGGGCTCTTACTTCCAGGATTCGCCGGAGATTGAATGCACATACAACTCTCGGCGCCCCCGAGTCGGAGGTGCTCAGTGAGCACTGCTCACATTATTAGTTTCTCATGAAATAACGATAGAAACATTTCATCATACGCACCCATGCGAATCTCTAGCTACATACTTTTGATTCATACCTAGAGAAAGAGAAGAAGCTACACAAACTTGTAGCTACATGTAGCTTCATTTATTGCTCTACTCACCCGTTAGTTGAAGCCAAACCGGCCCGCAAACCAAAGACGAGTCGCCCAATACAATTTTCAAGATGTTTGGGAATCGGCTAAAGGGGAGTACGATTTTCAACGACTCGTTGCACGCTGCGTTTTTTGTTTGTGGGAAAGAGGTCACGTATTTGTGTTAGTTTCCTAATTATATAGGATACACTCCTGAAAGCGCCGGGGCTTAATACACGAAAAGTACTCAATGGTCGGCTGATCTGACGATGTGGGGTATGGTAGGGGGGGTACGAAGCCCAGGCGTTGCACATGGTGAAAACTTGACACGAGAGGGTCACCAAATCCTCTGTGCTTGATGCTAACGTGTCGCTCCCGGGCTCACCACTGGTAAGTCACCAGACCTGAGTCGTCGTTGTGGTGAGAGATCTTGAGCACATGGTGGGGGTGGGGTGGGATAGGGGGTCACCTGTCTCCCATGCCGTGGTGCTTGCTCCTTGATACTCCTTGAGGTCTTCTTCCCCCCTTCCTATCGAAGCCAACACGACTCGACGAAGACGTCCGAAGGCTGGGACATCGGGACATCGTTGCACGCTGCGTTACATCTATGACGAGGTTAACTGAGTAGTGAAGAAGGAGAAGAGAGGAGAGATGTTCGTGGTAACCGTCAAAAGATGAAGTGAGGTTGATTAGAGCTTGAAAGTTGTCTAGCTACACCACCAGTCATTACAGGACTGGTGTCCACTCAGTACAGGTTATAACGAGTTAGGGAGGCCTGTCACATCTACTTATAACGTCTAAGAGAGTTTATCATGACCGTAAACATCATGTTTAGAGGCCACTTCAACAGCCTCCCTGCCTCCTAACATACTTTATCACACAGACAGTTATATAAACTATCAGAGATGAGAAGTTGTTAAGAAAGTTCCCGTCAGTCTCGGAAAAGCCACCCAGGGAAGTCATGCGGTTGCTGTTCGAACTTTGCCCGCAAGGGAAGGGAGACAACGCAAGACAAGCCCCGGGAGGAACTCCGAGCCGAGCGGCAGTGCAAGCAATGACAGCATCAGCGCCGAAGCGCAAGAGGAAGAACGCAACAGCGTCACATCCGAGGGCCCGCAAGAAAGCTCGAGTTGCTGCGCGTGCATCCAGCGCGCGTGCCGAGCCGGAGGCTATGCCGGACGTCCAGGAGGCTAAGCTGGCTGCCCCGGGGGCCGACGTGACCAAGGAAGTCGCCCCGGAGGTCGTCAAGCTTGTAGCAGAGCTCGTAGATCTCGTAGCAGCGGTCCCAGACGCCACAAACCTGCCTCCTAGTGTCACGGAACGAAATCCTCCCACCGTTCAGGTACCACATGGTGACAAGCCTGTGAAAGGGGCGTGGGTGTGCCTGATCTGCACATTCACAAACCCTGCGGCAGAAACTCGATGTGCAAATTTCAAGTTGGAGCAAGCCAGAGACGTCATTGACAGCGTCGCTAGTGATCATGAAGGAGAAGAAACAAGTACCGTGGCCGACGAAACAAGTACCGTGACCGACGATAAGTCTACCGCGCCCGACAAAAAGTCTACCGCGCCCGACCTGTTATACTATCCGATATCTGGAGAGTATTATACTGGTCGGGACATCCATGTTGGAGGCAAAATCGTCACCACAGTCGAGACGTGGCAGGTTGCCTACATTAACGACCGGCACGACACGCCCATGGGGGTAGAGTACCAGGTGCTCTGGGCCCATCCCGACCGAGCTTGCAAGAACCTCTACGTGCGCTCGTGGGAACCAAGGGCCAAATTGAAGGAGGACGACTTCGAGGAGGAGATGGACCTCGTCGACTGCTGGAAAGCTTCATCGGTGGAGCTGTTCGAGACTTTCTGGAGGGAAGATGAAGTCGGCGTGGGGTTGCTCGGTGCTGACGACGATAACCTTGGCGTGTTTAACGCGTTGGAGCGTGCTTCAGAGTTGTTAGGCCGTCCTGAAATCGTGACCCAGCAAGATATCGACCAGTTTGTCGAAGATCGGTTCGTCCTGTACCGTGATGATCTTCGAGAGGGGGCTACGTGGAAGGATATCAGTGATTTCCTAATCCGCCTTCGGAACGCTGGCCGTGCCTTCAACTACAACGCCTTCGTCAAGAACAACTATTCGATTCCAGGCCGTCGTGGGGCTCGTGTACTGGGGGAAATCGAGGTCGATGATGGAGTCTACATCGTTGGAGCCTACAACCACCGCCACATTGGGCATGGAGCGGTTCTCACGGTTCAAGGAAAGAAGCGGCTCATCTACGACGGCAAGGCGATAGGTAAGCCGATCTCGTCCGCGAAGGGCTGGATCAACTTCTATGCATTTTTTCGTCCATTCATCGTTTTTTAAGTAATGATAGGAGTCAGTAGGATTTCCGCGGGTTTGCCTAACTGATAATGAACTTTCCCAGCAAATTGGTCTTTATGCATGGTATATAAACACAGGTGCCTAGATAATTCGGTACTTGACCAGGGAAACCTCAACGAGGGAAAACCTTGTGCGAACAAAAAGATAAAACCCAGTGGGGAAAAAAATCTAAAAGGACGCAGTAGATAGGCACGCTTCATGCAGTTGTATTGTCAGTGTATATCTATACTTAGTGGCCGGAACTAGCTTTCATGGTCTTTAACCTGAGCTTGGCCCTTAGTTCTCTGAACTGGTGCTTGTCTAAAGCCTTAGTGAAGATGTCAGCAATCAGCTCTTTTGTATTGCAGTAAGTGACAGTGAATTCGTGTCGCTCAACCTTTTCTTGCACAAAACAGTATCTAACGCGAGTGTGCTTTGGTCGTCCGTGCAGTTTGGGGTCATAACAGATTTTAATGCAGCTCTGGTTGTCCTCGTAGATAGTGTTGGCTTGCGCTGTAGCAAAGCCAAGTTCTTTGAGGAGGAGTTTGAGGAATATCATCTCTTGCATACAGTGGCACAGGGCGATATATTCTGCCTCTGTTGTAGAGAGAACTACAGTATGGTGCTTGCGCGAAAGCCATGAGATAGGACTGCTTGCAAGCATTGTTACGTATCCTCCGACAGAACGTCTCGTGTCGGGGCAGTTGGCGTAGTCAGAGTCACTGTAGGCAATCAGCTGATCGGCTAGGTTCTCCGAGGTAACGTCGGGCGAGCCTCCCAGAAGAAGACCGTATTCTTTTGTTCCCGATAGATACTTTAGTCCACGGATGACTGCTTTCCAGTGCCCCATACCTGGGTTGGCTAGGAATTGGCTGACCTCTCGCATGTAGAATGCCATGTCGGGTCGAGTTCCTACCATTAAGTACATGACATTGCCTACGGCCTGGCGATACGGAATCGATTTCATCGCATCTTTCTCTTGCTCACTACTAGGCTGGCTGCTTACGGAGAGTTTGACGTTCCGTTCTGCTGGTGTTGCAATAGGGTACGGAATGTAGTCGCTGAAGCGGTCAATGACCTTCGTAGCGTACTTGTGCTGGTGGATAAATATCGTTCGGTTCTTACGGTCACGTTGAATGAACCAGCCGAGTAAGTACTTCACCTCCCCTAAATCTGACATGGAGAATCGCTTTTTCAGGGCTGATTTCAGCTCACTGACGAGGGCCGGTGTAGGCGCAATGATCAGCAGGTCGTCGACGTACACTGCAATGTAACAGGTTATGTTGTCAACTGTGCGTCGAAAGACACCTCGATCTTTAATGAGTTTCAGGGACCCAAGACTCTCTAGGAAGGCAGACAAGGTTTGGTACCAGACACGGGGAGCTTGCTTCAACCCGTATAGGCTCTTCAGGAATTTGCACACTAAGTGCTCCTTGCCCGGGATTCTGAAACCTTCCGGTTGAGCCATGTAAATATCTTCTTCAAGGTATCCAGTTAGGAATGCTGTTTCAACATCCATTTGGTGAACTTCAAGGTCTAGAAGAGCTGCGATAGTTAGCAGTAGTCTGAGTACCTCCATCCTGATGACAGGAGAGAAAATCTCGTTGTAATCGATGCCATATTCCTGAAGGAATCCTTTGATCACTAGACGCGCTTTAAAGCGGTCAATTTCGCCTGTGCCGGTATATTTCACTACAAAGACCCATCGGCTAGTTAAAATCTTCCGTCCTTTCGGAGGGGATACCAACACTCACGTGTTATTGTCCACGAGGGACTTGTATTCCGATTTAGCTGCTGTATGCCACTGATTAGCGTGGGAAGACTTCATAGCCTCCCGATACGTAGTGGGCTCTGACACATACCGAATAGCTAGTGATGTGTACAGTAAATGCTGACGTTGCTCCTGTTCGTGTGTGTCTTCCTCAGAAGTGAGGGTTACGTCAATGGCTTCCTCAGAGGTGAGAGGTGCGTCAATGGCTTCCGCAGTGAGGCGGGGTCGCTTAGGAGCCGTAGAATGTGGAGGATCTGAGTCCGTCTCCGTTCGAAATGAGTAATGTATCGCTGTTCGATCAATAGCCTCCCTCAATGAGGGCAGTACACGCTTGTTTGCTGTATCTGGTGCGGTTGTCGTTGCAGGACCTGAGGAAGGTGACGATATTGTCACTGGTGCTGATACATGTTCAGGTTCAGGTTCAGGTTCAGGTTCAAGTGCTAGTGTAGTAGCAGGGGCAGGTGGCACAGGTACTGGTGCAGGTGTAGCGGCAGGGTGCTGCCTGCTCATGTATTGTGTGGGCTCTGGTGTAGACGTCAGGCCAGTAAGAGGGGGAAATTCGTCCTCTTTAGAGACTACATCACGACTGTAGACAATGGCATGAGTATTGATGTCCATCAGACGATATCCTTTCTTGTGGTCAGGCACACCAAGATACATGCACAAACGGGCACTAGCGTCGAGTTTGCCTCGGTATTGCTCCGTGATATGGACATATCCACTGCATCCGAATACTTTGATGTGCTGCATGGATGGAATGCGGTTGTGCCAAAGCTCGTACGGGGTTCGGTCATCCGTCTTGGAGCTAGGGGTCATATTGATGAGAGTGGTCACGTGACAGACACACTCGGCCCACATTTGCTTGGGTAACTTACCGTCAAGTAGAAGGGCTCGGACACGCTCCATGATGGTACGCATGCGGCGTTCTGCAACTCCGTTTTGCTGAGGAGTGTATGCGTTGGTAAACTGAGCATGAGTTCCATACTTGTTAAAGATGATGCGACCAAGCTTCTCGTACTCTTTGGCATTGTCTGCTTGAAGCCGCTGGATCTCAAAATTGCCCTGGGTTGCATCGTCTTCAACACTGAACGTGTACTCAATGACAGAAATGTCTTGTCTAAAAATGTTCAGGGCTTTCTTCCTGAAGTCTTCGTAGCAGTCATACAGCTCGGTACGGTTCTTAATTGCATACGTGAACATGAATCAAGAAAAGTCATCGATGAAGATCAAGAAGTAGCGACAACCAGTAAGGCTAGGCACAGGTAGTGGACCACAGATATCTGAATGCACTTTTGACAAAGGTGATGTGGCACGTTTAACAACTCTATAAGAGTAAAATGGGGAGCGGTGTGACTTCACTAACGTGCAGGCAACACAGAAGAAATCTGTCTTAGGAACTAGAGGTACAGATCCATCGAGTCCATGTATGGCTTGGCCCCTAGATAGGTCATTCAAGACACGAACGTTAGGATGTCCAAGGCGTTTATGTAAGAGCAGAAAGGAACGTTGCTTACCTGAGACAATAAGAGCCGCTCGAGGTGCCGCTGGCTTGGCTTGGAACTGATACAGATCCGCGTTCGTAGCCATGAGGGCCTTGATCTTGAAGCGCTGGTCGGTTTGCGTAGCGCACTGCTTGCGGTCAAAGCTGAAGCGAAAGTCGTGCTTCACAGCTGCTGGAACTGACAGCAGGCTGAACTGGAGCTGGGGAGCATACAGGACGCCAGGAAGGATAAGCTTCTGCATAGTGCCCTTGGAGTCAGAGACTTCCAGTTTGACCCGTCCAATGCCTTCGATAGGGATCTGGTTATTGCCGCCAACTGTAATCGAGCCACCACTGCTGGTGATGTCAGTGAACCACTGGGATTCATGGGTGACGTGGCGCGTGCAGCCAGAGTCGATCGTCCAGGTGGGGTCAGGTTCTACCTTGGCTTGAGCGGTGAGGCTAAACGGGGGATTGACTGTGGTAGCAACAGCGATGAGACCGGTATCACGACGTCCTTGGCGAGTCACCTTGCGGTTGTTGCCAGAATCACTATCGTCATCATCTTCCTCGTCGTTGTCTGACTCGAGAGGGCGATCCTTGTAGCGATCTTGGCCGCGTTGTTTGCCACCATTTCCGTGCTTGTTCTTGCTACAGCCGTTGTTTCCCTTGAAACCACGGTTGTTGTTACTCTTGCTGTGGCGTCCGTTGTCCCCGTTGTTCGAGTTCCGATAGGGGTGGCCCCGTTTCAAGTTACCCTTGAACGCGAAGTTGGCAGGAAGCACAGTCCCAGCCTTCACTCGTCCATCACGCAGGTCTTTCTGCAGGCCGCGGCACTGACGAATGTTGTGCCGTGGGCGATCACAGTAAGAGCAGACATTGGCGTTGTGACGGCCCTGAGCGTGCGATGCTGGAGGTCCTGTAGCCACTAGAGCTCTCTCACCCTTGGTTGCGGAGGTCTCAGGTGTGCCCTTGGCCAAGGAAAGCGCTCTTGAGCTTGGAGGTCGCGAACCTTGCCTTCAATGCTCTGCTTGAGGTCTTCATACGGGATGTACTTCCGCTGGCCCTTCCAGATGCGGAGATCGTCCTTCCACGACTTGGGAATCGAATGAAACAGGTAGATAGACTTCTGTCCCTCGGTCATCACCGACTCAGTGGCTTCTGACGCGGCTTTCATCGCATTCTCAAGTTTGAGAAAGAATTCGGTCAAGTCAGAGCCTTCTTCATACTTGATCTCCATCAAGTAGTGTAGGATGAAGTACGGATCACCGTGACAACTTTCAAGCTCTAATCAACCTCACTTCGTCTTTTGACGGTTACCACGAACATCTCTCCTCTCTTCTCCTTCTTCACTACCCAGTTAACCTCATCATAGGTTATGAGCCCAAGCCAAGTCTCAAGCGACGACTTCCCCTGCCTCGTTGGCGCTGAGAACTTCGACGTGTCGAAGACTCGCGTGTGCGCAGCACTCGATGGCAAGCACCTACTCGGCTACGTGAAGCAGCTAGACTACGATGGTGTGTCTGAAGATGAGAGTGAAGCCAGCGCAAGCGACATGTCCGACATCGACGACGAACCACCGACCAAGGCCACCAAGGACGCCGAAGTCGACTCTGACGCTGTGGACTACGAGGACAGCGACGATGAGCTCAAGCCGCCCTCAGACTCGGACGAAGATTCGGGAGCCAGCTCTGATGCATCGATCAAGCGCAAGGACCTCCCAGTTGTTCGACCGTTCAACTCGCGTGAAGCTCGCCGGGCACGCACGCGCGCCAAGAAAGAGAAGCCTCAGCCTCTTAGCCAGCGTGAGCGCCGTCGCCAAGAAGCCAAGACCAAGGCCTTCTTGATGAAAACGATGGACAACATGCACGTGCGGCTGGTCAAGAATCTCACGACATCCTACGAGATATTCAACTACATCTGCCAGAAGTACGAGGGAGCAGCCTTTCTAGCTACACCACCAGTCATTACAGGACTGGTGTCCACTATAAGTATAGTCAGTACATGCTATAACGAGTTAGGGAGGCCCTGTCACATCTACTTATAAAGTCTAAGCGAGTTTATCATGACCGTAAACATCATGTTTGGAGGCCACTTCAACAACATGGATACCGTGCTTTGGTGTCAACATGTCCGAAAAGCTCTTTACTCGTTCATATTTCGGAGTGTACCGTTCCTAAAGCAGGTAACAAATACTTCGAAGTACTAGTACATGTATAAGGATTGCCCATTTAACCGCACGATCAAAGCCAACAAAGGCTTCTGACAAAGCCACGTAAGGAGCTTCGCGCGCCTGGAAGATTTAACTCACGCTGCATATTGTTGAAATATTGAATGCATACAAGTATAACCTTTTGACAACTGTGCCAATAGTCCCGGGCCGGATAAAGTGTGTCAATGGCCGGAAATTCCGGCCATTCATACACTTTATCCAATTGGAGCTGCTCCTTTGCCGTAGTTGCCTCGGTCTTCTTCACTACCTGTACGAGAGTTGCCCTTGCTAAATAGTGAAATGACATTCTGAACAGCGGAAGCTTCACTGATCTTTCTCGTGACGTCGCTGAGGGCTCCATCAGCTCCCTGGCCAAGCTCAGGGGCATCCCTGTAATTGTGGTCGTCCGTCTGATACACTGCAGCGTGAAATGGAACGTAAGAGACCAGCCGATCGACGATAAGACGGGCCGAGGATCGACCTTGGTTCTGATTGTCCCGGCCGAGGGCGTCTCTCAAATCGAAATCTGACTGTTCAACGTGGTCGCCGGTGAGCGTGTGGGCTCTTTTGTTCCTGCCAAACATTCTTGCGGCTCGCTCATTGAAGCGACCGACACTTCCCCGATGAAGAACGGTGTGCCTGATCACTTGGATGTCTTGGTGTTCGATCTCGGCGTGGTTCTGCGTGTCGTTGAAATCCATTGAGGTTCGCAGGTCTTCTCTTTGATCAGCAGTTCTAAGAAGATCCGTGATGACCCCGTCGCTCCGTGCAGGCAATGCGAGTCCTTGGTTAATACCCTCTTGCCCTTCATTGCTCTTAGCGTTCTTGCTACCTCGAGCAGCGAGCTGCACCGCGTTCATAACACGCTGACCGTCTATCTCTCCTTCGAACAAAAGCTGCTTCCCAGCGCTGATAACCCCAGCGCCTGCAGCATCAACGACCACCTTCGCGATACAGTGAGTCCACCCTGGATCGGTGACTTTCTCCATGGGCTGTTGCTCGCCTGTCAGAGCGTCACCAATGTCTGGCAGAACGGCCGTCTCGGATATATCCTTGTTTACTGCATTGCTGCCCACGTGAGCGATACCACCCGTTGCCGCGCCGACAAAGATACCCTTAAGACCTTCCCAGGTGTCGTTGCTCACAACATTGGGGCCTTCTTGGAGTGCAGCGGTGGTGTCTCCTGTGACGCCATCCACAACGGTACGAATCCCAAGCTTGGTGAGCCCTCGCGTGCAGCTTTCTATCGCGGAGTCTTGGACCAGGTTACTGGTGACATCTACGACACCGGATCCCACCCCACCGGTAACAGCACCGATGGTGGCGCCAACCCCCACATTGGTGGCATAATTCTCGAAGGTCATGCGCTCACCGCTGATCTTCTTACTGATGGGATTGATCGTGGATGATATCCCGGCACTGGTGGCGACGCTGGCAAGAATAGCTGGTGCTAATCCGCCCGTAGCAACCGTTGCCGCGCCCATCGTTATGCCTACACCGACTAACCCAACGCCGACACCGATGGCGCCGATGAACTTCCCTGTCGTCGCCCCCGGATGCTCTTGGCATGTGCACGCACATTCATTCGGGTTATCGCACATGTGGCGCTTGTCGTACGATCCACCGCATTGATTCGTGGCACATACTTCACACTTGTTGGTCATTATCCACTCGTTATTGATATTGCGGGTCGAGAGGAAATTGGTGAATGGACTGGCAGTGGACTAAGGAAACCACAGCACGCGGATCCAAGAGAATTGAGACCTTCGACATGTATTTATCGAGCAGGCGTCTCTGAATCGTGTTGGTTTAACTTGGTGGAACTTGGAGATGAGATGGGAAAACGCATGGGTGCATCTGAACGCTAACATAACGTCAAGGGTGTCGACATATGCAATATTTTTTATCTCGCAAGGTTTTAATGTGGGTTCATATTGAGTTTATTGTTCCAGAATCTGGACTCAGATGAGCTGCAAGATCCAAACGGTTTGTACATCGTTCTTCGAGACAAGTAAGGAGATCTGTCGGTGCCGGTTGCGGTAGGTAATTCGTCCGCTACGTAGCTGCTGACCCCAAGACTCAAATACGTCGAGCGAGTGGATTCCGTTTTTACTGCGGTGGTCCCTACAGTAATAGGGACTCGCTTTATTTCGAGCTAGAATGCACTTGCAACTTGCACGTTGTGTACCTTAGTCAGCATGAGTAGAGCTCCGATATGGCCAGACCATTGTGCAGTTGGTGCTGGATTCATCCCAGGGTTTTCTCGGGATTGAATGCGCAGGCAACTCTCACAATAGTCTCTCATCAAACAACGATGCGAACATTTCATCCTACGCAAGGTAGCGGGGGTTGTATTCCAGCGGATTGAACACAAGTCGTTATTCATGCTTACAATTGGCCTAACTTCTTCCAGCTTCATTTCCTGCCAGTGGCTTAAGGCCATCCCCCTGAAATACTTCAGAAGTAATAGAAACAGGCAGAAGGTCCTGGTACAGTTCTTCCGACCGACCATAACCTTGCTATATAACGGGATCTTTCTTTCGGAAATTGCAGTTTCTCGTACCTAAGTCCAGCCCGTCCTTGAACGATCCGAGTCGGATCACAATGCGATTCGCATGGTTGCATTAGTTGCTACATGATTTTGATACGTACAGAACAGAGAGCAGAGAGAAAAACAGAAAATCGTAGCTTTACATGTAAGGTTACTTCGAAGAATTCGATTTACATTCATTTTCGGTTCTTGTCTACACTCGGTATGGGTTAAATCCTACAATGGCACATAAATTTTACCCAATCACAGCTCTTCACACGTCAATCTGCCATGCCTCGTCGAACGCACCTGTCCGTGGCGCAGAAGTCGGAGCTGCGTCTGTACTACCGCTCGCGCCCTGGCCTGACGCATGAGGACGTCATCCGCTGGGCGCAGACGCGCTTCTCCGTGCTCTTAGGCCGGTCCACGGTCGGCTCCATCCTTCGGGCCCCACACAAAACGAGCCTCAATCCGGGCGCCAAGCGCAACCAGGAGGGGCGATTCCCCCAAATGGAGCGCGAGTTGTACCAATTCGTGCTCCAGTCGCCAGATCTGACCCAGTTAAGCGATTTGGTGCTGTGCGCAAAAGCCAACGAATTGCTCCAAGGGCAACAATCCGTGACCAAATCGTGGGTTTTCCGCTTTAAACAGCGCCACGCTTTCGCCGCTCTCAAAGAGCTGAGGAAATGCATCGACGACTACGAGCCACGCGACGTCTTCAATCTGGACGAGACAGGACTATTTTATCAGTTGGCACCGCGGAAACTTCAAAGTGGAGAGACCGAAAAATTAAAATTGATGACCGTAGCACTCTGCTGCAACATGGATGGCAGCGAAAAGCTCGAGCCTGTAGTGGTGCACAGTGGTCTAAATGATGGCCAAATCCCATCTGTTCGACTGTACTCTCATGATCAAGCGTGGATGACAGGGGGTATCTTTTCAGATTGGTTACAAGCATTTAACTCGTTGATGGAAGATCGACAAGTACTGTTGTTAGTGGACAACGCACCATGCCATGGGACAGAATCCACAGATCTCAAGTTAAGCAATGTGAGAGTTCGATTTTTACCTCCCAATTCACCACCAAGGTTCCAGCCGATGCAAGCAGGGATTATTGAGCAATTTAAGCTAAACGTCAAGACGCTGGGGGTACAGTGGATGCTCGACCAACGACTTGTAGCCGAGGAGGCTGAGGCGAAAATGGGGCTGCTGACTGCAGTGCAACACATTGTGCGGTCGTGGCAGTTTATAACGCCATATGCGATTCGGAACTGCTGGGCTCATACAGGAATGATCTCCGGGGAAATGGTAGCTGAGCTGCAGCAACAGAATGTGCCGAAAGTACTCCTGAATACATCTGTACTGGACAGAGCTATCACCCTGTTGGAGTTGGATGAACCATTGACTGGTTTGCAGTTTATTCAAGCGGAGGAAAACGTGCCCGAGTGGATGCTGTTGTCGGAAGAATTGCCGCCTGCCCCTCCTCGGTCACGTAGAGCTGTATGCCAACCGAAGCAGTCAGCGGATGCAGAAGAGAAGGGAAACGATCAGGTTGAAGGGAATTCATTGAATGACGCAGAGGCTCTTGCAGCCGCGCTTCAACTGTCAGCGTACGCGTTTGCGAATCGAATCGAAGTCCCAGGCCTCGAGCGACTGATTGAAATGACTCGAGAGCGGTGCCATAACTCGCATCGCTAGATGCTATTATGCTGAGACCTTGGGCCTAATTGACAAGGTAGGGATTCTCCTGTTTTACGATGTGTTTCGCTAAAAGATTCTGACTATTTTTTTCTCTTTTGGGTGAAGATGTTGTGGTTGGATATTGCGTCGTACGATCAGTGAAATGCTCTTGTCTAAGGCAAATGCTGAGTTTCCTGCTTCTCCGACAGTACTGTGTTGTTCAACACATCCCAAATCCAGTCATTGATTGCAGTCGCGATGAGGTCAACTCGAGTTTTCTGGATGTTGTGACCACCCCCAGCAAACGCAAGACGCGGGCCTGAGTAGCAGAGTTCCCCCAGTTCCGTTGGAATTTCTTCCTGGATGTACTCATCGCACTTCGACCAAGCGACAAGTGTGGGCATCTTGAGATCCTTGAGTAAACCGACTTGCTCGCGCGTCAGGTCAAAATCGGTGGTTCCAGCCCTCACGACAGCAGCAACGAACGGATCGACTGGCCAATCGGCGGGAAAGCGCAGTAACTTGGTGTAAATGGCTTTGACTGCGTGAGACGCAAGTGAAACGAGGAAGGGACTCCCAGAGCCGAGCATCTTGATCACCATGGCGTTAGCTCGTGGTCGCATCACATGGTGGGGACTGCAACCCACAGGCGCCAACAAGGCCATCCCACGGATGTTTATCTTTGACTCGGCAACGTTCAATGTTGCCATGTTGATAGCTGTTTGTGCACCGAACGAGTGACCCACCAGGAATACGTTCTCGCTGGTACTTGTAAGGCTCTTGAGAGTGTCAAACGCCAGCTTTGCCGTTGGAATTGCACTGATAGCTTCCAGAAAACGCGTTTTGGCCACAGTGGATCCCTCATAACCAGGGAGATTGATGCCAAGAATCCGCACACCTGAACGCTGCATCAACGGAATCAAGTAGCGGAAGTCCTGATTGCAACCCGGCGCCCCATGGAGCAAGACGATAGTCACCGGTTGATCGGCTTTTTCGTCGGGTTGGATGTCGACGTATTCGATCTTGCAGTAATTTTCAATCTCGAAGTAACTCGGTCCTGGAAGCGGTGGTGGAGGAGGACGACTTCCTCGACGGTTGAGCTTCTTTTGGCTTGGAAGAAAACTGCGGAATGAGTAGGCTTGACTGTTGAAACCTGGTCGTGT
This sequence comes from Phytophthora plurivora, assembly GCA_030027945.1. NCBI lineage: Eukaryota > Oomycota > Peronosporomycetes > Peronosporales > Peronosporaceae > Phytophthora > Phytophthora plurivora. The sequence continues at coordinate 799,207 of CP125258.1, forward strand.
CTTGACGTACTGCTTCGCTTGGTGAATTGTTGACCGCGTTACAGCTCGTAACATCTTCATCCAGTACCAGAGACTACCCTTGTTCAGTGACGATTCTCAAATGAAAAGAGCTTTGACGTTCTGCGCCAGCACTTGGGAATTCTCCCGTCATTCTCGACAAGATTCCATTCCGACGACTCACTCACGCGAGCGCTGTTTGCAGTACCAGTAAAACACTTTTCGCCAGGTGTCGTCATCGACTCACGCCAACTGTGTGCACTACAACAACGACTCTTCTGACAATTTTAGACTTTTAATCTTCGTTATACGAAATGCTGGGTCATTCCGAGCTCGACCGTATTACATCCGCTCAAGATGGACGAAATCCACGAGCTTAAAGCCTCTGTAACCTGCTCGACGCGAGTCTTTTGGATATTGTGGCCACCACCAGCGAACTCAAGCCGTGGCCCCACATGTGAGAGTTTTCCGAGTTCTGCTGGAATTGCAGGCTCGACAAGTTCATCGTCCAAAGCCCATGCGACAAATACGGGCATTTTGGCCTCCTTCAAGAGGTTAACCTGCGTTCGGATCAAAGGGAACTTCGTCGTACCAGCTCGTATCACCGCTGATACGCATGAAGTTGCTGGGGTTCTTCTGGGAAATCCAAGTAATTCCGTGTACAAATACTTGACGAAGCGCGTAGCTAAGCGGACGACCACCGTGTTGCGAGATCGAAGCAGCACGACCAACATTTTTATCGGGATTTCCTTCACCATGCGCTGGGGGACGCATCCTGCTGGTGCTAGCACTGCAATTCCTCGAAGTCGGATCGTGCTGGAATCATCTCCAGCTTTTCGTTGTGTTTCGTTCATCGCTGCCATGTTAATCACTGTATGAGCGCCAAAGGAGTGTCCGATGAAGAACACATCATCTCTGTCCGAGTCTGTTGTGCCGCACAGTTGTCGGACAGCTTGCAACACCACTTCAGCGGTTCGTAGAGCTGATACGGTGTTGAGGTAGTGCGGTTTCTTCACTTCCGAGCCCAAGTAACCGGGTAGATTGACACCAATAAAGCGAAGACCAGGCTGGTGCTCTGCAAGCATCGGAATGAGGTATCGATAGTCTTGGAAACTCCCAGGAGCACCATGAACGCACACAATTGTGGCTGATACAGGACCTTTTGGCTCTGTTGGCTCGACGTCGACGTACTCGAGCTTACAAACACCCTCAATGTCAAGGTACTTTGGGTCTGGGAGCGGAGGAGGCGGGGGTCGAGGCTCATGAGCAACTCTCGGCGACCGGAAACAAGGCAAGATAACTAAGTAACCGGTGGCTGGCATGGCACTTGAGACTGCGGAACTCTAACTGAGCTCAGCTTCATAAGATCAATTGGTTAACTACGGTAGGTGAAACACTTTGGAACTTCGTCTTGGTATTCCTATTCGTGAAAACCTAAGAATAAATGGGAATGCTAATACTACGGCAGGTATTTTGTTGGTTGCGTTGTTGCTTCTTCACTATTCAGCACCTCCTGTATCCAATTACTCATTTCATCTGCAACCTGCTCTGCTCGAGTCTTTTGGACGTTGTGGCCCCCACCTGCAAACGCCAAACGCGGACCAAAATGACACAATTGTGCGAGTTCAGCAGGGATTTCTTCCTCCATGAACTCGTCGTTCTGTGACCACGCAACTAGCGACGGCAGCTTTGCAGCCCGCAGTATATCCACTTGGTCTTGAACCACACTAAAATCAGTAGTCCCAGCTCGCACCAGCCCCGCAATGTAATGTCCTGGTGGTGAATCGCTTGAGAACTTTAGTAGTCTCGTGTAAACCGCCTTGATAAAATGTGGGGTAATTGCCGAGATGAAAGGGTTATCTCTACGCAGCAAGTTCACCGCGATCGCACTCTCACGAGGTTGCAGCACCTTATGCGGTCGACAGCCAGCAGGAGCTAACAGCGCCATCCCTCGAACGTTGAACGCATTGCTATGCTTGTTAACTGCATGCAACGCTGCCATGTTTATCACTGTGTGGGCTCCAAACGAGTGACCGACCAAGAACACGCTGTCACTCGCTCCACAGAGCGTCTTCACTGCTTCTAGAGCCAATTCAGCAGCTGGTAGAGCGCTGATACTCTCCAGATAGTGTTCCTTCACCACGCTAGACCCAGCGTAACCTGGCAGGTTAATGCCAATGATCCTCATGTACGAGTGACGGTGTAGAACCGGAATCAGATGACGGAAGTCGCTGTAGCTGCCGGGTGCCCCGTGTACCAGCACAATAGTCACTGGAGCTTCATGACCTCGTCGATTTGGGATATCGACGTACTCGAGTGTGCAGCGTCCCCGAACATCCAGATACTTTGGCAATGGAAGAGGCGGCGGAGGAACGCGAACTTCCCTCTGTGGAGCCGTTTCCACTCGAGGAAGGAAGTTCCAGCCGTTGCGAGCGCTCGCAGTGGACAGCAGTCGAGTGCAGGGGAAACGCCGCAGCATTTGACCAGATCCGACTGTTTGTCGACTCAACACTTTGGATTATGTAACCTTAAGAAGGAGACCGTCCGTCCCACAATCACTCAAGAATCGGACGTCAGAAGATGAAGGCCGTCGCTGGAGCTTTTAGACGCGTTGGGGGTGTTGCAAGGCAGCGTGGGGCTGCAGGACTGACCGGGAGATCCCCCTCTTGTTTCTTGGCCACACCGCAAGCGACCATGTTGTCGTTTTCCAGTGTTAAACCCCGTCGGCCTTCACCGTCGCCACTACCGGAGCCTCTGCTTGTTGACGTGGACGACAAGTGCAAGATCGAGTACATTGACGTCAAACCGGAGGATCTGAGTGCTGCGACGCCGACTCTGGTACTGATCCATGGAGCTCCAGGGACGTACAAAGACTTTCGCCACCTCATTCCGTTGCTGAAAGACCGCGGAGTGCGTGTAGTTGGCGTCAACTTGCCTGGTTTCGCAGGTTCTACGATTCTAGACACGAGCAATTACTACGAACACATCAGCACCTTTCCGTCCGCCCAGCTCACGTACAAGGCCATGCAGGGCGTACTGAAAGACGCAGACAACGTCTTCGTGCTCGGACACTCCTTCGGTGGCCATACAGCGGTGCATTTCACTGGAATCAACGCGGACGAGCAGAATCTCCGCATTAAAGGCCTCGTTCTCCTCGCTGGAGCAGGGCATCGCCCCCATCAAGCTCTGAGCCCCCGCGTGAACGATTTCCTGTGGCAGATGCTGCGGTCCGACGTGTCGGTGGTGGAAAATGCGTCCAAATGGCTCGTCCGACATTTCTTCGTCAAGTGGTTCAAGTTCCCGGACAGCAAACTACCCGACTACTTCACGGCTGGAATCGTCCGTTGCGCCAGTGCAGACTACCCGTTATTTGCCAAACACTTGAAGAAGAACCGGTCGCTGCCGAGTTTCCTGGCCTGGGCGAAGGATGACGCGCTCATCGAGGAAAAAATCTTCCTGGACGTGAGTGCTGCGTGTCATCCAGGACCTCGACTGGCCTTTGAAAAGGGCGGACACAATGTGCAGAAGACCAAAGCGAGTTTCCTGGCCGATGAACTCGCCGACTGGATGAACAACGTCGTGAAGGGCAAAGAACTGAGTGAAGAATACTCTTCCAATGTCCAGATTCATCCCTAGAAGTTGACTTTGATGCAAAATATTGGACAGTCCACTGCAACTTGACCGTCATCTTTTAAATGTAGCCATCCAAAATTTATGCAGCCATTTCAAATCTTCCCTAACCTCTCCATTTTTCATTCGTCGAAATCAATCTTAAAAATCAATCATTGGTCAAAATGTCGCATGGGAGGAATCAGGCTACGCTTCCAGATTCCGAGCATTCTTCGACTGCACTGGACGACGATGACGCTCTCTTCTCCGACGTTCCCCACGCGCAGTAGCAGCGGCAGCGACCCCGCGAGCTACGCAGCCAAGCCCCGACGTGCCCGCGGAAGTATGGACTCCACTGCGTCGTCCACCAGCGGCGGCAGCGCCAGCAGCTCCGTCCTCCGCGTGTCCAGCGAAGTGGAGAACATCGGCGCACGAGTCCCCATGTCCAAGAAGCGCGTGACGTGGCGGTTCGTGCTCGCAGGCTCGGAACAGGTGCACACGGTGATGCTGGAGCACAGCCGCATCTCGGCCAAGAAGCGGCTTAAACTGGACGGCCGTCGACTCTACAGTTCGGACCAATACGCTACTAATTGGCACTACGATTTCCACGTGGGGAAAGACTCCTTGACCCCTTTTAGAGTGGTTATTCGAGACGTAAAGACGTCTGTTGTGGACCAAGGAAGACTGGAAACGGTCTATGACTTACTGGCTGAAGGGGTCCACTGGGATCAATTGGCAGAGAGATTCCTGCCAGTGGCCCATCGCCACCATACAGCGTCCGTTTGGAGCAGCGATATGTACGTGCGTCGCGTGGAGGACACTCGTGGTGAACTGTTAAGTGATGGAGATGAACGTCCTCCTGGAACGTTACTGACGTGGACGTTCGCCTTTGGCGTGAACGGAAGCGTCCACAAGTTGGAGCTCAGGGACTTGGAGAAAGGAGAATTTGTGGTGGTTCTCGACTGTCGGGAACTTAAAAGAGTCAGCTTTGACGATATCCATGGGGAAATGTGGGAGTTCGAGTACGATCTGGAGGACCAACATGAGCTGGACTTGGTAGTGACGCTGGTGGACGAAGAGAAGACGTACGACTTTTTCATTGACGGAAGCGCGTGGACGGACATTAGCCAGACCAACTTTGTGCTGGAGTCGGGGTGGTACCCGGTCTACTCGCGCTCGCGTAGTGCCGTGTACTACCGCCACGAACAGACCGGCAACACGCAGTGGGAGAAACCGGTTGTCAACCGCGAGGATTCGCAAATGAACCGTCCGACCCAGGAGTATGAGCAGGTTTCGCCAGGTTCTCAGGGTTTGGACGATTTAATCCATGGAGTGCATGCAGCGTCTGTCAAGGAAACCATCCAGGAGGAGCCCGAAAGCGAGCACGAGCAGGCGCCGCAGCTTGTGTCGATGAAACAGCCACTCCAGCCTGTGCAGGAGGTGCCGGAAGCTCAGGAAGAACAGGAAGAACAGGAAACCAATCTCATGGACTTCTCCGACGTGGCACTGCCGCAGAAACGTAAAAACAGTGGATACGAGGGGTTTGACCCGTTTAACCCGGCCACGCACACAGGATTCGTCCACAAGGAACAGAAGAACGAGAAGCCTCCCGTGGATTTGCTGCTTTAGAAGAAACACAAGAGCTGGCCGGTGAGTTCAAGCTGCATGAAGCAGTGCGTTATTTATGTTTAAGGAAAAAGTCGGAGTTGCATTCATGTCTGTGGCGGAGGTTATAAAAGCGTAACAAGGTGAAGTCTGCCGCTAGTTGAGGAGTTTCTTGATCAGTTCGTCCAGTGGCTCCTGCTCGCGTTTGTCGACCAGGTCGAAGTGCGTCACGAAGGCCATAAAGTGCTTGAAGCACGAGTTGAGGTGCGCTTCGGCGCCGATGCTCACGATCTTGTCGAAGTGCGAGTAGTACACGTGCGCGTACACTCGGAAGAGGCGACGGAAGATGTTTTTCACTACAGACTGGAAACCGCGGCAGTACGGGGCTCCTTCGCGCGTAGGGAAGAGCGTCTCGTCACCGAGCAACTCTTCCACCCACGTCATGAGCATGTCGATGTACTCGGGCGCTGCAAGTTTGGCCGGAGTCTTGTACTCCTTGTTGTCCTTCCACAAATACTCGAACTTTGGTCCAGCTCGCATCTCCGGGCAAGACTCGCACGTGCAGAACTCGAGGATCGTACCGTACACGATGCTGATCTCGTTGAAGAAGTCCACCGCTGTTTAAACCCAGGAAAAAATGTTAAAGTTATGTTTTTTAAAGCTCTAATGAGAAGAGAACATACTATGAACTGCAAACCATTCGTTCAGGTCTTCTCCTTCCGGTAGCGCAACTGCATTCCTCATATCCCCACTATTCAAGAAACAATCAAAAATCAACTTACAACTCCAAGTAGAATGATGGGGAAAACGTACTTGCCCAGCGTCGCCTGTGCTTGTTTGTGCAGGTCGTAGCGCTTGGTGCCGTGGCTGTGGCTCTTTTGCGGCCGGAACGTTTTGTTGCGGTTGAACAAGTTGTTCATGGAGAACACACTTGTCTTCAAGCTGGCAAAATATAAACTGCATGTTTTTATCCATGCAAAAAACTTCTGCCACAAATAGCTCTTCTAAAAAACCGCTTTGAGCGAACCTAAGACGAACTTAATCTCTCATTGAAGACACAGCTGGAGCACGTGCATGTCTAAGTAGAACTAAATGCCCACGCAAAGCCCACGCATGATTCAGTCGTTCAAGCGGCTTCTCTATCAGCTCTTTGACGTAACATTAAACACAAGACCACCCAACCAACGATCAAGTACATGTACATTGAAAGAAATATGAACACAAAAGATTGAACAACCGTTTCGAGAAAGCCTCACAAACCAGGTCGGTATCTTACGTCAGCCAAGTTGCGCGTGCGCAACTTATATGACAAATAAGTTACGACGTAACTTACGGCACCAAACCGGTATGCTCCGGCCACCCAAGCGTTCATTCCTCCATTTTCCCCTTCCGGACCGAGTCATGTCCTGGGGGAAACCTTCTACAGTGGTGGCCCTCACCGGCATCGTCGCTATTGGATTCGTATCCGCTGATGTCCCGATCGTCGTGCAACACGATGCAACCTACTCCCTACCCGAGTCTCGTGGCTTCCCTTGTTCTGGCAGCGGAGAAGCTCCTGTTGGAGAAACGTGTCCCAAGGCCGGAGACGTCGCTACGTCTGATTGTCACACCTACTTGTTGTCCTACAACGGTTCGGTGTGCGTCGCCCCTGTGGATGCTCAATGCGTCATCGTCGATGACGACGTGTGGGTTGTTCATTCCCTAAGACAGGATACACTTCTGCTGCCGACGTTGGGACTTACGACAGTGGAAGCTCCGGCGATGAAAGTGTCCAAGAAGCCGACGAACAGTCTGAAGTAACTTTCGCTAGTGTCAAGTACGACACTATGGTCCCCTCTACCATAGATTCTACGACAACCCCCGCCGAGAGAGGGACCGACTATGGTATCTCTACTACAGGCATGACTGGAAGTAGTAAAATTGCCGTAGATGATGGTACTACCTTCACTGGAACGACCCAAACCACCGGTGACTACGGCTCGACAACGGCTGGCACTATCAAAGGTGTCGTCACTGGTACCGTATCGACGACTGACACTACCGATGGTGGTGCAGCCACGGGTAAGTACAGCTCAACAGAAGCAGCACCGATCATGAAAACCAAGAAGGGTGGCAAGACTGTCAACTACAGGACAGACACCACTGAGACAACACAAGGTGAAAAGGCAACTGCTGACTACGGCACTACGGGAACCACTGGCACGTCTGATGGCTACAACACAGGTAGTACCGAGACGGTGGAGGACGGTGAGACCACACATACGGGTGGCAAAACTACAGGACCCTACACGACCAGCGCTGATGAAGCCATGGGGGATAATGAGTCCACATCACACTACTCGACCGATGCCAAGACTATTGGATCGTATACCACTGGCATCGGGTCAACGGAGCGAGGTACAACCATGACAGACTACACGACGGGCAGTACGGGCTTCTCTGCTGGTAGCGTCAAAACTACCGAATCTACCATCGGCACGACCGAGAATGGTGATGAGACCACGGCCACCGGTGCAACGGAATCCAATGTTGGTAAAGGCAAGATGCCCGGATCGTACACTACCGGCACGACTGAGACGACCGAGGGCGGTGACACCACGACGGGTTACCCGACCGGTACTACGAACTACATCACAGGTGGCAGGCCTTACACAAGCGGCACTACTGGTAGAAGCAACACTACCCGTTCCTACACGACCGGCAATACCGACACGCCGGAGGGAGACCACGCGATCAGCATCATCGAGACGAAGGAGGGCGGTGAATCCACGACGGACAATACCACCGGTACAACTGAGGCCTCAAACTACACTACAACCAGCAATACTGAAGGCGCTACCAAGGAAACTGAGGCTGAAATGAAGGACGATTGCGGATCGGCTGGTAGTGCTCCGGCAACTGAAGGAGACGAAACAGAAACCACTGTGGATTATGGTCTTACTGTAGGCACCCAGGAGGCTGATGAGATGACTGGCGATCTCCAGATTAGCATCACAAAAAGCACCGAAGGCCAGGAAACGACTGTGCACTACGACTTCACGGGAGTCGATGAAACGACAGAGGCTTCAGAAGACAATAGAGCCTTCGGTGCCTATAGATCCGACGGCAAGAATCAGCAGGCAGGTAGCACCGATGATACGTCAGATCGCTATAAGTTTTCTTCCAAGGACGGCGACCAAGAGGATGGGTCTATCACCCTTAATAAGTTAGGACCCGACGAGCCAACCGACGATGCAGATGTACCCGCACAGGAAACCACGGAGAGCCCCACCGACAATTTGAACAAAGAGGCAACGAAGGCACCGGAAGAAATGTCCACAGTCAAATTAACAGAGGTTGATACGGAGAAACCCTGCAACACCGATGCACAAGAGGAGTTCTCAGCAAACCCAACACTACCACCCATGGATACCACGGAACAGCCAATTTATAAGACGGAGCCACCAACCGTACAGACACAACCGCTTGGTGATACTACCGAACCTCCTACCGATACGACAGAGCCTCCTGTTGAGCCTACCCAGCCGCCTGCTGATACGACGCAGCCATCGAGTGAGACGACGGAACCGCCTGGCGATACGACTGAGACCTCGGTTGACACTACCCAGCCTCCTGTTGAGCCTACCCAGCCGCCTTCTGATGGCCCCCTGTGTGGGGATCGGAGGCTGGACACTCCTGCTGACACAATGGATCCTTGTTGGGTTCAATGTTCAAACCGGAAACTGGAACATCAGATAAAGCAGCGTGCACTGAGCACCCAGTTGTGCCCGGACTTGTAAACAATATCCAAGAAGTTATCGATGGCGGTGTATCGTATTTTCACTGATCCCCAGTGCGCGGAACGTTTACAATTACAATACAATGTTGAGCCACATTGTACTTCGAGCATAAATGCCCAGGGTTAAAGGGTTAATCCTTTGAGTTATTTTGAAAAGCACCACAAACATAGGGCGCACTTAACGAAGGCCTTCCTACAGTATTTGAAAATGATCCGCAGCGTTCGTGAGCTCGTCGCCCCAGAGGACGTAGGAATCGCTCTCCCCCACGAGCATGTGCTCCACAATATCGGGTCTGTATCTGCGACAGCCACTGTCAATGTAGACCTGGACATCCGCTTCGAAGACCTGATCGATTATCGCCGATCCCCTTTTGCACATGGAGGTCGCAACCTCCTGCTTCAGAAAGAGGACGAAGCTTTTCGAGAGCTGGAGAAGCTGCAGCAATTGAAGAACAGCAGCCTGAAACCGTTGATAGTTGATATGACGTTGCCAGCAGAAGGACGGGACGTTTTCGTGAAGGAGCGGCTTCATCTGGCTGAGAGACTGAAAGACCTTAACCTGCTGACGGTCACGACGTTCGAGATTGAGAGACTCAATGAGGACTTCACCCTTGGGTTGTCGCCTAACAAGCAGATTGAGCGGATTGCAAAGACGCTGGAGGCGGAGCTGATGTTCGGCATTGAGAGTGGAGATAGTGTGGCGTTCTCTGGAGCGATGTACCAGCAGATTCACGTGATGGAAGGAGTGTTAAGTGAGCAGGAGAAGATTCTGGCACAGGGTCTAGCATTGGTATGTGATACCTGTGGGACGTATGAATGGAGCTACGCACACTAAACTTGTTTTTCGCTCGTAGGCTCAAACGAGAACGCATGCTCCTCTGTATCTGTCGTTTTCCTGCGAAGAAAGCGAGAATTCTACGCTGGAGCCAGCGATTCGAGCTTGGATCGGCGCGTTGTTGGCTTCTGGCGTGGACAGTAAGAAACTGGTGTTCTGTCATGCGGATCGCTGGTGCCGAGGACCGTTCGGAGGCGCTGCGTACACATTTCTGCAGGAATTGTTTGGGTTGGGCGTCTCTGTACTCTTCGATATGGTTGGTCTGCTGGCTGTCAGTGATGCAATTTTGATCAACCCGTGTGCTACCCGTACGTCAGGGTCTGATGAATCTCGGGGCAATGCGGATTTAGAGCCTCCGTCGGACGGCCGACTGGTGGAATGGGTAGCGCACTTTGTGAAGGAGAAACCCCACTATCTTTCGCAAATTCTCCTGTCGACGAACGTCCATCAGCGGATCATGTACCGCCGCTATGGAGGTGGAGGCTACACGTACTTGTTCGAGTACTTCAAGCCCCGTCTTCTACGTCGAGGGGTCACAACAGCTCAATGGGATGAGATCGTGCGTGGGAATGTTGTGGATCTATTAGCTTGGTATGTGCCTCCTGAAGCTCCACCGATTCCGAAGAACTACCTGCAGTGCTCAATCTGTAGCAACTACTTCGAGCCGATTGAAGGCGAATATTTCACCAAGTTCACCTTCATCTATTGCGGTACCAAGTGTCTTCGCCGCCATAGCCGGCAGAAGTTTGCTCTACTTCCAGCTAAACAGTAAATTTACTGACAAGCTTAGAGACATTAGAGGATCGGGTCGAGGTTATCTCTCGTCTTGCAATGTCCCAGTCAGGCCTACGTGTACAGAGTTCGTCTTGCTTCCTTGTGCATCAGAAGCCCCAAATGCACGGGCCTCATTGACGTCACACAGCAAATCACCAGCGAATTCCCACCCCTTCCGGCGTTTAACATCATGTGTACCACGCCAATCACCCGATTTTACCTTTATCCATTCATACCCTGTTGAATTCATCTTCATTATTCACCATCTATTACAGGTTTCAATACATTTTCACAGGTCCACGCGCAATCATACCGATTGACGCACGCGCATCCATCATAGACGTAGCTCCCCAGTCGCCAATCCGCCGCCTGCCCCTCAAGTTCGAGTTCGCGATGCTGTCCAAGGCTTTCCGCCCTATTAACCCGGCGCTACGTCGCCCCTCCTCCATCATGCAGTACCATGTGGGGGTACGTGAGACTCAACTGGGCGGTGATGCACTGGCGAAACAGAAGCAGAACCTGCGCACCCAAGGAGCCGTGGCTCTGAGCCTCGATACGCCCGTGTTCCAAGTCTTCGGCAGCAATACAGACATTGGCAAGACGATTGTGTCCGCCGGTATCTGTCGTAGTGCTGCCACAATAGCCGGAAGCAATGGGGGCCGTGTGGAGTACATTAAACCGCTTCAAACCGGCACAGATGACGATCTCCCCGGATCATTCCCTGGTGACGCGTCATTCGTGGAGAAGCACGCGCTGCTGAAGAACCAGAAGCAGGGGGAGCTTGAGTGCTCTACTCTCTTCTCCTGGAAGAACCCCGTGTCGCCGCATCTTGCAGCTCAGATGGAGGGACACACGATCACGGATGAAGCGCTTCTGGATCTCCTAGCTGACAAGCTAAAGTCTATTAACAAGGTGAATGGAGCTAAGGCAGCTGATAGTCTGGTGCTTGTGGAAACGGCGGGGGGCGTGTGCAGCCCCTCCGCCTCTATGAGGTTCCAGGTGGACGTGTACCGTGGCTTACGTCTGCCGGTAGTGCTAGTTGGTGACGGTAAACTCGGCGGCATTTCCACGACTATGTCTGCGCTGGAGACGCTGTTGATTCGCGGTTACGACGTCGCTGCGATCTGTCTGATCGAGCAAGACGGCCTGGATAACAAGGCTGCACTGGAGCCGCGTGCGAGCGAGCTTGGCATCCCGATCTTCACTATGGACGCTGTTCCGCCCATGCCCGAGCCACTGGACAATTGGTTCGTGCAGCACGAGACGGCGTTTGCTGACGTGAATAAAGCACTGAAATCCTTCCACAAGACCCGCTTGGAGAGCTTCAAACACATGGAGAAGCGCGCAGAGCAAGTGTTCTGGTGGCCGTTCACACAGCACAAGAAGGCTGGCGGTCTGTCCATGATCGACTCTGCCCATGGCGACGAGTTCAGCGTGTACCGACCGGACAGCAACACGGTGGAGCCGCTGTTCGATGCCTGCGCTAGTTGGTGGACGCAGGGTGTCGGTCACGGCAACTCCAAGATGGCGACGGCGTTGGCCTATGCTGCTGGTCGTTACGGTCACGTCATGTTCCCGGAGAACGCACATGAACCTGCACTGCAACTTAGTGAGAAGTTGCTTGCTTCTGTCGGCAAGGGTTGGGCTTCACGTGTGTATTTCTCGGATGATGGCTCGACGGCCGTTGAGGTGGCTTTGAAGATGGCGTTCCGGAAGTACGTGCTGGACCACAAGCTGGACTACAGCGAGTTTACGTCGGATGAGGCCACGGGCTTTAAGATGGTTACTCTCGCTCAGGCCAATTGCTACCACGGTGACACGCTGGGTGTGATGAACGTCGCGGAGAAGAGCGTGTTCAACGAGAAGCAGCACCCCTGGTATCGTCCTGAAGGGGTTTTCCTAAAAGTTCCGACGATGGCGTTGCGGGACGGCGAGTACATGATTTCGATCGATTCTGAGATTGCTGGTAACCATCAGACCGAGGAGAAATTGCCTTCGTTCAACGCTGCGTTCGATGCCTCTCGCGACCAGAGTCCGCTGGCTGACGTGTACCGTAAACACGTGGCCCACATGATCGACAGCACTGAGGAGAAGAACATCCGCGTGGGCTCTGCACTGATTGAGCCTGTGTTGATGGGATCCGGCGGTATGTTCCTGGTCGACCCGCTTTACCAACGCATGCTGGTGCAGGAGTGCCGTGCCCGTAAGATTCCCGTAATTTACGACGAGGTGTTCTCCGGCTGGTGGCGTCTGGGAGTCGAATCTGCGCGTGACCTGCTCGGAGTGGACCCGGACATCGCTTGCTACGCCAAGCTGTTGACTGGCGGAGTGGTGCCGATGGCTGCTACACTTGCGTCCGAGGAAGTTTTCAATACTTTTTACGCAGACTCGAAGGGTGAAGCTCTTCTACACGGTCACTCGTTCACAGCCTACCCCATGGGTTGTGCCGCTGCCGTGACTGCTCTCGACATGTACCAGATCTTCAACGATGCCTCCGAGCCCACTACAGACGCTACTCGCGCATACTGGAACGTTGAAGGTCTCACGGAATTGTCCACCCGTCCGTACATCGAGCGCACGTTTGCTATTGGAACGGTGGCGTGTGTGGAATTAGCATCGGAGAACGCCGGCTACGCGTCAACTGAAGCTGCTGAGCTCATCCAGGTGCTGCGTAAGAAGGGCGTGTACGCGCGTTCGCTGGGCAACGTGTTGTACATGATGTGCTCTCCCCTTACAACGCAGGAGGATTGCAACAAGTATCTTACGACTCTTACGCACCAGATTGAGATCCTGCAGGCCAAGAAGTAAGCGGCACTGTGGAGGGATGTTAACGTATCTGTATATAAAAGTTGTTTGGCCTACATTTCGGTAGAGTTTTCAATCAAGTTTTCAATAGAGAAGCGAAATTAGGAGATGATGCATCCTGGAGCTTCGACGGTTTGTTTCCCATTTGCATCCAGCCGCTTCTTCTCGATGATAATGTTGAGCTCCACCATGGCGTTGTCGAATTTCTTGATGAATTGCTGCCGGTCGGGGAGAGCTTTCATCTCTCGGTTGTGGATCAGTTGGTTTCGCAGAGTCGCAACGTAGCGGATGGAGCGCACAGTGCGCACTGGGATGGCGGTCTCCACGGATGTCACTCTCTCGTGCAGGCCCTGGCCGTGCGCATTGAACTCCTTTTCTAGTAGGTACTCGAGCTCTTTGGAGGCTTCGATAGCCAGTTGGTAGTCGTTGTCCGAGTACACGAAGCCCTTGCCGGAGAGAGAGTTCCCCATGCCTGCAGGAGACTTTTCGCTGTATAAACGAATAAATCATAAAATAGACATTTCTAAATCTAATCATTTATAAAAGCTGTAAAAAGCTGTACTTTTAGAATAGTAGAATCTAGAATAGTAGAATCTGGTAAGATTTCAGATCTGGATTTTGTCGAAAAGCAAGGGTTTAATGGAGAAAATATTTATATGCGCTGGTTGTTTGCGCTTAGTAATAATGAATGGAACAATGGTGACTGGTTACAGGCTGTGACGCTTCTGAGGAAGTGTGTTGACCGACGCCGACCGCATGTGATTTGTCTTTTGTGCACGTCGAGCACGGAGAATGAGTTGCTGACGTTCACGTGAATACTCCTCCGCGAAACTGGCAATATAACCCAGTAGCTCGTCGATCGGTAGTGTGTCCTCTTCCTCGAAGTAGTTCAAAAAGTGTTTTCTCTGTAGGAAAAAAAAACATAGGAAGGGTCAGTACCGATGAAAATGGTTTGAGAAATAAATAATACACCAACTGCGCACCTCTCTTTCCAGCTGATTGACGAGCTCCTGCACGCCGTTGAGCTCTTGCTCAACCTCCATTGCATATAGCCTCATACTTTCCCGTGACTCTGCTAAATCCGCGCGCAGCTCAGCGTCGTCAGTCTTGAATACCGCTGCCTTTTGTGTCTCGTTAATCAACATGCGAAGACCGCCATTCAGTGACTGGTGTTCAGCCACAAGACTCTGGACGGACAGCTTGCTGCACTTGACAATGAGAGGAAGCTGGTCGCTAAATAGTGCAAGATGCGGCTCATCACGCTGTTTTCAAATATTGCAGTGTTAAATGAGATTCCCGTGATTCAAACAGCAAAAGAAATTCTTACCTCGACGGACTGAATGACATACTGCAAGAACGAAATACGGCCATCGTAGGCCTTCGTGAACGAGAGCTTTGCCAATGAGCTGATAGAAATACTCTTCACCCATTCGGTGTACTCCACTCCCTCACCGAAGTTCAGGAGATTTCCCAAGTGGAAAATGTACTCTAGTACGCCAGCAAAGCGATCACTCGTGCACACTTGTTGAATACCGCGGATAAGAAGTTTCAAATTGACACTGTAAGATAAAAACAAAGCATCGTTAGCAAGAACCCCATGATAGAGGTGACGAATTCACACAAACGCACCGAAGCTCTGCAACGCGTGGGGCGAAGTCCATCTTAAACTGAAGGCAGCGCAGCTTCTGCTGTGCTCTCGGGATTTTGCGAGCGACCATTAGAAACTGCTCAGCCGTAGCGAGGCTAGACGCATCGCCATCGAATTGATCGATGGCTTCCTGTTCTGCACTATCTGGCCACATATCAATCAGAGACTGCAGAGCTGGGCTGGATAACACGTCGCAGTTTAGCGTCAAAATCTCTTGTGTCAATTCCGGGAACGAGCGCTTCACTCGCGCGAGCACAATGGCAATGTTCTGGGACTTTTTGTGGTCAAGCAGCACAACGTAGAGTTTGCGGTGCAAGAACGCACTTCCAGGGTCTGTTGTTGCCACCTCCTGTTCCCCGTCAACCTCCGGATCCGGTTCTCCTTCCACCTCGTCTTGTTCGCTACCAAAGAAGGCCGGATCTGATCCTGCCCGCTCTCGTTTCTCCATTTCAGAGCGAGGTTTCTTCTCCGGTGTGTCGGTGTTTCCACTGTTTGTACGTCGTCGTCGACCGGCTTTGGCCTTGGCAACAACCTTGACAAATAGTTTCTCCATCCACCGTCGACTTTCAGTTGAGATGCATACTCCATCGTGTTTATCCTTTGCGTGAATTCGGCTCCAAAGAGAGTCACGGCGTTGGGCCGGGACAATGGCTCCTGTATATGGGGTTGTCGACCAGTGCAGCTTCTTGCGCATGCCGGTGTTCATCTTACGCAGCGCCATCATTGCCAACGTGCGTCCATTGCTGCTCGCCACATTTGAAGCTGAGCGCATGGATAGCGCATCAGGCGTAGAAGGCGCCGTTGACACGGCAGAGCTGATACTCGAGCGTCTGGAACGTGTAGTTAGCATAACCGGAGCAACGGGATCGCTGTCATCGTTGGGCTTCAGATTTGGAGCAGTTGCCTTTGGTCCGTCCAGCTCAGATGGCTCCACACCTTCGCTCTTAGCCTTCATCTCCACAAGGTGACGCGGGACTCCAACCTTGATCATCCGTTGGAACGATTCGACCTTCTGCATGTGTTCCGAGTCCTCTTCCTCTACTGGTTCCTCCACCTTGGGGATCTCAATGGGGGTTGGCACCTTCTTGGCCTTTGGTGTCGTTGCAATGAGCTCGTCCAACACGTCCGGGTCCTTGTTTTCGGAGCGCATCTTGTGGTTAACGATGACTCGTGGGAGTCCGACCTTAAGCATGTTCAGGTACGTGCTGTATTCAGCTCGAAGAGTATTCAGTCTAGCAGCAACCTGTTCCTCCTCAGCCGATACTGGTGTCGGTTGCACAACCTCATTCTCCTTTGAGACTACTTCATTCTCCTTCACCTCTTCCTTCGTCACCTCGACCTCCTTCTCCGCAGTATGGTCCTGTGTCTGATGCTGTTGCAAATGCCGTTGACAGCACGGGGGCAACTCACGTCCATTGCAGGCGTGGTTATGAATGGTCACCCGACTCCACCGCACGTAGGCGACGAGCACGAAGCTCAGGACGAGGTGGAAGATGAGCCAGGAATCACTCGATGCTGGAGGGCAGACACCACAGTTCATTGAGACGTCGGCGCGGACGAAATTTCCGCCGGGTCCGTCGTAGACCGGGCAGCTCCCGCTGTTCCCCATCACAGCAGCGTTGGCGTGGCTGCTTGCAGGGCTCGACAGTCACTACAGTACTCGACCAACTGAAGGTACGTGCGACTCGAGTCTTGTTGCACTGCAAAGCGCGAATGTCCGTGCGGTCGACTGAACAATCAAGCGGACACCTCGGGTGCAAGCCAGCGAATGAGCGAGAGCACGAGAGCGAGGCCGCACGCCCCGCCCCGTCCGTTGCCGGTCGCCCCCTGCGACGCCCTCCCAGGAAGCTTCGCCGCAGAAGATGGCTCAAACTATAACGGCAAGATGCCCATCGAGCGTGAAGTCACAGCAGCCAGGCGAACAGTGGCAGAGACCCGCAGAGCGGCAACTTGGCGTGGAGTGATCAAAAGCGGAAATTTGGCAAATGGACCCCGCAATGTGCAACTTGGGGCCACATTTACAAGTTTATTGCAGAAGGTAGTTGCATATTGAGGACTGAATTTGCGTGTTTTGCATCCCCGAAAACTGATTTTTGCTTTGGCGGTCCAAGCAGCCGGAACTTTGGGCCGCTACTCGTTCCTAAAATGTTCCTTTGCATATCAGACAAGAAAGATACTTTTTCTAACGTGACCGACTATTTTATCATATGATTGCATCATTTAAAGGAACAATGCTAGAAGAATACGGTAAAGTACGATTGCGGAGCACAGAGTCGGGCGCAGTAGATTCCTCTTTTTGAAGTATCCAAAGGGGTGGACTTTAGCCGTTACCGGAACTGCCGAAACGCCTTTGACGTTGCAATTTTTGCGCTGCACCGAAGTGTACATGCATCGCAGCTACATGGCAATGTCACTGCAGCACGCAAGTTGCACTGCCCTGGATAAGGAATCGAAGGGCTCAGCACTTTGACAGGCAAGGTGTCCACTTGGCACATGATCGGACATAGGTGGGCTGCGCACAACGCATTATTGTCGGCCCCATTTAACAAGGTTCAGTTGTTCCGACAGAGCTTTATAGGCTAGAAGTTCTACATGTACATCAAATCATCGAGCGCCTCATCTGTGCATGCTCCATGCTCCTCCGAGAGAAAAGCTCGCAACTGCTTAGGCTTGTTTGGATATTGAACGTGTCCAACGGAACACCATACATGCATTTACTTTTGTTTTACATGTATTGCGCCATGCCCGCGTGGTGTCGCTGTCTTCAAAGGTTTTGGCGGAGGTGGTGCGCCAGGATCAGCAGTGTTGGCCATGATACATTTATCGGCGATAAAGTACATGTATCGCAGCTTGGTCGCTCGTCGTGTGTGGTACGTGTATCCCGAAACTACACCTGTTTGATAATTGTGCTGATCAGCTTAAGAGACAAGTGCATTCACGTTGCCATTGACGACTCGTCAATGCGCAGCGACGACTGTTGTCAATTCACTGCGAAGACCGACAAAGATAATCATTTCGGCATTTGCTTAATTTGCTTTCTCTGGAAGGTGTTTCTTATCCCAGCTATAAGTAGTGTCGTTTTCAACCAGAGCGTGCATTCTATTTGAACTTTTGAGCTACGGTTTCTTGAAACAAGTTGATAACAATACTCAATCCAACGGAAGTCCAATCCAATTTTCTTGTAAAGGGTAAAATAGTTCTGTAACTTCTTATTCTTAGAAAAGAAATTCTATCATGGGATTCATGCAACTTCCGCCTCCAGAAAAAAGGGTTAAACATGCAAACGGATTTTAATTTGTCTGTATGCCAGGTCAGCTACGCAACTCCGATGCCACCTCACCAGCCTACATCTTACGAACAACTTCCTGCATATGTACGCGTGAACTGTTTCTTTGCTTTTGCTCCATTTCTTTCTCGACCCAGACCGCTGGTTTTGCCTAGTTCTATTGGAAGCCCACCATCACTTACCAACCCCAGCGGCTTTGTCAATTGCCAGCAGTTTAGATGATGCCAACCTTGACGAGCATCGTGTGGCGATCCACCTTGCTCCATTCCGAGTCCTTCATCGAGCGGTCAAAAGTAAACTTGACCTTGAGCTGCTTGCCCTTGGCGGCGTAGAAATCCAGCTCGTCCGAGAATTCCACAGGCAGGTCACGACCGTAACCCTTCTGCATGCGGGCGCGAAGGGCTTGCACGACCTCCGTCTTTTGGGACACCTGAACCATAAGGTCGATCTCGCCTTTCACACGGAGGATCAAGTAGTTGTCTGGCTGGGTGCTCATGGCCAGACCGGTGAGGCGAGCCAGCTCAAACACGCGGCGTTCCTTCGGTTGCTGTATTTTGTCAGCCTTCAGGTTGAAGACACGGCTTTCGCTGATCATCAGCACACGCGTCTGATGCGCCCAGCGCTCGTTCACCTTCTCAACCGTGCTCAGGAACAACAGCTTTTCCTTCTGTCCACGCCCGCTGCCGGCCTTTGAGCCACGACCTTCGGTGTGGGCCTGGATAATCGACGCGTACGCAGGGTATTTGTTCACACCGATGTAATCTCCATGGTACGTGCGGTCCAGCGAGTCACGACGACGCTTCTTCTTCCCGAGGTAGCGCTCGAACTCCGTGCGTACACCAAGGAGAGCCACCTTGCACGATCTCCACATGTCATTCGCAAGCTGCTTGCGAGTCCTCAGGCCGCGGTAGCGCTTGCTAAAAACGATCTGGGCCGTCCTTAACTTCAAGAATTCGCGGCGTTGCGAGCGCGCCTGCACAAAACTCTGCATGAACACAACCGAGTTCAGCTCCTCTTCCTCCTTCAGGCTCTTCACCAAACGGCTGTTGTTGACGTTCAGCAGCTTGGAGGACACAACATCCCAGTTCGCGTACAACTTCGCGACGTGCTCCTTGTTGGCAGCACCGGGCACGCGCTTACGGCGGTCCTGGCAGTTTTTCCACACGGCGTCGTACGCAGAGAACAGTTGCTTCGACGCGGCCTGGAACACATTGAGCGCAATACGGTTCTTGTAGCGGCGCCAGGCGTTCTCAATGATGTTGACGATCACCGGAATACGCTCTTCGCGCAGGAGTTCCAGAGCTGACAGTGCTTGTGGATGACGCAGGAAAATCTTGTTGCGACCAAGCGAGAAGCATCCAAGTGTCTTGGAGTCCTCTTCGAATGGGATCAGCTCGTCCTTGTTGTCCGGATTTCTGACACCAAGTCCGGCAGTCGTAAGTAGATCAACAGCAGCCTTGCGCGTCGAGTGAGCAGCCGGTGCCGGCCACGTGGACTCGGACAGGAAGCAGTAGCGCTTGATGAACGGAGCATACGGCTGACTGTAGCAGAAACCCTGACGGCGTACGCTCAGATTTTCCACCAGGCCAAGGTAGCGGACCTGCTCAGCCACAAGCTCCTTGTTCACAGCCAGCGGGCGTTTGTGCTCGTTTGGCTTAATGCAGCGGATGTAGTGCGGGTTGCAACCATCCAACTTCTTCAGCAAGTCCGCAACCTGCGTACGGAACTGTTGCGAGGTCGACGGCGGGCGCTTGAGCTTCGTTTCCTTCGAGCGCGTGTCGTTAAAGACCTCGCGAACGAAAGCGTTGGACGAGTTTTCCATGCCGTCCTGCAGGTCGTTAAAGAACGTATCTACGTTGGCATCAAAGAACAGCGTGACATCGTACTCGACCTTTCCGGCGTAGTGCAAAATACCGAAGTTGGGCCCACGCACACGCGATGCGACGTAGTGCGGATTCCTCGAGTGCTCGCTGTTATAACGCTCAATCAGCTCCAGGTCCGAAAGACGAGCAATAGCGCACTGCTCATCCAAAAGCGGGAAAATACCATGCTGCTTGGGGTCCTCGATCAAATCGCACACGACCTGGTTGTTGAAGAACTTGATGTTTTGCCAGCTCAGACCCTCACGACGGTAGCCTTCCTGCTCGCTTTCAAGCGTCTGGCTGATGAAGAGCTGCTGCAGCTTCTCGTTCACGTAGTTAATGCAAAGCTGCTCGAACGCGTTCACCTCGAAGATTTCGAAACCGTAGATATCCAAAATGCCGATGCTGTTGTTGATGTCGCGCTTCTTGCACGTCACGTTCCTGTTGATACGAGCCACAATCCAGTCGAAGATCTTTTCGTAGAGCGAGCGCATGATCGAGTCACACACCTTCTTAGCCTGGCGAGCATCGAATAGCACTTTCTGATCCTCGCGGTAAATATTGACGATACGGAACGTCAACAATGCTTCGAGTTTGTCCTTGTCAATGCCCATGAGGCTAGCAGCCTTGGCCAGAGCCTCACGAGCCGCAGGGTCTTCGATAGCAGCACGCGGGTTGTGGGCTTCGTCGGTTGTCTGCTTGAACTGCACGTTACCCAGCCACAGAATCGCCGAAAGCTGCTGGAAAATGTTCCGTTGCTCCTCGTCCGTGATTCCAACAGCCGTCATGTTCTGGCGCACATTACGGTAGTTCTCAGCATCATCGACGCCTTCGATGGTAGCGTCTTCATTTCCAAGAACGTCAAACTCCTCAGCGCTTTCCGGTAGCTGCCAGGCTTCCTTCTCCTCCGCTGTAGCTCCGGACATGACCTGGTAGAAGGCGTGGAAGTTGCGTTCGCCCTCCGCCTGACGGATCACACGACTGCGTTCCAGCAGGTAATTGTCGATGTATCCGCCAATAACCTGGCCCACGCGGTTCATCTGCAGCACAATGTATTTGCCAAAGCGACTACTGTTGTTGTTGCGGATGGTCTGTGCGTTACCGAAAGCCTCCAGCACGGGGTTACTGCCCCACAGCACGTCTGTGACGTGGCTCGTCATCTCATCAGCCTCTTTGCGTTGCGCGACGGACATGCGGCGGTTGGCAATGACCGCGCTCTTGGCCCTAGAGCGTGTACTGATAGTAGTGAGGTAGCGCATGACGTGCTTGGACGTCTCGGTCTTACCACTGCCGGACTCGCCCGTGATGAGCAGACTCTGGTCCAGGCCGAAGCGCATGAGGTTCGTGTAGGCGTTTTCAGCCAGAGCAAACGGGTGGGGCTCACACACGTGCAGCTCCTTGCCCTGGAACTCGTCGATCATGTTGCGCGCGTAGATGGAGTCGCCGTTGGGCTGGCGCAGCATCTTGTACGGGTTCATGGCGATGAGCACGGGCCCGAGGAACGTGTAGACGTAGCCCTGGCGGTAGCGCGTCACGAGCTCGTCCACCACGTGGGCCTCATCCACGGCGTCGACCATCAACAGGTCCTTCATGGTTGCTATGGGGGGAAGCTTCAAGGACCGACAATCACTCTGCGATGGCG
This sequence comes from Phytophthora plurivora, assembly GCA_030027945.1. Taxonomy (NCBI): domain Eukaryota; phylum Oomycota; class Peronosporomycetes; order Peronosporales; family Peronosporaceae; genus Phytophthora; species Phytophthora plurivora. Next base: position 821,048 of record CP125258.1, read on the forward strand.
CGCTCCCGAGCGCTCTCTTTGCCGAATGATGTTGTTGTCCGCGTGGCCGAAGAGAGCAGTCTGACTCCCCCTTCGAAAGTACGATATGTTGACCTGTGTAAGATAATACGAGAATCTGAATGAAGAAATAGCATTATTGTATGGCGTGGATCGAGATAATTAGTATACCTGTTTAATACGATTCATGTTTCTATTTCTAAACACCGTTTCTAAATGAACGTTGACACGGAAAGGGCTGGAACAGAGCATGGTGTCGCCTGGGCAAACTATGCCGCCGTCCGTATCTCTTCATTGCTGCCTCGGCGCTCGGGGTCGCGACGCGAACGCATACACGAGACCTCGCAATGCTTCGACCCGCGTCGAGACGAGGAGTTCTTCATTTACAGGGTCTGTAAGGCTAAGGGGACTGACTGAACCTGGCTCCGTTTCGCCATTTGACGATCTATCCGGAAGGAATTCCACGACAGTAAAGGTATGTACTGCACAGGCCTATCGAGATGCGCCTTTCGGTCCGTGGGTCAATGAAGCCTTCATTTAAGGCGGTCGTGAGAGTGCAACTCGTTCATGTACGCATCAACTTGATACAGTACAGCATCGAAGGCGGCGCCTGGGCAACCAAACGACGTCGTCGCGCAACTTGAAGCGATGCTAAACTGATACAGGGCAAAGCTTGGGCGTTGGCGAGAAGGATGTGAAGTTGGTTCAAGCGAAAATTGAGGCAGTGATGGAGCGGCTGAGCCGCTGCGGCGGCCTTGGATTCACCTTGGACCCCGCCGTGAATCCCCGTGAATCCGATCTGTTCACGGGTGTGTGATTGCGCCGGCTGCTACCAAAGCAGGGCCAAGGTTGAAGACCACGATGGACTCGATAGAAACGTTAGAAACGTGTCCTTTCGTCGATGGCGATATCGCTCGCCCGCATCGTCGGCGAGGACCACGACAGTGTCATGGAAGGTGTTGAAACTTACATATTTTGATACCAAGCAAATGTTTCATCTTACTTATCGTTTCCAGCACTCACATGAACCTACCGTGCATACTTGTGTAGCAGGCTGGATAAACTTACTCTTCATCGTCATCGCCAGTCTCGTCGATCTCCACGAGGAGGTCGCCGCCCAGCATGTTGTCGCCAACGTCGGCGTGGATCGACACCACACGGCCGCTCACTGGAGCTGCCACAACAGTCTCCATCTTCATGGCGCTCAGCACAAGCAGGGCGTCGCCAGCCTTGACGTTCTCGCCCTTCTTCACACGCACATCGAGCACAACACCCGGCATCGGAGCACCGACGGAGCCAGCCATGTTCGTGGCCTTCGGCTTGGTCGTGGTGGCCACACCAGCAGCCTCATCCTTGACCTTAATCACACGCTGGCGACCGTTGAGCTCGAAGATCACGTCGCGCAGACCGTCCTTCTTGCTCACGCCACCGACAGCGATCAGCTTGATGAAGACAGTCTTACCGTGCTCCATCTCGACCTCCACTTCCGTGTCCACCTCCAGACCCGTCAGGAACGTACGGGTGTCCAGGAAGTGCATCGATCCGTACTCGTCCTTGAACTTCTGGAAGCCCGCGAACACGTCCGGATAGATAGCGTGCGAGATGACATCGACGTCGCGGATCTTGTCATCCCCGTACTTCTCCTTCAGCTCCTTCTCAGCCGCCTCGAAATCGTACGGCTCCATCTCCGCACCCGGTCGAGCCTCGAACATCTCATGGCCGTTGGGCAGCAGCTTGCCCTTGAGCACACGAGAGCGCAGCGGCTCCGGGAAGCCGTGGTGGGGGATACCCAGGTAACCCTGGAAGTACTCCACTACAGACTTAGGGAAGGAAAGCGTCTCAGCCTGGTCGATCACCTCCTGCTCCGTCAGCTTGTTTTGCACGATGAACTGGGCAAAGTCACCCACTACCTTCGACGAAGGCGTCACCTTAATAATGTCGCCAAGAAGACGGTTAGCGGTGGCGTACGCACGCTTGATAGCAGGCCACTGACCCGCAAGTCCGAGTTGCTTCGACTGGAAGAGCAAGTTGGTGTACTGACCGCCCGGCATCTCGTGGTTGTAAACGTCGGCAGAACCAGATTTCTGGCCGGACTCGAACGGGGCGTACACACCACGCATCGTCTCCCAGTAGTCGTTGATCTCCATGATATCCTCCGACTTCACACCCGTGTCGTACTTGGATCCCTTAAGCGCTGCCACAACAGCACCCATCGAGGGCTGCGAGGTAGTTCCAGACATGGCGTCCGAAGCCACATCAACAGCATCAGCACCAGCGTACGCGGCCTCGAGCATCGAGCTCACACCGGTACCAGCAGTGTCGTGCGTGTGCACGTGAATCGGCAGGTCTGGGAACTCATTGCGGATGGCGGAGATGAGGATCTGCGCAGCCTGAGGCTTGAGCAGGCCAGCCATATCCTTGATGGCCAGCACATGAATTCCCTGGGCAACTAGCTGACGCACGAAGTCAAGGTAGTACTCGAGGTTGTACGGGCCACGGGTGGGGTCCGAGACATCGCCGGTGTAGCACATAGCGGCCTCAATGATACCGCCAGCGGCACCAACAGCGTCAATGCCCAGCTTCATGTTCTCCAGGTAGTTGAGCGAGTCGAACACACGGAAGACATCCATACCAGTAGCCTGGGCCTTCTCGCAGAACTTATACACCACGTTGTCAGGGTAGCTCGTGTAGCCGACAGCGTTGGCGCCACGGAGCAGCATCTGGAACGGAATGTCGGGCACAGCCTCACGCAGGATGGCGAGGCGGTCCCACGGGTCCTCACGCAGGAAACGCATTGACACATCGAAAGTCGCACCGCCCCACATCTCAAGCGAGAAGGCGTCACGCATAGCGATAGAAGTAGCAGGGGCAATGGCAAGCATGTCGCGCGTACGCATACGCGTAGCAAGCAGGGACTGGTGGGCATCACGCCAGGTAGTATCGGTCAGCAGCAGACCCTTCTTGGCACGCACAGCCTTGGCGAAGGCCTCCGGGCCCTGCTCAACGTAGATCTGGCGCAACGACTTCTCCTTAGAAGCAGGAGGAGCTTCCAGGGTCGGCACGATCGGGTCGACGTTGGACGGAGCAGGACCAGTGGCACCCAGATCCTTCTCCGGGCCGTTCACGATCGTGTTACCGATGTATTTCAACATTTTCTGGCCACGGTTCGTCGACTTGGACGGCAACAGCAGATCCGGGTTTTCGGCGATGAAGCTCGTGTCAACAATACCCTTGATGAAGTCCGGGTGGTTCAGCACGTTGGCCAGGAAGCTCTTGTTGGTGGTCACACCACGCACGCGGAACTCGGAAAGCGCCCGCTTCAACTTGTGCGCGCAGTCGCCGCGGTCCAGAGCACGAGCAGTCACCTTCACCAGAAGGGAATCGTAGTGAGGGGTAATGTGAGCACCGACGAATCCAGGGCCGTCGTCAAGACGGATACCCATGCCACCGGGGCTACGGAACACTTCAATGACACCAGAGTCCGGCTGGAAGCCCGTGCTAGGGTTCTCAGTGGTCACACGGCACTGCATGGCATGGCCGCGCGGCTTGATCTTGTCCTGGCTAAGACCCAGGTCCTTGAAGGTCTCACCACCGGCGATACGGATCTGGCTTTGCACCAGGTCGATGCCCGTGATCTCCTCCGTGATCGTGTGTTCAACCTGGATACGGGGGTTCACTTCGATGAAGTAGTGGCGGCCCTGTTGGTCCACCAGGAACTCCACCGTACCGGCGTTCAGGTACTTGGCAGCGCTGGTGAGACGCACAGCGTCATCAATCATAGCCTTCTCGGTCTTGGGGTCAAGGCCGACAGCAGGAGCCGTCTCCAGCACCTTCTGGTGGCGACGCTGCACACTGCAGTCACGGTGGTACAGGTGCACAACGTTTCCACTGCCGTCACCGAGGATCTGGACCTCAATGTGGCGTGGGCGGTCCACGTAGCGCTCAATGAACACAGTTCCGTCACCGAAAGCTGCCAGAGCCTCAGAGCTGGCGCGCTCAAAGTTCTCCTCGAGCTCTTCGGCGCGCGTGACAACACGCATACCACGGCCACCACCTCCCATGCTGGCCTTGATGATCACAGGGTAGCCTACACCGGAGTCGATGAAGGCTCGAGCCTCGTCGAGGTTGTGGACGGGTCCGTCCGTGCCGGGCACCACCGGAACCTTCTGCTCGATGGCAATTTCACGCGCAGCAGTCTTGTCACCGAAGCGCTGCAGGTTTTCAGGCGTGGGGCCAACGAACTTGATGCCGTTCTTGGCACATTCCTCAGCGAAACCCACGTTTTCACTCAGGAAGCCGTAGCCCGGGTGGATGGCGTCGATGTTGTTCTCCTTCGCGATCTGAATGATGCTCTCAATATCCAGATACGCTCCGACGGGGGACTTATCCGCGCCCACAAGGAAGCTCTCGTCAGCCTTGTAGCGGTGCTGTGTAAAGCGGTCCTCCTTGGAGAAAATGCCCACGGTACGGATGTCCAGCTCATTGCCAGCACGCATGATACGCGTGGCGATCTCTCCGCGGTTGGCGGCCATAAGCTTCTTGATGGTACTGGCGTCGCGCGTCTGCTGCAAGCGCGTGAGGCTCGAGCCTACGCGGCGACCGACGAGAAGGCGCTGCGAGCGAAGCATAATTGACGGAGGCGGAAGTGCGCGGGAGCCGAACGCTGAGGCGCGAGGAAGATCCGGACTGGGAGGAGTGCGCGCCTTCGGGCGATTTCGCGAGTGAGGGAATCGTGCGGTGGGCGGTGGGTGGGTAAGATACGTTTGTTGCTGCTGCCACAGCCTCGGTCGGTGGCCGAGAGAGTGTCACGACCTTTGGAGGAGCATACAAACTTCAAGAGCATCTAACCAGATGGGCCTAGTTTCTGTGCACCACATGGAGTCGAACGGTGCAGAGACGGAACGAAGGTCTCAGTTTGAAGCACTTCAAATGCGCGTCAGCGTTGCCCAAATGAAGCAAAAAGTGTTGGGTGGAGTTCTGGGCAACGAGCCGATGTCATCGGTCGCCTGTCGAGGCTGAAGTTCAGCCGTGCAATGCACGACCGAGAGAGATTTTGATCCCGACGCGGAGAGTGAATGGACTGGGAGCAATAGCGAAAGCGATGCGCACACAGGTTGTGACGAGGGGATGCGACGGCAGATTTCGAGGCCGGCAAAGCACACCAGAATGAGTATGCAACCTCAGCAGAAAATGTTGGCCCAGGCCTGCTTGCTTGTGACGTTTGTGGAGATGGGGATCCTCGAAGCAGAAACCTCGTCCGCACTCTGCTTGGTCAAGGGGTTCGACGGCCTTCGAAGGCTTGCTGGATAGCGACCAGCGTTGAGGCCGGAATTTGTATCGGCTGTCAGCTCGACACCGGCACCGATCTTGCGCTTCAACCTGCAACGACAAATCTCACTGTACACTCTGGCATCGTCACTCGGGTGGACTTGCGTATCGCCTGAAAAGATAAAGTTACTGAAACCAGGCAAATGGCGCCACGTATGCTGCACTGCAGAGCACCACCAAGGAGTACACGACCTTGGCGATGTCATTGGTGTTGCCGTACTTTGAACCGAAAAACGAAATTTACGTTTCTTTTACATGTACAGTTCTGTATCCCTTTGTCCTCGTGACGTATGGTGCGCGCCCACCGGAATTGCAACCACGGTATATCCAGCCACAAGAATAAGAAGATACAGTGTACAGTTAAATGCGACTTCAAAGCCGCCTACAGCACTGTTCTTGCATCGGCATCCAATCAGCCTGATTGGGGGCTGGGCCAGCGCCGCTGGCAAACCGAAAACACCCAACAAAAGCGATACATGAGCGAGTTGGGACGCTTTGCGGTGATTGATTTTAGGTTCTACGGGGGGGGGGGGGTTCTCGGAGAAACACGCAACAGAAATGAAAAGGCCCAATCCAGTACATGTACTACTTTACTTAACCCCGGACTTGGTCAACAAGCCCACGAGAGAGTGCCCCCCCGTGCAGTCGGAAGTACCAAGCCAGTAGAATGAAACGCGAGAATAACGGTCGAGTCATGGCACTAGATCGTCTGCGACTTAGGCTGGGAATACTATATTTTTTTAGTTAAGATTGTGTATTGGCGAGTATATTTTTTTAATTGTCAAACGTAGGAGTTGTTTTTCAACAATTGCACTGTACTTACTCGCTATCGTCTGTGGATGATTCCGAGCTGCACCTGTCATGTCGATGGTAGAGTGACCAGACTTCACGGCGAAGACCATGACACCGGCCATGAGTTTAAATATGTTTACCTCATCGCAGATGTAGCTGTGTACCGGAACATGTATGTTTCGCCTTGATGCTTAGGCCGGTCTTGCTCAAAGTGATTTTTCATGAACTAAAACTTATGTATATTTCAGCCAATAGAAGAATTAATTTCATACACTGCCCAAACAAACTGAGGAGTCAACTTCCATCGATCTTTTGGATGTACTGTTTTACGTTTTAAACTTAAATTTTTAAATTACGAGCCTACCTAGGACGTCGTGCAATCTTAGGAAGCAGCCTAGTTTGACTACTGTAACGACAGTGTCGTTGCGGTTTTTTGGATGTACTGTTTTACGTTTTTGACTTAAAATGTAGATTACGAAATCTGAGGATTAGGACGTCGTGCAATCTTAGGACTTCTACAGTAGGCAGCCTACTTTGCCAAAGTTTGACTACAGTGTCGTTGCATTGGTCAAACTTTGCTTCTATGGTCAAGTTCAGCCATCCTTTCTGTAATTGTACTTTTGGCTTTTCAGTGAAAAGCTTGCACTACATGTAGTACACGCCTGTGTCATCTCGGTGTTATACAGTACATGTATTCAGGCCTTAATACATGTTCATGTAGCACATCACTGGTCGCCGACTGCACGATGTTGTGATCCCCGTTATGATACACTTTATCAGTTTTCACCGACGATAATTATGCTTCAGTAGCTGGTGAAAATGGTGCCCGGTGCTACCGGGGTCACAGGCGATGGATGTACTGTTTTACGTTTTTGACTTAAAATGAAACCAATCTGACTTAAAATGAAACCAAAAGGACAATCGCCTGATCTTTTGGATGTACCGGTATGTACTGATGAAGTACCGGTCTTGATGGATATTAGCCGAATGTCGAGCATCACGCAATTAATTGGTGTGGGGATGTCCATTCCTCATTCTGAGGTATTCCCAGTAGAAGGAGGAAATATCTCCAGCTAATTATTGTTGGAAGTTCGGACAACACAACCCTATTTTGAAGCTTTTAAAACTTTCAGCCAATAGGTGTGTTTAACACTCAATCAAACTGCATTTTCGTCCAATTAAAACTTGTTAGGGCAAGGGTAAGCCAATTTCGTCTTTATTCCGGAATTATCTGGATTTTATAAGTGTCTATATATTAATAAATACAAAGATTGAATAATGTTTTACTGAGTAATTTTCGATTAGTCCGGAAGTGAAACTTCCCAATGGCACGGAGAAGGGCACGCCCAGAAGGAGACGAGGTGGAGATCAATCTCCCAATAAAAGAGAGAGACATAAAACCTAATGAGATTAATCTCCCGAGGTTTTTCATCTTAAATTCCCGTACTTACCAAAAGCGAGTCGTACCTAAACGGAGGGAGATTTTGGAGATTCATGAAGTTTTTTTTGGAGATTCACGTAAAATTTCGCTATTATACTTACAAGGAAATTCTTACGTGCTACTGCTTCAATTTAACCCAATTGACACAACGAATTACGTGCGATCTTGAAGAGTCGTGCACACTGGGGTTTCTGCGCGAGCAATGGCATCCGAGAAGAACAACGAGCTTGTGGTGTATGCTGAAGACTCATCGACTGCGGTCACCAATCGGAAGCTTGGCAGAGCACGTCTCAGCTCAAGCTCAAGACCTAGCCAACCACTAGGTTCAGATGCACGTCAATCAGCAGCTGAACTTCCATCACCAACAACTTTATACGGAAGCACGCGCGCAAGAGGCGAGAGCGGAAGCTGAATCAAGGACCGAAGCATTGACTCAAATGATCCGTTCAACGCAGATTGATCCGGTGGCGCTCGAGCAACACGTTAATTCCAAGTTGCAGTCAGCAATTTCAGCAGCAAATAGCGCTGCCCAAAGTGAAGCCCGAGCTGCGGTTGAAGCTCGTGCTGTACAGCACGCTCACATTAGCGACGTCCGGATGGCGGAGGGGTCCAAGCAAGTACAAGATCAGCTTCAGGAGAACTTTGAGCAACGGATCCGCGAAGTGCTCTCAGCACACATGGACCAAGTCAACGCTCAAATACAACTAGCAATTGCAACCCAGGGCAAAGAAATATTGAGGGTAATACAGCAGCAAATGAGCGTTTATCAAGAAGAGATGAGTGCTCATCTAGTAGAACAAGCAAAGCGAACTGCTGAGCGAAAGGCGAAATGGATTGTCCGTCTACACCACGCGGAAGAAAAAGCTGCCCATGAGGCAATCAAGAAGTCGCTACTTCAAACCATGAAAGAGTTTAAAGCATCTACCATTGCTGATACAATTCACCATACGGAAAAACGAATTCAACTGGCGTCGAAGACTGAGGCGGCGGGAATGATCGCCATGAGCCAAATTCAGGGAAGCCACAAACCCAGTGGGATATCGAGCCAACCGGTGCTATCAGCTGAGTCAGTTCTTCAAGTTGATGCTGACGCTGAATACGATGGTGATACTGGAGTGTGTGAGTCGGCAACGCTGCATGACAAAGCCCGAGATTTTGCTGAAACCCGCATCACGAACCAAGAATGTCGTGAAATCCCTTCCAGAATCATACAGGAACTGGAGCAATTGTTGGGTACAGCAAAGCCCGCTCCAAATCCAGTCGCAAAGGTGAAGCACGAAGAATTACGAGCTGTTTGTAGGTCAGAACAGGCAAAAGTAGCAGCGAGAGCAGTTGCTCGATCTCGGGCACTGGTTAGTACCGCCAAAACCCCCGCCGAGAGAATCCGCAAGCTATACAACGGAATCGACTACAAATACAACAAAAGAGACCAGTGTCTACAGCGAAGAAACAGATTGAACTAGCTGTAAAGCTAAGGAGCGACGAACGCAAGGCAATCAAGAAGAAAAGAGCCGAAGAAGCTCTTAAGCTGGCGGAAAAGCTACTAACGCAACTTAGCAAGTAAACCAGCGGTGCTAATCACAATGCATTTGAATTGTATTCATTGTTAGTCATGTAGTTGTAGCCGTCTTACCCGCCTAAGCGTCGAGTTCACCATCGTCGTCGAAGTCGCTATCGCCGGAGAAATAGCCAGCCATGAGCTCACATCCTTCCATGGCGCCATCTTCCAGACCTACCTTGACATTAGACGGAATGTGGATGTCAATGTCCCTCTTTGGTATCTTCGGACACTGCGTAATGTCTACATACGCCCTATTGCAATTGAGGAATGTTGACATATCCACATTATGTGGAGCGATCGACCAGCGTTGAGGTGTTACAAGTCGCCCAGCCGTACCAAAATCTCTCTCAATTTGAGCGGACGACATCGGTATCGCAAACAAAATACGAGCCACGAGAGGAAGGAATTTGTACGCGCCACTGTCAGATTGCCGCTTCCAGTATTCCAATATGGTCTCGGGCCGCTTGCCGTTTGTCCGAATTGAGGTGACCGAGGTTTCCCATCGCTCAATCTCCTCATCGATACGTGTCTCGTTCACATCCGGAGCTTCTTGAACTTCACAACGCCCCGGATCGATGACATCACCAAATAGATCCATCAAGTCCTCAGAGAAAATCGTTGCAGATACTGGTGGAGGTTCACCTTCTTCTCTCACCGTAGCGGTAGCCGAGTGCGCTTCATGGTTTGCTGCCACAGCCAACATCATGGAACGGATTTTCTCGTAATTTTTTTCTTGATCTTGGCAAAGTGGAGATCACCTGTAGCAGCGGTAGTACCGACCTTAGCTGCATTGCAGAGCAGAATGATTCGCTTCAGGAACCCTTCGAAGACCTTGAAGTTGGGATGCAGGAAAAGTTGCATTTCCAGGATAAATGAACACTTGTTCATCTCTTTATGGTCGGTATACCGCGAAAAAATCTTGCTTGGAAGGCTTCTTGGAGAAGTTCGCGTGTCGTAGTGGCCAAACTGGTCAAATCTTCAGGTCGATACGCGATAGATTCTATCCTGCTGAATCGATAGTCTCTCAATTCCTTTGTGCAATCCAACACAGTGACGCGCAACTTGTACAGAGTCACCAGGACGTCAACTTGATTGGCGCTTTCTCCTTGACTCTTGACGTTCAGCACTGTTATCGGTTGCAAAAGTGACAATACCTGGACGAGATTTTGGTAATCTCGTTCGAGAGGAAAGCCAGCGGGTAGAGAAGCTTGCTCTCGTCGAGCCTTGTCCAGACGTTCGGCAAACCATGTTACAAGGTGCTCCCATAGATCCAAAATCCGCTTGATCACGCGTGTAAGGCCAAGAAATCGGTGCGCCATGTAATCCAGCAACTGGTGGGCTGTCCTACCACTCTTTCCAAAGCGACAGAGCTCTTCGAAGAGTGAGCCCATGGCCTCAACGTGCTTCACAGTATGCATTGTCTTGACGATACGGCGAATAAGGTCGGTCAGCGGTTTTTTTGACTTGGTAGCATCGGCAATCATGCCACACGCAGCTTTAGTAGCAGCATTCGACATGTGCGGAATGCACCAGTGCCAGCAAAGTTCGAGGCCGTCCTGCATCATCCATCTAACATCCGGACCGGCATCTGAAGTGGCGCCAAACAAATCTCTCCTTTTCAAACCAAAATCATGCAGTATGTCGGTAATCCAGCGCTCAAATGGCTTCTTGGTACCCCCTACGCGCTCGCCGTACTGGGGTTCAAAGTGTCGTGTCCCTAGAAGAAAAGACTAGAACTGGAAGTTCGAATCAACGAGGTACACGCGTAGCCCCAGATACTTCGTTGTCTGAACCTTCGAACTCCAGAAATCCGAAACAATCGCAAACGAAGGTGCCCCCCTCCCAATGCGGTTGGTGCGTAGCAGTTCCTCTAGAATCTGTTTCGTCGAAGAGTACAGCTCCACTATCGTGCGACTGATAATTTTCGCGTTTATTGCGGTTTGCATGGAGTCCTTCATGACAAGTTCGCGGATCGCAATAGACTCATCGTATTCGCCTAAGCGATAAGGGAGATTGTTGTACACAATTCTGAGCGTCTCCATCAAGATGTGTACACGAGCAGGATCAGTGCGAAACATCTGGGATCCACGTATGCCGTCAAGCTCTTCATCGCGACTACGACGTTTGTCTTGAACCAGGTCGGTTCTATCTGAAGTCACGTCGTGCTCTTTTTTTCAGGTGTTTAGTGGCAGCCGATGTCTTCCCCGTTGACAATGGGAACGATGTCGATTGCTCTCGACACATAACTCCGGCTAGGCACATCCAAAATGCTGGTACTGACGCGTCGGGTTCTTCTCTGTCGTTGGAGGCTTTCGTGAGGCGAACGCCGTACTGGAAGATGACCGATTTCTCGTTTCTTCGAGGGGGGACAACGACAAACCCTTCGGGAGACTCGAATGCATTAATCGCATCTCGAACACTAGATGGAACTACTTTCATCCAGCGTACGCAGTACTGAGGAGCTGAAAGGACGAGAGTGGTGGGTGGAAAGAAGAAGACTGAGCTGCTGCTGGATACCGTCGCTGAGCCGGCTTCCAAGCGGTTAGGAAGGCGCCTGCTCATGTCGACAGGCGCACTGCGACAGCGCCCGTAGGAAAACTGGTAGCCAGCTTCTGCTGCAGACTTGCTAAATATTGCAGCTTGATCTTCGAGATATGCCCCTTCACGTGCCGATTTAGCGTCGTTTTAGCGTAGAAGATCGCTAGTAAAACAACGTTGAAGAGTCAATATGTGACCAATCACAGAGGGAGACATTCGGGAGATTGAAGAGGGTCTGGTGGCATTTTCTTATTAAATAAAAAAGCGCTGAAACTGGCACCTTCAAAGACGAGATTGAACTCTGGAGATTGTCGTTTCATCTCCATTTCATGGAGATTTGAAATAGAGGTCGCATATCCCATTTTACTGTCTTCCTTTTCTGGAGCGAGCAAGTAAAACCGGTATTTGTTTCTCTACAGACCAAGTCTCGTCCGAGGCGTGGAGAAGTCCTTGTGGTGGTGCTAGATTAGGAAGAGATTTACGGTCGCGTCTCACCAAGTGTCTTGTGGCTGCTCATCATCAAGCGTACTGTAGGGGCTACTCCCTGGACATGCTCCAGATACAGGATGCGTAGAGCACCTCGAGGGCTCGATACGTCTGCAGATACGATCGGCGAAGAACTTGCCACGGTTAAGATCTTTCAAGACTTCTTATAGTCGGTGGGGATAAGCATCGACTCCTTAGTTGAAATGCATTCTTCTCTATCAGTAGCTACTTCGTTGCCTACACAAAATTCTTATTCTCTATTAACAGCGTTCACGATATTTCTACAGACAAAGAAAAGTAACAAGGCTCGAGCTTCTGATGCGTTTCTGGCCAAATCAACCGCTCTGGGCTATTTCTCACAAATTGCAAATCTACTCCGAGAACGCTATAGAGATTCACTGCAAGACTCGGCACGAGTTTCAAAGATTCGAGATAAATGAGTAGTGCGATTGACGAACGGAACCTACGCTCAAATGTGAAGACAAATGACGCTCCAGGGTGCACAATAAATTATCTGTGTCACTTGGTCGAGAACTTAGTAGTTCATGGACTCAAGCCTGTCAATGACGCAGCTCTAATGGTGATGATGTGGCATACTTTCGGCAGTGCTATCGATACATGCTTTGCTCGGAAACAGCAGCTTTCAATTTCAGCGTCTGGGGAACTTTGTTTTGCAAATTGCTCGAATCAAGACATCGGTTGTGCAGGGTGTATTCATTTACGAGTCAACCGAGCATTGGCAACAGTGCATGCTACACGCGTTTGGTATGCTCTTCCTATGCTATGATGAACCATCCGAGTATTTGTTTCGTGTTGTACCGAGATGTGCTGTATCCGAGCCTGGTGACCAGACTTATACTCAAGAAGATGCTGTGGTCTACTGGGAGAGTCTCCTCAATGAGAAAGACCAGGCGTCGGGGACCGCACCTAAACGTGAGCGCAAGCGGCCAAATATCGCATGCTATATTACAGAAGTTATTCGCGACTGCGTGAAGGCTATGTCTCATGAGACACGACAGCCCATGACGCCAGGATTGACAAGTCACTCGCAACATCGTGGTGCCGCGGCGTACGCCGATGCATGCCCCAAGCTAGCGACCCAATGGATCTCAACGAGAGGTGCCTGGCCGCTTGAGTCGCTTACGAAGGCCTTTGCCTACATCGGAACGGCCACACGTGAAGATCTGAGTGTTGGAAAAGTGTTAGCAGGCTACGGAGCGCCGGACTTACCTGTTGCAACACCGACTATTCATGATCTACAGCAGCGTCTCACCATTGCTGAGTTTGGGCAGCTGGTGGCGCTGCGTGCCGAGTTGTTCCAGCCTGTACTTGACTCTCCTGACGCTCGGCTAAACGTTGCTATCGCTGTAGTAAACGCAACGTTTACTGCGCTACTGATGCACATGGATCCTGTGTTAGAAGCAACCAGGAGAGGTTATGCTACTGCTTAGGTGTCTCGCGCTTGACCGAGGAATTGTAGCAACGAACTGGCGTCTCCGATGCTGCATCACCACTGCGACGTGCTGTACATGGGGATCACACCGGTTTACGCGCTGGCACACTGCGAATCACGCCCAAGTAAGCGGTGCGGCTACTGGAGGAGATACACTGCTCGCTTCAACACTGGAGAACATGCTGGCGCAGCTGACACCTTGCCCGCGTAGAAGACGCTCTTGCTCACTCAACACAATGTAGAGAAAGCCCAGTTGCTCTTGGGGCTGTTCATCCTGCTGTACATGCCATCGCTGCTACTGCTGCTCCTGCTACTGCATCGACTCTGGCAGGGTGCTTCTTGAACTGGTACGCGAACGGGATTTGGGAGACTGTAAAAGGCAAGACGGAACAGAACAAACGAGCAGACGCAAAAGCAGCCGTGAATATTATGAAGGTACTTTACCAGAGCCCATTTACGGTACCAGCCCAGCCACCGCGATCCGGCAAAGTTGCCCACGAAGCATGGAAACACGCGCCCTGGACGTTGGCCACATCCATGGAGCAAGTCGCAAATGACCGCGTGCATGCCTTCGATGAAAAGAAACCCACCAAGAAAGCATCCTCTTTGCGCATGCGATGGCGTGTGCGCATCCTGAAGCTTATCGAGCACTTGGAGCTCCGTTCCAGTGGTGCTGTCGTGGATTCATGCGCGCCAGATTCTCATCAATGGGCGGACAGCGATATCAAGTAGATTCGGTAGCACTTGCCACCAAGCCACAGACACACACGAAGACACAAACAACCAACTGTAAACCAAAAGCCAGAGGCTGAGATCAAACCAGCAACCCGGGGGCGTAGCCTCCTGCTTTACCATTGAGCTACACCAGCGCGGGAGGTGGGAAGGGGGTGGGGAGAGAGACGACAGAACCTACCCGGTCGATGCTTGAGAGTCCTTTGTGCCGCTTTCGCTTGTGGCCTCCGCGAGAAAAAGCTGAATGAAAAGGAATGCGAGCTGTCGCAAACGACTGGCTTTGGATACAATTTTATAATTGAAGGCTCAATTCATTGAATTGTTTGTATCGTGAGACACACGTCCGGAATAGATAATGACTTGAGATTGGACCGCATGCAAAATCGTGTCCGGATTCCAATCCGGAATCTGCTAATTACTGCAGCGGTATAGCTCTTAAGTAGCGATATTGCTCAACAAGCCCAGCGGAGCTCAACAGACAACTCTTAGTCAAGCAAACAGGATAAACTGCCTCGCTGGCGGTGGTTAAAAAGCCTGCCTTATTTTCCAACTCAACTTAAACAGGATGGTGCACTTCGAGTTGCTCGGCGGTAGGTTTTGAGACTATTGGATTGCTCCACGTCAACCTAAGGGATACAACTTCATGCGAACGACCTGTAAAAGTTTTGTGAGCGCTAAAATTGTTTTATTACGTTGTACTCTTTTCACCGGCATTATTGATCAAATTAAATTGGACACCTCGCTCTGCTCGGCAATGCTACTGGTTCATTAGTGCTTAAGTACATGCAGCTACTATAGCCTGCGCACCATTGCTAGAACACGTTTTGTAGTGCAATGCATACCGGTAGACCACCCAGGGCATAATCTTGAGACTGTATTATCAGCCAGTACATGTACTTCATTATTGCCTGCTTCTCCATACTGTTACTATCTTAATTCCAGTTAGGTATGACTACTTTTCGAGTTGGTGTTTTTGAGAAACAGAGAAGGCTGCCGTAGCGATTTAAACCGTGCGTTCTTGTGATAATTGTGCTTCCACATGCCTACTGGTATGTTTAAGTACTCGTACGCTGTAGTAACGCGAGAAATTTACCCTTGATTCGCTTTCTACTACCGTGTAGGTACTCTTACTCTTCCTTCTTTCTTTCAACTGGGTCCTCGAGCAAATTAGTTTTTTTTACATTTATGTCAGAGTTACGCTACCGATAACTATTATCTTTATTCTAGTGCCCTCTAACTGGATGCCTCCATAAATTGCATAACGGGGTGGCATATTTGCAGCGCATTTGCCACCTCTTATGTCGGGCATAAATCTCATGAGACGAGATTAACGTGTCCTACCTCTAGCTTTATGCCATGTAGCCATCATAACGCTTTGTCTTGAAATTTGTACTTGAAGTAAAATTTATGCTGACCATCACTCCTGCTCTTATGCCTTGTCATATCGCTATCTTGCGCCAACTTGAAGCGACGCTCACTTTCAAATCTACCCCGGAAGGTGAGAAGTCACCGGCGAAGAAAACTTGATACGTGTACTCTGGAGCAGGAAGTAGTAGTACTATTCGCTGACTAATATGTATTATACATGCATAACTCGCAGGAAGGATGGTGCGACTGGCCTTGTAACGGGGTTACATTGAAGAGTGACATCTGTCACTCTTCCGGAATTGATGCATTTGTGTGTTACAAATCAGGTGACACGTGGTGGGTAGCCTCGCAGCCACAAATCGCCTTTCATATAGGTTTCACTATAGATATCTTTTAGCTTGTATTGCAGGCCAAACTTACAAGTATCTAATAATATATTCTGTATTAAATCTACCTAATCTTCCGGACGAGTGAACTGCCGTTCACTAGGAGTTTGTAAACTCCAAGCAAGCTTCCTCTGTGTGAAGTGCTGTGTGACCACCGTCACACTTGGTAGCACTTGTAGTCAATCCTAGGGCTACGCGGGTAGATTGATTACCTGAATCCTCTGTGACCAGAAGTAGCTGGCCACCATGGATGGAAGTGAGTTTCCTCACTTGACCGACTCTTAGTTTGAGTCGGCTCGGAAGATGGTGGTTGTAAGATCATGAGCCATGATCCTTGTTAGGAACGGCGCTGAGTACATGAAATCACATAGTTGATTTTGCTATACACTGATTAACAAAACTGCTACACCCCCTCTTGTCGAACAAAGATGTAACATGCCAAATTAGCGAGTAGACGCGTCTGCGCCATGACTAAGGAGAAGAAATACGATGGAACGGTGGTTGTTGGTCGCCATTACCAAATCTGTCGTTAACGTGGATTATCGTTTTTTTTTCACAATAGCTCCTAAATGGTCGATATGGTTCATGATTTCCCTCTGTTTGCTTTTATGTCTACTGCACACGATCAGCCTGTTCGTTGTCATTCTTCTAAACTTGACTTATGTTTATTATGTCGCGATTGACGAAGCGATTGAAAACGAATAGCCATCAAAAGTAGTGCAGTTTGTTGCTATTTTAATTGGAGGTGATGCGAGTGATGGAGTTAGAGGCTCTAACTCACTCTCGCATTCGCATCCCAATTCACCATGTAATTGTGCTCGTTCGTTCCTATACGTCTCACCCACCGATTCTCATCTTGATGAAAAACCTTCAATCGCAGCGTTTCGATGGTCGAAGATAGTTTTTGCAAAATTCACACATAACCGTTGAGACCATTTGAGCAAATATAATCGCGAAAGAGGCACCGATGTCGCCGCAGGCAACCAACTTTCTCGCCACCGTCGATCTTCACGTCAAACGTGATTATCCATTAACTGCCCTCGTGCGGTCCTGTACGTCCAGTTCACTGCTTGAGGAGCCAGGGGTGGCTCTCTCCTCTTATTGGCTATAATTTCGCGTCGAGGAGCGATCGGTTGCTCCTTAGCACCTTCGCGTCTTCAGAGGAACGGGACTTGGCACTTGCATCGTGAACACCTTCCTCGTGCCGCTTGTGCGAAGATCGACTGGATGGGCGCACGTCCAGATCCCGGACTTCCGTTCGCAGGAGTAGGCAATTGTTGCGTCCTTAGAAATCTATTGATTTCAATATACGGGAGCGCGTGCCGCACGCGTACGTGTATCTCGAGTGATACGTCAGGCGAGTTGCTGCTGGCAGAGGCGTTGTAGGATGTGTGGAGAAGCTATTGGCTGAGTTCACATCGACATCGGGAAATGGAGTCAAGAAGTTTTTCCAACTTGGCATCCAGATCTTCGGACATTCTCTCCAACGCAGAACCTTGGTGGTCTTCCATCCTGAAGCCACTGCACCACATCAAGCTGATTTTCTTTGGCAGCGTCGTTCACACGTGATACATTAAGTGAAGTGTCTGATTGTGTGTTTTCAGCTCATGCGTAGGTGCGTTGTCGTGCATCTGGATGTCGAGATTCCAGATTTTTTTGTGAACCAGTATGACGCATCGAGCGACGCATTGGCTGTTCCGTAAGCAGTTGCAGCTCCGTGATAAGACACTAGAGGCTATGCTTCCTAGCATTCGGTACCAAAAGATTGCAGCAGTTATCCAACGCAAGCTTCTTCACTGGTTGAGCGTAGATCGATGATATGTACAAAGAAACAAGTTTTTATCTCGTTGTACCGCGCCAAATCCTATGGGAAGTGGGCCGCTTGTCGGCATCCATCTTTACTTCAGCCACCACAGCCAATCAGCGATCGTTATACATAGCCTCCGGGCAGACACCGAGTCCAGATCACTTGAATTCACCAGAAGACCTTGTGCACTCCTTTTCGGCGTTGTTGGGCGTCATCTTCTTTTCTTTGCAACCCTGGGCGCTCCAGTTTGTACGATGTTTGGATCACTCACACCGAGCTACTTCGACGACGTGTTCGTCCACAGCCGGGCTGTGAATGGTGATGAAGACAGGTTCTACGTGTCAAGACCTTGAGCGTTTTGGACACCCACCTGACGATGTTGAAAAAGGTTATCTATGGGTTGCAGAGATTGCGCTTTCTGCAATCGCCCAGGTGCATACGCATTTCCTTCTGCCGTCAGACCAAATAGAACGGAGATGCTACACGGAGAGACCAAAAATTGACGATCGTTCCTAACCACGTATAGCAAAGGTATCAACGTTTCCTTAATACCCCCACCCACCCACACCCACACCCACACACAGTGAGAAGCCGTATGTGCCGTCACTGCAGGGTTGTTGCAGATTTGACCCCGCTGACCATGGCAGCAGCTAGAGACGACACGGACTCCTGGCAGAGGCGCGTATAGATCTGGAAGGTGTCCGATACCCACCGACCATGAAACTGGATGGTCAGTGCATCCACGCCTGATCGGTATATGTGTGTGGCCCTGCCTGAGCGGAGCGAGTGTGTGCTGTACGCCCGCTGGTTTTCGCCGAGACGACCTGCCTTGTTTTGATTCGCGTCGGTCATGCGGCGAGCTGAGACGTATTGAACATTTCCCGATGTCGATGGATAGGTAGTGATAGGTAGGTCCATTGCCAGGTTTCGGTGTACCCGCAGCAGCAGGAGCGCACCGAGCACAGGACAGAGGAACCTATGGTTGGATCGGCGAAGCATACGGGCGGTTGTGTTGCCGTACCGGTTGGTTTTCGACCCTCTGAGTCGTATGTGCACCGATGCCGCCGAGCTGGCGTTTAGTGTCGCTTGGCCCCTGTCGTCGAGAACCGCTACGTCCATCGCCTTGAGCGCAAACCACCGGTACCGCCCTTTGCTGATCGCCGCGGCTTTGCGTTGTGGTGGAGAATCCAGACGCCCGATACCTTTGCGGAGCATGCGAATCTGTGGATGGTCCGACAGGAACGTACGACCAGCAGCCATAAGAAGTGGCGGACACCCATCAGGTAGTTTAGGATGGTAGAACTACAAGCGGGGTGGCCCACCCCAAAGCCTTCCTGGAAGCTGCGAAGGATAAAGTCGGTGACATGCTGAACTTGGACGGCGAGAGGAATTCCATCAAGCCATGGGTTCACTCAGCGGCGGGTGATAAAGGCCTGCCAGATGCAGAGAGAGCGCTTGTACTTTGTATATGTAGTCTCGACGACAGAATGCTCGCGGAGATATTGTGCCAGATCTGCTCCAGGCCGCTGACACTTATCGTTGGTCGTTCCTGTGACCAGTCAGAAGTAAGGTTAGCAAGAAGAACACGGTGGTTAGAGTCCGATGCAAGTCGGGAATCAGCATCAGCGATTACGTTCTCGGCCCCGGCGATGTGGGAAGATGAGAAACGTAGCCCGAATTCTAACTCCCAGTGGCCTAATAAGCATATTATTGACGCCCACCACTTTAGATCTCCCCGCATGTGTTTGGTTACCGGGATCGAGGACCACCGATGGAGCTTCCTTTTCGGTTTTCTAAGACGTTGGAGAAATGGTCGGGCTGGGTGGACACAAGTCGCAACATGCCTCAAAGATCCCAGGAGAGAGCGGAAAGCCTTGCGGCATAGCGAACGTGCATAATAGGCCTCTGTCACCAGTTTGCAGGCTTTCTCGATTTGGATGGTGGTATGGCTACCGCGCCGGCCACGGTATCAAAGATTAACCCCAAGACCTTTTGCTTTGATTGTCATTGTGTGAACTTTTCGTCGTTAACCGCGTCGGGGCCTAGAACGACAGTCATGGTTAGCCTAAGGGATTGCTTAATGTCGGTGCAGTTCGAGCAAAGTCGGCCGCTATGCAGACGTGGTTGTCCACCCAATGGCAGTTGAAGAATCCGTTGGGATATGCGGCGTTCGCCGTGTTACCATGAACGTGAGAGATTGCTCCACCTACGACGCCGTAACAACCTGGTGACCCGGTCGTCGGAGCCAACGAGTTCAACTCGTGCAGCATGTAGGAGTAGTGATGGTCGGGTGTTTAGAAGTTTAAAAATGAGAACACATCTCGCGTGAGTAAACGTGAGTCATTTAAAGCCAAAAGTTGACTTGGTTTCACCGGTACTGGTCGGGAAGGCCACTGGTTCACGAACCGAGTCACGAATAGATCACCATGAACGACGGTGTGCAGGTGGTGTTATACCGGATGTCGACTGTCACTCACACTGGAGCGTGATGCAGTGTGCAGTAAACGCCTCCAGCAACATCCAGAAATTTCAAAGCAGTCTCCCTAGTCTAAAAGAGTGAGGGTGTGAAACTGTCAGAACTTCCAGAACACTGGCGCAGTTCCGTAATCACTACTGAAGTCGTAAGTGTCACGGAAACATCCGCGTTGGTGGGCTGGCTCTGCGCGGTAGTAAGATCCGTTGGGTAATTCAGCCCAAGCGTAACGTATACTCTACCTTTTCATGGCGCTCAACTTCGTACTAAAGTGCAAAAATAATCATTGTCCTGGCAAGATGTACGACGCATCATGATCAAAGCGTATTCGACTCGACTCCAAGTTGAAAAATGGACGCTTGCATGCTTGCACAAATACACCGCAAACTATGCGGACATACCAGCCCGAGTGCTTCAAGGACGTGCTGAACCTTCCCCAAGCGAGACGTCATCCGCGTTGAAAGCGGCTGCAAGTCACATTCTCCGAAGGGAGTTCTCCATCTACTGTGGCTACGATCTCCAAATGAGTTTCTGAGACGTATGACTACCCCGCCAACTGTACAAGACGTATCAAGTTACGCATTTGTAGTAATCAAAAGGCTTCCGTGTGTGTTTTGTGCTTCATTGTCAAGTGGAGCCATTTCGACTGGTGTCCATGTGGAAGTGCAGATGTGAAGATCCTCATGTGTGGATATAACGATAACGGAAGAAAACCATCTGCCGAATGCGCTTGAGGCTCATGCTCATCATGTGTTCAAAGGCGCGCTATCTCAAACACATCTAAAATTTGCTAAATCAACACTGACCTTGAGGCTGTCGCGCGCGAATTTACAAGTGGGCTTTGGCCGTCCACTTCATTACTTCGGACAAAGTTCCTGCCATTGGATATACCTGCTTGCAGGTTTTATTCGAGCTAGTCACGCCAGGTGTTGCCTTGGCGCTTCAAGCATTTTAGCCGGTCACCTAACTCCAGTTTAGTAAGGCGGCAGCCATATTCCGTTAAGAGGGTTTTCGTCGCTGTTGCGGTGTATCGTCATGCTGTCGCCACTTCATAGTCCATCCTACTGATTCACGAGCCGAACACTAACATTATCTGTGTCAGGAATCCAGCCCATCGGTTGTCCACTAGTGCAATTGCACTATTTCACTGACAGAAACTTGCCACCATTCACTTTGCGGTCCGCCAAATTGAAAAGCTGACAACTAGCCTTCTCCAGGTCATTGCTTGTCACTACTACATAGGCCTTCCTGCACAGTATCTTTGAAATCATTCGCAGAGTCAGCTCTTATTCCCAGTATCGACGGTCAATGTAGTCTGCCCGTTTGGACGTAGATTGTTCGATTGTTGTTAGGTACTGCTTCAGTTCATGCTCAGATTGTTCTGCCGGTAACCCCCCCCCCCTCCCTGCCCCCTTCAATAGTCGTAAGAATTGATTCTCTAGTCCCATGAGGAAACGTTTGAACTAATATCTTCATTCCCGACCAACTAATAAATTGTTTCTGTTCAAGAAATTGCGGGCAACGCGGACTTCGCAAGAAAATCTTCCACATGTCTGTCTGCATACCATGATTGCCATCATTTGGCTCCTGCCACGTTGTATTCCAGAAAATTATTGCTGAATGGACACATCAATAGGCGCTTCGTCTAAATACCTGGAGATATTCAAGAGCCGTACATGATATCGTTCATGAAACAGCTCATTTCGTACTTCATCCGGTCACTTTGGCTGGGCCACATTTGACTAGATCGCTAAGTTTTGTATTCAGTTAGTGGTTCTCCGTCGTTATGGGCGTTCTTGAAAGGGAATCTTCTGTTTCTAATGACAATTTGTAAACTCTTTGCTCCACTTGGTTGCCATTGGGCGCGTCCAGCATATAATGCGGACTATGTGGCGTCGCTGGTCGTACCAAATCTGTTTGACTTCCTGCAACATGTGAGCTACTTTGGCTGGATCATTTTCACTGTTTCTAATGCTGATGAAGTGTTCATTTGTAAGTCAGCGTCCTATCTGGCACTCTGGGTACAATTTTAATTCTAGAGACAGCAACAACATCAAGTCCCCTTCTACTTGTGCTCTGACAGTATTTTGAATCAATCTAAAGGCCGAGTTAGTGTTTACTCGTTTCAGAAAGTCCGAAATTTAGTCATCATAGTATCGTTCCTTCTAATACCCCTTTCACTACTGTCCACTCCAACCCAGTCGGTTTTCTGAGGCGACTCGGAAATCTATAGTAAACTTGTCTGGGCTCCTCAATCTCTTTTGGCGTGTAGCTACTAGTAAGAAACCTGAAAGTCGATGGCGAACCTTGTGTATTCATCTCGTCATCCCCCACCTGAGTTGTTGCGATACTAGCCAATCTTTCGACCCAGGGATTACTGGCTTATTTCAATTTTGCCAATGCAGCTTATTCTGTCACCTCGATAGTCTCCACTAGCGTTTTTCTAAACTTGTAGATTGACCTTGTCACTGGTCTGACATTACACATACGTTAGTATGCCCAATCTGAGAAACAACGTAAGGAAAAACATTACATTACTCGATATGGTAGTTCACCAGGTGTTGTCGAAACAAACACCGGGTGAACTTTACTTGGGCTGACATAGTATAATAATGCCGTCGGCATATCTTGTTTCTTTGACACGTAAATAGCTTCAGATTATTTATTTGAAAAAAAACCGTGCTACGTTTACAAATGCATGCAGTATTTTTCAATTTACCAGTAACGTTTTCCCGAGAAACTACCGATGTCACATCTTTGCGCATATCGATTGATCTGAATGGCGTCGTTGCTGTGTGTCCCTCTCATCAATTTTGTTTTTCTTAATCCCCCTTCACTATGTGAAAGTGTTGGTCACGTAGAAGCACAAACAATACCAGCGAACCCGGCAGCATGCTGGGCTAGTTGTTTCACCTCGAGCGCTGGGCAACAGCAAAACCGGTATAATTATGGCATCACCTAGGGCGATAACTATTGTGGTGGAGTGAGCCAAATTCGGAAATGAATTTTGAGTTTGATGTGGTAGGCACTTTGACGTCAATGCAATCACGGTATATTTGAATCATCCCAATAATCAACGTCAGCTTCAACATTTGGGTTTAGGTAAAACGAGTGCTCTCTGAACTAATAAAATGACAGAATGAGGAAGACTGATCTCCGCGTTCATTGGCCCGTTTGGACGTTGTCTTTTCGTTTGGAATCCGATTATAATCGCTGTGTTCTAAGTTTAGAGTTGTCGCCAGAGCTGTGTGTATAGCGAGGTACACCAGAGGAGACAAATAAGGAGTCATTCGTGTAGGATATACGCGTTGCCTGGAGACAAAAAGGTCTAATAAATAACAAGACTTATTCAACTGGTGGAGTCACCTCCTGAAGAATATTGTCGAAACCAGTGTATCTACGGATGGCAAGGTTTGGTACGATGATCCAGGCAGAGGAGGCGCGGCACGACTAAGCGGTGATATTTCTGTACTATTGTGAGCACATGCGAAGGAAACATGTAGAATAAGATTAACATCATTACACCGGTGGACACGTTAAAATGGATGTTGTTAATATAGCACCGAAATTGAGTTATATATGGGTTTACTAGCTTCAAATAAGTCCAACGCTGTCCCCTCATATACATGTACAAAGCTCAACTCAAGTGGTAGGTTATTTCTAACTAAAGTAGCGTTGCAAAACTTGCATAATTTTCATCCACATCTTAAACATTTCGAGTCCATACTGTCAGTTGATCGTTTTTAAAGCACAACTTGGTATCAAGCCATCCTACACAGTGGCGCGCGGTCTAGAATCTGACACAAACTCTGCGGTCTCGATGACAGACGTCCACAATATTCGACAAACCACTCACCCTGGTTATTTTGACTCTGGAAAGTCACTAATTAAGAATTTGTTTGCTATTCTGTCCTTCCGCGGTCATTACTTCTCGCATAAAGTGGATACGGCCCAGAAGATTTTGCATATTGTTTTCGCTCTAAGAGAGGCCGTCAATATCTTGAAGGCGAATCCTAACGTCGTACTGATGAACTGCACCTATAAAACCAATGTTTTTGTGATGCCTCTTTTGAACATGATGGGCGTCACTGGTATGAACTCCACCATCCAGTTAGCATAGGCATTTCTCGGCGGTGAGACGAAAGTGGACTACAGTTGGTCGCCAACTCACCTGAGAAGTGTAATTGAAGCGGTATTAATTTCCCTTCCTAATGCGGAGGACATGTAGATCAACACGGCCGAGAAGGACGAGCGTCAGAGGCTGATGGGAAACGGACATGGAAACTTATCGTTTCTGTACTAGTGTTATCTACAATTCTAGCGAGTCAAACATTCCCCACAGTCACCCCTTATACACCAGGGCCTGCAAAGCAGTCTCCAGCGCAAAGATGGAGAAGGTCGAGCGCCATACGAGGATGCGCCAGTAAATCCCGGGGCGAATGACGTAAACAGAATGGATGGCTCAGATATGGTAACACGCAGACGTATTGCCGTACAGCAGACATATTGCAGTACTGTACATGACAGCGTTCAGGTGGACACTTCCAAAGAAGCTGTGGTTGGGCTAGATCCATTACAACACAGCCGCGACCTCCATCAGCATGTCCAGCTGAAATTTACGTCGGTTACAGTTCCATTTCGAGTTAGCGGAATGGACGAGATTGGCGTTCGTACAAATGCACGATCTCTGGTAAATACATCCGTGCCGTTGATGACCAATCGATTTGCTATCACATTTAATGTGGCGGTTGGGTGGTGGTTGCCATACGTTCGTGCATTCTTGGAGAATGGCGCCGAATATTACATACCAGCCTCAGCGGCTCAGCGATATATATATATATATATATATATATTTAAGACTGGACAACCCATGGACACAGTTCTAGCTCGTCCAGATGTGCACATTGATTCGAAACGGCAACAGTGTCGTGGATGGCAATGATAGCGCACTAGACCTTGCAGCGCTCTCCTTTTGTCACTGTTAGTGAAAGCCAAGGGCGAACATACGCGAGCACAGAAAACGACTTCCAGGCCACTAGCGTACCAACTACGCACCTCCAATTAGCTTTTCTGATCGCACCAGTTTTATAATCTTCCTCGACAAGCAGCCTGCTATATTTTACACGAACGATGTCGCGAGTACTCACACGGCATGTGTTCGCGATGGCGAATCTGCGGACTATTGCATGTTGTCACGGATTATACCCAATGCAACGCTGCGTTGAAAAGCACGTGATACACAGAAAACAATATATCGTCCCTACTGTCGTGAACACATGCAACATCACTATGAACGAGGTGGATCATGTGGATCAGATACGCTTAATCAATCCCACGCACCGGAAATAACAACGAGTCTTGTTGAGCTTTATCACCTAGTTACTGGATCTTTATATCTTACACACGTTCCCACTGAGAATCACATTGCGATAAAACCAAATACACCGAAAAACATTTGCGAATTCAAGAGACGAGTGTGTGAAGCTCTTACATCAGCCCAGCGGCTCGTGCCAAATGAAACAGAACATCAATTTAAGCAGCTACGATTAGTCCCTAACTTCGAAGACATTGAAGACGACAAATATTTGTATAATCGTTTACCAAACAGCCTTGAAATCGCCAGCAAAATGTTGATTTGTCACATGTGCAGTCTCCAAGAACCTGTGGTTGCAGAAGGTACGCCATGGGGTACCATGTCTGTAGCCCATCATGAGAATGAATTCACCAATAGAACACCTGTCGTTTAGACTGTACTATTAGCTGGGCGTACTGATATCATGGTGGCTACCGGTCTGAACGGCCCCCACAATCGCTCGTGTAGGATATACCCGTTCGGTGGATGCAAAAAGGAGCGTCGAATTAAGGCCTACAAAATTGCACCCCGCTTATTCGGTTGGTGAGGTTACCCTCTGAAAATATTGACGAAACGTGTCCGTCTGCGTCACAACCAAGTCCACGACAAAATAAGAATATCACACGTCTATATAGATACAGCACAAATTAGAGGATTAGCTGGTAGGATCAAACAAGAGGTCGAGAGCCAATCGTCTGACGGACGGTCTGCTGGCGAGCCTCCCGACCCTCACTTTCCATTCTTCTCCATCGACAACATATCAAATGCGGCGCAACGTGCCACAGCCACCACCACGTCCATGGCTAGCTCAGTGGCGCTACTATGGATCATCACTCTCTACGACTATCTGAGTGCGGGGTTTTATGGCTAGATCGGAGGAACGCAGCTGTTGACGCGTTAGCGCAGCGCGTCTCAGCTGTGGTGCGAGGCGCTGCTTCAGGGTTACCGAGAGACTTGTGCGGGGCGTGTTGGTGGGATAGTCTACGTACCGCTCTCGCTGATGGCTTCCTAATATTGCTGAAGTAGGTCTCGTGTATGCCCGAATGGCACGGACGACAACACGTGAAGTAGGAGAAGAGGAACGGAGTGTATAAAATGAATTAAGTGTTTTTGCCGTTTTGTGTTTAAATTGGTCTTTGCGTTTCAATCTTTTTCGACCTCTGCCTCGATGTAAGTTCTTTTAATCGCTTTATCTTTCCTTTTCCGGGACATCGTAATCTCACGGGAAGGCAAGTTAGTGGCCGGTTCTCATGTAGGCTTCCACGTGGTAAGGAAAACTACTTGTTCGTCCATGTGGCAATTGTTCACATCTGGTACGTCGGTTGACCGCGCCGGTCGACAGTCGTAGGTAACACTCTTTCCGCCTCACCCGCACCTTCGGCCTGGGCGGCTACCTCAATGAGACGAGCCTTAGTGATGCGGCTTGGTACCGCATCCAGAGGCCACTTTATTGTATCTCCGAAACCGAGTGCTTCCACTTGCTGGACGAGGCCGCACGTCCTCAAATAACGAGCAACCGCTATATCTAGTCGCCCCGCCCACGTTACTTGAGATGGTTTCGGCATAAACAAAAATGTGCATAAATCACAGAGGGTGGGGCGCTGTGGTCTTTGAGGGCTGCCATTGCAACCAACGTTGCAATCGTAGTTTCCATGCACATAATAAGATTATGTGTTATGAGCATAGAAAATATGGTAGCAACGCTTGTTTCATATATATTTATGACATTTAATAACACAAATGAAACTACTAATATGAGAAATCGAAGTTGATATATTGAGTTAGTGCTTATTCGCGCCTGCGGAGAGTATTAAAGCCTGTTCGAGGTAAACTGCTTCGTTGCGGTCTGAAGCTTAATGAATTTCGCTACACGATCAACCACGTTGCTGGAACAGCCAATGTGTGGGCTGATACGTAAAGCCGGTGGGCTTGGCTTCCTACTGAGACGGTTGCAGTCTGTTGTGTGATCACCCGCCGTGCTCAGTGGCAAGAGCAGGTTACACTGCAGCCTTTAAATGACTTCAAATGGCTGACACGGCAGTGCCCCGGGCCCAGAAGCATCATGCACGGCGACCGTTACCAGTATGTTTGACAGAACGAGACGGTGGAATGCTCATGAAAGGAAACAACTGTAGATACATATGGAGGAACATTGCACTACTATGTAAGCTGATGATCACATCGCGTTGTGGGCCTCAAGGCCACCGCGGTCAACATTAAATGATGACTGATGACTCATCTAGCCAACGTGTTCTCGATCGAGTGGCTCATTGTCTACGTCGACCGTTTCGTTGCGAAGTGTCTTCTGTGTATGCATATTAAAGGGGGGCAAAACAATATCAAGACCGTTTGGGGGAGGAGGGGGAGGAGGAGGGAGGGGGAGGAGGAGGAGGAGGAGGAGGAGGAGGAGGAGGAGGAGGGGGAGGGTAGAGTTTGCTTCTCCCTCGCAGTACTAACCGCTCTGTGCATGTTCTGTACGCTGGCACGAACCTGAGCGAGCGACCACGTTTTTTTGTTGTAGCAAGGAGGGTAGAGGGGTATGGTTCAGATTGGACTGTACTACCGAAATCAGCAACGCCTGGTCGCGGTAGTCCAGCTTGTATTCCAAAATCATCTTTCTAAAAACTTGGAAAATATCCCTGTTTAGCCGTTCGAAAGACCCTTAATCCGTGGACAATATACCACCGAAAAATCGTGAACACACTTCAACGTGATCTACAGGGCGTCAACAATTTCGTTTGTAAAATGACTCGTATCTCCAAATCCGAACGTGATTCGTGTGCAATCACCTGGTTGTCGTCGCGTTTACGTACCGGAACTGAGTCGAGTCGCGACGTTGCTCCGATTTCGGAACCGATGGGAGTTAACTAAGTCCGTATGGAGCTTGAAGGACAACAAGAAGGTGGGTGGTACATGTATGTGGATGTAAGCCGCCTTACATGTGGATGCAAGTATAACTTCAAGTTTGCATTTGTATCCACGTGGGGTTTGCTTTGCAAGGCAAGCACTGCACAGGATTGGAGGGCAGCATACTCTGGTTAACCGTTCGGTTTCACAACGGCGACGTCAAACCCAAATAAGGGCTCTGCGGGGACCTGTTGGTCGCCCTCGGACTACAGGGCATTAGCTGAGAACTGAATGAAGTTTGAGTACTCAGTGAAGTTAGTAAAAGAAAACGTTGAGTTCTACCAGTAACCCTAATGCCTCTTTCTCGATTACACTCCAGTTGAGCTGGGACCCGGTTAAACTGATTCGATTGTTCACTTAGGTCCTTTGTAGGATTCCAGTTTGCCACATCGGCCACCAGGATGCTCCGGCCTTTGTCAGATGCATCCGTCACGAGTACCATAACGCCATCCGAGATAAGGTGATGCAGCGTGGCAGATGTGGCGAAATAATCTCGGACTTGATCAAAAGTTTATCGCAGTTCAGAACTGAACATGGGAACTGCCGCAGCGGCACACTTTGATTTCTTCGTGTTCCGCAATGCGCAATCCAAACACTCCTGCGATGGCTTGCCTACCACCGCATAGCCAACGATACTCTTCCGTAGCCAATTTGCAACGCACAGGAACTGTTGTAGGTCTGCCGTCGTCTTAGGGCACGGCATCTCGCGCAAGGACCGGATTCGCAAGGGGTCATGCGCCACGCCTCTTTCCCACACCACTTCACACTCGTCTGGTACAAGCTCGATTTCTTCACGCTCAGTGTCAAGCCAAAGTCATCCACCAGACTAAAGGTTTTTGAAGTCTTTTCAAGTACACATCAATACTGCTAGCATACAGCAAAAATCGTCTACCCACGCCAGCAGATGATTGTGCAGCAACGCCTTGAAACACATCTCCATAGTACGTTGGAAATGCATAGCCACATCGCTACAACCTTGTGGTACCCGTGTGGGTAAATCTACTTTGCTGTCCGTCGTGTAGGAGAGGAATTCCTCACACTCTTTTGCCAACGGGACCTGCCAGAATCCTTTGAGGAAATTGAACAGACCGAAACGAGCTGTCGCATGTTCGCGCTGCGTAGTGACGCGAAGAATTGGCATTACTCCTGCTGCCGCTTCCGTCTCTCCGTTCACTGCGCGGTAGTCACCAGTCTGTCGATATTCTTCACTGTTAGGCTTCTTCACGGATAGTTCAGGGCTGGTCTAGCGGCTTTAGGGGTTCTCATAGATCCATCCCATGCGCTCAGGTGTAGCATTGAAATCACGCACAAACTCTCCCAGATGGGGTGGATAGTGTCCTGCTTTACACCGCTGCGGCTTGGCGCCTTCCTTTAGCTTCATCATTACCGAGGAGACCTTGGAAGGAGGGTCACCACCCCGGTTCAACCTCCAAATGTCAAGCATCAGCGTAATTCGAAACAGGGCGTCGCAGCGTTCACGCGGAAATCCATTTGCAATTGCCTTATCCAACAATCCATCAACTGCGACTCTCATCCCCCTCCCCGTGATCAAGCGTACCGCACAGCATTTTTTGGGTTTCCTGACATGCTGTACGGTACAACTTGTTGTATGAGGGGTTACACCACTAGTTTGTATTAGAGTAAAAATGGTTCTAAGTCCTTTTCTGAAAAAAGCGCCATACACTTTTGTTGTTAGCCTGGGCACATACAGCATGTTGGCCATCGATGCTGTATTATCCGTATAGAAATCGCATTCATGATGTATGTGTCAGCGTAAATTGCGCGTCGCTAGCAGCCTTTCTACGCATATATCCTTGTTTTGTGCATATAAGTCACGCAAATGCAACATAATACGGTGATAATCACACGAAAACAGCCAAAATGTGAGCATTATGCACGACAAATCACAGTAATGTTTCTCATTGACCAATCGAATAAGCGTGGGAGCCTTTGCTGTCAATTTCAAAGACTTATGCTAGCTATTTACATCTACACTTGTGCATTTCGCGCAGAAATCATGACTGTATCGTTTCGTGAAAAACATCGTTTTTCTTGGCTTTTGTAAATGATTCGCGTTTTCCTAGCCATTTCTAATAAATCATGTTGTACGTACAGTATGATGCACTTTCAATCAAGCTGAACGAAACAGCATCGAGCACGGGGGGTAAACGATATTTTATGATCGAAAGTCGACACATTCGTCGAGAACAGACAGGAACTTCCCAGATGGCGAGGTTTAGTTGCACCAACTAGCTCCAGCACCACCCTCACCAACTAAGTCTTGACTTGACCATGGCAGGCCAGACAAAGAAGAAGAATGAGACCGTATTGTGTGCTGGGGTCGTGCTATCCTGAGTAAGTTTTGCAACCGTTCGTTACTTTTTTGACAGGCAGTTTAAAATTAATAAAGAAAGTGGATCCATTTTATGCAAAAAGTGCCTGTACAAACGCACCCTGCTTAGCGGGTACCTGTTAGGTAGCTACCTGCTACGAAAGCAGGCCTTACCAAGACTATATGGTGTATTAGCCGATTGTGAATAGAGAATGTTTCCTTACAAGCAACAATATGATGTTTAATTGTGTGCATACCCAGCCTTAGGTAGGTAGGAAACGTACTGTAAGTACTTCCTTAGCTGTGCTAGAACGTGGATGTATCCGCTAGACAGGATACTCCTATTTCCGGCAGCAAGAAGAAGTTACGACAAGACTGGAGGCGAAGCCTAGCATCTAATCCTGTGACCGACGTCATCGCATGCTGCAACTCGGAAAACGTAGACGTCGGAACGCAGCTAGATAGTAGCTTCATTTTGGATTTAGTTATCTCCCTACGAAGTCGACCTTTCACCTGCCCAAGCATTCCGTTCCCGGCACCAACTATGTATGTTAACCGTGGTACACCCGCCTTCCTGGGTCCTGCTCATGTTAGGAAGTTTACCGAGTTCCGCTACGTTGAAGTGGTCCCTCTCTCGGATGGTACGACTACTGTCAAGACTGTTGGACCGGACGACGACCTCTCTACGGAAACTTTAGGCGTGCTGTCTAACGTGATCGAGTTCTATGCTGTCCCCGAATTCGAGCGACGCTTGTGGCCAGGTTCCTATGTATCGCACCCAGTGGTATTTATTAGCACATCGGAAGACGGGGTCGATCTATGGGTCTACGGCGTTGTGGCAGGATATACCTCGTCCGACACCACGAGTACTTTCCACATTGTCAGTGCAGAAGGCCCTGTTCGGTTTCCTCTTACTGATCCCTAATCTGCATTTAAAGTGGAGCCGCTGAATTATGCGCTACAGACAGGAGGAGGGGTTAACGCAACATCGTGTAGTTCACTGGAGCTGCTACATCAGCAGAACGAAACGGTAGCAGCCTGCAACAAGAAGAAGTCGGGGATTCCTGTTGCAATACTCTCTTCCCTGGCAATTGCATTTGATGGAGTCGTCGTACCACTAGTGAAACCAACCTCGCTGCAGTTGGTGCATCTTCGACGCCAACACATCGTTGATTTTGCAACGGCCGCCCGTACGAAACGACCTCGTGATTTTTACAGCGATCCATCAGCACTAGCCAACAGTCACCCCTCTGGATTTCTTCAAGGGCGCGGCATCGATCGCCCTGGGTCGCCGGTACGAAGAGGTACTGTGGGGCGAACACCCACCTCCCAAGGCGAATAGCTTCGCTGACAATATCAGTGCTCATACTACGCTGCACAAGTTCGCTCATGAGTTTTACAATCCCGTGACGGCTGACTTTATCGGAACTGCCCGTGACTTCATGATAAACTACGACGATTACGCCAAATCAGGCCCGTCAATGGCCCGCCTACTGATGTTCTGGGTTAATGGGAAGTTTAGTTTATTCAGAAGCTGACTTGCCACACAGGGTCTGGCCGCTGCTGTGAAAGTAGAAAACTCAGTTTACTCGCAGTGATGACAAGTTAGCAGCCCTCCGTGACTCTCAACACTTGCTGTCAGCGTCATCTTTCTCAGGGAAGTAGCGACCACACGGTCAGGATCGATCCCACCGCTTTCTGAAACAAGGTTCAGGATTTATCCCGCACTCCGTGTTCAATTCCCTCCCGAAAGCTGAGGACGGACGACGGCTGTGCTTAAAAATACTGTCGATTGACGGGTGCAAAGTGGCAAAATGCTCCCGAGCTCACTTCCGACCTGACACATTATCCGATGAAGCTAAAGCACACGTCGCTGAAAAGTGGAATGGTCTGGCAGCACAATACTAGAGTTTATTATGTGGTGTTCGGCACGGTGGAAACCGCAAGTTGGAATACGAGAGGGATGCAGCGGACGCATACGATCGATTCATAGACACGCTAAGTCGTGTACGCGAGCAAGATCAACGCAGCTCCCATTAACACTGCCGTCCGTATGCCAGTATCGCTAATCTCCAATTTCCCAGTACTGACCAGACGGATAAGGAGCACATTCACACCGCTCAAATCCGATATCGGACTGACCTGTGCGAACAACAAGGGCTGTCGCTTCCTGACGCCGTCCGTTTATTAAGAGGCCAAACGTCTGACGATTCACGTCCAAACAAGGATCTCTTCCCGATACATCCACCTGCCGACCCATCGATTACCCCGATTGTAGCTCAATGGAATGAAATTGTGATGCACGGAGAATTACGCCGTTGTGGACTATGTCACATCCACCAAGGCAACGGGATCGACCCAATAATCATTGCAGTACAGTGGGTAAAGAAGCTCAAATTCGCCGCCATCTTCGGGCGGGTCAACTCGAAGGGCGATATCTGATTGTCGATTCACGTCTCCTTACCCAGTGGCCAGAAGTCTTTATCAGTCCAATTGGAACGGTAGACAAGGCTGGTGGTGTACAAGAAGACAGTCGGTTGATCAACGGTTATTCGTTTCCGAAAGGAAGATCGGTGAACGATTACACGGACAGAGGAAACTTCCCTCTTGTCTCGTACAATCCACCTCGGGATATCGTTAAGCGTATCCATGCCTTAAAGCAATCGCACCCTCGACTCTACGTGTTGATCATGCTTGGCGATGTTTCAGTTGCGTTTCGTCACGTACCAGTTCATGCCATTGCAGTTCACATGTTCGCGTTTTGCTTCGACCAACTGCTAGTTATCGATTTGTCGTGCGGATTTGGGTGGTGTGGGTCCCCTGCGTTTTATGCGTTGGCGGCCACTATCATCAACCATCTCTACGAGTACGGAAATCGGTTGAACCGGCAATTCATCGGCAATGTGTGGTGCGATGACCACACCACACTTGCGTCGAATTCGACTCAGGCCTTCGCTGCCACGACGCAAATATTTCGCTTCGTCGCGCCGTGACAACGGTTCTAGGTCCTACAGCTATCAACAAAAGAAATTCACGATTTGGTCGACGAAGTGCACTACTGTAGGACACTGAAGCAGGATCCGTGTCAATTCTAGCAGACAAGCTGGAAAAGGCTCTTGATCGAGTTAACAACTTGATCAATTCGGTGTCAACCTCAAAATCAGCTATCCTAGAAACTATCGGAAGCCTTTGCCACGTGGTCAACTGCTCGTGCCTTCCTGCAGGCTTTCCAGAGTACGGCTTCCATGTTTCCCCGCTTCTGACTTCGGCGACTATCGGCGCAAGCGCTAGAAGATCTTCACTGGTTTCGTGCAGTTCTACTTCACCCAGAATATTTCAACCAAATTCCTGTTGCAGACCTCGCTTCTGCCACTACATCAACATACGACATCTTTATGGATGAGGTCTGCGTGTTTTGGAACCTACACGGAAGGAATATCTCCGCCAAAGGTTTGTGGCTTTGGAAGCGGTGGAGCTATCGATTATCATTAGAGAACTGAGGAGTGTCGTCCTCGCTGCTTTACACTGGGGACCTTATTGAGCGGCTTGATCGACTACAATGAACCGCATTCACATCAAGTTTCACATTGATTACACGACCGCAGTCAGCTGGACAAACCGCCGTACAAGTGGGGATCCAATCAACAGGCTGTTGTCACTGGCGGAGTTTCAGTACAACATCTCGTTTTCAGCAACTCATATCCCCGGGAAACTCAATGGTATGGCTGATGCTGGATCTTGTGCCTGGAGCCCCACGCACTCACTGTGTTCGGTTTAGTCTAATCTATAGTCGTGTTGGACACAGGTTCATCTAGAATCTACGTTCACCGATCTTTCGAGTATTTGGGCTCAATGTTGCGCAGAAACGCCGTGGCACGCTCTACCATTACCAAGTATCGTCAATATTGGCGACAGTGGTGTGCATTCGCACAGCAAATGACGTGGTCCCGGTGGTTGTCTCCCGCAAACGCCTCGCACCGTCTCGAATATTTTGCTACTCGTCTATGTGCGTAAAGCCGGAATTCGACGAATCCCGGCAGAATAGTATAATTCTGCTGAAATTATCGGGTATTCGCTGGTTCCATCGACGACACAGGAACGTTATCCAGCCAAACAGTCCACGTCTGGAATTGTTACTTGCCGGAATTACGCCTATCATCGCCGCGACGAAAGAAACAGCCACTTCAGCCGTCATTTCTACGGTTGCTTCACCGTTCTCTTGACTGAGGTCCCACGACAACGCTTATTGTGGGGCAGCCTGCTTATCGGCTATTTCTTTCTGCTACAGAGGTCCGAGTTTCTGAAAATTGGGAAGCTCTATCATTTCTACTGCCTCAAGGCAAGAAACGCCTTCTTCTCGGATGACAACGGCAAACAAACGGGCTACAAGCAAGCTACATCGGTCACCATTGGCCTAGAAGGGGCCAACAATGACCAATTTGGGCGTGGGTCATGGCGAACAATGAGTGATTCTGGAAACAAGCTACTGTGCCCCGTCCAAGGTCGTCGACATGTGGTACAAGCAAGGAAACAGCTACATCAAGAGGCTAACCTTTATCTTTGCGCTGGTCTCACGTCGCAGTCAGTTGTTCGTGCTATCAATCTGACGGTTAAGAAGATCGGTGTACCAACTGCAAAGTATTCCTCGCACTCCATTCGCATCGGAGGTGCAACGGCCTTGGCAACGGCAGGTGCAAGCAAAATTGCTATCAAGTTTATCGGGCGATGGCTTTCAGAATGCTTCGAAGAAAACTCACGACATGCTGCTTCGTCATCCAAAGGGTTGCCCAGGCTGATGATTCGTTGATCGGACCCGGAACGCACGACAAACAATTACTGTGTGGTGTAGGGCCGTTCGCCGCGCCGTCTGACTCTGACCAACTCAATAAACAAATCTCCTGCTTCCCCCTCAACTGTGATTGCGATAGAAATAGATGGGCCACGTCGACATTTTAGTTTTCAAATCCTAAGAAATAAGCCCTCCCATCAACTAAAAAGAGTGTCTTCTAAAGTCCGATAAAGGACACGCAAAAAGCAGAAATGCATGTATACGACTCATAAACCGGCTTGAAACGTACAGTACTGTACCTGCTTGTAGCCCGCGTTGTGATGTGCAGGCAGCAATTCGTTCTTGGCGATTTGATGGCGAGGGACTCAGAAATCAGTGGCTACGGGTTCTCGGGGGAGGTCACAGCAGTTTGAAATCCTACTTCTACGGAAATTGTCGTGCATATCTGGTAATTTGTATTGAAAACGTGGTGCACATTGCACGATGATTTCCACGAATGCAAAATGTCATTCA
Organism: Phytophthora plurivora; assembly: GCA_030027945.1. Lineage (NCBI taxonomy): Eukaryota > Oomycota > Peronosporomycetes > Peronosporales > Peronosporaceae > Phytophthora > Phytophthora plurivora. The sequence goes on from CP125258.1 coordinate 857,304, forward strand.
TACAAAACTCAAGTGATTCCGAACATCATGCGAAATGCACTGGAAATCATCGTGCACATTGCACGAAGCATTTGTAACTAATATTACGTCGGAAACGAGATAGAAACGATGCTATTGACACAGATGGAATGTAGCTCCTAAATCAAACTACATTGAGATTCGTGTTTTAAGCTCGCATGCTAGTGTTTGCCATGACAACTGGTCTAATCTACGTTTTCTTCCATTGTTCGAATTGGTTTGGAATGGTAGCCAGTTTTTAACTTGTTCATACAGCAGTCCAGCAGCATCAATGGAGCTGTGAGCTCTGAGGATCTCGTCAGCCGATAGAAGAGCTTCAATACAGCGTATTAAACGTTGTAGTTCAGCGAGCCGAACCCTTTTCAATCTAGTCCCCATATCATGTTTAGTCAGCAGTCGTAAAGGTGGTTGCCCTACACACCAATGTTGCCAAATCACTCGAATGGTCCCTGCGGGGAAACTAAATTCCATTGGGACTCGATGAAAACTTCCAGACCACATATAAAGCTCGGAGTTCATCACAGACGTGGAGGCAACAGGAACCTCGCTCACTGGTTCAGGAGTCTGCAGTGATGGTCGAATCAAATTAGAGCGAGCCAATACAGCCGCGAAGGCTGCCTCCATAGCTTCCATTGTCATTACTGACCCGTTAATATGACGCTTTAGAGTGTTTTCAAACACAGAAACAAGATCATCTCTCATTCCGTCAATTTGCTCCTTATAGTTGGTAAGCGCCGTCATTATGCCCACGTGTGGTGGAATTCCAAAAGAAGTAATGGGATCATTCTCCTGGAAGTTACGACAAATTATTCGCTGCCGGAGCCACTCAAATTGTGCAGAACTTGTCGGGTTGAAAAGCGGTGTAGAAAACAATAAATGGTTTGGGGGTGAGCTTGCTGCAAAAAATGCCGTGAAATAGCATAGAAGCAAGTCCAAACTGACAAATCATTCGCAAACTGGGAGGTGCACCAGGAAAAACAGCGTTCATTGCGGTTGAAATTCGTTGCTGAAGCTCCTGTCTTTCATTTTCATTTCCATTTTGAACATCAAAAAATGGTGGGAGAGTAGCAAATTGCGGAGAGTCAAATGGTAATCCCGCGACATAACGACCAACGACCATGTCTCCAGCGGCTTCGTACCGGATGTACTTGTCTTGGACACCAGGAAGAGTCCATCCTGCACGAAGGCAAATTGCAGCAGCGGAAGGTCCCGAAGTAGAGCAACCACTCACGTATGTAGATGCACCTTTCCGAGCTGCATGTGTACCAAAATCTGTTGCACGTAACCCAAACTCTTCCAATATTTTCTGCATGTGTTCTCCATCCAGCACGCTTTTTAGTATATTGAGGAAACGACTGTACTGATTACCACCAGGAAAGAGTTTTCCGTCCCGTAAAAATCCCAATACTGCAAAAAAATTTCCGAAACCCAATACTGGACAAATCTCAGGCATGGTAGGGTTTGCGCACACATGTCTAGGATCACGAGGACGGCTCCCGTCTTGGTCATTCTTCATATGGGCAAAATAGATTGTAGTTGAATCCTCTCGCCAAGCAAGATGGGCGTGTCGTATAGCATCAGCACTTTTGGCACGGCACATGAGATTCCAACACACGAGAAGAAAGAGATGGCCGAATAAATCCTTTTTTTGTTGACTTGAGCATTGATTGAGCCACCGATCTAAACATCGACAAAGTGAAAGGCTCCTTCCCTTCAGTAAGACGCTCGTTAGTGTTCTGAGCAACTCGTGTCACGGAATGATGCAGCCCCTTGAAAAAGCGTTTCATTAGCGAGTCAAAGTCATGGGGTCGGAAAGTCTCTGTCTGGGTGTACAAATATACAATTGCTGAGCGCACGATGCCAAACGTTGACTTCCCAGTCACTCCTCGCTGCTCCATTGACGTCAAATACCGCATAATCTCCTCGGTAGATAAGACACGGAGATCCACAGGGCTACGCAATGGCACTGTAGACAACCACTTCACGATAACATCAGCATTGAGAGATTCCACTGCACGAAGTTCTCCAACGAACAGCACTGCGCGGCGTGCTTCCTCCGTATTATCAAATAACCACACGAAAAATCCGGATAGGGCTCGTCGATAGACGTACTTGGTGGCATCAGCAGTTGTGCTCCCCAGAACTTCTTCAACACGTGCATCGAGTTCTTCCATCGTGGTTGCTAACTGGATCTTACAACGTAGAAATAGCTTAGAAATATTTCTAAATTTGTCGTCGTTCGAAATGCACGACGATTTCCATTTATCTATACTTTAAAATAATGATCTTGTAATATTTTTACCGATTGCAATTTAGCAAATTTTGTTTTTTTAGCGCTGCTTTTCAGTTTCGTTTTTTATTTTCATATTTACTGTTAAGGCTCGTTTAGATGCGAATCAAACTTCAATTACGTTGACGAATCCTCGCGCATCTGGAAGCAGATCGTTTAACATAATCCAAGTCACCATCCAGCGCACACCCGGGTAACAAGAATGAGCTCGCAGCAGGAGACAGTGGTGCGTCGCCACGTGCGCGCAGGCTGCATCTACGTGGCCGAGATGTGTCGTCCCCGCGCTAAAAACGCCTTCAACGACGCGCTGTACGAGCAGTTGACGGCGGCACTGGACGAGTTCGAGGCTGATCCCTCACTTCACGCTTTTGTGCTGACGGGCCACGGCGACTACTTCACCAGTGGAGCTGACGTGAAGGAGACCGCTGCCATTCTGGGCGACGGATCGGTGCGTCCTCCTTCGCAGAGCCCGTCCCACGCTTTCATGCACAAGATGCTGGACTGCAAGAAGCTCCTGGTGGCGGCTGTCAACGGCCCCGCAATCGGCATTGGCGTCACGCTGCTCATGCACTGCGACCTTGTGTATGCGGCCGACAGCGCCACCTTCTGGACTCCGTTCCTTCGTATCGGGGTTGTGCCTGAATTCGCGTCGTCGTACACGTTCCCGCACCTGTTGGGGCCGAGTGTTGCGAACAACCTGGTGATTCGCTCCAAGGTTTACAAGGCACAAGAGGCATTGAGCGCCAAGATTGTGGGTGAGGTTTTCCCAAAGAACGGCTTCCTGGAGGCAGTTTTTGCAGAGCTCACACCGCTTGTCTCGAACCAGTTCAACAAGACCAGCCTCCCGGTCTACAAGTCGCTGCTGCGGCGTGAACGAGCCCCGAAGATCCGAGAGGCGCTGTTTTACGAGTTTGAGCAGCTCGATCGTCGTGCGGCGTCCGGGGAGTTCCTTGCTACAGTGATGGAGCTAAAGAAGCAGTTCAAGGGTAAGAGCAGTAGCAAGCTGTAAGCGGTACTGCTTCTGCCTGTGTTGTTTCCCTCTGCAACCTTCAGAACACTAAGAAACAGCGGTACTGAAACTAATGAAAAAAAGTGTCCAAGACTGTCATGAAAGTTAAAACCACTAATCTGCCAGCGCAATGATTCCGCTGGACTCGTAGCAATAAATGAGCTGCAGCTTCTTGAGCTCGTCAATTGCTCGGTTTCCTTCTTCAAAGCTCGGGCAGCTCTGTTCATACAGCACGGCACATCGTTAGCGATCCACGATAAAGTAAACAGCATAAATATTGCCCCTTACGTTGAGGAATGCCTTCAAGTCAACCGTTTTCCGCGGTGTAGGAGGCATCCCAGGTGACGACGGTGCAGGAGAATCGCTGCACAGTTGTTGATATAATCGAGTCATCAACGTTCCGATGCCAGGAGACGGCGCAAGTGTTCGCAGCAACGAGTGCAATCGAACGCCGTTGGAGTTGATTTGGGGAGTGAGGTCTTCCACCAAGCTCTTCAGCTGCACCGTTTAAGTTTTAAGCAAAAAGATTAGGACACAATTCTAAGTTGACAGAATGGGCAAAGTTCTTACGTGAGTTGTTTCTTCCAGCACTTCTTGTTTTTCTTCTTCGTACTGAGCCTTTAGTGATTGTTTCTACAAACACCAAAACAAGTAAAATACAGTTAGGTCACTCTTGCAGGCGCAAACAGAGCAATCTGGACACGTACATCAATCTTCTCCGCGATCGCCTCCTGGGCTTCCCTCAGCAGCACAATCTCCTGTTGCAATTCCACGATTTCATTCTGTGCACGTTCCTCTTCAAGTCTGCGTCGCTCCTCAGCACTTTCCACACTATCTGAGTCGCCCCCGTTTTCCAGGCGTTCGTCTTCCTTTTCCAGCTTGGCGAAGACGTCCTGCAGTTGTCTGATTTCAGATGTAAACTCATCTAGCTGCACCTTCAGCTGTGAGTTTTCATCTTCGATATGCTGTTTCTTGCTTGCTTTCTTCTCAGAAGCCTCTTCGCGTCGCCTCTTCGCTTTCTCAGTCTTAATTTCTTTCTCGTTTGCAATCTCCTGGTCCAACGACTCCACCTGGTCATCCAGTTCTTTCAGCATACGCGCATACTCCTCCTGAATGTCGGTGTTACGACTTTTGACCATATCACGGAACTGCCAACATCAACATCAGTTCAATATAACTGTATCATCAGTCCAATTGCAAGACAAGTGCTCACATTCTCCGAGCGCCGACGCAGCTCCTTCTCCAGCCGGGACTTATTGATCTCCAGCCGCTCCGTCGCCTCCGTCCCCTGGTCGTAGATCTCCTGGAACTTTTCCTCCAAAGTGCGTGCCTCCCGCTCCGGATTGGCAGCCACCACTGCTAGTTTGGACGTCAAATGTGGCATCCCGGAAATCGGCAAGGCCTGCTGCATGCGGTTCACGAACTTCCCCAGCATTGCGTCCGTCGAGCGTAGCTGCGCATTTAACAGCATCATCAGTCAGAGGTTTACAGCGGGAGCATCTACACAGGACACGCGCCTTGTCGCTACATGCTGCTAACTGCAGGACGCACTTGAGCAGCTCGCCATGGACGTCCGACATTGTGCACTTGTGCGCGATTGAAATTTGGTCGGTCCAAAGTTTAGTCCCATTCAAATCACAAAAGTGCACGTATTTGCACAAAAATAACATGCATCCACCTCGGTGGCCTCGCCCCATGCAGCAGCCATGGACGCAGCCTCCAGGTCGTCCAGCATTTGTACCACCAATGCCACCTCATCCGCGTGTGTTTACAGCACCACCACGCTACTTTCCGCCTCCTCCACGTCCCCCCATCGGCTTCTACCCTCGTTTTGTGCCGCCTCCACCTCGTCCGCCAGCGGTTGACAGTGAACAATTATGGATGGACACTTTTAAGCGTGCACATTGCAGCTCAGTGGATAAGTTTGCTCATGGCAAAGACACCGGTGCTGAATATCGATTGAGAATGCTGCGGCAGCGAGTTATACAAGCTCAGAAATTGACGGAGCAACTGAAAGTGGCGGCAGCGGAATTGGCTGTGGTGGAGAAGCGACTGGAAACGTTATGTGGAAATACCCAAGAGAATGAGAACGTGGCTGTGAGTGTGGAGGTCCCTCGACTACGTGTGCAACGTGAGCGAAAACTGGCAGTTTGTGAGTCGTTGAAGACGGAGCTGGAAGAGATGAACGCGACTGCGGGACTTTTCCCTGAGAAGCAACTCGCAGAGATCCGAGCGTTTGCAGCAAGAGTCCAAAAGAAAAAGGTTGATAACAATGTGCATTAAGCTGTTCGCTTAAATCTAACCTACCTTTGGGTTGCTTTGTGCAGGCATATCGAAAGCGAGCAAAGCAGCGGCGACGAGCTGAAGCAAGTATTCGTCGAGCAGTTAGGTCGGACACGCTTGAAAACGCAAAACAGATTGATGATGAAGCGGTGACAAGTACAGCCGAAGAGAGCATGGAACATAATGAAGCGTCAGACGAGAAGATTTTTCCTTCTTCGTGTTTGCGGACGCAGGAGGCACTACATTCAGCAGCACCAGAACGAAAATTGCCAAACCAATCGCTACATCCCGAGACCTTGACGATTGATACGTTGATCGCAGTGCGCCGAGCATGGGACGCGTACATTGTGTTCCCGCAGACTGTGGGAGCTTCTACTATTCCTCCGGTACGGATTGCTACTACTATTTAGTCCCATGCCGTCCATGGTCGCCTAACTTGCCACTTTTTATTTTGTCTTGACAGCATTTCGTGCCTCCACCACCTACACCGACTGCTCAATGGGCTGTGTATGCGGCTGCCAGTTCCAGCATGGTTAACTAACTTATTTGCCGAACATTTTTTTCCGTTATAAGTATTCTCGCGAGTCTTGCTGACAGCAACCGAATCAATTCAAGAACTGTGTCTCTATTGCTTATTGCTTACCATGGTCGCCACCGTCATCTAACATGTGCTACTGCATTTGCACATATTTACGCGGACAGTTCGGCCACTTCGTCACGCAGCGCTTGTTCAGTGTCAAGCTTCAGCAACTGGTCATCGTTGAGGGATTCACCAGCCTCCTTCTTAGCCTTGATGGTGTCAATCTGCTTGAGCTTCTTCAGCAAGCCCTTCACCTTCTTAGCCTTCTCTTCGGGAGTCATTTCACTCGGAGACGGTTTTGCCGGCTCTTCCTTAGCAGGCGAATCACCAGCAACCTTAGCGAGAGCCTCCTCGACAGCAGCCTTGGCCTCGGCAGCCTCCTGAGCCTTCTTTTTCCGCGCGCTCTTGCTTAGCTTCTTAGGTGCAGCAGCCGCTCCCATACCAGGAATCGGCCGAGGAGCAGCACCGGGGATCGAGGAAGCAACGGCGCGCGGGGCAGCGTATTTGTTACGGTCCAGCTTTCTCGAGCCGCCCTCTTCCTTGCGCATCATCGCAGCAAGAGCACCGGTCGAGTTCGGAGGGCGGTAAGCCTGTGGCTTCGGCGCAGCCTTCGGGGCAGATGAAGAGCCAAAGCCAGCAGCCTCACCCTTCCGGCGAGGAGACTGGGGGCGGTTGGGGTACGTGTCCTCCGCTGCCGGGCGGAACTTCAGGTCGTACAGCTCACCACGTTCTTCCTGATGAATGGGACCAGTACCATCGTAACGGAAAACCTTGAAGCCATTGTCAACACGCAGGCGCGGGAATGTAGTGGCCGTAGCAAAGTAGCGGCTATCAGGCGACCAAGCAAAAGTGGTGGCGGAGTTAGACGTAGCCGAGCCCATCTTCTTCAGCTTGTTACGCTCCCAAAAGTCCATATCACCGCGAAGATTGCCAAACCCAGCCAGACACAGGAAGCGTCCGTGCGGGCTCCAGCTGACATGGTTGCGAGGCGCCGCGCCGAATTCGAAGACGGGTAGCGCCTTGTTGTCGTAAAGGGTGGCATGGGCAGGCATCGCTCCTGCGATCACGACAAAGCCGCGTCCGGTGGGGTCCCATGCCACATCGTGCACAGCGCCTTCCTTAGTGAGCGGCACAATGCAGTCGTACTCGCCATCACTCTGCAGGAAAAAGAGGCCCGTTTCGCCATAGTACGACTTGCCTGACGTGTCGATATCCGTGCGCGTTTCAATAATCAGTGCGCTGCCCGTGGGAGACCACTTGAATGTCACGTCCTGAGCCTTGTAGAAGCTCTTGGTCGCAGTAGGGATTTCCAGACTGTTCGGGAACTGGTAGATCTTGACACTGGCAGGCTTGCCCTTCTTTTCCGGAACGAACAGAGCAACCTTGTAAGGAGCGCTGCCAGGAGCAACACTGAAGTTGGCGACGTTCTACTCGCCACACAACAGAACAGTTCATTAGCGTCTGCAAACAACATCATTACTACGACAGAAGCCACATACCGGGAGGTTAATCTGGCCAATTGATCCGGCTCCAATATCACGGCCGCTGTATAGCACCACACCGTTCGCACTCTGACGCGCGCAGATCGTCTCATCCGACGACCACTGGAGCGGCGGCCATTTCTGTTCATACCAGCACAAAAATCCACACCATCAGTTTAATATTTCAATACATCCTCCTTCCGATCATCATCACGTACGTCGCGCGTGTAGGCCTTGTGGTTGAAGCGTGCGACCTCTTTTCCAATGGCAACATCCCACACAATGAGGTTGCCTAGGTCCGAGTCCTTCTGAGGTCGCTGCCACGTCAGCAATTGCGAACCCAGAGGCGACCAGGCCACAGCATGGATACCCGGGTTGGCCACCTCCGTCACCACGGCGCCAGTGTCACCATCGCGCACAGTGAAGCCTGAAGCCGTGCGCACTAGCACCACGAGCTTTCCGTCCGCCGTGAATTCCATAAGATCAGCGGATCCAGGAGCATCGAAGCTCTCGTCACGTTCGATCGAGATCTCGTCCTTACTGGAGGAAGGTGGACCCCACATGGCCTCAATGCCGCCCTTGCCGCGTAGGAAGAACTTGGTGCGCGGCACGTTACTCGAGTCGTCATTAGCTGAAACTCATGAGGAGCGACGATTAGTGAGAGGGTAAAAGGAGTGCGATAGCCACGTATACACGCGTAGGAAGCGCAAGAGGGGTCCTACCTGTTGCCATCGTTGGTGGATGTGGTGTTTGCGAGGGTCACGTCACTAAAGTGGCATTCAAATGAGGTTGTCCTTAAACTGGAAGTGCTCGTTTTTATGCCATTTAACCCATGACAGACCGGCGAGTAGGCGAGAAGCGCCACCGCGCCGGGCGAAGGCCAAGCCCCGTGTGGACCTTCTTCACGGAGATCCGCACGTTCGACAATAAAGTGCACGCGCGCTGCAACTTCTGCGCCAAACGCTGCGCTGGCGTGGCCGCGCGTATGCGCAGTCACGTGCTGAACAAGTGTGAGAATTCGCCCACCGATATCGAGCGACTACTGGATAAAGCCGTCGCTAACAGCACCACAGGCCACACGACGGTGCCTGACACTGCAGTTATTGCTACAGATGCTTATCCAACGCCAGTGGTTGAACCGGATACTGCTGCAATTCCGGATGCGGTCACGATCCAGACGAGTGCAGTTGCTGTTGACACGGTCTTGTCACCTCCGGCTAAGAGACTCAAGCAAACACAAGTTCAACATGTTCAACCTCCAGTTGAAATGGAAAATAGTCCTGCAGCAACTCAAGAAGTTGGTGTGGATCCGGATTCTGAAGAATCTGAGGATGAAGTTGCTAAAGACGATGATGTGGTGGTGGCTCGAGTCTACGACCAGCAGTTCACGCAAAGTAAATATTCCGAGGACGATGCAGCTCGAGTGCACCAGAAATTGGTGCTAGCTTGCGTGTTGAATGATGTTCCGGCCGCTTTTGTGGAAGATAAAGCACTGATGGAGGCTTTTAATTTGGCTCGTCCTGGACTACCTCGACTGTCAGCAGAGCAAGCCAAGACAAGAGTGCTACAGGATCTAGCGGATGAAGCAGCCAAAGAAATGGAGCGGTCGTTAGCCAGCTGCAAGGTGTTCACTCTCGTGCACAGACACTTTAAGAAACAGGGTTCAGGAGACGCTGGATCATTGGCGAAGTGGTGTAACCAATGGATTGGAGTGGATGAACATCGCAACGTTGTTCCGCTGAAAGAGGTATATCGGGAGGCTCAGACCTCGTCGCCAAACGGAAGCTGTTGCAGATACTGTGTTCCACGCGAAGAGTTTGACGCAGTTGTTGCGAAGTATAGTCTCAGCCTAGCACCGGAAGCAGTCTTCAGTCTTTGCTCTGAATGCCCACGTTTATATCAGCAGCTCCGCCTGGAACAGCAACAAGCTCTGTCGACTCCTCTTCAAGATACACATAGCACGAGTGAAATTGCTGCCAGGACGAAAACGCATGTGCTGCTAAGTACGTGCATGCTACGTCAGTCCCTTATTTTGCGTAAGGAGCTGCTGAGTGCATTCCCCACAGTCGTCGATCTGATCAGCAAGGGTATTCTGCTTGCTCACAGTATATCTAAGATCACACCTTTCCGGCAAAAGCTGGAGGTTTTGCTGGAATTATCGAGCTGGGATGCTGTACCTCGAATAGTTAAATGTATGGTGCATCTGGAAGGGGACGTTCGCCGGTATCAAGAAAAAGTGTCGGTGCCTGCGGACGAAATTGCTTCGTTTTGGGATAATTTACGTCTTGTTGACAAAATTCTGACGCCGTTCAACTGGATGTTGGCACTGAGCAACGCAAAGGAGACAACGTCGGCGCAGTTCATCGTGCTTTGGTTGTGGCTGTTAGCTGTGGTGAAATCTACCCGTTCATCCTTGCTTCCGGAGAAGGATAAAGAGAGCTTCGTATCTGCTGTGATGTCGCTTATTGGGCGCCAAGTCGACTCGCACGAACTGGTGTGTATGCTTTTGGATCCTCGCATCTCGGGGGTGGGTCTTTCGATCTCCGGAAAGCGACGTGTGAAGTCTTTGGTTGTTAAAGTAGCTGAGCGCGTGTTTTCCAGCGAGGGATTTGAAAGTGGCGCTGCTCGCTCTCAACTGCTAAGCCAACTCGGTGACTATACAGAGAAGTCGGGCGTTTTTGATGATATTGTCGCGTGGGAATTGAGTGCAGGCCGACCGCCAAGACTGTTCTGGAACGATTTTGTCGAAGATACACCCCACTTAGCTTGTGTGGCACGAGCTGTGATCTCCGTCTCTCCATGTGCACAGACGGCATCGGAGTCGTTGGATCCTCTATCCAGGACAGAAGAATTCGCATGGGAGCAAACGTTTACAGTGCTGCAGCTCAAGTATCAGGCCAAGAAAACGTCGTCTCAAACTGGTGGAAACGTGGATAATTACCGCTCGCTTTTGTTCCCTCCTGCTCCATTAGAGCAAGGAAGCATTTCGGACGGGATTTTATCTGTTGAAGTGGATAAAGCTCTTCGGGTTAGCAGTACCGGTTCTCCCCGATGGTTTGCAAACGACGAAACGGAAGTTGAAGCCAGGGTCATGAATCTGCTGAGCTCGATGCTGAAAGTAGGCGGCGACGAGGAGAAGGAACAAGCTCAGGACGTACCTACAGCACGAAGCGATCCTCTTTGCCCTAGAATCTCGTGGTTCGCCTTCCAGTCTGCCAATGACCTGAAAGCTCTGGAACAAGCCGTCAAGAACTTTTTGCCGTGTCCACCCACAGTTAAGACCATCTAATATTTGTGCTTATAGGGATTCCCAATATTTTTTTGGGGTGATATCGGCCTTTGACGCTCGTCTCCTATACCCAACTTCGTTGCACGCAGCAACTTGGTACACGCTGAAAAGTGTGTCACCGTGAAATATTTTTCTCGGTCTCCTGGAAGTCTCGAGAGAGTGTACAGCTCCGTGTTCAAAGTCTCGCAACAGGTTTCTTAGATCATTCAACTGTAGAGGTAGGCAACCTGACTTGAAAGTCTTATTGGAAAATTCGTGTTGCCCGCCAAAAACGCTTGGACGAAGTAGCGTCGACGCTCGTCGTCCATTCCACAGTACATTGTCACGGCGTTCTGGTTCGTGGCCAGCAGCTGAATAAACCGGAAACGCGCACCCACCTCAATAGTGCTCGCTAGCTGGTCCTTGAACTCCTTGATCGCTACATCAGAACGCAAAAGTTTACACATGCAAACACTTGCTTTGCGATCTGTACTATATGTAGTGACCGCGAGCGCCTTGTGAGCATCAGCAAGCGCCAATATGGCCTGGGCTATCATCTCTCCTGTGTTCTTCTGGCGCTTAAACGGACCTGCATCGTAGTCGTCTGTCTGGGCCGGGCCGGGCTTAGTGACGTCCGGTGGACACGGCGTCGGCGAGGAAAGTCACCGTTCTCCTGTTCTTCTTTCTCTTCTCTCTCGTCACTGTCTCCGTTAGAGTCGTTGTCATCATCAGCGGCATTCGGACTGTACTCGTTGAAGGCGTTGGTGTCGGGCGGGCGTACAGGCGACCGTAATTGCGAGTCTTGCGGCGCCAAGTAAGCTTCCTGCTCGTCGGTAGCAGTCGTGCCGGAGAATATTTGGTCAAGCTCGTTGTACATGAGCAAGGGGCGTGTTCTAAACTCTTTAGCCTGAGGATGCTCTGCAATAATGTCGTCCCACACAGACCCTGGTGCCGTTGGTAGATCGGTTTGTGGGTCCCATTCAAAGCCACTGTTGCTTTTCAGCGCTGAATATATCTTGTGCTTCTTTTTAAGGTCATTGATCTTGCTCTGCAATTGCTTCCGGGACAAAGATTCTCCTTTTGGTTGGTGGCTGTTAAATTCTCGCTCAATCTTCGACCATACAGTTTTTTTTTAGTGTGCCGTCGTATGAAGCCCCTAAACGACGAGCTTGGTTCAATACAGCAAGGATGAGCCGTGCGGTGCTGTTATCGGTCCAGGAGAATGCCATGGTGTCGGCCTTGGTTCTTGGTGCGAAAATTTAAAAGGGTTGTATGGTTTGGATCTATTTTAAAATCTTTGAATCTATTTTAATATCTTTGAAAAAGCACCTTGGATTCCGTTATCCTCTCAAAATTTTCCGCCAGAAATTCACGCTCGCAAATTCCACTGGAATTTTGCACTGGAGTACGAATATGTTTAGCGCATTCTGTATCCTCCTCTGCTAGGTACTTTGGCTTTAAGAAGGCCAGCCCAATAAACTACAGTAGCGTCGAACCCCTGAAGCCCACGAGCTGGCAGAGCCCACTGTAGAGAACAATCCTTGGGCGAAGGAGAACGGGATTTCCATGACAGTCGGTACCAGCAGGTCTGAGAAGATCACTCACGGTAGAACGCACAACTGGTACCGGGTAGAACGCTCTCGAAAGACACGAGCATGTTGACGAGTGTAGCCATGTAGATCAGCCCAACACCAATTTCAAGCCAGAGTACGTCGTGTAGGTCGCATCCACAAGCACTAACCCAAAGACCGCACTGACACTAGCACGCGAAGATCAAAATACGGTACAGTTATATTGTTGGTGTTCACCTAGCCAAGTACTGGCTTCGGTCTGGACGCGAACACGACGCGCGTGCGGGCAATTCCCACCACCTCATATTTGGTATGTCCTTCTTCTTTCTCGTTGTCATCAGCCTCAAGTGCCACCTCTCCATCCGCGCTGGCCTTTTGAAGAATGGCGAAAGGTTTAGGCAGTTTGGCCACCTTTCCAGCCAGCACGTGGTTGCCAATACGCAGCGTAATTTCACCTCCTTCTCCATAACGCAGCGTACCCACATCCACATTTTTCAAGTCGGTCGTTTCGGCGCCATCTCCAGGCAGAAGGTCGCCCTGGAACTCCAACATACTCCACTCCTTCGCCGCAGCGTCCACCTCCACCGGCACCAGCATCTTCACTCTTCAAAAGTCTCACTATGTACATCACACCATTTCCACATAATATTATGTATGCCACATCATATTATGTGCACTACAAAACGGCATCGGAGCCGCTCATTTTGCAGGGATTCCGGGGGTGACACTGCTGTAAGGAGATATGTTCGCTCTCGTTCGCTCCAAGGGCCTCATGCGCGCGGCCATGGGCGCCCGCAACGCCAGCACCGTGGGCGCCACGCTGGACGAGGCGGTGGATCGCCTGCCGCATAAGGAGGCGCTGCGTAGCGTCTCGCAGGACGTCCGTTGGAGCTTCAAGGAGCTGAACGCTGCGGTGGACGAGTTGGCCAATGGCTTCCTGGACCTGCAGTTCCAGCGCGGCGACGTGGTGGCTGTCTGGTTGCCTAACAGCACGGAAAATGTACTGACGCAGCTGGCTGCTGCCCGTGCGGGCCTCACGCTGGCTGTGATCGAGCCGGAGGTGTCGGAGGCGAAGGAGCTGGCCTTCATCCTGCAAGACAGCAACGCCAGTGGCCTCGTGTTTGAGCCCAAGCAGGCTGGTCGTAACCAGACGCAGATTGTGCAGGGCCTGTTCCCGGAGCTGGCAACCTGTGAGAGGAGTATATAGGTTCGAGAAGTGGAAGAGGTACTGACATTGGTTACTTTACGTGACAGTCCGTGAGCGCAAGGAGGTGTTCCGCCCGAAGAACTTCCGTCAGTTGCACAGCATTATCACCACGAGCTGGGACCATGTGGAAGGCATGATCAACCTCAACGGTATGATGGTCAACAGCCCCGAGCCGTACGCCATGAAGGCTCTTTCCAAGACTCTCGACGACAAGACGCCCCTCGCTGTCACCTACTCCAGTACGACGACTTCTTGATTAATTGTCTATCGCTGGTTTACTAACGTGGAGGCTGTTGTGATTTTTTTGCAGAGGTGGAGGGCCAGAACCCTAAGAAGGGCGCGGTGTTGACGCACGGCGATCTGCTCAAGCAGGCTGACAAGCTGGCCAAGAGGTTCGCTACTGCTGTTTTTGTGGTGTGTTTTGTGTTGAGATTTACTGATAGTTTGTGTTGTGCAGCCTGAAGCTGACGGCCACGGACAAGGTCCTGCTGACTGGCGAGGAGACTGGTCTGTCACTTGGCCCGCTCGCCGCCATCGGCCAGAACTCGCAGGTCGTGCTGGCGTCCAACGAGTTCAACGCGGAGGCCGTGCAGAAGGCCCTAGAGGTGGAGAACTGCAGTATTGTAGGCAGCGGACTTGAGAACTTCAAGCGCGTGTAAATTGAAGGCGCTACGAGCTACAGATACACACCACAAAGGAATCACCTCCAATTATCCGCTGAGCAGATGAAGGAACGAACAAACATGAAGCGAGAGTGAGTCAAGTAAGCGGTCGCGTTGTGTGTTTGTTGATGCTGTGTTCATGAGCGAGTGTGTCCACTTACCTTCAACAGGTATATACATGAACTGCCGGCTACTACAGATGCAGAACATAAATGATCGCTCAAGCCATGAGGATCCCGCCAAGACCGAAGGTAATTGTAGCGAGCAGCATCGAGCGCATCGTCTCGTGCGACGTGTAAGGTGGCAGCTCGACCGAGAAGAAGCACGTGTGAGCCACTGGTAGACTGCGCGTGGCGTCACGACCTCCTTTCTTGGACAGCTTAAAGGGCTGCGGCCACTTGCCGCGTGGCAGACGACTTCGGCCCCACGCGAAGCGCACAAAGTCTGCGCGTTGTTCATCAGAGAACTCTGCAAGCGCTTCCCAGAAGAGCAACACGGTCGGGTCGTCTTCAGCGTAGCCGTCGTAGCGTGTGTGGCGCTTCCAGAGATCTAAATCGATTTTAGGCGAGCCGCACGCGAGGATTTCCAGTTCTTGCCACGTCAGTAGCGTCAAAGCGCGTCGAGGGAACAGTGTGGCGAACCCTCGAGCCATAGCAGCTACCTGCGCGCTGCATTCCTCCAAGCGGGCACGTTCAGCCAGACGACAGTACTCCAGTCGGTTGTGGAAACCCACAGTGAGCGAGCGTCCACCTGGCACGAGTTCAATCTCCTCTCCGGTGCACGACGACGCCGTGAATCTCAACTCAAGACCTGCAAAAGCCGTAGCGAACTCTTCCTCCGTCGAGATCCC
Source organism: Phytophthora plurivora (assembly GCA_030027945.1). Lineage (NCBI taxonomy): Eukaryota > Oomycota > Peronosporomycetes > Peronosporales > Peronosporaceae > Phytophthora > Phytophthora plurivora. The sequence continues at coordinate 872,523 of CP125258.1, forward strand.
GTCGCTTTCGCAGTTAGCGATCCCGTCGAGCATCTGGATGAACATGGCATCAGTGCCTTCGAGATCCGCGCGAGTGAGAGTCTGGCCCAGCAACTGCTTCCACACCAGAGACGGCAACATGAACGGGAAGTCGCCGTGCGTACGTAGCGAGATCCCCAGTAGTTGACCGACAAACGCAAACATCTGCATAGCCACTGGAGACGTGCACTTTGGGTTGGGCAGATACATTCCGCGGTTGTTGCCGGTGTCGTGTTGGCCGTTGGGGCACAAGATGAACAAGTTGAAGTGGGGGGAGAACAGGTCGTCCACCATGGACGTGGCGCCTTCGCGATACACTCCACCCCAATCTACGCCTTCTTCACCACGGAACTTGACACTGAATAGTCGACCTTTACTGTCGATTTGACGCCTTAGCAGCGCAGGGTCCACTGAGTGCAGCTGACGGAAGGCCTGCGCAAAGAAACACTCCGACACCGACGGTTCCACTTCGCGATCGTCACGCGATTCAAGTGCCTGCATTCGGTCCAGCGTGATACGCGCTGTCTGTTGCTGCGAGCTCCCTGAAGATTCTCCAGGGACGTTGGTAGCCTCAATGGCAGCTTCCACCAGCGCGCTCTTGACGTCGAAAAAGACACAGTGGCTCAGTTGTCGCAGTCGATGTGCTATCGTCCATGATGACTTGGAGTCGCGCAGATCCAGCAGGGACAAGCAGTGCTGCAGACTCAAGTTCAGGTATTTCAGCAAGGCGAAACGAAGTTGCAACGACTCGAGTGAAAGACTCAGCAGCTGCGAGCACCTCAAGCCGTCCAGCGTTTGGTTCAATTTGATGTCTGCTGGCTGTAGATCCACTGAACGCCGTATAGCTGCAGGAGTAGTCGACGGTAGCGACGCTGCTGGTTCCACGTGATTGTTTACCCAGTCCACTAGCTGCAAGTCCATGTCTTGAGTCCAGCCACCTCCTTCCATATCCTCAGCACTAGCTTGCTGAAGGAGTTTCAGTTGAAGAGCTTCCATGTCGGCGACCGTCGCGCGAGCTAATTGCTTATCTTTCGGGATTCCCAGAGCACTGACTGTGGCTGCGAAGCCGAAGTGCGCGCCGGCGTTTTCATCCGCATGGAACGTGTACTCGAGATAGTTGCCCTCGTGTGAGATAGCCCCCTCCGGCCATCCACTCTCACCTGCATAGGTTCGGCTACTTCGTATATCCTTCACAGGTTCACCAGTGTCGTTTTCAGGGGGCACAAGCTGGAAACTAGCCAGATCCAGTCTCGACATCCCTTGACCTTGCCCGGAAGCGAGTGAACAACGCGAGTCAAAGGTGATTCGCAGAGCTTGGGATCCTTCAAAGGCCACGAGGCCACTTAACGGAACGCCGGGAGTGTACGGGTGCGACGTCTCGATGACTGCAGAGGATCCGTAAACCTCCAGCCATATCGCTATCAGGATATGCGGAGGCAAGCGCGTGGTTTGCCCAAGAAGAAACCTCGTGAGTTCTGACACATCGTTGAGACTATCACAAACGCGCTTCAGTTCAAACGGCACGGGCAGGTCAAAAGGCGTAGTGAAACATGGTCCAGATGCAGCGCTGTCGCCGGTAATTGTTCGCTCGAAAACTGACGAAGCAGAAGAAATCGTCATCGAGAGTTCCACGAGCTGTAGTAAGTGGGAGGACAGGAAGACCTTTCCACTGGCTCGGTCCACCTCTGCACGGGTCAAAGCCAGTCGAGAAATTGACTCCAACGCGTCCAGTTCAGGCACTTCGTCAGCCGGGAACAGCTCCGGGTGGTGCAACAATTGCTGCAGCAAGCGTACAACGCGGCCCTTGAACGGAGCTCCAGGCGACCGTAGATAACGTACAAGTGCGCCGTAGATCTTGCGGTTGTGCACGGCTCCGTGTTGTACTAACTCCGTCGCATCGTTCAGCAAAAGCTCCAAGGCCCAGCACGCCCACTCCAGCGAAGGATTTGCCAGCACCTCAGACTCTTTTGTCCAGCGGATATTCGCCATGGGTTTCACTTGGAAGCGATACCCGTAGCCATTATCCTTTGTGATATTCTCTTCCGAAGCCGTGAAGCGGAACCAGAACTGGTGAGAATGGATTATCAAGTCGGGAAGGAGATGACCGGACGTCGTCGTGGCGTTGTCCACTACGCCAACGCGGTCTTCGCACTCCGGGTCCGCGAAGAAAGTCAGCTTTGCCTTGGGTCCTAACCGACAACGGTGGTCGAACACGATGCGTAGGCAGCGGTAGGAGCTGTCAATGCTTACGGCTTGCGCATATTCGCATCGACCGAAGTACGGATGCAACGACTGGAACTCTTGAACTACTGACACCTCGCCTGCACCGTCGCCTGCCATTCGTGTAGATTCCACAAAGTGACTGACGCACTCTTTCACTAGCACACTCGATAAAAACCCGTCGTGGTCGTTTACGTCTCCTCCCAAGTATGCGCTAGCAACTTCTTGGGCTTCGGTATCGGACGGTTGGCGACTTCTTCTCATGAATTTTGACGTATCTTCAGTCTTGCTGTCTTCATCTAACCAGGCACTTGCCACAGGAGCTGGAGGGGATTGCGATTCTTCAATGGACAGGGCGATAGCTCGACTCAAAGCCTCGTCTTCATCATCGTCTTCGCTGAACTCAGGAACACCAGGAACACCAGGAACCAAACGAGAAACGGCGCGATCGCTGCTAAAGGCTGAGAGATTCCCGTGTTGATCACCAGGGGCTCGTTTAGGAGAGTTGACGTGGGTATTCTCGAACTTTTTACTGCGAGCTTCTTCCCGAAGAATCCTCAACGTGATAGCCTGGAGGTTCGCCAACAAGGAAGCGGGCGCAGTGGTTTCTGTCGACTTCTTGCTTCCATCCTTGGTAGATGCTCTCGTACTGTCGACCTCATGCTGAGTAGAATTCATTTCGGAAGCTGCCACTATCTTCAGGAGACTGACGAACTGGCGTGGACCTCCAACTACAGCTAAAATATCGCTTGAGAATGAAGACGCAACCGCCGGTGGCTTGTCTTCCAGTGGGTTATCTTTCTCGATATCAATCGCCGGCATGGAATCCTCACCAGAGTAGAACGCGCAAAGCAACGCGGTGATTGCTCGTCTAGCGTAATACGTCGAAAGCGCATTTTCCGTCTTCAGTGCCGCGCGATGGATGCTTCCCACGCCCTCTAGCGGCTCATCGTAAATCTTAACAATCCGACGCAAGTCCCGTGGGAAATGCCACTCGTCTTCGTAAGCACCAGACTCCGTATTTAAGAACGTCATCAGCACGCCGTCTTCGGGGGAATAGCGTCTGTAAATACCTGTTCGGCCACTGGTAGCTAAGCGTTGGACAGGCCCAACGTCGCTTGTCACTGTCAAGAGAACGTTAGGGGTCAAGTACTCCGGATCAAGAGGAGAGAAGGCTGTCAAACTCGAATCACGCCCCGGTGCACCTGACGTTGGCTTGGGTGCTGGAGCCAATATGGGAGCAAGCGTCACAGCCATCGCATCAACGTTGGGGGCGTAGGAAAGTTCTGCGCTGCGCGTTGAAGCAGAAGAGCCCAAATACTCAGCAGCGATGGCGTCCTGGCGTCCAGAAGTCGTCACAAGAGGATCCGGCTGGTCGATTTCTTCCATTGCAGCTCGATCCTCCAACACTACAGTTCTCGCGGCTGAAAACGCGTCGGTTAACAGGTCGAGCGAGTCGAATTTTTCTGCGTAGTTGTTGCCGTGTTCCATCAGCCACTCCATAGCTCGGTTAGGGTCGTTGTTGGAGAGCTCTAGCGCACAAAAGGCAAGACAGTACGGCATACCAGAGATATTTTGGAGCTCGCACGCCTTCCCTTCCAGCGTGAGACCTGGAGCTCCTTCAGTTCCATCTGCAAGCTCGTGAGCAGCGATAGTTGCTTGAGCTAAGCGCTGTGCTTCTTGTCGTTCTTGGTACGTTGCTGCTCCATCTCCCATCAGCCACTCAACCGCCAGGTTGGGATCATCGCGAGAGTGGTCCAATGCAGCCATGCACAAGTCAAACTCGAAACCCATTGCAGCCAATGTGGAGGCAAATCCCCTACGAACACGATGTGCTTCGGTCTCTTCTTCAGCAGGATCATCGTTGGCTTCAACGCCACCTGGGCTTGGGTTACTTGTACAATCAGACACTGGAAGGGCTGGAGCTGTTGGTTCCTGCAACCCGCGAAACATCGCTTCGCCTATTGGTGTTGAGGACTCAATTAAACGGCACAGAATCATTCGGCCTCTCTCCTGGAGTAGCGGAAGGCTCAGGAAACTGTTCAAACTGATCGGAGTCAACGCAAAGCGAAGCAGATGCTGTGCCAGTGCACCATGCGCAAAACGCTTCGTCATATTAAGCGAATGACGCAACAGAGCTTCCAGAGCCAACAGCGCACGGGATCGGATCTGCAATCTCCACAGACTGTCAAAGTCCTTCAAGACACTGGTTTCGTCTAAGGACGCGAGCTGAAGAATCACCGGCATCATATCCAAGGTCAGTGGGACTGCCGTCGGAGGCAAACAGATTTCTTCAGTGGGCGACAGAGAGGATGGTTTCACGTCTTGAACGTTGTGGCTCGGGTCGAAGTCAACCTCCGACGATGTGGGATGGAACACGACGCGAACTGTCGAAGCTTGGGAGTTCATCTCAATCAAAGTGGCACTCACAGTTTGCCCACTACCATCCGCAGGCGTATCCGTCTCCGTAGTACTTGCACCTTGTGCAGCAACTGAAACTTTCCCACCGATTCGAATGCAATCTGTGTGGGAACCAAGAACACACAGAGCTCCGACTGCACGGATGATTGCAGCCCGTAAGCGAATATCAGACGAATCGACCCCTGCCTGCACATCTGGAGACGATGCAGTGGACTTCTTCCTGGCCAAGATCGGGGTTATGTTTCGAATGGCGCTGCACAAGTTCTCTGCCACCCCTTGCTGCCATTGTTTCTCCATAAGTAGTCGCCGTAAGAGCGCAACACTCTCCGAAGCCACTACCAGCGAAATCTGACCAGAGCGGAAGCCTATCGGATTGCTTAGCGACTCGGTTGATGTCATAGAGCCGTTTCGCTCTGGATTTCCGACCAACGCGCTACTTGCCGGGACGTTGACTGTGTGTGTCGCCATCGGAGCTGCCGTGCTACACACCGACTCAGCTACTTGGTCCAGCAACAAATCAACCAGAACACTCTCGGATCCGAGGATCGCACCCACGTCGGACGGTTTGACGCTTCCACTGCAGCAAATTCTGCGAAGAAGAAGTTTCACAACGCGCTGAGACCGAGGTGACGCTAGGCGGAGTAATTCCAGCAGACCTCGAAGCATATGTGGACGCACGAGGTGTGTGATAGCTGAGGACTGTTGGCTTTGAGAAAGCATGAACAACAGGACCCCAAACATGTGTGTCTCTACCTCCAGGGGCTCCAGGAGCTCACTATCACCAGATAAATCGCTTGGGGCATGATGAACGTTAACGAAGCCGGATTTCCTGCGTGCTACGTCGCTTGGATACTGGCGAAGACTTGCTCCTCGCTTTTGAACTGGAGTTGAGACCGAACGTAGCATACGCTGAGCCCGTGTCAGTCCCTCGGCATCTTCAGTCAGCTCTTTCCCTTGGATCAACTCTTTCTCGAGGACTTCAAACACTTTCCGATGAAATTCTTTCGAGAACCAAAGTGTCTGGAGTACAGGCTCTTCCAGTTCTCTGTTTGTAGCTGCGCTCTTTGCTGCGTCACTTGCAGCTTCAGCAGTGCGCGTAGCAGCATCTTCATTTGAAAAATCCACACTTGGACGTGAGAAGTCAGCTGTAGGCACCACGTTGCCCGCGCTACCAGCCTTCTGGAGCCGCTGTTTACGCTTCAGTTTCGCTACAGCCGCCACTGACTTGGCCTCTCCCTCTCGTCTCTCATAGGCACCACTGATACCAGTCGACGCTAGGAAACGGAACACAACCCAAGCACACCTTCTCGTTTGCTTTCGAATGATCATCTGTTCATCTGTGCAAGCGCTCCATTGAGAAATCAGTGTGCGTGCAGTGGCGTCCATCGGCTTACTATTGAGTTCATCTAGATCGGTCTGATCCCCGCTCATGTACGCGTCGTCGCTATCTGATTCCATATCGCCACCGTCATCTAGTCGAGATAATTGACTCCACTTTTGAATTGCGAGCCTTTCGTCGTGCTCACAGATTAATTTTGACAGTCGAACAGAGTCCTCAAACTGCTTCATCAGCCGTGCCCGCACCTTCCGTTGAAACGAGCGAATGTTAGTCATCGCCCGGCTCCATTCCTTCGACGACATCTTGTCCAAAGTATCGTTCCCGAAGACTGGGAGACTTGTAGAAACCCATCGGCAGTGAGTAATTGTTGAATTGGAGCCTCTTGCTTCCGAACCTTCATCTATTGCCTTCAGAACTGGGGCGCAGTCGTAGCCAAAGATTCCTTCACCTTCAGTCAAATGCCATAGTCCGATCAAATCCTTGGAAAATACTTCCGAATCGCTTAGTGAAGGGTTTGGATACTTCACCAGAGGAACACAGCGCTGGAAGTCGTGTAAAATGTCGTGCACAGTTCGAGAAACTCTCCAAACTCGAACTTCTGCGATCGAGCCCTTGAACTTACGCTGTGCAGAGGTACTTGTGAGTGCAGCACCTTGAGCATCGACATCACTCATCCAACAGCCGAGACGTGAATCGCGGAGGTTCACACTAAATACACGTTCGAACGGCAACCTCTCCACTTGTACCCCATTCACAACTAGTTGGGCGTACTTGGCTTCAGCGTTGTATACAACTGCACAATGGGTCCACTCGAAAGTCCGAAATTGGTACGATCGAAACAGTCTCTCGCGGGGGAAATTGCCTGGAATCGATAGCTGTAGATGTCGTTCAATTAGCTCCAAGTAGACACTTCCAGTTTGAACCCCATTGTCACAGCGCAAGGCTTGACATCCCGCCAGCTCTGTCGGATAAATCCACATCTCCACCGTAAAATCCTTCACTTCCCCCAAGGCTGGCATCGCGACGTAGCTTACCTCATCCGGCTTTGGATTGGCTGCTGCCTGGGTGCCACGCCCAGTTGGCGGGGCCGCCATTGCACCAAAAAGAAGCATTTTTGAAGATGGAGCGCGAGGTGAAGGGCCCAGCAGCTTGCGTTGTAGTCCAGCCAACATATCCGCATACAGCAAGGAAAGGGACGAAGCTGTGTGGCGTGCAGTTACTGGGACGTCATCTTTCGTACTCTCCATGTCGAGTTCATTCTTCATCCACCATTCTGGCGGACACGCGTAGTGAGGTGCGCGGTGCAACAAGCGAATAACGTCACGTTTAGTCATGTAGCCACTTCTCAGAAGACCATGTTGAACGAATTCTTCCGACAGAGGGTGCCAGTTGATGCTCGAGTACTCGTGAATTAAGTTCCTCGATAATTTGTGGCTCGACGAACTGCTGTTGTCACCAACTGCCTCGCGTAGAATCGAACTGATGGAAAAGATCTCTTGTAGTTTCGATAGCATCCCAGTGTCTAGCAAGAATTGATGGTCCCGAGGCTCGAAATCCAGACTCCAGGCACACAAAATCGTCTGTTTGAGTTGCGGATCTGACACAGTGTAGCTGCTTCCACCAAGTAATTGAGCCAGATACGCGTAGAGCTCACAAAATGCGCTCTGAACACTCTCGATAGTCTGTCGATTGCAGCCCTCAAGGCCTTTCAAGTAGTGATGACGAACAGTAGCACGGAATGTCTCTGCAACTACTTGACCATCATTTAACTCGCGCGACTCTTTTTCACTTTCTGTGAAACCTCGCATGGCGGGACGTAGGAAGATTAGAGCGTTGTGGATAGCGGAATCGTATGATAGCAACGACACAATAGTCTTCATTGCCTGTAGCCCGAAAAGACGAGAATCGGATCGGCGCTGACGTCTCTCCAACAGTAACGCTAGCACTTCAGGTGGAGCTCCAGTTCCGTCTCGAATGTACAATTCACAGGCTTTCATCATTGCAGAAAAGCTGTTTGTGTAATCATATTTCTTGCTCTCGAGCACGTCTTCCGCAGCTTCAGCGTCGACATTTTCAATAGGAGTGAGTGGAGTTGCGGGCGATAAGGAAAGTCCTTGGATCGACGCTCGTCGAGCTCTCCACCGGTGTTGGGCTCGTAGTATGTCCACAATCCCAGACCATCTCGAACTGTCAACCTCCCCGAGCGTTTTCCACCGTTCTAGCATTGGCTGTAGCGATGGAGGAGTCTTATGCGCGCTCCATTTCTCCGCCAGGTTAAACAGCGCAATCTGTGAGTCACCTTTAAGTCGTTCTGCTTCCTCTGATGGCGGCACCAGTTTACACAAGAATTCTGCTCGTTGAATGACTTGCCGAATCAAATCGTCGAACGTCTTGGGCACTACAACGCTTTGCTCCAAGATAATTTCATCGCTCGATCGCTTCGTTTTTGTAGGATCATCAACTGAGGCCTGAAAATCTCGTTTCGGTGGAGAATCAACTTCTGTTGGCGTGGGTTCGTCTGCTTCCTTCGCTCTGTACTCTTGCCGAGTCTTGATCATCCAATGACGCAACATAATGACTCGCTTCCAAACATGAATAAGATCATCAGACGGAGTGAGATTCGCATGAGCGAGAAAGAATTCGGCTCCAATCACCTCCCCCGCTGTACTAGCCCCCGCTCCAGCGGCAATTGCTTGTACCTCTTGACGCACGTGAGATGGCGCGTGCATGATCAAAGCTGCACACATCCATCGTTCACAAGATGGAAATCGTCCGAGGCGGCTTAAGAAGGTCCGATCCGGCGAATGTTTCTCAAGCCACGACAAGATCAGTTGTACCGTTCCCCGCTCAGTCATATCTGCGGTCCAGTTCCCCCAGAATACATGATCGTGCTGGCTCATACAATCAGAGCTTTCTAGGCGTCCTCCAGACCCACGTTTCCTTAAAGCAGAGTCTTTATCAACACTTGAAGGTGCATTCTGCAATAAACCCGTCAACACTCCAGCGCCTTGGTCGGTTGACGGGTAACGAGTACATTCAGCTTGTAGCGCCTCATTCCAACGCAATGGTGAAGTCGCGCTTGATGGATCTTGTCCGGTAGAAGACTCAGCAATCCCTCCACTAAGTAGTTGAGACTGCAGCCACGGCAGGAGTTCTTCCTCCACGTTATCTACCGGGTGTCCAGCGATTAGAGTGCTCGTTATACGACCGGCAAGAGAAGCCAGAGAATTGTGCAAGTCAAACAGCCAGTGGATACGTAGGGTCGACTTTGCTATCCCGGACGGTCGAACTTGAACTATATCTTGGGAGCCATAGAGCGACACACCCGCGGTTGCCACTTCAGGGAGCTCCTCAACTGTCGTTCCCAGCGGGTGGATCTCTTGTGGACCCGCCGCAACCCCCAAGTTCTCCCCGTTATACGCAAACGACAGGATGTGTAAATCGTAATCGATTGTTACAGTAAAAATATCCCCTGCGACAACTGGAAGCTTCGGGCCGTAGTCATACCGGACTCCTTTTATCCAGACAGCTCCAATTGAAGGCATCCAGCCAATGCTAGTGGCTGTTTCTCCCAAAAAGGTATCGTAAGCAGAGAGCTGAGGGCCTACACCTCGCCAATCAATACCAATACAAACATGTCCAGACACCATTCCTCCAGCACGGGAGCATTTAAGTGCGAAATCCACCGAATGTACCCCGTGAAAAAATGCCGTTCGCAGAAGACAAGTTCGCCACGTATCTGTCCCATCTTTTACGTACGCGGATGTCCCCGTGTGACTGATACAGATAGAATTCAGCTTCTTCTTCGTGTTAAAGCGTAGTGGAAGACAACCATGTGGTGGAACAAACCGAGGCAGATTGGCAAGGGGCGTTTCATCCTGCACCATGAACGTGGGCACTCCATACGCAGCCCCCATCATGTTTTGCGACCCCGGAAATCCCACAGATCCAGATGCATAGCAGTCGCGCAGAATCTTGATAAATGACTCGTCATACTCTTCATCCGGCAGGTTTTCTTTCTTGTACCACGGGTCACCGCCGTTTGCAAACTCCTGCGTCGTTAAACGGTAAAGTTTCCCCTGCGTAATTCTCGCAGGAGACGGCAGCATCTCCAGCGCATAGCCTAAAGCATCCTTCTTGGAATTTCCTCCGACTGTGACTTGAGCCACTAACAACTGCGATCCTTCTTCCCACAAACGAATTGTATGCTCCCGCGTGAGTCGTCCGCCGTGTCTGGTAGGGTTCACAGAGCGACCTAACGCAACGATGCTAAAGGAGCTCGTAGCTTCAAATTGGAAGCCAATCTGGCCTTCAAAGTGGTCCTTTTCTCCAGTGTAGAGCTGATGGAACACATTGTACAGCCGTTTGGAGGTGTGCGACCGGAAACTTGGATCCCGTTCAAATGCAGCAGCGCGATCCATCTCTTGAGATTCGATCAATCTCGCCTTTTGATGAGCCTCCAACTGCTGAAACCGGTGCGCAGATTTACTTACCGGCTGCAACTCCGAACAGTAACGATCCAACGTTTCAAGAAGTCGAACTACCGCCGGGAGTATCGGTCGGGCAAGCCACGTTTGGCGACGAAGCAGACACAAGCACGACACAAACCATGGCAGTACTTCCGAAAGCAAAGGGATTGAGTACGAACGAACACTGGCTTGACGATCCGCTGCTGCTTGTGAAAGAAGAAACGACTCTTCTGCCTGGAAAGCGGTGATACTATCAATCAGATCTCGGTAAGCATTCAGGGACAGATATCCAAACTGGATCGTCGCTTCTTGGACTTGAAGCCGTCGTTGCAGTAATGCTCTTAGCTCTTTTGCATCTCTAGGGATAGCTGGATCATTCTCCAATGCATTTGTCTTCGTCAACTCGACAGCTTCAGAAAGCATATAGAGCTGATACGTCTTCAGCAAGCGTATCGCAATCTCGGAAAACCCGTCGCCTTGCTGAGTCGACTCACACCGTGTACTACCAACTTGAAGTTGTTTCTTGTGTGCATTCACCACGACCTGCATGAGAAGCCCAACCGTTTCTGTCACTGCTGCGAGCCAAGACACTTCGTCCGTCTCCTTGAAGCTTGATCCTCTGATCTTAGATACCTCCGCCGCCTTAAAAGGCATAAGCGTCAATATTCCATCAGGCCCTGGAGCAGCGAGAAGCTTCAGTATCGATGCCAAGACAAAATAGGATGCTGAAGTGACATCAAATGGGTGTGCAATGTACAACCGCAACAATTGAAGCAGCAACTCCAGCTTCTCAATCGGAGAAGGATACAGAACAGAGATTCCAGCCACAATAGTCTGCGCCGCAGCAATCGCGATATTTTCAGGCAATTCTTCGTTGGGGGTGTCACGTTCTTCTCGAATTTGTGCGATTGCTTCGAGTTCGCCTCGTAAATCCGATACCATGGCGGACGTTACTCCTAGTTCGGCTGTTGGATCTGTCACATCGTGACATTCAATACTCTCCAAGTTGGCACTGATAATTCCTAGAATGTGGACACAGCCATTACGGGAGTGTACTGAGCCTACGTCTTCGTTTGCTTGGATGCATTGCGCATGAAATCGTCGAAGTATAGTCAACAGCAAGGAAAACGCATCGTTACTGGGCTGACGACAAAACGGCTCCTCAAACGGGACAGACTTCAGCGAACTCGAGTTTTCCGACTGAAACTGATATAAATCGTAGATCTGACTGATGATTGCGGTGCCAAGTCCGCTGGGTGACTCCAATTTGTGAGCAGTATCAATATTCGCCACCGCTGCGTCGATGGGCGTAACATCTGAAGTATCCACTGACACAAAAGCCGTGCTTTCGTCGCGAATACCATGTCTACACACCGCGCATATTTTGAATGAACCCTTATTGACAAAAGCGCACTTCGAGCACGCCCATTCTTCAACAGGATGCAAGCAAGGGTCGATCCAGACTGCGTGTGCACAGTGATTCGACCCCGAGCAAGACACTTTAAGCTCTAGCATCCGCACGTCTGTAACATCAACTTCAAATTGCTCAAGCAGGTGGCTTTCTGCCATCTGCTTCGACTGCCATAACAGTTTATCGTCGCCAAATATCTTGAACACCAGGGATGAACCGCGACTTTGAAAAATCTCACTCCCTGTGTCGCCATTAATGGCGACCGCTCCACTAACCAACCGATAGGATTCAGACAAATCATACATCACATAGGCATCGCCTTGCGAAGGCGGGTGTGTTGATAGACAGCGTTGCTTAGCCTCACCGTTGATGTGGATCGAAGTACTGCCGGTAGCTAGTGTCGATGTATTCGAATCTCCATTGCTTGCATACCCAAGCTGGTTGCCTTTGCCCAGAGTCCCGTATCCAACAGAAAAATGATACTCCTTCATGCTTGACAGAAAAATTGGATCAATGTCAGCGGGCCCGGAACTAGAGCAGTCCCACTTGGTGACTCCAAGCAAAGTAATCACTTTCCCAGATCCATAGAACGAGACGGCGGGGTGGACTTCGTGTCCAGCTAGATCAGTAAACACTACGCCATAATCCGTCCCGTTGATTTTGTACGCTAAAGTCCCTTCTCCCATGTCAACATCAACTTGAACAATATCACCAGGGTGCACTTTACCGATCGTTCGGCTTAGCTTATGCCCACGAGCGTACAGATTGCCATTGTAGCCTCGCAGCATCCAAAGACTAGGAGATGAATCGTAGCCATTCACAGTCACAGGAAGTATAGCAGCACCAAAACAAGTCATTTCGTCATCCTGCGTGTCCGTATCCAGCCGGAATTTCCATGAGGCCTTTCCAGACGATATTCCACAATTCACAGCTGCATATTGATAGCTAGTTTCTCGTGTTCGGACAACAATACCTCCATCTTCGACAATTACGCCACTTGAACAAACCGATGCCTCGAAAAGAGCTGCAACTTTACGAACGTCACCAAAACCGACTTTGTCTCCGTCGTGTGTCAACCGCTGGGATTTTTCTTGATGGTACGCGTTTATCCCCTTCAACAAGAAACGCCCTTGATCTAATATCAGCGTAGCGATTTTACGTCGAAGCGGATCTCCATCAGCAGCATTAAATCGCAATAGTACATCCACAAACAGCATCGTAACATTAAGCGATGCTGTTGACAAAGCCCAGGCTCTCAGTGCCCCGATAGCTTCCGCCGCGATAACTTCGTCTCCAGCCTCCAACGCACCCAGAAGCCAATGAGCGATGGCACTCAAAGTTGATTTGGGGTCCGCGAAAAGAGAGCCGGGTGCAGGCATGTTGAACCGCAAGTGCTCAATCGCGTACGTCCCATTACGATTCGATGATGGCGTGCCAGACATGACGATCCTTGCTTCTTGGCACGATGGAGGAAATTCTGCTTCAATCAACGTAGGACCAGAGGGCGACACCGTTCGTTCCCCGGAAAGTTGGACAAAGCTATCGCTGCCCTCAGGTCGATACTGAACGCTAACTGTCTGCGGCACATACTTCATATGCCAATGGATCGCAATCGACGTGACCTTACTCAACTCCGTGGACCTCACTACAAAGTTCACAACGCCTGGTCTAGGTTGCGACTGCCAGAACGTATTCTTCACTCCATCAACTGCGCAATAAGCTCCATGTGAGTCCAAACTCGTAGTTACCGATGTCGCATCCACTGCTTCTCTGTCAAACAGCAACGCTTTGTCCGGTGGTTTCTTGGTCGGACTCCAGAACGAATACAACGAAAGCACGGGGAAGCGTGTCAACAGGTGCGACAGCTCTTGGAATGACTTCAATGCCTGAGGGTTGTTATAGTCGAAGGCTCCCAGCAAAGCCCCGAGGGTATGGATGGCTAAATGGTGCAGTTCCTCGTTTCCCGGAGCACTTTCCACGGGTCGAGGGATTTTCTTCACTCCGTCATGACTCATTAGCTCACAGGCGATCTTGGAACTGTGTGAAAGGACCGCCAGTCTCCTCTCCAGCACGTGGGTGAACACTGGAGTAGGTAGAGCCTCAATGAGCATCTCCTCCAAGGTTCTGATGGAGCCTTTCTCCATTCCCGACTTGTCCACGACTCCTGCGCTTGTCATGTTTCTGTAATCCGTCACACTCTGGCGGCACTTGTACTTCCTGTTCTTATGCATCCGGTGCTCCGTGGGCAGGTCACCTGCTGTGTTCTCTCCGCAGATTAAGGACGAGATAAACCCGTCCTGCAGGACGTTTGCCTGTAATTGCTGCAGATATCCCTCGCTCTGCAGGTATTCATCCCAACTGGCAGCAGCTGTGTACTGTAACGAGACGAAACACACCGCGCAGGATCGCGTTCGGCCTGAATGGAGCCGCGCGGGCTTGGGCATCCAGCCGTCTTCGTCATCTCCTGTTCCCCAGGCTTCAGCTTCGACTCTCGTGGCTTCGGACTGCGCAACGGACGCAGAATCTTCAGTGACAGGTGCAGAGACATCTTCGCTTGGCCCTAAGTCGCTTGTGTCGGCGCTGGAGCTCTCCACAGCCGCGTCCACATGCGCTGGTTGCAGCTCCTCCGCCTCCATCGTCTCTTGAACTTTGGCTTCTCAGAAAGATATGAGCATAGTCATTGGCTGAAAATGAGGGATCGAACAGCCAATACGAAAGCAGTATCCTGCTGACTTCAACTTGACCGTCAACAATGCATCAATGCCATATATAAAAGCTTGCGTTACTTCTCTTTCTCTCTTGTGTTTCTCCAGTGGAGAAGATTGACTAACGACTTTCTACAATGCCTGAGAGCCGTTAAGTGTTCGACGGGTGCCGCCGTTGACGTTCAGTCCAGCGGGAGACTCGAAGTTCGAGTAGCTTCCCTCCTGCGGAGTCAGAGCTGCTGCCGAGTAGTGCGACGACGAGCGACGCACGTTTGAACGCGAGCGAAGGAAGCTCTGGGATCGGGACACACGCGCCACAAACGACGGCCTGTTGCGCGCGGCCTCAGCGTCCTTGCGCATCTTCTTCTCGCTCTTGAGCTCGATGGCGCCGTACTTGGAGCTGGCGCACACCACGAACATGAAGACTGTGAGCAGCAGACACAGACCGGCGAAGATCAAGTGGCTGGTAGCGAACGAGGGCTCCACCACGTAGATCGCAGCCTGCACCGCGTAGTACACCACGAAGGACATGATGATGTATCGTCCGTTCTGGTACGGAGGGAAGACCTCGATTGCGGTGATCCAAGTTCCGCAAATGAGACTCAACGCGCCGCTGACAAACGCCACGAAGACCAGGATCTGCGTGATGATGCTGTCCTCCTGATCAGCGAGTCCCAGCGCGCCGCATGCCACTGAAAGCGCCGCTGAGAACGGAAGCACGTCCTTGAAGATCGTCTTGCGGCGGAGGTTGTCCACCGTCAGCAGACTCAGCACAGCACCCACGAACGTCATGATACCATAGTAGATCTGCCACTTCGATGTCTGGGCACCAGCCTGGCTAGGAGAAGGCTGGACAAGCACACGGTGCAACAACGCGCCCGATGTGAACAGAGCAAAGGTAGCCTGGAGCACAATCACCAACACGATACGGAACGGGACGTTTACACGACCCTCCTTGACCACGAAGGAGTCCTTCAGCTCATTCACTTCCTCCATCACATCATGGCGCTGACGCAGGCGAACCAGTGTTGCCTCGGCCGCCTTCGGGTCGTTCTTACGACGGTACTCCCAGAAGTGGCTCTCAGGCAGGAAGAACATACTTGGCACAAGCAGCACGATGGGGATGATACCAAAGATGAACTGCCACTGCCAGTCGTGGTACGGAGAGTTGCCCCAGTCTTTGGACATCGTCGTTGCGTTGATGTCGTTAATGAGCACCGCCTCGATCATGTAACCCAGCGCAGCGCTGGTGAGGAACATCAGTACGCCCTTGCCCTTCCAGCCCTGCATGTTGATCTCGAAATTGTAAAGGGGGCACACGAGCGAGAGCATGGCGATACCAGCTGAGGCTAGACAGATTCCAATCAGTGCCATCGAGCTCGACTCCAGCCACACGAGAGCGCAACCAGCGAACGTCACGAAGCAGGAAACCTCAATCGTCCAACGGCGGCCAATCACATGCGCTAGACCACCACTCAGAATGACGCCGACAGCACCTGCAGCCGCAGCGTACACCTTGATCATTGTCAAATCTAGATCGCCGTCCAGCGTTTCGTTGTTGTAGTAAATGAACGACTCGTTCACAAAGTTGTCCGACGTAGAGTTCACGTATCCCAGTGAAAAAATGAGGCAAGTCAGCCAGCCATACGTGAAGCCCCCGAGACCACCCACAACCACGCTCAGCGAAGCCGCGAACTCGCTGCCAGAGCTTAGCGCACGTGAGAAACCGCCGTTGTACATCATGCGTGTCTGGATAGTCTTCATGAACGGGAAAGCAGAGAGTACCAAAAGCGGAATTGCCAGGAACAGGCCTACCACCACGTCGAAGAAGAAAGCGAGCTCACGTACTAGGCCCCACTTGGCAATGGGAAGGCCGAATAAACCATGGAGCAGCTGTAGGTAGTGCAAGAGCGAGAATAGTCCAGTAAAGATGGCTATCGTCAGCGAGAACGACTTGATTCCGTCCCAGTCCTGCATGGAACCAACCACGAAAGGAGCCACGCCAATAATCACCACCATCAACACATAGAGCATAGCGCGTGGGACGCGTGCCTTGTTGCGCAAGCACATGCCGAGGCCAAAACCACCGATCCAGAGCAAAACAGCAATGCCACCAACACAGGCCAACAGCATTCCAATGTCGCTCAGATTGAATGAGAAGATGAAGATGTAGTACATCACCAGAGGGTGTCGGAACTCACGGACAGCGTAGACAAAGCGACTCATTGGGCCGATAGGGTACATGAGACTTGCCTCATAATTGTAGAAATCGTTCCATGAATCCTGAGGGCCTGAAGGATTGCTGCTCATGTGGTTCGGCAGCAGTCTTTCTTCACCGTCCGCCTCCTTTACTGACATGAGCCAGGATAGCCAGTACGTGATATCCACTCGGGTCTTAGAGAAGTCAAGACCATCCGTATTGAACAAGAATGGTGCAAGCAGCCAACACGTACCAAGCAACCACACGGCGAATGAAGCAATACCGTAGTCCTGGCCCTTAGAACTGTAGGAGTTCAAAAGTGTGATGTTGGACGGGATTTGATCCGGGTCGGTGTCACAGTCAAAGTCTGCAGTAGCACAGTACTCAGCCAACACATTCGTGCCAATGGCGAAGTTGCCGTAAGCGCCGAAGATGATCATAAGACCCATGAGTTCCACAGCTTTACGGTAATGTGAGGCCGCGTATTCCTTGTAGAAATTCACCATAGTTTCACGAACAATTGCAAAGCCACGACCCGTACCGCGGTACTTGGAACCACCACGCATGATAGCAACATCGTAAAAGTGCGATTTTGTGCCAGTCTCGAAGATGTAGAACACTGGTCCAAGAGTCACAATCAGCTCGACAAAGTTCACAACAGCCTGGTGCCAACCGTACTCCACAAACAGCGTGGCGATCAGAGGAATGGTCATCAGCATACCAAACTGGAAGATAAACTGGGTGTTCATGACCTCAGCAAGATCATCCAGATAACTCGTGGTGATAATGGCAGATTCCTCGATCTCTTGGTGCAGCACGATGTAGACCTTGCCATACGCGTACGCGAAAACACAGAGTACCACCAAGGCGTTACAGATGTAGAAGCCCATGTGACCGTAGAACATCGAGTTCAGGCGGAAGAAATCCATACCAGAACCCATTCGATGCGACTCGCGACTCAGAGAGCTTTCAGCACTACCGTTTGACAGCTTGGCCTCGAAAGCGTTAATTTGACTCAAGGTCACATCACGACCCTTGCCACACTGCATGAACTCTTGGTGCGTAACCTTCTCGCCACGAAGTGCCACGTTGTAACCAGCGAACACATCCTCCGACAGATTGATACCTTTACTGGCCTTCGACACACCACCGTTGGACATTATAAAGGATTTTTCGAACACATCGGGGTGACCGTAGTGCATACGACTCTGAAGAGGGCTCGCCAACACACGCTGCGTCAAACTCACGAACACCAGCTCTTGGAGCGTCATGAAGTGCGCCAAAGACGATGCTCGGCCCGTGAAAATGTGCTCCTTCATACCAATGACGGTTACATTTTGTCCATTTTCTGTAGCTGTTGCCAGGAAATTCGGGATCTTGAGCGCTTCTTCGAAGTAGTGCTCTTGGTTCATATCGATGGTCTGCAGATATTCGCCACGAGTGAATGGAAGGGCAATGTTCTGGTTTTCAGGCTTACCCTCACCAACCAGTGGGTGGCCGGGCAGCTCATAACGGTACACTTCGACGATTTCATCACCATCCGACTTGGCCAGTACACAATCATAGCGAGGCTCAGTGCCACTGCCAGCAGGTGGGCGAATCGTGTCGACGTAACTCACACGCCAATTGGGGTACTTGCGCATGAGCAAGTCAATATCCGCAGCACGAGAGTCTCCAGCTGCAAGTTGATCGGAGTAAATCTGGCAACTGGTCACGTACGAGAACTTTAGGCCGGCGATACGGTCCATGTGCTTGATCTTATCCAAGTGAGAGATGTTCTCATCTGAGCCAATCTCCAGCCAACGTAACATCTTCAACGCATCCTCGTACATCATCATACCATGCACCGTACGGGCCAACGTTTGTCCTCGCATCGACGCCCAAAGACGAACCTGCGTAGGGGTCTCAGCGAGAGCTTCATCCATAGAGGCCACACCGACACGTTCAAGGAAGTTTCCCCACTCGTCGTCGTGAAAAGTAATCAGGTACTTCAAAATACTGAGGTCGCGGCCTTTTTGCTCCACCTTGCGGAAAAGTGGGTTCGAGTCTACACGTCCGTTAAGTTCATCCACCGAGAACAGCACTGTTTCGTTGTAGTATGGCGTAACCACAGAGAACGATTGCATCGCCGCAATCGAGTCAATACTCGGGATCTTCATGTGCAGAGAATTCAAAAAGAAACTCATACGGCGCTGTGCTTCGTGACAACGCGGAAGCGCATCAGCAGCGTCCAGGGTCAGCAAGAAAAATAGGCGGGTCGAGAGTGACACGACACTTTCATTCGAGCTTGGCGATGTCGTACGTGTAGGAGAATTCGAGTCGCGCTGGCTGATGCGGTCCGCAAAGATCGACATCAATTGCTCCTTCTGATAGGCAAGGTCGGGCGTCATCTTGGCAAAAGCAGACTTACGCAGCTTCTCGGCCATCCACTCTTCCTCCAGCATCAGTTCAATGCTCTTCAACAAGGCATCTACACGCTGTACAACAACCAAAACTTGATCATGTGGGAAGCCAAAAGCAGCACCTGTAGGCCCAACGGTTGGTTCCGGCAAGTCCAAGATGCTCGCAAGCAAGTCGACAACATTCTCTCGCACCAATCCAACGTGGGTTAGATTCACGACACCGCTCACCCTGCCTCCAGCCAGGATTTGGTGGAACACGCCAACTAGTTCCGAGTCTTGTGGTCCCAAAAGTTGTCGCAAGATTTGGAACATAATGTCGACACAGTTGTTCGCGCACCCCAACACTCCGGCCTTCTTGAGCTCCTTAAACAATTGACCATCACTCATACGTTTAGTCTTTGACTTGGCAGAGATATCCGCGGCTGCTTGGGCCTCACCAGCGATTAAAAACACGGGCTCTTCGACAGCACCAGTGTCCGAGATCTGGTACTGAAGGATGGCAGTCTCACGGTCGTCCAGCAAATCAGACAAGCGGAAACTGCTCACAACTTCGTTCCATACCACCGCAAAGCGTAGGCGGCTATTGGCATCGGGGGCAACAGAGCTCGACGAGAGTGGATTATTGTTGATAGCAAGCTGGCCACGAGCAGCTGCAGAGACCACCTTCTCATCGAACAGATTGGGGGCCTGATGCAAACGCTTCACAAACTCCTTGATGCGAGCCGAGTGTCCGATTTTTAGACGGAAACCAATCCATGCGCCAACGATAGCCTGCGCGATAGCAAGCCAAATCTGAGAGTCGTAGATGTACACTAGAACCACAGGTGCCCACATGGCAGCCAGGAAGGCAATGTTGTGGTCCGACTCGATAATGCCGTTCTCAAGTTGGCGGGCGGAAACATCCACGCTGTAGATTTCAACGCTGGGTCCAATGAGCGGTTTCACCATGAGCTGCAGGTTGAACAAGAACTTGCACGCGAAAATGATCGTCCAGAACGTTCCGTAGCAGAAGAAATCTCCCCAGCTCTGACCCATCGAGCGCCCGATGTACTGTTCGCGCGTTCCGTCCATCGAGCTCAGGAAGGCCGATCTCCAGATTAGACCACGAAAGAGCATCTGCACAATCGACACGATCACGATCGGCACCATGTACACACCAATGAAAACTGGAGCCATCGTAAGCAAGTCGCTCGATCCGATAAGAGTCTTGTAAGGGGCTGCATTCACGGCCGTGAAAAGACCGAAGAATACGGTGTGCCACACAAGACGGACGAACACCGAGACAGCGTACATGATGCGGCCGAAGATTCGTGTACCATCAATCCAAACGTCTAGCACCACCTTGAGAGCCAACATGCCACTGATCGTCATGAAAATGGAGTAGAAGGCGTGGTTCCGGATGTCCGTGATGTCCGACGTGAAGAAATTCGAATAGAAGTTAAACCCGTCTGTGTCGTCCGGATCCGAGCGGTAGCCCACGTAGGCAATGACCACCAATATGTGCAGCATGACGAACAGAAAGAAGTAAATGCGGAAGAAGGCCAGGATGGGGTTGCAGAAACTGCGTCGCTCCTTGAACGTCTTGTAGTCCTGCACGTTGACTGCGTCGGCCACGTTAAACTCGTCAAAGTTGAGGCACGTGTCTCTCCAGAAGAACTCGTTCACATCGTCGTAGTTGGTCACGTTCTTGTGGTCCACCCCCGCGCCGTTTTTCTGCGGTGTCACGTTGCGCATCTTGGCTACAACGTTGTAAAGCGGACGCACAATACGTCGCAGGAAGGTTCCTTCGGGCGCATTGGGCATCTTCTCAACACCGTCCAACTTAGCAGCCATCTTGTGGTACAGGAAGCACAAGCACTCGGGCATGAAGCGCAGATTAGCGCTTTCTCCCCAGATCAACAAGAACAGAGCGATCTGACGCTCTGCGGCTCCCGGATAGGGCGCCGTGTCCAGCAGATACGGCTGCGTGCGTAGGAACTGGCACCACTTGATGTAGTTGCGGAAAAACTTGGCGTGGATCGTCTCGATGGCATTTTCCGTGTCCACTGGCGTCACAGCAGCCTCGAGGATCCTAGACTCGTAGTTAAGCACCCAGCACTCAAAATGCTCCTTCTGGTTGCGCACATTTCCCTCCTGGAAGCCAAATTTGGCCTGAAGCAGCTCAAAAGAGCCGGCGCCCGGACGCGGTGGCCGAATGGGACCAGACGACGTGAGGGCGCCGATAGGCTGCTGCGGCAGACTCTTGTCCATGGGCGGACGGCTGATGCTTACACCGCGCTCAGCCGCCACGTCCTCCAGTGTCTGGTAGTTGGAGGGTGCGCGTCGTCGAGGGGGCGGGGCGGCCGACATCTGCCGGTGCAACCCTCGCTCTCCGGGCTTCTCCTTCTTCATCATCCCGCGCGCTTCCTCCTGTTGTTAGTTCCCTCCTTCCCTACCGAGCCCTTGGCGTTTCGGTGATCGGATCTCGAGCCCAACCGAAGCAGGCGAGACGTACAAGCGCTTGGTCCGACTCGGAGCGAAGTGAGTTCTGGCGCCGAGTGCGGAATGGGCGAGTGAGCGCTTTCCGTTTCCCTTTCTGTCAGTCACGACGTCGGGCAGATTGTTCAGAGCGGGAGCGGCTAGGGCTATTTCGATACAATCGCCAGTGAGATCAAATAAATTTAGCGCCGAAGGTCGCCCATAAAGGCGAGGTTAGAGAGCGCTGAAGCGTCCATGATCTGAAGGATAGGAAGCAGGAAACTCACCTGGAAGAAAGAAAGGAGAAGGGTATCCATTGCGGAGGCTTCGCTAGTTACCAGCGTCCCGAGCTCCGTCATAACATGGAGTGCGCTAATATGAGTCATTTTCGGCAGATTTGGATCCAAGAGCTTACCGCAACTTAAGATTCAGAGCTCAACGTTCTGACTATCTAGCTCTTCGTTTAAGTTAATGGTAGAGCGTCAGCGACGGGGCTTAAGTGCGATTTCAATATAAACTTAATGTTTGCCACCACCACATACAGCGCAAAAACCAGACTGCATACTTAAAAGAATATACACAGTACGGTCAATCTGAAATAAGTTGTGCAAATTTCTTGACTTCTATCTGCAGTGCATACCTTTATTTGGACCGACTCATTAACCCATGGCTGGAATGAATTTTCCGGATAGGAAGCTGATGTAACGGTATTCCGACTTCGTCGAGAGGGCTAAAAAAATATGGACTCCATTTACGGTTATATCGAGTTCATTTCTATATTATTGCAAAATAAGGAAGTAAACGAATCGCAATGCGTTTTTTCCTTCATTTTGCAATCTTCCAATTGGTGGATCACGACGGATACGCCGTTTCGTATCAAAGGTCGTGTTCGTTGCAACTTTCCAGCATGAAAGCGGCCCATTAGCAAGATCACGAGCGAGCTCATTACTGAACAGACCAAGAACTTACCTTTGCTCGCAGCAGTGCGATATGGATTGGCGGCAGGCATCGGATTCAGAGGACTTTGACGATCTTCCGTTCGGACCACAACCGAGGTCGAGACTTCTGCATCGCGGTCATTCGGGTGGGATGCCAGAAGTATCGGCACAAAGGGAGCCCCTGGCGGCACGTCCTACGGGTGAAGCGCTAGCACCAGTGGAGTTTCTACGTGCTAGGCTTGCTACTGTTGAGGCATCGGAGAATGGTGCCCGGCCTGCGCAGCCAGCTAGCAGAGATCAATACCGCGAAACCGCAGAGAACGAGCTGGGTGCTTGGCCACCTGATTCAGCCCTACTATACGACGCTAACGACGCAGCCAAAATCCCAGCATGCATTCGAGAAGCGGTCATTGGGTTTCGCTCAACCCCGAGCTGCACACCGCTCCCGCTGCCTCGCAACCATCGCTCGATTACCTTCAAGTATGGAGTTCGCGTTAGGTGTTCACTTCGCGGAGCCGTGGTGGTGGGTTGTATTTGTTTGGCAAGTGACGCTTGCCGTCAGGTGGTGACATTTCTACCTTTCCACGGTGGAAAAACGACAAACGCAACAAAGCACTTGTGGGAGACGCACCAGATCCAGTCCGACAAAACAGCTCTTCAAACTACGCGAAAACACAATCGTGAAGAAGAAGTGGACAGGATTTTAGCTTCTGCCCTGTGTCGAGATGATGCAAAGCGCTTGTGCTTGCTTTTAGAGACGATTCGGATTATCTACAACAACTTACCTTTTCGTTTCGGCGAGTACGAGGAGTCGATTATTCTGAAGGAGGTGGTCACGAAGGACGAATTTAAGACAACCGTGAACTCACGAACCGTGACCCACTCACTAGTTGAGCTTTACGCTTCTGGTCGTCAAGAAAGCAAAGGGTGCATCGTTGCAAACCGCGTTGGAAAGATTGGCTGCCTCACAATGGTCATAGACTTCTGGAGCCCCAAACACGATCCGCTTGTCTTGGTTGTACTGCTCCTTCCTCAGCTCAGCAAGCTTCGCATCAACACGAATTTCCACTGCACGGGATGCGTCGTCAACGCACGCTTGAATCCGCTTTTCCTGGTCGCACTGCCCCTTCCTCAGCTCAGCACGAACCTGGGCAGATATTAACCTTGCCATCTCATCATGTCGCCGCTGGAAATGGTTTTCGATGGAAGATCCCACGGCATCCTGGATCTTGGATCCAAACTCTCGGTTTTGGGCCTCCATTGCCGTCCGTATGTACACTTGGGCCCACGACTTCGAGTTCTCGAGCTTGCTCTCCCACCCGTCGAGCTGCGTTTGCAGGAAGGAGCGAACCCGGTCTTCCGTGCCATTAACTGCGTGTTGGGCCTCAATTGTCTGCAGCGCCAAGCGATTCTCGACCTCTGCAAGCTGTTGCTCACGTTCCACGCGGAGTTGTGCTTGGATCTCTTGCTGGATATTGTGTGTCTGTACCTGTAGCTCGTTGTTCAGCTGTGTGTGTGACGCTTTTAGGCCTTCGAGCATTTGCTCGTTCATCCGTCGTTCCGCCTCAGTACGGGTCTGGCTAACGTGCTCGTGGGTGTAGTTCAGCAACTGCTGCGTCCGCATGTCAAGGACGACACCTTGTTCTTCGGTCCGCCGCTTGGCTTCCTGTAGCTGCATGTCCATTGCCTGTCGCTGCATGGTGTCGCTGATAAGAAGTTCTTCTTCTTGAACAGAGAGCTGCTGGAGGTGGTCGCGCATGGACACACTGCGATTGCACTGCAGCACACTGATGACACCGTTGCCGCTTTGGACTGTGGAGTTGTCTTCTTGGTTCTCTTGGGGCAGGACAGGTCCATAAGGTTGCAGCATTGTACTTGGTTGAGCAAGTCGATTTGTGAGCGTGCGAGAGAGCAAATACAAAGATCCGCGACGCTTCGTGTAGCCAATGAGTGAACAGAGAAATGAAGTTGATGTTTCGAGTTTTCAGCTAGTTTAAATATTCGTTTTGTTCCTCCCGCTTAAGTTGTCACTCGTTTGAACTCTAAAACCTCAGGAACTGTGGTTCTTGAGGTTATACTGTTCGTCCGTTTCATGGGGAAGTCGACTTCTTATTCCCTTCATTCCAGCCATGCGTTAACCCATGCACCATCGGTTTCTGTGCTATACGTGGGTTCGTAGCAAGCAATTCGTTGACATAATGTTAGGCCTGTCAATTGCCTGCTGGCTCGGACAGGCTGGCACTCCCTGCTCCTGGCGTGGCTCGCACGCAACTCCGGCTGGTGCTCCTCATGCATCGCCGCCATAGTGGCAGCAAGTCACGGCCAGTCTAGTGGGATACAAAGCGCCGCGACAATCATTGCAAAAATTCGACAACGCGATATCGGCTTGGACAGGGGGGCTTCCGGGTATGGCTACAAAGCGGGATCGTACACAGCCTATTTTACTTGTGCATATAGTTGGGAACGAATGGGACGCTGCATGTGCATGGCAATATTTCTTCGTTATACATGTAGTCACCACTGCTGCTATTCTCGTTGTCACTTGCTTGAAACCGCGCCAGAAAATCAGGGCTTTGGCTTCGCGGATATCAGCGAAAATGGATGCAATTTTCGCTTTGGGTGGTGGCTATCAAGCGGCGTTTGATTTAAGGATTCTGCTTCATTGTCCTTGTCTTAAGAGCATGATCTCTACAATCACAATGCGGAGTACGCGTTGTTCAGAGGTTTTCAATTGACGAAATTATTTTCAATTGACGAGATTAACATCGATTCGATCGGCCTACAGATCCCCGCACACTCCGTGCAACGAGTCAAGAGAAGCCTATACTGCCGGCCGCGGCGACGGCAGGGAGCAGGAGCCTCGTCTTCCGAGTTGTCTTCTTGGTCATCCTCGCAGAGAGCGTCCGGGGCACACAGAAGACTGATCGAACAGAGTAGATCGGAATGACAAAGTCATTCACCAATGGAATAATTCCACTTGAGGCTCTTCTTAACCTCTGTCGGACTTTAGTCCTTGTACTTCATGTCCTCCTCGCTGAAGCCGATGGTCGGGAACTGACGCACGAAAGCAGTCACCTCGCTCTTAAGCGTGTCCACCTTCTCCTTGGATTCGGCGTCGTCCGCCACGAACTCCTTGAAGTCCTTCACCTTCTTCACGCCCTGTGCGCGAGCACGCTCGTTCAGCTCAGCCGTGAGCTTCACGCCGTTGTCGATGAAGGCAGCCACCTGCTGGAAGTCCTCCTCCGTGCAGCCGCGCGTGGTTAGCGCGGGCGCACCCAGACGAATACCACCAGGAACAAACGCACTCTTGTCGCCGGGCACCGTGTTCTTGTTCACCACCATGTTGGCGCTCTCGAGCACGAACTCCACGCGGGCGCCGTCCACGCCTTGCGACTTCTTCACGTCAACCAGAGCCAAGTGGTTGTCCGTGCCGTTGGACACGATGTCGTAGCCACGGTTCATCAGCTCCGCCACCATGGCACGAGAGTTGGCGATCACCTGCGACTGGTAGGCCTTGAACTCCGGGCTCTGCGCCTGAAGCAGCGCCGTGCTCAGAGCAGCGATCGTGTGGTTGTGGGGTCCACCCTGAAGACCAGGAAACACGGCAAAGTCGATCTTCTGCTGCAGGTCGTACATGACTTCCTTGCCGCTCTTCTTGTCCACGTGGTGCACGCCCTTGCGGTAGAAGATCATAGCTCCACGGGGTCCACGCAGCGACTTGTGCGTCGTAGTGGTCACCACGTCCGCGTACTCGAAGGGCGTAGGGACAACACCAGCAGCGACTAGTCCGCTAATGTGAGCCATGTCGGCAAGCAGCACCGCGTCCTGTTGGTCGCAGATCTCGCGCATACGCGCGTAGTCGATGTGACGCGAGTACGCACTCGTGCCCGCAACAATGAGCTTGGGACGGAAAAGACCAGCCGTCTTCTCCAGACCGTCGTAGTCGATGAGGCCCGTGCTCTCATCCAGACGGTACGGCATGCTCTCAAAGAAGATGGACGTGGCCGAGATCTTCTTGCGGCCGAGCTGGTAGCCGTGCGACAGGTGTCCACCGTGCGGCAGGTCCAGCGCCATGATGCGGTCGTGCGGTGCCAGTAGCGCCGTGTACACCTGGAAGTTGGCGGGTGACCCGGACAGCGACTGCACGTTGACTCCCCATTGTTCCGGGTCCAGGTTGAAAGCCTCAAGTGCACGGGCGCGGCAAAGCTCCTCGGCCTGGTCAATGATCTGGTTGCCGCCGTAGTACCGCTGGCCGGGGTAGCCCTCCGAGTATTTGTTGGACATGACGGATCCCAGCGCGTCCAGCACCGACACTGACGTGCAGTTTTCGGACGCGATGAGGCTGATGCAGTCGCGCTGGCGCTGCTTCTCGCGCTCGATGATGTCGAAGAGCTGCGGGTCCGACTCGGCCAGCGGCTTGTTCATGGCGGCTGCCCACTGCAGACTCTCAGTGGAGGCGTGGCGACGCGACAGGAGCGCAGCGCGGCGGGCGGGGGCGCGTAGGAAGCCGAGCATGGTGACCGGAACGGGGCTAATGCGGGAATGGCATGAATGGTTTCCGAAGATCGTCGATACACATGGCTACGCAATAACTTTTCCGCTTAACAGTTTTATATTCCACAGGATATTGGAGTACAAGTGGTCAAATACTTCAATCTTGAATTCGTTTTGCTTTAGATATGGGAGGTTATTATTTTCTATTGCGGTAAAGTTTTCGGGTGGTTTTAGGATTTGAGGCACTTCATGTTTGGATGCCGGCGTAGTCCAAACGATTACGTTTGAAGATGCACTGCAACTTGCAACAACTTCTGTATGTTCCGCTCCATGTCGACCATCGCCTCTTACAATAATTCTTCGTGTTACGTTAGCCCTCGCACAATTTCCCATACGTCGATGCGGTTGGTGGAAAACTCTGGATGCAAATTCATGTGTGGAACGCGCGACTTGACCAGGTTGTAGCGCTCCAGTTCGCTGAAGAGCAGTCGGTCCGACACAATACTGCGCTTTTGGTATGACATGAGGACCCGCGTATTCACGCTGGAATGGCGCATTAGTGTGTCGAAGGTCGCCACGAGTGGCGGGATGAGCTCCTCGACCCACACGACATCCGACGCCAGCAAGAAATCGATGTCTCCCAAGTTCGTCGGTGGATTGAACCAGTCCAGCACTCGAGTAGAGATGTCGCCCTCAACGGACCTGCCAAATGATGCTTCAAGCTTAATCGTTTCGGCCACATTCTTAGCGAGGTTGTCGACGACGTAGTCCAGATCCGACAGGATCACTTGCCTTGCTCCGAGCAGCGCAGCAGAGATCCCTACAAGCCCCGTTCCAGCTCCAAGCTCCACGATACGTCTTCCAGCAATGTCAGCACGCCGTTGGTGCTCTAGATACTTGGCCAGCACCACCGACCCGTCCCAAGTTGTCAGTCCCGTGCCTTTGCCCGAGTTGCCAACCTCTTCAATACGCACCACCCTCCCGCCAATCTCAAACTTGCCACCCGCGGCAGCATCGAACCCGAAAAGCCTAGACGGTAGGGCTAGACACGTTTGCTCCGGGAACAATACGTTGGTGTTAGTGAGCGTAACACTCAGTCTCGAACGGCGATCTCCTAGCTGGGAGAGTTCTTCGAGCAGCACAAACTGTTGCTGTTTCTGGTCGTAGACTTCGACTTCCACACCCAATTCTGTAGACATTTGATCATCACCGGCTTCATTCTCCACTAAACGCTCCACCAACCGCTGGCGGAGCATTTGATGCAGCTCCATCAATGAATCAGGGTGATCTGCCAGTCGCAATGTCATCGGCTCCTGCAGCGTCTCCGGCAGTCCAAGCTGCTGCCGTAATTCCACACGTAATACCAACGGCCGAGGTGTTGTTCCCATCGTTATAGTGACAAGTAGAGCTAGCAATGAAGCGAGTAGTGCCAGGATACGCAGCAGTGCCAGCATTGATGCCGATCTGTCTCATCCAACACTAGCAACACAAATAAAATACACAAATACACAAATTTTGTGCATGCACAAAGCAATGCTAAAATTGGAAATCTAAATGCAGATCACTTCGCCGATAAGACATCGAGGCCTTAACCCCAAGAGCTCAACGTTCTCCTTTCCAGCACTTCGCAACCATCGCTGTAGGCACCTTCCACATTTGAATTCGAAGCCACGGCGAGCATGAAGAGCCCAGCTGAACGCGGTCCCGTCCCCATCAGCGGCTACCTGCACAAGATGAAAGCCACCGAGCGAGTGCTCACTCCGCAGTGGAACAAGCGCTTTTTCGCACTCGAGGGCATGAAGCTCAAGTACTACCAGAACGAAAACTCGCAGGAAGCATCTAAGGTCATCAACCTGCTCAGTATCGAGTCCATTCGCCGCTTTGAAAACGGCGACCACGGCGTCTTCAGTTTCGTGGTCAAGACCCCCGAGCGCAGCTACTTCCTACGCGCCGAGAGCAAGGGCGACATGAAGCGCTGGGTGCGCGGTCTCAAGGACCAACAGGATCTGTGGCGCGCCAAGCAGGAGAAGGGCAGTGCGCTGCCCGACCCGGCCGTGCGCAAACCCAAACACTACAGCGACTTCCCCCTTGTGACCCAGAGCAGTTCCAACAGCCTCCGCGCTTAGTACGAACCCTCGGAACGAATATTATCATCGCATTGACTCCACCACGTTAAAACTTGTAATCTTCTTATAAAAAATGTGGAGCCGAAACGAAACTCCTCCAATTCATCCCAATCAATCAGGCTTTCTGGACTTTCAGCCTCGTTGCTATTCCCCGACCAACTCCAAGGTAATCATTCTATAAGCCCGCAAACTTTGCCCAGCCAGGTGCGCTCTCACACAATGCGCGGATAAGCGCATGCCGCTTCTCCGAATCCTGTAGGAGACGCGCGAGGTCTGGCACCAAACGACCAACGAAGTCGGGGTCGAAGGAATCCATTAAATACTGGTAAAACTCGTGCGCCGTGATCT
Organism: Phytophthora plurivora; assembly: GCA_030027945.1. Classification (NCBI taxonomy): domain Eukaryota; phylum Oomycota; class Peronosporomycetes; order Peronosporales; family Peronosporaceae; genus Phytophthora; species Phytophthora plurivora. The sequence continues at coordinate 902,071 of CP125258.1, forward strand.
GCTCGTTGCCGTACTTGCGGGTATGGGACGTGAACGACTTCATCTTCTTCGGGTCGCCGCCAAATGCTGCCAGCACCGACTCCAAGATGGATTTGTGGAGTAACTGCGCCTCTTCTCCGACCACAGGCTCGATATCCTTTATTGGGAGCGGGACCACCACCTTGTTGCGCCTACGACCTGCCGAAGAGGATCCAGCTCTCTCACGCCCTTCAGATGGTGGGGAAACGAGTGAATTGCGCTGCTGTTTCTTCGACTCTTTTTCTTTCTTGACTTGCTCCTTGAAACGCGCAAAGGCCTCCAACATCATATTCTGCTTTTCCTCGTCGGATAAGAGCTTTGCAGAGTTCGGGATGATTTTGCTTGCACACTTCGACCCAACACACTGTCGCACCTGGTCACAAAAGTCATCGGCAGTCATCTCCCCCATGCCAAACTTCCGCGAAATGTCCTTGAACAGGTCCATAACGGCATCTTCGTTGCCAGGCGAATGCTTCTCAGCCCAGGTAGTGATGATGGACATAATTTCAGCATAAATCGCCTTGGTCTCCTGCGAGTTCTGCTGCCTCTCCTCTTCTAGTCGCTGGCGTTCCTCTGCTTCCTGTTTTAATCGTTCAGCCTTCGCTGCCTCGGCAGCAGCACGGGCTGCGGCGGCCTCCTCGTAGATTGCCTGGTATTCCTTGGTCTGATTTTGGCGGTACGCCTTTTTGAATTCGGTCACAAACTCGTCCAGAATAGTGAAGAACTCCATGGGGCCAACCTTACGTGGGTCTTCGCCGAAGGAGCTAACCAGCTCCTGGTATGAAGTTTCCAGACCGTTAAAGTCACGTCCCAGCTCCTCCAGCACTTCTTCTGCATCCTTCGCAAATGGGGTCATTACCTCGTAAAATTTGTCACCCTCAATATGATCATTCTTCGAAGCACGGACTTGGCCCTTGAGCATGGCTAGCTCCGTGTTGTAAGAGGAAAGATCGGCGCGCAGCTGATCGAGAGACAACCTCTTCGCCTCCACAATGTGAGGAACTTCTCCGGCAAAAGTAATGACGTCCGGGGTCTTCTCTTCCAGTTGGCGCAGCAAAAAGTGCATCAATGTGACACGAGGATCAACCGACTTCAGCGTGTGAAGCTTCATTAAAGTGTCAAGCTTGAAACCGTAGGCGCCACCACGCGGTGTGCTACCATTCAAGTAGTTGCCGATAGCCAGGATATTCTCCAAAACACGACGGAACTTATCGCTCTCAGTCACCTGATCAGTAGCAGCGACCAGAGTATCCAATTGCGCCTGCGTCTCCAAGATACGATTCTCGAACTGCAACTTGTATCTAAAGCACTTGATACGCTGAGTGTAGCGCGGGATAGTCAGCAAGTCGAGGAAAAACTTCTCCACGTTTCCCAGCAGTTTTATGTCTCCGTCGTAGTTCTTTAGCATATCAATCTCTTCCAGTGTCGGCGAGATAGAAATTAACACGTTCAGCACTTCAGATCCCAGTTTCTGGCCATCCAAAGCGTAAATAGCATTCTTGATATCTTCAGACGACATTTTAAACCGGGCAATAGCGATCGATACGTTCTGCTGCCTCTTCGGATCGAACAGGAGTACTTCCTTGGGCTGAGCTGGCACCTTTTCAGCTTCTTTCTTCTTCTCATCCAGCTTTTTCGAGGCATCCACCGGGTTTTTGCGGAACATCCACTCCATTTCTTCCACATCCAGCTCCGCATGCGAGTCGTTCAGTTTCATCCATACAGTGCTGCTGACTACATTGACTGGAACGCGAGTCCAGAAGAGCGGACGTAACTCGACATTTGGCTTCACTGTCTCCTTCTTAGGAAGTTGGGGCTCCTCCGGCTTCTTTGGAACAGGTTTGGCCAACTTTGATGCCAAGCTTGCCTGTAAAGCCGACGGGTCCACCTTGACTGCTTCCTTCGGAGGAGGCAACCCAGCAAGAAGGCCACCACCTCCGCTACTACCACCCGCCTTCTGGTTGGGAGAAGGCGCGTCGGGCGTGTCCAGCAAATCCACATTCAAACCTGCGGCACTCATCTTCATTTTTACTTGCTCAGCAGGCATCCCCATCTTTACCAGCTTGAAGAATTTTTCGTAGGCCGGGTCTTCCTTTACAGTCATGACCTGGTTAGACGATGCCACTGGTGCTGCAGCGCTGGATCCAGGCATTGGCGCATCCGGCGTGTCGAGAAGGTCTGGGTTCAGGCCACTCGCACTCATTTTCAACTTAACTTGCTCAGGAGGCATTCCCATTTTCAGAAGCTTGAAAAACTTCGCGTACTGCTCGTCATCCTTCACAGTGGTACTACCAGAGGCTGGAGGTGGGGCTGAAGCGCTATCGGCAACCGGAGCAGCTCCCCCAATAATCGCATCAGGGTCATCAAGGACTGACGGATCAACGCCTGACGCTTGCATTTTCAACTTCACTTGCTCAGCAGGAAGTCCCATCTTCAACAGCTTAAAAAACTTCAAGTAATCAGGGTGGTCTTTCGCAGCGACACCCGTTCCATTGCTGGCGGGAGCTACTTCTGCTGCAGGTTCCGATGCAGATGCAGTCTGAGCCGCTGGTTCTGCCACGCTACGGTTATTCGTATGAGCTTCAGCCGCGGCAGTTGCAGCAGCAGCTGCAGCAACAGTGGCCTCGGATACTGCTCGTGCATACTCCTCCTCCCTCTCTAATCGACGGCGTTCCGCCTCCGAGATCTTGCGCTTAAACTTCTCGACGCGAGTACGCAGCTTCTCGTTTTCTGCCTGTAGTTGCGCTACCAGTTCTTCGTATTCCTTCGCTTTTGCTGCTGAATCCTCGTCCCCTTCGGGCGTTTCAACTTCCACCTTCTTTTCAATCGATACGTCCTCATCCGGTTCTTGATCAGCAGGTGTGTCATCTTCCGACCCGTCCGTAGGTTCCGTCGGAGATCCACTGTTCTCGTCAATAACCATGAGATTCGTCCCCAATGAGTCTCGGAATCCTCGATTCGCGCGATCCCCGTCCGCTGTCACAACACCGTCCACACTGACGGGCGACATCAACTGCTGCCTGACGGACGTGCCACATTCAATACAAAACTTGACTCTCGGCGGCAGTTCATTGCCGCACTCAATGCAGAACTTGGCTGTGCTCGCCAACTATCACAAAAACACCCGTTAGTCGATACAAAAACCACCTGGCAACTTCTCACTTCAACTTGGCATCCACAACACTCACATTAGTGACTTGCGGCTGGCTGTTCGGGGCGAAAGACGACGACGAAGAGAAGCTGCGGCGCTTGCTCACACTCGGCCTCGAGCCCGTGATCTCCAGCGTGGCGTCCTCGTCCAAACAGCCCAAGCAGTACCACTGCGGCCTCGAGCGCTCGGGCTTCTTGCGGTCAATAGCCTTGCGACCGCAATCCTTACACAGCGCGATGTGGCAGCTGCGGCAGTGATGCCGGCGCCGCAAGATGTTAAACGACTTGGTACACACGCCGCACTCGGGCTCGCGGGCGAAGGCGTCGTCCGGCGCCATACTGAGTTTACTACTGAGCGACGCGCGCGAGCGGGATGTGGTGGGCGTGGCGGCTGCGGCGGCCGCGGCGGGTCCCATACCGTCGGCGTTCGTAGGCGAGAACAGGCCTTGGCGCGCGCCGTCCATGCCGGTCCAGGGGCTGCTTGACGTGCGTGTGTGCTCGATGCGGCTTGTTCTTCAGTCTGACTCCGGTCGAGAGGGCGGATGCATCGAGTTTCACAGGTTTACTATGCGATCTCACAAGCGTTTGACGCATGTCGCAGGATTCACACATACTGAGCCACAAGCAGAGGAAAGTGTCCAACGTGATGACGGCACTTTTGTATCGCCAGTTTTGGCTGGAGGGGTGGGGGCTTGGAGGGCGGACTGCATTGCCCCCTGGATGCTGGAGACTTGTCGCCAAGATGTCTACTGCGTTGAGCTACGTGGCGTAAGCGGAGCAATCGTCCGCAGCCAGCGAGGAACGTACCGTACTGCAGGATGTACTAGTACGTGCAAAGCAAGGTGTTGAGCGTCGGAAGGACGGCACTGTTGCTTGCTGTGCAGTGCATGCGCTGCTTGCCAACATCAAGACACCGCTTCCTGGGCGTCGGGTTGTTGCTCACGGCACTTTCTTCGTGCTGCACATGCAGCGGCTGCACACAAGCACTTGGACGACTTCAATGGAGTTGTGCTCTCTACAACGGGAAGTTTGGGCTGTTGGCATGAGTCGTAGAGCAATGTGCTCATTCGTTCAGTGGATGCCCTCTTTCAACTTGAAAGATTTAAGTAAACCAGCAGTGATGAAAGCTACTTGATTCACATCTCTGACTCCGAGTGAGGCGTTAAAAGCAGCTATCTCTGATATCAACACATTGTGCGGAATGAATTCCGACGCCGTTAGTCGGCACGTTGCATGGTCCGCCCTGATGAGCGGCAACGGTTGGAGACGGGGAACCCACCATGTAGACGAACCATGGTCAAGTCAAACTGCATCCCACCGAGCCACCTCTTCATTAGAGAACAGCACAACAAAGCCAGCACCCACGCCAGGCTTCTCTAACAACAGCTTTTAAGATCTCCACTTCAACAAGACCAGCATGTAGCCAAATCATCTTAAACAGGTAAACCTGTTATTACAGATGGTTAATCATATGCCGATTTTAACGGGGTTTGCGCTTGGACACGCATTAAAGCAGCGGACAAGAAGAGCTCCAAGTCGTGTCAAGATGCTGCTCACGTTACTCGAGAAGCTACCGCTGAGCCAGGGCGGCAAGGTGTTCGTCGGCACGTCCCTCTGCTTGGCCATCTGCGCCTACCCGGTGATCCGCAAGCGTGCGTCTTACCGTCCTATTACTCTTGCCAAACATTAAATAGCTGACCTTGATTCTTTTCTTCTCTGTAGAGCAAAAGGCTGGCCACGATCTTTTCTCGTCCGAGCGACCGCAAGCTATTGTGGACCAGGAGGTGCAGGCTCGTCGCGAGAAGCTCAACATCAAGTAAAGGAGTCTCAACGCTACTCAAACGTGCAGGGTTTCAACTTGTTTATTCAGACCTCTCCCCTTTGTGCTGGAGAATGGAATATACTCGAGCCTAGTGCTCGCCCCTAATGCTCCCTTGATGCAGTCATGTCGTCTTAGTGTTTTATGATTCAGATTGATCCAGGTCTAATAATCACGTTGAAGCCGCAAGCTCCAATCTCATGAAAGGCATAGCCAGCTTACCGTTCACACAAAGTCTCTCATCACTGTGGGCCGTCGCTCAAGAATGACCGCTGAGGTATGGTGTAGTTTTCCGAGTAAGCAAAGGTGTGTATTGCTTTACCTAACGTAGTTGAAATTTAAACACTAGGCCTGTTGGTAGTTTGGCTCGGCACTACATGTAAGCGTAATACTTCGGAGTACTTATACTTTAGTTTTGCTTTAGATACGTGTAGGTGTTCGCTAAAGCACCATACACATGGAATCTGGATTGTTCCAGTGCAGCTGACTGCCGTCGATGTGGAGAAATTGCTCGCATTCGGACGCAACAAGGAAAAGCTATCACGCTGCTGCTAGGCCTGGAACGTGGCTAACGACTCAAGTCTACCCTCACGACTGAGGTCTGCCCTCACCCGTCGTTTTGATCTACAAGCCACAATAGATATTGAGTTTCCCAGTCTACTTGACCACCAGCAACTGGAGGTGGCTCAGCAGGCGCTGGAGCAGCGTCAGCCCCTGTAGGCTGCGGGCGAGCAATAGCAGCCCGTGCCTGTACGCGTTGATGTCGTCGTTGTTGATTCCCCCTTTGGCGTAGACTCGTAGGAGGCTCTGCATTATGACTTGGTTCTGCTGGAGCTGTAGAATCTTCCTCCGTCTTTGACTCGGCTTCCTCCAGAACGGAGCGGTCTGACTTGTGGATTTCCACCAAGTTTGCCATGTCACGGCTCGGATGAGTTTTTACCCGGCCTGCACGACACACTGGACATCGATGATTAGCTCTCAGCACCTGGCTCAGAGCTTCCGACGAAAAAGTCTTGCCGCAACACTCCGTTACGACCGGGTTCTCGAATAACTCGTAAGCAATCGGACACGTCAGCACCGACTCTTGTTCGTCCAGGATCCGTCGAGCCATATCCTGGAACTTCGTCCGACTTTCGTTTGCTTGCTCTAGTTCTTGTCTTAACGCTGCAATCTCTCGTCTCTGCTCTCTGGAATGTCGAAGGGGTACTGGCATTGGTGCTACGACTGTGTCATCCGTGAGGTCAATAACACCGCCAGACTGGTCTGGTTCCCCATGTAGTGGGGGATCTCTTTGCAGATCAGCCTGGGCGGTGAGATCGATCGTTGTCTGCTCCTGTGGCGGCTCCGCGGCCTCTTCTTCCATGGGACTTGCCGCGCGAGTCATGATGGTAAATTGTTGCACTTGGCGAAAGGAATTATAAGATTTGATAGATATTTTTAACTCTTTTTCCAAAATATAAGAACTTGCGTAAAATTAACTTACATCATGTTGTAGGACGAGACCTGCACTTTGAATTGCCCAGGACCTTTCTTCAGCAGGTAGCATTCGTTGCGCAGAATATCCACGAAGTCGCGGAAATCATCCACTTTCAGTCCCATGCTATCGGCCACCTCGAGCAAATCGTCCATTGAGAATAACGAGATGTTGCGTCTGGCTGCAGCTTTCATGAGTCTCGCGACGTACGCCTTCACCTTCTTGGACAAACTCATCCCTCCGCTGCGACCAAAGTCCAAGTTGCCATCCTCAGTGATGTACGTGTCCAAAAGACATTCCTGCATCATGTCAACGACGTCTTGAGCGTGATCAGCTGAGACCGTCTCGGCCAGTTCGGCTCGGGCACGAGCTTGCGAGAGACGGATCATCGCCTCGAGCTGCCGCGTCGTGATTGGGATACTGTCCGTCGGATTCTGCTGGCCTTCACCTGCTGAACGTAACTCCAAGTACTTCTTCTGGAGCACTGCTGCGGCCTCGGATGATAGCCGAGGGTGCACGTAGCGACGAGCGTAGGCGATGAACTTGCGGACGAAGTACAGAGGAATCGGGTTCATGGTGTACTCGGATGCATTCTGGCGAAGCCGTTGTGATAATATGCGACGCCCAGGCACTTGTGCTTCTTCACGGGCTGGTGGTTCGTCGGCGTAGCTATTGGAGCTCCATGAAGGCGTGGTTGCACTGCTGTCTCGCATGCGTTTCCTTGACTTCTTGCCACGAGCGTGCGAGTTCAGTACGTGCTCAGACAACAATCTGTCCCTCTCTTCGTCCGGCCGGTCCAGCAAGATGAAGACCAGGTCAAAGCGAGAAAGCAGTGCGGCCTTCAGCTTGAGGTTTTCCCCCACGGAGCGACTCCGATCATAGTGACCGCCGCTAGGATTGGCAGCAGCGATGACTGACGTCCGTGCATTCAAATTGCAGACAATTCCAGCTTTCGCGATGCTGATACTTTGCTGCTCCATGGCTTCCAGCAGAGCTTGGTAGTCGATCCCCATTTTATCAAACTCGTCAATACAGCACACTCCTTGGTCTGCAAGAACGAGAGCTCCAGCCTCAAGCGCGTAATCCCCCGAGCCATCTTTCACCATAGTGACGGTTAATCCCGTCGTAGTAGTAGTGTTTCCTCCGACGTACACAGCTCGTGGGGCGACCATGGAAACAGCCCGAAGCATCTGACTTTTACCCAGACCGGGATCGCCAACTACCAGTACATGGGAATCTGCTCGGCGTGCACACGTTGTATCTTTCTCGTCGGAGTTTCGAGTTCCACCAAGTAAAGCCAGGATGAGACCTGCTTTCACGGTATCATTGCGATAAATGCCAGGGCACAGGGAGTGCACGAGGTGGTCGAAGACATTGCCCTGGTTAATGATGTTGCTGATCTGCTCTAAGTCTTCCTTGGTGAAATCGATGTCCGACGCTTTGTCTTTATCTTTATTCACCTGGGAGAACATATCAGCAGTTAATAATTAAGTTGTAAACATAAGAAAGCAACTCACCTTTGCTGAATTTTCAACCGAGTTGGCGCTGATGTAGAGGATATATAGGCTGTTCGCCTGCGCACGCTTGCCGTATCTCCCTTCATGAATTTCTGAATTGATACTTTTGACAATGCCCGATATTGTCACCACGTTGCCAGGAATACAGGAATCCACTAGGTCTTCACACAGTTCAACCTCAATCTGCACCCATCACGTTAGCGAGTTGTATGTCTTCAAGTCAAATCACCAGCGCAGGAAGATCCTATCTTACCATCCGCGGCATGCGCCCAGGCCCAACATCTGTAGTCTCCATCTCCTGAAGTCTACGTTTCAACGTCAACGTTAGCTACAACCACAAACAGAGCCACCGCAACTTCACCCACTTGATCTTCTGGTAGTCTACCGTATCCACCGAAGACCGATTTGGCAATAAAGTTCTACTTCGACACGGCGAGTTCTCACATCGTTGTGGCGGGACAAAATTCCCATCGGGGAACGCTCGTGACGTCGCCTCGTTGCATTTAGCGCACACGAAGTCGCATCTCGTGACCAGTGGCTTAATTGCACTCACTCGCACCACGGTCCCCACCACACTGACGAATTGGTTCACCACATCTGCTTTCAACGCGGCAATGGGCAGTACAGGCGTCACTCCATGCAGTCGAACTGTGATCTTGGTGCGATCCACTGGCACACTGCGTTTCCTGACAATACCGTCCTCTGCCTCTGCTCGGAGCTCATGACGACGCATACACAATGCGATGCCTAGACAGAGCAGCACGTCCTCAATATTTTCAGTCACGGCTCGTTCAAAGTCTGCCGTTCCGGTGCGAATGAGTTCCGTGTAGTGCAGCCACACCACCGTCACGTTCGCCTGCGTCAAGTCGCACTAGGATAACACTATTCAGAAGGAATTACACCAGTAAATAGCAGTATTAAGTGGCGTATTACTTGCAGCAAAGGAGCCCACTGCTCGCCCTCGCGGAAGCAGTTGAGGAAAGTCATGGCGGCCTGGAAACGGCCATCGGTGTCGCTGATCGGGCTGTAGTACTGCGCCGAACGAGTCTCGCCCGGCTGCCGGATGCCTACGCTGTGGTCCTCCGGGTAGTACTGGTTCCACACGCACGTGGCGGCCTCCAGGAGACTGCTAGTCATACTGCGTTCTTCTGCTCGAGTAAAATGCACGCAAAACACTTTTCTTAAAAACACACACACACATTTTAGCTTTCTCAAAGAAAGCTTATTTTACACTTTTAAAATAATTTTTATCATGGACGTTTCAAGAAAAGCAGTATCATTTATGAGATGAATTAAGGTAGACGTCTATCAAATTACACAGACGTGACCTTTTGATATTATTTTTGAGAACACGAAGTGCTTGGTAGCTGCCATAGGCATGGTGCTCGTTGCGACGGCCGATGTCTTTGCACTCGAGGCACCTTCGTGCCGTACCAAGAAGTGCGAAATCCGCGCGAAAAGAAGCGGCAGAAGTTAACAGACTTGAGCCGTAGAAGCGTCCAGTCGGCTTTATCCCTACTTAGACCTAGTAGTCTGAGCCCGAGCTGCTGTATCCTGTACCTCCGTAGGGTCGCAAGTCATAGCCGAGCCCATAGCCGTAATAACTAGGCTGGTACGTGGAAGTAGCCGCAGCAGAACTTGGTTGCCAAGGTTGAGTTGAGGTGCTGTCCGAGAACCCGCTTGATGCAGCGCCTGTACTTTGACGACGAGAGCCATAACCTCGCCCCCCTTGTCGGCGTGCAGCAGTACTCGGAGGTTGGCGATGAGGAACCGCGTTTCGCTCTTGAACTCTTTGACTTCGTAGATTCCGGTTGATATTTTCGCGTGCAGCATAACTCGTCGATTCTCGAGCAGATGCCGCAGTAGATCGATTTTCCACTGCAGACCTGCTAGTAGTTCCTGTAGTTGTAGCTGCGGGGACTGTTGCAGCAGCTAATGTGTTGCTGGTAGCTGCTGTAGCGGAGGAGGTAAGTGCAGAATTTTCTGGTAGACCAAGCATAGACTTCTCCATACGGTGGATCTCCACTAGGTTTGCCATATCACGACTAGCATGCGTCGAAACTCCGTATGCTCGACAAACCGGGCATTGAGGGTTTTGCCCCAACGCTTGCGATAAGGCCTCCGACGAGAATGTTTTTCCACAGCACGTTGTGACCACTGGATTCTCGAACAGATCCAACGAAATTGGACAGGTCAGCACGGCTTCTCTCTCCGACAAGTTCTTGCGGCTGATTGCCTGCTGAGTATTCGCTGCGTCCGTTGCTTTCTTCAGCAGCTGTGCGCGCTCTTGATCAAATGAAGTCTGCAGATTATTCAGACGTCGAGTTGCGTCTTGATTTGAAGAATCTCCAGTTATCGTGACAGTCCTCGTGCTTGTGCCCTGGACCTGGCCAAAATACCCTCTTTCCTCTCGATCGTAAACCTCCAGGAGCTCTCGTAATTGGGGTAACATTATATCAAGTGAAGATTTCAAATTTGCCTGGGCAATTGAAGTTTGCGTCGCCTGTTGTTGCAGACTCTCTCGTTCTTGTTCAAATGTTGCCTTTTGGTCTTCAAGCTGCTTCTGAAGTCTCTCAATAGTAGTTTTCTGATCCTCCTGATTAGATCTCTCCAACTCAGATGTCCTCTGTTGCTCCATGATTAACTGGTCCAGCCGGCTAATGACCGCATTCTTGCGCCGTAGACTTTGCTGCGTCTGGTGAGTGGGGCCGCGGTCCCGATAGCGCTGGTTTAGGATCGCTCCGAGCTCGAGCAGAACGGACCTGGCCTCCTCTGCTATCCCCAGAAGCTGCGTCTTCCCTTGCGTCTGCATCTTTCGCCTGAGATCTATTTTCAGGGATCACATGACTGAAAGAAAGTGATTTTTCTATTGAAAATATTTGTTAGGAAACGTGAACTTGACTTCAGTAATACAGTACCAGTACCGGTACGTGTACGGAAAATCTCAATTTTTGCAAGGTGCATCAATTTTGTGACGGAGTACAGGTACTGTACAGTTATAACATGCGCAATGTTTCACGGGCTGTCACGTGAATCACGGCAAAGCATTCCGAGCCTCGGAATCCGAGGATTGTGGCAGGATTGTGGCATCATGGATCGTGGCATCCTGGTTGCGATTTTGCGGTTCGAACCTTTTGGCCAATCAGAGACGATAGTCTGGTTGGGCGTCTCCGGCAAAATCGCAAGATAAACCACGATCAAATCAAGAAACTCGCAGTACATGTACATGTATGTCCAGTGGGCTAAGACCCACGAAGTTCGCCAACTTGGCTTGGCTGGGGTTCGAGTCCCTCCGGGGGCTCCGAGCAATCGCTCAACCTCAAAACGAGATTTGTTTTAAAACAGTACGTGTTGCGAATTTCCAACCTCAAAACGAGAAATCCCTTGTGCGCTCTGTCTATGTAGCGTTTCTCGTACATTTGAGTTTGGAAATTTGCAATTTGATCTAGAATTGCGGGAATAGATTCAGTTTTACCTCATCCTGAGACGAGCTGTCGCACTACATCATGTAGTCTACATGTACGCATTCTTCGTCACTGTTGTTTCACTCATACTGTAGCTTCTTTTGAAGTTTCAGTATATATGTACATGCGTGCCGCAACATGTACCTGTAGCTTACTAACTGCGGAATAGGTGCAGCACGGCACTGTAGTTGAATAAAATCTTAGATTTCAGACTACACCTGTACAGGTACTATCTAGGGTCTTCATGAAGAGTCTTCACATCTTCAGATCACCTGAATCCCGAACCGAAGGTAAATGATAAAATATTGGATGGGATTATCATTAGATGGGATAACGTCGACAGTTGCCGCTGCAATTCAGTACATCATGCAAGCTGGTGTCCGGGGAAAATGTCCCCCAGGACTTCGCCTCTCAGACTCGCGGTAGCCACAGCCCACTTTCAAATTTGTTCTTCAGCACTCACCTCGGTTTTCAAGCTTGCTGGACGTCAAAGAATGAAGTTATGCCGTATTGTCCTCCTAGTGATGGCTTTGGTGGTTGCCTGCGCTGATCCCGCCTCTGCATCCAAAAACTCGAAGCTGACGCCACACGGGAACAACACCCCTTCCAAGAGACTTCTGAGAGCCTACACTACTGGTGTCGAAGAGGAAGAGAGGGGGATTTCTGTGAATCTCCCCGGTCTAGACAAGATCAAAAACGCGCTCACGTCAACCAAGACCAAGGAGCTTCAGAAACTGCGCAAGGCTGGCGAGTCTGCCGATGATTCTTTCAACTCACTGGGGCTAGGAAAAATGCTGAACTTTGAAAAGGGAGCTGAGGTGAGGACGAAAATGGTGGCTAACTTTTTATCGAGCGACAAATTCAAGGCTTGGTCCAAGTATGCCACCAAGCTGAACAAGCAAGATGCGGATAGCACGATGATTGCTGCACTCACGAGCGCTTACGGAGAGAAAAATACGGCAGTCATCATCCTATTGGGAAAGGATATGCGCAGATCTAGCACGGTCGCTAAGCGATTGGAAACGGCGCAGTTTACAAAGTGGTATACCGTGGACAAACTGCATAACGCTGACGAGCTCGTCAAAAGCGTACTGAAAGTCCCTCGAGACACAATTAGAGGGCATTCTCGGGAAATGTACATCTGGGACAATTACAGCAAGTTCATTGGCAACTGGGTGCTGCATCCCCGTAACGGTCCCCCGCTGTAAGGCTCTTTCGCCATTGCAAGATCATAAACACGAAGGATATTTTTTTACTGACCTCAATGCACAAACTGAGAAACGAAATGATCATACGTCCGAATTACACTCACGAATCGTTCAGGTCCAGTTTTGCTTGTTTCGCGAAGGTGAAACGCTCGATAATGTCTCTGTCCTTCCCCGGTCCGGCAGGATCATCGACGCCAGTGTAGACTGTCACTCACAACTCACACGCGAGGGCTGTGCAGCAGTTCCGAAAAGCACGTTTTTTGTCCAATGCATGTTTTTTACTTCAAAGTAATATTTTAAAAACATTGTTTTCTTTCTGGACGGTACTAAAGAGTTAAGCTATTTTAAGAACTTATATTTAAAAAATGAGCAATATTTAGACAAGAACATGGTACGTCAAAGGCGTCGAAAAAACTATCGAGCTTTCAGTGTTGTGGTGAGGAGCCGTGGCACTGAAGTGCATTGCCCAAATTCAATTTCGGGTTGGTGCCGTCAGTAGGAGCCAACGCATCACTGTTGCTTCGAGAAATATTTGACAGGTTTGGGATGAAATCACCAAGTAGTAACTGGACCACCAGCTGAAATGGATTAAATGTTGACTGGTTATCGTGCTGCGTACGTGTTGGCTGATGGGAGGAGTTCATACTGAGTCCGAGTCTGAGTTAAAGTCCGAGCCCAGGAGATCTTCTAAGGTAGTAACGCTCTGCGCAAGGTTGCGCAAGGGTTGGCGAGGGGCTGGCTGACTTAATGTGATGCGGGCAGCGTTATGTCGCTGCCGTTGAAGTGATGAATCGTCTTGAGAAGCAGAAATCCGCCCTGGTCGCTGAGCTGCAGTTGGTGTAGCAGCACTAGCACCCGTTGAAGAACTAAATTCCATTTTCGCAATCGAGGGCTTTCGGTCCGCCGCTGCATTTGAAATGCCACTTGACCTGTTTGATGCTTGGCTGCCTTGTGAAGCAGTCGATGTAGCACTTGTGAACCAGGCTTTCATATGTGCATCGAGCGAAGTGTTTGGGTCCGACGCAGCATTCGAGGCACCACTTAATCTTGATGCTTGACTGCCCTGTAGTGTTGCATTTGTCGGTCCAGTAGCTAACGCTGCCCCAATACGCACACCACTTGATCGTACTCCAGCGGCTGGAGTGACGCTCGTAGAAGAGTTCGCACGTCTTTTGCTCTGTGGTGCTGTGCTGGGTACTGCACTTGGCATGGAACTTGATACCGGTCTCAAAAAGCTGTGCAGACTACTTGAGGCAGGCGTCAATGAAGCAGGCGATGGTGCACTTGACGCAGTTCTCGCCTTTGAACGTTGACGACGGTTACCGGTACGCCGTGGTTCCACCTTTGGGAAACGCATAGAAGCTAGGACAGACCGCACCATGTGAGGCGGGACAAGAGTTGATCCTTCACTTCCGATTCTAGAGACGTAAAGACCCCCCGGGGTAATACCACTAGGTGTAGACCTCTGTTGGAGTTGTGATTCAGGAGCAGATGTCGCCACAGCAGTGCTTAATGACGGATTCGTCACTGGGGGCGTAGCAGCAGTAGCTGGAGTACGAACCACCGGCGATCGACGATGCTGAACTTGTGATCGGGCTTGATTTCTCTCGCTCCGATGTTCTCGGTGTCGACTCTGTCGGGTACTTGAGCTACTGGTGCTCCGTCGACTGCTGGGCGAGCGTTCTGTTGATGCTGTAGGCGGCTCAGTAGCTGCACTAGGCTGAGCGGCTGATACTACAGAGGATGACTGTTCAAGATCTGACATGCCGAGAAGTGAGCGTTCTCTTTGGTGAAGCTCCACCAGCTTCGCCACATCACGATTGGGGTGAGTCGACGATAGTTGTCCACGGCAAAACGGGCACCGAGAGTTCTGTTTGATCGCTTGTCGCAGTCCCTCCGATGAAAAAGTTTTGCCACAGCATCCAGTAACCACGGGAAATTCCAGCAATTCGAGTGTGATCGGGCATGTCAACACTTTCTCGCGCTCCAGCAGGTTCCGTCGGGTAATACTTCGTTGGGTTTCTGCCGCATCACTCGCCTGTTCTAGTAGTTGTGCTCGCTCCTGATCGAACGTACTTGCCTGCTCTTTCAAACGCTGAATTGTATCCGAATCGGACGCTTCTCCGAGTTTTTTGGGCGATCCACCGTGACTTTTTCCAGCGCTGACTGGCCGGCATTTCTCGTCAGTCTGCGCTCGGTCAAAAGCACTCAGCAGACTGCGTAAATGCGGTATCGCCTGTTCGAGTGAGCCTGTAAGCTCCGAGTGCATATCGTTCTTCTGGCTAGTATCCACTTGCTGCTGTAACCGCGCACGCTCATCCTCGAAAGCTTTCTTTTGTTCCACTAAGCGTTTCTCCAATCGGCCCACGCTCTCTTTCAATAGCATTTGCTTTTGATCAGCCTCTCTTGCTCTTTTGTTGGACTGTGCTGTAACCTGCGAGAAACTCGCTTGCTGGTCCCGAATGAGTTTGTTCTGGTCTTGTAGTCGTTTCTCTAGGAGCTTCACCGTCTCTTTCACCACTTTCTCTCTCCAAATGGCCTCTCGAACCTTCTCATTAGCCTCAGTTGTAGTTTGCTCCAGACTTTGCTTCTGACTCTGAATATCTTGACGTAGAGCCCCCAGCTCCTCTCTCAACAGACTTTCTGCTTTTCTGTGCTCTTTTCGACTTGCTCTAACTTCCTGAAGCTGCTCCTTCTCGGCATTTAAGGCGTCCTTCAAGTCTTCAATATCATCCCAGAGCTTATCTCGCTTTTCCTCCAGTTCTCCGACCCTTTTAGCATGGCGATTCTTCTCTTTTTCCAGCGTTTGAGAATTTTGTTGCAGCTTGTCATTGCGTTCTTGGAGCTCCAGATTCTTGTGCTCGAGTTCTTTAATGCGGTCGTTAAGCGTAGTATCTAGTTCTGTCAGCGCTGGTGTGGACTCCTCCGCCAGCTCCGGGGACAGCTCCTTGTGCTGCCCACACTCCGGCTGCAGTAGGCTGCATGGACCGCCAGTCGCCATGGCGGCAAAATGGCTTTGTGACAACATCACCGGATATTTAACCAATCAACAGTCGATATGAAGAAGACAAAGGAAATGTCCCCTTGCTGCACGCGTACAGACAAACTTTATTTTACTCAACTCTCACCGATATGCAGTTATTATATAACCTGTCTACAAGTAGTTCGGAGTTCTTTTGCAGCGATGGAAACTTCTCAGTCCGGTTATTTCGTCAGATCCAGCAACTCCCCAGTGAATCAAGAGAGCCCACTACGAGCAATATGACACAAGAAGCAAAGGTACAACGAACTGTAGCAAGAGCAAGCGGTGAAGACAGTTTGTGCCACAACCAAATGTGCGGTTTTAAAGTACGCCCGAGAAAAGAGATTTTTTAACGAGAAGATTGAAGAATTAGCTCAAAGCTGGTTGAAGACCGTCACTATCCAATGGTACACTGTACTAAACCGCTTTCGGACAACATTCTCTTTGATGTTCGTCACATTGTTGTCGCTTGAATGTCGCGTGTGTTTTGGCGGGAGCAAATTCAAATTTGCTGCGTTCTGATTGGCGGAATGCTTAGCTTGCAGTTTTAAATCCGTTTTGGCGCGTTCCATCTCTCCGCGTCAGTTCTAAATCCACGCTGCGAAATACTTTTCCGGGAGCTCTTCGCTTGACCGCTGCAATCCACAGTAGCTCCCTGGATTCTACGCAGCGTACCGTTCAACTTTTTCCTTTCAATGGCAACGCAGGAGATGATGAGCCCGATCCGCCGCAAGGCACAAGAGCTACCACCTCTCACACCTGGCAACGGACGCGTAGCCGGCGGTTCTACGTGTAGCATCCAGCCGAGTCCCAACCGCACAGAGGCAGCAGCTGCAATGATGCACCTACTCACGGGCAGCAACAGCCAAGAAACGAAGACCTGCCCCGCTTTGAAACCCGCTAAAACCAAGCGGAGATACGTGCGCAGAGCCCCAAAGAAGGTGGGAACCTCTGCCAAACGACAGATCAAGACGGCGTGGATGGACTCGGATGCTGCCGCGACGGGGAAGCCCCCGGTTAAGGCTGATGCAGGACGAGCAGCCAAGACAATAGAAGATGGAGACAAGAACGGCGACTGGCGGATGGAAGGAGACGAAGTCAAATTCTTCCCCTTCCGAGAGTACAACCGCAAGGACAAGTCGCTCGGGTTGCTATGTGAAAAGTGCGTGGACTTGGGTACACTGTATTCGTGCGGTTTGCGATTTATTGACGCTTGTTGTGCATCGTAGCTTTTTGAAGCTGTACAGGGATGACAAGATTGCGGAGATCTGTCTGGACCGAGCGGCTTCGGAGCTTGGAGTAGAGCGGAGGCGCATCTACGACATTGTGAACATTCTGGAGAGTATCCATCTCGTCAGCCGTAAGAGCAAGAACCTCTACAATTGGCACGGACTCGTTTCCCTCCCGACATCCATCAGCGCGATGAAGGTAAGTTCGATTGAGTTTGTGAGATATCGGCATTCGTCAGACTAACCGATAGTTGTGGCTTTCAATTTACAGCAACGGTATGCGGAAGTGCAGAAATCGTCTCCTGCTGTTCCTAGTGGAGCGGAATGTCCGCCTGTTAAGAGTAAGTTGCTCGTGGAAGGAATGCTGACTACTTCTTGGAAAGCTCACAGTGAAATGCTGTTTTTATTGTTCAGGTGATCGTCGGAGAGGCAAGTCCTTGTCGAAGCTCAGTCAAATGTTCGTCCAGCTCTTTCTTGGAAAGGTACACTATTAATTCCTTTCGACGCAGAGTAGCCCACCCCACTTACATTTCTTTCATTGACAGGAGGATTGCATTATCCCTCTGGACCAAGCTGCCAAGCAACTCATTCAGATGGAAGACAGCGAGAATGAAGAAGACCGTCTTCTGAAAAGTACGTTGCGAGTATTATTGCTACCTGCCCAATTTTCCTAGCTCACAGTGTATCATGTCATTCACTACAGCCAAAATTCGCCGACTGTACGACGTGGCAAATGTCTTAGTGAGTGTCGGGTTGATCGAGAAGCTGCAGCTCTCGAACTCTCGAAAGCCCGTATTCCGGTGGAAAACCCGCAGTGTGACACAGACTACCGCAACGTCTCAATCAACGACCAACGAAAGCGAGGTCACGTCTGCCCAACCTGTTCCAACCACCATCAAGTCCGAAACAACGTCTCTTGTCGGTGATCTCGACGTCATGAAGTCTCCTCAGTCATCCGATAGTGACATGTCCGACGAAGGTAGCGACTCCCAATCGGACGGTAGTAGCTGTGGCTCAAAGCGGAAGCAAACGGAACAAGACGGGAGTGATGTGAGCATGTCGGATGGCGAGTCGTCCGTCAAACGCAAAAAGAGAACATCAAGTATGGACAAGAAATCTCCTGAAGAAAACGAAAAGGGTCTTCTCCGGATGGACAACAACAATGAACCCATTCATCCTCAGGCGATTCTCTCTGAGCAGCAAGAACAAGTCAAGCTGTTCATGCAGCAATACATCCGCGAGTACGTCGACTACTTGGCCGCGCATCAGAAGCTTCCCGATACCAACACCCCAGCAATCCGTGCTGAATCTGGTGGATTGGCAACTCCTTCCGCTTCAAAGTCCGTGACAGCCACCCACGGCACCCCTGTGAGTCTTCCATCGCTTGCTGGGAGTATTCAAGATCTACTGTTATCCGAAAGTCCACAATCTGTGGCCGACATGGTGACAGCTCGCGTTCTGAGCAATCCCTTCCCGCTAGTTTCGACTTCTCCAGTAGCTGCTGAGCCAGAGGTTGAGGCGAGCCCCAGACCGTTGATCCTCCGTATCGTCAAGAAGCAGGTAACATCAACTGCCAAAACGCCGCCACCCGCAGTTTTGACTCCCAAGGCATCGACAGCTACAGCACCAAATGACGAGGAGCGGTATGACGCGCCGCGGAACCTCATCAGGGCTCTGCAGCCACGGTCGCAGTCGTAGGAATATTTAAACGCCGTGGTAGGCGAAAGCTCGAGACGATCGAAACGCTGATGGTGCCGAGTTGGTAGTCGAGCTGAGGTGTTCTACTCCCCCCCCCCCCCTTTTGCTGTATTGTGAAAATGTATCTCAACGTGAGTGTATATCTACGAATACCGATCATCATGAGTTGATTCTTTTACCGAAGCAACCCACAAAATGTCAAACACGTTAGCAAAGGCTCATACCACCTTTGTAACGAGGCTATCAGTTGCAAGGCATGCGTTTGTTTGACCAATTATTATACCAATAAGTGTTTGAGCGATGCATACCCTGGGTATGCATCGCAAGATTCATTTACCCACCCCAAACAAGCAAAAAAAAAAACTGGATCATGGAGACCCTTACGTTTTTACTTCAACGTAAGAAGTAAAAACAGGGGTCAACGACTTCTTCACGCCCGCGACCTCGGACTTCACGGCCGCGACGATGTCGTGCTTCATGCGCCTTCATCAATACCAGCAGTAGGCCTGATTGTCGCCGCGAAAACGAAGGTGTCGAAGATGATCCTAAAGCTGGCCAGCAATGGCATCAACTCTGGAGAGATCTCGCGGGTAGTCGGCGAAATCAAATGCAGTGGCTGAGGTCGTTTGGCTGCCAGCAAAAGCTGGAGTCCCGCTGGCTTTTCAGGGTTTTACGGCGTCCAAGACAGAACCTACCGCAGAGCCTGCCACAGATCCTGCTGCAACAGCTGCCGCGACGACCGAGCTGCTCGAGCGCACCGCGAGTGGCTGGATCCACGACCCGAAGTACAAGTGCGACGAACCCATGCTCAACGGCCTGAACGCGGAGCAACTTCACAAGCTGATGATCAAGGGCTTGACAAAGATCCTGTTGAAGTACAGATGTCAATTGTCGAGCGCAAACCATTACATGTGCATGAATGCAGCCGCATCAAGACGCATTGAGACTTGTATCACCATCGTCCGTATCATATACATGTAGCAGCCGTTCAGTCTCGCTGTCTCGGATTCACATTTGGCCACCTGGCACCATGTTCGAGAACTGCCTAATCTGAAACGGCTGCCACGTACCCAACGCCAAAACGCATATCGTCGGACCTGCTTTTGCGCTGTTATTTGCATACAACTCAGACCTTTCTCATTTTATCTGGTACACTGTACCAAGTAACCATTGGCCCGTCGCAATCTAGAAAATTCTAAGCCTTTAGCGTGTCATCTCTCCCTTTCAACACCTATCTATAACACAAAAAATGCACGTCGCCCCACCTCATCTATCGATGGAAGTTTCGATGCCCAAAACGAAAAAGATCGCTGGGTCAATTTGTTTGGCTGGCCGGCAAGTCGCCTTCCCCCTCATTCTTCAATCTTCCCAGTTGGAATCAAGACACCACAAGACACAGAGACCATGAGCGCCCCGGAAGCTGAAACGTTCGCCTTCTCGGCCGACATCAACCAGCTGCTGAGTCTGATCATCAACACGTTCTACTCGAACAAGGACATTTTCCTGCGTGAGCTCATCTCGAACGCCTCGGATGCCCTGGACAAGATCCGCTACTCGTCGCTGACCGACGCCAGCGTGCTGGACACGGACAAGAACCTGGAGATCAAGGTGATCCCGGACAAGGCCAACGGCACCCTCACCATCCAGGACTCGGGTATTGGTATGACCAAGGCCGACCTCATCAACAACCTGGGAACGATCGCCAAGTCTGGCACCAAGGCCTTCATGGAGGCTCTGGCTGCCGGCGCTGACATCAGCATGATCGGTCAGTTCGGTGTGGGTTTCTACTCCGCCTACCTGGTCGCTGACAAGGTCGTGGTGCACTCGAAGCACAACGATGACGAGCAGTACGTGTGGGAGTCGGCTGCTGGTGGCTCGTTCACTGTGACGCCCGACACGACGGAGCCCATTCTGCGTGGTACGCGCATCGTCCTGACGCTGAAGGAGGACATGCTGGAGTACCTGGAGGAGCGCAAGCTCAAGGACCTCGTGAAGAAGCACTCCGAGTTCATTGGTTTCCCCATCAAGCTCTACGTCGAGAAGACGGAGGAGAAGGAGGTGACTGACGATGAGGAGGAGGAAGACGAGAAGGAGGGCGAGGACGACAAGCCCAAGGTCGAGGAGGTCGAAGACGAGGAGGGCGAGAAGAAGAAGAAGACCAAGAAGATCAAGGAGGTGACCCACGAGTGGGACCACCTGAACTCGCAGAAGCCCATCTGGATGCGCAAGCCTGAGGACGTGACCCACGAGGAGTACGCCTCGTTCTACAAGTCGCTCACTAACGACTGGGAGGAGCACGCTGGCGTCAAGCACTTCTCGGTGGAGGGCCAGCTGGAGTTCAAGGCGTGCCTGTTCGCCCCCAAGCGCGCTCCGTTCGACATGTTCGAGGGTGGTGCCAAGAAGAAACTGAACAACATCAAGTTGTACGTGCGTCGCGTGTTCATCATGGACAACTGCGAGGAACTCATGCCTGAGTACCTGTCGTTCGTCAAGGGTGTTGTCGACTCGGAGGACCTGCCGCTTAACATCTCGCGTGAGACCCTGCAGCAGAACAAGATCCTGCGTGTCATCAAGAAGAACCTGGTGAAGAAGTGCCTGGAGATGTTCGCGGAGCTCGCCGAGGATAACGAGAAGTACAACAAGTTCTACGAGGCCTTCAGTAAGAACCTCAAGCTCGGCATCCACGAGGACTCGACCAACCGCACCAAGATCGCCAAGCTTCTGCGTTACCACTCGACCAAGTCTGGCGAGGAGATGACGTCCCTGGACGACTACATCTCGCGCATGCCCGAGAACCAGCCCGGCATCTACTACGTGACGGGTGAGAGCAAGAAGTCGGTGGAGAACTCGCCGTTCATTGAGAAGCTCAAGAAGAAGGGATACGAGGTGCTCTTCATGGTCGAGGCTATTGACGAGTACGCTGTGCAGCAGCTGAAGGAGTACGAAGGCAAGAAGCTCATCTGCGCCACCAAGGAGGGCCTCAAGATGGAGGAGACTGAGGACGAGAAGAAGTCGTTCGAGGAGGCCAAGGCCGCCACTGAGGGCTTGTGCAAGCTCATGAAGGAGGTCCTTGACGACAAGGTCGAGAAGGTGGAGATCTCAAACCGTATCGTTGAGTCCCCCTGCGTGCTGGTGACTGGCGAGTACGGCTGGTCGGCCAACATGGAGCGTATCATGAAGGCTCAGGCTCTGCGTGACAGCAGCACTTCGGCCTACATGTCGTCCAAGAAGACCATGGAGATCAACCCGCTGCACCCGATTATCAAGTCGCTTCGCGAGAAGGCTGAGGCCGACAAGAGTGACAAGACGGTGAAGGACCTGATCTGGCTGCTGTACGACACGTCGCTGCTGACCTCGGGTTTCAGCCTGGACGAGCCTACGACCTTCGCCAACCGTATCCACCGCCTCATTAAGCTTGGTCTGAGCATTGACGACGACGATGACGCCGCCGACGAGTCGATGGAGGACCTGCCCCCGCTTGAGGGCGAGGACGAGGAGGAGAGCACGATGGAGGAAGTGGACTAAGCGACTTATTGCTGTAGTCGTTGGCGAGGCTCAAGAGTGCAGACTGAACGCCTCGGAGAACGAGGTTAGTTGTCCGAACTAGTGGCGCGCTGTCCTCGCGAGCCTTGCCGATTTTCACTCGTTAGCTCTTGCATTTTTTGGTGGTGAGGTTTAGTTAGATCTTCGTAGTCGAAGGTTACATATATTTACGATTCGCCTACCCTACTTTGACTTCTTGTTTGCTCTCGAGCTTTCACTGTGGAATAATGTTGTGTTGCCGAATCTGCTGCATTCACGTGAAGCGAGCCATGTCGAAGTTGTTGGAGCCATGTTGAAGTCGCGCAATCGTATCCATTTACTTTTACTGAAGTATTAACGAGAGTTCCCTTCCTGTCTTGCATCAAATACCTTTTGTGTTGGATGCATCGAGTGTGTCGTGTGGCGACAACCTGGAAGCTCATGCATGCAGCAAAATGTAGGAGCCTGGAAACATGTCAATGAGACCTTCTTTGCCTAAAATGGCTACACCGGGCGCATCCCATCTCAGACGTGTTCTCCGCCAGTCAATTCGCCACACCAAATCGTACTTAACGTTCCAATCTAGCTATAAAACCTCGTGTCCCATCGAAAAACCTCGCAGTGTAGCGTACCCCTTGAGGGTTACGCCGTGAGTTACATGGCTTCCATCCACCGACTGGAGCTGCTGGTCAATAATCCCAGACCCAAAGCAGCCAAGAAGTCCCCGCTATTAAGCTCCAACCATGGACGTGGCCAGCCTACACAACATCCTGCTGCACACGTTCAGCAATGACGAGGCCGCGCGCAAAGCCGCCGAGGAGGCCGTGGCCGGGCTGCACACTGTGCCCGGCTCGGTGCAGCTGCTCATCCAGATCACAGTGGAGGCCAGTGTAACCCGCGAGATCCGCCAAGCTGCGGCTGTGTCGCTTAAGAACCTGGTGCAAAAGTACTGGGAAGGCGCAGACGGCCCCAACGGCCAGTGGATGCAGGTTATCAGCCCCGCGGACAAGGTCCTGGGGCGTCAGAACGGCCTGGAGGCGCTTCTGGTGTCGCAGGACTCGAGCATCCGCTCGCTTCTAGCCGAGACTGTCGCCTACATTGCTCGCTTCGACTTTCCCGTACGTTGAAGCAGTAGATTTTACTAAATTATAGCGGTGAAACTAAAATTATTGTACTGCAATGCAGGACTCGTGGCCGACGCTGATCGACGACATCTGCAAGAACGTGCAGAGCGGCGACGCCAACCGCATCATCAACGCGCTACTGGCTCTGCGTCGCGTGGTCAAGAACTTCGAGTACCGCTCGGAGGAGCGTATGGCGCCGCTCAACAAGCTCGTGGAGGTGGTGTTCCCCATGCTGCAGAACATGATGGTGCAGATGCAGACCAACAACTCCATTGAAGCCGCGCAGATGATGCACCTCATCCTCAAGACGTACTGGTCGTGTGTCAAGACCAACCTGCCTCCGCACATTGCGCAGACGGAGCAGGTCGTGGCCTGGATGAACATTTTCCGCATGGTCATCGCCAAGCCGCTGCCTGAAGCCTCTGAGGGCGGAGAACCTGCCGGACAGCCGACGGACGAGGAGGAGCGTGGCAACTGGGCCTGGTGGAAGCTCAAAAAGTGGGCGATGCAGATCCTCTGCCGATTCTACACGCGCTACGGCAACCCCAAGAAGGCGGAGGAGGAGTATTTGCAGATGTCTACGGTGTTCCGCAACCAGATCGCCCCCGAACTTCTGCCCTGCGTGCTGGAGACGCTTGCTCTGCGCAAGAACGGTCGTTTCTGCACTGACCGCGTGGTACAGCTCGCCCTTGTGTTCCTGCAGGAGGCTGTGGACTCTGCGGTTACGTACAAGCTGATTAAGCCCCACCTAGGCTTCCTGCTCTTCGAGGTGATCCACCCGGTGCTGTGCTTGACCCCCAAGGACCTGCAGCTGTGGGCCGAGGACCCGCATGAGTTTGTGCGCAAGACCAACGACGTGTTTGAGGACTTCCTGGACCCCGTGTACGCCGCTGCGAACCTTCTGTCAGACCTGTGCACCAAGCGTGGCAAGGACTGCCTCCCGAATGTGCTTTCGTTCTACAACAACATCCTGAACACGTACCTCGCTTCTCCGGATGACAAGAAGGACTACATTCAGAAGGACGCTGCCCTGCACGCGCTGTTCTCGCTGGACGGCGTGTTGACCAAGTCGAAGGCGCACAAGGACCAGGTGGAGGCGATGATTATTACCCACATCCTGCCGGAGTTCAAGAACCCGCACGGCTTCCTCCGTCTGCGCGCTTGCAAGATCTTCTCGCGCAAGTACATTGAGGGCATCAAGTTCAAGGACGAGCAGACTCTGATCAACATTGTCAACGGTATGCTCGAGGCCATGTTTGACCAGGAGCTGCCGGTGCGTATTGAGGCCGCCAAGACGATCCGTTTCGTGGTCATGTACCCGCACTCCGACACTGTTGTGGAAGTGCTGCGCCCGCGTCTGCCAAAGATTCTGGAACAGTTCTTCAGCCTCATGGACGAGATCGGTAACGACGAGGTGGTTGTGGCTCTGGAGCACATCATCGACCGATTCTCCTCGGAGATTGGACCGTTCTCAGTGCAGCTGGTGGCCAAGTTCGTGGAGTTCTTCGGTCAGTTCACCGCAGTCGCTGAGGAGGACGAGGACGCTTCCCTCGCTGCTGTGTCGTGCCTTGACGCCATCAACACCATCCTTATGAGCATCCACAACCACCCGGAGCTGTACGCGCTTCTGGTGCCGACGCTCGCGCCTGTTATCCACAAGATCCTCACGGACTTCGACTTCGTAGAGTACATGGAGAGCGGCATTGACATTCTGGGCTCGCTCGCCTTCTACAGCCACAAGATTTCACCGCAGCTTTGGGAGCTGTTCCCGCTCATTTTCGTGAGCTTCAACGACTGGGCATCGGACTACCTGACGAACTTCGTGCCGGTGATCGACAACTTTGTGGGCCGCGACATCGAGGGCTTCCTCTCCAGCTCGGCCACTGACCCGGCCACTGGCGCTAGCGTTCGCTACCTGGAGCTTGTCTTCAACATGGCCAAGACTGTCTTCGAGAGCAAGAGCGTGCAGGAGATCGACCTCTGTGCTGCTTGCCGTCTCCTGTACTCGCTGCTGCACAACCTGTTCGGTAAGGTGGACGAGTGCATTCCGCCTATTACTCTGATGGTGTGCACCAAGCTTTCCGAGTCTCTGGTGGACTCCACGGCTCGCAACCTGCTCGGTGTCTTCGGCAGCCTGCTGCACTACAACCCTGCGCTGACGCTGGACGCTCTGAACCAGTTGGGCGCTGCTGACGGCGTGCTCAAGATCTGGCTCAGCGACCTGTCCCGTTACGACAACTACCTGGACCGCAAGCTGTTCATCCTCGGCGCGATGTCGATCCTGCGCGCGCCGGCGGACAAGATCCCGGCGGCTCTGCGCCCGCACATCAAGCAGCTGATCCAGGCTGCCATGAAGGTGCTTGCTGAGTCCATTCAGAACCCGGCGCCGGGTATTATCGACGGCGGCGAGGAGGCTGAGGGTGATGACGAAGAAGGTGAGCAGCTCGAGGAACTGCTGGAGAACGGAGGTTACGCCTCGAACGAGGACGCTGAGGACGTGGTGGACGACCAGTACTACGCCATCCTGCGTCAACTGCGAGAGGAGGCTGAGGGCCAGTTCGGCTACGACGACGAAGGCGACGAGGACTACATCAGTCTGCTGGACGAGGTGGATGAGGTTGAATTCTTCTTGAACTCGCTGCAAGGTTTCGCTCAGACGCACGCTCCGGAGTACCAGGCTCTTGGACTGGAGGCTGACGCTACGACTCAGCAGGCGCTCGTGCTCTTCCAGGCAGAACACGCCAAGAGGAAGGAGGCTTTGGCTCAGAAGGCCCAGCAGTAAGGTTAGAGCTGCAGGAGAAGAGAGAGAGGAGTGATATGGTTTAAAAGGCAGACTACATTTTTTGTTCCAATGCCGTGGCGTCTTTCAGCAGCACGCGGTAGGCTTCAAAGTCGAATTGCTCTGGCTGGTTGTTGAACTTGTCGACGTGCTCGTAAAGCTTGTCGTCCTGGTAACTGGCCAGCATTTGCTTCAATAGGAGCTGCGACTCCGTCTTGTCCAGCATGTTAATGACATCAGCACGGACCAACGTGAGCTCCTTCTTCTCCAACAAGTCGTCGTACAGCGACACAGCGACACACGGCGGCGCAGCGCTCGGGTTCTCCTTGAAAGCCTCGAGGTAAGTGACCAGGAAGCACGACTGCTGGAACTGACATAACATGTTGAAGAATCCCTCCTGGCGGTACACAGGGAAGATGAAGTAAGGTGCAGCCTCCGCACGCTTCACCAGCGCCTGAAACTCATCAGCACTCAGTGTGGTAGCCACTGCGTCGTCCTTGTCGGCGTGGAATTCTTCCCAGATGCTTTGGATCTTGGCCGCTTGCTCGTTTTCCAACAGCTCCAGCTTCACGATCTGCTCCAGAGAGCGAGCGCCAGGGTACGAGAAGCCAGCGCCGGCCTTGGAGCTGGCAAAGCTGCGCGCATGGCAACTGGAGAGCAGCGCACGGCGCCCGAGACGTAGCGCAAACGACATGATCAATAGTGACGTACGTGTGGCTGTCAAACGAGTGATGTGGACCACATCTGAAACGTTCGGCAAAATGGCTACAGATGAGTCACCACGTCACTTGTTGCACTTCGCCCTGAAAAGCGGCGACTCATCACATACGAGATCAAAACCAATGAAACAGGAAGCTCATTCTTCAATTGTCGCCCTCCAGCTCACATCAACCGCTCCTCAAGCCTTTTAACCTCCAGTCATGCGCGTCGCCATCGTTGGAACTGGAGCTTTTGCCAAACACTTCATCAACGAGTTCACAGCTGCTGGAATTGAAGTTGTTGTGCTCACTCGGTCCCACAAGAGCTTCTTGGATGGCAAGAAAGGAGTCGTGGGGCAGCGCATTACCGACTACTCGTCCGTGTCGCAGCTTATTGAGCTGCTAAGCGACTGCGACGCTCTTGTGAGTGCAATTTTCGACCTCACTCAAGCAAGCGCTGACGTGCATCTGGCTCTGATCGAGGCGTGCAAGCAAACGCCTAAGTGCAAACGTTTCATCCCGCCCGACTTCTTCAACGACACCGAGACGTTCTTTGAAAATCCGGACGGGTGGTCACGGTTCAATATCCCAGTGAAGAAGGCATTGAAGACGCAGAACGAGCTCGAATGGACTGTGGTCTCGTTTGGGTGGATCATGGACTATATCGTCCCCAGTGTTAACCGCTATCACCCCGACATCGGCCCGTGGTTTGCGCTTGATCTTCAAGCGAAGACGATGACCATTGTGGGCACGGGCAACGAGGTGTTTGCTATTACGAGTCCGCGTGATGTGGCAAAAGCTACTGCGGAGCTGCTCAAAAGCCCCAACAAGTGGTGCCATTTCACCTTTATGCAGGGCGAAGAGACAACATGGTTGCAACTTGCAGAAGAGATGAAGACGACAGGCGGAATCTCCGACCTCAAAGTGATATTCAAGCCTCTGGGCAAGCTCCAGGAGGAATTCAACCGCTTGGAAATGAGCGACGCCAAGACGGATCTGGAATTCAAGCTGTGTACGCCGTCGGGGATCGTGAAACTCGACCAGGAAAGGTGAAGCGAGAACAAGCTGAATATTTTCCCAACATCCACTTCCGGACGATGCGTGAGTTGCTGAAGCACGACCCGAACGCCATCGTGTAAGGCTCATGACTGAAAACTTTGCACATACATCGTAGAAATTGTTTTCGAGCATTAGCAATACCAATCTAAACATCAATCGTCTGCGTCGTCTTGGCCTTCTTTCAGCAACTTGGTTTCCGCTGCACTAAAGATTTTATTCACACACGCTTCGACTGCTGGCATGATTGAATCCTGCACGCTGATCAATTCATCCGATCCCTGAAGCTGAGACTCGCACAGTCGATTCCAGGCCACATCGAGCGACGACGACCCACATCGCATCGTGGTGCTTCGTTCTGCCATCTCCAAGCGTGAAAAGTGATTCCCAGACGAAAACACTAGCATTTTGCAGCGCTGATCGCTTGACCACGGCATGGTAATTAAACGACATTGCATCTTGGTTCTGGTTTTGAATGTGCTCTCTTAATTTCATTGTGCACGCGTCCGACGTTCGTTCCAGCACGCGCGCTTTCGACGTAATTTCGTGAAAGCCCACTACCGACCCACTTTCCGACGCAAAGCTGCCTTCCGGTCGCGTGAGAGCCCCCCACATCGCATCGGACGTGGCATGTGCATCAAATGGAACTTGGCGTGCACAAACTAGCGTGGACGTCCGGCCTGAACGCGTATGAGACCACACGTTGGTCTCTGAAGTGCATCCGATACCGTCAAATAGATGAATACCGTGCTTTGCAAGGATTCCTGGTACATTTAGCGCTCCAGACTGCGCCTGCTGCTTCAGTTGGTTCAACACGCGGTCGTCCTCCGCCTTCCGCTGTAACCCTGCCGTCCGTCTGAGGTCTGCGGATTCAGCAGCTCGTCGACTTTCGTGCAGAAGTTCCCACAAGCGCTGGATCCAGTCAGCATTGTTCTGGACGCGAGCATTGAGGGACTGGTTGGTCTCTTCAGCTGCTTGTCTCGCCTGGGCTTGACGCTGAGAGAGACGCTGCCACGAAGACTGAGAGCGTGTCGGCGCCTCCCCACGGTTCAATGCGGCCAGGTGAGCTGTTAGATCGTTCACGAGGGACCGTAGCGATACGAGCTCTGCTTTCTCGCGGTCCCGCGTCGAGTTCCGTTGGCGAGGCTTCCTCATGAAGCCACGTTCTTCGCAAATCAATCGGGATTTAATAGATTAGTCACCACTTTGGTTAGAACCACTCGAGCGGTGACAGAGTTTAGTCACCTCAGAGAAGATTGCATGCAGAGCTTGACTCACTGCCCCTGGACGTCATACTTTGAAGGATCAAACGATCCCTTTCAGGTTGCGTTCATTCTTCAATCTTCGTCTTCAAGATCAAACCGACCATAACTCAAGCCATTCAACCAAACATGCGCGTCGCCATTGCTGGAACCGGAGCATTTGCCAAGTATTTCATCGACGAATTCCCCGCCGCTGGACACGAAGTTGTCGTGTTGACTCGCTCACACAAGGACTTCTTGGACGGCAAGAAGGGCGTCGTGGAACAGCGTGTCACCGACTACAAGACCGTTCCGGAGCTCGTGGAAGCTCTCAAGGACTGCGACGCACTCGTCAGCACGATCTTTGACGAGAACAACCCAAGCGCTGAGCCTCATTTGAGGCTGCTCGAGGCTTGCAAGCAGTCGCCCAACTGCAAGCGCTTCATTCCTGCGGAGTACGGAGGAAACGCGGAGGATTTCTCCCCGGCAGAAGTGAGCGTCTTTTATGGCCATAATGAGGCGCTGAAGAAAGCTCTTAAGAAGCAGAACGACGTAGACTACACGTTCGTCTCTCTCGGATGGGTCGCGGACTACATTGTCCCGAGTACCAACCGAAACCACTCTGACATTGGTCCTCTCCACCCATTAGATCTGGGAGCGCGCACCATGAACATCCCTGGTACGGGCAACGACGTGTTCTCGCTTACCAGTGCGCGCGATATGGCCAAGGCGATCGCGGAGCTTCTGAAAAGCTCCAACAAGTGGCGTATGTACACGTACGTGCAAGGATCGGAGGTGACGTGGCTGCAGTTAGCCGAATTGATGAAGACGGTCGGCGGGATGTCCGATCTCAAGGTGTCCTTCGAGTCACTGGACGAGATTAAGGACCAGCTCAAGAAGGAAGAGACCTTCGTGATTGCCAGCTTCAAGTTGCTGGCCCCGTCTGGAGGAGGCACGTTTGACCAAGAAAAAGTCAAGCGCGACCGAGCTGAGCACTTTCCCACTGTTCACTTGCGCACGGCCAAGGAACTGCTTGAAGCGGTGAAGCAAGACCCTAAGGTGATTGTCTAAACGGCAACCTTTTCTTCGCGAGAGAGTCCAAGAGAGCGATACGAATGCACACGGTATCTGGAATGGAACACTACGTTTACCAGTTATTACTTTGTTTATACTGTTACATTGCTGGTTTGCTTCAATATTTGTCCGTTGTTGTGCCTGCAGCTCTCCTCAAACAATATGTTGTCTGCACTCGAGAGGATACTTTCAACACACGCACCGGTCGCTAGCATGAGGGAGGCCAACAAACCGCTCGTATCACCGATTCGATCCACTGTTTCAAGTTGAGATTGGCTAACAACTGTGACAATAGATTCCAAACCTCCGGACGGACATCGTGTCACCGCAGCCCACATCGTTTCGCGATACTCAATGCGTTTATCAGAGATTTTGGAGAAAGACTGCCACACGAACACACTGGAGTTGTAAGGAGCACCCATTTCCGTCCGATGAACAACGGCGTAGGAGTCAAGATGCATGAAGTCACCAGATTCTCCTCGAATTTCCCCCCGGAACTTCATAGCGCAGACGTTTGGCAAACGCTCTAGCACGTGCGCTACTGGAGCGACTTCGTGACCTGAATTCTCTTCCGACGCAAAGCTTTTGTCCGGATACGAGAGAGTTTCCCAGATCACAGCCGACGTTGAGTGCATTGCGAACGGAACGCGTCGAACACACACTAAAGTCGACTGGAAGTCCCCCGTTTGAACGTGAGACCATATATCTCTATCCAACTCATATCCGCCGTCTCCACTCGGAAACCGAACGCCATTTGCTGCGAATACGCTCGGTAATTGCGGCACCGCTGCCTCTGCGCGTTGCTTGAGCTGATTCAGCACGAGGCCGTCCTCCATCTTCTGCTGCAGATCTGCTATTCGCCCCAAGCTGGAGGTGCTGCCAACTCGCCGCTTTTCGAGCAGGAGTTCCCACAGACGCTGAATCCAGTCGGCATTACCCGGTTATTGAGCACTCGATTGGTGTTCTCTGCCGTTTGTCGGGCACGGGCTTGACGCTCGGAGAAGTACTGCCACGCTGACCTCGCTTTATTATGCGTCGGTGCACCACGACGCAGTGTTGATAAATGCTCCTCCAGGCTGGAGGCTCCAGCGTGGAGAGCTCCGCTTTCTCGCCGCCTTCGCTTACTACTCAGTCAGAATTGGTTTTACGTAACTGGCACAGTGTACCGATTTCACCAAGAAGACAATAAACATGCATTCCTGGTTTTGCGGAATGTTGGTTTGCAACTTGGATTGTGGAGACCCAGCAGTGCTGGGCCAGCACCACACAGAGCTACCGCCAACGTCAACGTTGTTGGCACCAACTTGTTGCACTGCTCTTGGCAAAGATTAAAGCAACGAAAAGTCACCCACTGCGACGCCGCACGCTCTACGGGCCGGCACGCCCCCACCGAAGTTTGATGCAGCTTATTCGGACGCGCTGCTTCTGCGCGCGTGGATTAAATCGGACGCTCACACACTGCAATAAGTCGTAGTGAGGACTCCTCACTGGACGACAACAGTTGCTGACCCCACGGTGCAGCACTCAGGTCAATTCGCCAAGGTGTCGTACTTGGTACGGCGCGCACTTTGAGACTCAACTTGAGACCCACGTTGAGACAGAGCTCCACCTGAGCTAAGTGTGATTCTGAGCCACGCGCGTCCAGCAAATCACCGCGACAACTTCGCGCGAGATTCCTGGTTTGCTGGCTTTGGAATCTGGAGATCCGAGAGCCGTTTTAGTTCAGAAAACGAGCTCCTGTTCCACAGCACAGCAAAAGAGCTCAAGGAATGAATGTTTTGCAGCGCGGTGGTGGGGGCAGCGGGCTGCTGAGAAGCCTCCCCCCTACATGACAACAACGTGGTCGCCGCTCTCCGGAGAGTCTCCACCAAGCGTGCAAAATGCAATCGCAGTGGCAGTGCCACGGATAACATATAAGTCCAGTCCTTGTGCAAACACGTCAGTGTCGTCGCGAGGGAAGCGTAAGGCTTGCAGGCCCAAGTGGTCAGCCCACAGGGGCGCTAAAACAGACTCCAGCGCAATATGCGCTTCAAACTGCATTGCCTTCCTCGCGCAGTGGCAGCAGTATAAACGGTCGATGAATCAATGTTGCTGCAGCATAAATGCAGTGTATTGGGGGCAGTCCAGAGCTTTTGGACTCCACACTATGGAGTCCAAGCAAGACTCGGATGTCTGCCCAAGGTAAAAAACAGAAAGCTGCGGTCCACCAGCTACAAGATCCGCCCATGAGGGGCTACTTAGGCCCATCTCCCTTCTCATCTAAGTATCCGTTTCTCACTTGGCCTCTCAATAAAATAGGTTCCATCTGCTCTCGCAAACGTATCCAGATCCAAAACTTGTGGTATCCTTTCGCCCGCCCCTTCGACCACAGACGTCACACCTGAATTTGCTCCCCTGGACGCACGTGCTCCACAGGAAACAGCCCAAGAGACCAAGTTCACTATGGCGGACGCGATCCCGGTCGACCCCGTGATCACCCCCGCGCCCACGGCGGCGCCCCTCGAGTGGCCGGAGAACATGACGACAACCGAAGGGGTCGTCCTCGCGGTGCTGCCCTTCGCGGCGCTCATTCTGTGCTACGTCATGCTGCGTCTCGTGTGGCGTGTGCCCACGCCGCTGCCTGTGCGTGCTCCCGTGCCCTCGTATGGCGCCACGGGTGAGCAGCTGCAGCCTATTACCACTATTAAGACGTCACTGGTCGAGGAGGGAGAAGTGGCCGGAGACTATGAGGAGCACTGGTACAACACGTTCGACTTCGCGTTCCTCATTGGCATGGGCGTGTACGCTGGTGTCATGTTGGTGCTGACGTTCATCTACGAGCCGCAGTGGCTGCACGAGACCCGCTTCTGGCTCATGCAGTTGCCCAAGATGGTGGTGATGATGGTCGTGTCGCTGCTGGGAGGCATCGTGTGCCGCTGCTTCTGCGACGTCGATGAGAAGGGCTACATCATGACCAACAAGTCGTCCAAATTCAAGGTCAACTACACTCGTAAGCTGCAGCACTTCGCCGCCTACATGGTGCCGCTGGTTATCAAGGCGGACTACGCCGGCCCGATCGCTCTTGCGTGGGGTGACTTCTTCACGATGCTGGGCTTCCTCGTGCTCATCAAGCCCATCCGCGAGCACTCCAAGTTCTTCATGCTGCAGTTCAACTCGCTGGACCGTCCGGAGGACCGCCCGAATACGCTCAAGTGGATCATCCTGGGCAACATCGCTCCGGGCATGTTCATCCTCATGTTCTTCAAGTGGCTGTTCGCTGCGCAGGGAGCGTTGACGTTCATTCTTGTGTTCATCACGGGCATCGGCGACGGTCTGGCGGAGCCTGTGGGCATCACGTGGGGCCGCCACAAGTACAAGACGCGCAGCTGCTTCTCGAAGAACAAGTACACTCGTAGCTGGGAGGGCAGTGCGTGCGTGTTCCTCTCGGGTCTGGTGTTCCCTGCTCTGCAGTACGCGGCGTTCGACAACTTCTGGCAGGTGCTGCTGTCGATGCTGATCCTGGCGCCGACGATGGCGTACGCGGAGGCTACGGCCCCGCACACGATGGACACGCCCGTGCTGATGATCGGATGTGGCGTCATTCTGTACGCGATCGTGAACCTTGTCTAAAGCGCTGCCGCCCCATTAGAGGAAAGAGCCATTAAGCGCAAAAATGTTTTCCCGTTAATCATGTTGATGACTCAGTTTTCGTTGCTCTTGCCTCTATGTTCACTGCAGGCTTAAAGCCCACGAGACCTCCAATTGCACAGGTCGAAGTCGTCCGAATCTTCACTATCCGATTGCTGCTTTTTAGCCTTCTTGTGTTTCTTCTTGTACTCGTTTATTGCCGTTTCAACAATGTTGGCCTCTCCGCTGTTAACCGCATCGTCCAGTTTTCGCTTCTCTGTGTTAACCTTCTTCTCTCCATTGCGGAGGTTGGTCGCACGCTCCAATGCTACGCGGTATCTGTCCACGTACTGCATGTTGTCCAGTTGCTCCACTGCCTCGCGCTCCTTCGTCTCCTCAACCTGCTCCTGTTCCTCCTTGACTGACTGCTGCTCCACCTCAGCTGCAAACTCCTGGAACGCCTCCCACTCGGACTCGAGCTGCTTCTCCGCCAGTTGCTGCACGTCCACGTTGCGAGCTTTGGCGTCGGCCAGCGAGTCATCAAAGAAACCGGCGGGGATAGCAGGGTTCGCTTCGTTGGAGGAGGAACTACTGGATTTCGCTGCGGAGACCTTGGGCTTGACAGTTGGCGCCTTCGGGTGGGATGCGGTGGCGCTGGTCTTCTGCTTGACCTCTTTCATCAGCTGCCGGAGCTCTTCCTGAGTGCTTGCCATGAACGCGCCGGATATTGGCCAGAATGAATTAACCCTTTCCAACTGGTACATTGATTCTAAATTAACTTGTCCTAAAAACGAATTAACCCTTTCAGTAAGCTAGGCACGGAGCCTATTTTTAAGTCGCGCCTGTCTCAAGATTTGTTTTCCACCAATCGCTGTCGTCGCGCCCGTCTCAAGGTGGACCCGTTCCACGGAATTTAGGAAAGTGGCAAAAAACTTTTCTTACACTCCGATTTACAGGTAAATCAGGGTTTTTGCTGCGCCTGTCTCAGATATTTAGGGCTTTTTTAATTAGTCTAGGTACATTTAGATTTCCTAGAGGTCTAAATTTGATCAAATCTAAAGTTTAGAAACTACATGCACTTCAAAGACGTTTTTAGAATCTCAAACATTTGAAGTAACGTGCATGGTCTTCTCTCATGTCTTCTCATCAGGCAATTGATATTGGAGAGCCTATAAGTACTAGGTCATCTCAAAGCCGGCGCCGGACGAGATGGAAGTGAGCAGCTTCGCTCGAAGCACCTTGTACGAGGAGTACGTGGGCAACTTCAGAGTGTTGAAGCACGTCGAGGAGCTCGGAAGCAGTTCGTCATCGCTTCGAATGGGGATCTTCTGCACGCAAAACTGGGGCGTAAGTGAAGCAAAGCCGAGGGATGGAGCTCGTTGACAGCTCGTGGTGAAGCGCAAGAACGCAGCCTGTTCGGACGGCGTAAAGCTTGCCAGCGCCTGCCACAGCCATGCCACGCGCTTGTCCAATGCGAAATAGCCACCAGCGTATCGGGAGTTGGCCTTGAGGTCGTCCACGTCGATTTTGCCGCTCTTGCCGGAGATCAAAACTTGCAGCTCAGGCTCGTTGAACATTTGCAGCCAGCGAGGGTCGATGAGGTCTGATAGACCCATCCGGAAGGCTGCGCACTGCTCACGGATCTGAGTGTTGAGATAGTAGTTGGCCACAAGGTGGATGTACCGAGTCTTGTTTCGATTCGTCACAGGTACGTTGCCCCCTCCAGGAATGATCTCGATCTCCTTTTGCTCGCCGAATACGTCTTGGACAACGGTGTGTGTCAGGCCTAGGTCCTCCACGTCTCCATCGTAAGACTTGAGGAACATCAGATTCTACAGTACAAAGAATAACATTAGCCCATGTTTTTGCAGAGTTTTGGGATCTCAACAGAAACGCACCTTGTAAATCTCTGGATCCAGTGACGGAAGTTCGTTGAGCTGGTTGAAGGAATGGAGAAGTTTGGAGAGGAAAAAGTGGGCGAACTTCGGCTGAACCACGATGCCCTCGTACAGAGCTTTTCCCAGGATCCGACCGACAAACTGGAACATCGTTAAGTGGTCACTCTCGCGCGAAAAATGGTTTGAGGCCGAGTTGGGGTTGGGATACAGCAGTTGGTCATGGGTCGTGAGGAAAAGTCCATACTGCAGGTCAAACGCAAGCGTCGACAGGTCCAGCCAAAACTCTTTGAAAAGCCCGCCAGCATCGATGCCCACTTCCTCGCGACCAGCCGAGTTCACGAACACCACGTTGATCCGCTTCTTCAAGTTCGTTCGGATTGAATTGAGCTTTCTCAAGCCGTCTTCAAGGATGGCCCCGCGATGGATACGGATCCGATACACGGAGCAACCTTCGCTTTGGTGGATTTCCTTGTCGGCTTTGATGAGACGCTGGAAGAGTTTGACACGGTCTGGGAAGGGGACAAGATAGGGCATCGACTGAATTAGCTTGTTGGCTCGGGGGGTGCCTAGCAAAACTTCTTCAATGAGCTGGTTGCTATCGAGCTCAGCAATGATCCTGCGACGCATGAATATTAGTTACCATCACTTATCTAGATTGATTATCTTCAATCGGCAGCGTACCAGCTCGTAACATTGCAAAAAGGTTGGCGAGAGCATCGGTTGTATAGAACTCTCATCAAGCGAGTAGCCATTTCAACGACGAACATTCCAAATGCCACTGATTCAGAAGACGGAGCGAGATTGGCGTAGTTCCAGTACGCCTCATTCAGTGCATGCTTCAGACTCAGAACGATCCGTTCGATCTGACAAAGAGGCAATGGGTACTCTTGCTCGTACATCTATCACAACAAAGTTACTTCCGTGTACCTTGCCAGAACATTGAAAGACAAAATAGCTCACCTCTTCGTCGTCCATTACGACCAGAAGGTGCTCGTAAGACATACAGAAAAGCACCAGCATGCACACATACGGATCGGAACTGCACGCATGAATCAAATCCACATTCTGTCACGCATCACGGCGTTAGTCAGTCACACTACACAGCACCAAGGAGAGGGGGGGGGTACCTTGGCAAAGTCCTCAAAATTCCTGGTGTCTTGCAAGACACACCACAGCATATGAACCAGAGAAACGTTCTGCATCGCATTCCCATCGCTCTCCACAACCTCGACATGGTAGAAAGCCAGCGTATTGAGTAAACGCATTGCGTAGGACTGCCGCTTTCCACCATCGTTTCCCCATCGAAAGAGGAAGGTACCGCACAGGCACGACAGGGCCTTAACGTTCTCCAAGATGAAAGGATAGGAGCTTCTCGACAGCTTCATAGTCGCTGCACGCTGAACCATAGTGGACGGTGGCTTCTTGGCATCGTCAACTCCGTTCACAGCAATTTGGCGGGCATGCTGGGAGGTATTGTGGAGATGACCAGCTCGATCAACACTATGATTCTCTTCGCCGTCTTCCCGTCGACGACGAAGTCCAGCCTTTTCGAACAAATTCCGGGCCCATGTTGCTTTTCCAATAGATTTCATCTTCTGCCACGTTACTGAGAGAGACGTTGACAACGACGAAGCCGAAGCAATGTCGCCAAAGCCGAATTGTTCCTAGAAGCAGGAAAGCGAATAAGCATCAGCTTGATGGGCAATCTGGGGTTAAATGGACGCACTTACCGCAATCGTTGGCGCTTCAGGATGCATTGGTGTCGGCCGTTGTGTTGCCAGCGGGTGACGAAGAGCACCCGGGGAAAAAGAAAGAAGGTGGTTGCATATTGAGCGCAGGTACTGATCATTAACCAAAATTTGTAGCTGTTCGTTCAAGGCTTCTGGAAAAACCACGGGTACGGAGTGAGATTCGGATACTTTTGTCCACGAAACAGCCACCCCCGACGCAGCGTACGTTGCGGGTGGGACAGACTGAAGGAGCTTTGAAAGGAGCTGGACTTCACTCAACACAATCGTGTCGGTTTTACCCTCCACGCTATTCATCAACAATGTGTCAGATCTCCAATGTGATGGCCCATGATATGCGTATTTGAAGCGACTTACCGATCAGAAATCCAAAGGATGTTTCCGAGAAACCAAGCCTCGGACGCAATTCCAGGTACAGGCGAGGCAGGGAAGTCGAACACTGACAAGTGCAGCCCAGCACTCAGCAGTCGATTCCATAGCGATAGGTTGGTGAGTTGAAGCAACCGATCTGCAGCTACAACTTGGTTTAGAAGTGGCACTGAAAAAAACTGATAATAAAGAGCACCAATGGTTAGAAATTGAAACAAAAAAACGGAGGTATACAACCGCCACTTACTTCCATCACAAACGCCTCAAGGATTCCACTGGTCGTTGTGACAAGATGCACGACAAAATCCACCAGCGCATTACAGTACGAGGACTCCTTCACACGGGACGATATTGGCAGCGGTCCACGTGATGATATCAATCCTTGTCGGACAATCTGGGTCACAGAAGCTGTGCGCATCTCACTGTACAGCATTTTCCGAGCTTGTTGCTCGTGAAATACAAGCAATTGGCCAGACAGCAAGTACTGCTGTATCTCCGGCAGCGTGTCCATCAATATCCGTACAGTCTTAAACCCTGCACACACCTCCCCTGCTGACGATGAGCTGCACTGTAGACACAAGTCCACAAGTCGTCGCAGCTGCCAGCATCTTTGCTTCTCGCTCCCTTTAATCCCGTCAGAAGTTGCAGCTAGAGCGTCTGCAAACAATGAACTCAGCTGCAACAGTCTCTCAGCGTCTCCTTCACTTCCAGTGTAGAAGAACACAAGAAGACGCAGCAACTGTAGCAACAGCAATAACACAGCGTTAGTTATTTTTCTTGACCCCGATTTCTGCAGCTTTTACCTCGAACAACGCGTCATAAGGTAGCGGCATATTGGGCAGCTGCAAAATGGCCTTCAACTTCGAGATGTCGCCCAATTTCTGGTCGAATTCGGCGCGCGAATGCGTCCGCTGCCTTCGAGCAGCGAGACGTCCACGTACAAAGGTCCGCAGCTTCCGTGCCGCCGCCTCCTGCTCCTGCCGCCGACCTCTCGCCTCTCGCTGCTCTCTCGCCAGCTGCAACACGCGCACGCGGTCGTCCCGCCCGCCCCTGCGCGCCAGTTCATCGTCCCGCAGGAACATCTTCGCGTCAAGGTCAGTTTTCACACAAATCGTTTTTGTTTTCAACCAATTGAATTCAAGAAATAAAATGGAAAAGTAGCCAATCACTGCTTCAAGTTGAAGCGAGCTACACGTCGTGTAGTACGATGCACGATGCCATAAAGGATCGCGCATGCGATCATCAGCACGGGTGTGTCCATCATGTGCGGGGCCATAGCCTCCGCGTACGCCATCGTCGGCGCCAACATCAGCATTAACAGCAGCACCTGCCAGAAATTGTCGAACGCCGCGTAGAGGATACGCATCAGTCGCTGGTATGAGCAAGGCCAATAAACTGCTAGCATCACCGATTCGATCCACTGTTTCAAGTTGAGATTGGCTAACAACTGTGACAATAGATTCCAAACCTCCGGACGGACATCGTGTCACCGCAGCCCACATCGTTTCGCGATACTCAATGCGTTTATCAGAGATTTTGGAGAAAGACTGCCACACAAACGCACTGGCGTTGTAGGGAGCACCCCTTTCCATCCGGTGAACAACGGCGTAGGAGTCAAGATGCATGAAGTCACCCGATTCTCCTCGAATTTCCCCCCGGAACTTCATAGCGCAGACGTTTGGCAACCGATCCAGCACGTGCGCTCCTGGAGCGACTTCGTTAACAGACAATAGATTATTGAACATCTAACTGAACAGAGCCACAATTAGGAAATTGAATTCGGCAACCGAAACGAATAGATTATTGGTACATGTAAAAAAGATTGTATTCCGTACGAATTTTTATATAACGTTTTGTCCCCTTACATTATTGAAGTCTTCTTCTCCATCCCAATAAATAACTGGCGCTTCACCTGAAATCAATTATTGAAACAAATCTATTGCAATCAATTTATTATTCTGCTACTTAAGTACACCACGCTCTACCTACTGGTTCAACCAGGTTGGTCTCTTCAGCAGCTTATCTCGACTGGGCTTGGCACTCTGAGAGATGTAGCCGCGAAGACTGAGCGCGTGTCGGTGCGGCACGATCTCTGCTTTCTCGCGGTCCCGCGTCGAGTTCCGATGGCGAGGCTTCCTCATACTTCAAAGTACTGTATATGTAAGTAAGATCACGTTTTTCGCAAATCAACCGGGATACACTGCAGATTAGTCACCACTTCGGTTAGAAGCACTCGGCGGTGACAGAGTTTAGTCACCACGTCGAAGATTCCATGCAGGGCTCGACTCATTGTCCATGGGCGTCATCCAGATGATCCTTTGAGGTAAAGGGTTCCTTTCGCTCACGGAGGTTGAGTTCATTCTTCAATCGTCGTCTTCAAGACCACATCAACCAACTCTCCAATCCCATTTCAACCAAACACGCGCGTCGCTGTTGCTGGAACCGGAGCATTCGCCAAGCATTTCGTCGACGAATTTTCAGCCGCTGGACATGAAGTTGTCGTGTTGACCCGCTCACACAAGGACTTCTTGGATGGCAAGAAGGGCGTCGTGGAACAGCGTGTCACCGACTAACAAGACCGTACCAGAGCTCGTGGAAGCTCTCAAGGACTGCGACGCACTCGTCAGCACGATCTTTGACGAGAACAATCCAAGCGTTGAGCTTCATCTGAATCTGCTCGAGGCTTGCAAGCAGTCGCCCAACTGCAAGCGCTTCATTCCTGCGGAGTACGGAGGCGTGGAGGATTTCTCCCCGGAAGAAGATAACGCCTTTAATGTTGAAAATGAGGCGCTGAAGGTAGCTCTCAAGGAGCAGAACGACGTGGAGTACACGTTCGTCTCGCTCGGATGGGTCGCGGACTACATTGTCCCGAGTACCAACCGAAACCACTCTGACATTGGTCCTCTCCACCCATTAGATCTGGGAGCGCGCACCATGAACATCCCTGGTACGGGCAACGACGTGTTCTCGCTTACCAGTGCGCGCGATATGGCCAAGGCGATCGCGGAGCTTCTGAAAAGTCCCAACAAGTGGCGTCTGCACACGTACGTGCAAGGATCGGAGGTGACGTGGCTGCAGTTGGCAGAATTGATGAAGACGGTCGGCGGGATGCCCGATCTCAAGGTGTCCTTGGAGCCACTGGACGAGATTAAGGACCAGCTCAAGAAGGAAGAGACCTTCGTGATTGCCAGCTTAAAGTTGGTGGTCCCGTCTAGAGGGTGCACGTTTGACCAAGAAAAAGTCAAGCGCGACCGAGCTGAGCACTTTCCCACTGTTCACTTGCGCACGGCCAAGGAACTGCTTGAAGCGGTGAAGCAAGACCCTAAGGTGATTGTCTAAGCGGCAACCCGATAGCCTTTTCTTCGCGAGAAACTCCAAGTGGCCGGAATGAAACACTGCGTTTACTTGCATTGTTGTTCTGTTTACGAATTGCTGTCTACACATCGCTGGTCTGTACCAATGTTTCTCCGCTGTTGTAGCTCCAGCTCTCCTGTAACAAAATGTTGTCTGCACTCGAGAGGATACTTTCAATGCACGCACCAGTCGCTGGTATGAGCAAGGCCAATAAACTGCTAGCATCACCGATTCGATCCACTGTTTCAAGTTGAGATTGGCTAACAACTGTGACAATAGATTCCAAACCTCCGGACGGACATCGTGTCACCGCAGCCCACATCGTTTCGCGATACTCAATGCGTTTATCAGAGATTTTGGAGAAAGACTGCCACACGAACACACTGGAGTTGTAAGGAGCACCCATTTCCGTCCGATGAACAACGGCGTA
Organism: Phytophthora plurivora; assembly: GCA_030027945.1. NCBI lineage: Eukaryota > Oomycota > Peronosporomycetes > Peronosporales > Peronosporaceae > Phytophthora > Phytophthora plurivora. The sequence goes on from CP125258.1 coordinate 943,569, forward strand.
GGAGTCAAGATGCATGAAGTCACCAGATTCTCCTCGAATTTCCCCCCGGAACTTCATAGCGCAGACGTTTGGCAAACGCTCTAGCACGTGCGCTACTGGAGCGACTTCGTGACCTGAATTCTCTTCCGACGCAAAGCTTTTGTCCGGATACGAGAGAGTTTCCCAGATCACAGCCGACGTTGAGTGCATTGCGAACGGAACGCGTCGAACACACACTAAAGTCGACTGGAAGTCCCCCGTTTGAACGTGAGACCATATATCTCTATCCAACTCATATCCGCCGTCTCCACTCGGAAACCGAACGCCATTTGCTGCGAATACGCTCGGTAATTGCGGCACCGCTGCCTCTGCGCGTTGCTTGAGCTGATTCAGCACGAGGTCGTCCTCCATCTTCTGCTGCAGATCTGCTATTCGCCCCAAGGTGGAGGTTCTGCCCACTCGCCGCTTTTCGTGCAGGAGTTCCCACAGACGCTGAATCCAGTCGGCATTGCTCTGTACCCGGTTATTGAGCACTCGATTGGTGTTCTCTGCCGTTTGTCGGGCACGGGCTTGACGCTCGGAGAAGCTTTGCCACGCTGACCTCGATTTATTATGCGTCTGTGTACCACGACGCAGTGTTGATAAGTGCGTCTCCAGCTCGGAGACGAGCCCCCTCAACGTGGAGAGCTCCGCTTTCTCGCGGTCTCGCGTTGAGTTCCGCTGCCTTGGCTTACGCATGAATTTTGATTTTTAGAGTGAAATTCATGCGTAAGCCAGGGCAGCGTTGTATCAACTGCACTTATGTCATTCATCCATAATAGTGACGTGGCGCGATTGCAGTTCTCATGAGTGAAGCTGGTGCAGACGGAATGCTGCGCGGCGTGAACCGAGCGGACGACGAGACGGACGACGAAGTTTTGGCCGAGCTGATGCGTGAAGGGGAGAGCAGACTGGCGTCCGAGCAGCGCGAGAGGCAGGGAAGACGCGCTCGGGACTCGCGTTGGCGGAAGTTTATGGTGGCTCTCATGTTTCTCAGTCAAGTGTTCGTCGAATTGGGTCGGCGTGGCCTACAGTGTCTGCAGCGCAACGTACCGCGCTACGTTGCGTTCATGGATCGCTGGCTGGTTCAGTCCATCCGTGTGTCAGTGTATCCCAGGAAGAAGATCAGCACGCTGCGGCTGCTGCTGATGCTGGGACTGGCGTTCGCGCTACCCTACATCGTGCTGACTATCGGGCGCATGCGATTCCCGGCTGGAAGAGGAGCGAAAGTGAGGTAAAACTAGCTATTGATGCAGTTGTTGTATTTTTGGTGGATGATTTGACGTGGGTATTGCAGTGCGGACGAGCTGGACGAAGAGAAAATCCGATCGCATATTATTGTGGACCGAGTAGACACTCTCGTGCCGGGGCGGCGTCAAATGTTTCTTCGTGAAGGAGGCGACGGACTCAAACTCGATCAAACAGATGCAAGATGCGAGAATTCCGTTCAAGGCGTAAGGCTACTAACAGACTCGATGGGTACGTGAATGAGGTGATGTATCTTACTGGGGTGATTCGAGTCTGGGATTCATCTGTGTGTTCACGGGTTTTACTAGGATATGTATGCACTCGACTTCAGCTAGACAAGGTGAAGCCAGGCTGCTGCAATGAGACTGACGCGAGCCTCCCACGGATTAAGCAGTACACATGCGATCGCTGCGATACCAACCCTCCACACTGCTGCGACGTATTTGAACACTGTGTGTCTTGCTGCATGCACCCGCTCAATGTACGTCTTTGATTTCCACCATGACGGTGGTTGAAGGCTGACCCTGTTGAACTGTTTTATTCTCTTGCGCTTTGCGTTTTACGCTTGTCACCAGTCCGGTACCCGTCGAGACTTCTTGACTCATGCTGACCCGAACCATCCGGTCTACAGCGATCCAGCTGAGATCACGGTATTCCAGTACTGCCAGTACCGCTGCCGCACTTCGTCCGCGAGCGTGCAGCACCAAAACTCGTACCGAAGGTGAGGGGTTCCGTTGCATGCGTTGTTTAGCTGGGCAGTATGGCGTCTTGGTCAGCTGAGTTTATCTGATTTGTTGCTGCCATGTCCAGTCACCGCTCGTTCTGCTACGGCATCCACCGGCCGCTGAAGGTGCTGCCGACCGTCAACAGCGATGGTCTACACGACGAATGGTTCGTTATTGCACTGGTTTCAGTCGGTTGCAGTTTGCTCTGTCTAACCTGTGCACGCCCGTGTTCCCAGGAGCGGCGCATCTCGAGAAGGCGCACGCGACCATCTCGTGCCGGTAGCGCAGCTCGAGCTTGATCCATTCTACCACGTGTACGAGCTACCGTCCGACTGAACGCCGTACAGTTTTACGGTAGAAGCGTTTCGAGTCGACAACCCCCGCAAGATCTTCGCGAAGATCTTGCTTCAACTTGGCCACTTTACTCACGCTCGTCGACAGCTTGATGATGGCCGACGCATCGAGCATAGCAGTTGAAGTTGGAGCCCTTGTCTTGGCTCCAGTATGTCAGAGTTGCGCAAATCCAAATGTCAAGTGGCTTCTCCTCGGTAGGTACGCTGCACGCCATATAACTTGGCTTCGTCGATGCTTCTCTCGTCCTTTTCGGCGGCATTTCCCTGCCTGTCGTGCCCCGAAGCTAACAGCGCTGTGTGCCTCAAGCCTGCGACAGCAGGCGCGAGCGGCTCTGTACTTACAGGCACTGCAGCATCGGCTGGTGGTGGCAAGTGGTGGAAACTTTACGCCATCCAGCATGGGCGGCCATGACGAGCAGTAGCATGCCATTTCGAAGGTTTGCATTTACTATATGCTGTATCGGAGTAGGTTGAACCGACTACAATCCTTGTCAGACGAGGCTGAAGCGGCTCCTCTCCTTCAACAAAAAGAACGCAAGGTTGGACCATGCAGAAAACGGGTTATACGTTCTAGAAGGAGGAATAAGCTTAATCTTGCAGAGCGGTTGCATCAAGTCTCACAGTTCCCCACAAAGTAGCTCTTTGGCAGAGCCCACGGTGTGCACAAAGCTCAAAATGGCCGAAAAGTATCTTGTGTGAACACAATTGGCGCTGGAAGCTAGCGCGCGGCAAGTTCCGAGCGAGGCAAAGCCTCACGACATGCAGTGGCGCAAGTCGCGTTGGTGAGATCGCACTGCCGCCGGTCGTCACCTTCGACGCAGCTTTAGTGTGAAGTTTCGGCCGAAATCTTACCATGGCGGGCCATTCCACTTCCCGCTCACAGCGTGTCACACACCTTCTTCATAGAGAAGACAGCTGCAAAAATGGCATCTCTGCTTGGTCAAGCTGGCCGTTTCCTCAATGCCTCAGCTGAAGATGCTGCAGTGACAAGCGCTTCGCCTGCAGCACTGGAGATAGCGAGCTCCGCCTAGCGTGTGTCTCGGAAAGAGTCAAGCGAATAAGTGATCTTCCACCGGGCTTATCTGGGCGCTCCAAGCCCTAGTTGTGCAAGAAACTCGTTGCTAACCAGAAATTCACCGTGCATACTCGGCACCAGTCAGTGGCCGTTTCACAAGTGACTTGACCTCAGTATGCTTACCAATTTTTTTGCCAGTCACGCACATCAATCATACTTGATATCTTGTAAAACTTCATCGCGGTGGAACATGTCTCAGGCATAAGCATTTTAATGACTTCAAACGCTCCAAACCGCATATTCCTTCAATTTCGTATCTCTTCATTTCAATACGAAATAAGAAGCAGTCGTTTTTGCACATATCGGCTGCTTTCAAAGGTGGCACCTGCAACGAGAAAGAGCTGCGTGTTTCTACTGAGCCACACCACACCACCGAGTTAGTTTTTCGGCCTCTGTGGCTCTCGCTGTATTATCCAGCGGCGCCACTCAACAAAAACGCGAATCTCGAGAACACTGCTGCCTTGTCTGTAGGCTTGTCTGCCAGAAGAAGAGCAATTGCAGTGCTCCCGTCGTCTGACCGCTCGATTTGCACGCGAGGCTCGATTTTGTGCTCACAGTCTCTCTCTCGGAGCGTTCGCGGCCGCTTAGGTGAAAATGGCGCCGTCCTTCATCTCCATGCTCATGGGCGCCGACAAGCGCGGCTCGGCCACTTCGGCTCCGCAGCCGTCGCTGCCGCATCTGGTGCGGGGCCGCTCGGCCCGCAACGAGGGGCTACAGTTCGGTCTGCCCATCGGTGGCTTTCAGAGCACGCCCTTCGGCCAGTCACAGTCTGTAGCCGCACCAACCACACAGGAAAATAACCCCTCCACGACACAATGGAATGACCGGCAAAAGGTCCAGGACTTCTTCCGGCATACGACCTCCACGGACAATAATGACAGTGACGGCATTGCCGAGGACGAGAAGGCGGCGCAGAACGACGACAAGGCAATCGACGTGAGGGAACTAGTGAACGGGGATGTCCCTGAAAGTAGGGGCTCCTCGGCAACGTCGTCCACGTCCTCCGAGGACCAACAGGACGAGCTTCGGGGCGCTGTACGAGGCCGCGGGAGATTACAAAGCGCTCTCGAAGATCTACTTGCACGACAACAGGCCGAGGAACAGGTACAGCCGGATGAGGAACCCGCGGAGAGGACTCCGCTTAAGAAGAAGGAGCGCAGGAGATACGACTCGTTCGATATCATGGCTGACGTCCGCCTGGACGACGAGGACCAGATGGACGACCTTGACTCCGTGTACTCCACCCCGGCACGGTCAAGAAACAACAGCGAGGACTTCTTCGGCGGAGGTCTCTTGGATATGCTCTCACAGCGGCATATGCCCGCAGGTGTCGACCGACATGCGAGTGTAGCGGATATGCTCGCCAACCGTGCGCTCCCCACGCCGAACGAAGACGCAGATAGTGAGGAGGAACAGGAGACCCCCACGCCGCAGACACTCAAAAAGAGTCCTGCTATGGACCGGAGTAATATGCTGGCTGAGATGCTGGCGAAGCGAATTGCCCCGTCAATGGACAGCGACACTCCAAAGGTTTCCCCAGTAAACCCACTGGAAGCTATGCTGGCGAAGAGAGCTTCCCCACCTCCGAGCGAGGAGACCACCCAAACGCCCAAGATTAATCCATTGGAAGCGATGCTGGCAAGGAGAACTGCGCCGTCACCGCCCCAGCAGGCCGTAGCAAAGGAGGATACGGGAGCGGCACACCCATTGGCTGCGATGTTGAAGCAGCGCCAAGCTGCTCAGCCACCTGCAGGGGCAACAGCTGAGACTGTGTCCCCAGCAGTACCATCTGATGCTAACAACAGCGCTGCGAAGGACCAAACCCCGTTGAAGGGCCATCCAACCTACCAGAAGTACTTTACAATGCTGAAGGTGGGGCTCCCAGCTCCTGTTGTGAAGCACAAGATGCAGAGCGAAAACGTGGATCCGGCCATCCTGGATATGGACCCGAACAAGCCCTTGCCTGAGGCACCTGTACCTGCACTTGACGAAGAAGCCGAGGCGGCGTATCAGGCACAGCTGAAGGAGTATGAAGCGAAGCATGGCAAGTACTTGCAGATGGTCAAGGTGGGCTTGCCACCGGCGGTCGTGGAGCACAAGATGCGCATGGATAACGTGGATCCTGCTTGGTTGCAAGGTCCACCCAAGCGACCGGAGCCGAAGGCTCCTGTGGTGGCTGAAATCACCGAGGAAGAACGAGTTGCTCACCGCAAGAAATACCACAAGTACTTCCAGATGCTCCGATTGGGTTTGCCTCGTGGTGCTGTGGAGCAAAAGATGCGGATGGCTGGAATTGACCCAGCAGAACTGGACGGTCCTCGTCGGGCTGCGGCTCCTGCTGAGCAGCCGAAGAAGACGTTGAAACGGAAGGATTCGATCCGTAAGAAGCTGCACTGGGAAGGCAAAAGGCACCGGACGCGTCGCGACAGTCTCTGGGGTGGCGATACCGTGGAAGAGGCGAAGGAGCAAGTCCAGATCTCGGAGGAGAGCCGCGCGATGCTCGAAAAGCTGTTTGTGAAGGATCTTACGGAGAGCAAGAAGCGCAACGCATCTGCGAAATCGGAAGATGGCGCCGCAGCCAAGAAGAAGAAGGCAATGGTCCAGCTCATCGATATGAAGAAGTCGCAGAACATTGCTATCACTCTGGCTCGGGTGAAGCTGTCATTCCCGGAACTGAAGCGCGAGATTTTGGCCATGAACTCGACTGTACTGTCGCCTTCTCAGGTACGGTCTCTTATGGATATGTGGCCCGACCGAAAGGAGATGGAGGCTGTGAACGCCTTCAAAGGCGACATGGCGACCATCGGCACGGCTGAGCAGTTTCTCGTGGAAGTACGCAGTGTGCCTCGCTTCCAGGAGAAGTTGGGATGTCTAGTTTTCAAGCAGGAATTCCCCTCGCGAGTGCACGAGCTCCGCGAGTCCTTGGACCTCGTGACGCGAGGTGTGTATCAGGTGTGCTCAAGCGCTGAACTACGCCAACTATTTATTTATATTCTGCAGATTGGCAATCTGCTCAACTTCGGCGGCGACGACGAACAGCAAGGCGTCGACGCCTTCTCTCTTGGCTCTTTGGTCAAGTTTTCGCAGACGAAGGCTTTCGTGGGAGGTATCACGTTTTTGCAGTATGTGGTGCAGTCGATTGAACGCGACGTGCCTCACCTCGCTCATTTTTACCAGGACATCGACCTGATTGGCAAGTGCAGCAAGGTGTCGTACGCGTCGCTAGCGTCCGAAAAGAACGGCCTCGAGGCAGGTTTGCAGAAGCTTCTGAATGAGGCGGAGGCCTCTGTGCCGACTTCTGCTGCAAGTGAAGAGGACAAGGTGACGATGAGGGCATACAACGACACGTTGATGAAGGTTTGCAAGGAGGTGAAGACCGAGTTGTATGCTCTTCAGGGTTTGCTGGACAAATTGGACGCGGCTAAGGCTCATTTCCTTGAGTACTTCGAGGAAGAAGACACCGAGGAGGAGCTGGACGTGTTGCTTGCACACATCGCTAACTTTACGAGTGAGTATCGACGCGAGCACAGCAAGTACCAGGCCAAGATGAAGAAGGACATGGTGAAACTGTACTCGAAGATGTCACCGTCCAGGAACCCGGTGAAGGTGGTGGAGCAGCCCAAACAGGAGCCCAAGGCGCCGCACGGTAAGATGCACCACAGTGCCAAGCTACCACAGGGCCACCATGGTCATCACAGCCATGGCAAGGCCGCGCACCCTCACCGGACGTCGCTGCCTCCCCAGATCGACCACCCGCAGCCGATTCGTCAGATCCACCACCCGCGGGTGCTCCACATTGAGATCCCGCAAGACGACGATGACATGGACGATGTGTCGTCCACTGCGTCGATGTCACCCAAGACCAGTGCCGTCCTGTCTGGAGGCACGGCGTAAGCTGTTCAAATACGCGTGCCACTCGCGCATGTAAATACTGTCAGACACCTATCGTTATCACACACCAATGCAAGTTACTATGAGGTTGTGCTGTTGTCACGCACTCTATTCCAAGCACCATCGGCTGTTAAAGCTCTCTTCGAACTGGGGACTACGAGAATGGATCGCGGCCAAGCATTGCTCGGTCACGGCAACCAGCCGGGTAGGACAGAGCGCTCGAGCGCAACACCACAATACTTGAAGGGCCCTTCCATCAAGAAAACCACAAATCCTCGCAGCCAAGTTCCTCAGGGCCTTTGAATCCTGACGGCGGCGTTGTTGACTAAGAACACCAGTCGGTTAACCGCTTGTCTGCATGACGCAATGACAAAGAAAAATGAAATGAAGTTCATACATTGCTTCATTGATTCACCGCATGGTTAAATACTAGACTTCACACAATTGTTCACGTAGACTACTTACTAGACTGGGGTTGGCACGACGCCGATGAATACGATACGAGATGGAGACATCAAAACAAATAGATCCGAGCGATAGACGACGGCTCGGGCTGTCCGGCTTCGACTTCTTGTCCTGGTCCTTCCCCTCCTCATCTTCCTTTGAATGAGGGATGACGTTCACTGAGTTTGTAGAGAGAGAAGGACGGAATCCCAGGAGTCGAGCAGGAAAAGAGAGAGACCCATCAGGGTCTTCAGACGGTCAGAGCGGCAGCAGAAGGCTCAGCGGTCACGGGCTGGCTGGTGTTGATAGAAACCTGCTTGTCCTCACGAATGTGCATCGTGCACATGCCCTGGTTGCGCGAGAGCTTCTTGCAGCCCTCGACCTTACATAGGCGACCACGACGGTGCACCTCGCAGAAACCTCCGCCACGGTCGGTGCGGACGCAGCCCTCGATCTTGCAGTTGCGGAAGCCGCCGTGGGTAGCGCAGAAGTTGCCGCGCTGAGCGCCCTTGGGGCAACCAGCAGCCTGGCAACGCTTGCCCCCTCCGTGGGCACGGCACAGACCGCCGCCCTGTGAGCTCTTGTTGCAGTTGAGGAACTTGCAGCGCGCACCACCACCGTGAGCCTTGCACAGGCCGTGCGACTGAGCAGCCTTGGCACAACCTTCCTCCTTACATTTCTTGCCGCCACCGTGGCCGATGCAGAAGTCGCCGTTCTGGCTCGATTTCTTGCAGCCCTCGATGCTGCACTTGCGGCCACCTCCGTGGGTCTTGCAGAAGCCCTTGGAGCGCACGCGACGCTCGCAACCAGCCACCTTGCAAGTGGCCATGCTCTTGGGAGACTTGGTCGGCTTGGGGTGAGCAGCGACAGAAGCTTGTGCGAACTGGTCGAGTTCCGGCGATCGGAAAAGCATTTCCTGCTCGATCTCAGGCAGAAGACGGTCGAGCGAGTCGAAGGCGGACTCGATCTGCTGGATGTCCTGGGGCATACCCGGAAGAGCGGGCTTCGGGACGTTCGAGTTGCCAAACACGGCGTACGCAAGAGGGTCTAGGTCGTCCAAAGGGAGCTTGTTGTTGCTGTCCGCGGGGACAAAAGCGATTGGCTCCACGTTCATAGCGGAGGACGACGAAATCATCTCGGGCTTCATCATCCGCTGGGACGGCATCTGATAGTGCAGGGGCTGCTGCTGGCCCATGCTGATCTCCAGGAGGTGCTGCATTTCGTTCACGTGCACCTGGCGAGGAGGCATGGGCACGTTCATGGTAGTCTGGTATCCCTGTTGCTGCTGCTGCATCACCGACACGTATCCGTGGCTGTGGTGCCGTGCGAGCGTCGGCGGTACGCCCATAGCGAACGACGCTGGCTGCTGCTGGTACTGAGTGGGGGTCATCTGGCGGGGCATTGCCACAGGCATGGAAGTGTGCCGTGTGAGCACTGCCGGCGGACAGGCGAATCCGAACTGCTGCTGTGACGCGTACTGCTGCTGCTGCTGCGAACGCGTCCAGGCGTCAACGTCACAGCCCATCATTCCCATGTCACCGAGCAACATGTCGGAGTACTGGGTCTGCTGCGCCATGGGGGGCTGCAGAGCACGAACGGTCTTATTGACCATGTTAGAGGGCCGTTGCTGGCCGGCGTCACTGTCTTGTACGCTCTCAATGGACATCCTGGCTGTCTCGTCCTGTGGGTGTCCGGAGCAGCTCGATTTTACAACTGAGGCGATCGTCTCGGGGCGTCGCTAAGCTTAGCGCGGCAACGGGCTGGCTTCACTCGTTGCTAACGGCGCGGACCTGCTGCTGCACGTCTTGAAGGGAGTCTCGTGGCCCAGAACCAGGAGATTGCGCGCTCGGATGGGACGGCTCGCTCCTCGGGATGTGGAGCGGATGCACACGAGATTCGCTTTGCTTCGCTTCGAAATCGAATGCAACGGGAGGCGATTGTCGATCGAGAGTGAGAACAGACCGACGAAAGGCTTGGAAAGGCAAGAGCTCGCTTTGGGATCGGCTGCGAGGGAACTGATCCAAACGAGCAACACTCGGATGTATGTGTGTGTTTCCAGGCCGCGCAAAATGAAGAGTGAGAGCGGTGGCGCGGCCGTCGGGCAGCCGAACTGATGCCGTCGACGATCACGGCCACAGGCCCGGCCGGCGACAGACAACGGACCAGTTGGCGGATGCGTACGCCCCCGGTTGGTGTTGTCGTGACCCGAGCGCTTCACGTCGGCGGGAGTGGTCCACCTTCCTCCCACCCGAACTGACTAGCTGCAAGTAGTCAGCAGCATACAAACAGCAAGTCAAACTGAAGCTCGCAGCATCTGGTGGAAGCGCTCCCCGCAGCTGTTGATGTCCACCCAGGACAAACCGACAAGGTCCGCCACTCTCCCGCTACTCGCGACCAACATGGCAGGCGAGAGCCGTGCTGCCGTTGACGAGGCTGTCTGCACTTGGATACCCGCCAGCGAGCCGCAGGGCTTGGGATGCAAACCTGTACACACACACACGACTCACGTTGTTCACTGCTGAGTCGAGACGATGTTGTCGATGGTGGCAAATTGCCAGTGGCAATACACTAGCAACTGCCGAAGGCATTGCGACTTCTGTTGGTGTGTAGGTCACGGTGCGACGCCAGCGCGGTCGCTTGCTCGACCCGATTGAAAATCATTGGCGTTCCGGCGGCCTTGCCACTGCATGTCTAAGGCACCGGGCAAGGTCGCCCACTGAAGTTTTTGTTGTTATCCACCAAAAGCTCTTCGTGTCTTTTGCTGCAAGCGTCACACCCTGAAAAGTATGACGGCGCTGTTGCCGTACCGGAGGTGCTTGCCTCCTCGGGCTGCGCTGGGCTGGCTGCTTGCCAGAAGAGGGTGCATGTACAGCGTAGCGCAACTTGCACAGCGCGCTTTCGCTCTCCTTGACTTCAAGAATGAGCGCTGTTGGTTGCGACGTTGTGCGCAGTGCTGGGCTGGGCTGCATAAAGCAAGCCTTCTTGATGCTGCCGTCGGAGCGATTATAAAAGTACCAAAAGGAAGATACAGTATCATTTGAGTGTGGCAAATTGCCATTATCCATACGAGTTCTCGAAAGCTCTCGCGATTCGCTAGGGCTCCACCACGCGGTGGCAACAACCGTTGCTGCTGCGCTCGCTGTCATCGCCGATGACTCGTCGGATGTTTCCGCGTTCAAACCAAACGTTGCGAACTGCAAAACCCAAGCAAAGCTCTAGAGAACTTCGCTCGGATGGGACGCGCTGCTTGTCACGGCGATTTGGCCACGAACGCCGTGTTGTTGCCCCCCTTTCAACTCGCTCAAGCTTGTTGATGGCAAGATGGCAGCCTGCAAGCGCAGCCTTGCGACCTTACAGCACCACAGCAGTTTTTTTCGGTGAAACCCACCTCTTGACAGGTGCTGGACTTCGGCTTGACAGGATCCAGATCTCTCTTGCCACGAGTGAATCATTCTTTTTGAGAACAGTAAACTCCGCCACCATAATATGGCGGCGGAGTTTACGTACTGTTCTACCAGACGCAGTTTCCGTTTGCGCGGTACGGTATTACTTGCGTCAAGCACTCCGCGAGAGAGCATGCAGAGCTGTTACCTGCGGCGCGAAAGTTTTCGCTTCGCGAGGTTGCCGTGTTACACATGAGTGGGAATGTCAAATTCCGAATTTGGGAAGATCGCCGATCTGTTAGAAGACAGCATAAAATCGCCTTCATCGTGGTGACTCCATGTTGAAATCGAACAGCGGCGCCATCACTTGCTCGACTACTGTACAGCCGACTCGGAGAGTTTCCGTCGGAGATGGCGTGTACACAGCGCACTGTGTCACCGAAGCTCGGTGCTCCGTGGAGCACGCAGATGTAAATTGGGCACCAAGTCTCACGTCATCCTTTTGCGATGCCACGACGGATTTGATCAAGAGAACGGCCTTGCTGAATGCCAGCCGGAGTTGCAATGCAAGTTGCGTGCTGGACCAGTCGGCGCATCAGCCACTCGTACAGTAAACAACACACTGCTGACTCGGCATGGTACATGTATCCCGGGATCCCGGGATACATGTCCACCCTGCTGTTGTCAGTGCCGGCACGCCTTCAAACACTCCCTCCGAGTGACCAAGCTCGTCAACTTGACTTCTTGACGGTCAAGCTGTGCGGACTGCAGTGCGGCGAAGGTATCATCATGATAGCTTGCGCGTGCCGCTTGAAACGCTAGTGGTAGCGCTTCGATCGAGCGGTGGGAAAGCAAATCGGCGCGCGAACACCCAAGCAAGTTGCTTGAAGCGTGCCGCCATACATATCGGAGTTTGAAAGGTTCGCCTGAAACACTGCGCAGACACATCTTGCACAATGCCTCCGTGCATTTGAACGGTACGTACGGCACAGGTATTTAGCGGGAGCCGGTCAACAACAACAACCTAGATGCTGCGTGCCATAATTGTACAGTCAGAGCTCTACATGTATTGTAAATTTGCAGGTGCACTCCGTCCCATTTCGGAGTGAAAGGACGACGTTGTGCTCACGCCCACGCTCGGATCAGTTGAAGCCAAGCCGTGGACTGGTCCGGGTTCAGCCCGCGCACCTTTGAAGCTTCGCGGCACCTTCACTGAAGGTGCCGAAGGCTTCACCTCGTGTCTGCATTTCCAGCTGGCCGAGGTGATCCACGCGTACTCGGATGACACTCAAACTTCGGCGTCGTCGCAAATTTTCACTGGAAGAGGTGAGGTGTGGCGGCAGTAAGCACCCGGCTCTCAGTGCTTTTGATGCATCAGCACCCGGTGGAATGCTCAACACGGTGGCGATGGCAGCGCCAGACTCCAGTCCACCAAATTGACTGACTACCATACAAGCGGTCATGATTACTCACTAGGTACAGTGTACCGAACCGGTCACACCGTCACATTTTAGGTGTGCGCCACACCACGGCAGATGGTTGGACGAGAACAGCCGCCAGTATCCGCTCGTGTCTTTCAGGTCCATTTACCTTTTGTTCTGGTTGAGAAGAAGCAACTACTACTGTAGCGTCTGTGTCTGTTAGTCTGTGTACGTGGAAGCCAGTGATGATCACAACACTATGTCCAATTACTGCATGAGTGTCGGGGTTACGACCGCCGTCGCAATGCGTCAAAAGAACCTTCTGAGGCCCACAACTCAATCAATTCGTAGTGTAGCTTGGAATGTCGAATAGATCATGAACACTGCGTTCGGTTCATGTTGTGCAGTTGCCGGGGGTGGTTTATAATAGGAAACGCGTTGTTGATGTCCGTTTCGACTTGCCAAAACGCAAGGTCCGTTACGAGTGTGGCGGAGTGTCAACTAGAAAGGCAGTAGATAGTCAAAGCAACTTCAGCGCGAAGAGAAAATCAATCACTAGCCTCTTGTAAAAGGAAGGCGCTCTCATCATGGCGCTGGACCTCTTTCTCCTGGCCGTGATCATTATCATCGCCGTGGCGCTGCTCTTCTGCAACGTCTACATCCTCGTGTACTTCCAGCATGATGATGACAAGAACACCGCCTACTTTCCCAAAGCGCTCGTGGTACGTATGTTTTAGTGAGGCTGATGGCAACTAGTCTCCGTACTAACAAGCGCTTGACGTCGTAGATATTCGGGTTGTTCTTTGCAGAGGGGACGGTGCTCCTGCTGCCACTGGATGTGGCAAACAACTCCACTGCCATCGGCTGTGCGGAAGGATGGAACACAGCCTGCGGTAATATCAACATGGATCTACTGTGGCTCCTGGTCTTCTTGTCCATTGTGATCTTCCTCGTGGTGCTGCTTCCGTTTGCGATCTTCTACTACGAAGCCGACGACGGCGACGACAACCCGAAGAAGTCTCAGTGGGGTGAAGCTATCAAGATGGAATTGGGCACGGTAGTCGTCGCAACGGCATTGATCGCCGTTCTATATATCACGAGTGCCGAGAGCAGCGTCCCCATGCGCGCCTTGGAGGTGAATTCAATGTCGGACAGTGAAGGGTTTCAAAAGTACGTGGACGGCACCACGCTGTCCAGTGCCATTGTGACCACAGCGAGCAACGTCACTGCGCAGCATATCACGTTGACAATGGACGTGTCTGTACCGGTGTATGTCACTGGACTCACCAGTTTCGTCGGGTGGTTTGGCTTCTCAATCTTCTGTGGCATCGGCCTCATTGCACTGCCCATGGACTTGATCCTGTAAGTATTTTTTCTTTTGCTTATTTTCCCACTGACCTGCTGACAACTTGGTTATTGTAGTGCTTTCTTCCACCGTCCGAAGTTCATCAGTGCTGACGTCTATGCGATTCAAAAATTAATTCTCCAACGACGATCGGTGGAGCTTCTGGAAATCGGTCGCACCATTAAGCAGAGCATGGATCGACCTGTTCACGGACAGAGCTCCTGGGAGCGCAAGAAACAGCGAAGACTGGATTTCGTGACACTCAACAAGTTCAAACAGTCGGTATACTTGCTCGAAGGCGACGCAGTGGATCTGAAACTCTGCCACGAGGAGTACCGGAACTTCAACCCGCTCACGCCGGTTTTCAAGCTTCTCATGGGCTGCATCGCCAGCCTCATCAGTTGCATGTGGTTCTTCCACATTGCGCTCTACATGCTACCGAGCACCCCGCTCCTGCCGTTCCTGAACGCGTACTTCATCTGGTTCGACCGCTGGTTCCCGCTTTTCGGTACGATCTCCGTCGGCATCTTCAGCAGTTACCTGCTCGCCTGTGCGGTTAAAGGCTGCTTCAAGTTCGGCATGCGCTGCTTCTGCATCGCGTTGCACCCCATGAAGCTCCATGGGACGTACATGAACTCGTTGATCTTCAACCTCGGCTTGATTCTGCTCTGCGCGATTCCGTCCGTGCAATTCTGCGACCAAGCATTTGCTGACTACGACCGTTTAACGGCCCTGCGGACACTCATGGGCGTTCAGATTCACTACCTCAAAGGTATGCGCACGATCTGGGACTACAACATCTTCATCTACGCCATCATCCTCATCAGCTTCATCACCGCGTGCATTCTTCTGGCCAAACCTCGTGATCGAGCCTCGCCTGTGGACGACATTCGCAAGAGAATCGAGCGCCAGGTCCGTGATACTGCTAATGGCAACGCCGTCTAATTGGACCGTCGAACCCTTAAGTTACGGAGTCGTAACATCAATGAAAAGCACTCCATTCAAGAACATTTTTTATTGAGCTGCGTGGTGTTTGCCAAATAGCCGGCCAGGATCCACAATTTTGAACTGCTTACGGCTAGGAGACGGGCTCTTAGCTACGTTCTGAAGCGCCCGAAGAACCGGAGACGCTTGTTCATCAGCATGTTCCAGATCGCGTTGACTTTGCTGCTGTTCGGTGTTGTCTTCCTTCTCCTCAACAGAAACTGGCGATACTGCTGGCTGTGATGTTGTGTCCGATAAAATGTCGATGCGTAGCAAACCGAGATCTCTCTCGTCGTACTCATCCAGTAGCTTCTGCAGCCACGCAAAGATCTTGGTGCCTGCACCTCCTGCAATGCGAACGAACGCGCTTTCAGTGAACGTGGGCTCTTGGAAAATGGCACGCAGAGCTGTGGCTTGAGAGGGAGCTAAGGTACTACCGCGCACAACTCGTAAGCGATGACTCCATTCCGATGACTTGTGCAAAACTTGACGGCAATGAGCCCACGAGAAATCGGACGGAGCGAACTGCTCCTGCATCTTTGGAGTGGGTTTGCTCTTACGCGCGTCGCGCTGCTCGATCGGCGTCTCCAAGAGCACAACGAGGCACATGAACAGATAGTGCAGCTCCTTCACTGGTACCCGGATACCGCGTAGTTTTCTCCACTCTTCGCGTGAAATGCCCAACCATTCGAGACTTCCGGTGCCCTTGGCACTGAGGACACTGGTGACGCCTTCGTGTAATATCGTCTCTGTTCGCTCTACCTCTTGGTTTCGCTCTGCAACTGCCATCTCTCGGTGGCGGAAGTGGTTAATGCGACCTTGCTTGACCCTCTTGCGGCCTCCACCATCGCTCGTCGGCTGGTGGTGTTTCGGCCATGTTGGAACTGTGTCGCTGGACATGACACACGTCGCCGGGATCACTTGCTGGCCTCGCTCTTGACGCTGCTGCACTGCTGAAGCAATTGCCGCTTCAGCTTCAATGAGCTCAGCAGACAGTTTAGCCGCTTCAGCGACCGAATCTAGGTAGTGCTGCTCCAGAACCAGCTTGGCAGCCTCTGTGGCCAACTTGAAGAGCTCAGCACCGCCCAGAAGCCGCCCGCTGAGGCTGGAATCATGGTGCGCTACAACTAGCACAACATTGGACACTTGCCAGCGCTGCAGCAAGTATAACAGTCGGTCTCCAACGCCTATGAGTGTGCTGTCGTCGCACTCTTCAACAAGTTCCACAGCGCTCTCGTTACTGTTTTTACAAGAGGCAGTACGAAGTCGAGACGCCCGGGGGAACTCCTGGGACTTCCGCAGTCGTGGCTGCTTCGCCAGCGCTTCCAAGACTATGACACTGACGTCGTGCGGCTGTTGAAGCGGAGCCACAGGAATCACCAGACCTTGAAAGGTATTCTTCTTCAGCAAAAGCTGCGGTCCAAGCGTGGCACGACGATATCCAGTACTACTGCGACGAGGAGAGCCCATGGCCTGGAATTGAGAGGTTAGTTGGATGAAAGCACTGTGGTTCTTCGTTTATATTGAGCAAAGCAGCAACGAGCATCTCTATTCTTACGTTTTACTTGTTCTGCACGACACTTTTGCTCAAAATCTCGTAGTCCTGAGAGTGATCGCCGCAAGCACTCGGAGAAGTCTCGTCGATCTCAAAGCCCAGACGTTCTCTATAGAATCTCATGGCGCCCGTGTTACTCTTAAACACAGTAAGAACCATGAGCTCCATCCTGTGCTTCCTTGCAACGAGCAGCAGCAGCTGCATCAGGAACTTGCCGACGCCGTGGCGCTGCGCCGACGGAGCCAGTTGAACCTCGTACAGATACAGTACGAGAGCGCCGTCGTCCTCTACAAAACGGAAGTGTGCGAAGCCCACGAGCGATTCGGGCGAGGCCTCACCGCTCTTGTCGTGTACTAGGAGGTAACGCGCCTCCGTCTCAAATAGTTCTGTACGCTTGGCAGCGGCATCGTAGCCCCACTCTGAAGTCTGATAGAGATTCTTCATGTTGTTCTCGAAAAGTGCAACGATCTGCTCTCGAGTGGTTTCGGAGAGCTCTTTGGACTGGGCACCGCGAATTGTCACGTTGGCACCGTTGCGCGCGTAATGTGAGAAGGCCTGGAAGTCCACCATCACGTCCGAGACGGCGTTCGCTGCCGCGAGTGTCAAGTGGCTCGCGTTAATGGCAGCGACGTAGTGCTTGGCCTGCTTCGACTTCTTCTTCGGCATTTTTTTGCAAATTCTTGATGGAATTTTATTAGCAAAACTTTTTTTACGGATAAAATATAATTGAGCTTACTAACAATAATTGAACATATGTAAACAAAATAATATATTTTAGAAGGGGAATGTACAACGCCAATTAGGCCATTATTCATAGCGTGTCAGCCTGCACATTAATTTAAAGGACCACTAGAGTTGGGGGAAGAAACTGAGAAGCGTCCGTGAGCGCCAGTACAAAGGTTGTGCTGACAGATTGGACCTATTCACTTTAACCAGCAACCATCATGTCGATCATTGCCAAGCCCAGCGCGTGGCGTTTGCCCGTGGTGTTAGTGGCGTCTGAGTTCAGCAAACAAGCGTTATAAGTAATGAGAAGGCCTTTGTAATACTACACAGGAGTGCATCACTGACACCTCTGCCAATCGAATACCCGTGTGAGGCGGAAGCAGAGACAGCTCTACACAGGTGGACAAAGAAACACTTCTATAACCCGCACCGCGTTGAGTGGAAT
The DNA here is from genome assembly GCA_030027945.1 of Phytophthora plurivora. Classification (NCBI taxonomy): domain Eukaryota; phylum Oomycota; class Peronosporomycetes; order Peronosporales; family Peronosporaceae; genus Phytophthora; species Phytophthora plurivora. The sequence continues at coordinate 961,182 of CP125258.1, forward strand.
GATGACGGATAAACTGTTGTAAGGGGTTTTGCGTGTGACTGTGCTGACCACCCAAAGAACACCCGGAAGCTGAGAGCTGAAGATCGATAGCGCAAAATGCGCGGCTCGAAGGATATGGGATGCCCAATGCGAGCATTATTACTTCAGTATCCTCACTAAATCCGACGGGTCCTTGGCTAGTTGCCTAATCTGTGGATGGCAGCCAGAAGCACAATTACCCCTCCACCCTTTGATGTTCGCGTCCATGCCGCACATCGGTAGACAAAACAAAAAAATACCGAATGCTCTTGTGGAACTTGGTCATTCCGACTGTCATGAACACAATCATCCCTCTCGTTCAGGTTTGGTTATGAAGTGAAGCCGAGCCCGACTACACAGGGAATTTCAGTGATAACCTCCAGTAGGGTCATATACGGTACAGATCTGATATAAGATCTGGTCAACTTACTCTGGTAGTTATTAGGAAGCTGAACACTGTAGGAAGCAACATGTCAATGAGGTAAACGGACGTGTACTAGTCTCTCCCGATTAGAACCTGATATCGCTAAGCCACCTCCTTGTCCGCTACACTTCACCCTAGTGAGTCGCTTACCACAGCGCTATCTCCACGGTCCTCTCATCCAATGAGCTGTCGGACGACTGCTCTGTAGCCGCAGGCACTTCATCTTCAGAATCATCGGCGATATCTTCCGATATCTCAACCGGTACGGGTAGTTGGATTAGCTCGCGAGGTGGGCGGCGGGCGCGCCCACGCGGAATGTCAGCAAGACGCTGGACATACCCAGCAAACAGAGTCTTAATCATACCTACGAAAGTCGCCAGACTAGGACGACGTTTCGGAAAGCGGTTGTTAAGCTCTCGGTTAAACCTTTCCAACGGGTTATTCGTGCGTGCTACAAACTCGTTCAGGCCAGCCACGTTCCACACACTCACGTCGTACTGCTCCAGCCACGTTCGTTGAAAATACCCCCAGAAGCCTCTCCACTTAGATTTTGAGTACGCTATACCACCCTTAGCGCAGTGCCGACGGATCTCACGCTTTACCCACTTGATGCAGCGCTCGATAAGGCTGTGGTCAACGACGGTAAGCATGTCGAGGGCCCCACGGCTCATAGCAAAGTGCACTCTTCCTCAGGAATCAGGAACCGCTTCATACCGCGTCTTAGTGCCTGCCTCAAGCGGAAGAGGCAGACAATTACGAGTGCGTTAGGGAATTGTGTGTATAAGCGCCCCCTCGAAGTCAAACACGATTTCAGCTGGCTCAAGCTGCTGATCGGTGCTTTGCACTACGAAATGGATCATGTCCCAAAACGAATCTCCGCCTCGAGAAGTGCTCAACACGTAGTACACTGGGAGTCCAGAAGCTCGGTCGTGCACCATGAAGATGACACACTGCTTGCAGCCGCACGGAACACAACGGAATGCTCCGTCGACAAAACTGGTAGTCCCGTGGTAGCACAGTAGGGAAGGATGCGCCCAACCGATTAGTCGTGTAGGTTTGTTGAGGTTCTCTTGGTTCAGCATGACATGGTGAAACTGGAAGAAGGACACAGCTTCGTTCAGTGCTGTGGAAAGTGGGGGGAATTTGGATTGCACCATGTATCTCCCCACTGAAGTGCTGATTTCTTGCTTGGTACACACGGCGAAGAACTTGGGGATCAGATAGTCCGCGCACGACGTAGCACCGTAGAACTCGTCCCGCACAGCTTCCCAAATGCCCGGGCTGAAACAGCGACTTAGTACCTCTCTACTCTGTCCTCATAGGGCTCGTGACGTCCACCAGGCTAGCATCCGTAGCATCAACACTACGACAGGTGTGGGGGCGTCCAACGATGTAGCCCATGGTGCTGATGTAGAAAGTTATCGTGCCAAAGCATCCTTGACGCCAATGGCTGCATCGATACGAAAGAGGTGTTGAAGAAGGCGTCGCGGCGTCTTCTTGTCGGAGTCCGGGATTCTTTGCTCGTCGAGGCAAAAGCCATTTGCCAGGAGCTCTTGATAATGCCACTGGCTGTTTGTGGCATTTTCGTTTTGCGAGATGCAGACGAGAATTCAAATTAATATTTCACCAGCAAGTGGCAATACCCCTATCGTTTGGTCATCGAGGGCCCACAGCTAGCTGAACTCCTCCAGTTGTATCAGGGTTTTTTCAAGGGCCTAGTAGGACTAGCCCAACGACTTGTTTATTGCGGTACACCTAGCCAAGTCCAACCGACGCTTCATTGAGTTCCTTCATCCATTCGCGCTCAGCAGGAGCGCATGTACGAGACTTGCAGCGCACTGGCTCTGTTCCGTCCTTATATCGTATCTCGAAAAGCTCAAGCTTTATACGTTGGGAAGGTATGACAGGACGCCACAACGTCGTTAATCAACTCTCCAAATAGTCTTTTTTTTTCAATTTGCTTCGCTAATCGCCACTCTCGGTAGCTTAAATAACAACGATCGCAGCTCCCATTCAAAAAGTCACAAACCTGTCTCGTAGCAACTAACAACCGCTCGAAGAGTGTACCACGCCCGTCTCATATCCAGTTCTAACCTGGTAGTACTTGCAGAAGAACACATACCCCTTAAATTGCTGCGATCGTCGTAAGTAACTTAAGTCTTACGAAGTGAATGCTCCCCTCCCTACATATCGTATGCGCAGCACAGTAGCTGCATCAGTCAGAGCGAAACCGTCGCTACAGCATCAATAGCTCGGCTGTAGAAGTGACAGTTCGTACAGGGGGTCTAGTTGATTCCTGCGCTGTTAGAAATTATGACATGAATCCTTTTAGATACAGGTACACCCATAACGAAGCATACAGAGGTGGTATTGCTTACACAGTGTCGCTGCAGTTGCGGGGCGCTTCTTTTCCCGCCCGCTTCTGCTTTCTATCATGTCACTGATGCACACGTTGTTCGTGAGCCTAGGAGTCAAAACATACAACGCAGCACTTTTGTACCGGTAGTGTCTGGAGCTACTTGCTGGCAGAGGATTTTATCCGGTTTAGCCGTTGTGCCACGCTCAGCAGAACCCTATACCTATGATAGACATGGCACGATAGCACACGGCTATAACTGAGCCTCAAGCGCGATTGCCGAGGCGGCGAAGAAACACCAGAGCCGCTTATTGAACGTTTGAACAACACATAACTCGCTTTTATATACAGAGGCATACTTGTTCAGCCCATCTTCGGAGGCATCAGGTCGACTGGTTGCTCATACAAGACACTGTATAGCCGAGGCGGTTTATCTGTGGCGCGTCTGCCTCGTGTCTTGTTGCTGGCAGCAGGTTTGTACAGGGCGAAGCAGACTATGCTTCCAATGGCAGACAGAAAAAAGAAAGGCCTCCTCTATACAGTCAGTGCGTTTTCGGCGAATGCAAAGGTGGGGGTATCTCATCTAGGGGATGGATTGTGGACACTCGAAACCTAGGCAGTGGCTGCCTTTATCACGCGAAAAATGCAATGTGCGTGTATATAATTGCGGCTCGTATCGCGGTAGGTGCTCAGTGTTCAGTGGCGGTCTGCTTTTTCCACCCTCGACAGCTGACTTTACGCGCACCGCTTTCTTCAGCAGAAACATCAACGTTTGACGAAGACGTGATATGTGCAGAAGAAGAGCACGACACAGCCCATCGTCAGTATCCTCCACAAAAAAACGGTTCTATTGGATGATAAACTTTATCAAGTGTTGCAGCCAATCACTAGGGATTACAGCAGTTTCTCTGAGCAAGCTGACCGCGTTGTTCGTGCACATGTCCTAGTCAAAGAGGAGGTGAATAGCTTGGTTAATCTACTGAACAGAGGCATTTAGCAATTTACTCGCAGACGAGTGCCAAAATCTAAGGCGCGCGATTATGACGTTGGAAGGAAGCGATCGCTCCGCTAGAAGACTACGAATTAGTTGCATACAATGCATGTACCTATACAGTCGCCTTTAGCCAGCATTTAATTATGGGGGAGGGCAAGATTTAACTCTAATGAGAAACTAGGGATAGCTTGCACAAACATTGTGCTAGCAACGAGCACTACCAAGCTCAGCGCAAGATGTTTGCCAACACGAGTAGCTGCTCTCTGCATGTAGAACGTCACGTTCGCGACAGAGGTAGGCTGCTACCGAGTTTAGCTGCGACATCATCTTGGTGTATCCAATACGCTTAGCTTGCTTGTGTGGTCACTCTCAGAGGTTGTTGCGGGAGATACCAGGCTCCAATGGCGTGAAGAAGAAAACGGCGAGTTTACGATGCGTCATTTCAGGCTGATGGTTTAAAAAAAGAGCTAAAAAACAGTAAGTTGCTGCGAGGATTGCCTGGTTGGCGTCTTTCAGCTCGAATATTACTATTATTGAGTCAGCATTATGTTATATTTGTTTTCGCAACACACAGTAATACGCAATATAATAATATAGATGCTTGTTGATATAATTTTGTTTTGGGAGCCCTTCATTCACATGATTCTGTCTGAACGGTTACCGAGACGATACTAGTTTTCGAGCTCTTCTGCCGGATGTAGCTTAACTTAGACATACAGCTCGCATTTGAACAGTAGCGGACTGTTCGATGCCGGAACCCACGCTGAAATGATGGAGAGGACATTTAACAAGATGTACACAACCTCCCAAGCCTTTTTCGGCACGACGTAGAAAACGATATGGATTTTTTCAGGCCTTGACTCAGTTTATCAGGAGCAATTATTTACGCTGCATTCATTTCACGAAACACTGGAAATTTGTAACCTCCCTTGGGTGTTATTTACTCTACCGTGGCCAATTTCGCAATATACTCTTGGTCCGAGAAGGGCATCGTCACCACGGCATTCCAGAAGTTACGGATGGAACCAATCTTTTAGCTACAAACAACTGGATCGATTAATTGAGTCAATTCTTGGTCACCCAGCGTAGGGTTTAGCAGCCGAGCCGCATGAGTCGTTTATTATCCACTCGAAGTACAACTTCAATCGCTTTTTCATGTTGTTATACATGTACTCTACCTCTGTCGGGGCGCTCACTAACGACTGGATAAGGCGCTTCATCTTTTTACCATCCACGCATGCATGGTATACTTCTATTCTCCTCGGACACCTCTTTCCTGCAAATATTTGACCACAGGGAAATGGCAAAGTAGTATCCGTGCACTAAAGAACTATTTATACAACTCTCCCAGCTTGGTAAAGTCCTCGTCGAAAATTATTACGTAGTTCCAGCTTGAGCAGCCCTAAAATTTCTGGCACGTAATCCACAGAGTTTATTTTGTTCAATTTCCAGCAAGGACTTCTAAACCGTAATCATCGTTTAAATCGTTAGCCTCATTGCTGCATAGTATACCCAGTATTGTATGTAAATGTAACGATGGACCAAAAAAAATGCCGCCTCGCCCCCATGACATTGTGAATCATAAAACCAAAGAGCTTGTAATTCGAAGTACTGCTGTAATAGGTAGCGTCTATAAGCAGCACCGAGAAAATGCTCGAGGACGTTTCTCATATGAGCGGATTGGATGGTGATGCACTCAACGATATTCTAGTATCACAAATAGAGTCCACAAAAGTTGGAATTTAGGATCGGTACTCATACCCGGTTGTACCATACCTCTTCGTTTGTATAGACGCAGGTCAGATTTTATCAGCAAAGCTCTCAAGTATTGCTCGAATACGCTCCTCAATGGTAGATAATGCATAGTTCCCTTTCTTCAATGGAGCATGAGGTTATGTTGTGGTTAGCTGGACGACAGAAGTTTCAGTGATGTGCTTCAGAATCTCATCTCTACATCGCGGGGATTTGCCCAGATTTTCGAATGCAGTTAATCCTATACTCCGTCTCAAAACGCTTTATTCGGTCTCTTCAAAGCCCGAAAAAAAATTGTGAGCCAGACAAATCTAGCCTCATTCTTCGCAATGAAGCACGCCAAGCGCAGCTACACCATCACGCAAAATCGCCAGGGCCTACAGTTGGTTGAAAGGATCGACGCTGAGCGACAACTGAATGTCATCTGAGGAATGGTTGTACGCCTGGATTATCGCGTTTACTGGATATGCAAACTCCAAAGACGCACAGGAACGTTTTCTTGTGTTCCTGACCTTATAACGTACATGGACATAATGTTGATTTTCCATGTTGTTTTGTTTCGAATGTAAAATGTTGTGATTTCAGATACTGTCTACTGCTGATATTATCCAGTTCATGTAGAAGCTGCAGCTAAAGTGGATGTCCGCATACTTTGGTGCCGAAGACGACGGTGACTTGCGATTGAGCGAATGGTCTAGTGAAATGCAAAATGGTAGTCCCAACGTATATGCTATTCAAACCAAAAAAGTTAAACAAACTCATTTTAAGTTTTGAGTTTTCTTCACAGAAACCGCTAGTAACAAAAAATATATTTTAATGATACAAGAAGTCCACATAAAACTCGCTTTGGGGTTAGGGGAAATATGCTAATAAACGTGGGTGAAACCGCCATTCTGTTTGGAATGGGGATTCCTGACACATAATATTGAGGGATCACGTGTCTCAAAAAACGTGTAGCGTCACCAAAATTGTAGGGATGTGCACTCTTTGCTGGCTGGCTCATATGCGTAGTAGCGTTTCAATCATGCTCATACAACCACCGCCCCAAATGCCAGACGCCAACTGATAGAAGTCAAGGGCCACAAAACACCGCCAAGCACTCAAAACAGCACAAAACAGCACAAAACAGCACAAAACAGCAGTCGCGTACAAGTGCGCAGGTATCAGCCGAAGATTGCTGGCAGATTTGGGCACAAGGTGCCGTGCCCGAAACGCAGCACAAACGTGCTGGAGACAATATCCAAGAGCTAGTGTAGTACTTATTATCGACAGCAACAAACGAAAAGGGTTGAACGCATAGCCTGCTCTGAAAGTTGTGTCTGGCAACAAGCGCCACGACTTGCAAAAGAGATTGTCAGGAGAAGGACGAGTAGAGACGAGTAGTAGCAAAAGGCCCCAGCTGGAGACCTGACCTGGTAGAACGTGAGTACGCGCCGAGCGCCGCCACGCCGCATGGGCGCGGTTGACCTGACGTTGGGTGGAGGAGAGCGCAAAACACGGGCCCAGCCGGTGATCGAAACCGGGACCTCTCGCACCCAAAGCGAGAATCATACCACTAGACCACTAGGCCGCTAACCTAACCACAACAAAAACACATGTCGCGCTTACTCCAAAACAATCACCTTACGCTTACATTCACACAACACGCACACATGGACTGCTCTCCCTGCTCCCTGTCGCGTTTGACCATCCTCCTGCTGACCCCAACGATGTCCTGTAGACCACGCTACCCAATGTACCGATGTATCAATTTATAGAGGTGATTCCCAGCACTCCGCCCATCGGATGTAACACCGTTGATACCTCTTTGCTGGCTGGCTCATATGCGTAGTAGTGTTTCAATCATGCTCATACAACCACCGCCCCAAATGCCAGACGCCAACTGATAGAAGTCAAGGGCCACAAAACACCGCCAAGCACTCAAAACAGCACAAAACAGCACAAAACAGCACAAAACAGCACAAAACAGCACAAAACAGCACAAAACAGCACAAAACAGCAGTCGCGTACAAGTGCGCAGGTATCAGCCGAAGATTGCTGGCAGATTTGGGCACAAGGTGCCGTGCCCGAAACGCAGCACAAACGTGCTGGAGACAATATCCAAGAGCTAGTGTAGTACTTATTATCGACAGCAACAAACGAAAAGGGTTGAACGCATAGCCTGCTCTGAAAGTTGTGTCTGGCAACAAGCGCCACGACTTGCAAAAGAGATTGTCAGGAGAAAGACGAGTAGAGACGAGTAGTAGCAAAAGGCCCCAGCTGGAGACCTGACCTGGTAGAACGTGAGTACGCGCCGAGCGCCGCCACGCCGCATGGGCGCGGTTGACCTGACGTTGGGTGGAGGAGAGCGCAAAACACGGGCCCAGCCGGTGATCGAAACCGGGACCTCTCGCACCCAAAGCGAGAATCATACCACTAGACCACTAGGCCGCTAACCTAACCACAACAAAAACACATGTCGCGCTTACTCCAAAACAATCACCTTACGCTTACATTCACACAACACGCACACATGGACTGCTCTCCCTGCTCCCTGTCGCGTTTGACCATCCTCCTGCTGACCCCAACGATGTCCTGTAGACCACGCTACCCAATGTACCGATGTATCAATTTATAGAGGTGATTCCCAGCACTCCGCCCATCGGATGTAACACCGTTGATACCTCTTTGCTGGCTGGCTCATATGCGTAGTAGTGTTTCAATCATGCTCATACAACCACCGCCCCAAATGCCAGACGCCAACTGATAGAAGTCAAGGGCCACAAAACACCGCCAAGCACTCAAAACAGCACAAAACAGCACAAAACAGCACAAAACAGCACAAAACAGCACAAAACAGCACAAAACAGCACAAAACAGCAGTCGCGTACAAGTGCGCAGGTATCAGCCGAAGATTGCTGGCAGATTTGGGCACAAGGTGCCGTGCCCGAAACGCAGCACAAACGTGCTGGAGACAATATCCAAGAGCTAGTGTAGTACTTATTATCGACAGCAACAAACGAAAAGGGTTGAACGCATAGCCTGCTCTGAAAGTTGTGTCTGGCAACAAGCGCCACGACTTGCAAAAGAGATTGTCAGGAGAAGGACGAGTAGAGACGAGTAGTAGCAAAAGGCCCCAGCTGGAGACCTGACCTGGTAGAACGTGAGTACGCGCCGAGCGCCGCCACGCCGCATGGGCGCGGTTGACCTGACGTTGGGTGGAGGAGAGCGCAAAACACGGGCCCAGCCGGTGATCGAAACCGGGACCTCTCGCACCCAAAGCGAGAATCATACCACTAGACCACTAGGCCGCTAACCTAACCACAACAAAAACACATGTCGCGCTTACTCCAAAACAATCACCTTACGCTTACATTCACACAACACGCACACATGGACTGCTCTCCCTGCTCCCTGTCGCGTTTGACCATCCTCCTGCTGACCCCAACGATGTCCTGTAGACCACGCTACCCAATGTACCGATGTATCAATTTATAGAGGTGATTCCCAGCACTCCGCCCATCGGATGTAACACCGTTGATACCTCTTTGCTGGCTGGCTCATATGCGTAGTAGTGTTTCAATCATGCTCATACAACCACCGCCCCAAATGCCAGACGCCAACTGATAGAAGTCAAGGGCCACAAAACACCGCCAAGCACTCAAAACAGCACAAAACAGCACAAAACAGCACAAAACAGCACAAAACAGCACAAAACAGCACAAAACAGCACAAAACAGCAGTCGCGTACAAGTGCGCAGGTATCAGCCGAAGATTGCTGGCAGATTTGGGCACAAGGTGCCGTGCCCGAAACGCAGCACAAACGTGCTGGAGACAATATCCAAGAGCTAGTGTAGTACTTATTATCGACAGCAACAAACGAAAAGGGTTGAACGCATAGCCTGCTCTGAAAGTTGTGTCTGGCAACAAGCGCCACGACTTGCAAAAGAGATTGTCAGGAGAAGGACGAGTAGAGACGAGTAGTAGCAAAAGGCCCCAGCTGGAGACCTGACCTGGTAGAACGTGAGTACGCGCCGAGCGCCGCCACGCCGCATGGGCGCGGTTGACCTGACGTTGGGTGGAGGAGAGCGCAAAACACGGGCCCAGCCGGTGATCGAAACCGGGACCTCTCGCACCCAAAGCGAGAATCATACCACTAGACCACTAGGCCGCTAACCTAACCACAACAAAAACACATGTCGCGCTTACTCCAAAACAATCACCTTACGCTTACATTCACACAACACGCACACATGGACTGCTCTCCCTGCTCCCTGTCGCGTTTGACCATCCTCCTGCTGACCCCAACGATGTCCTGTAGACCACGCTACCCAATGTACCGATGTATCAATTTATAGAGGTGATTCCCAGCACTCCGCCCATCGGATGTAACACCGTTGATACCTCTTTGCTGGCTGGCTCATATGCGTAGTAGTGTTTCAATCATGCTCATACAACCACCGCCCCAAATGCCAGACGCCAACTGATAGAAGTCAAGGGCCACAAAACACCGCCAAGCACTCAAAACAGCACAAAACAGCACAAAACAGCACAAAACAGCACAAAACAGCACAAAACAGCACAAAACAGCAGTCGCGTACAAGTGCGCAGGTATCAGCCGAAGATTGCTGGCAGATTTGGGCACAAGGTGCCGTGCCCGAAACGCAGCACAAACGTGCTGGAGACAATATCCAAGAGCTAGTGTAGTACTTATTATCGACAGCAACAAACGAAAAGGGTTGAACGCATAGCCTGCTCTGAAAGTTGTGTCTGGCAACAAGCGCCACGACTTGCAAAAGAGATTGTCAGGAGAAGGACGAGTAGAGACGAGTAGTAGCAAAAGGCCCCAGCTGGAGACCTGACCTGGTAGAACGTGAGTACGCGCCGAGCGCCGCCACGCCGCATGGGCGCGGTTGACCTGACGTTGGGTGGAGGAGAGCGCAAAACACGGGCCCAGCCGGTGATCGAAACCGGGACCTCTCGCACCCAAAGCGAGAATCATACCACTAGACCACTAGGCCGCTAACCTAACCACAACAAAAACACATGTCGCGCTTACTCCAAAACAATCACCTTACGCTTACATTCACACAACACGCACACATGGACTGCTCTCCCTGCTCCCTGTCGCGTTTGACCATCCTCCTGCTGACCCCAACGATGTCCTGTAGACCACGCTACCCAATGTACCGATGTATCAATTTATAGAGGTGATTCCCAGCACTCCGCCCATCGGATGTAACACCGTTGATACCTCTTTGCTGGCTGGCTCATATGCGTAGTAGTGTTTCAATCATGCTCATACAACCACCGCCCCAAATGCCAGACGCCAACTGATAGAAGTCAAGGGCCACAAAACACCGCCAAGCACTCAAAACAGCACAAAACAGCACAAAACAGCACAAAACAGCACAAAACAGCACAAAACAGCAGTCGCGTACAAGTGCGCAGGTATCAGCCGAAGATTGCTGGCAGATTTGGGCACAAGGTGCCGTGCCCGAAACGCAGCACAAACGTGCTGGAGACAATATCCAAGAGCTAGTGTAGTACTTATTATCGACAGCAACAAACGAAAAGGGTTGAACGCATAGCCTGCTCTGAAAGTTGTGTCTGGCAACAAGCGCCACGACTTGCAAAAGAGATTGTCAGGAGAAGGACGAGTAGAGACGAGTAGTAGCAAAAGGCCCCAGCTGGAGACCTGACCTGGTAGAACGTGAGTACGCGCCGAGCGCCGCCACGCCGCATGGGCGCGGTTGACCTGACGTTGGGTGGAGGAGAGCGCAAAACACGGGCCCAGCCGGTGATCGAAACCGGGACCTCTCGCACCCAAAGCGAGAATCATACCACTAGACCACTAGGCCGCTAACCTAACCACAACAAAAACACATGTCGCGCTTACTCCAAAACAATCACCTTACGCTTACATTCACACAACACGCACACATGGACTGCTCTCCCTGCTCCCTGTCGCGTTTGACCATCCTCCTGCTGACCCCAACGATGTCCTGTAGACCACGCTACCCAATGTACCGATGTATCAATTTATAGAGGTGATTCCCAGCACTCCGCCCATCGGATGTAACACCGTTGATACCTCTTTGCTGGCTGGCTCATATGCGTAGTAGTGTTTCAATCATGCTCATACAACCACCGCCCCAAATGCCAGACGCCAACTGATAGAAGTCAAGGGCCACAAAACACCGCCAAGCACTCAAAACAGCACAAAACAGCACAAAACAGCACAAAACAGCACAAAACAGCACAAAACAGCACAAAACAGCACAAAACAGCAGTCGCGTACAAGTGCGCAGGTATCAGCCGAAGATTGCTGGCAGATTTGGGCACAAGGTGCCGTGCCCGAAACGCAGCACAAACGTGCTGGAGACAATATCCAAGAGCTAGTGTAGTACTTATTATCGACAGCAACAAACGAAAAGGGTTGAACGCATAGCCTGCTCTGAAAGTTGTGTCTGGCAACAAGCGCCACGACTTGCAAAAGAGATTGTCAGGAGAAGGACGAGTAGAGACGAGTAGTAGCAAAAGGCCCCAGCTGGAGACCTGACCTGGTAGAACGTGAGTACGCGCCGAGCGCCGCCACGCCGCATGGGCGCGGTTGACCTGACGTTGGGTGGAGGAGAGCGCAAAACACGGGCCCAGCCGGTGATCGAAACCGGGACCTCTCGCACCCAAAGCGAGAATCATACCACTAGACCACTAGGCCGCTAACCTAACCACAACAAAAACACATGTCGCGCTTACTCCAAAACAATCACCTTACGCTTACATTCACACAACACGCACACATGGACTGCTCTCCCTGCTCCCTGTCGCGTTTGACCATCCTCCTGCTGACCCCAACGATGTCCTGTAGACCACGCTACCCAATGTACCGATGTATCAATTTATAGAGGTGATTCCCAGCACTCCGCCCATCGGATGTAACACCGTTGATACCTCTTTGCTGGCTGGCTCATATGCGTAGTAGTGTTTCAATCATGCTCATACAACCACCGCCCCAAATGCCAGACGCCAACTGATAGAAGTCAAGGGCCACAAAACACCGCCAAGCACTCAAAACAGCACAAAACAGCACAAAACAGCACAAAACAGCACAAAACAGCACAAAACAGCACAAAACAGCACAAAACAGCAGTCGCGTACAAGTGCGCAGGTATCAGCCGAAGATTGCTGGCAGATTTGGGCACAAGGTGCCGTGCCCGAAACGCAGCACAAACGTGCTGGAGACAATATCCAAGAGCTAGTGTAGTACTTATTATCGACAGCAACAAACGAAAAGGGTTGAACGCATAGCCTGCTCTGAAAGTTGTGTCTGGCAACAAGCGCCACGACTTGCAAAAGAGATTGTCAGGAGAAGGACGAGTAGAGACGAGTAGTAGCAAAAGGCCCCAGCTGGAGACCTGACCTGGTAGAACGTGAGTACGCGCCGAGCGCCGCCACGCCGCATGGGCGCGGTTGACCTGACGTTGGGTGGAGGAGAGCGCAAAACACGGGCCCAGCCGGTGATCGAAACCGGGACCTCTCGCACCCAAAGCGAGAATCATACCACTAGACCACTAGGCCGCTAACCTAACCACAACAAAAACACATGTCGCGCTTACTCCAAAACAATCACCTTACGCTTACATTCACACAACACGCACACATGGACTGCTCTCCCTGCTCCCTGTCGCGTTTGACCATCCTCCTGCTGACCCCAACGATGTCCTGTAGACCACGCTACCCAATGTACCGATGTATCAATTTATAGAGGTGATTCCCAGCACTCCGCCCATCGGATGTAACACCGTTGATACCTCTTTGCTGGCTGGCTCATATGCGTAGTAGTGTTTCAATCATGCTCATACAACCACCGCCCCAAATGCCAGACGCCAACTGATAGAAGTCAAGGGCCACAAAACACCGCCAAGCACTCAAAACAGCACAAAACAGCACAAAACAGCACAAAACAGCACAAAACAGCACAAAACAGCACAAAACAGCACAAAACAGCAGTCGCGTACAAGTGCGCAGGTATCAGCCGAAGATTGCTGGCAGATTTGGGCACAAGGTGCCGTGCCCGAAACGCAGCACAAACGTGCTGGAGACAATATCCAAGAGCTAGTGTAGTACTTATTATCGACAGCAACAAACGAAAAGGGTTGAACGCATAGCCTGCTCTGAAAGTTGTGTCTGGCAACAAGCGCCACGACTTGCAAAAGAGATTGTCAGGAGAAGGACGAGTAGAGACGAGTAGTAGCAAAAGGCCCCAGCTGGAGACCTGACCTGGTAGAACGTGAGTACGCGCCGAGCGCCGCCACGCCGCATGGGCGCGGTTGACCTGACGTTGGGTGGAGGAGAGCGCAAAACACGGGCCCAGCCGGTGATCGAAACCGGGACCTCTCGCACCCAAAGCGAGAATCATACCACTAGACCACTAGGCCGCTAACCTAACCACAACAAAAACACATGTCGCGCTTACTCCAAAACAATCACCTTACGCTTACATTCACACAACACGCACACATGGACTGCTCTCCCTGCTCCCTGTCGCGTTTGACCATCCTCCTGCTGACCCCAACGATGTCCTGTAGACCACGCTACCCAATGTACCGATGTATCAATTTATAGAGGTGATTCCCAGCACTCCGCCCATCGGATGTAACACCGTTGATACCTCTTTGCTGGCTGGCTCATATGCGTAGTAGTGTTTCAATCATGCTCATACAACCACCGCCCCAAATGCCAGACGCCAACTGATAGAAGTCAAGGGCCACAAAACACCGCCAAGCACTCAAAACAGCACAAAACAGCACAAAACAGCACAAAACAGCACAAAACAGCACAAAACAGCACAAAACAGCAGTCGCGTACAAGTGCGCAGGTATCAGCCGAAGATTGCTGGCAGATTTGGGCACAAGGTGCCGTGCCCGAAACGCAGCACAAACGTGCTGGAGACAATATCCAAGAGCTAGTGTAGTACTTATTATCGACAGCAACAAACGAAAAGGGTTGAACGCATAGCCTGCTCTGAAAGTTGTGTCTGGCAACAAGCGCCACGACTTGCAAAAGAGATTGTCAGGAGAAGGACGAGTAGAGACGAGTAGTAGCAAAAGGCCCCAGCTGGAGACCTGACCTGGTAGAACGTGAGTACGCGCCGAGCGCCGCCACGCCGCATGGGCGCGGTTGACCTGACGTTGGGTGGAGGAGAGCGCAAAACACGGGCCCAGCCGGTGATCGAAACCGGGACCTCTCGCACCCAAAGCGAGAATCATACCACTAGACCACTAGGCCGCTAACCTAACCACAACAAAAACACATGTCGCGCTTACTCCAAAACAATCACCTTACGCTTACATTCACACAACACGCACACATGGACTGCTCTCCCTGCTCCCTGTCGCGTTTGACCATCCTCCTGCTGACCCCAACGATGTCCTGTAGACCACGCTACCCAATGTACCGATGTATCAATTTATAGAGGTGATTCCCAGCACTCCGCCCATCGGATGTAACACCGTTGATACCTCTTTGCTGGCTGGCTCATATGCGTAGTAGTGTTTCAATCATGCTCATACAACCACCGCCCCAAATGCCAGACGCCAACTGATAGAAGTCAAGGGCCACAAAACACCGCCAAGCACTCAAAACAGCACAAAACAGCACAAAACAGCACAAAACAGCACAAAACAGCACAAAACAGCACAAAACAGCACAAAACAGCAGTCGCGTACAAGTGCGCAGGTATCAGCCGAAGATTGCTGGCAGATTTGGGCACAAGGTGCCGTGCCCGAAACGCAGCACAAACGTGCTGGAGACAATATCCAAGAGCTAGTGTAGTACTTATTATCGACAGCAACAAACGAAAAGGGTTGAACGCATAGCCTGCTCTGAAAGTTGTGTCTGGCAACAAGCGCCACGACTTGCAAAAGAGATTGTCAGGAGAAGGACGAGTAGAGACGAGTAGTAGCAAAAGGCCCCAGCTGGAGACCTGACCTGGTAGAACGTGAGTACGCGCCGAGCGCCGCCACGCCGCATGGGCGCGGTTGACCTGACGTTGGGTGGAGGAGAGCGCAAAACACGGGCCCAGCCGGTGATCGAAACCGGGACCTCTCGCACCCAAAGCGAGAATCATACCACTAGACCACTAGGCCGCTAACCTAACCACAACAAAAACACATGTCGCGCTTACTCCAAAACAATCACCTTACGCTTACATTCACACAACACGCACACATGGACTGCTCTCCCTGCTCCCTGTCGCGTTTGACCATCCTCCTGCTGACCCCAACGATGTCCTGTAGACCACGCTACCCAATGTACCGATGTATCAATTTATAGAGGTGATTCCCAGCACTCCGCCCATCGGATGTAACACCGTTGATACCTCTTTGCTGGCTGGCTCATATGCGTAGTAGTGTTTCAATCATGCTCATACAACCACCGCCCCAAATGCCAGACGCCAACTGATAGAAGTCAAGGGCCACAAAACACCGCCAAGCACTCAAAACAGCACAAAACAGCACAAAACAGCACAAAACAGCACAAAACAGCACAAAACAGCACAAAACAGCACAAAACAGCAGTCGCGTACAAGTGCGCAGGTATCAGCCGAAGATTGCTGGCAGATTTGGGCACAAGGTGCCGTGCCCGAAACGCAGCACAAACGTGCTGGAGACAATATCCAAGAGCTAGTGTAGTACTTATTATCGACAGCAACAAACGAAAAGGGTTGAACGCATAGCCTGCTCTGAAAGTTGTGTCTGGCAACAAGCGCCACGACTTGCAAAAGAGATTGTCAGGAGAAGGACGAGTAGAGACGAGTAGTAGCAAAAGGCCCCAGCTGGAGACCTGACCTGGTAGAACGTGAGTACGCGCCGAGCGCCGCCACGCCGCATGGGCGCGGTTGACCTGACGTTGGGTGGAGGAGAGCGCAAAACACGGGCCCAGCCGGTGATCGAAACCGGGACCTCTCGCACCCAAAGCGAGAATCATACCACTAGACCACTAGGCCGCTAACCTAACCACAACAAAAACACATGTCGCGCTTACTCCAAAACAATCACCTTACGCTTACATTCACACAACACGCACACATGGACTGCTCTCCCTGCTCCCTGTCGCGTTTGACCATCCTCCTGCTGACCCCAACGATGTCCTGTAGACCACGCTACCCAATGTACCGATGTATCAATTTATAGAGGTGATTCCCAGCACTCCGCCCATCGGATGTAACACCGTTGATACCTCTTTGCTGGCTGGCTCATATGCGTAGTAGTGTTTCAATCATGCTCATACAACCACCGCCCCAAATGCCAGACGCCAACTGATAGAAGTCAAGGGCCACAAAACACCGCCAAGCACTCAAAACAGCACAAAACAGCACAAAACAGCACAAAACAGCACAAAACAGCACAAAACAGCACAAAACAGCACAAAACAGCAGTCGCGTACAAGTGCGCAGGTATCAGCCGAAGATTGCTGGCAGATTTGGGCACAAGGTGCCGTGCTCGAAACGCAGCACAAACGTGCTGGAGACAATATCCAAGAGCTAGTGTAGTACTTATTATCGACAGCAACAAACGAAAAGGGTTGAACGCATAGCCTGCTCTGAAAGTTGTGTCTGGCAACAAGCGCCACGACTTGCAAAAGAGATTGTCAGGAGAAGGACGAGTAGAGACGAGTAGTAGCAAAAGGCCCCAGCTGGAGACCTGACCTGGTAGAACGTGAGTACGCGCCGAGCGCCGCCACGCCGCATGGGCGCGGTTGACCTGACGTTGGGTGGAGGAGAGCGCAAAACACGGGCCCAGCCGGTGATCGAAACCGGGACCTCTCGCACCCAAAGCGAGAATCATACCACTAGACCACTAGGCCGCTAACCTAACCACAACAAAAACACATGTCGCGCTTACTCCAAAACAATCACCTTACGCTTACATTCACACAACACGCACACATGGACTGCTCTCCCTGCTCCCTGTCGCGTTTGACCATCCTCCTGCTGACCCCAACGATGTCCTGTAGACCACGCTACCCAATGTACCGATGTATCAATTTATAGAGGTGATTCCCAGCACTCCGCCCATCGGATGTAACACCGTTGATACCTCTTTGCTGGCTGGCTCATATGCGTAGTAGTGTTTCAATCATGCTCATACAACCACCGCCCCAAATGCCAGACGCCAACTGATAGAAGTCAAGGGCCACAAAACACCGCCAAGCACTCAAAACAGCACAAAACAGCACAAAACAGCACAAAACAGCACAAAACAGCACAAAACAGCACAAAACAGCACAAAACAGCACAAAACAGCAGTCGCGTACAAGTGCGCAGGTATCAGCCGAAGATTGCTGGCAGATTTGGGCACAAGGTGCCGTGCCCGAAACGCAGCACAAACGTGCTGGAGACAATATCCAAGAGCTAGTGTAGTACTTATTATCGACAGCAACAAACGAAAAGGGTTGAACGCATAGCCTGCTCTGAAAGTTGTGTCTGGCAACAAGCGCCACGACTTGCAAAAGAGATTGTCAGGAGAAGGACGAGTAGAGACGAGTAGTAGCAAAAGGCCCCAGCTGGAGACCTGACCTGGTAGAACGTGAGTACGCGCCGAGCGCCGCCACGCCGCATGGGCGCGGTTGACCTGACGTTGGGTGGAGGAGAGCGCAAAACACGGGCCCAGCCGGTGATCGAAACCGGGACCTCTCGCACCCAAAGCGAGAATCATACCACTAGACCACTAGGCCGCTAACCTAACCACAACAAAAACACATGTCGCGCTTACTCCAAAACAATCACCTTACGCTTACATTCACACAACACGCACACATGGACTGCTCTCCCTGCTCCCTGTCGCGTTTGACCATCCTCCTGCTGACCCCAACGATGTCCTGTAGACCACGCTACCCAATGTACCGATGTATCAATTTATAGAGGTGATTCCCAGCACTCCGCCCATCGGATGTAACACCGTTGATACCTCTTTGCTGGCTGGCTCATATGCGTAGTAGTGTTTCAATCATGCTCATACAACCACCGCCCCAAATGCCAGACGCCAACTGATAGAAGTCAAGGGCCACAAAACACCGCCAAGCACTCAAAACAGCACAAAACAGCACAAAACAGCACAAAACAGCACAAAACAGCACAAAACAGCACAAAACAGCACAAAACAGCAGTCGCGTACAAGTGCGCAGGTATCAGCCGAAGATTGCTGGCAGATTTGGGCACAAGGTGCCGTGCCCGAAACGCAGCACAAACGTGCTGGAGACAATATCCAAGAGCTAGTGTAGTACTTATTATCGACAGCAACAAACGAAAAGGGTTGAACGCATAGCCTGCTCTGAAAGTTGTGTCTGGCAACAAGCGCCACGACTTGCAAAAGAGATTGTCAGGAGAAGGACGAGTAGAGACGAGTAGTAGCAAAAGGCCCCAGCTGGAGACCTGACCTGGTAGAACGTGAGTACGCGCCGAGCGCCGCCACGCCGCATGGGCGCGGTTGACCTGACGTTGGGTGGAGGAGAGCGCAAAACACGGGCCCAGCCGGTGATCGAAACCGGGACCTCTCGCACCCAAAGCGAGAATCATACCACTAGACCACTAGGCCGCTAACCTAACCACAACAAAAACACATGTCGCGCTTACTCCAAAACAATCACCTTACGCTTACATTCACACAACACGCACACATGGACTGCTCTCCCTGCTCCCTGTCGCGTTTGACCATCCTCCTGCTGACCCCAACGATGTCCTGTAGACCACGCTACCCAATGTACCGATGTATCAATTTATAGAGGTGATTCCCAGCACTCCGCCCATCGGATGTAACACCGTTGATACCTCTTTGCTGGCTGGCTCATATGCGTAGTAGTGTTTCAATCATGCTCATACAACCACCGCCCCAAATGCCAGACGCCAACTGATAGAAGTCAAGGGCCACAAAACACCGCCAAGCACTCAAAACAGCACAAAACAGCACAAAACAGCACAAAACAGCACAAAACAGCACAAAACAGCACAAAACAGCACAAAACAGCAGTCGCGTACAAGTGCGCAGGTATCAGCCGAAGATTGCTGGCAGATTTGGGCACAAGGTGCCGTGCCCGAAACGCAGCACAAACGTGCTGGAGACAATATCCAAGAGCTAGTGTAGTACTTATTATCGACAGCAACAAACGAAAAGGGTTGAACGCATAGCCTGCTCTGAAAGTTGTGTCTGGCAACAAGCGCCACGACTTGCAAAAGAGATTGTCAGGAGAAGGACGAGTAGAGACGAGTAGTAGCAAAAGGCCCCAGCTGGAGACCTGACCTGGTAGAACGTGAGTACGCGCCGAGCGCCGCCACGCCGCATGGGCGCGGTTGACCTGACGTTGGGTGGAGGAGAGCGCAAAACACGGGCCCAGCCGGTGATCGAAACCGGGACCTCTCGCACCCAAAGCGAGAATCATACCACTAGACCACTAGGCCGCTAACCTAACCACAACAAAAACACATGTCGCGCTTACTCCAAAACAATCACCTTACGCTTACATTCACACAACACGCACACATGGACTGCTCTCCCTGCTCCCTGTCGCGTTTGACCATCCTCCTGCTGACCCCAACGATGTCCTGTAGACCACGCTACCCAATGTACCGATGTATCAATTTATAGAGGTGATTCCCAGCACTCCGCCCATCGGATGTAACACCGTTGATACCTCTTTGCTGGCTGGCTCATATGCGTAGTAGTGTTTCAATCATGCTCATACAACCACCGCCCCAAATGCCAGACGCCAACTGATAGAAGTCAAGGGCCACAAAACACCGCCAAGCACTCAAAACAGCACAAAACAGCACAAAACAGCACAAAACAGCACAAAACAGCAGTCGCGTACAAGTGCGCAGGTATCAGCCGAAGATTGCTGGCAGATTTGGGCACAAGGTGCCGTGCCCGAAACGCAGCACAAACGTGCTGGAGACAATATCCAAGAGCTAGTGTAGTACTTATTATCGACAGCAACAAACGAAAAGGGTTGAACGCATAGCCTGCTCTGAAAGTTGTGTCTGGCAACAAGCGCCACGACTTGCAAAAGAGATTGTCAGGAGAAGGACGAGTAGAGACGAGTAGTAGCAAAAGGCCCCAGCTGGAGACCTGACCTGGTAGAACGTGAGTACGCGCCGAGCGCCGCCACGCCGCATGGGCGCGGTTGACCTGACGTTGGGTGGAGGAGAGCGCAAAACACGGGCCCAGCCGGTGATCGAAACCGGGACCTCTCGCACCCAAAGCGAGAATCATACCACTAGACCACTAGGCCGCTAACCTAACCACAACAAAAACACATGTCGCGCTTACTCCAAAACAATCACCTTACGCTTACATTCACACAACACGCACACATGGACTGCTCTCCCTGCTCCCTGTCGCGTTTGACCATCCTCCTGCTGACCCCAACGATGTCCTGTAGACCACGCTACCCAATGTACCGATGTATCAATTTATAGAGGTGATTCCCAGCACTCCGCCCATCGGATGTAACACCGTTGATACCTCTTTGCTGGCTGGCTCATATGCGTAGTAGTGTTTCAATCATGCTCATACAACCACCGCCCCAAATGCCAGACGCCAACTGATAGAAGTCAAGGGCCACAAAACACCGCCAAGCACTCAAAACAGCACAAAACAGCACAAAACAGCACAAAACAGCACAAAACAGCACAAAACAGCACAAAACAGCACAAAACAGCACAAAACAGCAGTCGCGTACAAGTGCGCAGGTATCAGCCGAAGATTGCTGGCAGATTTGGGCACAAGGTGCCGTGCCCGAAACGCAGCACAAACGTGCTGGAGACAATATCCAAGAGCTAGTGTAGTACTTATTATCGACAGCAACAAACGAAAAGGGTTGAACGCATAGCCTGCTCTGAAAGTTGTGTCTGGCAACAAGCGCCACGACTTGCAAAAGAGATTGTCAGGAGAAGGACGAGTAGAGACGAGTAGTAGCAAAAGGCCCCAGCTGGAGACCTGACCTGGTAGAACGTGAGTACGCGCCGAGCGCCGCCACGCCGCATGGGCGCGGTTGACCTGACGTTGGGTGGAGGAGAGCGCAAAACACGGGCCCAGCCGGTGATCGAAACCGGGACCTCTCGCACCCAAAGCGAGAATCATACCACTAGACCACTAGGCCGCTAACCTAACCACAACAAAAACACATGTCGCGCTTACTCCAAAACAATCACCTTACGCTTACATTCACACAACACGCACACATGGACTGCTCTCCCTGCTCCCTGTCGCGTTTGACCATCCTCCTGCTGACCCCAACGATGTCCTGTAGACCACGCTACCCAATGTACCGATGTATCAATTTATAGAGGTGATTCCCAGCACTCCGCCCATCGGATGTAACACCGTTGATACCTCTTTGCTGGCTGGCTCATATGCGTAGTAGTGTTTCAATCATGCTCATACAACCACCGCCCCAAATGCCAGACGCCAACTGATAGAAGTCAAGGGCCACAAAACACCGCCAAGCACTCAAAACAGCACAAAACAGCACAAAACAGCACAAAACAGCACAAAACAGCACAAAACAGCACAAAACAGCACAAAACAGCAGTCGCGTACAAGTGCGCAGGTATCAGCCGAAGATTGCTGGCAGATTTGGGCACAAGGTGCCGTGCCCGAAACGCAGCACAAACGTGCTGGAGACAATATCCAAGAGCTAGTGTAGTACTTATTATCGACAGCAACAAACGAAAAGGGTTGAACGCATAGCCTGCTCTGAAAGTTGTGTCTGGCAACAAGCGCCACGACTTGCAAAAGAGATTGTCAGGAGAAGGACGAGTAGAGACGAGTAGTAGCAAAAGGCCCCAGCTGGAGACCTGACCTGGTAGAACGTGAGTACGCGCCGAGCGCCGCCACGCCGCATGGGCGCGGTTGACCTGACGTTGGGTGGAGGAGAGCGCAAAACACGGGCCCAGCCGGTGATCGAAACCGGGACCTCTCGCACCCAAAGCGAGAATCATACCACTAGACCACTAGGCCGCTAACCTAACCACAACAAAAACACATGTCGCGCTTACTCCAAAACAATCACCTTACGCTTACATTCACACAACACGCACACATGGACTGCTCTCCCTGCTCCCTGTCGCGTTTGACCATCCTCCTGCTGACCCCAACGATGTCCTGTAGACCACGCTACCCAATGTACCGATGTATCAATTTATAGAGGTGATTCCCAGCACTCCGCCCATCGGATGTAACACCGTTGATACCTCTTTGCTGGCTGGCTCATATGCGTAGTAGTGTTTCAATCATGCTCATACAACCACCGCCCCAAATGCCAGACGCCAACTGATAGAAGTCAAGGGCCACAAAACACCGCCAAGCACTCAAAACAGCACAAAACAGCACAAAACAGCACAAAACAGCACAAAACAGCACAAAACAGCACAAAACAGCACAAAACAGCAGTCGCGTACAAGTGCGCAGGTATCAGCCGAAGATTGCTGGCAGATTTGGGCACAAGGTGCCGTGCCCGAAACGCAGCACAAACGTGCTGGAGACAATATCCAAGAGCTAGTGTAGTACTTATTATCGACAGCAACAAACGAAAAGGGTTGAACGCATAGCCTGCTCTGAAAGTTGTGTCTGGCAACAAGCGCCACGACTTGCAAAAGAGATTGTCAGGAGAAGGACGAGTAGAGACGAGTAGTAGCAAAAGGCCCCAGCTGGAGACCTGACCTGGTAGAACGTGAGTACGCGCCGAGCGCCGCCACGCCGCATGGGCGCGGTTGACCTGACGTTGGGTGGAGGAGAGCGCAAAACACGGGCCCAGCCGGTGATCGAAACCGGGACCTCTCGCACCCAAAGCGAGAATCATACCACTAGACCACTAGGCCGCTAACCTAACCACAACAAAAACACATGTCGCGCTTACTCCAAAACAATCACCTTACGCTTACATTCACACAACACGCACACATGGACTGCTCTCCCTGCTCCCTGTCGCGTTTGACCATCCTCCTGCTGACCCCAACGATGTCCTGTAGACCACGCTACCCAATGTACCGATGTATCAATTTATAGAGGTGATTCCCAGCACTCCGCCCATCGGATGTAACACCGTTGATACCTCTTTGCTGGCTGGCTCATATGCGTAGTAGTGTTTCAATCATGCTCATACAACCACCGCCCCAAATGCCAGACGCCAACTGATAGAAGTCAAGGGCCACAAAACACCGCCAAGCACTCAAAACAGCACAAAACAGCACAAAACAGCACAAAACAGCACAAAACAGCACAAAACAGCAGTCGCGTACAAGTGCGCAGGTATCAGCCGAAGATTGCTGGCAGATTTGGGCACAAGGTGCCGTGCCCGAAACGCAGCACAAACGTGCTGGAGACAATATCCAAGAGCTAGTGTAGTACTTATTATCGACAGCAACAAACGAAAAGGGTTGAACGCATAGCCTGCTCTGAAAGTTGTGTCTGGCAACAAGCGCCACGACTTGCAAAAGAGATTGTCAGGAGAAGGACGAGTAGAGACGAGTAGTAGCAAAAGGCCCCAGCTGGAGACCTGACCTGGTAGAACGTGAGTACGCGCCGAGCGCCGCCACGCCGCATGGGCGCGGTTGACCTGACGTTGGGTGGAGGAGAGCGCAAAACACGGGCCCAGCCGGTGATCGAAACCGGGACCTCTCGCACCCAAAGCGAGAATCATACCACTAGACCACTAGGCCGCTAACCTAACCACAACAAAAACACATGTCGCGCTTACTCCAAAACAATCACCTTACGCTTACATTCACACAACACGCACACATGGACTGCTCTCCCTGCTCCCTGTCGCGTTTGACCATCCTCCTGCTGACCCCAACGATGTCCTGTAGACCACGCTACCCAATGTACCGATGTATCAATTTATAGAGGTGATTCCCAGCACTCCGCCCATCGGATGTAACACCGTTGATACCTCTTTGCTGGCTGGCTCATATGCGTAGTAGTGTTTCAATCATGCTCATACAACCACCGCCCCAAATGCCAGACGCCAACTGATAGAAGTCAAGGGCCACAAAACACCGCCAAGCACTCAAAACAGCACAAAACAGCACAAAACAGCACAAAACAGCACAAAACAGCACAAAACAGCACAAAACAGCACAAAACAGCAGTCGCGTACAAGTGCGCAGGTATCAGCCGAAGATTGCTGGCAGATTTGGGCACAAGGTGCCGTGCCCGAAACGCAGCACAAACGTGCTGGAGACAATATCCAAGAGCTAGTGTAGTACTTATTATCGACAGCAACAAACGAAAAGGGTTGAACGCATAGCCTGCTCTGAAAGTTGTGTCTGGCAACAAGCGCCACGACTTGCAAAAGAGATTGTCAGGAGAAGGACGAGTAGAGACGAGTAGTAGCAAAAGGCCCCAGCTGGAGACCTGACCTGGTAGAACGTGAGTACGCGCCGAGCGCCGCCACGCCGCATGGGCGCGGTTGACCTGACGTTGGGTGGAGGAGAGCGCAAAACACGGGCCCAGCCGGTGATCGAAACCGGGACCTCTCGCACCCAAAGCGAGAATCATACCACTAGACCACTAGGCCGCTAACCTAACCACAACAAAAACACATGTCGCGCTTACTCCAAAACAATCACCTTACGCTTACATTCACACAACACGCACACATGGACTGCTCTCCCTGCTCCCTGTCGCGTTTGACCATCCTCCTGCTGACCCCAACGATGTCCTGTAGACCACGCTACCCAATGTACCGATGTATCAATTTATAGAGGTGATTCCCAGCACTCCGCCCATCGGATGTAACACCGTTGATACCTCTTTGCTGGCTGGCTCATATGCGTAGTAGTGTTTCAATCATGCTCATACAACCACCGCCCCAAATGCCAGACGCCAACTGATAGAAGTCAAGGGCCACAAAACACCGCCAAGCACTCAAAACAGCACAAAACAGCACAAAACAGCACAAAACAGCACAAAACAGCACAAAACAGCAGTCGCGTACAAGTGCGCAGGTATCAGCCGAAGATTGCTGGCAGATTTGGGCACAAGGTGCCGTGCCCGAAACGCAGCACAAACGTGCTGGAGACAATATCCAAGAGCTAGTGTAGTACTTATTATCGACAGCAACAAACGAAAAGGGTTGAACGCATAGCCTGCTCTGAAAGTTGTGTCTGGCAACAAGCGCCACGACTTGCAAAAGAGATTGTCAGGAGAAGGACGAGTAGAGACGAGTAGTAGCAAAAGGCCCCAGCTGGAGACCTGACCTGGTAGAACGTGAGTACGCGCCGAGCGCCGCCACGCCGCATGGGCGCGGTTGACCTGACGTTGGGTGGAGGAGAGCGCAAAACACGGGCCCAGCCGGTGATCGAAACCGGGACCTCTCGCACCCAAAGCGAGAATCATACCACTAGACCACTAGGCCGCTAACCTAACCACAACAAAAACACATGTCGCGCTTACTCCAAAACAATCACCTTACGCTTACATTCACACAACACGCACACATGGACTGCTCTCCCTGCTCCCTGTCGCGTTTGACCATCCTCCTGCTGACCCCAACGATGTCCTGTAGACCACGCTACCCAATGTACCGATGTATCAATTTATAGAGGTGATTCCCAGCACTCCGCCCATCGGATGTAACACCGTTGATACCTCTTTGCTGGCTGGCTCATATGCGTAGTAGTGTTTCAATCATGCTCATACAACCACCGCCCCAAATGCCAGACGCCAACTGATAGAAGTCAAGGGCCACAAAACACCGCCAAGCACTCAAAACAGCACAAAACAGCACAAAACAGCACAAAACAGCACAAAACAGCAGTCGCGTACAAGTGCGCAGGTATCAGCCGAAGATTGCTGGCAGATTTGGGCACAAGGTGCCGTGCCCGAAACGCAGCACAAACGTGCTGGAGACAATATCCAAGAGCTAGTGTAGTACTTATTATCGACAGCAACAAACGAAAAGGGTTGAACGCATAGCCTGCTCTGAAAGTTGTGTCTGGCAACAAGCGCCACGACTTGCAAAAGAGATTGTCAGGAGAAGGACGAGTAGAGACGAGTAGTAGCAAAAGGCCCCAGCTGGAGACCTGACCTGGTAGAACGTGAGTACGCGCCGAGCGCCGCCACGCCGCATGGGCGCGGTTGACCTGACGTTGGGTGGAGGAGAGCGCAAAACACGGGCCCAGCCGGTGATCGAAACCGGGACCTCTCGCACCCAAAGCGAGAATCATACCACTAGACCACTAGGCCGCTAACCTAACCACAACAAAAACACATGTCGCGCTTACTCCAAAACAATCACCTTACGCTTACATTCACACAACACGCACACATGGACTGCTCTCCCTGCTCCCTGTCGCGTTTGACCATCCTCCTGCTGACCCCAACGATGTCCTGTAGACCACGCTACCCAATGTACCGATGTATCAATTTATAGAGGTGATTCCCAGCACTCCGCCCATCGGATGTAACACCGTTGATACCTCTTTGCTGGCTGGCTCATATGCGTAGTAGTGTTTCAATCATGCTCATACAACCACCGCCCCAAATGCCAGACGCCAACTGATAGAAGTCAAGGGCCACAAAACACCGCCAAGCACTCAAAACAGCACAAAACAGCACAAAACAGCACAAAACAGCACAAAACAGCACAAAACAGCAGTCGCGTACAAGTGCGCAGGTATCAGCCGAAGATTGCTGGCAGATTTGGGCACAAGGTGCCGTGCCCGAAACGCAGCACAAACGTGCTGGAGACAATATCCAAGAGCTAGTGTAGTACTTATTATCGACAGCAACAAACGAAAAGGGTTGAACGCATAGCCTGCTCTGAAAGTTGTGTCTGGCAACAAGCGCCACGACTTGCAAAAGAGATTGTCAGGAGAAGGACGAGTAGAGACGAGTAGTAGCAAAAGGCCCCAGCTGGAGACCTGACCTGGTAGAACGTGAGTACGCGCCGAGCGCCGCCACGCCGCATGGGCGCGGTTGACCTGACGTTGGGTGGAGGAGAGCGCAAAACACGGGCCCAGCCGGTGATCGAAACCGGGACCTCTCGCACCCAAAGCGAGAATCATACCACTAGACCACTAGGCCGCTAACCTAACCACAACAAAAACACATGTCGCGCTTACTCCAAAACAATCACCTTACGCTTACATTCACACAACACGCACACATGGACTGCTCTCCCTGCTCCCTGTCGCGTTTGACCATCCTCCTGCTGACCCCAACGATGTCCTGTAGACCACGCTACCCAATGTACCGATGTATCAATTTATAGAGGTGATTCCCAGCACTCCGCCCATCGGATGTAACACCGTTGATACCTCTTTGCTGGCTGGCTCATATGCGTAGTAGTGTTTCAATCATGCTCATACAACCACCGCCCCAAATGCCAGACGCCAACTGATAGAAGTCAAGGGCCACAAAACACCGCCAAGCACTCAAAACAGCACAAAACAGCACAAAACAGCACAAAACAGCACAAAACAGCAGTCGCGTACAAGTGCGCAGGTATCAGCCGAAGATTGCTGGCAGATTTGGGCACAAGGTGCCGTGCCCGAAACGCAGCACAAACGTGCTGGAGACAATATCCAAGAGCTAGTGTAGTACTTATTATCGACAGCAACAAACGAAAAGGGTTGAACGCATAGCCTGCTCTGAAAGTTGTGTCTGGCAACAAGCGCCACGACTTGCAAAAGAGATTGTCAGGAGAAGGACGAGTAGAGACGAGTAGTAGCAAAAGGCCCCAGCTGGAGACCTGACCTGGTAGAACGTGAGTACGCGCCGAGCGCCGCCACGCCGCATGGGCGCGGTTGACCTGACGTTGGGTGGAGGAGAGCGCAAAACACGGGCCCAGCCGGTGATCGAAACCGGGACCTCTCGCACCCAAAGCGAGAATCATACCACTAGACCACTAGGCCGCTAACCTAACCACAACAAAAACACATGTCGCGCTTACTCCAAAACAATCACCTTACGCTTACATTCACACAACACGCACACATGGACTGCTCTCCCTGCTCCCTGTCGCGTTTGACCATCCTCCTGCTGACCCCAACGATGTCCTGTAGACCACGCTACCCAATGTACCGATGTATCAATTTATAGAGGTGATTCCCAGCACTCCGCCCATCGGATGTAACACCGTTGATACCTCTTTGCTGGCTGGCTCATATGCGTAGTAGTGTTTCAATCATGCTCATACAACCACCGCCCCAAATGCCAGACGCCAACTGATAGAAGTCAAGGGCCACAAAACACCGCCAAGCACTCAAAACAGCACAAAACAGCACAAAACAGCACAAAACAGCACAAAACAGCAGTCGCGTACAAGTGCGCAGGTATCAGCCGAAGATTGCTGGCAGATTTGGGCACAAGGTGCCGTGCCCGAAACGCAGCACAAACGTGCTGGAGACAATATCCAAGAGCTAGTGTAGTACTTATTATCGACAGCAACAAACGAAAAGGGTTGAACGCATAGCCTGCTCTGAAAGTTGTGTCTGGCAACAAGCGCCACGACTTGCAAAAGAGATTGTCAGGAGAAGGACGAGTAGAGACGAGTAGTAGCAAAAGGCCCCAGCTGGAGACCTGACCTGGTAGAACGTGAGTACGCGCCGAGCGCCGCCACGCCGCATGGGCGCGGTTGACCTGACGTTGGGTGGAGGAGAGCGCAAAACACGGGCCCAGCCGGTGATCGAAACCGGGACCTCTCGCACCCAAAGCGAGAATCATACCACTAGACCACTAGGCCGCTAACCTAACCACAACAAAAACACATGTCGCGCTTACTCCAAAACAATCACCTTACGCTTACATTCACACAACACGCACACATGGACTGCTCTCCCTGCTCCCTGTCGCGTTTGACCATCCTCCTGCTGACCCCAACGATGTCCTGTAGACCACGCTACCCAATGTACCGATGTATCAATTTATAGAGGTGATTCCCAGCACTCCGCCCATCGGATGTAACACCGTTGATACCTCTTTGCTGGCTGGCTCATATGCGTAGTAGTGTTTCAATCATGCTCATACAACCACCGCCCCAAATGCCAGACGCCAACTGATAGAAGTCAAGGGCCACAAAACACCGCCAAGCACTCAAAACAGCACAAAACAGCACAAAACAGCACAAAACAGCACAAAACAGCACAAAACAGCAGTCGCGTACAAGTGCGCAGGTATCAGCCGAAGATTGCTGGCAGATTTGGGCACAAGGTGCCGTGCCCGAAACGCAGCACAAACGTGCTGGAGACAATATCCAAGAGCTAGTGTAGTACTTATTATCGACAGCAACAAACGAAAAGGGTTGAACGCATAGCCTGCTCTGAAAGTTGTGTCTGGCAACAAGCGCCACGACTTGCAAAAGAGATTGTCAGGAGAAGGACGAGTAGAGACGAGTAGTAGCAAAAGGCCCCAGCTGGAGACCTGACCTGGTAGAACGTGAGTACGCGCCGAGCGCCGCCACGCCGCATGGGCGCGGTTGACCTGACGTTGGGTGGAGGAGAGCGCAAAACACGGGCCCAGCCGGTGATCGAAACCGGGACCTCTCGCACCCAAAGCGAGAATCATACCACTAGACCACTAGGCCGCTAACCTAACCACAACAAAAACACATGTCGCGCTTACTCCAAAACAATCACCTTACGCTTACATTCACACAACACGCACACATGGACTGCTCTCCCTGCTCCCTGTCGCGTTTGACCATCCTCCTGCTGACCCCAACGATGTCCTGTAGACCACGCTACCCAATGTACCGATGTATCAATTTATAGAGGTGATTCCCAGCACTCCGCCCATCGGATGTAACACCGTTGATACCTCTTTGCTGGCTGGCTCATATGCGTAGTAGTGTTTCAATCATGCTCATACAACCACCGCCCCAAATGCCAGACGCCAACTGATAGAAGTCAAGGGCCACAAAACACCGCCAAGCACTCAAAACAGCACAAAACAGCACAAAACAGCACAAAACAGCACAAAACAGCACAAAACAGCAGTCGCGTACAAGTGCGCAGGTATCAGCCGAAGATTGCTGGCAGATTTGGGCACAAGGTGCCGTGCCCGAAACGCAGCACAAACGTGCTGGAGACAATATCCAAGAGCTAGTGTAGTACTTATTATCGACAGCAACAAACGAAAAGGGTTGAACGCATAGCCTGCTCTGAAAGTTGTGTCTGGCAACAAGCGCCACGACTTGCAAAAGAGATTGTCAGGAGAAGGACGAGTAGAGACGAGTAGTAGCAAAAGGCCCCAGCTGGAGACCTGACCTGGTAGAACGTGAGTACGCGCCGAGCGCCGCCACGCCGCATGGGCGCGGTTGACCTGACGTTGGGTGGAGGAGAGCGCAAAACACGGGCCCAGCCGGTGATCGAAACCGGGACCTCTCGCACCCAAAGCGAGAATCATACCACTAGACCACTAGGCCGCTAACCTAACCACAACAAAAACACATGTCGCGCTTACTCCAAAACAATCACCTTACGCTTACATTCACACAACACGCACACATGGACTGCTCTCCCTGCTCCCTGTCGCGTTTGACCATCCTCCTGCTGACCCCAACGATGTCCTGTAGACCACGCTACCCAATGTACCGATGTATCAATTTATAGAGGTGATTCCCAGCACTCCGCCCATCGGATGTAACACCGTTGATACCTCTTTGCTGGCTGGCTCATATGCGTAGTAGTGTTTCAATCATGCTCATACAACCACCGCCCCAAATGCCAGACGCCAACTGATAGAAGTCAAGGGCCACAAAACACCGCCAAGCACTCAAAACAGCACAAAACAGCACAAAACAGCACAAAACAGCACAAAACAGCACAAAACAGCACAAAACAGCACAAAACAGCAGTCGCGTACAAGTGCGCAGGTATCAGCCGAAGATTGCTGGCAGATTTGGGCACAAGGTGCCGTGCCCGAAACGCAGCACAAACGTGCTGGAGACAATATCCAAGAGCTAGTGTAGTACTTATTATCGACAGCAACAAACGAAAAGGGTTGAACGCATAGCCTGCTCTGAAAGTTGTGTCTGGCAACAAGCGCCACGACTTGCAAAAGAGATTGTCAGGAGAAGGACGAGTAGAGACGAGTAGTAGCAAAAGGCCCCAGCTGGAGACCTGACCTGGTAGAACGTGAGTACGCGCCGAGCGCCGCCACGCCGCATGGGCGCGGTTGACCTGACGTTGGGTGGAGGAGAGCGCAAAACACGGGCCCAGCCGGTGATCGAAACCGGGACCTCTCGCACCCAAAGCGAGAATCATACCACTAGACCACTAGGCCGCTAACCTAACCACAACAAAAACACATGTCGCGCTTACTCCAAAACAATCACCTTACGCTTACATTCACACAACACGCACACATGGACTGCTCTCCCTGCTCCCTGTCGCGTTTGACCATCCTCCTGCTGACCCCAACGATGTCCTGTAGACCACGCTACCCAATGTACCGATGTATCAATTTATAGAGGTGATTCCCAGCACTCCGCCCATCGGATGTAACACCGTTGATACCTCTTTGCTGGCTGGCTCATATGCGTAGTAGTGTTTCAATCATGCTCATACAACCACCGCCCCAAATGCCAGACGCCAACTGATAGAAGTCAAGGGCCACAAAACACCGCCAAGCACTCAAAACAGCACAAAACAGCACAAAACAGCACAAAACAGCACAAAACAGCACAAAACAGCACAAAACAGCACAAAACAGCAGTCGCGTACAAGTGCGCAGGTATCAGCCGAAGATTGCTGGCAGATTTGGGCACAAGGTGCCGTGCCCGAAACGCAGCACAAACGTGCTGGAGACAATATCCAAGAGCTAGTGTAGTACTTATTATCGACAGCAACAAACGAAAAGGGTTGAACGCATAGCCTGCTCTGAAAGTTGTGTCTGGCAACAAGCGCCACGACTTGCAAAAGAGATTGTCAGGAGAAGGACGAGTAGAGACGAGTAGTAGCAAAAGGCCCCAGCTGGAGACCTGACCTGGTAGAACGTGAGTACGCGCCGAGCGCCGCCACGCCGCATGGGCGCGGTTGACCTGACGTTGGGTGGAGGAGAGCGCAAAACACGGGCCCAGCCGGTGATCGAAACCGGGACCTCTCGCACCCAAAGCGAGAATCATACCACTAGACCACTAGGCCGCTAACCTAACCACAACAAAAACACATGTCGCGCTTACTCCAAAACAATCACCTTACGCTTACATTCACACAACACGCACACATGGACTGCTCTCCCTGCTCCCTGTCGCGTTTGACCATCCTCCTGCTGACCCCAACGATGTCCTGTAGACCACGCTACCCAATGTACCGATGTATCAATTTATAGAGGTGATTCCCAGCACTCCGCCCATCGGATGTAACACCGTTGATACCTCTTTGCTGGCTGGCTCATATGCGTAGTAGTGTTTCAATCATGCTCATACAACCACCGCCCCAAATGCCAGACGCCAACTGATAGAAGTCAAGGGCCACAAAACACCGCCAAGCACTCAAAACAGCACAAAACAGCACAAAACAGCACAAAACAGCAGTCGCGTACAAGTGCGCAGGTATCAGCCGAAGATTGCTGGCAGATTTGGGCACAAGGTGCCGTGCCCGAAACGCAGCACAAACGTGCTGGAGACAATATCCAAGAGCTAGTGTAGTACTTATTATCGACAGCAACAAACGAAAAGGGTTGAACGCATAGCCTGCTCTGAAAGTTGTGTCTGGCAACAAGCGCCACGACTTGCAAAAGAGATTGTCAGGAGAAGGACGAGTAGAGACGAGTAGTAGCAAAAGGCCCCAGCTGGAGACCTGACCTGGTAGAACGTGAGTACGCGCCGAGCGCCGCCACGCCGCATGGGCGCGGTTGACCTGACGTTGGGTGGAGGAGAGCGCAAAACACGGGCCCAGCCGGTGATCGAAACCGGGACCTCTCGCACCCAAAGCGAGAATCTTATCACTGGGCTGGGCGTATCTCTCGCGTGGTAGTACTACCACGCGAGGAAGAGATCTGACGAGTCGCCGCTCGAGTATCTCCATCGCCTGACCGTGTTAGGTCTCCGAGCCAAGTTGCCGATCAAGACTGGACCGCCATCCGCTCTCCGAGAACATGTGGAACACTTCATCGAAACCTTGGACGATCGCGATCTTGTGGACCAGTTAACATTGCTGGCCTCGCAGATGGAGACGCCCTGGCAGACGTGTTGCGCTTGCGTCAGCGTGCGAAAGCCCGACAAGGCAAAGCAGCCGCTGGATGAACCAAGTACCGCCAGAAGGCCCCCTCGGCGCCTCCGCAAGCCTCGTCCAGACATGCTCGAGCCGTGGGTGCGATTCGCATGACGAGCGACAGCGACAGTTCGGAATCGGAGTCAGAGTCAGGAGGATCGGACTTGGATCAAGGCCGATCTCAGGTCTACCTTGCTGCTGTCGTGGACCAACGGAAGCCGGAAGATCAACCTCAGCAACGCCGTGATCCTCAAGGACCGCTGAGCAAACCGGATCAGCCCCCTCGCCCCCGGAATGAAGATCGCGTGGAGAAGTGTTCCCACTGTGGGTCCACGAGACACTCCGATCTTGGGTGCTGGATACGCTTGACTTGTCAGAAGTGTGGCAGAAGGGGCCATCCTGGAGATCTCTGTTTGTACGTTTGCCGAGCGTGCGGTGAAGTTGACGAGGCCGGCGAATGCCCGGTGGAAGAGTTTTACAACTTGATCCGCCAATGGTACGATCCCACGCGTCACGCCGGGATATTCCCCTCGAAGGCGGAGAAGATGTTAAACTAGAACGCTCGCCAGGTTTGAATCTGGTACGAGCCGAGCGTTCTAAGTTCTGCATATTTGCATACGTTGACAGGCAAGCGAAGTCGAAGGTCAGTTCTTCGAAGGATCCTATCAACAATACATACGGAATTCATGAGAAACGTACCTTCACGATCGCGAGCCTGCGGAGG
The DNA here is from genome assembly GCA_030027945.1 of Phytophthora plurivora. Taxonomy (NCBI): domain Eukaryota; phylum Oomycota; class Peronosporomycetes; order Peronosporales; family Peronosporaceae; genus Phytophthora; species Phytophthora plurivora. Next base: position 995,651 of record CP125258.1, read on the forward strand.
GATAAGTATGCGCGATCGGATGTTGTGATGGAGTTGGACTTGGCTGATGGAAAGACCCGTGGATACTGGAAGGATCATGCTCCGGATACGAAGCCCGGAGAACTCATAGCCGTGAACTCGTTGACGAGGACCCCGCCGGACCTCGGCTGGGACCTCAGACCGGGTGAATCGCGAGGATACTGGAAGTATTACTCGCCCGGCAAGTGGTTCAAGCAGGCGAAGATCACCGGGACGATCAACAACTCGAAGGTGACAATGCTGTTGGACTCTGGCGCAGAAGTCTCAATCGCGGATACCACCTTTGCTCGTAAGGTTGGCTGTATCATAGACGAAAGTCAGAGACAAGAATGTGTTGGAATCGGAGAGAACGTGTATACGACCTTGGGACGTACCACGATCAAGGTCACGCTGGCTGGATACTTGGTCTACTTCTTCGACGCCTGTGTTGGTGCCTTGGCTGGCAGGACGCGATCTTGGGCATGGACTTCATGGTCCCTGCCGGGATCCGGCTAGATCTCGCGGACGGTACGATGTGCTTGGCCGACGAGGTCCAAATTCAGCTGTCGGGACGACGCCTGCCGTACGGCCGAAGCAGGCACTCGCTATTGCTGGAAGATGACGTCGCGATTCCCGTCGCAGGATCTGCCGAAGTTCCCCTGAAACCACCACGCGCGTTCGAGCGAGAGAAGTTGTGGATCGTGCGTGGAGAAGAATGGGTATCTACCGTCGTGAAGGGCCTTAGGCGTCGACAACACCTGCGGATCACCAATGTCGGTGAGCGGGAGCTCCACCTGTCGCGAAGTACCGAACTGGGGATGTGGCTGGCCGAAGATCTTGTTCCCCGTGTGCCAGATCATGTATCGTTAGGATCGCGTCGATATGCGGAGTGGCAAACTCTCGCGTTCGAAGCGACCACTGATCGGCAGGAACAAGAAGAGCCGCCGCCCGAGTCCTCCGAACCCTTGGTGGATCACCCTCAGTACGACCCTCCGACGAAGGTGAAACGTTACCCCGACCAGTGGTCGCAACGACGTCCGTACGTTGGGCCGGACCTTTGGTGACCAACGAAGAGACCCCAGAAGTCAAACTGGACTCGAGGGAAGAAACCGCAATCCGAAGTGATCCAGAGATCGCGAAGAAGGAAGGCGGTGCCGAACCGGAAGCTGACCTCACCTTGGACCACGAAGAGACGGTGACCGTTCTAGTCGACGACGTCGCTACGGAAGAACCCCAGGAAGAACCGAAGGGTGACGCCTCGGAAGAACCCGCCGAGATTCGGGAGGATGCCGAAGGGTATTACCACGATGGTGGGAGCCACGTTGCGGAAGATCTTGAGGGACAGATGGCTGTCCTGCCCGAGATCGTGAACACGACCGAGGAAGTCAAGATCGAAGACATTCGGGCTGGAGATCCCCAGTGGAACACTCCGGAGGAGATCAATCGTTTGAGACGCATCATCTGGAGGCGGAACCATCTTCTGATCGGGAAGGGGAACGCCTTGCCACCAGCAGCAGTTAGAGTAGTTTGCGACATCGACGTGGGAGGTGCGGCCCCGATCGTGCAGCGCGTTCGCCGGGTAGCCCCACAGTATCGCGAGAAACTCTCCGACCTCATCAAGGGTCTGTTGGCTGCGAAGATCATCGTCCCCTCCACGTATCAGTGGGCATCTCCAATCGTGATCATCATCAAGAAGAACGGGGTGGACATCCGGCTCTGCATCGATTACCGCCTTGTGAACTCGCTCACCAGATTGATGGTGTACCCCATGCCGTTGATCAACGATCTTCTCGAAGATTTTGACAAAGTTCTCTGGTACTGTTCCTTGGACATGGCGAGCGGATTCTGGGTAGTCCAGATGACGCACGCGCGCGGAAGATCTCGGCGTTCATTACTCTCTTCGGATTGTTCGAGTGGACCCGCATGCCGTTTGGATTGAAGAACGCGCCGCAGATCTACCAGCGGTTGCTGGACAATGCCCTGTGTGGATTCCTCCGGATCGGCAACGGCAATGGCCATGAAGATCATGCTGACGTGTTCGAGTCAGGCGAGCCGGAGATTGACTACAAGCCTTCGGTACTGGGACGGCGGTCGTACATTGACGACATCCTGGTCACTGCGGACTCGTGGGACAACCTATGCGAGAAGGTCGAGAAGCTGCTCGACGCCTGCGATCGCTGGAACTTGTTTATCAATGTGGTCAAGAGTTCTTGGGGCATGCGCAAGGTGGACTATCTGGGTCACCGGGTCTCGATCGAAGGACTTGAGGCGCGGTTCAAGGATTTAGAGTTGTTGTGCAACTTGCCGTTCCCGCAGACACTGCGCGCGATGCAGTCGTTCCTCGGTAGCCTGAATTACTACAGCCGCACCATTGAGGACTTCGCAGCGTATGCCGCGATGTTGTACGAGCTGCGTGAGACGGACTTCTTCGAGCTTCGCCGCCGAAGCAGGATCACGGCCATCCGCTGCAGACAGGGGATGTCGACCAAGTGGAGAACGAAGAGGACCGCTGGACGAGAGCCGCCGTAGCGTTCACCATGCTGAAGGCGAAAATCGTGTCAACCCCGATCCTGAAGCACTTTGATTCCGATCGCTCCCCAGTGATCGTGGTCTACGCGAACAAGTGGGCTATCTCCGCGGCTCTCATGCGAGAACATGATGGCGTGTTCTGGCCAGTGACCTTCACCAGTCGAATCTTGAAGGCGAACGAACTCAATTACGGGATCGTCGAGAAGGAGGTCTTGGCCTTGCTGCGGATCTTGGACGTCTGCCACACCATGCTGGTCACCAAGCCGATTAAGGTGCTGTCGCGATACTCGACACTGGGTTGGCTGCTTCGATCGTCAAACCTTCAAGATCGGTTAGGTTCATGGGCCGCACTATTATCCCAATGGACGTTGGAGATCGTGCGATGCAAGAAAGGCGAAGACGAGGTGTTGGGGACGCTGGCTGCGAGCATCACCCCTCGGGAAGAGGTGGACGAGGCTCTGGTTGCAGCCGCCCCTAGGAAGCAGCCCTGGCAAGTGATCGTCGCGCCGACGCCAACAGTTGAACTGGATGAAGAGCTGATCGTCGTGAGCTTCGACGGATCTGCCCGTGTGAAACGTGGCGGAGGAGCATACAGCGCTGTCATCTGGAAGTTGCCCGAGTGGACGGTCCTCACGGCGGCGTCCCAGTACGCGACCGAGATGACTGTCAACGAAGCTGAGTACCATGGATTGTTTCTGTGCCTGGATCTCCTGTCACCTTTCGACAGGGGACGCTTGGTGATCTGCGGGGATTCCAACTTGGTGATTCGGCAGATGCGTGGCGAGATCGCATGCAAGGCGCCGGCGCTGCAGCTCCTGCGTGAGAAATCGATGGGCAAACTCTCGTCGTGTCCTCAGCACGAGTTCGTGCACGCGAAGCGGGATTGGAACCAAAGCGCAGATCGTCTCGCCAGCGAAGCCTTACAGGCGGAAGCAGGGACGGTCGTGACGTCGATCGAGGTCTTCGAAGACTTGATCACCCTCAATCGGCTTGGGGAGATCCTGAAGCCGAAGAACGATGAGAGCGTAGTCCGTGTCTCCGCAGTGACTCGATCGTCCACACGACGGCGTGCCCCACCGGAATGCCTGCAAGAATCAGTGGTTCAAAGCATGAGGTTAGAACGCATCGCCAAAGCGCAGGCCGAGGAGCAGTGGATCGCGGATTTGAAGACGTACCTGACCGGGAACGTGGCGGATCTGGCGGCGAAGGACGCTCGAACTTGTGTGAAGATCGCTGACTTATACGAGGTAGATGACGATGGAATCCTGCTTTATTGCCCAATCTCCACGCTCAAGTCGGACGAAGATCGCGATACGATCGCCAAGCTGGTGATCTTGGAATTGCTACGCCAAGACTTCCTGCATCACTATCATGCGAGCCTCGAAGGCGGGCATCAGGGGATCGGAAGAACTTACGCGCGGATCAAGCAACACTTCCACTGGAGGGGTCTGTTCCGAGACGTACAGAGATACGTTGGTGAGTGTGTTGACTGCGAGACTGGGAAAGGAAGACCTACCATTCAGGGAAGACCGCCCGGGAATCTGCAGGCCACCTACCCGTTCCAGATCATCGCTATGGATCACATCCCTTCACTTCCGAAGTCGTATAAAGGGAACACGGAGCTCTTGATCTGGGTAGACCTGTTCACCGGGTACGTGCTGGTGAAAGCAAGCAGCGCCCGAACCGCGCAACAGATCACCGAGAGCTATGAAGAGAGTGTCTTCCGTCGCTTTGGAGCGAGCGAAGTCATCCGGCATGATCGCGAGCCCGGGTTCATGGCGGATGTCTTCCGGGCGTTCAATCGTATTGTGGGCCAACGGCAGAGCCTGACGATGGCTTACCGCCCTCAGGCCAATGGAACAGCAGAACATATGGTGCAGACGCTGACTCGATCAGTCAAGATGTACGTCGCAGACATCAACCAGAAGGACTGGGACGGGTATGCAGAGCGGCTGCCGTTCGCGCTGAACACGGCTCAAGATCGTGTTCGGGGAGATACGCCGTTCTTCCTTGTCCATGGTTGGGATCCAAGATCCACTCTGGAAGCAGCATTGCCTGTGGGGAACACGCGTCGCCGAGATCGCGATCCACGGAGATGGTGTAACCATGTGCAGAGCCACTACCAGCGAGCTCGTGAGGAAGTGAACGAACGCCTACGCGAAGCCATCCGCGGACGAGCTGATCATCACAACGAAGATCTTCGTCCACACCACATCGAGGCTGGAGATCAAGTCTGGCTGTATCTGGACCGCGTCAAGGTTGGCTATGCTCGGAAGCTTGCGCACCTCTGGCATGGACCATTCCGTGTTGCTGAGATGATCGACCAACATGCTGCGAAGCTGGAGATCGCAGGGACTGAGTACCGGATCTTCCCGATCGTGCACGTGTCGAAGCTCAAGCTAGTGAAGCTGTTCCCTGATCGGCCGAAGGTGGAGATCGTCGCCCCCGATGAAGATCGCGTGGACTTCGATGAAGCCTTCTTGCCGGAGGACAGCTGGGAACGAGAGTTAGACGAGGACGAGTACGAAGTAGAACGAATTGCGGACGTACGATCGTCGCGGAAGACACGATACGGGCGGAACTGCCGCGAATTCTTGGTGCACTGGAAGGGGTATGACGATCCGACGTGGGTGGATGAGGTGGACTTGAATTGTGGGGCGCTGCTGCGCGAATTTGAGAGAAGCCGGGTCAGCCGCAATCGTTTCGGCGTTATGCAATCCCACGAAGAAGAAGTGGGTGGAGACCCTTCGCAGTAGGTGCGAAAGGGGGAGAGATTTGTGCGGGGAGGCCGCACAAATGGAACGATGGGTTATTTGTTAAAGCGAGTACAGGGGGAGACATCTCGAAGAATCTTCCAACTCGACCTGAGAGGAGCTACGTGTTGAGAGCTGGCTACCTAATCGCCATCGGCGGCAGGGTAAAACTTCCTATCGAGGCGCATAAGACGAGACCCGGGGTGATCGACGATGTTCACACGATGCTGGTTACGCGATGGGTCAGCAGCGTCGACAATCTGGAGGGCCGCTGGGAGGTCAGCGGGTCGCTATCTTTCGCCGAGGCCCGGATACCACTGGACCTGCACTCCCCGCACCGGGAAGTGCAAGTAGTACGGGTCTAGAAGGAGGTCGAGGTCGCACTCGCCGTTCCTGAGACCCTCCATCAAGTGGACAAGCAGTCTGCGCCACCGAGGCCCAGCGCGCATCCGGCGGAGACGGCAATCGTTCTGGTACTCCTCCAGGTACGGGATCGCCGAGCGCATTCTAGCACTGAGGGGAAGTTTGTGAGTAGTCTCCCAAAAGACCTGAAGATGAGCCTCTTCGAAGTCGGAATAGAGTCGGCAGAAGTTGGTGAACCAGCCAGCCACCTCGAAGGATCGTGGTATCACGAGGCGACGCATAGAGTCCCAAGGCGGAGGTGTGGCCGCGTATAGCGCGCGAAGGTTGGCCTCGGTGATCAAGTCCGGGAACCACGTGTTCGCACCAGGCGCCCGTACACTCCGTGGAAACAGCCAAAACTTGGGCCGAGTCCATCTGCTGAAGAGTGCGTCGATGCGTAAGCGACGAATGCTTAAACGGCTGACGTATTGGAGAGGCTAAGGAGCACAGTCGGCAGCATCGGTGTATTGAGTTGGCCGGCGATAGCCAGGGATCCATTGGCGGCGCGGGATCACCTTGTCCAGAAGATCCCGGTGCACCTGCCGGCCGAGAAGGCTGTTGTCGGACGCATGCGACGATATGGAGCTCGGACTGCCACTGCTGCTAGCCCCACCGCCACTGTGATCTGAACTGCCGTCACTGCCGTCACGGCGATCACTGCTACTGTCGCTGCTGCCAGGACTTAGACCTCCTATGCCAGGACCCCCCCGACCACGATCCGATTCTTCGCTGGACGAGCTGCTGGACGGACCTTCATCAGTGTGATCGGCGTCGGGCTCTGGGGAATTTGGATTACTAGCGCCCCGTTTGTTGCCAGCATTGCCGCCTCGATCTGGAGGGTCCTGACCACTAGAGCCATCATGGTCTGGAGGGCCTTGATCACCGGACTCATGCTGGTCACCATGATCACCACCGAAGTCGTTGTGACCCGAAGAGCCTTGATCGTCAGAGTCGTGTTGCTCACTATGATCATCGTCGTCTCGATCTGGGGGGTCTGATTACCAGAGTCACCATGGTCGGAGCCGTCCGGTTCCCCAGCGCGCTGTCGACGATCACCAGAGCCTCCGTTGTTGTCAGCTCCGTCATCGTCGACAGTAATAGGGTCACTCGATGGACCCCAGCGACAGTTTTCCTCCGCGCCGCAGCTCGCGTCGCGGCCAGGAGAGCAAGCAGTTGGTCGTTCTGATCGTCGTCGTCGTCGTCGGACTCGACTGGGGGAGGTCCTCGTTTACGTTTCTGCTGACGACCGAAGGACGATCCTGTGGGAGAATACCCGCGTTTCTTGCCATGCGCAGGAGGAACTCGCAATCCGGCGGGAACCGAACGTCTTCGAGGCGGGTGATTCTGGGTGGATGAACGGCGACCGAGAGAGGAGGATCGCCCTCGTGGTGGAGGGCCCGGCTGGGCCGGTGCGGTAGGAGGAGAACCGAAACTGGACTGGAGGGCCGAGAATGGAACTGAGAGAACTCAGCTGAGCCTGAGCGGCACGCCGTTCAGCCACAAGACGATCCCGATCGGCCTCTGCGGAGGCCTGTCCTTGAAACGCAGCGTCACGATCGTTCTCCGCGGCAACCTGAGCCTGCTGTGCAGCCTCAAGATCTTTTGTCATCGTGATCCTTTCGCCGCGAAGTTGCTGAACCTCTAGCTCGAGCTTTCGAGACGTGTTGGTACTGCGCTCGAGGGTCGCGATCCTGGTGCGTTGAGCATCAACTTTGGCATTGCACATCACGAGTTGTCAGTCACGAGAATCAGGGAGCTAATGGCGTCAGAAACACTTACGAACGGAACTCAAGTCCTACTGAGTACGTATCTGCGCTTGAGACGCCCTAGCCATTGCCGCTTGCTTGCTCTGGAGATCGTCCGTGACCTTGTCGAGCCTCTCCTGAAGTTCATCTCGCATTTGCAGACTGCGATCCAGAACAACTTGGGCACTGGTTCGTTCGCCGTCCATCTGGACGCGGAGATCTGACAGATCTCTGCTCAACGAGAAGACCTGCTGGCGAGCGAACTTTAGCTGAGTCTCCACGTCTGCCTGTGTCAACGTTCGCCGCCGAAGATCGTCCCGTTCGTCGACGGCGATCCCATGAGCACTGTTGACAGCGTCTCGTTCGCCGACGACGGCGTCGCGTTCCTCGATGGCAATAACACGATCGCGAACGGCGGCATCTCGTTCGCCACGAGCAGCATCCCGCTCGCTCAATGCGATATCGCGCGCGAGCTTAGCCGCGTCACATTCCTCGTTGGCGGTGTCACTGGCGATCTTGGCCGCATCACACGCGATCCTCGCAGCGTCCCTTTCGATCACGGCCACGTCACGCTCGGCGATCATCTGCGCGAGTTGTGCCGAATGAGCGGGGGGCCCAGAGGCAGCCAGACGAGCTTCCAAATCGTCCATTTGTCGATGGAAGTCTGCCACGACGTCTTCGTATAGGCGCAGATGTGCTTGGAGACGGTCTCGCAAGCATGCGATCTCCACGGAATTGTCACAGCGATCTGCCAGAGCTGACTCGGTCTCGGCGAGCCTGAGCTGCATATCCTCCAAGCGGATCCGGAGAATATCGTATCTACGTTGGCAGTGTAATGGGTCTACTTAGACCCACTAGGTGGCGTACACGTGCGCTTACGTGTATGAGGAAGCGTGCAATTAGTTTAACTTAGATTAATTATACTTACTTGAGTAAGTATAATTTAAACTAAATATAAGCAATTAAACTGCAGAAATACCGTAAAATGAGAACCGTTATTGAATATGGCAAAAGCCAATTATCGAACCTCCTAAATCTGTTTATCTATTTCAAAAGGGTCTTCCAACGTGTGGTTGGCAGAACCCCTACCCTTGTGTCACGCACTGATTGGTAGAAATCCATACGTTTCTACCAATAACATGCGTAAATGCATGCGAGCCGACCATCGAGGTGGCCCGCCCATGTAGCTATTGGTGTGTGGGACACACTAGCTATTGGTGTGTCCCACACACCAATGCTGGAGGTTCCTTTCCAATCTCTAACAGTTATCTTAACTGTTAGAGTTACAAGTGGTTACTGCCACTTGACGTGTAACCCCGTTACAGGCAGAATTGAACAAAATGAGCCGCTTGTTGCTCAGCACGAACCAGCGTCGCCCGTAGAGTCGTGATCTCCTGTCGCAGCGATGCATGAGCGCGTTGAAGGACCACGTGGTCGTCCTGGAGACCACGGTAGGCCTCCGCTTGAAGGCGGAAGGCCTCCAGCCTACCCACGACGTTCTGGAGATCCGCGAGGGAGTCCTGTAGCTCCTGCTCATCGAATTCCACTGGCGCCAAGGCTACAGTAGGGACTATGGGCCTCTCAAGCCGGAGATTATTACCTGGGGGAGGCGCCGCAATTTCCACGGCGTGGGGATCGCCATCACCGACGATAGTTGCAACACATACCGGATCATCAGGGCCGGCAGGAGCGCCGAGATGTGCTGGAGGCTCGATAGGTCCTGCTTAAAGCAAGGAATGAACAGGAGTGAGGTGAAAGCTACTGACTACACCCCAACGGAGAAGATTATGTACCTGCGGCAGTGCCAGGAGCCTCTTGAGCAGTACCCGGAGCTACGGGAACGTCTGAAGCGTCGGCGGGAGCTAGGCAGTGCAAGGTGGAGTCAGTGGTGGGATAAGGATCGGCGGAAACAAGTCGGCAAAGCGGCACACATACCTGCGGCGGTATCAACGGCATCAGGAGCTTCGGAAGGATCGCCGGGTGTGCCAAGAGTGTCCGTACGGCGAGGCGACGCCATGAGGAACACGATACCCGCGTTAGAAGGCTGTGAGGTGGCGCGCGGACTCCGATCGCTGTACGAGTCGACCTCCGTGCGGAGGACGATTGTGGTGGAGCGGGAATCTTATTTAATGACAAAGCCGGATCTTCCGGGTGGCAAGTGTACCAATCTTTGGGTACGTCGTCAGGAAGATCAGGGTACCACTTTTTGGGTACAGTGCTGGGAGGATCAAGGTGCTGGGAAGATCAAGGTGCAATCATTTCGGTACACGTCAGGAAGATCAAGGTGTTCCAGAAGGATGGTACAATTTGTACTAAGTACGATCTTGGAGCCAGTTCGAAAAGGTAAGGCTGGGAGCCGTTCAAGGTTTGGAGTACCGTGGAGAAGGTGATAGGGAGAGTAGGAATCAGTGTACGATTTACCTTGGAGAGAAGAAGAGTAGTTTAAATACTCAACAACCGAGAGAGAGTTTTCCCTTACAAGACACAAGCGTCCTACCCTATTCCAGAGCTGGGAAGTATATTGGCCCCCTCTGACGACCCAGGATCGCCGCAGTCTACAAGGGAGAAGCGCAATAACGCCTGGATAGCTTGCCCAGGTCGCCCCGCTCTCTTCTCACCCCTCAAACCCACCGCTAGAAGGAGGCGGTCAAGCACGTATTGGAACCCCATTGGCCTTTGGATAACACACCCTTAGGACCCCCGTGGATCTTCGCAACGCCAAGATCTACACCCCCAACGACTGCGAGTGAAGAGTTTCCGCAAGCAATCAAGCCGAGACCCAAGTGCCGTCCGCACATTCTCAACCCAGATCAAACCCAACATCTTCCCCGAGTCACCCAAGAAGAGCGTAATCGTCCAACCCGACGGGTACACAAGGTGAGAAGATCTTCAGAGCCCCCACGGCAAGCGGAGTACCCCCTCCGTCAGTCGGGAGTCCGGACGCCAAGTGGGTGAGTCGAGAATCCTCGCGAACCACTACACCACACTTCGCTTCGCTCGTAGCGGGCAAGGATCCCGCGCGGATTAGATTGTACGTTCTTCTTTCGGAACCTACTCTGGCCTACGCGCCGTCCCCTGACAGACCTCCGCTGCGCTCCGGTGGCCAAGGCACCTCTCTAAGACCTCTTTAGGCAAATGTCGCCCATCCTGCACGTTTTATGTCACCACTTCGGTTAGGTGCTACAGCAGTATTACAGCGAGGGACCCAAATGCCAGACCAGACCCTCTTTTAAATCTACCGTCGAATTATGTCGACACTGACATTGATGCGTTGTTTACAATCCCCACCGAAGACGAAAATAATCACTTGCAAGTGATGATGCCAGGTGGCGATGATGGTAATACGTCGGACCAAGGTGATGGGGACGCGCCAGGTGGCGGTGATGGTGACACGTCGGACCGAGGTGATGGAGGTGCGTTGGTTGAAGATAACGGAGATCTTGAAGTGCTACTGTAGGCGGCTGATTTCGACTTCAATGAGCAGGAACCACAAGATTTACAGCCAATCATACCACCCGCCGACGTTGTCGTGAACCAATCGGCTGGTTTGCTGCCCCGGGACGGTGTCACAGACTGCGCGATCTGTCTTTGTGAACTTGAAGATCCAGTGGGGGTATGCACAAACGGGACGTGCTGCCAGCCATACCACCGGAAATGTGCCAAGAACGCAATCGAACATGACCCTCGATGCGGCAACTGTCGTGCCGACATGGAGATTCATCTTGAAGATGACGAGGTGATGATTGTGCAGCATGTGACTGCACCACCCAAGTGTATCGTGTGTGTGACCAAGTGATCACAGGGATTGTCCTTATAAGGCCCCCAGTGCAGCCATACAGTCGACTTTGAATGTCTTGTTGCATACAATGACGAATACCTCGGGAACACCAGGTTGCAGGATTTGCAATGCCCGCGGTGCAGACACCCATTTCCTGCCCCACCCCATTTTCAGCAGGATGCGAGCGACGACGAAGACACTGTTGACAACGCCCCCGAACCGATGTCAGACGAGGAAGCTGAGTCCGATGACGCTGGCATCGACAAAAACAGTGGTGATGATTACCACGCGTGTGACTTTGTCAGCTCATCGGAATCAGATGATGATTACGATCCCAACGATGCAGAATAGTAGGACGGCAGTTGGGCAGTGAGTAAGTTCATATAATATACATCGTATCGTTTTTGTGCAATCTTGTGATACGTCAGACAATACAGAGTACAATAGAGGACGACAAGTACAATATAGGACGATAAGTACAATAGACGACGACCAAATCTACGTGGCCCTCTTTGTACGAATGGCCGCGAATATTTTGTTTACTGTAAGCTTGCCTTGTACGCAGGTTGCAAAGCCGTTCTCAAACAGGTCCTTGTCATCGCCGTACTCATCACGAATAACTCAGCGATTATCTTCATCCTGGATAGCCTGGAACGATGAACCTTTCGTTCATGCGGAAGCATTTCAACCCCTGCACGGCACTGATGGCATGCTTGATTCGGCTTCCAATACTGATCGACGTAGTCCCGCCACGATTTCGCGTCAGGAAGTTCGGAAACGAGATTGGATGTGTCCGGGACTTCAGTTGGTGTGGGTTCCTCGCAATCCGCGTCTTGGGTTGAGACTACGCTTTGACTGAGCCCCATGAAGTTCACGACATCACGTAGTCCATCGAGTATTGTCTTCTTGAGATCGTCGACAACCGAACTTGATAGAGGTGCCGACTCCCCTCTAGACGCACCACCAAATACGACAGAGGGATCGTTGCTGTCCTCAGATTGTGAGCATCCGTAGTCGATGTCTTGAAGTCCTTGTAGCGCAGCGCTCGTACACGATATTGCATCCGGTGCTAACGAGTCCCCGAGTCGGTTTTATTCTCGATCCAGCACATCATCCAAAAGATATCGTGTCACCGTCTCGGCCTTCTCGCTAGGTGCCCATCCTGCCCACCACTTGACCAGTTTCAGCGACCAGCGTCTATCCTCTGGTGCAAACATGAATCGGTACTGTGCACCGCCTCGCCAAAAGCAATGCGACGTAAACCAGATTTCGTCGCCCAGAAGTTTTTTTTTTACTGATACCAGCAGCTTTTGCAATGATATTTAGCACCTGCGTGAAGTTGCTGTCCGACATAGGAGACCCTTAATTGAGGCCGACGTTCGCAAAAGTACCTTGCCCACCATCTGCCTTACCAGCGCCAGACTTCTTAGTTGCTGGCTTCTCGTTGCGCTTCTGTCGTTTTGCACCACCACGAGGAATCTTGGTCAACGATGGAAACGCGTAGTCGGTGTCAATCCACTTGTGGTGCAGTTCTACGCGAGCGTAATTCATCCAGCTCTCCACGTATGTAAGCGCCTCCGCAGCTCTCACTTCTTTTGGAAAGAGATGCAGCGAGTATGTCCGACTGGCCAGATGGTCGTGGTTAGTCTTCCGATCCCGAATCGTAAAACATCCAAATTTGATGTCGGAGCCACATTTGCGGGATCGTCTCCGGAGCCCAAGCTGGATATCACTTTTCTTCATCAGAAGGACTTCGTTGATGCGACACATACCGTAGAATGGCAACGAGTAAACTGCAGAGAACCACACCCGCATGGTCTGGTTAAACATCGCGTCCGTTTCCAAAAAGGCAATTACCTTGGACAGCATAGCGAGGGACATAGGGGAGGCACGCTTTGGAGTTCGTTCGCGTTTTTTTGGCTTTGCTGAGTCCGACGAGAATCTGAGTGATGACAGCAGACCGGGCAGGTTTGCCCCGCGGCACCATGGTTCCATTCGCAGCAGTTTCGACCACACAACGATCGTGCGGATGACCTCCTGCAAGTATTCCGGCTCTGTGTAATGCCAACTTATCGCTGCCAGAAGCTTCTCTGCGGGCCACTGGCTTGTGTTGGACGTAGCAAGCTGATTGATGTAGGCAGCGAAAACGCCAGACAATTGTATGAAGCGCTCTTTCAGAGGGTCAGGGTATCCTTCAGCGTGGCAAAATTCGGCAAAACGTCGCAGGCTTCCGTTGTAGTCCGTCCGCGTCCGAGCCTCCAACCGCTGATCCGCAAATTTCGCTGCTGCTATAGCTGCATTGTACAGACGACTTGATTGTGGTAGGTCCATCGATGTAGCATGCGCTGTAGCTCCGGAAAAGCTGAAATGAGATTGAGTAGGTGTCACGGTCAAGCGTTTTTGTAACCTACGTCGTCCTCAAATGTACTTGTCGTCCTCAAATGTACTTGTCCCCGAATGTACTTGTCGTCCCCAAGTGTACTTGGATGTCGTCCTTAATTGTCAGCACGAATACTTATTTGGTTCACGGTTTGAATTTACCGTGCCAAATATTTTGTGAATGCTGACAGATGGCTACAAAAGTGTACACACACAAAATAAAATTATAGCCAATCAGACTGCGTCGCACAGAATTTAGTCCCGTCACACCGGTCAAGGCTAATCGTTTTGCGACGACTACTCGTCGTAAAATAGTGGGCAAAGATCATCGGGCGGAATCACAGTACGCGACTCAAGCAAAAAGTTGCTGCGGTCACGGAATTCGGAAAGACTTTGCTCTCCTTCGCTTTCAGACTTTTCCGCTGTCAAAGTTGTTACTGGGTGTTGAACTGAGGTCTGATAACTGATCAGCTCGTCGATAGTTTGCGTGAGCCATCGATGTCGTCTCTTCATCGTTGTGTCTTCTTCTTGCCCATGGGGATGGTGGCTTAGCAAGTGACGCGCACGTTCGAGAGCCTTAAGCGCAATGGATTTCGTTTCCATTTTGCTTTCTCGATTATCTGCGATTAATGCATTTCGTTCTCGTGGAGGTGGAACCAACGCGCAAATTGCACGCGCTGAAGATTCCAGTAGCTTCGGAGTTTTTGTGGCTGAACATTGGTGACAGAGTTGGCATAAGAGGAAATGGCCGTCGAGCTTCATCACCTGCTCTCGATTGGGTCTGGAATTCACGATAACAGCAAACGATTCACAAAGTGCAATGCGTGCTGCACCAATACCACCTTCATCTTCGTCATCCTCTGGGTTGGGCATGGTACTAAGTGCATACAGCAGAACTTGGAGTCCATTCTGCACAGCTACTCGAACTTTGTTTGGCGGGTTCAAGTGACAGAGGCAAGCGAGTGCAGTAGATGCAGCCTCTACGATTCCTGGTTGACCCACAGCGTCTACCAGCAGTTGCAGGAGCAGTGTTGATGCCTTGCTGTAGCCGATAGTGAGCTGATTTACAGAGGTATAAGCAAGATTTGCTAGTCCGATAGCTCCTGCTCGAGCAAGTTGTGGACTCCGTTGCAAATTAGCTGCAGTAAGACACGCAGTCAGGGCTGTGGGAGCTTCAGCCGCCATCAATGCGCTTTGGTTCACTACATGATTATACGCCGTATTCCCGAGAAGCTTAGCCGCTTCAGTTTGCACCCCTGCGCTTGAACTTTCTCGAACGTATCGCACTAAGATCGGCAAGAAATACGGGCTCGCAGCAATTTGAGAACGAAGGATTTCAGAATCTGGACCATAATAAACGGAATCAGCTTTTGTAGTTCACAATGTTAATAGAAGCTCGTACCGTGAGATAAATTCACGAGCGCACTCAGCATATTTTGCTGGACAGCGGAATCCCAGGGGAATGGAAGTTTTTCAAGTTTAATCGAAAGATCCTCCTCGTCATCATCATCTCGTCTCTCACGAGTCCGTGGAGGAATTCGTGGCATTATATGCTGGACCAGGAAGCGCACGATATTTTTTGAGGCTAATACACGTTTGTTAGGGATGTAACTAGCCAACGCAGCACACAACCGGGATGCTTCAACGAGAACCCGAGCATTCTGGGAGTTTTCAAGAATATCAGCGAGCGGTGTGGCTACTCCATCCTTGATGATCTGCTCTCGAATATCCAGAGCACCATTTGACAAGGAGCGAGACCGCGATTTTGTCCGGTAAATCGCGAGATGTACAAGTGCGATGAGAACCGATCCAGTGACAATATCTCCCAGTTTTTGCTGCAGTAAGTGTCCAAGAAAAGGAAGTGCCCCAGCATCAACCACCTGCGGTGCCAATGACGCTGGAAGAAGTGCGAGGCTCTGGGCGAAGCGAGAGAAAACGTCTTCTTTCGGGTCAATTGCAGATGCAGGTGTAGGACCCGAGGAAGAGAAGGCATCTTGAGGGATTTCGGGCGTCACAATGAATCGGCACTGCCAGTTCTTCTGCGCTTCCTTGTCATTTCGTTCTTGGTCAAGTTCAGCCTGAAGGGATTGGAGTGTCACTTTCCAGCGTTTTCGTTCTTCTTCTACGGCCGCTTGCTGCGCCAAAATTTGGTCGCGCTTGGTGTTTTGCAGCATTTGAGAGAGGTCGTGGATGCGAATCTGTAATCTATCCAGAAACGAACTAGATTAGCAAGTGACTTCGAGGCGTTTGCAGCACGTACTTGTGAACTTGTGACTCGAGATCGCGGATCTGTGTTAACGACCGAGTTTCTCGCAAGTCTTTTTCTTGTTGGAGTTCCACGAGCTGTCGAGAGAGCTCCAGCTCCTTTGGCGTTGGTACCAACGGGTATTCCTGTAGCGAATAATGCTGGTAAGGAAATCCTAGCTGAAAGTGAAGTAGAGCCGTGAAATTACCGCATCTTCTGGCTCGACTAAAGCTCTCCCTGGCATGGAAAAGGATGCAACGTGAACCGAAGTCTGGCTGGCTCACCTCCAAATGTCCCCCTAGAGGGCTAAAATATACCTTTGAAACGGTTGGTAGCATTGACAGTCGCCGGTTTCCCTCACAGCAAGCTTACTCAAAAAAAATATCTAAAAAAATACCTGGCTAATGATGAATTTCAAATAATTTGGAATTCGATACTAACAGCGCGTCGAAGCAACTTGCGGGACGCGACAGCTTGTGTGACGATCTTAAAGAAATAACTCTGATAGAATGCTTCCACTGTAGACCTGAAAAAGCAAACTATCGTGCAAGAGCACTCTGTAGCTTCATTGTTGACGATAAAGAAGTGTAGATCTTTGTGAAGGCTCTTCACACAGGTAACATGCGAAGCAGTCTTGCATCGCTGTGGTTCACAAAGATCGGTTCGGTCTTAGCCGGCTCGGCAATTTGCTGCACGGTAGTTGAAGTTTCAAGCGCTCTGGTCGAATGGAATTACAGTACCGTATGAATCCCTTCTACAAGACGCATTCAAAATCAATAGCCTGTGAAACTCTTATAAAATAGCTATGCATAACAGTTTCATATACCTGTGTAATATGATATCTTAAAGAAATTAATGTGATAAACTAAGTGTAGCCTGAAGAAATGCTGTACTACCTTGGAAGCCGTAGACACGCAATGCCGCCATCTTTGTAGCGGCGAATAAATTGATATTGCCAACAAGTAAAACACCAAGGTGGGTACTATCGGATAGCAAGCAAGCATGCACATGCCCACTCGCGACGCCAAACACAACTCAATGTTCGAGTCGAACCCCCACAAAAATAGTTTCTTGCGCCGTGACCGCCATCACTTCACTTAACTTCCCATTTCAATTTCTAAACGGCGAATTTTGTGTATACATGTATTACCCAACGCTTCCGCATCTACACTGTGGACTCCCCCATATCTTTTGCTTGCGTGCGTTGGTATGCATCCGCTACACAGCTGCAGGCAGAACTCTTGGCAACTGGCCCCAATGCATAATGCATTGCATTTTGCATGCAATTCATTACCAGTTGTAAAGACACGCATGTTATCCTGAACGTTTCCGTGCATTCTGTTGAAGCCTATCCATCGACCCGCCGGCACGTCGGGACCTGCCGACAACGATGGCTGGCGTTTGACGTTGCTCATTGCTGTTCATGCAAGCTAAGTGTAACACGAATCTTACATCGAAAATGCCCCACACCCAGTCCACTCTGCGACGTTGGGACCTGTGGACATCCAGTCAGAAACATCGCCGACTCCGGCGGTGTCGATCTGGGTCCATAGGGCTTTTAACCCCCGACCGCATCGGGGATCACCTCGTGGCTCGGTGCATGGCGCTCGACGACTTTCGCGCTAGAAATGTGGCCAACGGGTGGATCCCCGAAGCCCTGGCCGGACCCCGAATGAATTCCGGGTCGCGCCACGCATTGCAGGGCATCGTCAATACTGTAAACGACCAGGTGCAAGCCATCGTGGCGTACGAAGATGAGCACAACACGCTCGTTCAGTTGGCGCAGACCGGATACATCGTGCAGCAGATTTTGCGGTTGAACCGACTTTTGGACGTCACTTTAGCAGCGTACGGAATCCCTGAGCCTCGTGGGATGGTCAAGTGGCAAACGGTTTTCCAGCAGGAACGTCAGGAACGAATGATCAAGTTTCAGAAAATGAGCGCAGACAAAAAACTTTTAGTGCACACGCTGGGCGATGAGCAGCAGCAACTGGAGGTGTTGACGTTGCTGGTCTACGACTTCCAGAAACACGGCAACGACACGTACACGGACCTGGAGTACGAGGTGATCGCTGACGTCTACGAAACGTGCTCGAGACTTTCGGGTCTGACGATCGTGACTGTGCCGGAATGGTTTGTTCCAGCGTATGAAACCCGACAGAGTCGTTGGCAAGGTACTTCAGTGGATGTGGAGCGTCTTTTGAAGCAGAGCGAGGAGCTTTGCATCCGACAGGCTTCTGCTTGGTGGGATCTGCACCACCCGCACATGATGAAGTTGTTCGGAGCGTGCCACGTTGGAAACTCCCTCACTCTGGTGCGTGAGAGTGCTCAGTGCGTCAAGACGTCGGTCTCACCATTACCGAGTCGAGACGTGCTACTCGGAACTGCTCACGTCCTCCAGTTCCTGCACGAACGACACGTCATGCCGACCACCCTGAAGCTGGAGCGTCTGTTCTCTACGGAGATGGAACACAAGGTCAAGCTTCACGGTGGGGAGCTGCTGTCACCAGTGAGCTCTCCCACTACGAATTCGAAGAGTCGACGGATGACAACGAGCCCTGCGATGCCTTCGTGTCCAGCATTTCTGAAGCATGAGGAATGGGGTCTCATCAAGCAAGTGTGTGCCGATGACCTAGCTACCCGTGACGACGTGTCTTACGTGATAAAGCAACTCCAGCACCACAACAAGCGTACAACGAGGCACTTCTGGAATCGAAAAGTCCATCAGCCGCCACAGGATGGATCCGGAATCGTCAAGTTCACCCCAAACTACATCGACCCAAAGTTCAATTTGTCGGTGGAAAAATTACTTCAAGAGATCACTGATAGCCTGAATGGAGACGAAAGCGACTCAAACTTGATGGACGGCTACGTCTGTGAGCGGCTCACAAGTGTGCACCAGCAGCTTCTGGGCTCCATTTGCTCGAAAGAATTGATTCGTTCGTTCTTGGAGATTCTTGTGCGATTCAAGACATCGTTGATTCACCGCGGAGAGAACAGCGTCTCTTCTTTCTGTGTTGCATCCTCTCGCAGTGTCGAGCACAGTACTATTTCGTTCCACGGGGAGATCGACGCTTTGGTAGCACGCTGTGGCTTTACAAAGACTGCGACGACTTCTATCCACGACTGGAACCAGCACTGCAACTTCCTCCGACTAAACCAACAGGAGTCTTTCCAGTTGGCTCTTGACAAGCTCGTAGACGGCCTGGATGACGAGGAGAAGCGAATTGAAGCTGCCACTCTCCTGGTTTTCGAGGCGACCAAGCATCGCAGCAGCTACGACCGCAACCAACTACGGGCAATTGAACGCACTGCCACCAGCATCGTGGGGCTCTCTGGCGACCAGGGACGCATTGCGGTGCCCAAGTGGTTCATTCCACGTTACGAAGTCGAGATCGACAGCCAAATCAGCGCTGGGTCGTTTGGAGCTGTTCACCACGGCAAATGGCTCAATGCCACTGTCGCCGTCAAGTGTTTATTCCGAAGTGACCAGAAGCTCTTCTTGCGCGAAGCTAATATTTGGTTCACTTTGAACCACCCAAATATCGTCAAGCTTTACGGTGCATGCCATGTTGGTAAGACTGTCACGACTCGCAGCCTTGACGAACCGACCAACAGAACCGATCGAAGACCTTTCTTCGTGTGTGAGTTCGCCAGTGAAGGAACACTCAACGAGTACCTTAAGAAGTGGGAAATTGATCACAAGTCCCGCTCCGATGTGTGGAGATGTCTGTGTGAAGCAGCTCGAGGTCTTGAGCATTTACACGAGCGCGGTATCATCCACGGCGATCTGAAGGGGAACAATATCCTCGTGGGCGGCGATTACCAAGTCAAGTTGACCGACTTCGGGTTGAGCACTGTCGCTAAAAAGCTCAAGTGGACTGGAGGCACAGGAACTGGCGGTGCGATCAGGTGGAAAGCACCAGAACGTCTTGGAGGCTACGACCGAGGCCCGTCCTTCGCTTCGGACATTTATTCCTTCGGAATGTGCGTCATCGAAGCAGTGACTGGCACATTCCCGTGGCGTGAAACGATGGACGAAGATCTGGTCGTAGCGGAGGTGACGCAAGGCAAATTGCCTCCCCGTCCGGACGCTTTCAATAATGAGCAGTGGGATCTTGTATCGCGTATGTGCTGCTTCAATCCTGCCGACCGAGTCACTATTTCTGCTGTCGTCGCGCTGCTGGGGTCGCTCTGCTAAACAAAAGCAACAACTTATCTGTACAACACACGTAACAGAATGTCAATACAAAAGCGTATTT
Source organism: Phytophthora plurivora (assembly GCA_030027945.1). Classification (NCBI taxonomy): domain Eukaryota; phylum Oomycota; class Peronosporomycetes; order Peronosporales; family Peronosporaceae; genus Phytophthora; species Phytophthora plurivora. The sequence continues at coordinate 1,015,741 of CP125258.1, forward strand.
ATTGAAAAATCGTACTGGAGCTAAAAGCGTGAAGATGCGCACTAATCTGGATAAAAGAAGCAAAAGATAAGAGAACTTGAAGCAGTTGATCGCTGCTGGAGCACCACAGCAACAAAATAGCAGCACCCCACTCATTAATCATTACATCCGCTTCTCATTCTTTTGGTGCGGCCATGCTCCAAAGCTTCAAAAATTCAGTCAGTCTTCACGCGTTTCACATCGTCATCGCCGTCACTATCGCTGTCATCCTACAATTCAGAGACAAGGACGACAAAACGTAAACTAACCAGTCCACGAGCCAAATCTTCGAATGGGTACCCACCTCTTCCAGTGTCCGCTTTACACCGACACCGCCGTTCATACTATCATCGGAGTTCCCAGCTCCCTTCATCGCCACATCTCGCTCTGCAGGGATCAAATGGGCGGGCGTGACGTGCTTGGAATTCGCCATCACTGTGTCGTAGCAGTACTTGTGGAAAATGGTATCCTGCTGCTCGTTACCGTTGGGGCCGGTATTGTGAATCGTGCCGGCAACTGCGTTAGTGTACATCCAATCCTCTTCTTCTTCATCCCAGCTCTTGGAGAAGTTCTCGCCACAGATCCGACAGTGAGTGATCGTCTCATCCACTGGCACACGGGCGTTCTCCCAGGAGGCCTGTTCGCCCGCATTCTTCTCGTTTTCCTTTTGTGTCCTGTCGAAGAAGCTGCTGCTCGTGCTTTCTCGGGGTGCTGTGTCTCCGGAGAAATCGGCCACCCACTGGTCTTCATCCGGGTACCATGATCGAGATACGCCACCCTTGCCTCGCTCTTTCCGGGCGCGGTTATACTGGAACAGGAAGTCCAAGTGAGCATCCAACTTGGCCTGCTCACGGAAGCGTAGGCCGCTTTCACGACACACGAGCGGTAATGCAGCGTAGAGCTTCTGCACGTTCGACTCGATACGGTCCTTGTGAGCCACCACCTTGTCGCTGAACCACATGCGTGAAGCATTATCACTACGAGGGGGAGCGTGCTGCTGCTGGTCTCCCAACTGGGGCTGCTGGACTTGCTGGGGCGGAGATTGAGACGGTGGGGGCCCAGCTGAAGCTCCTCCGTTGGACAGGCCTTTGAGTTTCTGCAAAATCGACATGACAGCGGCAGCATCCGGAGCACGAGGAGGATCATTAGTGATCTCTTGAACAGGCTGCTGTGGTGGGGAGGGTGCGCGCTGCTTACGCTTCAATAGCTGCATCAAATGCGCAACATTAGACGATTTAGCAGCAGAGCCCTCGTCGGCACTACTCTTGCTAACTACCGGACTTGCTCGAGGTGGTTCCGAACGAGAAGCCTTAGCAGGAGGGGCAACTTGTTGTGGTTGTGTCTGTGCACGTGCCCGACCAGCACGTGGATCGTTCGGAGGGGAAGGACGACGAGGGTCTCGGACTGTTGGCACCTGCTTCTGCTGTTTCTGCTGAGGAGGTTGTCTAGCTTCTTGAGGGGGAGCACCAGCAGCACCTGAGCCAGCCTTCTCAACCTTCGAGGCAGCATGAAACTCGAGCAGCTGGTTGTAATAATCTGGGTTATTCGTACGCACTTCCTCAAGACTCATGTGCTCCGTCGGGTGGATACCCATATCGTTCTGTAGCTTAGTAAGCAGAGAACGCAGCTCCATGTCCTGCTGTTGTTGCGCAAGCTTCGCACTGGAGGTGGCACTCGAGGGGCGAGAAGGTTGTGACGCTTTATCTTGACTAAAGCTCGCCGGCGTTGATTGAGCGGATGGGTCCGCTTGCTGCATGGCGCGGTTCGCAGCACTACGCATCTGAGCGATGGCGTCCTTGTTAAACAACCGCGTAGTCTCCCACGTGTTCAGCACATGAATGAAGCGCTTAAGGTCCTTGCCAGACACCTGTACCGACAATACCATTCAAAGCAGTTCAAGAGTATCAGCACCAAGTCGCCTTTTATTCATCTCTCCACCTTCTATCCAGCAGCGAAGCCTTACCTGACGCACACAATTGCAGTAGAGCGGCACGATCTTGGCAGCGAACAGCGAGAGGTACGGCCCCCGCACGTTCTTGAGAATGGAGTCCGTCAGGTAGAAGATCGGCAGCTTACAGTTCGGTGCAACCTGCACAATAAACACAAAAGTAGCATCAGCTTAGCAGCTCCGGCGACAAAAAGCACAGTGTCCGGTGCACTATCTCCATCTCTCTCTGTCTCCTGCATTTGCTACAGTCTGTTCTCGGCTTCAGAGTTTTGTAGCCACCACTTGCTACTCTCAGTGATGAAGGTAGAAACAGCCGAGTCTCATCAACCCCAAGAGAAATAAAAACGTTTGAAATATATGAAGACAGAGAAGAGAGAGAGGACGTGGGGAAGGGCTTCTTCTCTTGTGAGCAGCATATTACCCGGTGGATCTTGGTCTCCAGGAAGCTAACAATCTCCGGCGCGAACTGTGTGCGCTCGGCCAGCATCGTCAGCGCGTTGATCGTGTCCTTGGCGGGGTAGTCCATCATAGTATTAATCTGCGAGTCGAACTGGCCCAGCAGCGCCTGGATATCCGTCTTGGCGCCGGAGCTGGAGGAAGGGCCGGAGCTGGAGCCGTTGGGCGTGGAGGAAGCGAGCTGCGCCATCGCCATGGGTCGAGAGGGAGCAGGAGTGACGGGAGGAACGCGCTTGGTCCCTGCTGGTCCGGCTTCTTGTCTGCGCCTGGAATAATACGCGGTCACGATGTGTAATTATCTGTTTTTTCAAGGTTAAACCTTGGTCAGAATTGCAATTAGTTTTGTTAGTAGCGACAAGTGTAACGATCCGTTTGACAAAAACGACATTGTACAAACGCAATATTACATTAAACATCGTGGTAATTACTGATATACCCTCAACTGATAACAACCACAAGCAAGATAAGATGATGGTGGTGCGTCGACGTCTTCGTCGCGTCTGGGCCCGCTGCTTCTCTGGTGACGCGTGCAAGTTCACGCATGTCAATGCCGACGGAACTTCTCCGCACATGGTGGATGTGGGGTCCAAGCAGGTGACGCGACGTTCAGCCACTGCTCGTTCGACGATTCGTCTGCCTCCCGCTGTACTGATGGAGCTTCAGAGGCTTGGAAACGACCAGTTGATAGGCCCCAAGGGCCCCATCGCTTCTACGGCTGTGATTGCTGGCGTTTTGGGCGCGAAACAGACGAGCTCGCTCATCCCTTTCTGCCATCCACTACCTCTGGAGGACTGCCAGGTCCGCCTGGAAGTCGTGGAACCGGATGCGATTCAGGTGGAGTGTCAAGTGCGGGTGACACATAAGACGGGAGTGGAGATGGAGGCGCTAATGGGGGCTTCTATTGCTGCTCTAAGTGTGTACGATATGTGCAAAGCACTGAGCCACGAGATCGTCATTGAAAAAACTCTTCTTGTGGAGAAGACAGGAGGCAAGAGGGACTTCTCCAACGTCGATAAATAAATAGAACTAAAGCTTCTAGCTAATCCGAGGCGTAGTCCTCTTCGGACTCGAGTTCTTCCTCCATTTCATCATCTGACTTAGTTGCACGTACTGCTGGAGCAGGTTTGGGAGGAGAACTGTCTTCGATCTCGTCGTCGGCGTAGTCTTCTTCTTCATTGTCATCTTCGTACTCGTCGGCAGAAGCTTCAACTTCAGCTTGTGGGACAGATTTGGCCTGCTTAGGAGAAGAAGAGCCCTTTGAGACGGTGGGAGGAGCTTCGTCCTCTTCGTACTCGTCTTGGTCGTCTGCGTACGCGTCCTCTTCGGCTTCTTCTGGCTCGTCCGCCACCTCTTCGACTTCCTCTTCACGTGCAGAAGCCGGAGGGTTGCTATGCGTTGAACTTGTCGCCTCGGGTTCGATTTCGGAAGGCTTCTCTTCCTCTCCATAATCATCATTCTCGTACTCATCGTACTCATCTTCGGTTGCTTTCGTGGTGGTAGCGGTGGCAGGAGCGGGGACCTCGACAGCCAGGGGCGATTCGTTTTCCTGATCATCAAACTCGTTGTACGCGTCATCGTCGTCGTACTGATCCTCAGTCTTCGGTCCCTCACTACCAGCGGTGTCAGCAACAATTTGATCTGGCGCTGGCGACTCGTTTTCAATTGCCAACTCTTCTGCTTCAGGAGCATTTACGCTTTCCGGTACTGCAGATTCCTGCGGCAATGACTCGGCGTCTTCCACCTCCGTTAAACCTTCCGTTGCTTTGCTTTCGTCCTGAAGAACGACTGGTGCATCATCTTCTGCGTAGTCGGGATCGACTGAAGCCTCGTCCTCGGCAGTTAGTTGCTTTTCGTGAGAAGGTTCTACGATCACTTCTGCTGGTTCTGGCGTCTCTATTGGTTCAGATGTTGCCTCAACAGTGGCCGCGCTAACTCGGGCGACGTCGTTCTTGACTTCGTCATTAGTACTCGGAGACTCAGCTGGTACTTCTTGATCCTCTTGATAAAGATAGTCAGATTCGACTGATGGCTTGTCGTCGACAGTTGGTTGTACTTCGTTAGACGACTCTAAGATCGCTTCTGCTGGTTCCGGCGTCTCAGTTGGCTCAGTTGTTGTGTCGACAGGGTCCTCGTTGACTTGATCGGCGTCACCCATGCTCGAAGAATCAACTGCAACTTCTTGATTCTCTTGAGAAACTGGATCAGTGGAGTTGACAGCACCGCCGGAATTATCATCAGCTAGACACGTATCTTCAGAGCTTAAAGGATCAGCTTCCAGTGTGTTCTCAGCCTCTGACTGAACAGGCTGATCCTGTTCACCTGGAGCTGCTTCGACAGGATTTTCAGCAGGCGGTTCTTCGACTGAAGAGCTCGCGGTGTCCTCGACAGGTTCTTCCCTTTGAAGTGGATTTACAACAACCTCTTCAGCCGACGCCTTTTCTTCATGTGGTTCTTCTTCCTTAGCCTCACCGGTAGCGCTCCCATCCTCAGCTAAGCTCTGGACATTTCTCTCTGTCAGAGTGTCCTCCTGCACTTCGACGGGCACCTCGATGGCAGGTGAGATTTCACTGTTGCTTTCAATTGGAATCGACACTTTCGAAGGCTCTGACAGAAGTTCTTCTTGACCAGCTTTCGGAGTGGCGGGATCTTCCCGAGGAGAGTCTACAAGTATGTTTTCCCCTTGACCTTCTGGAACAGAAGCAATCGTACCTGCAGTTTCGGCGTCTACAGGTGCAGACTCAATAGGCTCCGGATCGGCACCGTGAGACTCTGCAGTTAGTGTTTTCTCAGGTGGATCAGCTGCTTGGGACTCAGTATTCTCCGACTCGACACCTTCAGACTCAACAGCATCAACTTCTCCACTTTCAAGCTCTTCCACTTCGGACTGCACTATAACGGGCTCTACGTCTTCATCTTGAATAGCATTTGACTCGAGAGTCTCTGTACCAGACTCGTTCGTTTCAACCGCGGAAGTGCCAACCTCAGGTTCCATTGGTGCAGAGTCTACCTCCACCCCAACAGTCTCTGGTTTCATTGATGTAGAGTCTTCAACCTCGACCTCCACCGGTGTGGTTTCTACAGTCTCTGGTTCTATCGGTACAGACTCCACCGCCTCAGACATTGCACTTTCCGACTCCACAGGTCCATTTCGAATGGGAGTCTCTGTTTGCTGCTCTGCAACATCCGACTCTTCAACTTTCGCGTCAGCTTCACCTTGCATTGCATCCGTATTGTCCTCAAGAGCGTCTTCATCCTTATTGCTGGTAAAGTCTCCATCAGCAGTGGAACTCGGGTCAATAGAGGGTATAGTATTATCGTCGTCAAAGCCATCATCGAAAAGCCCATCCTTCGGTGGGTCAGGAACTGCGACAACGTCACTTGACGACTGTGCTAATTCACTGACATTTTCATCCGGAGCAGGTGAGTCATTGTCCGGATTTGGATCGATGGCAGCTTCAGTCGGAGCATTATCATTATCAGCAACTTCAAATTTGGTAGAGATTGACTCGGTATCCTGGGATTCCGGCGAGGCTTCATCAGGAAAGTCTTCCTCATATTGTGAGGCATCCACGTCAGGTTCAGCTTTAGTTTCTTCTTCCGTGGGGGTTGGGTCATTAGCATCTAGATCCACACTAGTTGAGGTTGGGTCCACGTCTGCTTCAGCGTTGGTTTCTTCTCCCGTAGCTGCTGGGTTACTAGCCTCTAGATCCACGTTAGCTGAAGCTGGGTCATCGACCTCTGCTGCTGCAGAACCCGTAGACTGTTCCACACTGACATTGTCCTCAGGCGCGGCTTCCTCGTTGGCACCAATTTCGTTCTGAATAGGTTCATTGTCATCCTTTACTAAAGCTGCATCATTTTCAGCGCCGTCAAACTCAGCATCATACTCGGTCTCCCCCTGAGTATCATCAACTGACGGCTCTGACGGGTCTGCTGGGGTGTCAGCAACAGGAATGATATCATCCGGACGATGTTCAGACTCTGGAGAGGTTTCTTCTCCTGTTTCCTCTGTAGTAGCAGCACCTTGGCTAGGCAGACCCGTTGCAGAATCGCTGGACTCAACTTTGGTATCTGACTCAACTTCAGGGTCTGGTACGTTTTCAGTTTGAGGAGTATCCGGAGAGTTTTCTGTCTCAGGACTTTCATCGTCAGGCGAAATAGAAGCGTCCTGATCACCAGGTTGTCCTGCTGGAGTAACGGTTAACTCAGCTTGGGACGGCTCTACTTCCGGCATGGAGTCCCCAACTTCATCAGATACAGGATCTACGTTAGCTTCGCTCTCAGTAGGTGCCTCAATATGGTCTTCCACCTCTTCGGACGGGTTTCCAGTCTCAGGAGCCAGATCCGATACAGAATCGTCAGGTTTATCAAGCACTACACTCGAATCGACTGCATTCTCCTCTGGCTGTTTCGGGTGACTAAATTCTTCCAGGTCAGCTTGAGGTGGAGTTTCCTCTTCTGCAACTGTGTTCTCTTTAGTGTCGACAGACTCTCCAATTTCGCCACCGGGTTGTTCCGATGGTTGAAGCTCTAATTCTTCGCCCTCCAAACCTTCATCAGCGGCTTCCTTTGCAACCAAATCAGGCTCCTCATTCGCCACACTCGGTGTTGCCTCCTCTTCGTCCGCGAAATTGTCATCGTCGTAACTAGCAGGCTGTTCAGCTTCAGCTTCTTCTTGTACGGGTACATCCTCCGTCAGCGTGTTGGTCTCAGAAACTTCATCTTCCAGAGTATCACTAGTAGCTGGAGCAGTGGCAGGGTTTCCAGTAGACACAGGAGCAGAGCTCTCAGTAATATCATCAGTATCAGGTTCTGCAGCGAGTACACTTTCGCCCTCAGTAGTACTTCCAACATTGTCATCCACTTGCCAAGCGTCTTCATCCTTTTCAGCATCCACATTCGCTGGTTCTTGGACAGTTTCCGTAGCTTCCTCTTGGGCAAGTGAGTCAGGAGACTCATTCTCTGTCACTGCAGAAGGTTCAGCAACGACTTCCGACTCTGGAGTGGGGGTGGAATCTGGTTGTTTCAACTCGGAAGGCGCATCCACCGTCTCAGGCGCTGATTCTGGTGTCGCCTCCTTCGGTGCTTCATCAACCGCGGCGTTATCAAAGTCTCCGTCTTTGTAGGTCTCTGTTGTTGTGGTTGGAACTTCATTCTCATTTGCTTGCGCCTCATCTTCGCCGTTGTGTTCTGGGGCAATGGGTTCAGCCTCAACAGCAGTCTCGAGCGGTGTATCTACCGCGACGCTATCAGGATTTTCATCGCTGCTTGGCTCTTGTTCGGGCGCTTTATCCTCTGAATTAACAGCCTGAGAATATTCTTGTGCTCCATCCTCAAAACCATCATCGTCATAGCCAGCAGACTGCACACTGAGCTCGGAGCTATTAGCAGCTAATGTCTTCGACTCGTCCTCTTGGTCAGTACTGACTGAGGCAATTGGATCAGGACTTGGTGTCGTATGCAATTCACTTTCTTGCTGCGGTTCAGCCACTTGAACTGCTTCTTCAACTGCAGCGGCATCAACCGCTTCACTTGGCTCTGCTTTTTCGTGGGCTTCTTCGTCATCGAAGTTGTCTTCGTCGTACGCAGCCGACTGAACACTAGCAACAGAGCTATCCGCAGTCAGTTTCTTGGCTTCTTCGTCTTGCTCTAGTAAAGTTGCAGCCTCGTCATTCATCTGCGGCTCATCTTGCGGTATAGCGATGTCTTTACTGTCCTCGTCATCCTGCTGAAATTGGACTGAATTCGGAATTGCTTCTTCAGTCGTCGGATCGGCTGAAACAGCCACCTCACCCAGAAGAGTACGTTCTGAGGTTTCACCTTCCAATTGGGCATTTTGTTCAACTGCACCTTCGGCTTCGGATAGCTCAGCCACCGAGGCAGAAGTGCTAACGCCTGTGCCACGCTCAACAACTTCCTCGCCATTCCCTCCATCCAGAGCACTTTCCGCGACACCACCTACTGCGATTTTATCGGGATCATCCATTGGGTTCGAATGCGGATCTTCCTCTGCTGCATTTTCGACACTTGGTTCAGTTGCAGCATCAATGTCCAAGTTCACCGGTTCCTGCCCTTCAGCACTGCCAACAACTGGATCAGAATCACTCGGAGCTTCTTCTGGTGCGAGATCAATGTGTGCCACTTCGGGCTGAGGTTCTTGTCCTGCTTCAGCCTTTTCACTGTCAGATGGCTCAACAGGAATGTCACCACCGTTTTCATCCACATTGGTATCGTGCAGGGAGCTTTGGTTTCCATCTTCAGCAGGGCCTTCTGATTCCCCTTCAAGCTCGGGTGCGTTTTCTGCCGGATCCGATTCGGTCTCTGCCGGCAAGACAGTGATCTCATCAGCAGCATCTGCAACGGGAGTATCTTCCACTTCGGCATCCTCATCTTGAGGTGGTTCGTCCTCGTCAAATTCATCGTAGTCATCGTACAGAGCTTCGCCACTTTTGCTCTCCTGCAACGGATTATCCGTCGGATCGGAGATTTCTGTAGCTGGTGCGTGAGTGTCATCAGGATCGGCTCCAGCCTCCGCTGTCATATCTTCATCGTCTCCCTCGTTATCATCAAACTCGTTGAAGGTATCTCCGTACATGGCATCGACAGCCGCAGTACTTCCTCCACCTGGCAGGTCAACGGTGGGCTCTGATGCTTCTTCCAATTGAGCTGGTCGTTCTATAGTCTCTTCTGAAAGCTCGGGAGCGTCTGTCATAGGTTCTACCAGGATGCCCACTTCCACGGCTTGTGGTGGAGAAACGGAATTATCAACAGCCTCCGTTTCCATCGCCGTAGCTGCGTCTTCCACCTCAGTATCATTGCCAGGTAGTTCTCCCTTACTCTCTTCATCACTAGGCGCAACAGCCTGATTTTCGGTAGGAGTTGGCTCAACCGGCAATTCACTTGCTGCATTCGATGGAACGGCATCAATCTCCAGTTCGATAGCAGCACCACTACTTGAAGTCTCTGGTTCGACTGGCACTGTAGGTTCCGTTTCTTCTGCTACAGTAACTTCTTCGGATGATTGCTCGAGAGTCTTAACAGGATGTGGCTCACCAACTTCTAAAGTACTGACAACTGGAGCAGCTTCTGCAGGTGTAGACTCCACGACGGTCACTTTAGGTTTTTCAACCTGGGTCTTTTCCACGGGGTTTGTCGGAACAGCTTTAGTTGTCTTACTCCCTCGAGGCCTTGTATCTGTAGTCACCTTCGGGGTTACGACACTTCGCACAACGGTGGGTTTCGGTCGTGGCACCACAGGAACAGAGGAAGGCTCACTACGCTTAGCCGTCCTTGAAGTGGGCTTAGCAGGTCTTGTCTCCACTGCTTCTCGGGGCGATAACACCTCTTTCTCGACTTGTTTCGGAGTGCTAGCCAGCGTACGCTTCTCCGTGGGAGTTTTCCTAGCTGACTTACTAGATTTCGGAGGGAGTGGCGCCGTATCCATCGTATTGCTACTTGCTAGGGTCGACTTGGCCTTGTCAATCATTTTGTGGAGCTTTTCAGCAAAGCTCAGTCTTTCTCGCTCTCGTATCTCCTCTTTCTCTCTTGGCGTCAGTCTGGATTTTGTAGGGAAACTTGTTCTCCCTCGAGAAGCATTATCTTGGAACAGCTGCGTGGCGTAGTCGTTCAGTGATTCCGATGAAGTACTGAATGATTTTCCAGCCAAAGACGAATGGCCCGTAGCAGCGATTCGCTTGTGACGTGCTTTTGCGGCTCTCTTCGTAGCGGCGCCTAAACGTTGAGGTGAGGGATAAGGAGAACGCGCTTCCTTGGAGACGCGGAGCTGGTTCTCATTCTCGAGTTTCACTTGGAACGCTGTTCGAACACCTGGGTTTTTCTTCTTCCGCTTTCCACCTCGCGGTTGCCTCGGTTCAGCATCGTAAGCCGAGTTCTGATGCTCTTCTGTTCCGAATTTCCACCTATTTTGCCGACTGGACGTTGAATCCTGATGTGAATACGCACGACCATAGTCCAAATGCTCCGATCCACTGGAGTATGGTTTCATGGACGAGGGAATACGTTGCAGGGGCGTCGCCCAAGTCGTCTCTGCTGATGCCAAATGAGCTCTCAACTGCGCTCGCTTCGTCCCATAAGGCCTTCCATTGGGGATCTCCTGGATGCCATAAGCGTCAAACAGCTCGGATTGCCGATCCTCTTTGGAAAGTAGCTTGCGCCTGTAGGTTGAGCCAAAACCGCTGTCCATGCCGATACCTCCATCGAGAATGACTAAGCTACTTGGCGGCTGAGGTGCTGATACAGGATGATTGTACGAGTTCATATCACCACCAAACTCGGAAGCTATTTGCTCATACGGAGACGTGACCTTGGAGAAAGCTTGAGCGCTTCGATAGGGAGTACTAGAGGTATAGGCTGATCCACGTGGATTCGCTGCGGCCCCACAGCCTGTAGACGGGTTGCTCTTTCGCTTCCCGGTGTTAGTGGATCGTCGAGACGTCCTCTTTTTTGGCAATGGCTCTCTGGGGGTGCTTTCAATCGACTCAGCTTCTCGTAAGATCTCGGTGGCTGTATCCTTGATTCTCTTCGTGGGCGATTGTCGGACACTGCACATAGCAATCTGCTTGGATGCAGCAGCTGAGTATTTCTGAATACTTGGCTCAGTTGGATACCTTGCCATTACGGTTGAAAGCTCTGCTAACCCGTTAAGACTCAATATCAATGCCGCAGCACGCCGGCCACTAGCTGCCAAACTGAAAGCAAAGAAAACACAAATGAGTTGCTGACTGACAATCACAAGCAGAGAGCTGATGCTCAAGCGTACCACATAAGTAAGCTTCCCACTGCACAGCAAGCTTTCTTGTCATCGAGAGATAGACCTTGACGCAACAGAAAGAGGAGGAGGGAAATTGGAGACATATCGCCTGTAAAATCCTCCTCCTGCTCGCCACAAAGTAAATTCAACGTCTGAAGATCGTCCAACTCGCAAAGCTCCAGCAAAACTAATAGAAAGCAAGTAGCAACAACAGTTAATACCCCACCGCATTACACAAAAGTTCTCCATACTCGACAGCTTACCTTCACACGCGTAATAATGTACTTGCCGAGTGTGGACACTGTAGGTTTTGTGATAAATGAGAGTAGATAGTACCAGCTGCGCAACTTGAAACTCAATGAGTATGTTCAGACCAGAATGCACCCTCGTAAATACAGCCAGAGCTCCACACGCAGAGGCCTGGAGAATTGCATCCTCTGCAAACGCGTTCATAGCTTGAATCACCAACTCCACAATCCCATTGCGTAACAGGTAGTGGGTGCTTTTCACGCACAGGAAGCATAGTCTCCGCAGCAGGACGCAACCGTAGCACTGAATAACTGCATGCGATTGATGAAACTTGAGTGCATCAACGAGCAAGCGCTCGCCACCGCGTTCGTGCACCAGGTCAGCCGTGACCTGAGGGTACGCACGCATTTGCTTCACCAAAGTCGACAGAACGGCTTTTGTAGATGCTGCATCACCAAGACGCTTCTCCAATAGCTGGAGAGACTCAATAATGTACGCACGCTCAGTTGAAACTTCTGCAGGTGTCGCGTCAGGACGATCTTCGATTTGGTCGATAGTCCGAGGTGATTCTTCGTAACTGGATGGCTCTGGGATAGCCGGGTGAGTCCTCCCCGCTGGACCGTTAGCTGCTGCCTCATCCAACTCACTGTCTTGATGAGCGCTTTCTTCGTTTTCCTGTTGTTTGGCCGTGGTATTATTTGCCCCACCTGCAATCTTGTCATAAGAATCTCCATCTTCCATTTCAGACTGTTCCTCCTGTTGCTGATGCTCTGGTCGGTCATCCATCGCGTTATTTGGTACCTTTTCCTCCTCCTCCGCTGGATCTTCAGCCTCTGCTTCTTCTTTCCCCTCGTCCTTTTCCGTGGGCTCCATAATCTGCTCTAACGACACGTCTTCCTCCACTTCTCCATCATCGTACGCGATAGTATACCGTCCATCCTCCTGTACGTCCGAAACTTGACCGGGGTAGAACTCTTCTCCGCCGTCATATCGACATAGTACGCGCGTTCCAACGCAAATGGTACCAGCCACGTGCTGGCGAAGAAATTCCGATCGAACATTCATCTCCACTTCTCCATCGTCGTATATCACCTCAAAAGTGGCCTCACTTAGATGAACGGACCGTATTCGCCCCGGGTACCACATCTCGTCGGTATTTTCATCGTACAAGCCATCCACGCGCTCTCCAACGCGATAGATCGCAGTCATTTTGCTTGTTCGTAGTCCAGCAAAGATTGTTAAAGCACAAGACCACAAGTGCTTCAGTCACGCTTCTTCGACTCCAGCGTTATGCTTCACAGGCGATTGCAGCCGTAAGTGACGTCTCTCGGCTTGGATTAGAAAACGGAAGGGCCTCCGTTCGTTACTAGCCCAATATTGGCGTCGGACGTTTTGGTCAGGTGTCGCCTCTTCATCCCACAACCGCCGCCACAAATTCATCTTTGTGCACTTCTTGACATCACTGCATCACTACAATTCCAGAATTGATTCTGCATGTTCTCATACAGCGCGATAGTTCTGCAGACATCCGCTTTCAGAAAGAAAACACGACCTCCTGACCAACAACAACCAAAGCAAATGTAACAATAGCAAAAAAAATAAAAAAGCAAATAACATTCGATTCGCAAGACCTGCCGACCAACCCGTACGTCGACACTCCTGTCACAGCTGCAACTCGGTCAAAAAAATGCAGCACCGTCAAGGTCAGATGAACAAAACGGTACAGGCTTTCGACGTAGCACATAAGTCCCGCAGAGTATTGTTTCCCTTGCTTCTCAGCCCATAGACATCATGGGCTGTTGCTGAGCTTGTACCATCTGAGGTTGGCGCGCCTTACCCGCTCGAATGTCGGCTATGAGCTGGAGCACCTGCTGCCTGTCGATCTCCACCTGCGCTATGCGTTTCTCAACAGGCCACTCCTCGAACTTGACTTGTATCTTGGCTTTGGCCTCCTGCAGCTCGCGTCTGTCGCTCTCTCGCTTGCGAGCGATCTTCTCCCGCAAGTAATCACACTGCGAGACAGCGCAGCGTTGACCCAGTGGCGTCTGACACGTCTTGGCGTGGAAGCAGAGCAAGCCCCAGATCTTGGAGCACATTTCACAGCTGAATAAAAGCGTTGCAATTCAGTACAAGAACGTCATGATGAGGAGAAACTGTACTGTACCTCTCGATGGGGGAGGTTTTACGGCGCGGACCGTAGCAGCGCACAAAGTGGTCGATGCTGGCCTTGACCTTGTGGCAGCGGCCATTGAGCGCCTCACACTTGGACTCGGGACACGTGGCGGCGTGGACCAGCGCCTCGTTGTACACGCGGAACTTCTCCTCGTGCGACGAGTTGCCGTGGTCCTCCATCTGCACGTCCATGGCGATAGGAAGCGAGTCACCTTATCCTCGCCTCGGCTGGTATAATTCTTCGGACTGCCTCGACGGATAACAATAGACAGCCCAAAAGTTACTTCAATTTACGAAAAAAGAACTGTATTTCGTGGAAAAAGTAGGAAAAGGCACATAGAGCCCTGTTGCGGTCTGGGCGATGTTCTTTGGGCCACGTTGCCAAGGCACTTCGTGCATGCAGCCATGTGCGTACATGCACAGCTATCCTATCACAACTACGAGTGGTTATTGCATTACAGTATTTGGACACTTGCCAGACCAGCAATCTGATGCTGTAAGTTAGGAGGCGGTTGACACTGTTGTCAAGTCCTCAAGGGGTAGTAAGATCGCGGTGAGGCACCAAACAGCTCTGGATGAAGCATCCTTCGACAAAGGATCGCTTAGACCATCAGCTCTTGGTAAGACTCGTTCGGTGGTCAATCATGCTTGCTCACTGTGTGTGGGGGCGCAAGGTTATCATGCATAGTAACCTTGAGCATTGCTCGAAGGTTACTATGCTCAATGAGCATGCAACTTCGTGAGTTTGGACAGGTGTGGGTTCATATTGATACTACTAACTAGTACTTCTTAAATAGGTGCGCAAACTACGATGCACTTTGCTACGCCTGCCTCTCCGGACAGCTTTGCGCAGGGGAATCATCGATGGTAGGCTCTACGTAGGCCGTCATGTCAAAAAACTTGCGGGGATACGAACATACAAAGAGGAGGAGGCGCTGCCGCTACTGTTTCATGCCGAGCAGGTGCGGGCTTCAGGCACAGGCAGGTAGTGCTGCGGCTCACTCTCGACGAGGTGGTAGCTCTCGACCACCTTCTGCTGCTGCGGGTCGAGGTCGCTGAACCCCTCAAGACACTGCAGCGGGATCTGGCGCACCGCCTTGTAGCACTCGACGTGGTGCCAGTTGATGCACACAAAACCGTTGCGGTGCTGGTACACGACGCCCACGCGCAGGCGCCCGGCCTCGATGGTGGCGTCGCACGACTTGCAGCAGGCGTGCGCCTTCCGTGTGGCCTCGATGATGTACGTGCCGTCCTTGGTCCAGGGTGAAGCCATGGCGCTCGGACTGGTGGGGCTGCCGATGGGGCTGGCACCGCGGATCTCCACTTGGGTCATGGTGGCAACAGATATGAACTAACGTAGGAAGCGAAGCGAGCGAGTGGCGGGCAAATGCGAAGTGAGCTCCAAGGTCTCGGGCGCCCGACGCCTTGCTCCACTTGACGCGTCACTTCTTTGCAGGCATCGGACAGCTGGCTGCCCGAAAGGCTCGTCTCCTGTGGCCGGGAACGGCTCGGTGCAGAGCCAGGCGCCTGTTTTACAGAGAGCAGGAGAGCGCTGATCTGCCCGAAAAACGGTCGCGCAATAGTGAGATCGAGTCAAAAAAGACCCACATAGTGAAATCCAGTTAAAGGTGCCACGCTGCGACAGCCAACCGCGGACGTTGCCGCTGTTCATGGACTTCTGCCAAGGCAGTTTCGGCGCTGTGTTGACCGTTTTCGCTGGTACATGTAGGGGATTCCCCTCATGGGAATATTTGGCGCCGATCCCGAGCTAAAGCGGGCAAAGGATGAAATTTGGGGGCTCGTTGCCCTAGACGCTCTGCGTGTACTGTAGTCGCCGGCGCGCTGGCAGCCCGCGCTGTGATTGAAAAGCAGCTGCAATTGCTGGGTGTTTGGAGGCTGCTTGTTTCTGCTGCTCGTTCCGACGTACGATGAGAGCTTGACCAAGTACGGCGATGGTCGGGATGGCGAAACCAAACGTCTCGACGGCCCAGACCAATCCGCGTAGATTCGTAAATCAGCGAGATTCACCAAGCCCGCTGTGATATCGGCCATATTGCTGGCATAAGAAATTCAAACCTTGTGGATGTAGCGCGCAATTTCTGTGATGCAGTTTCTATTCAGATTTTCACTAGGGAATTACCGTTATTTTGGACACCGTCGCAGATATCATAGTTGTATATCGCCCGATGGTCAGCGAAAAGTGTTCACCCGAAGACTCTAGACGTCGAAGAACAACTTCATGTCTCCGAATCGTTGGTTTGGTCGGCCACAAGCTGCTCGCTCGTCGACAGGATTTCCACACCCACAGCGGCATTGAGGAATCCTCGATGAGGATTGCAGTCTATCGCAAACGAGGCGATATCGACGCTCGAGCGCGGTTGCACTACAATCCGAGAGCAGGCGCGGTACTCGACAAACGAGACGAACAAGGTTGGATTCTGCAGGGACATGAGACCCGACTGAAACGGGGAGTTCGAGGCCGACCGACTCAAACGCAAAGCAGCCCTGGAACTCCTTCATGGCAGGAAATTCCTGCCGCGCTTCGCCCTCGGCGTAATTCCGTTGGGACCGCGCAGCGTGCCAGCTCCTGCCATACATTTGCTAGGTTTGTTCGCGATTTGACTCACAATCGGTGGAGCCAACCTGCTTCAAGCAGCGCTTGGGAAGAGTTTCGTGCCCTCGCCACTTCTTTCCGGCCGCCTGATGATTTGGTTCGCGCGGCGCCGCGACGCACATTGAGAGTCCTATCTTATTTAAGCTCCCGCTCGACCCTTGCTGTAGAGGCGACTACATACTTGAACGTGGATGGAAGCAAGCAAGACTTGTCAGCTTGCTGCAAGCTGGTCATCATGTTGGCAATCAACGCTAGCCAGGTGAAGCTTTGATCGTCACGTTCGGCTCGACTCCACCAGGCTCGAGCCGAACGCAGGTGGAGCTTTAACCTCCTTGAAGTGAAAACGGATGGGCCCAGGATACGGTCTCACAAATGCACGTCCAGCGTGGCCCGCATATTTCTCGAGCCATTTGGTCGTTGCTGTACCATTTGGTTGTTCGAGCAATCCGCACATTTGGTGAGCAAGGCCACGATGTCAATGCCCCGATCCAACAAAAGCCAGATACATGAGTAAATCTCCGTCAACGTCGAGAGCAACGTGCGTTCTTACCACTGCCAACTTTGAAAAGGGCCAAGAACTCTACCAATTATTTCATGTACATGTATGCCCGGTAGAGAAGAGGAGGTACAGTATCATCCCTTTTGTTCTAATAAATGACTTATAGAGCAGCAACACGGTTTTCTCAATGCACTCCATTCTTGGTTTCTCTGTCTTGTTGTTACAGCACGCCGTTCTTTGACAAGGAGGCATCGGAAAGGCTCCTTTCGCGAGCACCCGCAGGTCCAGCGGGAGGCAGACCGCCGCCTCAGGCGGTCCACTGCAACAACCTGAAGGTACCGTACCTGTAATTCAGTTGGAAGCAGCAGATTCGGAACACATTAATGAACTGCGGCGGCATTTCCATCAGCGAAGTTCGAGTGCCACATCGACGCTCGAACTGCGCCACTGCCTCTTGCTTCAACTGATGCTACTACAATGCTGCAGCTCGAGCAATCAACTGCGAGTCACCAGGAAGCTGCTTGTCCATGACTTTGAATTGAACTTCAGAACGATGACTCGCCTCGCTGCCTCGTCTAACGACAGTGAACACGAATTTCAAGTTGAGTTTCCAACCGAAGATTTAAGATCTGTAAATCTTCGCAAGGCCGTGCGTTAAAGTATTCTTAACGTTATTCTTTTAGCGCCTTTCACCTGACTACAGAGTTCAGTCCTACAAATGAAGAGGAGAAGAAAAAAAGAAGAAAAGCACCAGCAACCAGATCTGCTACATGGTTTTTTCGCAGTTCGAAGAACTTCGTTGGGGGGGTTGGAGGCAACCTTCGCGCTACATCTCATAGTGCAGCTACCATTAGGACACATTCATTCCACATCAGCAAATGTCAGTTAACGTCAACATGCAAAGATTTTCCGCTTTTCAGTATTATACGGGATTGCATGTTAGCTGGTGCAATAATAATAAGGGCAATACGACGCAATGCAATAATAAAAACGGCCATAAATATTGCAATTCGTGTGTTTCCAGCGTTAACCGCTAAAACTTAAATTTTAAAATAAATATTGCAATTCTGTCACCATCATTTTGAGGCTGAGAAGTTGTTTCTGAAAGTGAGGAAGCTGAGAATGCAAGATGAAGGTAGCGCATTTGCTTGAGGCTAGTGATTTCAGATAGTATGACATTCACTACAAAATATAGAGACTACAAAAGTGCTGAGGTGTCGGCTTCTGACGTCCAGTATATTGATACTGTCTTAACATTTGTACGCAGGCACATTTTTATAATTATATTGCAATTTTTTCGCAATATCATATTTATTTTTGCAAAAACCGTTTTTATATTTCCAAAACCTGATTGTATAGATACTGAATTTTTTTATTCAGACCCCTGCCTTCAGTTTCAGCTACTTCGATAAGTAAGATACCAAACGGGGCAAGAAGTACATCGAGTGTGGTCTTATGTCTGTCGAATCCAAGGTGCAGCTGAAGAGGCATTACGGCGAGCATGAGCATCGAGTGTGCAGCAAACTGGCGTGCATAAGAATACAATGACACATACTTGGCAGAGGTCTGTACAAGGCCAAGCTCATGACCAGATTCAAACAAAAGCTCTAGCTCAGGCTTAAGTGATGGCGACTGCGCAGGCTTGTGCTGCTCAGGTGCATCTCGACGTTCCACGTCTACATGTCTTTCGGCATTTTTTTTAAAGAGGGGAAGTCTTGGCAAAGCCGCGCTATAGAACTTGGGACTTGCATTTGTTTGTCTGCCGCGATCTAAAGCTTCGTACGAGTATCCGTATGTCGCATAGGAGGAGCCACCGCAAAAAGGGGGCCACTCAACCCATACAAAAACCAAGATGCCCCCAAAATCGAAGGCACATTGAATATCAATTTTGAATGTGTTTCACGTCGGAATCAGCCCTGAGCGCAGGCACGCCGAGAGAATAAATCCTGCCGAGTTCCCCACTCTTTCAGATCTCAATTTGCTACGCTATAAGCGAAGCTGTGGCCCCTCCAATATGGCTAATTTGGAGCCGGCGTGGGACCAGGCTGTGGACGATTTATCCATCCGACCTTCCCGGGCGTGACCCGCGAAGCCCTACAGCGTCGGATCCATGGTGTGGTGGAGACGCATGCCAAAATAGGAAGACGGCCTGTGTATTTGTCCAGTGGACATGAGCAGGGTATTCTCGAGGAGGTGGCAGTGCGTTCACACATGGGCTTCTGTGTTGAAGAGCCCGAGCTAACTATATTGCCGCACCACCTCCGTCGCTACACTAAGCGCCTTGAAGCCGACATGATCAAGGCGAAGGCAAGCAAGCGGCTACGGAGCAGTTAATGGAGATGCGAGCGAAAGCGAAGCAAGAAGCCGCGCAGGAGCTTGCAGACATAAGAGTGATACGATCAGAGGATTCAGTTTCTCTGAACGATCGCCGTGCCCGACAACGTATCGAAGCTGCTCAGCGTAAGGCCTAGGTCAAGACAGCTGCCCAAAATGCTAAGACAGCTCTGAGAGCTGCTACATGCACTCCAAAACGAAGGATCTAGGCTAGCCTCTAGCAGCTCATGAGGCGCATTATCATAACCGGGGTCCGGACTCGGTCCTTCCGCGTCCTCGCGATTATGTGACATATTTGGAGTTTCCGTTTCGGAAACAGGGGTTTCCGGAGTTGAGGGGGCGCAGACGCCGGAGAGGCGCCGCGATCTCCGGCACGGGGTGAGCCTAGCCGCCAGTCCGCGCCCAGCTCCCGCAGTAAGAAGACCTTTAACACCTCGGCTCGTCAAGGCAAATGGCTACCCCGACTACGCCACAGACGGCCCGCCTCTCCACGCCGCCTCCGCCTTCACAGGCAGCCCCGTCACGACCGTCTTCCGCACCTCCATCAGAGGCTTTGGCCCGCCGTCCAGAGACCGAGACGATCGACTTGTCCGAGCCCGGCGTTCCCGTCACCGCACTTCCAAGCGGCTCCGAACCCAACGCCAAACCTGCGGTGCCGCAGACCTCCGATCCCGCGCCGGCCTCACCGGCCCCAGCACGTTCCAGCACTCGATTGGCCGCACGCCAGCGGACCACCGCAGAGCTGGCCGAGGTACGCCGCCAACTGCGGCGCCTCATTGTGGACAAGGCGGTGGCAGCCGCCGCCGCCGCCCGATCCGACGCGGTCCCACTCGGCCCTCGACCTTCCTCTTCAGTTCCTGCGGCTGCCGCGCCGTCGCCGCCCAGCCCTTCCCAGACTCTACCGACCAGCGCGTCTCCGGGAGCTCCAACCCCGGCAACCTCCACATTGCCGCATCCACCGGCTGCAGCGGCGACACCAGCACCCGGAACTTCGCCCACATCCGCGCCTGCTACGGCCGGTCCCGCATCTGCAAGCCGCGTCGTGGAGGTCGTTCTCGCGCCGTCGCCGTCGCCACCGCCAGCGTCGCTGCCGCCGAAGACCTCGAACGCGACGCGGACTTCCTCGAACAAGGCCGCAAAGGTGCTGAAGACTCCGAAGACGACAACGAAGACTACGAAGGTGGCGGCCCCAGCGGGTCGCTCTACCTCGGCACCTGCGCCACCGACGCACCTCGCCTGCCCTGCTGGCGCAGCTACCACGTTGACCCCAGTCCAAGCCACGGCAGCCACCATCCAGCTGGACTCGGACGGCTTCTTCACCAGCCCGACGGCAGGTGCGGCTCCGCCCAGGTCTCTCACGAGCGCACCATCCAGCAGAGCCGTACCGACCGACCGCACCTCCAGCGAGCCTCAGCATGTGGCCGGCGCCGCCGCCGCGTCCAGTGCGCAGCCCCATCATCCGGTTGATGTCGCCGCGCCCATTGATCAGCCTGCCGCTGGCTCCTTTGACCTGGCCGCGTTCTTGGCGCAGTTCGACTCGGGCGCTGCGCGTGCGCCAGCGCAAACCGGACCAACCCCCACGCAGCCACAGCAGTCAGGACCCACGCCCGCACTGTCGAACAGTACCGCACCCCACCAACATGAGCTGTACGGATTGTTCAACGAGTTTGCCCATTTTGTACGAGGCTAATGTACCGCGTTCACTGGCAGAACCAGCCATTACCCAACCCTCTTTTGGTTTTGAAAGTGCATTTAGCGAGCTAGGCTCGTGGACGTTGCTTGACGACCGCGGTGAGCTACCGCCGCTTGCGACACGGAACCTGCACGCTGCAGACTTCGGTTTGCCGGCCGTTAGAGCCCGTGGTGACTTCCTCCCAGCCGCCGTTCACAGCCTAGCAGCTCACCGAGCCTACCCTTTCCTCAACTCGCCTGAAGGTCGCGAGTGCTCGCCGATGTAGTTCGTCATGCGCATGCGACTCCTAGAGTGTCTCCGCTGGCAAGACGCACCGCCCATCCTGGGCGCGACCCACAGCCTCCGCTATGGGCGCTACAGAGTCACTATCATGCACTACCTACGGGCTTGCAGCCGCATCTTCTGACGCCAATTACAGCCTTGATTTCGGAGCGAATGTGGCCCCATCACCGGTACCACCATGCCTGAACTATCACCAGCTACTTGGGCCATCCAGGGTCTAACTACGTTTGCTAACGCCGAATGGAACGAACCAGCGCCCACGCATTGTACCGTCTACGAGAGTTTGTCGCAGCTAACATGGATGTGGACCCGGAGCATACACCCCACCGCGTGCAGCGCACCCTGCACGCCGTGAACCAGTATCTCGGGGCGGCCTTCGTCTACCTATCAAGTGACACGAACACGTGGTCGAGGAATTTCTGCGCGGCCTTGCATCGCATTCAGTTCTCGTCGGCAGAGTGGGCAATTGCGCTGCACAGCGCCGCCCCTGCTCCATCCCCCGTTGCGACCTGCCCCACCACCTCAACCAACACTCAGCCTGACTCAGCCGGCCAACAGCGCCAAATCACCCGCGACGGAGGCGACCGCAACACGCGCCCAAGCGGGATGTCTGCCAACGAGAGCGCGCTCACTCCGTGGGACACCGACAGCCATGAGCCGTGCCTCCGGTTCTTCGGCGGCTCCATGTGTCCCGGCGGGACCCGCAAGCTGTGCGCCTACCGCACGAGAGTGCACGTGTGGCCGGAGCCGCTGCCGCCAGCTCTGATTGCGTACGCCAAGAGCAGATTCGGCCGCCGCGACGGCAACACCCGCCACCGCAATTGACGATGCCGAGGTGCTGCTGGTTCGCCAGCACTTTGGAGCCCCACACCGCGGTTAACTCGAATACACAAATTGCATTCAGCCCACGGTCCAGTGAACTTTCTCTTGCGCACAACTTGGAGTCTCGTCACGCCGACGTGAGTCCATTACGACTACCGCCCATCATCAGTAGCGACAACTCAGTGACACGTTCCGGTGAGAGCCCGTCTGCATCCACTGCAGGGCATTCCACCGACGCTTTTTCACATATTCCATCCCCGCCGTCGACTTCCGGTGAGGGGCCTGGTTCGCCGGCCCATTCCACTGACGCGACGCACCGACAGAGCCAACAGTTCTCTGTCGGCGTTCTGCTTCCGGAGAGCACATTTCCTCCGACGGACACAGTCTCCCCATGCCCGCTCCCACTACCCACTTGAGCGCGGACCTTACCACCGGTGTCGACCGCCTTTTGCGACCCGCTCGAACCGCCGCCGAGCTACTCGAGCTGTCCGACGCCAGCGACCGACACGCCGCGTTGTGGGATTCCATTCGACGCACCTCGATATCGGCAGCCTTTAGACGAGTCGGAGTGGACCTCCCCCACAGGACAGACCTCCCAGACACGCCGGAAAGAGCGACGCTTTCTCGTTGAACAAGCCCAGGCAGCGATGTCCGAATACGTGCGACGCGCGCGCCCGTCGCTCCGGGAGTTCGTCGAACTCATCCGGTGCCAGACACCCGACGACTACCGTCCAAACAAAGCCCTTATCCCGGCCGTGCTAGCAAACCGGTGTCGCGGGTACCCGAGGCTAGCCGATCTCATCCGGATTGCAGCCGAAGGCGTACTCATCGCGCTTCTTCGGCCGCTTCCAAGCAATCTAGTTTTCCCCGAAACCACCCTTCGGCGGTCGAACGGATCAATGTCCTTCGGAAGAACATCAGGAAAGAACAAGATCGTTGGCGCTGCATCGTCGTTGATGCCGACATCATCAATATCTGGCCGGAAATCCACGTCAGCCCGTTCGGAGTCGTTGACAAAGGAGATGGCGATTCCCGTACTACCGGCCGCGTCATACACGATCTCACCTTCCCGGAAGGTGACTCCGTCAACGATCTCACCGACCGCTCAGATATCGCCGAAGCTGAATTCGAGCACTGCTCTAGCATTGCCCGCGAGATTACCCGGTGCAAACGGGAAGACCCCATCTCCGACGTCAAAGTGATGGATGGTGATGTCGCCACAGCATACCTCAACGCGTGCACTCATAGCGCGTCTGTCCACGCTTGCGCAGGGCACATTCCGCAAGAAAAAGCTATCGTGAAAGACCTGTCGGCAGCGTTCGGATCGGCCGGATCGGCCGGCACCTATAGTGTCCTCGGCGGGGCAGTTGCGTTCATCCACGGAAACTCCACCGATGAAGTCTGCCCGACAGGTTTCTACAACTACCATTGGGTCGACGACCATGTTAACGTGGCCTCCGACACCGGGTCCCACTGCGCCGCTGTCGAGCGATCGCTCCGATTCACAATGATATCCGTAATGGGCTCCTCAGCAGTGAACGAAGACAAGTTCACCCCGTGGAGCACCCGGCGTCAGGTCTTAGGTCTGCTGTTTGACACGGACGCTGCAACCGTAGCGATGCCGCCTCTAAAGATAACAAAAGCTCAGATCTAATCGCTAGCGCACTGACCGCTCCCACCCTTACCAGGACAGCCTTTCGGTCGCTGCTCGGCTCGCTTCGGCACGTGGCAACGTGCGTCAGGCCTGCCAAGTTTTTCCTGCAGCGCCTACGTGAAGGTGGGCGTAAGTTGCACCGTTACTTACGCGTCCAGGTGTCAGCGACCATGCGCGACGATCTTGGTTGGTGGTGGCACATTCTTCACGACCCGTCACTAAACGGCGTTTCCCTGGAGTACTTCGGGGAACTCCCTGAGCCAGACATCACCGTGGTGACAGACGCTTCGGACGCCGGACTTTGCGCGACCGTCCCAGCACACCAGCTCGCCCTCACCTATCGATTCTCGTCATGTGAGCGCGATCTCATTCATCAATTCAAGCAGGGCCACGCAAACGAGTTTGACATCAATTATCGCAAATTCCTCGCGTGCGCCTTCGCCGTCAAGACTTGGGGGCCAGAGTGGGGGTCTACGCACCGGAGACGGCTTCCTACGCACGTCCATTTTCGCATCGACAACACGTCTGCGGTATCATGGCAGTCGAAGATGGCCACCCGCAATTTCCGGGCACAAGTGCTGTTCCGGCTCATGGGCGTCTGGGAGCCCGAGTTCCATCTCCGCATCTCGGCCTCGCACATACCAGGCGCGGAGAATGTGGTGGCAGACGCAGGATCGAGACATTGGGAGAACGAATCATTTGCCCAAGTGTTCCTCAATTCGACTCGCGGCTGGCGGCTGGCACCGTCACAGACGAGCATCTCGGATCTCGAGCGCGACTGGCGCGGCATTTGCGAGAGCACTCCGTTGCCGATTCATCCCTTAAGGCCTACAAGCGAGCCTTCACCTACTGGAAACAATGGACCCGACTACAACGTGTTCCGTGGCACATCGACATCCCCATAGCCGACCAAGTCTGGCTCATCTCTGAATTCATCATCGACGGCGCCCGCGTAGGGTTTGGCTCAAACGGCCCAGTGCGGAGCTCAACCATCAAAGCCACGCTCTGCGTCGTCAGCCATTTCTTCATAGCAGCCGACCTCAGTTTCCCTGTCAACCATCCACAGGTCCGCATGCTCCTTAAAGGCGTGGGTCGTCTCAACTCTCCGAGCCGCCAGGAAGCCCCAGTCTCAATCTCTCTTGTGGAGCGGTGTTTTTTTGCCCTCAATCTCAACGACCCTGCCGACCAAGCGCTCTGAGGGGGGTCTATGTCTGGCCTTCTTTTTCCTCCTACGTCGTTCCGAGATCGTAGCAATATCAAACACCTCCTTTCGCTGGTTTGCCCTCAAGGCAGCAGACATCGTGACGACTGATGCTGCCGACTCGCCTACGACGAACCCACACGCAGCCCAGAACGTGTGCATACGGCTCACCGGCTCCAAAACGAACCAGGGCGGGTTCCCAACGAATCGGATGCTTACGAGGCCAGGTCACCCCATCCGTTGCCCCGTCCTAGGCGCTCTCCTTCTGCTCAAGTCCAGGAAGCTGCTTCCCGCTACGATCCCAGCCCTGGTCTACAGCAGCGCAGATGGCACGCCGGCGTGCGTGACGGCCGCCCGAGTGACAGCAGCCATTCGACAGGCGGCTCGCGCGGCAGACGAAGATCCTGGGCAGTTCGGCACCCACTCGCTCAGGGCAGGCGGGGCAACCAACATGTACCGTGCCGGTGTGGACGCCCTCACGATCCAGTTTCACGGGCGCTGGACCTCCGACACGTTCAAGCTCTACACCCGTCTCTGTCGCGAGTCTGTAGACCGTGTCGCTGCGAGGATGGTCAGCGGGGATGGGAAATCGTCAACGCTATAGTGACGGAAAATGTCTACCACCCTAAATGGGGGCGCAGCCTGGATCTCACGACCAGGCTGTAGCGCGGTAGTCATACTTCCGTATACTATACACGTTATTTTCCCCAAACCGTGTATGTGCCGTGTATAGAGGAGGAAAGCAGGGTTATCAACCACCCTTTGCGTCAGATAACACAGTTATTTGTCCTGGCGTCTTCTACACTTTCATTGGCTATATTGACGCACTCAGCAACAGTGATGACATCGCGAATCGCGATTCGCGAGGCAGTTAGCGTTTGTAGCGAAGCCCAGCACACTGTAAACCGGTGGTGAGTAGTTTGAGCAGCGCAGGCAAGCAAGTACACATCGACTACTATCTGTTCCATGCGAGGATTTTTTAAAATGCGTCCAGCAGATGTAATATCCCTCCTATCAAATCGAGTTCAGTATGTAGTGCTTGCATATTACCCCAACACAGTATCCATGCGAGTGAATATCACTACACGATCTGCACATATCAAAACGTACTTGCGTTCATACTATGTAGTGAAATGGTATCGTATCGGAACGTCCAGCATCTTCAGAAGGATTTTGATTTCGGTTTGCGTAGCGTTATTGCCTTCGTGAATTAATTCTACATCAGTTCCATGCGAGTGAACGCTCCTGCATGCTGAAAACACAGCAAAGTGTAAATCCAAGCGCATTCCTAGTGTTACAAGGGCTATAGCTATATCGTCCATGCGAGGAATTAGTCTACAGAAGCGTTCCCAAGCTTGTACCAGCAGGTCTTTGCCGACACACAGGAACCACACAAAAGGTCCATAGTCCACTGTGAGCTCGATCATTGCATTGATCCTGTCGCAGGTTACGACTGCGATCTTCACCTTTCGACGATAGCGGAGCTCGATGAACTGGCAGTTAGGCGAGCACGAACGATTAAGAAACCGCACAATCGACCCGTACTTCACGTAGATGAACTTCCCATCCACCGACCTCCGATCAGCACGTGCGAGCAGCTTTTCACGAACTTGAACGTCCGAAGTTTGCGCCACTTTGACCCCTCTGTGTCCTTGTTGTGAACACTGTCACGAATCCATTTCATCATGATCACCAAGACGAGCATCTCGCCTGTGTCGACTCTGATCGGGTAGTCCGACTACTAGTCGTGGTCTGCATCAGGCAGTGCAAGAGGCTTGGTGACACGATGCCATTTAGCGTCTCCACAGACAAATGCCGTGTTGTAGTACTCCACCGTATCGCCTGCGCATGGATCTTCGTCGGGCCGGACCGAAATGCCGACCATTGCTGCCGCAGTGGTGCCAACAACGAGGAGAGCGCTCGAATACACTTGGCCAGATCAAGTAGTCCTAATTGAGTAAAAATCCGAATTGCTGTTATTTACGCCGCGTCCGCTGGCTGGCTAGTATAACACTGGGTCCCCGTCCGAGACCCACATTGATCAAGGGATGATAATCATTCATTCTTAACAGGGTTGTAAAAGTAGAATTGTAGAACATATACAACCGTATTGCGGCATCCGCCAGAACATAGAACTGCGAAACCGGTGAACAGCGGGTGGACGTACACTCCGTTCACGTGAACGAAGCGTACGGGTGAATGGTTGTGAACGGAGCCCAAAGGGAAAAAAATCGGGTTGAAATTTCACCGTAGAGGGAAAGGATCCCAACCGCAGATAGACCAACCAACACGTTCTGGCGCAACCATGTCGGAGAGCGAAGAAGAGGTCACTCAAGGTCCTAACAACCATCGCACGGCGCCCCCAGTTCTTACCTCTGCGGCACAGCGTTCGTGGAACCGTTCGTGGCAGCGTTCGTGGCAAAGACCCGTGGATCATCAAGCTAGCGAGGAGCTAAGCCTTAGCCTAAGATACGACAGCAGTGACTCAGCAAGCTGCTCTCTGGCTTTGGCGCAAAATACCGCAACACCGGCATCTCTACCAAGATACAAGATCAGTACTTGCTCCTTCCCTTTGGCGCAAGATACCTCAACGCCGTCCTCCCTTCCACTAGCCGGTGACACGGGGGTAACCGGAAGCTCATTCGTAACCCCAGAATGGAATGCAGACGATGATGCGATCGCAAACGATGTCGACATGATCCAAGGTATGGATCGCGGTGTGCATCCCGATGAACATTGTTTCGCAGACTTTGACTGCTCAGAGGAGAGCGTCATGCGCCAGGGGGAGGAGGTAACTGCACCAGTTGTTCTCTCAATTTGCGGTAATCCCGTCAAGGAGACTAAGTACTTCGAGCGCCGCGCCTTCTGCATTCGTATGGGCGTAAAGCCCTATAAGAACAAGTCAAAGAAGGAAATACCGGAGCTGATTGCGCAGAACGTGATAAACAATAACATTTTCGACCCCATTATCAAGACCAAAAAGACCGAGCGCTCAGCGCCGGTGCTGAAGCAGATCCAGTGCCCATTTAGGCTCACCAACGTCCTTTTTTCTGGGATGTTTGCCGCTCGATTCGTTGCGCTTTCGGATACACTGAGCCGTGCCGATCTCGACACCCAAGTATCTGCGGAGGATCAATTCTGGCTGGATGTTCGCTCCTCTTTCGTTGATAACGCTCCGTGCCTCGAGTTTGACAATCTCATCGTCACGCATCCTGCGCAGGACGCCGAGCTTATCAAGCCCTCGCTTATAGTTCAGCATACTGTGAAGCAGCTTTGCCAAATCTGGGGAACCGCCCACGGCGCTTATCGAAAGCACACATACGCTTCACTACGTCGGGAACAAATGGTGCAGATTGTTATGAGTTTTGTAAAGGGCGTTTGGATGCCCTTTACGTTCATCTCCATCTGATGAAGAAACACGACCTTATTGGAGCTGTAAACCGTGCTCTACCGGAAGATGCCTTCTCGAAGAGTACAGGCAGTTCGCATCGCGAAGAAAACTCTACCCCAAACGGCAAACGAAAACTCGATGTAGCAGACGCTATCCAGTCGTTTGGAAACCAACCATGGCGAGAAGATATGGCTGCGCGCAAGCTGGATTCGGAGGAACGCAAATTGCAGTACTTAGAGAACGAGGAAGCAAACAGAGTGCAATATCTCGAACTGCGATCGCAACGTCAAGAAAAGAGGGCTGCGCTGACAGACTACACTTTCGTGAGCGACCGGCTACGAGATCTTTACAGTCTACAAGCCCACGAGACGAACGCAACTATTCGGACTGATCTCGCTGAAGAGATCACGATTTTGAAAGCTAAAAAGCATAAACTAGCGGGGGCTCTTGTGTGAGACTGGTGTATATCGGGATAATAAAATGGGAGGGTCATTTTTCTGCAAATGGTTTCCTATCAGAAAGCACGACGCCATGCCAGTGTCACCAAGGTACAATACTCGACCTCTTCCTTCTTCTCCTCCTTCAAATGCGCTCTGACCACAATCTACGCAAGGTCTATCAATTGTCGTAATAACGTGCAGTGCCACTCGTTGGGAGCTAGTAACTCTGGCTCAAAAGGTACAATCTGACGGGTATTTAACTGCACCACCACCAATTCTACTGGGGTCCATGAGCCCAATCACGCCGTGGCGTTCGCTTCCTTGAGTGACTGTCTCGGCTTCCGAGCGAAATTCAAGGTGCGAGTGGGTGTAGCTGATCATGACATCGCGTCGGTTAGTCGCACGCTCAAGCTCGAACAGCAGCCGTGTGGACGCCGTGCAGTCGAGTGGACGTAGCCCTTCGCTGTTCATACGCATGAGGTCTTCGCCACTAGCCAATGCAGCCAACCCAGACGCTTCGTTCTCTTCACGGACAGCAACAACGTGCAGTGCCGTATCCCCAGTCGTTGGTAGCTGGTAGCCAATGTCACCTCCTGCGGCTGTGAGTTCGCTGAAAAACCCTCGAGACGCATCCAAAGCCGACGCAGCACACATGAGGGGCATGACGAACTCTCCGTCAACCAGATTCGGGTCAGCACCCGCTCGAAGCAGAGCACGAACCACCTTCACCTTGTTGAGTTTTGCTGCCCAATTCAACGGCGAGCGACCGCGGACGTCTTGCGCGCTATCCACATTGAGGTGGCTACACTGGCCATCAATGCCGCACCCGCGACTGATGACAGATCCCATCTTTAAGCAGACAGTGGGGATTCGCGAGGGGTCCCACACAGCATCTGATGGCAACAATGAACTCGTTTATTAGCCACTAAGCGAAACCCTGCGAACAATATTGCGATGAGGCCTGCTTAGCGGCACACTTTGAATGAAGCTAACAATTCTGTCCCGCAAATCTGACACCCCTGGAATATTAATCGCCTCAAGTTCCACTGATTCACTTGGCCAATAGCCCAGACGCCCTTGCAAACTAGTAGTTCCAGCTATTCCTTCGTTCTCCTTTGCTTCAGCCGACACAAAGCCGTTTCCGAGGTCTACACAATAGTTATGTAGCATGGCCATAGCCATTCGAAGACGGCTAGCGTTTTTACGTTTCATAAGAAGAGGCACCTTAATACATCTCCACTTGTTCGAGTACTTGCCGAAAGTTTGTTCAATCTTGATCCATTACTGGCTAATATAGAAGTCAAACGTATCGTGCGCTCGACTAAGCCTACTAGCTCGTCGAAACGGGGTCAACATGTGCTCTGAAGGTGTGTATGCTACATCTCCAATCAAATATCGATTCGCAGGAAGGCTATCCGTAAATTTTGCCAACTACGTCCTCGAGAAAGCCCATAGATCACTTGAGCCGCCTGGAGCAGCTACTAAAAAACAAATCTGCAGGAGTGATCGCGGGCAGCCTGTATGTTGAGTCCCATGTGATAGTAGTGTTCTGCAAAATATGAGCGAACGTTGCCTGCCTCTTTTCTTCTTGGGGTCGCGATCTTGACTAGCATTCG
Source organism: Phytophthora plurivora (assembly GCA_030027945.1). NCBI lineage: Eukaryota > Oomycota > Peronosporomycetes > Peronosporales > Peronosporaceae > Phytophthora > Phytophthora plurivora. The sequence goes on from CP125258.1 coordinate 1,045,900, forward strand.
GTCAACGCAACCAACGCAGCCATCCACCACGCCTTCGATGCTCTCCCTCTTGAAGGCAGCAGCGTCCAGCTCAAGGACAGTTGCAGGCAACTTTATTTGTAGAGCAGGACATTGTAAAACCACTGATATCCTCTGGTGTACACAGCGGTAGAACGACGCGACGCCAAGATGGGCTACGTCGATTACATCCAGATAGGAGGCCCCAGCCATGTAGCGTAGCAGCGTCGGCATCCACGGTGGCCGACACAGCAGAAACGTATGACGAGAAGGTTCGTCAAGCCATTTAGGAAAGCCACAGGATGCTTAAGGAAGCGCACCGTGAGGTGTTCCTTGCGCTACACTCTTCTGAGGGTGCCCTTGGAGAATTCCCAAGCACGAGTGAAGCGTCAAACTTTGACTTGGTGCCATCGGTGGACGACGACGTGTCGATTATCTGTGGAGCTCCGGTCCCCCAACAGCAGTTTGCATCTGCATCGCAGTTAACCCTTCACGAAAAAGCTGATAGTGTGCTCAAAGATTGGCTCAACTTTCGTGTTCGCTAGGTAGTGGTGGCGTTAGAACAAACTCACGACGACGAAGTGACCGAGGACGCTCTGACCAAGTTGCTGCTGGTGCGGAGAAATGGAGTTGTATCGGAACACTTCCAAGCAGTTCTTAAGCACGTTGATGTACTCGTTTGGTTTCGGGACCGCGGCACCAAGCTGTTTCCTTCGATCGCTGCATTGGCCCGTGTGTGGTTGGGGTGCAGTCCGTCGAACGCCTTCCAAGAGCGCGTGTTCTCAACTGGAGGGATCGTAATGAACTCCAAGAGAACTAGCACAGATAATGCACGAGCAGAGATGCAGGTTCTACTCAAGCAGAATCGAGACAAAATCGAACGGATGGAGGCCGAGCGCAGAGCCGACTGATTAAATCTCAGCACGTACGACGGTAATAACACACATGAACAATGAAAACCACAGCGCTACCGCATCTTGCCTTTTCGTTTAAAAGCTCTTCCAATACCAGTGTAGTATCAGTTCCTCTGAAATTAGAGCCATCCCTGTCCGTCGTGTAGACATCGTTCCATCAACCGTGAGACAGGGGGAAAGGAGGGCCACTAAATGATCGAAATGTCACTCGTCCATTCGGTATGTACGGTTGAAAGTTCTCATCCGCCGCTGGTTTTGTAGATGTTCACTCCATATTAGCCGTTGTCGAGTATAGAATGTCTCTCGGACACCGAGGGCTGTTGACGCGGCTGCGAAACAAATTATTACCTCCACTTCATACAAACCACCGTCGGACTCGCTGTCTTCATCATAAACCTCGTCGTCGAGCTCGCTGTCGCTGTCACAGAGCAGACCATCGTCATCAGAGCAGGACATTTCGGCTTCCAGATCCATTGGTACGAGGGGAAATTTAGAAAAGTATAAATGCGGAAATAAAAGGAGAGAAATATGAGGTGAACCGTACACTTTCATTCCCGTTCAACAGTAGAACAGGTGAACCGTGTCTCTCGCACAGGTTGTATATTCTACTTTTACACCTCTGTTAAGAATGAGGCTGTGGTTACCAGACCTCAGCGGAAGCGACGGATTACTGTTTACAAAACCTTAGTTAGTGAAGTGGCACCTATTCTGCTCAGAGATGTAGTGTCAGAAAACAGGTCTACCATACATTTACCAAGATTAATCGAAAAGCGGCTCTTTATGAGCGACCCACGGATATAGCAGAGCTCGTTGGACTCGTTTAAATTGCCAAATCTGACTTATTCGAAAATCCTCTGAATTTTACTAGAGAATAAGCCCCACCCGCCAACTTCATTGATGAAAATTCCTAACTCTCGATCACTCCGAATTTTACTCACATCTTCCAGTTGACATATTTATCCCGGCGTACGCAAGTGCTTGATAGCTTCATACGTCTGGCCAACGCCGATGTATATCCGAGCGCATACACAAATGGACAGTACATAGTACGGGGAATGCGACGGTGGGATTGTTCTTAGCAGTCTCTACAATACAAATCAAGCAAAACCAACAAGCTCATCTTCAGCAACAGCATTGGGCAAAGGGCACTACAGCAACAACTCACCGCGCGGCTTCCAATAGATCTCAGCAGCAGAAGTCACCTAGTGGAATATCCTGAGGTGCGTCAGATAGCCAGGGTCATGGAGCGAGTACGCATTCTGGTAAACTCAATGGTACGAACTTCCCTGTGGACGACTTGTTGGTGCAGGATGTGGTGGCTATTGTGCTCAACCAGTACGTTTGCGGTTTTCTGTGTAAGCTTACTTTGGGTCCATACTCATCGTTCTTCTGACACACACGTACCTCGAGAAGGCGTAGAATCTGAACCAAAAGTCCTAAAATCTGAACCTTATGCTTTAATCGTGAGCTGAATACCGTGAGCCAGATCTAAACAATATAAATCCAAAATATACCATACCAGGGTTGAACTGAGGGCCTACCGCCTTCATATGCTGAACAATCGAGAAAGAGTTATAAAAAGAATAAGCACCACTTCCCAACTTGACGTGTTCATTCACAGTTGCCAGCCCAACGCAGGCGTAAAGGGATCACCACAATGCGTGCTCACAAGGGATTTTATAGCTGGGTGGCTGGTTTATCACCGCCTGATGTAGCGACACAAAAAAATCGCCAGAGATGCGCTTGCTGGAGAACACGAGCGGGTTAAAACGGAGTGCTGGCTGCGGGACCGCTAACGAACTATCATTTTCAGGTAGTAGATTCTATGAACAAGCATCTTTAACGTGTTGATATCCTTGACTTGAGCGTAGCCAAGTATACACTATGAAAGACGTACGAATATAGAAAACGCTGCTGCCACTGGAGCTGGAGTTTCACTTCCCGATACTCGCACAACAGCGAAGGCGCGTCCGCAATACGACACAACAGAGCTCATGCTGCTGGAGTACAATTGGTAACACCGTTCCTGCGTTGTGGGTGAACGTGCTTCAGAAGAATATCTTGACACGCTTCGAACATTCAAGGTCTACGTGAACACTGTGAAGCGCTTTTCCGTATGTACTACTAGCTACGACAGCCACAAAATGCGATACAAACTTTGATTTTGCGGGTCCCCGACATGTAAGGAAGGAGGTGCGATTTGCTCTGACTGGATCAAGGCCCTGTGCTGTATGTCGATGCTCTAAAACTTTGTGGCGGGTTCAACTTATGTGTATTGATGCGGGAGGACCGATGTGCACCTACCGTCACCAAACAGTCAAATTTGTCTGACTGTTTTGTAGTCCTCGTCACTACGTATCTTTAAAGGTTTGTGGCGGGTTCAATTTGTGTATATTGATGCGGGGGGGGGATGTGCATGAGATTTTGCAATTTACTAATGAAGCGAACTTAAGTCTTGGACTTACAGCTGCGAGCAAAAGCAATTCCGGCCCTTTTCTGCATTTTCCCGTTTTCTGGTACATGCACCTGAAGTACTCTTGGCAGCGAAATCGGAATGCTTCTCCATGACTTCCTTTGTGAAGCGACAAATTTTCTTCTTGTTATCACTCAGCGTCCGTCCATCCATTGCGCAGTATGCCCCGAAAACACGTTTCCAAAATATAGGTTAATGCTTACCCGTCGTGTGGGGGCGACACCGCTTCACGTTTCTGGAGGGGGCCGCTTCTTGCTTCTGGAGGGGACCGCTTCTTGCTTCTGGAGGCGTCCTGGTATCTCTCGCGTTGGCCCGACTTTCTCTCTTCTGGGGGCTTTTTGGTCTTGTCCTTTGTTTTTTTAAATGACGCATTTTAAGGCCTTCAGAATGCGTCATTCCAAAAAATGTGGCACTGTAATTGACAGATGTATCAGTGACAGAGATATGGGTACCCTTCCCCTTGGTTAGTTCAGTTTTACAAAACTTAGTCCACATGTTAAGATGATAGTTCAATCCTAAGGTTTTCTCACGTACGAGAATTCGCGTACCGGTACTTCTATTTAGTTGAGGAAAAAGCTACATGTCAAATTAGTTTTTTTTTTTGCCATGACACCACTCACTTCGAGCTGCGAAACCGCCGGGTCGTGGACCCGGGTCCCCAATAAGCTAGAAATAGTAGTGAAGACAAGATTATATCAACAAGTGCTCCTGGTACCATATTACTGACCAATCACAGACTGCCAAACGCAAAATACAATCGTTGAATTGTGATAGTGCCATGTGTTTTAGCGTTGTGTGTAAAGAGAGAGATAACAGCCGCTATGTAGTCATTAAGAGCATCTCTAAGTAAGGTGCTTAGACAAGGAATTTGATAGCCTAAAACGTTTGCTTATATCAAATAGGAAAGCATTAGTTTCTGCGTGTGTGGTCGGGAAGGGTGATAAGATAATCTGCTGGTAGGGATATATGAAGCTGGTGGACGGTATTCATTGTGCTATACACAATGCACGAGGTTTCTGTACTGTAAGTATTCAAGGGTTTCCCGGGTAGTTTGCTGAAGCTCGGACGCCTCCGTGTCTGCAAAGCTCTCGAATGCGAGAAGGAAATATACGCCATAATTGTAAGTATCAGTTTTGATGCCCATGCCTGTTGAGTAGGGTATGATGCGAACATGCTCCGTGTTCTATATTAGTAGCAAACTCGCGATCCTTTCTGCAAGTGCTCGAACGTCCTAGGCATACGATGACCGTAGCAATTAGTTATACTGGTCACCATGTCTATTATAATTCCACACCAGTGATTGCCGTTGCAGTTGGTCGGGATCAATAACTTTCCTGTGCAAATGCCGTACAAACCACCCCTCATGACGTCAATATGAGTCGTAGAAACCCTTCTCGACCTGCCCAAAAAGCGTACAAGATACCATCATAATGGATAAGCAGCTCGAAAAAAGCTTAGTCAATATCGCTTGTATAGCATTACAACCCAATGCCCTCTTTCCGGCGACAGTCAGCAGCTCAATATCAAAGGAAAGCGACCGCAACACTGTGATTCGGTTACAGAGATCATCATGTTCCGTAGTTTTAAAGTTTGGCGGAAAAGCAACGTCACAGTTAATTGTTTTCACCCGCCTCGTTGTCACTAAATTCAGTGCTTCAGTAGCCGTATGCAACTTGCTCATAAGCGTCAGCGTGCTGGCTTTGAATACACCAACCCCACAGATTCCTAAAACTCTGTTTGTTTCCTGTGGGTTCAATAGTACCTTGCCTACCGGCAGCCTAGAGAGTTCATAATCTGTCGGGGCCTTCGGTCTTTTCGAAGCGGTATACGTTGAATTGACGTAACGTTTGCATCTCAACGTAATATGGATTACCTTGCAGAATTTCTGCCACGGTATCCAAACTGAGCTGCCTCTTAAACGTATCTGAGTCCTCTGTTACCCATTGAAGAGAGCGGCGTCGCTCTGTTTTCTTCGCCTTTTTGTCTTCTGGCGCGGTCGCCATCTCGTGCGAGATGGACCCAATACACTGAGGCTAGCATGGCAGTCATTCGAGATATGTGTAGTTTGCCCCAATGCTTCCGTCGGTCCGTTGTCGTTCGGTCATTCAAGTATTGTTTGCACCAGGCAGTCTTCGGCTCGACGTGGTTGAGGTTGCGCTGAATGCCACTTGCGGTCGATGGCGACCCAAATGAAGCAATGCATCCATCAGGTGGGACACTGGAGCTGAAACCTCAGTTAACAAAGATCGCGGATCGGTAGGATCAATTTCCATTATTGTCGAAAGAGCGTCATCGTGAAGTAGTTATTTCCGTCGCGCTCAACATATTTTGCTATGTAACGTTAATCGAACCTCAAGTACCAAAAAAAATTCAAATCATTTTTTGCGAAACTGACGAACCATTTCACGAGAGGTAACTGGTTCCATACCGGTAGGTTCATTTAAGGTGTGGATTATTGTCTAAAACCTTCAATACTATGTTGCGGGATGCGGGGTAAAACCTTTCCTCCAGCCCCGCGATTGTGGGCAAAATTTATCCTGTATTATACAGGATATGACTTTGACTTGGCATTACTATTGCGGAGTTTTTGTGAGGATTGTGAAGGTCACAATCGTTTCTTGCTGCAGTACAGGGTACAGTCTGCCAAGTATCAGTAATATCCTGTACTCAACCGGATCCGGAGTATAGGTTTGTAGAGAAAAATGTCAAAATTCAACAAATACCTTCACTCACAAATCGTTTGCATTCATTCTAGATTACTGCCGTCTCTCTAACCCCGTCACTGATATCACTGTGCACACTTCGTGCAGACCTGACGCTTGAGCCGCTGTCACTATCACTTGTGTCGTCGCCATCCCAGCTGGCACGCTGAATGTCATGCCCGGATGCAGTGCGTAGCCTGAAAGCCTTGAGTCCTGGAGGGGTGCTGTCGCCACTGCGCCAAAGTTCATGCCAGATATCGCTGCAGGTGGCCGAGTTGGTTGCCGCGCTTGGATCGCTGGTGCCTTCGCAGGTGGAGGTCCGAGTGTCTCTGCCGGGGGAGCCTCAGCCGACGGAACGGGCAACACGTCTGTCGATGACGCCGTCCCCGAGGGTGTCGGAATTTCTAGTTCAGTAGGTTAGGATGCTGAGCGTTTGGTAGGAGGAGCCGCGGGTCCCGATGTTAAGTGGATGATGCGGATTGGCCTGTCGCTCAAATGGGTGTGGTGCATATCACACCTTACAAATGCAGCTACGAAGACAGCTTTCAGTATTGTTGCACAACAAAGAATGTGGAGGTGACGGATCTCATCTCGCGCATCGTCAAAAATGTGTATGCTATTCGCTCTAACGAGTCAATGGGCTTGTTGTTTGCTGAATTGTGCATACAGCTCCAGCTGGGTGGTGCCTCTCAACTCCTGGCATGAAAGGAACATCGCTTCATGGGCCTGACGCGAGTCATTCGGCGTATTTTGCAGACATGGGAAGCACTAGAACTATGGTTTGAAGAGAGAAGAGCGAAAGCGATTCGTGCACGAAAGGCTCAGTTGTAGCAGCAAAAAAGTCGGCGACATTAAGGCTGAAGTTCTGTAAAAGCTCAATTATCCACCGCTTAAATGGAGCCCGGTAACCTTCACTGCGTTCACCGTACAAAGAATCGAAACATCGTGTACCAAGAAGGATCGACTCGAACTGCCACTGGTTATCAATCAAGTACACACGCAACCCCCAAAAACGTTTTCCCTGGCTGCGTCTTTCTGCTCCAAAATGCCATCATCATCGCCAATGATGGGATGTTTTTCAGGCGGTTGGCGTTCAAACATTGGACAGCACCGTGCTTGGAGGAATCGTTAAGCTCGACGATGGACCGGGTCACTGTATGACGATTGATGGTAGCTCGAAATTCTGCTTTCGCCACTAAATCAGCAAGCAATTGTGACTCATCATTTTCACCGAATGAGAAGGGAAGATTATTACGGACAATTCGCAACGTCTCCAAGACGAATCATGCTCCAACCGTCGTCACAGCTTGCAATCGAATTGTTAATGCGATTAAACTCGAGCTGCCGGGTCCACTTGTGGCCTGTTTTCGCTTGCGACTTCGACGACGTTTCACGATGAACACCAGCTACATGTTTTGTAGCTTTCGATGTATTACCGAAGAGCTGAATTATCTTACTTTCGCGTTGGCACGGCCGACTCCCCATTCAAATCCACCCGACGTACTCCTTGCCATCAAGCGTGCATGACTCATGCACACCCCAATCCAGAATTAGTGATCGTTCACCTCGTCGTTTGGGTACGACTTTGTAGCCAGGTCTTGGCTGGTAGTTTTGAATAGCCTGAGTCACATATTCAGGTACCGTTGACATGGTAAATGCTGGGCGTTCAGCGGACCTCCCTTGGACGGAAGGTGCTAGGCCTCTGATGAACTGTTTAGTGGCACTAAGTCCGAGCTGGAAACTGCATTTTGCATTTCACGATCGCCAGCACTGTCATTGTCACTTGGGTCGCGAACTATTGATGATGGAGATCCGTTGTTGCTGAGCAAGATCGTGTCCCTTCGCGAGTTACCACTAGTAACACCGGTAGATTGACCCTTCGACAGGAAAGGGTTATGCATAGAGCTTGTGCTTCCAGTAGTTCTTGCCCCATAGTGCGTGCCGTATAGTAGTGACAATCGTGGTTTGCAAATTGCAAAGTGAGATAACAGGTCCTGCGAAGAAGTTATTGAACTAAAAGGTCGGCAACAAGATACGGCTGGCTGCGGCTTTTGACGAAAGGCCACTCTGTGCAATTTGAGCCAATCACAATCTTGTAATCCAAACCAAATGAGAGGTAGTAAGCGAAACTCCAAGCCGCCGCCTGCGGTTTGGAGTTTCAGTAATTTATCTTCAAACCACCGACCCTTCCCAATTATGGTTTAAATCTAGTGAAATATAACCTCGAATCAATAGTTTGCACTTTGGTTGGTTTGGTTTGTTTCAGGCGTGGGTTTCTGAACTATGTTTAAAGAATGAAGCAGTGGTCAAAGATATTTTTACAACAGCACAACATCTCAGAATCTTAGACTCTGACTATAGTTGAGTATTAAAATACTTTGTTTTGGTACTAGTTTATTAGGGTAATCCCATATGCTTTTTTGTACCTTGAGCTCCGAAACCTCGAGCTCCATAGATTTTCTCTATGGCTCGGAGCATTGCACGCAAGGCTTTTTAAAGATTTATTGGTCTCGCTGGGATTACAACATCAGTTTATGTCAGCAAACCCCTGAAAGCTGGACCGACTGCCACACCCTTCTGTCTGCATTGACCACACCAGTGTGACTGGCTGGTGGTAGAATATAAGTCATGCATCATCACGAGGAGAGCGATTAATCTCAATGCCATCTGCGCAAATGGTTTTTGGCTCGAACGCCTATCATTCCAACCCATCGTGAAGGTATTATCGATCCAAAATCGAACATGCATCGACTCTTGCAGTTGTGCGTTGTTCCACTTGTGGAGCCCAAACTATCTAAGCCAAAACTGCACTCATGAGCTCCCGAATATTGATACTGATAATATCTGCACCAGCGGCGCTACCCTTATCAATCGGCTGGCATTCGGAATCATCAAACACCATATTTTTTTAAGCAAGCTCGCCCCCGATCACTGATATAAAAAAACAGATGGTCGGGCATTAGAACATCAGGAAATCGTGACAGCAGCACTGAAGTGAGCCGTGAATAGTTGCGAATCAACACAAACTTTCTCGTACGCCACTGGATAGAGTGAGTGGCTGAAACCGACTTGTCGCTTTCGTAAGTCAGGATGCTCGTTGAAAGAAAGAGCCGCTGTGCACATTGAGGCAATATGTGCGCGTCGTCTGTCGAAGGAAAGACTCTCGAATTACACTAGAAGCTCTCCTCGCTAGGAATATCGATACCAGTTGAGAAGCCCACAAAAGCCTTATGGCGAGTCAGTCCACAAGATCCAGAGTTAACAACCTGATCCAAGGAGACAACCCAATTAGCGACTGGGTAGTTTACGTCCTCATTGCACGTGTGTGCTCCTAGGACCGTGACTATTGTTGATCTTATCGAAATACTTGCCTCGTCCAACCGTGCGATTTAACGCAAATGTGATCATCAATCCAAGCATTCTCATCCAAAATTGTTCGATTCTCCAGCACTCTGCTCAGACCACTATGGAAATAAATTTCAGTGCAAATGTCCACCTGCAGACCAATATTGGCCGGAAGGACACCATCATACGTGACCTTAATCGTTGCCTCGTTTTGTACAGATCGTTTACTGATGAACTTTTATACGCGATAGATGGTGAATCACCAGAACCACCACTGTAATGCCTCCATCCCAATGCTGCACTACTTAAAAGGTATAGTGTAGTCACTACACGTCACCCCTTCGAAGAGTGGCAGTATATTTAGGATCAATTGACCTGCCCGCTCGCTGCAGGAAGTAGCTTTCACTTTGGGCGGACGTACAGTCGGGTTCCGAGCCATCCACCTGCCTGTAGGCATACTGTAGCGGCTAAACATCGCTTCGAAATGGCGTGAGACCAGTTCTTGGCAAAGTGCCTGCCGGCAATTAAATTACAGCGACGTAGTATTGCCTTTGCGAATCGGCAAGGCACCAACTACCCCAGGTGGCTCTGGAATTATCGATGTCTGCTGTTTAAACCTTTCGTCTTATGGTTCTTGTGCCGATTGTCCGACTTGTGAACCGATTGAGGCGTCGTGCTTTTGGGCACGTTTCCCGCTGCACTACGTAAACGTGAGATTTGTGATTGGCTTGAAAGGACATTTTCACGTCGCCAGAGCATTTCGGACCAGACAAGACCGAAACCGCTCGAAACACTCATCTATCCAAGCGATTTACCCCGGAACTACTTCGGGGCCGCCCGCAGTCTTCTCCTTTCGCAGCAGCAGTACGAAGCGCCCCGCGTTGTCCACCCACTCGGTCACCATGGATTGGTACATCTCATGCACCAGCAACAAGAGCCATTCCAGTGTTGCAATAATAACAGCCGTCGCGACACCTTCGGAGGCCCCGTAAGCTTGTCTTTTGCAGAGAATTCAATAGCTCTCCCTCTCTTCCCCCTGGTTGGGAATGTGTGCTAGAGTTTCGCTGCGCTGTCTGCAACAACCGACGTTAGTTTTGTTCCTGCGCTTCAATACCGTGCGTGGTAGGGAGCTAATTGAGCCGGGCAGCCACCGCGAACCGATCGTCGCGGTCCGTGAGGCTGTCGGACTTTATCAGGAAGGCACTGCCTGCGCTAACGTGGGCGGTTACTGTGCGGCCTTTGTCACTTTGGCGTTTCCAAGTGTTTACATGGCGCTACTTGACATGCAGCTTCAGCTGCGCTATGACATTTTTCGGCGCTAGTTGCTCGCGGTGGGTAGCCAATGTTTCGGTTGGTTTCGGATCATCACATTTGATTGTTTGCAATTCACGTTGCAGCAGTGTATTACCCAGCTTAAATGGAATTAGCTCAGACAGTGGTGGATTCTACAAGTTCTACATTCTTGATGTTATCAAGGAAGCGCTTGTGCATACTCGCACGGTGATCTTTTACCTGCGGCATGTTGAATCTCCCAACTGTCCATTGCGCGATTTTGTCTTTGATGACCAAACCTGGAGTATGCGCCTGCTCTACAATATTTCTCCAGACGTCACCCATGAAATAGAGAAGATATACACCGCGATCGACCTCGCTCCTCTGCTGTGGCTTCGTTTCAAACACTCCGTAGCGCCACTCATAAGTGGCTGCCACGTTTGTACGAATGTAGCGCTCATTAAAGAGAAAGGACTTGATGAGTTTAAATATATCGAAGCATCGGGAACACTTTTCTTGGAGGCGACGTGGAAGAGGCGTGTTGGGCCGTCCAGTGATCCTCTGTACAGAATATGAGCAGAACATAAGGATAAGATGCCCAGTCACAGCGAGTCTTTTTCTCATGCTTCCACTCATGACCGACCTCGATGGATCTGAAAATATTCGAGCAGCATGTGTAGGACCATTCCTTCACATTGACAACACGGTTGTTGTTGCCGCAATGCATACGAGAGTAGTGATTGCCAAAATTTTAGACTGTAGTGAGTACTGGGAGGTCGTCAATTAGCGTATCGAATTCTTGGACATCGCATGGCGGATTTGTATCGGCCGAAGATGGTGCTCTTCCAAGCCCCGGGCTGAATGCCTTCTGGGTAACAGTTAATTTCTTTTTCTTGGGAGAAACGGATTCCACTGTGCTCCCCACGGTGTAAATGCCCACTTCCTCACCATGAAGGCAGGTCACCATCTTTCCCCACCAGCTGCAAGTAAGCTCGCTAGCTGAATTGCACAAGTGCAACCTACGCTCCATCGGTCTATAGCACATATTGTGCGGATCAACGCGTGAGCACACTGTGCAAGCCATAGTGTTGGTTCTAGTAATCTGGAAGGCCTTCATGCTGTCTAACACCGTATCGGCGGAGGGATCATCAAACCCAAGGGCAATCGCTTGCCGAGCAACCTTCTTCGGCATTGACGCTCGGGTTCATGCTGTCAGAGGAGTCATTGGTCTGGCAGCTGTTATTCCAAAGTTTGAGACATGCAGCTTCATGAGTGCTGGTTAGCTCTGTCTTACCTAACCGCCCCCGGTATGTGCATATTAGTAGAAAATGAACAGATTCCAAAGTCTGGGCGATCTTTTTGTGTTGCTACCGTAGCGTGTTCTAATTACCAACATTTCAGGTGCCGCCACAGATTTGTTGTGCGAAGGCGATGCATTTGTGTGCGAGACAGGCGTTCTTGTGCAGGACTCGTACACACCGACGCAGCACTTGATGCAGATGGTCGAGGACGTTGGCGTTCTCGAGTTCATCTTGGAATGAACTCGGGTGTTCTCTCTGGGACTTGACGGTCTGGTCAAGTTCTGTCGATAGACGTATCGGGACCGATACGTCCAATCTTAACGGGGGGATGGTGTAACGGGGTTACACGTCAAGTGACAGTAACCACTTGTAACTCTAACAGTTAAGATAACTGTTAGAGATTGGAAAGGAACCTCCAGCATTGGTGTGTGGGACACACCAATAGCTAGTGTGTCCCACACACCAATAGCTACATGGGCGGGCCACCTCGATGGTTGGCTCGCATGTATTTACGCATGTTATTGGTAGAAACTTATGGATTTCTACCAATCAGTGCGTGACACAAGGGTAGGGGTTCTGCCAACCACACGTTGGAAGACCCTTTTGAAATAGATAAACAGATTTAGGAGGTTCGATAATTGGCTTTTGCCATATTCAATAACGGTTCTCATTTTACGGTATTTCTGCAGTTTAATTGCTTATATTTAGTTTAAATTATACTTACTGAAGTAAGTATAATTAAATTAAGTCTAAACAAATTGCACGCTTCCTCATACACGTAAGCGCACGTGTACGCCACCTAGTGGGTCTAAGTAGACCCATTACACACTCTCCACAACATCGGTGGAGTAGATGGGGGAGAGTGATACCACCGTTCCGAATCTTGCTGTGATTTTCTCCAGAACTCCGCGATACTTGTCCTTGGGTTCAGATCCTTGGACTTCAAGTATCAAGTCGTCAATTTCTGTGCCACAAATCTCGGAAGTGCTATGGACAGTGCTCGAAGGGTGAATAGTGCAGAATTCGAGACGAATCCCTTTGGCGCTAGCTTGTCGGAGGCACTACAGACTCACAAAACAGTGATATATCATCAAAATGAACGCCGGCGAATGTGCACGAACCGAAAAGGTCATCTTCGTTTTCTGAAAGCACCACACCAAACACAACTAGTATTGTTTCTATTTCCACCTCTGCCCAGCAACGTAGATAAGACTCCACGAGACTTGTCGTGTTTGGAATAAGTATCGTCAAAGCCGAGCATAGGCGAGCACGATGGAATCCCACCGCGGTATATAAATCAATGACAGCTCGAGAGAGGCGATTGCCCCTGCTAAGATCCAAAGCGATATGGGTTCCTGGGTTTTTGTCTGCAAACATTTTCAAGATAGAGGGAATATGGAAGAAGATTTTCCCTATTCGACGTCTTGAGACTCCGAAACGTTATCTGTTCTCGGACAGATCATTCAGCCCATCCTGTTCTTGAAGTAGTTCTTGGACCACCACGACTCATTTTTATTTATTGGGCGCGAACCCACTCGAAAACGTTTGCAGCGGTTGTAGCTGTCTCCAGGAAACTTTCCTAAACGATGTACATGCGTCTGAGTGAACGTTCTGCAATGACCTCATTTGGTATTCAGTTGTAGACTTAAGAATGACTTTCCAATCAATCACAATTTATCAAGAACACCAGTTTCTAGCGGTACACGGCTGATTTCCCTTCACCGTTTGGGCGCTTGACTGCTTTTTCTTATCAATATTGAACTTACAGTCGTAGACGAAGTCTGTGAACATCTTCATCGACGTAAATGCCTGTCCTTCAACAAGCTCGTTCGTACTGTCGACGCGTTGAAGGTCGATCAACGTCATTTTGAATGACGCTTGAGTTGTGGTACTACTAGCTAAAGAAGCGAAATACTTCTCGTTCTTATCACCCGCTATTTTTACGAAAACAGACATTTAAGTGAAATTGCTACAAAATATCCTGCAAAAAGAAAGTGGATGGCGATGTTCTTTTTGTGTTGTAGATACTAAATCACACAGTTTAATTCTTAATAAATTAATTAATTAATATAGGGAAAAAGCATAAAACCGAATTAAATGCCCCTAAAGTTTCATAAGTGAACAAAATGCCCCCCCCGACTCTTGGGCGCTCCACGCACCGCAGGTATCAATTCATCGCCGATCAAATGTCGTATTCATTCACTTAGGGTACGTTTCAGGTCACCTGCGCATGTTGCGGTCAACTCCGCCCAACGCAGTTGTCGACTGGGGCCCAGTTGTTTTTACTTTTCTTGCGCTTCTTCTCAGGACGCCTAACTCCGCGTTTGACTTGAGGAGGGGAGACTTTTAGTTCATCAGCTTCTTCCAGCACGTTTTAAGAATACAAGAACAAAACCCGTCGTAGGGCTCTGGAGGAAGCATCCCAAATAACCCTAGCCACATGCACTTTTCCCAGCTATTATTTTCTCGCACAGCTGCTGCTGCTCCGGGTAGCTGGTCGGTGTCAGCCCACATTCGCTTGATAAGCACCACCTCGCCCTCATAGCCACGTCATTGCCAGCTATGTCAAAGTCCTTCAGCACGTAGATGACTTGATCTTGACCGTATTCTCCGCGTAAAATACCTCGCCAAACGGTAAGCCAGCGTTGATGAACGATTTGAGCCACTTCTCCTCCTACTCGTTGCTCTCGGCCGAAGGTCTATGCATTTAGTGTTCCCTAGCGTGATACGGGTGCATCTAACTAAACGGTGGATCCAACGACAGGTCCGCGGTGGCCAAATGCGTGTCCTTGTTGGTCTCGGACTTGAACACCGTTACGTTCTTGAGCCCACGACGGACGCGCTGTTCATCCAAGCCTAGGCCTTCGTCTGTATCATCATTGATCCTTTCCTTTTTGACATGTACCAACGCATCTTGAGAAGCCTCTGGGGGACTACTTGATGAGCAGGGTCACCACCGTTGTAGTTCCTAACCCTCCGGGCAAGACTGAGTAGTGTCTATACTTTACGCGTAGGATGGCAATACGGCATTTATTTTAATCTACGTCGACGATGTGATCTGTACGTCAAACTCGGAGGGCGAGATGTTTGCGGCTCTACACACAGTTATATTTGACGAAAGTCATTGGAGTACCCTAGACGAAGTTGAGGACGTCCTATCCCCAAACTATGGTTATACTTCCAGACTCGGTCAAACAAGGTTACTCCAACGCGAACTATACAAGAACTTCAACTAAACGTCGACCTTGTGTGAAATTGGACAAGAGAAGCGTCCGTGTACGTCAAATAGATGAACGCGTTTGATACCAGGAAGCAACGGTCAAAGGAAGTGTCGAATTTAACGGGAACGATCTACGTAATAGGCGCAGCCGAGGCTCACGCAAAAGATATAAAGTCAGCTTCGGTAAATATATATATGAAGGCACAGGACAAGCTGAAGCTCACGCGGATGCGCCAGTACCAAAGCGTTCCTACCGTCGATCAGCACCGAAGCTACTTAGCTATGTGGGCACGTGTCGAGGAACGTATAACCAAACCGTGGCATCCGTTTGGAATACTAAAGTATCCTAGGCCACAACGCTGAGGGACCTTAACGTTACAGAAAAGCCGATAAGGAGAGTCTACTCAGAAGGAATGGGGCCGCCACCCTGATTGGCGTACGAAATCCCGAAGTCTTTTTTGTTTAACGGTCAACGTAAGTTTGAGAGCAACGTCAGAGAGTACCAACCTGACCCACGGAAACACGAAAAAGCTCAATGTTCGGTTCAAGAGTCAGAAATAGGACGGGCGGTACTTCACCTATTTCGAGGATGTCGTCACTGGCAAGATTCAGGAAACAGAGCAATGTTATCCATATTGAAGTTAGCTAATATCCAGATACGGTGCAGACCCGGGGCCTCGTCATCACAAACGAGATCCAGATCACCATCACGAACAGCTTCTGGTAAGCAGTGATTTTCCAGTTTGTCTGCCTGCACGAGTACTCAAACGAAGTCTCGAGCGGACACTTGGACGGGCAGTTTACCCTGCTGGTGGAGGAGGAACTGAAACTGAACAGACGAAGTAGTCTAGAAATATTAAAACGGGTGCAACTGACGTCAAAAATGCAAAACATTTTTCAACTTGTTCGGTGCAAGGTTTTTTCATGACTGACTTTAAAACCTAACTTTCTTAAGATTTCAGTACGTATTGCTCCTGGTCTTTGTTTCAGTCTGTCGAATATATTACCCAGAGTGTGTCAGTAGGCCTATGACCTTGAATTCGTACTTCAGGTGAACCAAGTCGACAGCCAGAGATCCAGCGCGGACGAACCGGAGATAAGGCGGCGTTGATATACCGCTCAGCAACATGTCCGCGATAAGGAAAGTCAAAGGCATCCCTACTGCCGAGCTTCAAATGGAGACTGGAGCAGTTATCACTCGTCTGACTCGTGTACGTTTTCGAGCACATGACCAGCAACTTTCCTGTTATCTCACCCATAGCCTTCCGTAGCTGTAGGGACTGGAAATGCTTGAGGCCCAGCAGCAACCTTTTAAAGGTGTGGTTACGAGGAGTCCTCTTCTTCACCATGTTTTTAAAGCTGAAAACGGGAAGGATAATGGTGTCGTAAAGCTTCATCAGATGAGCGTATGTCTGCTAATGCATCTCCTTCGCGCTGTTGTTCAGCTTGGCCGTGGCGCCGTTGAACGCTCGCTTAGGCCTTGTGAACACCCGCCACCGCCGGCCTGATGTATGCCGTTTGAAGTTCTTGATTAAAGTCATTCCCCGCTGCCAATCTGTGATACGTGCCAATATTTATCCAGGTGGTTTTGTATCACAGCTAACGTGTAGAGTGTTCTCGTCAAGATCGACGCCAGTCATGAATGCCTTCATCCCCGGATTCAATGCGATCGTTATGTCGTGAGTAAGAACGGCGGGCACCGCCTCGGGAACGGTCGATTCCATTCTCCCCTCGATAACCAATCTATATCTCATCAATTATTGGAGGGCCAGATGCTGGACGATGAGTTGGACTATCGTCCAACCGACCGTCGCCTCGATAGTCGGGTGGAGGGTCGCTGCTACTGGTAGTTTCGTGGAGCTCATGACGTGACTGGCGCACTCCTGGAGACGCAAGGTTGGAGCCTCGCGACAAGGACGGAGGTCATGAGGGTGTTGTCGGCCTGCTGACCAGCGTTTCTCGAATGGCGACAGAAAGGGTGAGAGGTACCATCGTTTGAGGTACCTGCTGGAAGAAACAAGAAGCAAGGACAAGTGTGGACAAAGAACGATGGAGGTCAGAGGAGCAAGCTGAGTAGACTGCTTGACCTGGAAGAGGGATATTCAAACAAGTGCGGTATACCTATGGATATAACCCTGAAGTTGAAGAAGTGTGAACATTATTGAAGAGACCTGTAACCATGCATCTGGAAAAGTACCTTAAAGGGAGGCTGTGGGAAGTTTGATGTATCTCGTCCTGGGAACACGACCAGATCAAATTTTAGCAGTTGAGTAGATTCGTGGATCATCCTACTGAGCGGCATGTAGAAGCACTGAAGCTCATTATGCGGTGGGAACTGTGTATCACAACAGTAAGACTGGTCCATTGGTATTCATATTTAAGACCACTCAGACAGCGACTGTACGAACGACTCGGACGCTCGTAAGAGCACTACGGGGTACGCCTTCACGCTGATAGGAGGAGCTGTGTCATGGGCTTCCCGTCGTCAGACAATTGTTGCGCAATTCACTGTTGAAGCAGAGTGCAACCATGGAAGACAAGACGCTGATGAATATTTTGGATGAGACGTACCGGAAATGAAACGGAAGCTTTCGCTCGGTGTGGACAATTTGTCGTCGTATGTGATGGCGACAAACCCAATGTTTGGACGTCGAACACTTCAGATTGAGCTGAAGTGACACTGCGTTCGCAAGTAAGTTCGAGCAAAACGAGCTGTATATGCTTCAGGCAAAAACTGTTGATAACTCGATTGATGTTTTTACGAAACCGTTGGTAACACCGAGGTTCGAGAGCTTGCCAGCTCGAATTGTAAGGCGGATACTGCCATCGTGATCGGCTTCAGTGCCTTGCATACTACGGAAGTAAGTAAATTTGGCGTTTTTTACTTGGGGTGAAGACCTACGTGTGGGTCACATAGATTCATAAACATGAACGTATTCTTTAAAATCATTGTGACACAAGTGTAGTCGGTATATCATTAAAGTGTGTGTGCGTGGGGGGCACTGCAGCTCTGTCGCTAAGGCCGCAGACGAGAGCTAACTCAAGTTCTTCGTATACAGGAATGGTTAGGGTAATCACAAATACAAAAACAAATAAGGTTTAGAACAGTTAACGTTTTGTTTAGGCCAGTTTTTAACAAGCCAAAACTAGCACCTTCACGAGCACACCTCAGACACACAGTACCTTCATCCCCGTTGCATAGCTGCCGTCCATTGGTATACTTCCTTGCCGCACGATCGATATTAGGAACCTTAACTCGACTGACCTACGACTTTCTGTGAGGACATCCAATGTGGAATTTCCAATTTATTCCTAAGCTTCTGTCGCTCTAGCGTTGTCAATTGCTCCCCCCCCCCCCCTGTGGCCAAGTTTAGCTTCACTCGCTTTTTGCGATCCGAACCTGGCAACTCAACCTGACCTCTCTTATCACAGCGCTTCCATCCAGATGTTTGTTCACCACTCAGCCGTTTCGAGTTCCATGACTCCTTCCTGTCTTTGACATCGTCATGGTTACTCTCACTGATGAAATCAGGAAGTACTTGCCCTTCCAAAAAGGTTCATGTTCAGTGGCTGCTTTGACTCAGCTTTTTCACCGACTTGTGGTTCGCCTTCTTCGCCTGTTTGTTCAAATACATCATTTCCCAACTAACTGTCCTTGTCCTTGTCATGTAGTCCTTCTTCACTGGTGGAGTATTTTTTGCTACAATCAATATCTTCAATTTGTTCACTAGTATATGGCGTCTGTTCGTTCGATCTAGGGTCCTCGCCGTCTCCCTCTATTGGCCGGAGATACACACGAGGTCGATATAGTGATGACCCGTCGGCTCCTCCGTCTTCACCATCGCTGGACACCTTCGAGTCAATGTCGTCCTCGTTTTTCACCTCTGTCTCGGTCAAGCTGGCGTTGGCCACACTCCATCTCTACACCCACAATGCTCATGTTGTCTTTTTCACGTCCTCGTAATCTCCCTCCTTAACATCGGCAAGTTGATCATTTAGTCAACCGTACTCCACGGTCGTGGGTATTGTGTGGTGATTATGATACCGAATATTCTCGTGTACTCGCACGTTGCACACACCGCGTGAGCTGTGATGCGGCGGAAAGTTTACCTTCCAGCCCATACTTCCCTCCGTATACCCGAACAGGAACACATCTTCACTAGGCTTACCCATCTTTGTTCTCATGTTCTTATGCGTACACACCAAAGCGCCATACATTCGCACCCGATGAAAGTCTAGTTTCTTCCCAAAGAACAGCTCACATGGAATTCGAAACGATGCTTTGCGCAGAACACGGTTCCAAACGTACGCCGCGTTGCCCAAACTTCAGCGGAACTCACGAATGACTCATAATTGCATTCATGGTGTTGCGTCTGAACATAGCGTTGTGGGTAGTTCATATACGAAGCTCCAGGCGGCACAGGACCTCTAGTTATCTATTCTATTCTTTGCGCTCCTCACTCACGAATTCGCAACCAATGTTTGACACTATATGTTTCGCCGGTAGTGAGTGCTGCTGATCGGGCCAGGTTATATAATCCTTCAGTGTCTCAGAGGCTTCCGACTTGTCAGTGATCATGTACACTGTCATCCATCTCGGATAATCATCCACTATCAGAAGGGCATGAAAGTCAATGGTTTTTCTTCTTATCGGGCTCCATCAAGTCCGCAAGTATGGCCTCATTCGGCTTCTCGAAATTCCGATCAAGTTTATTCGTGTGCTTCTGTCTTTTCGCCTTCGTAAGCTCGCACGTGCCGTACTTCAGTAGCTGGCGTCCCCGCAATATTCCCTTGACGAGACCTTTGTCCTCCGCAGCCGCGGCCGTGCAAGCCTCCTCTGCCGCCTCTGCTGCAGGAACAACAGCGGCAGTGCCTGCTAGCACTGCTGCTTCAGTCTGAACACGCCGTCGCAGTTGAACCGCCGAGTAGCCGAAGGCTGAAAACTGCTGCGCCTAGTCTACTGCTGGCGCGCTTGGTCTTGTCGTCCGGGACGCTTCTTGGCGACGAGGCGAAAGACCGAATGAAGCAGCTCAACTACTCGACTTCCTCACTACTACCGCTTGAACCCTGCACCCAGATTTAGACTGCCAGTGGTCAGGTCGCTGGGACGTGAGGGACGAAATAAGCTTGAGGATGTCGTTGACGTTGTGCACGTTGATAATCTTGTCCGTTACTTGGTTGCCGGATGCATTCGCTCCTGCTTCTGCGTGTGCTTGGACTTGTTCGTGAACATGGCTCCTTTCTCGTCGAACCCGAAAAGCGCGCTTCCTACCTCCGTTGCACTGTGGTGGAAACGATACATCCTCTTTTCCTCTGGTTTGTATTGAAAACCGGACTTCTATCTCCCCGAATTTTCAAATCGCTTATTTTACCCTGAATCTCTAACAGCCTTGCAATAGTCCCTGATAGTCCCTGATCTCCGTTTCGCCAAAATAACTGAAAAGCACAAAATACTATGCTTGAAGAAAATGGATTTTGTTCCTCCCAAAATTGGGAGATAAAACAGAAATTGGAGCCGGCCAGTGGCCTTCTCACGGGTGTTGGAGTAGTTTTCAACTAGCAATCACGATGCATCAGCAAAGCTTCACACACTATCGTATTGCCCCAAGCACAAAGATAACATTTTAGAATATTGGCCCTAAAACGTATACCAATATTCCTACCTCACGATCCGATGTCAATAACAGAAAAGACCCCAAGAATTAAATTGTGGTTGTAGTCATAGATGGTGGTTAAATGCAATCGGTGACATAAGCGGACCAATTATCGCCTACCTCTGCGGAGAGCCGCACACGAAGGCCCCACACACCAGGAAGGAAAATGGACGGACCTGCCGGAACCGAGAAGATCATGTACACGACGGTGTGTGCCAGCCGCTCCTCCCCCTTCATTCGAGCTAACGCATGCGAAAGGTGGTCTCTAACGTTAACGTTGTTTTCTGGGCTCTATAGGCCACAGGCGCCTTCTTCGGCGCCGCTATCGGCTCCGTCGAGTCGGTGTGGGCCATTCCGAAGCTTGGTACGTCGCCGTAATTTTCTCCATTCTGCTCATCAAGTGCGGGTAATCTAACCGATCGCTGGTGCGTTTTTTATTTGTAGGCGCCAAGCTTCCTAAGCTTTCGAACCAGCTCAAGCACCTGGGCACGCGTTCGGTATGTGTTGTTCTACTTTTCAATAATGTTGTGGCTTATAGCTGACGTTTTGTAACTCACATAGCTCGTGTTCGCTGCTGTCGGCTGCATTTTCTCTACGGGTGAGTACGTGTCCGCTTCGATTCGCCAGAAGGACGACCCGGCCAACGCTGGTGTGGGCGGTGCCCTGGTGGGAGTGGTTCCCGGCATTGTGAAGCAGAGCATGCGTGTGGGTGTTGGTGCTGGCGTTGCTGCCGGCGCGGCCATGGCCGCTGCTTCGTTCTGGTACGTTGATAAACGAACAGCGAAGTGAAGTAGTCGCTGTGAAACTAATGTTGTGGCTCGTTTTGGTTGTGCAGGCAATCTTCCCAGGACACGGCTTTCGAGAAGTACGCTGCTTCCCGCCATGCCGACCGTGCCTAAGTTATGGCGGTGAGATAGCTAACGGCAAACGCAACAAAATCAAAGAAATGAGGGATACTGCATCGCCAGATTAGATGACTTGCTGTATGCTTGCTGTTTCCTGTGTTCTCCTCCGTCACCACCGAGTTGGTAACGTGGCGTTTCGTTGACTTAGTGGTGAGACGCAATGATAAAACATGAACGAGACTACCGTACAGTAGTGCGTCAACGTCAATTGTTCACTGCCCAAGCAGTACGAATTGCTCGCTCAGTCACTGCGGCAGTGACCAACAGCGCACTACGAAAGAAACTGCGTCAAGATATGGCAAGGATATCGTATCGCATTCACAGCTCTTACCCATCTACTACTACTACTATTATTTGACTACCATAGCGTGCTTAAGACAGCGACGAAACTACATCTACATATTGTAAAGTGCATTGATTAGCGTGTAGCAGTATGGAGAGGATCGTGAAAACCCCTTCTTCACAAGGTCATCCGAAGGGATCCCTCGACCCCCATTCTTAATCTAGGCTTCAAAGCTCAGACCAAGTCACCACCGAGAGTGCAACAAGGCCGTATGGTTGAGCAATAAAGCCGACAGCAAAACGCACAGATACACGTAACTCGAAACACCAGATCACCGGCTTAGTAGTCCTTCCTCCAGCGGCGTCACTTTCGTAATGAGCTCAGAGCTCATCCATTGCACACCTCGAGTGGCGAGCAGGCCACGGTTCAACGGTTAATTTAGGCCACAGTGATTGGACAACTGTTTTAACCGGTCTTAAACGCGTTTTTGCTTTTTTGCCAAAATTTCATCGGTTAAAAAGTTGTTTAATCACTAAAACGGATTTAGCCCAGAGGTGACAGACTAGCGCAGTTGGAGCCGTAGAACCCAGGGAAGCAGGAGCACTCGCCGCTGGAGTAGTCGCAGATGCCGCGATTGGAGCAATCTACATGACACAGATTCCCGTGAACCCCAGTGCCACCACCACCGTCCGCGACAACCCCTTCACAGTCAGTTTCGTGATCTGCAGTCATCGGGTCGTCACCTGAAGGGCAATGCACTATTCAGACAACACCAATGAGCCTTTAATTCATCACTGGTAAAGTCAACACTGGTCACGTACTCCGGGAGCAGTCAGCCCCGAAATATTGCGAGAGCTGCGACTCGCCGTCGCCGAGACCTACGGGCCAAGACGAATCGCACAAGCAGCCGTGAATTCGATCTTGGTCCCACGTCGTCGCAGTCACATCGCCCTGGTACGTCGTAGGAGGTGACAGCGGGAACGCGCTGGGTTCCGCCGCCAGCTCGCGCATGCTCAGACATTGACCATGGCCGGAGCAGCTATTAGGGCAGCTACCTAACTTCCATTGAGCGTGTCAGAGACCAAGAATTCACTTTCAGCTGTCTGTAACCATACGTACTCCTTTGGCAGGCCGATCCTTCGTATCCATAGTAGCACATACATGTGCCAGTGGATCGATCGCACGTTCCAGCGCTGGAGCACTCCGTCTTGGCATGCGATGTCGTCGCACTGGTTGGAATACCTCCCCACGACGGACCTGCTGGGCATGTCCCTGCAAACAACAACAGATCATGAGTATACACCGTCAAAACGCAGTTCAGTAAAATGCATCTGAGTACTCTCCCCATACGCAGAGAGCAGTCGGGGGATCGGTAGTTAGTGATATCCGTAGGGGCGCCAAAACCTTCGTAGCAAGTGCAGGTCTTGGTCAATGCGTCGCAGCGTCCGTGAGCATTGCAATTGCTCAGTGACGAGCAGAGATTGCCGGTCGATACACCCAGCTGCGCACGCGCCAGTGGGCAGATGGCGATGGCGACGAGCGCAGCACAAGGCCGCCGCATTTTGACGTCTTGGATCGAGTATCTATTGCTTGCCAGATGGCTACATTCCCCTACACCGGTAAAACCGCGACCTTTCGTCAACTGCTGCATACCTTCAAGTTGCAACTTATCCATACAATATCCAAGTGAGGTCGTCATGGACAGGCAAAAGGGTTGTCAAATCCAGGTCTTCACTTGGAAAAAAAAGATCATGTTGGTTACAACGGCAACAAGCGGTAGAGAGAGAGCAAGAGCCAAGAAGGAAGAAGCCACAAGAGAAAGAGAGCCCTCTGTACCTACATCGATACGTGCTAGGCCCTCTACCCACATAGCGCAACTTGCTCCGTCATGGCCGAGTCTCCCAGGAGTCCCAGGCGCGCGCCTCCCATCGAGATCCCTCTACAGAGCAATATGAGCACGGAGGAGATTCCTTCGCTGCCTTCGTCGCCCATGGCGTCCAGCGCGGACACTCTCGTGGAGCTTCCGTTCGTCACGCCCAGTTGCTCCTTGGCTCTGCAGTCCAAACGTGTCTGGCACGTTCGCAACGCCCTCGTGGCCTCGAAATTGGCTACTAGCAGTATAGAGACGTTGACGCAAGCGATAGACGCTCGAGCAGACGCCAACAGCGCGACGGTATTGGAGAAGGAGGAGTTTATCGACCTGGTGCGGTCTCTGCCGGATCTTCGCACTGGAGAGACGTTTAAACCGATGGAGGAGACGTTGGAGCGGATCTTCCGTTCGTTCGAGAAAACGAACCGCACAGATATCTACCAATTGGCCACGGGCTGTCTGGTTTTGTTGCCAGGAGAAGTGAAGAAGAAAGTGGAAGTGGCGATTCATTTCAGTCTCTTTGGCTGTGGAGTAGACGCATCCAATCCCATTACGCTGTCGATTGTTCGCGCGGCGTTGGGCTGTTTGTTGCAGTCGGTGTCGGCTGTGTTTGATCTCGCAACAGCCACTGAAGATCAGCTGCAATCCACAGCGTCCATTGTCATGACTTGTGTCGACGATACGGTTGCAAGGATGTTTGCGGCTAATTCGTTGGGGAAGGGTGATACAGCGTCGTTTGAAGAACACATTTGGCCCTGGATTGAGGCCAATAGTAGCCCCAGTAAATCTGTGCCGTGGATTAAGCTACTGGACCAGAAGAAGTGGCCTGGATCGAAGAAGTTAACCCCTTCAACACCGCAGGGGTCTCCAGCTAAGTGGGGACTGCCTGAGGACCCTCCCCCTACAACAAGTGAAGCAGGAGACGAAGAGGAGTACGAAGATGACGATGAACCAGCGGAGTTGAGTTTCCGTTTCTCCAATGTGGACGGCGGTGTATTG
Source organism: Phytophthora plurivora (assembly GCA_030027945.1). Taxonomy (NCBI): domain Eukaryota; phylum Oomycota; class Peronosporomycetes; order Peronosporales; family Peronosporaceae; genus Phytophthora; species Phytophthora plurivora. Next base: position 1,070,835 of record CP125258.1, read on the forward strand.
ACTATTGGCGAGCAACAGGCCATTGATCTGTACGACTTGCTGGTACAGTCGTCATTCACGCGCGTGAATCCTCAGGCCATGTACGAGACTTTTGTGCAGCATACAGGGGACGGATTGCTTGAAGAAGAGACTTTTCTGGAAGCAATTGAGGAGCTTCTCAGTATGACTGACAAGCCTCACTTGATGGAAAACAACACGTTTTTGGAGAGTATGCTCGCCATCTTCCGGTCATTTTTACCGGAGAACTGCCCTACAGTCGACGCTTTCGAAGTTGCCGCTGGCTTTAGTCTCATGTCGTGGGGGTCAAAAAGCGACAAACTATCGTCTGCATTCCATTACTTCGATGCGGATTGCAAGAACTACCTGAACCGTCAGCAACTTTGGAGGTTTTTGCGATCTGTTCTTATCACTCTGTTGCATTTGTCTCCTCCAGCGGATGCTGTGCTACAACGATACGGTTCATTGGCGCAGCTCGTGGATAAAGGAGAAGAAGAGATTTTAGAAGCCATCATGGAGGGTCTTCCCAGCGACGTTGAAGATGATGAAGAAGAAGAAGAGGATGAGGATGATAACGAGGCGAAAGCTAACGGTGATAGTGAAGAGGAAGAGAATTACGTGGACGAAATTGACGGCGATCGTGCGCGTGCAAACTCTGACATGCGGTTGGGTCTGTACACATTTGAAGATTTTGGATTGTGGTACAACGGCGGCGGGTTCAAAGGCATGAGCTGGTTAGAGCTGCTAGACCTCCGGAAGTGGGTTTTTGTGTCACCTACTTTCAACTTGGAGGGTCTAGATACTCGATCGGTGGACCCAATCGTGGCAAGCAACAATTACTACACTGCCAACAACATCCAAGTTGATATTGATGCCGTAGATCCACCGGACGGTGTGCCGGGAATTAAGAAGCCATATTTCACGTTTGCTGACGTTATTGACGAGGAGGACGACGAAGATGAAGCTGAATCTGCCAGACAGCACCCTTCTCCTTTATCGGCATCCATCGAATCCTCCTCAACTGCTGTACGGTCTTACAACAGTAGTATCCCAGCAACGCTGCCGGCGATCTGTCTGAAGAACGAAATTGTGCTGGAATTTGACCTACCGTTTGATGTGGACGACGATGCAATCACAGAGCTACCGCTAACGACGCTGAGTTTTGACAATGGGGACTTGATCCAGTACTTTGAACTCCAACGTGTCATCAAGCTCAACCAGGTGCAGTTGTACCGCGTTTATGACGTCTTTGAACCCTTCATGGAAGATCCGTCCTCTTCGTGTATCGAGAAAAGCACCTTTGACAAGTGCGTGGGCAAACTTCTGCCTGTTAACGTCGCTCCAAGTGTGGCCGCTGCGTTCGGCGCGAATAGCAACACACGCATCCCACCTCGAAGTGTGGGGCATGGGAAGGATCCGAAGATGGTGGCAGACACCCTGAGCCGTTTGTTCTTCGCCTTCAACCGTGGTGGAACAGGCAAGATTGATCTGGTCGAGTTCGTGTCAGCCTTTACTATTTTCTGTGCGGGTTCCAAGAGTGAAAAACTCGCATTTGCGTATCGACTGTTTGACGCTGATGGAGACGGTTGTCTAACCCGTCGAGAAATGTGGAAGTATCTACGGTCCTTCCTAACAATGCTGTTAGCGTTGGGGAACGGCTCGGAGCTCTCTGCTGAAGCTATCGCAAGTGTGGCAGACACCACTGCGATCGAAATTGCTGATTGTATTTTCAAGGACACCGACAAAACGTTCAGCACCACACAGTCCTTAGCTTCCATGCAAGGAGGAAGTCAGCGGCATAGCTTGGACATCCCGATGTCGGTCGACACGGCGTCGTTCAAGAACTCCTCGCGTCGCCACCGAAATGGGCGTTACGAGCACCGTGGGTCTTTTCCAGGAGATGGCAATCTTCAACTCGTCGGTGCAGCTTCGCATGCGTCAGGTGCTGGTGCTGGTAGTGCGTTCATTCGTGGCGGCGTCGTGTCCTTCGAAGAATTTGCAGTCTGGTATTCACAACATGGCTACACAATTATCGCTTGGGTCGAGCTGTTAGACACCAAGAAATGGCCAGAAGTCCCTCGCTCGGTGTCTGATGCAATTCTCCGCTACATCAGTCGCCAGCAACATGCGCTCGAGAATGCGACGCAGATGGGATCCGAAGACACTGGCTCGGGGTCCTCTAACGACACGGTGTCTTCTAACGAGAGCTCCAACCGAGTGCATGAATCTATGGTACCGAACTTCCCTGAGTCGGACTTGACTGCGCTGGATACCACCGCCTTCAGAACGGCGGACCGCTACGCTGTAGAAGCAGGCATGGATGCCGTTACTGGCATCTCGAATCTCATCACTTCACCGACGGCGTCGGCAGCTGCAACGAAGGACCTTTCTTCTGTGGCGTTGCAGTTCAAGCTGACGAGCTATGACAATACAACGCTGCGTATTCGCTTGAAGGATGTGGCGATCGTGTACACAATCTCGGAACGCATGAACTTTAGTCGCATGACTTGTGGTGAGCTCGTGCATTTATTGAAAAAGCACGCGCACAACCGTACGTTGACAAAACCTGGATACTTACGCGCCATGCGGGACCTGGTTCCACGCGATGAGCTCTCGAACGAGGATCAGGAGTTCCTGTCGTTCCATTTGCTGCGTATCTTCACTCTTTTTGAGAGTGAAAGTGTTATTCATAGTGGAGAAAATGGAGATACCACTACTGGCGATGGAGAAGGCGGATTCAACAACGGGGTGGGGATAAACACAATAGCTGTGGAGAAGTTACAGTTGGTGGCTGGCATGTGTGTGTTCTGTGGCACAACGAAAAGTGCCAAGCTCGGTGTACTGTTCAAGCTGTTCGCTTCGCACGGAGACGGGCATGTGTCTCGAAGACGCCTGTTTGAGATGCTCAAGTCGATCCTAGTGGTGCTGTTCGCGTTCTCAAGCTACAATGCCACCCGAGGGAACTCGAATGATACGAGCTCTGTGAGTACATGGAGCACGAATTCCATTGCAGAGCGTGCAGCAGGTGCGGTCGTCTCTAAGCTCTTTTGTGAAGCTGCATGTAAACGCCCAGATTCTATCAGTTTGGCGGAGTTTGCTGCGTGGTACGCTGCTGGAGGCTACATGGACTGCCCGTGGCTGGAACTACTGGATTTGTCCAAGTGGCCAGCCAAAGAAGCGTTCGAGGCTAGCAAGCGTGAGAAGCCTTTGATCTACGCGTTCGATATGCTTGAAGAAGGAAGTATCCTACACTTCACTGAGAGCGACATCTCAACGTATCTCTTCATGCTGCGGTCAACGAAGCTCGGGGAGTTGAGTGTGAGTAAGGTGTACGATGCATTGTTGGCATACGCGACTCCGTCAGCAGAGGAGGCTCTCAAGATGTCCAAGGCCGTTGGAACTCAGAGTCGTCGAGGCCAAATGTACTCGTACGCAGCAGTGGAAGAGGACGAAGGGGCGTATCTCGTTCTAACGCGCGCGAACTTCTACGAGTGCGTGCGCAGTTTAGTATCGAAGGATGGCATGACGGAGAAGGCTCAACAAACTTCATCCAAGCTGCTTTCTCGGCTGTTTAACGTCTTCGATCGCAAACGCTGTGGTCGGGTGAACGCCCTCGAGTTGGCGTGTGGTCTCAGCATTCTCGGTCGAGGGTCTAAGAGTCAGAAGCTCTCGCTGGCGTTCGACTTCATCACCAAGATGCGGCAGCAGCGCCACAAGACGCTCGCGAGCTATGCGCCACCACCTCCCAGTACTGCGGCGGGCTTTGGTGGGTTTGGAACGAACACAGCAACCGGCGGCTTCGGATTTGGCCTGGGAGGTGTTCAAAGTACTCAGTTCTCCATGAGTGGCGGTGGCTTTGGATTCCCCAGTACCCGCGGGTTTGGCTCAACTGCACAGGGAATGCGTCGCCAGCCTGCACCACTTTCGGTGGCCGAGATCAACGCGCTTCCTCATTCAGTGCTGTTTATCTACTTGCGCTCCTTCTTGCTGGCTCTCATGGCTCTTAGCGACGGCACGTACCGACTTGGATTAGAGAAGATTTACGTCGAAGCCGATGACTTTATCGAGGAAGCCATGGGGGATCTAATGACGGATGTTACTGCCAACGGAGGCGCGAACTCTACGACGACTAATGGGCTTTCGGCTTACGGTAGTGCTCGATCACGTGCCCGCGTGACTTTCGAGCAGTTTGGCGAGTGGTACAACACAGGAGGCTACCAGCTGATCTCCTGGGTGGAGCTTCTCGACGTCAGCAAATGGCAACAGCAGCAGGACTTCCAAGATGCGAGCATGGCGATGTCAGGGGCTGGACCGACTTCTGCGTACCAGAGCAAGCGCACTGCGCCAGTCATGGGCTCTCAAAGTCGTGGACCGTTATCGACCGCCGCACCCATGCCAGTGGAACCCATGCAGCCTATTCAACAGACAGTAAAGCCCGTGACGCGTCGGAGACAAGTGCGACAGAGCGACATCGTGTCGACTCCTTTCGTCCGTGCTCCAGGATCAGATTCGAAACCGGACGGACGTGAGTCGGCAGGCGCGATCAGCCTCAGCTCGGACGGCCCCGTGATGGTGTTCGCCGTGGCTAAGGACGCCGCTGAGCTGCAGTTCTTCAACGAGGACATTTCAACGCTCAAGCTGTTCCTGCGGCAGACCCAGCTCCACACAGTGACGTCATGGGAATTACAAGGTGCTCTTCTGGAAGCTTTGGATTTCCCTAGTGCCAACAGCACCGGCATCATGGTCACGAGACGCAGCACGCTCTTGCGTGCACTGCAGAAGATCTGCGGTACGTTGCCTCTCATTGAGCCGTCAAGTGGATCGAAGGACCAGACCGGATTCCTGAGTGACGAAGGAATGGATATGCTCCATCGTCTTCTGAGTGTGTTCGTACACGAACCGGCTTCCGACGACGAAGATGAACAGCTTGGAGGTGATGACGACGACGAGTCTGAAGACCCCGTTGACATCGGTGCGGCCATCTGCGGAATGCTCGTGGTGTGCCAAGGCTCTATGATAGAGAAGCTCAAGTGCTGTGCGGCGTTAATCTCCGACGATGATGGCGACAGCGCACTCCGAGGAGAAGGCGAAGGCGAAGAAGAGGCCGACAGCCCCATGGTCAAGTTGGAGACCATCAAGTCCAGTCTCATGTGTTTCTTGATGGCGTTCTACGGCATGAGCAGCTCCTTGAGCGCCGAAGTGGCTAGATTCTCCGCTGAACTCGGTGCCGACGCCGTGTTGCAGTCCTTCGTTGAGACCGACGTGGACCTTGGGAAGGAGGTTTCCATTCGTGAATTCACCGAGTGGTTCAGCGACGTTGGGTATCCGTCTCACCCGTGGCTGGAGCTCGCAGAACTGAACCACTGGCCTGCAGCTATCAACGTGTGCGGCAGCAACGGGATTACCGACGACTCTGGAGGCGAATGAGAAGTCAAGTACAACATAGTAGGTAGATAGAAAACCAGTATAAGCCGAGCTCTTCTGCACAATGTATAGCAGTTTACTCCTTCTTCTTCTTCGGAGAGACGTCTCCGTGCAGTAAGAAGGCCATTCCGATTAGAATCACTGTAGCTCCCAGAAACCAACGCGTGGGGAGATGTTCCTGGAAGAAGAAGAAACCTCCAGCAGCTGATAACATGAAGTTAACGGCTGCACTAGTGACGGTGGCAGTCAAAGAGTCCGTCTCGTGTAGGCCCTTGACGAAGCAGCTGAGCATTAGGCCATTGGCGGCCAGCATTAACCCCAGACAAAGTAGACGGACAATGGATGAAAGGGGACTGCAATAGTCGGACAGAGCTGAAGTCTGGCAATGCGCGTCCAGGAGCTGAAGAGCAGCAGAGTCACCATCAGCACCGAGTTTGCCTAGTAGACCAGCGAGGGCAGCGAAGGACCCAGCTATCGCACTGCAAGGGGGAACGTGAGATGGAGACGAAGGAGGAGACATGAGGCCGTACCTGAAGCGCATGGTAAATTCGCCAAATGGAACAAATTAAGTTGCACTATTAGAACAACATTAAACGTCTCTAGTGCAACGTAATCGCTTCAACTTGAAGGGCGAGACACGGACTAACGTCTCCAAGCGTGCACCTATTTCTGCATGATGAACTTGCAGTCTTATGAGCACCCACGTTTATGGGTCTTGCCTATATTTGCCCTTGCTCAAGACCGATCCAGCATCAATCACTTTCGACTCTCCCTTTGGCACTCGACAACCTCTACGGCTTTGATCCGTGGATAGTTGAACCTGTATCTGCTTCTTGGCCTGCTATGAGCACTGTTCGGCGCTTTCGAAATATTTATGCAGGTCCTAAGACCCGTAAACGTGCCAACGCCGCCTTCGCAGGAATCTGCCGCACCAAAGCGCCGCCTCGCCGCTCTGCAACGACCGTGCCCTGGGGAGAGTCCTCAATACTCCAAATGCACCAACCAATCAAGCCGAAAGCACCAGTGACGAAAGCGCCAACCCCATTGACGAAAGTCCCAGTTCGAAGTAAACCGAAGCAAAAGAGCAGCGTGGATGCACTGGTGCAGCACTTCCAGTCTCTATCCAAGGCGCAGCGGTACAACGTCATCACCAAAGTCGCTTCGAACTACACGAACGAGCTCGAAAAGCTGCTGAAGACTGCTGACACCGACCAAGACGGCCTTTTGAGCCACGACCAACTGCGCGGCCTGTTAACGTCCCGCTTTCGTCTCCGTCCTGTAGCCAGCATCAACCCAGCTGCATCCCTCTCTTCTCGTGCTCTCGCTCCACCTACTCGTCGTCAGCTACAGCTCGTGATGGTCGGCTCCGCCATCCCATTCGTGGGCTTCGGACTTGTCGATAACCTGATCCTGTTGGTAGCGGGAGACGCGATTGAGACGCACTTCCACGCGTCCTACGCTATGTCAATGCTGTGTGCTGCTGCGCTGGGTAATACAGTGGCCGACGTCGTGGGGTTGAGTCTAGGCGGTGTTATTGAGTCCATGGCTCGTCGTTTAGGCATTCCGGACCCCATGCTCTCCAAGGCACAAGCCAACATGTCCGTCACGCTGTGGTGTAATTTCCTCGCATCTGCAGGTGGCATTACGCTTGGCTGTCTCATTGGTATGATCCCGCTGTTCTTCATGAACCACGATGAGTATGAAGAGGAGCAGGCTGGAATACCCGCACACAAGACGAATGACGATGCAGTCGTAGCAGTTGAAGTCGCAGTAGCGCTATGAACTCTTGCCAATCACCGAAATAGACCCCATGGGGGATCGTTTAACACCTGAATGAACCATTTTCGCGCCTTGCCAATCGTTGCATCATGCTTGGCCATGTCCGGCAAATAGATACGCTTGCCCCACGCAGATTACACTTGGAATTTGTATGCCCAGAACGTTAATAATTTTACTTCCGCGCGTGATCTATATGCCCATTCCCGCACAAAACGTTAAACCATAGTGAAACCAAGAGAACGCCCGTTACGTCAGTTGAGCCGCCAGTCCACATCCCACCCCTGATGCTCCAAAGCTGAAGCACGTCTCTCCACATGCCTCAAGTGATCCTCGCCATGTCACCACAGCAGCTCGACTTCGCTATTTTAACTCTATTGGCACGCGGCGACGCCGTCGCGTCCTGGGCCTTACGTTGCGCTCGTCCTGCTTTCAATAGAGGCCCTTGCGTTTCAAGGGACCGGCCCGAATTCTGAGGTCGACAGCGAGCCGGACAAGAGGGGGGCACTCGCTTCCAGCCACTCATAGATCAGTATTCATTCTTGAAGACTTATTCATGTACAAGAGGTCATAAAGCGACACATTGACAAAACTGAAGATTATATACCACAGGTTATTAATTACCATTTCTCGCTGACGTCAGCAGAGTGCCGCCGCTCCTCGTGGTGTTGCTGAGGTGGCGAATTCATTCTGCAATTTGCTTCCAAGCTCTCCAAGTCTCCTCTCCCCCAAGACCTTCCACCCTACTCAAGACAATGGCTGGCCGTGCTGCTCAGAGCGCTACCAAGAGATGGCTCGGTGACAAGGGCACGTGGCCCGTGCTGGTGACCTGCGTGGCCGCCGCCGGCCTGTGCACTGCCCAGTGCGTGCGCTACCTGGCTGGCCACCCGGACGTGAACTGGAGCAAGCAGAACCGCCAGGATATTTTCCGCTACAAGGAGGACGTCGGCGCTGACTGGCAGTCGCACCGCCGCAAAATCGCCACGATGCACAAGAACGTCATCAACGAGGCCAAGGGCCTCAACAACTAAGTCTCAATTGCGAACTCAAGTCGACCACGAAGGCGCGGATCTCAAGCATGAGCCTAAGTGCTGTACTTTTACCTTTACGAGTCCTCCAAATGGGGGCTTAGAGCCCAATGAAACCCCTTATTTTTTGGTTCCTCTATCCACTGCTGTCCACTTCTCTCTCACTTTTTAACACTTTACTTACAGTCTTTTTTAATCAGGGTGGACAGTTAAACGACGCACTTCAAGCAGCCATCCTCTGCTCCTAACAGCACCAGCTGACGTAGCGGCAACACCGCCACTCCATGAGCTACGACTCGACTCTTGTTGTTCTTGCTGGCACCTCCAGGTTCCGTGATCTGCCAACTCTCCATCCGCACGACCACAGCCGATTGCACCGACACGACAGCTCGAGGCTCCGTTGGAAGCTGCACGCAGTGGATCCGTGCGTTGTTCGCGACGTAGAGGACGGCAGTGTCCGCTGCTGAGTGGACCGAGATCTGTGACGAACAGATACCTTCCGGCACGCCAGTGATCGTCATCCGGAGCTGCGGATGGCCGTGACTGCGCAGCATCACGCGCCACACGCGCGCCTCCTTGTCAGCGCCGACCACCAGCAACTGCGACGCCGAGATCTGCACCAAGTGGACCACACGCGCGCCGGCTTCCAGTGCCTGCCATCGCGCAGCTTGACGACCTGTCCGGGAGTCCAAAAGTACCACACGACCGCTTGCTGTTCCGAGCGCAATGTACGCCACGCCGTCTACGAACGAAGCCACCGCTGCCAAGCTCAGCCCCGCTGCGATTGAACTGGATCCAATGCCGGCAGCATCGGCGTGCCACTCGGCTACAACGCGTGGTCCAGTGCGAACATCCAGACACACCACACGTCGAGCAGTAGCTACTGCCACGTCCACCACCGACGTCGACGTCGTCATGGATACAACGGGCTCGCTAGTCGCAGAAAACGGCAGCCGCATTCGCATCTGACTCGTTCGTAAGTCCCAGAGCATTACGCCAGAGGCTGAAGCTGCTGCTGCCATCCCATCAGCTTCCCCTGCACCGCTCCTGCCTCCTCTAGCTAGAGGTCCAGCCCTTCCAGTGCGAGCTACAGACAGAATCGGACGGTTGTCGGCCAGTTCGGTGGGGGCTGAAGCTCGAGCTTGAACTGGGTGACCTGCTAGTCTCCATACGCGGCAGGATCCGTGTCGACTACCAGTCAAAAGCAGCTCTTCGTCAGCGTCCACACTTACACAGCGCACTGAGCTGGAGTGAGCCTTGATGGACTGCCGAATTTCGGCGCTGAGAGCCCACGAAGTGCCGAGAATTCCACCTCCTCCACCTTCATAGCCACCTGTGGGCGCGTGGGGTGCTCCTTCCTCCCGTCGGGCTTCAAACGGCTGGCGAACGCGTGGTCGAAGCCAAATAGCGTCAGCTCCAGCACGTTCTGGGGCAAGTGCAGCGTTCACCACCTTCCGTTGACGACGAGCTTCCTGTAAGAGCAAGAGCTCCTTGCTAAGAGCTGTTTCCCACTGCGCAGCCTTCTTACCAGAGCCCATGAGCAGTGCAGAAGGTACTCGAAGGAAGCTGGTGGCACGAACAGAGTGAAGTCTCACAGCGTGGTAAGCGAAGCGTAGTAACTCGGGCGGATACGTAGGGTCTTCCGGTTCTGGCTTTGACGCCACGGACACGTTATCTGTGTCGTCAATTTCATCGTCAGCATCGTCCTCTCCGTCTCCTTCTTCTTCTGCTAGTGGCCGTCGGCGTAACTGGATCTGAGACCGCGCTAGACGATCATCCAAAGCACTTAAATTCCGATCAGTGCTTGCCACTCTACTACCCAGCCCCCCAACTGAAGTAGCATCGACACCTGCGGTGCTGCTGATTGGCAAAAGCAGTAACTGAAGAACGGAGCTACTTGCCACAATGGGGAAGTTCCGGTTGAACAGCTCTTTGCCCAAAAGTGTACGCAGCGGCACACACAACTCGCCCACCAACTCGCTAGCCAAATCCCACTGGAAATTCGACACTTCCAGCTCTGCGTACACGTCACTGCAGCGCTTAAGAAACCGGTTGATCCCGTTCACAACGGCGGGATCCGTCACGATCGCTTCCGCCCCGAGCTTTTGGCACACCGCCACAATCGTACGCGAGAGCCCCACCACAGTAAAAGCGCGTAAATTGCGGTGATCGGCGTCCTTCATGAAGTTGAGGCTGCGTAGAACCTTCTTCTTCGCAGAGCTCGTAGTTGTGCCACTGGATGTCGACCGGATTGATTCAGCGGACTGTGAACCTGCAGTGGCAGCTGCAATCACCGCAGTAGCCATTCGAGGGTGAAGAAAAGGTGGAGAAGCTTGTGCCAGCAGCTCCATGAGGTTGCTACGAGCCCGTCGAGATAGTAGATCCTGAAGAGAAGCTGAATCATTCAGCGTACGGACCACGTGCCGCAGAATCCGCAGTAACACGTAGATCTCACGCCCCAATTCCTCCTACAAAAAGTATCGTTAGGCCACAAATACAATCCAGTTAGTACCATAGACATCGCACGTACCGGGACGCCTTCGATGCGCACAGCGCCGATCTTCTCCGAGAGAGTTACAAGTCGCGGGAGCACGTCAAACAGCCTCGGAAGAAGCATACCAGCGACAGGAAACTCGCCCAGTTCTCGACAAACCTGTAGTACAGCATCTGCCACGTGATGGGATTCATACAACTTGGCCTTGGACAGGAATGTCAGGTGAAACTCTGACGACCCCAGATCTCCATCCTTGATGATAACTGGAGCCATGGTGGTCTTCTTGTCCGTGCGTCGCAGTGTCTTCGACTCGGCGAGATGCGTCCAGCGACTTTTAACACGCCCAAGCTGGTTCAGCAGCAGTGGCAGTAGATACTTCGCCGTAAGTGACGGACCCAACATCGTCTGTGATGATAATTCCCCGAACGTCACTGCAGTAAGCGCTGCAGATTCAGAAGCGAACGGCAACGTGGGAGAACGAACGGACAAAGGAGTCAGCGATGACCTCAGCTCTGCGTCCGTGTCAGCAGCTACAGGCACAAGCCACTCGAGTATCACAGGAACCAAGCTGTCGAGAACCGTAGCCGCTCCAAACGCACGTAGCAGAGACAGCAAGACGCTTGGGGCACCGAGACAACATCGCAGAAGTGGTGATCGCCCCAGCTCGCTGCATTCGTAGACGCGCACAATATCAGGCAGTAACTCGACACGCGCTCGATCTCTACCAAGTTGGCGTGCCATTTCAGGTAGCAGGAACACTGCAGCCGCTGCCACACGCTCAGCACGGATGGTCTCCGTATGTGACGTGGCTCGGAAGAAGCGCACGAGCTCGGGCATCGCGACGCGGAACAAGATCTCGGACAAACCAGATAGAGACGACAGTAACTGCCTTGCAGCAGTGAAGCTCGAGTGCCAGTCTCGATCTGGAGCGCTGTGGATTTTCGACAGAAACTTGTACACAACTGCCAGGTCCTTAGGGAACAAAGCTGACGGGGCAGGGTGGAAAGCATTGCGCGGTACAGTGGATAGCACGCACTCCTCCGTTCTTGAAGCGAGGACTGAGTTCCGTAGTACAGCAACAGGTTCTAAGCCCTCGATTAGCAGCAGTCGCTCACGTGGATCAGGATGCAGCATGTCCAGAACTCCCTGCTTTAAGTTGAGAGGCAGCCCTGCTAGTCGTTCTGCTACTGCGTGATTCCACGGAAGCTGCTTGGATGAACAGCTGCATTCTCCTGCTAGTATACCTGAAATCCATCCATCCTCTGTAGCCGCTTTGGTTTGCTGTAGCTTCTGCTGTCGAGAGTATTCCACCATGTACTTCTCCAACGTGCGTCTTGAAAAGATAGGTGTGTGCGTGTATAGTTCCGCTGCGATACATCCCATTGAGAAGATATCTGCGGCTTGTGCTAGTTCAAAAGGAGTTAGCTCCTGTGCGGTGACGCCCAAAAAAATATTGGGAATGCGGTAGATTGGATCCACCACCTCATCAGCAAACGCTTGCTCCTCGCCAAGTCTCGGCGCCTCATTCCCAGGTGCAGTGGATAAATGAAGCTCAGGTTCCAGTTTCTTCTCTTTATCAGCCCCCGAAAGAACAATAGGCAGGCCAAGCTGAAGCAGTTTGAGATCCACATCATCAAGAGGCCCAGAAGCGTCAACAACTGCAACAGCATCATTACCGGCGTCCAAATCTGAGAGCTGCATATCACCTGAAGCCCCACCAAGAGTCAGCATCAAGTCGTGACCTGCACTAGCGGTCCGTCGGTGTCCATGCCCGTGTCCATGTCCTCCAAAGCCGTTCGTTCCTGTCGTGCCATCGTCTTCAGGCTGACGCAGTTGCTGCCATAGATCCCGTAGTAAATGTGAGCCAGTATTTGGACTCCCACCTCCGAGAGATGAATGTCTGGTATGATGCGACGTGGAAGCTCCTTCTCCGCGTTCATTCGCAGACCCACCAAGTCCATTGACGTTCCCACTGACACCTTGAGGAGTTGAAATCGTGAGGACACGCAGATGCTCCGTAGGTCCGGTGCTCCCTGTGAAACTCCGGCTGTTGGTGTTGGGTCCCATCGAGCTCGGTGGACTTGCGGACGCATCTGTAGCAATGGAGAAGCCTCCATTTGCAGGCTTTACACCGACAATGCTGTTGTTGTTACTGTTGCTTTGGTTCGCGTCCGAGTGGAAGAGATTCCCCAGTCTTGAAGCGCCCAATCCACTCGATCCTGAGCCAGACGACGGTGCTGGAGGCGACACAGCTTCACGTCCGCCACCAGACAGGAAAGCGGGAGGAGACAGCAGTGGCTCCGGCCCCGGTACATTCGCTTGCGACCTGGCACGAGGCTTGTTGCCCCGTCGGCGCTGCTTGAGATTGCGCATGATGACTTGGCTTCGTGTGGCTTCATTCGGAGACGCCGCTGTCAGACTCACGGATGCAGTTCCTGCAGTTCCACCAATGCCTGCACCGTTATCTGTCCCATTCTGACCGTGGAGGAGACCGAAGCGCGATACTTCCACTTCTTGAGCGCCTCCTCTCGGTCCACCACTTAGCACATTCATCCCACCTCCACCACTAACCCCGTTCAGAGTCACCGGAGACAAGGAGAGTCCGTCCTTCTGCGCGTCCGCCACAACTTGCATCGCTCTCGACAGCATCGTATTCACCTCTTTCGTGGTGCCTTGAGGCCTCAGAACACTGCGTGGGATATCAACTTCCGTCCCAACCGAATAAGTAGCAGCTCGTTTGGTCGAGTCAAGTTGCTCTTCCTGTCTTTTACGGCGATAAACTCGAACCGGGTGTGTTACATCAAAGAGCTGTACGAAGCCTGGACTCTTCCCAGCAGTGTGCACTACCAACGGGACGTTCTTCTCACGAATAGCAGCTTCGCCACTTAGTGCAATGCCGAAATTTAAGTCAATCCACTTGTGAAGCTGCGCTGACACTTCGTCGCTTTCCAGCATATCTCGATGACATTTCACAAACGATGCAGCGTCTTGACCTTCACCCCATTGTGGGAACTGCAGATCGTCCATTTCATCCTCATGCAGTGACTTGAACACTGCAGGGTCCGTGTAAAACTCTGGAATACACTCATCCGGCGTCCACTCGAACATACGTGTCATAGTAGCCGGGTACTCTCTCGCCTGGAAATCCCCTCGCACTACGCGCCGAAGCAGCGCCATTGGCGTGCGTCTTGCCGAGTAGATATAGTACGTAATCTCCGACAGACTCTCCGTGATATGATGCGGCACTGCGCTGCTCGCAAATGTGCGATCAAGCTGCGCGTCGCCCTTGTTCAGTCGAAACTTGCTCTTCCCCAGATCGCGCCAGCCACCTTGCGGACCTTCTGTGAAGTCCGTGACCCACGGCAAGAATGGGTGGAACACACCGTCTTCCATGCGACGGCCTGCCGCAGTGTTGAGAGCCATCAGATACTCCAAGTTGCTGATGTCTCCGGTGCACCACCGCTCTGTAATTGACCTCGACTCGATTCCACGAGGCACAGATACATTCGCAGTCTTGTCTCGAGTTTCTGCCTCCTTAGAACACGCATCTAGCACGCGAGGCAGAGCAGACAGACGTAGCCAAAGCGTGTCTGTGAGGTGCAAGTCACGCGGGGAGAAGCCGTCACAGGCCAAGCCTCGCTCATGCAGGAACTCCAGCACCCGACGCAGCTGAAACAACACGAGCCTCTTCTTGAGGTCTCCAAGTGCGTCCTGTTCTTCTTCACTCGGCTGCTGCTCACACACTGGATCCACGTCTACCTCTCTCTGTCCTTCAAGCACTGACCGATTGTACTTGAGAACGTCCTGCAGTGACTGCGCGTCGTACTCGAACACCGCAAAAGTGCACGTTGAGGGTGAAGGCGTAGGATCCGACATGTAAATCCCTCGTAGCATCGGTAGATGGGCGTTCTGCGGCGTCGCTTGGTTCTCAAAAAGCCCTCGCGTGATCTTCACGCCATCTTCAGGCTTGTAAAGGGGGATATCAGCGTATAAACTCTTGAGAACTTCCCGTGTTGACATCTACGAACAGCAGTAACATATTAATAATTATAGGAAACATAATTACTGTGAACATACGCACCTTTTGCAGTTCACAGACGTCGCCCCGCCCCAGTTCTTTCGCGCTATTGCTGGTAAGTGCCTCTGTTAGCTCTGTGATGCCTCCGAACCCTAATTCCTTGGCTAGAAGCATCTCCAAGTCCCCGGTTACGCCTTCCTGCACTTGTTTTAGGCCATTTTCCTGCGATTTAACACTAGTTTTAGACTCCGAGGAGCGCTGCAAAGGCGGCAGCTCGCGAATGAGCCATTCAGCCAATCGCGCGGAGTCTCTTGGGTGCGGAACCAGACAACGTGCAGCCGCTGGGTCCGAGGACGCGAAGGAGAAGTCCCAGCCCAGAGACGCCCGCAGCGCCTCGCGCAGGTCCCGTGCCATCGTCTACGTAGCTTTTCGTCCGATTGATTTCGGTTTGACGATTCTGATTGGGCGAGAGGGGTTGTGGCTGGTGTAAACAAAATGCTCTTATTGACGGATGCAATTTTAGGATTAGTAGGATAGGTAAGTTGAGAGTTTCTGCTTCAGTTGGCGTGCACTCTTGTGCCCCAAGCTGAGGAGGCTACAGGTATCTTCAAACTGAAGCTAACTTTTAAGTTTTTTTTTTTTAAAACAAAAAAAAGTTTAAAAATAAACTCTCAGCTCTTCGTTACTGAGGATTGCTGTAGGTCCGCAGCCTGCGTGAATCATGTCTAGGCCAGCAGATATTTAGGCGCCGCTCTTTCTGCCTCGGAACGAGCGGTGAATAAGCAATCGGGTGCAGGACCCGGGCAACGGAACGTTGGAAGAACTGAGAGAAACTCAGCACCGAACTCGAAACGGTGGAGCCGCTCCTAACTTGCAAAGTATCCTAGCTAGCTCCAGACAGAACGGATGGCAGAGGGGCGCTCGGAGTAGGCGCGTGGTCCAATGCGGCCGGTCCCCAGCGATATTTCACTCAGAAAAGTGAGAAAACCGCAGTGGCTTCAACAGTAGTAATGGCAGAGATGGTTGGCGTTGCCTCATTTAATAAGATGGAGATAGCTCCGCCAAGCTGGACTATTGTCAACGGCAATTTGGCATGCAAAGTTGTGTGTGCTTTGCCGGAGCTGCCAGCAGTGCTGCGTTGGTGCACGTCCATTGAAGATCGACTAGTGGCGCGCGTTTATGCAGCAGTTCTGACTTCCGTCTGCTAATTTTTACCTGGATAGTCAGACCAGGGCATACAAACGTCAAGTCATTGCTAAAACGAGGATCATAATCCGTTGTCGCGCGGCGTAATTCCGTCCTGCGAAAATCTGCGATGGACAGTGCGATGCGCAGTGTCGGAAGAACCTCGTCATGAGCTGCACCGCTCTCTGTCACGAGAATGTTGCCGACGGCAGCACCAGGGCCTCGGCGCCAGCATGCAAAAATGCAATCACGCTGCAATTCAGTACGGTCAGTACTACAGTACTGTACTCGCTTGCTGCTTGCTCCATTTTTTTTTCTGGCTGTGGCTCCAATGCCAAGATTGAGGGAGTCAGCCAGCTACCGTAGCGCACTGAACCGGAGCCAGCTGAGCCCAGCCGCACCAAAGCCACCTTTATTGCAGAGACTGTTGCAGAGACTGTTGCAGAGACTGCATCTTTCTCTTCTTCTCCTCCTCTGGCTTACGGCTTCTATCGCTCTAGGCTCCACGCGAGCGTGTGCTAACAGCAGCAGCCTCAACCGCACCCCAAAGCGCTTTTGGCTTTTGGCACCAGTTCATACAAGACGCAAGTATACGGTGACCGCACATAAAACGTTCGTAAAATCTTGGTTCGTTTTTCGCTCCACCTCCTGCCCTTCCGCCATTTGCCATTTGCGCTTTCGCCCGGAAGAGTGTGTGTCTTAGGATAAAATAGCCTAACGAGCTGCATACACTCACCCACTAATTCCTTTATCCTGCACAAGTCCGGATAGGCAGCTCCCATGGCGCTGCTCAAGAACAAGTACATGCCTCTGAGCGAGGCCGACGTGTCGCCTGAGCGCGTGGCCACTTACGATGGCCAGCACATCACGCTCTCGTCGTCTCCCGAAGCCGCCGCCTTCGTCATGGGCAATTACCTCGGCGGGGGCATCGCAGGCGTCGTCTACGAGGCTTTCGATCAGCGGATGAAGCGCCCCGTGGCGGTCAAGATCCTTAACCCTGTGGGGTACAAACTCACGAGTCCGGGGGCTCTTCGTCGAGCGGAGATCGTGAAGAAAGGAGTGCCCATAGTGGGCAACGTACGCTGTATGACATTGGATAACGTATACTGGGTGCACCTGCCTCGACGGAGGGAGCTGTTGGCCTGCTACGTGACGGGCGGTCCTGCGCCTCCCGTACTTCGGGAACTGACTCTGGAGATGTGTGTGAGTCTCTGGCTGCTGGAGCATCACGACGAGGAGCTACGTGACCAGCCACAGAGAAGAAGACGACCTAGAAGCGCATGCAGGTTAACGACCAGCTTATCCTGTGAAGACCCCCTTCAGGAGCCTCTCAGAAGGAATATCGCTGCTGCTGCGGCTCCTGCAGAGATGCAGGAGCAACAGATCGAAGAAGAAGTTGGAGAGGAAGTGGTGGTGAATGACGTGGCCTACGTCATCCCCTCCATGCCGGCCAAGTACAGAGCCTTCCTGCAAGCCCGAAAGACCATTTACCGGGAGATCGCGCACATGCACAAGCTCACAGGCAACAGTGTGAGTGGCGAGCGAATCGGCAGTGGCCACGCGAACGTCCTGCAACTGTACGACGTGCTGGAACTCGTGCAGCCTTCCAAGTCGACGATCTTCCTCGTGCTGGAGCTCGCCTATGGAGGAGAGCTGTTCGACCGCATTCGAGGGGATTCCGGCGTAGAGGAGGACGTGGCTAGGACGTACTTTACGCAGCTCCTGGCCGGTGTGCGCTACTGCCATCAGCTGGGAATTGTACACCGAGACTTAAAGCCCGAGAACCTACTGCTCAGCGACTCGGACGTGCTCAAGATCGCGGACTTTGGGCTGTCGGCGCACTTTATCGCTGCAGTTAGCAGCGGAGCCAGTACAGACGACCTCGACAACAACAGCGACAGCGGCCTCACGAACCTTATGGCGCCGTCACGGTTCCGACGTCTCAATTCCATCGTTGGATCCCCTCACTACGTCGCGCCCGAGGTCCTACAGAACGCACGCTACGGCTACGATGGACGCAAGGCAGATATGTGGAGCAGTGGCGTCATTTTGTACGGATTACTAGTGGGAACACTGCCGTTCGGACGTGATCTGGCTACTTGCCCGCGGTATCTCAAGTTCGGGGAGTGGCTGCGATCTCTGCCCTGTGACCCGCACACGGGTAAGCTGTTGTTCGACGACAACCTGTTCCAGACTGGAGGTAGCTCCAGCTCGAAGCAGTTGGCGGAGATGTCGTCCACCCACCCGAGTTTCCACGCGACTCCGCCGATGCTGGGGCTCATGCTCAATAGCTCCAACATGCTCTGGAATCAGAACCAAGCCGCTGGATCGTGCTCTCCGTCTGCGAGCGGCAACTCTCCGTTCTCCTCTGACGCTACTATGCTGAAGGCTGGAGCTGCTGGTGTGGGCGGCGTCCAGTCTCGTCGCTCTGTCGCGTTCCCGACGTGGTTCTTCCCGCCGACATTATCCCCCGCCGCTGTCTTCCTGCTGGCGTCTTTACTACATCCCGACCCAACCAAACGGATCTCGTGCGAGGAAGCCTGCAAGTCGAACTGGGTGCTCGATGTGTAGATCCTCTGCTGTATTCCCCCCACAAACAACTCCAAGTATTCTAGATGCCTCTACTCAACCAAACGTACCAAATAATAATGTATTTGAATATTTTCAAGTCGCCGCTTATGGTTATTCCGTGAGCGGTGGGGTGTTACCCTGGTTTGGAGGCTGTAGTCGAAGAGAAAATACCAGGGAGTTGTTCCTGTAGCAGAGGTTGAGCTTGGACGAAGCGACAAACATCCATGACGTTCACCTGCCTGAGCTTGGGATGATCTTTCCGGAACTTCCCACTGACAGCGTTCAGTTGAGCCTCAGTAAATTCCATCTTGAGTGCGATGAAGACTGCATCCAGTTGAGCGACCGGCAGACTCAAAACAGTGGCAAGTTCTCCCTTCGTCTTCTTCTTAGAACTGGAAACGAGCTGCTCGAAGGCCGCGGTGACTTGATCGTACAGAGCTTGTTGTTGTACTTCTTCAGCCCTCGCCGCAGCGATTTTGTACTCAAGTCGCAGACGCGTGACCTTGCGCATGGCATTTCGACGCCGGTATCGCGCTTGGATCTTCCGAGCTGCTGCCTCCCGATTAACTGCTTCCACTTCAGCTTCGAGAAGGATCCGTCGAGCTTTATCGTCTTCTTCCGCTTGTTTGGATTGCCACCGTCGGAACAGCGCAAAGGCGTCGAATTGTTCCTCCACCCCGGCGTCTTCCAGCTTCGTTAAAGCTTTTCGACTGCGAGGCGTCAGTTTGGCGCGTTCAATGCGTCTCCTTCGGTCCAACATGTTCTGGAAGATGTCCATGGTGCCTTTCCGTTGCGGAGTCAGAGCCAACGCCTGGAGATAATGACTCGTGGCCTCGTCGTACTTTTCGTACAGCCATTGAACACAAGCCGCGTAGTTGACGTGAGCTTCAGCATCATTCGGATTCTGGAGAATCGCCTGCCGGAAGAAACCTAAGAACGCCACCTTGTACTTGACCAGCGTCGGGTCTGCTAACTTCCCCCGCAAGATCATCTCCTCTACCAGCGTCGTGTCTTCTTCCTGCGTGATATACAAGAAAATCCCATACGAGAAGAGCACAAAGGGAATGTCGGGGCCTCTCTGAGCCATCACACGCAGCAACCGTCCATACAGAGGCCGTGCCCGGTCGTAATCGTGCGTGATCGTGTGCAGGTACAGCACGTAGTTGCCCATTTTGGCCAAGTTTGTGGGGTCTTCCAGGTACTCTTGCTCGCAGGTTCTCATGAGTTTTACAGCTCGAATAATCATCTGGAGCGAGATCCGAGCCACGCGAGCGCGCCACAACGTCTGCAGAGTTCGCGCAGCCTGTTGCATCTGTTCAGTGTATCCCCACTGCGCCAATTGCCGTCGGTTTTCAAAGGCTTCGCGATCAGCTTGGGCCCAAGGCGGAGGTTTCTCCCAGCTACACGCGCTCGTCACCTGGTGGCAGTAGAAGAGAACACGGGGGAAGTCACGAGCCTCCATTTCGTCCCAGACCTTGAAAGAACGGACTACGGACGCGCGTTTCCGCAGAGCTTCCCACTCGAAATACCCCTTGGGCCCAAGTCTCTGGATCACCTGCTCTCGATACGCCAGTTGCCGGCCAACAAAGCCACGAAACGTGCGTTGAATATAGCGAGCTGCAAGTCTCCGTTTGAGGTGTTTTTGACGCTGAACACGGAGCCCTCGAGCTTCCCGTTTGCGTGTACGATGACCGCGGTACGCTGCTTGGATTTTAACGACGTCCAGCTGCTGTTTTCGGCGTATTTCGGCTCCTCTGCGAGCTTTTCGGCCCCGGAAGGCTCGCTGGAGATCCACGGCACAGTGGTTCTGGTGAAGTAAAGCCTTGACAAGTAAGCGCGTCCTCCTGGCTCGGAAGTGGCGCTGGATCTTGGTCGCTGCTCGCATTTCCTTGCGGATCTGGGCGCTCTCCTCTTCGAAGCCGCGAAAGAAGCGCATGTACTCTATCGCTGAGGCGCTCAATTCTTCAGTGGAGACTTTCCGGACACGAGCGCGTAGCAGCTTCATCCGTTTGGAATTCTGTACTACGTCTTGGAGTAGAGTGTAGTTGATTGCCGGGATGGACGACGTCAGTTCGTTGGTGAGGCGATTGTGGTACAAGTAGTAGCGGCTATCCGGATCCTGCTCTCCTTCCAATGTGGCTGTTGAAGGACCACGAACGATCTCCCAGATCTCCCCCAAAGCAGCGTCGAATTCTACCGGAGTTTCCCAAGTGTACGTGTGCTCTCCAGAAGCCCCAAACGTGTGGTAGAACGGAATCTCCGAAGCAGCGTCGATGTATTGAGTCCACTCTGCGATGGATCCCATCCGATACGCTTCCGAGACTGCAGCATTCCATTCCGTCGCTGTGCGGTTGTTCTGAAGACTTTCATCCCCATTTTCTTCCTGATTATCAGGCTCGTTCTCTTCCTGGTTATCTTCTGCTGGATCCAGTTCAAGACTCTTAAGCTTTTTATCTGTGGAGTCCTGTGCGAAGTACGCAGCCACGAAGTCGACAACTGTTGGCTGGTTGTTCATCCGCGCAAGCCCTAACGGCGTTTTCCCTTCGTAATTCTTCAAGTTCATGTCCCCTCCATAGTCCAGAAGCAACTTGAGGGTCTGGACTGCTCCGTTCCGAGCCGCGATGTGCGTTGGGTGATTTCCGAGTGCATTGGCACAAACCAACGCGCCACTTGTCAGTAAAAGGTGCGTACAAGCTAAGCGGTCGTCCTCAACGCAGCTTACGTGCAGGGGCGCGTCTCCGTCAGTGTCTTTCAAGTTCACATCCGCGTCATACTGGATTAGGAGGTTCACCAGCGCTTCTCTTGTGGCTGCATCTTCGGAAATCAAGGCGAAATGAAGCGGAGAACGGCCGAAGTAATCTTTCACGTCCGGTCCAGCATCAGCTTCCAGTAGACACTCGGTAACATCGACGTACCCGTTGCTCACAGCGTAAATCAACGGGGTGTAACCCCCCGCGTCGCAGAGATTCAAGGCATCATAGCCGAAGACTTCCACACGCTGTCGTATATGAGATACCAGTACCCGGATGCAGTCTATCAGCCCTCGACCAGCACAAGCATGGAGTAAGAACTCTGTCGTCCGCCCAATCTCTCCAGTATCGAAGCCTCCGGACTCCAGAAGGACCTGAAGAGTGGCGGAATAGTTGCCTTCAACAGCCAACTGAGCCGCAT
Organism: Phytophthora plurivora; assembly: GCA_030027945.1. Taxonomy (NCBI): domain Eukaryota; phylum Oomycota; class Peronosporomycetes; order Peronosporales; family Peronosporaceae; genus Phytophthora; species Phytophthora plurivora. The sequence continues at coordinate 1,092,499 of CP125258.1, forward strand.
TCAAGTTGCCTCCTGACGTCTTCGCTTCCGTGTTGGCTCCGTGGTTCAGGAGCATCTCAACAGCTTCACTTTGACCCAGTGAAGCGCACAGTAACAGTGGAGTGAAGCCTTCTTCATCCGGAGCTTCATGCCACGCCCCGTGCTCGATCATATACTCAGCCAGCGCCACTCGTTCGTCCCGACTTCGAACATCACTCACATCATAGACAGCAGTAGCTGGGGGCAGGTTGGCAAGCAGCAGATGAAGCGCAGTCTGATTGTGGTAATTGACCACGTTAATGTCGAAGGAATTGCGCAGACAGAGCTTAACCAGTCGCTTATGCCCTGCCGCAGCTGCAAGATGGAGAATCCCGTTCCCTTCAGCGTCCAAAACGTACCAGAACCCGTGGGTAATTGCCCGCTTGACCGTCGTATAGTCCCCTTTGTACGTCGCAAGCAGGATCTTCTCGGTTCGCAGAGCTGCCACGTACTTCTTGGCCTTGTGTCGGCGCCAAACAGTTTGAACTCGTACAGCTGCGTCCATTTCCCACCGTCGACGTTTCGCTGCTTGTCGACCAAGAAATCCACGGAATATGCGCTGGATATTGCGAGCTGCTCGGTTGTTTCTCAGCGTCTCCCTGAAAACCACTTGGCAATGGTGACGACGGAAATTCCGTTGGATAACCAAGGCACTTTGGTTGTGGAGACGCAGACGAGCTGCTCGCTTTTCTTTCCGAATGGCAACGAAGCCATGCCAAGCCTGAAACGAGTTCTTTTCGGCCGCATGGCGTCGAGATTGAGCCATCTCTTTGATACGAAGCTCCAAATACGTGTACCGGACGACCATTTCGAAGCAGATTCGTGTTTCCCGGGTCCACACTCGGTGTAAAATCGACTCCACGCCTTTATCCTGGGTGGATTTAATCTCCTTTCGCTTCTTGGCTGTCATTCGTCCTCGATATCCTCGATAAAACCGCTGAATCTCCAGTGCTTTACGATGCCGATCGCGTTGGAAACGGAACACTTGACGAGCCACTCGACCTCGATACTGTCGCTGGATCAAGATCGCCGCTTGGAGCTCCTGTGCCTTCATTTTCAGGATAAAATTCACCCAGTTCTGGAACCAATGACCTTCTCGTTTCTGGATAATAGCTGCGAAATTATCTCGAAGTGTTTGCTGTTTCAAGGCGAATTGGGCCCAGTGGTTAAATAATCGATTCGCCATCCGACTCTGAACCTTCATCAAGTATTTCTTGGCGATTTTGCTGCGTTTGGCTCGGAGATTGAGGAGTTTACGCAGTTGAATCCGGTCTTTTCGATGGCGAATGAAGCGTTGAATCCTTTGTGCTGCTTGATTTGCCCGCTTACTATGAGCGAGATACAGCTTCCACTTGAAGAACTTGACCTTCAAGAACAAAAGGTTGGCCTTCCGTCGGTTCTTTTTCCTCATTACGAACGATTTCCACTGCTCCGTGACTCGAGAAAGCGTCTTCTTCTTCGCTGCTACAGCACGTTGTGTTACTTCTTCTTCTCGAGCTTTTTTCACCAGTTTCTTCTGCTTGTCTTCAATGTCGCGCTTCTGTTTCTCTTCCTGCTCTTTTCTGGCTTTAAGTCTCTGTTGGTGGCGCTCCATGTCTTTCTCTCTTAGCGCTTCAAGTCGTTTCCGGTCCAATTCCTGCTGCTTGAGCTTTTGTTCTCGCTCTCGGATCTGCTCCGAGAGTTTCGCTCGAGCTTTCTCCTTCGTTTCTTGGGAACGTTTCCGAGCACGATAAGCGCGTTGAATCCGAATCACCATCCGAAGTCTCAAGGCCTCCATCTGCTGCTGCCAAGGCACAGCCAAGAGCATCGACGCCTTCACCGCCATGTCGTGTTTCTTCTGAAGTCTTCCAATGTGCGCTTCGAATCGACCGAGAACCGACACGAGCTCCTTTGAAAGCTGAAAAGTACTGGTTTTGGACTGTTTGGAGGGGGATTTCACAGCCACAACCTCTTTCCACACGCTGTTGATCATATTTTCCCCGTCCGTGATCTTCTTCTGCACGTGTTGAAGCTCCTGCTCCTGTAGTCGGATGCGGTTTTCAAGCAATCGGATCTGGACGCGGAACTGGTTGTTGGAATTGCTGCGCTCCATCTTCATGAGCTCAATTCTCTGGTTCCGGAGCTCTCGCTCCTGCTCTGCATATAAAACGACCCACTTGTCGACTTTCGAGTCTAGCGCAATGGTGTCTCGAAGGCGGATTAAACTGGATAAAGACTCCCCATCGTCGTTGAACTTGAACTGAGCGAGAATATCTTCAGCCACTTCCCCGAACAATTGGACTAAAGTCGTCAAAAAGACCTCAGCGGACACCAGAAAGCGGCTTTCGTCCGTCTGAAGGCGACTGACTATCGACTCGCGTACAATATATTGCGCTAGCAAAATGGGGACTGCGATTCGAGGCGCTTTATCGTCGCGATTACGTCTGGAAACCTCAAAAACACGTTGCATCACGCTCTCACAGGCCGATTTCGACAGGAAAACCTGCTTCGTACCGTCCGGAATCAACGGATGCGTGCGTAACTCTATCATGTTTGCGGTCATGTACTTCTTAGCGCCACTGGAATGTGCTTGCTTCTCTTTGGCTGCTAGATCCAGATCAAATTCGTCTTGTAAGTGGCTGCGGACGAAGAGGAAGAAGAGCAGAGCGTCCTGGTCGAGAATCTCTCTCAAAAACGAAGCGAATAGTGCCACCTGGGGGTACTGTTCACGAGCCAACTCGATGTTGTACATGAGGTCCATACACTCTTGATCCGCCAGTTCAGGGAGCCCCAGTGAGTGCTGCATGAACCTTCGAGTAAAGAATGGCATAGCGAGCCAACCTGGGGGAGATTCCTCCGTGTTTTTCAGTAATAAAACGTCAGCAAGTGTGTTGTAAATCGCTTCAATCGTTCGGAGGAGCCAATTGATACCGCGTTGTCTTGGGGCTAAAGGTTTCACTGTACGAGTTTGCACAGCCTCGAAAAATCTCGGGTATCGAGACTGTAGCATCCTGGTTGAGACTTTCGAAACTTCAGCGTCTTTTTCATCTTGGTTTTTCGTTAACGGAGCTGGAAGAACTCGAGATGGAGGTTTTACCGGCGCTTTACTATGAGTTTCAGCTCTTTCTTCTGCTGGTAAAAGCCCACGCTGTCTACAGAAAAGTTCGTTGTTAATCTCATTCCACATTTAAGATAATAAACTACATCTTCTCACCGCAACTGGCAGTTGATGTACTCGATCTTGTCCAGGTACGGCAGCAGCATCTTCTTTTGTTCCAGAACTTGGACACTCATCTACGTTTTGTACAAGACTTTTAGTCAATTCCCAGTTAGTGCCAATGTTACGCCAGTAACTTACCTGAGCTGGAGCTTGAACTACTCGTTTTTCAACTACAGTTGGTCTAGTAACGAGTTCATTCTGCTGCGTCTCTGCTGGAAGTGGGTTACTTGCTTTTCCAGGATGCAGAATCGAAGCGAGCCACGCCTCGTTAGCCTTCGTCTCCGAGTCCTCGACGCCCTCTCGTCTCTTCTTCCTTGTCCGCTGTACAGAGGAACCCGACGACACGGGGCCATCCAGTTCATAAGGAGAGCGTTTGGTCATGGTCCCGTGTGGCGTTCATGATCAATCACCAGAATAACCGCCCAAGACAATCGATCGAGCAAAACGTTTGGCTTATTATTGGGGTTAACTACTTTGGATTCCGTCCGGTTATAGTATCAGGGTTCTTCGCACGTCGTTCGAGTTCGCGTTGGGCTGCGGCTTGGTTCACCATGGCTCGGATCTCCTGGACGTCACGTAAGGCTTGACTCAATTGCTGCTGCATTCTGTGGACTGAGTCCCGCATAACCTGCAGGTCGTCATTGTCAATAGTGATCTCATCGGGTTGGATGTCTTCAGCCATAGGGAAGAGCCCCCTTCTGGTCAGAAGAAACTGAGTGTAAGGGATCAAGCACTTGTGTTGGCGCCTCTGTTCGCTTCGACGTCGCTGGCACAACTTATTTCGACACGAACAGCGTCGACACTTTCTGTCATTGTGGATAGCCATTAAAACCCTCCAAAAGCTTTCGACGTATGCGTGGGCAAAGAGGAACTGAGACCAAGGATCCATGACGAAAAAAACTGCATATCCCAAAAGAACGCGGGCGAAGGAAGTTGGTGTGAGGTTGAAGCAGTTGAATCGAGTCTACCGTAGATTTCGGCTGGCGTTTCATCGTCCCTCAAATGGAGGGCCTCCATGGCTGGATCGACTTCGACGGCGTTCGGAGAAGTGCGAGCGACACGACGATGAATTGCATTGCGCGCTCGATGCAAGCCGGCGGAGACCCTCGCAATGCATGTGACAGGGTGGCTTTCGGCACCAAATCAAATCGAACCTTATTTCGAAGGGGGTCGAATTCGTCTAGCACGGTGAGACTGTACGGCCATTTGAAGTGGACAGCAAGTAAAGAAAAAGCGCGTGTTTCGCTGTGACGTTAAGTCTTCGTTAGCATTCCTGGAGTCGTGAGTCATGACTCGTGACCATGCGCTGCAGGATGCTCTTTATCAGCACTGGTCGTGAATCTTTCACTGAAATAACATGGCGTTGTCCCGTTGCAGTTTGATAGATGCAGTTGTGGGCGTGTGCATCGTCGTTATGGACTCTTCACGGTGAAGCTCACCTGGACGAACATTCACTGTCCTTCTTTAGCTACCGATCAATACTCAGCGGAGGTGTACCGGACCGGTACACCGGTACGCCTGGCAAGAACGCGCAAGTGTGCCGAGTTCATCATGCCCGTACAAGTACGTCTTCTAGGTCGTTCGAACCTTGAAATTCCCCCAGGCTTGGTTTAGGGTATTAATACCTGGAAAGATACAGGCCGAAACCTAAAAACAATCACGTCCGATGTCTCCTAACAAGCTCCGTGCTGGTCGCCCTGCACAGTTTTCACGGCGCCAACCAATACAATTGCTGTTACACTAGCGGAACCTGTCTGCCGAACGTAGCATGACATATTCTACGTAGCTTTCGGTGGCTTGCACGGTCCCATTTTCTTGTATACAAACATTTTTCGGAGACCCCGGAAGCGAAAAGTGAGGAGTAAAATGCCACAAAACCGAGAGAACCATAGCATTCAAAATGAGAAGACGACCTCAGAAGGACAACCCCATCGCACCAGGTGATTGCACACTTTGGTTCGTGCGAGCTGTACACTTCATCAGAGTTGGCCCCTGGATCAATCGGAACCGCAAGGTAAACCACAGAAGGCGATGTTCCGACCTCAAACGGTGTTTCTTCGGCTAGGATCGTGGCGCCATCGAATTCGATTAGCTGGGAATTGTTGGGGTTCAATAGCACACTTATAACTCCATGAATTTATTATGTCGCTGCAAACCCGCGATCGAGTTGGAGAGTAGCGTATAATCATCGGCAAAGTAGATGCCAGTACCAATGCAACGGGGCCCGATCGGGATGCCAAGCTCCGGTAAAGCAAGCAGCAAATTGCCGTGGCTCAATCAAGACTCTTGATTCAAGAGAACAAGCAAAAGAGAGAAGAGGGTGGGTCACCTTGTTGACCTCTTGGAGCACACCGATCATCGTCAGCGCCGCCTCTATGTTGGAACACAACTAGTTCACCCAGTTCCCACAACCAACCACACGAAACAGATAATTCGATCGTACGCCTTGGCCAATGCGAAACCTCGTTGCCCTCGCTGGAGTAGTCCCTGTAAGTTATGCTACACTATTTTTTAGAGATGTGGAAACTCAACGTAAAATTCACGCGGTAAATTACGAGCAGTGCCAACCGGAAGAATCCTGACTTCCTCATGAAAAGCTGAGCTGGGCGCTTATTAGTGCGTGATCATACGAGGTGGCTGAAGTCACAACAGTGAGTCTTCTTAGGCCTACGTAAAGCGTGCGGCGAGTCCCTGTTGGAGGCAGACACCCACTACATCTTGGCGGACAAAGCTTACGCGACCTGACCAGAGAGCTGTGGCAGGAAGGATGCAGCAAACCACGAATCAACCCACCAACGACGAATTGCTTGAAATGGATCACGGTAGACCGCCGTGGGAATGAGCAGGCCAGGGAACCGAATAGAGAGAGTTGTAATTCAGACATGTGTCACGGTAGTACACGTACGTACAATGATCCTACTAGGATCTACATACGACAACAGATTTCATAGGCAACACTCACGACAGTTCCGATTTTGACGCGCTGACGTGGGTCAAAGCAGCACATGCGCATTATCATGTTCCACGCATTGTCGTCAATGCATTCAGGACGAGGAGGCAGCATTTTCTGCTCCGTAACTTTTAGTTTTACCACTGAGTCTGGCGTAGTCCCCCACGGATATCGTTCTGTTAATATTTCGATGATGCACATTCCAAATGAGTAAATGTCGAGGGCAAAAGTGGGCATTGCCTAGTAAACACTCTGGCGCTTTCCACCGAATCGCTCCGAGAGCGCCAATCTCCGTGTCAGTTTGCTGTTTGGGGTTTGATGAAGCCAAACTAGCTAATCCAAAGTCGCAAAGCATAGCCGAAAAAGCTCCCATTACGATGTTATTGCCCTTGACGTCGCCGTGAATTATTCCATGATCATGGAGATGCTGCAGCCCCCGTGCTGCTTCATAGATAAATGTCCACCTTTCCCACATCGATTTCCCTTTCTTCACATACCCCCCTAGTGTTCCCCCAATAGCGTGCTCACATACGAAAAAAGGCTGCCCAACATGACATGCACCGTACAGTTTGACCAAAAATCCATCCGATAATGAAAACCACAGGTCTACTTCGCGTAGGAATTGCCTTCGATTTGATCGGTCATAACGAGCTTCACCACCACATCTGCGCCTAGCCATTTCCCTTCGTACACAGAGCCAAAAGATCCATCTGCAATATGACGACCCAATTCCACTTGGTATGAAGGGATAAACCACTTTGGCAATACACTGGTGCTCAGATGAACCCTGCCAAGTGCTGCGAACTCGTCACTGTGATTGCGTGCTTCAAATGCCAATAAAGCGGCAGCCTCGATTTGATCGTCTTTACTGTCCAGATCATTCAACGTTTGTAGTGGGTTTTCCAAGTATCCTAGCAAGGTAGCGCGTTGGAGATTTTGTGTCTCTTGAAAGTGAGGAAACCAATTGTGAATACTCGAGTCGCTTTGAAGCTGAGGCGTACTCTGGATCAATCTATCGAGATCATGGTAATACTGTAGTTCTTGTTGGCGATTGTACGAGACGTACACAAACTCGCAACCAGGCTTTCACCACCAAAACCGCGTCTATCAAGAGAGCCATAAAATCGAACCAGAATGAGACTAAACCTCTCCACGACATCCAGAGGCAGCGGGCCCACAGCAGCATGAAGCTGGAAGAAAATCTTTCACACGAGAAAGCACGGGCTGGTTCACTGCGCTAAAATCAGTGAGTTCATCACACACTTGTTCAACTTCACCAAGCGTAGCTCCAAGCGTCAAACCCAACGTATGCACCATGAACAGGCTTAGCTCTTCAACGACTTCCATCCTGTCAGCTGCATCAGCGTTGTCATTATTCGACGCTTTGCTGTTTTCGTGATCTGCAAGTAGTTTCATTCGGTAAATGACATCTCGAATTCCAATTCTGTCCACTTCATTTGAAGAGCACATTAGTCTGAGTAGTTCCCATTCTTCCTCATCAACAGATTGCGGTCTGTTCATAGGAAGTTGTTTTGGTGGCCGTATCAGTTTTGTCGTCTTTGTTGCAAGCCTTCGATAGGACCGATTGCGTATCCCATCAAGTAGAGCAAATATACATAAACCAAAGGACAAGATATCTCTCTCCGGCGATGGCTGCTGCTTATTCAACAGTCTATTTGTTTTGCTAGACCAGTTCACTTTGCTCCGTCGCACAAGACCCAGACCACTTAGAATTCCGCGAGTGCCCATCGACAAGAGAAGATCGCTGACAGTTAAATTCAGATGAACAAGACCACAGCCATGCACATATTCCAGTCCATGGGCACATCCGAGTAGCTCCTTCCACCGGACGCCAAATTCGTAAATTCGGAAACTCCTGTCGTGAATTACAAAGACGTCTTTGCCAACGTGACACGCTCCGAAGAACTTTCGTACATGTGGGTGGTGCAGATCTACCCACAGATTTACGCCATGATAGATTTGGCCGTCAGTACCAGGAACAGGGGTTGTTTTAGAGGAAAACCAGTCGTATTTTGAGGTAGCAAACCATCTCGGAATCCCCACCACCACGCTATTTGATCTGTGAACGACTGCATCAAACACGTCCGACATTACATCCATCTCCTCAGGAGTTAGCGCATCGCCGTACCGTTCAATTCCATACCTTAGCCGTGTGAGAATCTCCAGGCTTCCACACGTGTCTCCTATTTCGATCTTCATCCTCTGCTCACATGCAAGCAGCAACTTGGCACGGTCCATCCACTCATTTCGTTCATTCTTAAAATGGTTTCGCCATAAGATACTCTCGTCGCTCTCTTGAAGCCTCAAAATGTCTAAAGTCGTCTCGAGGCAGCGTTGTACAGCTACCACAACTCGCCCCGTGTCTGACAACTTGATAAGGAAGCGATTTTCTTGTTCAAATTCGTGTAGTTGCTTTCTTAGACCTTCCAAACATGTACGGATAGCGGGGTACTTAACGACGGAATCCCTCTCAGTTTCTTCTCGAAGCTCCAGTGTTTTCTCTAGGTGGAATCCCAGCGGCCCCTTCATCGTATGCGTTCAAAACTCCGACTTTGGAAGCGCGTTTGTCGGTTATCTAAGTGTATGACTTCAAAATTCATGTCTCGTTACTGCCAGTAATACTGGCAGTGCCAGTCTGGCACCTTCTGGCTATACGAATTCTATTCGTTTTTTTACATCCTATTGCTGCTGGTATTTAATCCTTGGAATCCTTCGAGTTGAACTCGTAGTTCTCTCATCCTTAGCTACCGCCTGATGTCCCCACTGTGCTGAGGTGACTGTGAAACCTGATATCCAAACAAAGTGAAAGACAAAGAGCGGCGAGTGAGCAAGCGCGTCGTGTACGTGGCGTGTGGGCATAGCGAATCGCAAAGAGAGGACGGCGCTGCGGAGGACGAGCGTGTGCGTGTGTGGTGCTGCCTGATAGCCATCAGGCAGTCTGTGTATCTGGATCCTGTGGGCAAGCGCGTCGTGCACGCGGTGTGTGCCACAAGGAGAGGACGGCGCTATGGAGGACGAGCGTGTGCGTGTGTGGTGCTGCCTGATGACTATCAGGTAGTCTGTGTATCCGGATCCTGTGAAGTGTGGAAGGTCCGAGCGAAGGCTTGCAGTGTCGGCGACTGAGCGACGACGCAGTGGCAGGGTGAGGCTCCAAGGAGCCCAAGGAGTTCATGAGTAGGTAGGCAACGAGCCCACAGAGCTAGCTGGCCTGGTAAGCTTTCCGAATTCATTTTACTTTCTCAACAACAAGTGGCCTTTACCATACCCACCTACGAGTCGTACCTGTATGGCATTCTACTTATATTTAACGAAGTCGTGCTCCGCCCGAAGGAAGCTCTGAAATTTAGTAAAACGCGTTAAGCTATAGCAGACAAGTATAGCGGAGATCGCAGTCAGCTTCTAGACATTCTAGATGACGGGTTTCATTGAGTGCAGGCTCCGAAGGGGTGAAGTAGTGCAAGAATTGAAGTGTGAGCGGCTCAAGTAGAAACCGATCAGCACCAGCAGCTGCCAACCCCGGTCACTGCCGTTAACCAACTTTCTGCTGTGTAGGCTAACGTTGATGTCGAAAAAGGAGTCGAAGCGTGCCCAGACCCACACGGGAAAAGTACCGGAAAACGAAAAGCTTCATCAGCACAGACCGAAAACACCCCCAAGGCCAAAACTCACCGCAAGAAGTAGCATGATCGGCAGCACGCAGCGTAGGGCAATCATCGATGGCCGATCAACGACAAAACAAATTAAAAAAATGTATGCATGACCTAGCACACCCTATAGCGAGCGACCTGATAGTTCATAAAGCCTTCAGGATGAAGGCGTAGTTAATATATGGACTCTTCAGCTGGCGGCTTTCTTCCATCCGGCCTCTATCATTTACGCACGAGGATAGACGCCAGAATAGTGTAGGGCCAAGGCGCGTCCGCGCCTTCACCCGTCCGATTCATCTTCCTGGGTTATGCCGCTAACAGCCCATACGCTACGGTGGACCCGGTCATAGCGCAGCGAAGTCTTCTGCGCTGCGAGGACAATTTACTATAATCAAGACAAAACGGCTTCTTAGTTTCACTAATACAGAAAACTACCTTCGAACGACATCTAAACAACCGTACTTAAATGAGGTGGACGACACAAGCAACATTCTTTCAATTTATTGCTTATGACGGGAATTAGTTCATAATGGTGCAGCTTAAACTAATTTAGGACTAATTTGGTCAAATTCGTCAAATACGATACTACTATACAACCGAAATTAAAAGGGTTTCAATTTTGCAAGAACGGTAGCTGCTCTGGTATAATTTCAGAGAATACATGTATAATACATACATGTAGCTCCCTCCTGGCAACTGATAAACTATCAACACAAATAGTTTTTCCCCGCTAAAAGTTTATCCGATATTTACCGGTAAATTGAGACTCTCAATCGAAAACTGCACGTCGATCAAATACCTCTCTGTGATTGGCTCTCACATTTTGTGTGACACCAACCGACACTTCAAGTGGAAATGTATCACAACGCCTTCCTCCCTCTTCCGGCACCATGGGCGTTTCCTTCATGGACTTGTCCGTGAACCAGCGGGCGGTTGTCGTCTCGATCCTGATCCTTCTCTTCGGCCTGCTCTTCGGTCTCGCTCTGGACGCCAATGCGCACATCCCCAAGCCCTGGAACCGCGTGTCCAGCATCGTCGGATGGATCTACTTCTTCTGCTGGAGCGTGAGCTTCTACCCGCAAGTGTTCCTGAACCGCCAGCGCAAGAGCGTCGTCGGATTGTCGCTGGACTACACGGTGCTCAACATGCTGGGCTTCACGTGCTACTCCATCTTCAATGTCGCCTTCTACTACAGCGAGAGCGTGCAAGAGCAGTATATGAGGCGCCACGACGGCCACCGCAATGCCGTCGAGCTTAACGACGTCTTCTTCTCGCTACATGCGGCTGTTCTAGTAGCGGTTTCGCTGTTTCAATGCGCCATTTACACTCGAGGTGGGCAGACGGTCAGTAAACCTACGATCTTGTGGACCGGGGGAACATTGATCGCTGCTGTGCTCTTCGGTCTTGCTGTGGTGTTCACTGGGGACAAGGAGGACTCGGTGATCAACACTCTCAACTTGCTCTACCTCTTGAGCTACGTGAAGCTCATGACGACGCTGGTGAAGTGTCTCCCGCAGATCGCACTGAACTACCAGCGGAAATCGACAGTGGGGTGGACCATTTGGAACGTCCTGCTCGACATTGCTGGTGGATTGCTATCCATTGGACAACAAGTGCTGGATGCTGCGGCCACGAACGACTGGACGGCTATGACTGGGGACCCGGTCAAGTTCTCGCTGGGATTTGTGAGCATTATCGTGGATGTGGTGTTCATTCTGCAGCACTACGTATTCTACGCGGATAACAACAACTTCGTGCTGCATGGAGGAGAGGCGAAACCATTTTTGCCTAAGTAAAAACGGGAAACAGTCGTGATTATGAACGAAAATCAACGTTTTTGGTTTTAAACACCATGCAGATTTGTCAAGGTTTTACAACATTCATTCGACTTTAAAGCGCTAATACGCGGAGGTTCTAAAGCAACAGGACGGCGAGGGCAGCACTAAAGACGCTGGCAATCACCACTGGTACTGTAGCTGTCGAACTTGAGCTTGTGCTGCTGGAAAAAGCTTGGTCTGCACTAGATTCCGCATCGGTAGAGCTGGTTGATGTGCTGTTTGTTGACTCCCTGCTCTCTCCACACGCTTTCGTCACAGGATCAATAATGTCCGTCTGCAGCGTAGTCCCCGTGCTGAGAATTTCGCAGTTATCGAGGCCCATCGTAAGTACGTCGTCGTAAAGTGCCATGCAAGCACTGTTCGCGCAAAACATCTTCACTTGGGCACTGGAGAGCGCCGCCAAGCTAAGGATCTCGGAAAACCCCAAGGCTTCAGTGCACGGGGTCACATACTTATTCCCCGCCAAAGTGGTTAGCTGCTCGGTCGTACAGGGTTCCGCGTTAATGGAGACGAAGACCAACACGCTCGATAGCAGCGACGTCAGGACGCGTGGCATATCTGGACGAGAGGGGCTGCAGTACGCTTTTGGTGGCAGATTTGAGAGTGAGAATTGCAGTCCGCGGGTCATCCTTGTCCAGAATTCATCGGGAAGCTAACCGCTACATACGATCGCATAGACAGCTTCTATCCCTTTGTTGGCAACTGCATGAGCACTACCGTATGCACTCGATCAGTCAACGAAATGCCGGCTGGGAGCACAAGGCGACATCAACACTATGCCAACGTTCTCATCCTTTGCCCCTATATCTGCCATACGATTTGACAGACGGATTACACAGACTGAATCTTGTCAGGGACAAGACCGTAGGCTCCAAGTTGCAGCACCCTTCTCAGCAGGGCCTCGAAGCAGAAGGCACGAAGGTGCAGAGTACCGGTATCATAAGGCCTTACATGTAGCGCGGAGAATGAACACTGCTATTCTTGTTGTCGGTAGTTCAACTAATGTATCGAAACGTTTGTAGACATTCTTTTCATCATCAAACTTGGCGATATTCAGCTTTCTTCGTAGACTACGGCTGTGGTGTGCAAGAGGTAACACAGACTAGCCTAGCTCGCCGTCGTCTATAAAATACGTGTATGTGCATACATGTACATGTATTAGTACTGCCTTGTACTGGATGGATGCTGACTTTTTACACCCGCTGTACATGTACTTGAGACCAAACTGAGACGAAATTAGACTAAATATTAGTTTACTTTTGGTAGTGTCTGCACTCCTGGACAAACGCTGAAAAATAACAAGATCGCCATCCCTGTTCCCTGAGACGTAGCATTTACCCAATATCCTGGCCGTCCATGTTCTCTGCCTTAGAAGTACAATGCTAACTCAATAATGACCTCTTTCCCAAAAAACAAAAAAACAAACAAAAGAAAACAATGCTAACTCAACAATCAATGCTATCCGCTGAAATGAACACACCCTCGCTTGGTCGAGAAAACACACGCGGCATCAAAACGACTTACGTTCATTTAAATGTTCATCGTGGAGCGGTGTCTGTCCTACTTCTCGAAATGGTGCTCGATTGCTTGTCTGGAGCCAATACGGTGAAACCAGTTCCAAACGGAGAAGCCACTGCAAGTAAATCCAGAATAGTATATTGCCCTGATACACTTTAAACGATTAACTTCATTGTTCAAACCATGGGATCTCTTATCGACGCTGGTCGTCGCCCCATAATGAGGTGGACGAGTTGGGGGTACCCACTGAAGTACGCTATCGACAGCGCCGTCCAATCGAAGTAGTCTTGCAAGTCCACGTCTGCTCCGGCGTCCAGGAGAATGCGAAGCGATTCCTGGTGATTGTACATTGCTGCCATCGACAGCGCCGTGGACCCGCTGTAGTTTTGACAGTTGAGATCCGCTCCTTGGTACACAAGAAGTTGCACGATGGCGTCGTAGCCCTTCTTGGCAGCGGTTAAGAGCGGAGTTGCTCCGTCTTCGCTGGGTTCGTTCATTGACGCGCCACCGTAAACTAACGCTCGCACCACTTCGAGGAATCCAACTTCGGCTGCGATTCTCAGAGCGGTCATTTCTCCGTATCCTTTGATATTGACGTTGGCTTTGTGATCTAAGAGCAATTGAGTAATATCCTCTCGACCAGTCCACGCTGCAATTAAGAGAGGGCTCCACCCTTCACAACCCGCCAAGTCCACCGATGCCCCGCCTTGTACAAGAATCGTAGCGATATCCAGCATCCCGAGCTCGCAGGCAATAGCTAGTGCAGAGTTACCGGAGCACAGTTGAGCGTCGAGGTCAGCCTTGAACTCAACCAGAAGTGCTACCACCTCGCTGTGCCCGTTCTCGGTGGCGATAGTTAGTGGTGCGTAGCTATCATTCCCGGCCAGATTGATATCTGCGCCAGCCTCCAGCAGTGCTCGAACAACCGCGACGTGCCCTTCTGCTGCAGCCGTCTTCAGCGGTGTAGAACCACCAGAAGTTTTCGCATTGATACTAGCGTTATGACGCAATAACACCCGCACAATATCCTCGTGACCCAGCTTCGCTGCTATGTGGAGTGGCGCCCAACCAGCAGCATCGCGAATCTCCACACTTGAACCATTTTGAAGCGCTTGCTCGACGTCAGTGGCATTTCCATTGGCACAGACGTCTAGTAAATTGACTGGGACGCTCGCGTTCGCTTGAATTGTTGTACACTTCTGCCCAAACGGCGGTGTCAGGGCGAATGCTTCCTCGATGGAGGACGTCCGGGTCAACGTCCTCATTGGTCGATTTCCTTTATGAGCACTGGGTTCAACAGGATTCTCGCGAGAGGTGCAAACCATTGGGTAAGCGGTGGTGGTTTCAAACCACCACCGCTTTTGCAACGTTATGATCGTCGCTGACACAGTTGTCTGAGTATTTTTTGGATAAAGCGTACCCATCGACATCGTGACTGTTTCAAGTGTACCCGTAGAATTTCAACTACCGTAGAAGTACCCTGTTGTCAGACAACTTGTCCACCTACTTGACGTGGTCGCTAGCTGATAGTACATGTATCAGCCTCATTCGGCGCGGCACATCAGGATGAGAACCCATCGAGGCAATACTTTCTCTTGACTCTTATCTAGCTAGAGGTGTCCTATGCATCCAATTGGCTTCATTCCACGATCGGTACTGTAAGCTTGTTGCTGTTGCAGTGCCTGACGTCCACAAACGCAACTCACTCTCATTTTCCTTTTGGACGCGCCTTCAACACCACCAAATCAACTCTTCGAGACCTGACGCTGCACCATGCCTTCGGCGTTAATGATTGCCAACCGCCAGCGCGTCAATGGCTATACCGGCGTGTCTGCAACTCCGAACCAGTACTGGGCGAATGGCCAAGCCAAATATCCGACGTACCAAACGTTCTACAACGAAGTAAACAACTACAGACGAGTCCAGATGCCTTCTCGACCTCCAATTCAACCGCTGTCCGACGATGACAAGCGGAAACAGCGCGAACTTCGCGCTGCCGCGACCGTTAACGACGGACTCGACGAGATCTCGTACCCGATCGCTACGATTGACACCTGTGACTGCGTTACGTTCCCCGACACTGCGTTTACGCTCGCAGAATGCACTAACGACGCGTACTGGGGAACGTTCCAGTTGAAACTCACCGATGGAAGCTGCTACGACGTCTCTTTCGACGAAACTCTGGTGTATCAGAACTGCCCTAGCGGCGCGTACCCCGAAGAAGTGACGGAGTATGTCCTCTGTGAAGTCGACTTTACCGAGGGTATGGATTCGTCATTGGACGAAGACAACTTTGCAACTGATACTACTGAAAGCACGACAGAGGCTACCAGTACATCCAATCTACGCAAAGAAGGAACTGGTGGCACCAAGAAAACTCACATTCATTTTAGCGTCCACCGTTTGCTGTCGCTGGCCCTTGGGGGATTGTTTGCGCTTCAGTATCCCGCTTGATTTACTTAAGTGTACATCCATGCTCGCATTTGTGTGGGTTCTGCTAATAGCAGTGTTAAGCTTGTCAGAGCGAAAATCAATTTCATCTTTCAACTTTTTTCAATGAAGCTTTCGATCTATCCATACGCAACCAGGGGCACGAAGGCCTTGTCTTCCCGATTCAACTTTGAAATTAAAAAAAACTGGTTAACGAATGCTGTTGTTGGTTTTAAGAATTTATTACACACGTGTACTTCGAAGTAAAAGATATTTATTTTACATTGTGTCAAGATAACGGCAAGGTATGGTAGTGACAATTCTCCTGACACAGCACGGTAAAAAAATACTTCGAATTAGTAATCGCGTAGAAATTCTAGCGAACTCCCCTTCCAAACGCTTTTGAAAAGTTGAACCTTTGGACTAACCATTACTTCAAAGAAGCCATCTAGCTTTATGCATATCATAACGTTACATGTAGTATTTTTCGAGATGCACACTGCATACATAAACGATTTTGGGAATTTTGGATGTGCCTTGATGACATCAAGTTGATATACACCTTGTTGCCCACAACCTCGTGTTGTGGCGATTCGCCACACTAGCAAAGTTTGCCAGCTACGTGAAGATATATGACAAACTAGTTTTTTGTCGTTGGAGGGGGAATATGCGGGCACTGAGCGTAACTAAAGGCAACGCCGAGCGGTGCATTGAGTTGCTAGTTAGAAAACTGAACTCTAAACCACTGAGTAAACTACCTATTGAGTGTGCAGGAAGTGATTTATTTTTTCTTACGACACATAATACCTACTCATGCAATTGTCCAAACTCATGCTACAACACTAGAATCAACACAGCAGAAGAGAATAAACCGGCGGCCACCGCCGAGATACGCATCACTGAGCTTGATCCACTTGCGTCGCTGCCAACTGACCCGTCACCGACACCACTAGACGATAGATCAACGGACCCACTGCTGCTGCACGCGCGCTCGAACGGGTCCAAGATGTCGGATTCGAGTGAGATGTTCGTGCCTTGAATGATGCAGTTGCCGAAGCCCATTGCCCTCATATCGTCCATGAGCTTCAAGCATTCGGAATTGTCACAAACGGCCTTGATCTGCGCCTCAGAAAGAGCCGAGATGGATGAGAATCCTGCGAATCCGACGTCCGATGTGCATCCTTCCAGGTGCGAATTGCTTGCAATCGACATAAGCTCGGTAGTGGAGCATTCCTCCGCTTTGATGGTCGAAATGGCTGTCAGTGCGACAAAGAGAAACGAAGAAAACGACGTCATTTCGGTGTTGCTTTGCAAATTGAATTGTGAACTGCGGGAAAAAGGCAGAGGTTGCTTGTCTGTTTGGCTGCCTGAATTCTATCAAAACACCTGCAATTGCCAATCGCACGGCTGGTGCATTCACCCCCCAGCAGAAATGAAAGTCAAGGCAACAAAGAAAATGTAAAATCTGTGTAAAGTGAGCAATTCAAGCGGCATAGAATGCATGATAGACTCTATAAAGGTTCTATAAAAGACTCTATAAAAGTTCACCACCTCCAGCCACCTGGAGAAAGAAAGCATCTTTTCAAACTCGGCAGTATGAATAACATAAAAATACTCAAATGAACAGATGAAGAAATACACTCAAATCAACCAAAAACGTATCCGCTGCATTGAGCTTAAAACGAAATGCACCGACTAATGAACAGCTCAAAATCTACAGCAAAATCGTGACAGCAGCCACAGCGAAGGCGGAGGCAAGCCCAATCGTCACAGACGCAGCAGCACTCGTCGAGCTCGTCGAGTTGGAGCCGCTACCTGTATCAGTAAGTTTACCTCCGCTGGCGTCTCCCGATGCGTCACCGACAGTGGTCTCACCGTCCGTGGACGACGAACCCACAGAAGCCATAGCCCCTGCTGATCCACTTCCACTGCACATGGTCGCAACTTGGTCCAGCACGTCGCTCTGGACGGAGACGTTGGTGCCCGGAATGGTGCAGTCGCCGAGGTTCGCCGACTTCAGGTCGTTCATGAGTCCCATGCAAGAAGAACTTGTACACGCAGCCATGATCTGGTCCATCGTCAAGGCGGAAATGGTGGCAACGCTGATACCGCTATCAGTCGTGCAGCCTTGAAGGTTGGTGCTGCTTGCAAGACCTGCCAGCGACTCGAGTGCGCAGTCTTCAGCGTTTACGGCGCCAGCAACGGCGAGGGCGAGGAGGGTGAACGTGGTGAACGAAGGCATCTTGGTGGGGATCTTGAGAAGATTGCTGGACCGGAGTGCAGAACTCGAGGTGGATTGAGGAATGAGGAGGTCGAACGGCAATGTCCCCAGCGCTTGATGTTATCCAACCACAGTCGAAAGAGAGTGAAGCGTCTGGAAATGACCATGTGGCTTGTACTAACTCTCCCTCACACACCACATCCTCAGCTTGAGGTTGCAACTGCAGAGACGGTGGCCGGAAAAAGCGTTCGGTTCAAGCACAAACCTCAGAAACCTTCCACGCTTTCGAGCAAGTGTGTCGAAACGAATCGCCGGACAGTTCGGCCAGACGACATTGATGCGATTTTCGACTATAGCAAGTGACGTGGTTGCACAATGCATCTTGTAATTTAATGGAAAAATACCACAATTGCAACAAACAAATGACTGGAAATGGTCTCAGAAGGCACAGGTGGAGCGAATTATGCATGGACGGTCAAGCGACTGTGGTTACATGTAGCAACAGCGGACTGTGCAGATGGTAGTCTTGTCCTCACAAGAAAGCGGCAGCAGCTGCAGCGAGGAAAATGCATCCAGCTGCCACTGTAATCGATGCTGCCGACGAGGCATTTGGGGCCTGCGTGCTCGCGGTTGAGTTGCTACTCGTTGCCGCTGAGCCAGCGGTACCAGCAGTAGAGCTGGTATGGCTGCTCGTATCGTGGGAGTCGTGGTCATCGTCGTCATCCCCAGCTGAAGTCGATTCGTACGTCGAAGACGTCGTGTCGTGAGAGTCTTCGGCTCCCGAAGCTGCTGAGGGCGTGTCGTGGGAGTCCTCAGCTTCCGATGAGGCAGTAGAAGTCGATGCCACGTCGTGTGAATCCTCCATTCCAGAGGTAGATCCCATGTCCATGCCGGAGCTGTGCACGTGCGAGCCGTCAGCGGCTCTCAGAGATCGGGTAGTGCTGCACACCGCATCGATGGGGTTCACCACCGTTTGGTGGAGATCTGAGCCATCGATCGCGCACGCGTTAACTTCTTGCAGCGCTTCCAAGACGCGTTTGCAGGCTTGATTCGAGCAGAACGCCTCCAGGTCGGTAAGGATCGTGTCCACTGTGGTGTCGACAGGGACGACGAAGTTGCTCACTTGCTTGCATTCTTTCGCGTCGAAAGTATTGGAGATCGCAGAGAGCTCGTTCACGTCGCAGTTGGTAGCGTTCGCGACGGCGGTGGCTGCAAGAAAGAGCGAGGAGATGAAGATCTTCATGTTGAAGCGGTGGAGCTGGTTGCTGGTGTTGCTGGGTGGTCACTGGAAAGCAAATTGCAGAATGGAGCTCTCGAGTTCAATCGAGCTAAAGTTTCTTCAGAAGGAGCCCAAGGGCCAACAACGCTGGCCCCCACCGGCAGGCACGTGTTAGTCAAGTTCAGATTCGTACAAGTTTAGTACACTGCAAAGATCGCTTGATAAAGTATGAGTACTTCTCGCATCGAGCGTTTTGCGTTGCATAGAGTAGATCTTGCGCGCTTGCTGCAGGTGGAAGGCACGCGCCGTGTCGGCAATACAACCGAGCACGCGTAGACTTGACCCATATGATCCGTGACAAACGGCCACTTCACTGCAAATATCACTCCACGGCACATCAATGCAACGTCGACTCGCTTTCGTGTTCGTGCTTGCCTCAATCGTGACAGCTTGAGTTTGACGCCTTGTTCAGCAAATAGCAACCCGAAATTGACCCTGTGTCAACACAGAAAACACTACGTTCCTAATGTGATGGTAAGCTCTACGTTGCTCTTAAGGACATGACAAGCCGATGGCAACAAAGAACTTCATTTGCCAAAGATCCGCGTTGAGCATGTTGCTAAATCTTTTAGCCTGAAAGCATGGGATAGAGACATCAAGGCCGCAATGTATTCATAACCTCCATCATCACATACCTCTTTAAATCAAACCTGCCCCTTCACATTGTACCTATACCCCTCTGCACTTTCACCAGCATAATCTTGACTATCCTTATCTTAATACAATATACCCCTTTAAACACGTTTTCATTCATCACTCCTTACGTCCTCATCCATGTCATTCCGCAATTTACCAGTCGAAGCAGAGAAGAAGAGGCCATGGCGACCGACAATGCTGAAGTCGACGTGCTCACCTCCGTCCTGTCCGCCATGACAGTGCGTCACCACGACGACAACCTGGTGACGCAGCGCCCCGCCGCCACCTTGAAGGAGATCCTGGAGAGGATCCGGGCCAATAAGGACCAGATCCGCGAGCTGGACCTCAAGGACATGGCCGCCAAGAAGCGCAAGCTGCGGCCCGCGGGCGGAGACCTGGTGGGCCGCGTGTTCCAACTGAACCGCACGGTGCTGCGCCTGTTGCTTCCTGGTCACGATATCGGCGATGTGGGCGCCAAGGCCATGGGAAACATGTTGAGAGCGAACAACACTCTGCAGCATTTGGATCTGAGAGGGAACGAGATTACGGCCGATGGAGCTGGAGCCATCAGTGACGCTCTCTATGGTCATGAAAGCCTGGAGCACTTGGGTCTCTCCAGTAACAAGCTGGGGGATGACGGCGCTAAAGCTGTGGCTCAAGTGCTGCCGTACAACATTTCGTTGAAATACTTGGGGCTTGCCAATAACGGGATTGGCGAGGAAGGAGGCAAAGCTCTGCTGGACGCAGTGCTGCAGAACAGGTCGCTGGTGATGGTGCAGTTGATTAAGAACGACATCCCGAAGGAGATCCTGGACAAGATCCGATCGGCACTGGTCGTGAACAAGCTCATGCAGAAGAAAGCTGAGAGAGATGAAGCGAAGGAGCAGAAGAAGTACGAGGAGACCCAGAAGGAGCTGGAGGAGAGAGCTAAGATGAGGCAGGAAGCGCTGGAAAATCAGAACGCGGAGGACAGTTCCAGTGAGGATGAGGACGACGAATCCCTGTGGATTTAGGGAAGAGTGAGGGGACTCTGGTTTATACTGAATGGAGTAGAACCGAGAATGAAATCTGTTCTTTATATGATGTTTCTGCGTAGAGCTTCTGGATGAGTACAGGTAGTGAGCGACCTTTCATTACCAGGATCTTTGATCGGCAACATGAGCACCACGTCCCTGCCGCGTGATGCGGACGGGAGGCCATTGATGTCGCTGGAGGAGCTGAAGGAGGGCATGTTCCAGTCGATTCGGGACAACGGCACAGTAGAGCTCATCCGGGTGCGTTTTTGGTGTGTCGGTTTAACTGTGCTTCGTCCTGACGTACAAGTGGCCAGGCACAACTTCGAAGGCGATTCATTGAGAAGCTTCAACAGCAACGTCGGCTTGGTGACGACCCGGATGAAGAGAACAATGCTGATCGAGCAAACCGAGAAGCTGCTAACTCTACTCCTGACGAGAAACTGGTGCATGGACTTGTGGCTGAATATTTGGCATGCAAAGGTCTGGAGAACACACTTGCAGTCTTTGTACCTGAAATCGGAGGCTCACAGAATCAAGTGGACAGCACAACGATCTTGGAGGTAAACTTGCCTGATCATTATAAAAATATTGCCGGTTGACAGTTCGTTTGCGTGTCAAAACGTGAAGATTCTCCATGTGAACCCAAGCATTCAAAACAAACTGGTAAGGTGTTACTGTAGTACTCTGGTTCTCCTGTGTGTTGCTCACTCACAATTCGTTGGTGTTATTAGGAACTGGAGCGAGCTAACACAGGGCAATCACTACTTCTCATCCTCGTTCGGGAGCTTGCGCGCAGGTTTCAGCTTGCTACCATGGACTCTGGAACGCAAACAGTTATGGATTGCTTTGATCACCGCATCGTGTTAGGTACATTGTGCTTGTACTTTGTAGCTGAAACACTCAATTCACTAGATATTACTGTGGTGTATGCAGAAAATCAGTTGCGACGGGTAGAGAATACTTACCTAGCGGAGTGTGCTGCCCAAAAGCTCGAACCACAGAAGTCACTTGAAGAGCGGATGGTCCAGTATCAACGGGAATACGACGAAATTTGCGATAAACGTCTTCAGCAGGAACTGGAGCGGTATAAGTCGACGGAGGTCGCTTTTGTGCGAGCGGAGGAACGGAAACGTTTTGATAGAGAAGTGGATAATCTCCGGTCATCTCTGTTGCAAGAATATCGCACTAAGCAGGAGCGTCTTCAAGAGAGAGAGCGTGATTTGGAGCTTGCTTTTGTTGGCCGTCGAACTGAACTGGAAACATCACTGTTTGAAACGAGGCAGTCGCTGTTCAAAGATATGGAGAGACTGCGAGTGAAGGAGGCGGAGCTACAAGTGAAAGTGGAGAGTGACTTCCGCCACTTTGCCACTGAGACGCAGCGCTTTCAGTTGTGGGAAGAAAGCGTGCGAACACAAGAAGCGAATTTCGATAGTATTGTCGCCCAGGCGATGCGGGAGAAGGAGCGAGCGTGGAATCTTGAGCGTCAGCAAGCTCTCAAAGATATCCAAACCAAGCAAGATGATCTCATGGAGCGTGAACGATCACTTAATATGGAGACAGGAACGCTGCAGTCATTCAAAATGCAAGTTGGTGCTTTACAGCAAGAAATTGCTGCACTGGAAGCTGCTTTATCGGTATGGCATACACCCCTACTCGTAAACCATGTAGTATTTCAAGTAACACTCTTGTGATTCTCATATTTGTAAACAGAAATCAGGAGATGATCTCCGAACGGCTCAAAATTCTGGAGTTCAGCTAGAAAAGGATCGGCAGCGACTTGAAGAACGCGTAGCCAAATTGGAACAGCAACTTGGTGAACTAAAGAGCAGCCTTATTGATGCTAACGCTGCCAATGCTCGCCTTGTAGCCGATAGAAGTTTGACTGGTAATGAAGTAACCCGCTACAAGCAGAAGAGCGCAGAAACCAAGGAACAGCTGAAACTGGTCACTGCAGAGGTGAAAGCACTCCACCAGCAGATACTAGACATGAAGTTTGACGAGGCCAATGCAGTTGTGGCGGAACGGAAGAAGTTCATGCAAGTTCTGGATGAGGAACGTGAACGTTCGAACTGGAAAGAGAATGAGCTGTTGGCAAAGGTTCGAGAGATGCAGAGTCGCTTGGCTGAGTCCGAGGCACTTGCGGAAAAGTATCAGAGTCAATATGAGGACGAGAAGGTTCACGTGGAGTCGCTACGGCATGACGTTTCAGGCTTGAACTCGCTTCTTACCCAAGCCCAAGCAACCATTAACGCTAAGCATGGAGCTCCAAGAGATTTGACGAATTTCAGGACACAACGAGGGGCAGGACGCAACGATGCTTTCGATAACGACCCTTACGTGGCTTGTGACTACCAACCACGAGCAAACGAACGTACTTTCATGATGAAAATGATGGAAATGATGGCAAATTTTCAAGACGAACGTACCTTACAGCGTGGCGATAGTCGCCTAGAACGAGCTGAGACTTCTCAAAGTGCGCCTGCTATAGTGGACCCGCAGCCGCAGCCAGCTAGAGCGTTGACAACACCCCCGGCTTGTGATGGTGACCAACAAGAAGAAGCTAAACAACTCAAGGAAGACCAGGCTCGGATTGAACGGGAACTCATTGAGCAACGCGAATACGAGAAGAAGAAGCAAGCTCGAATGGAGGAGCAAGAGCGCGAGATGGCTGAACAGAATAGGCAATTTGAAGAGAAGCTTGCTCGCATGCGTCAAGAGCGTATTGAAGAAGAAGAGCGACTTGAAGAGCAACGGAAGCAGAAACAGAACGAAGAAGAAGCCAGGTTGCAAGAGGAAATAGCTCGACAGCGTACAGCAGTGCAGGAGGCTGCAGAGTTGCAACAAAAGTTGACTGAGAAGCGCTTAGCGGATGAACAGCATCGTCTGGAAGAGGAACAAGCCCACAAGGAGAGAAGACTAGCTGAAGAACGGAAGTTTAATAACGAGATTGAGGCGAAGCGCCGGCAGCAACAGCTGGAGGATGAATTGGCTGCTAAGCAACGAGACGAACGAGCAGAGGAAGAGCGTCAGAGACAGCAAAGATCACAAGAAGACCAAGAACGTATCCGATTGGAACAAGAAAAACTTGCAGCCCTCGAAGCAGCAAAGCTGAAACAAGAGGCAGACGACCTTCAACGAGAAGAGCAGATACGGCTGGAAGAGGAAAAACGGAGGAAGGAAACTGAAGAAGCACAAGAGCGAATCGAGGTTAACGCATCGTTGGAGGAGGTATCAGCAAGCGTTGGAGAAGTTGAGGATTCTGCTGTCGATGAAGAAAATTCTGATGCTGGCGTGGATGAAATCGCCATGAAGAGCAGTGATGCTTCATCCGACCATGAAGAGCCTACCGAGACTTCAGTGGCAAGCGCTGCTAGTATTGATAATGGTCCAAACGCGGATGATACGGTTACTGATATTCCACCGGATCCACCCGCTAAGACTCCAGAGGAAGAGGAGCAAGAACGACTTGAAGCTGCTGAACAAGCAAAGAAGAGAGAGGATGAAGATGTCATCGATGTGTACCGACAACGCGTTCTAGCTCGAAAGGCTGCAGAGAAGCAACGTCAAATGGAACTGGAAGCTGAAAACGAACGAAAGGCAAAAGAAGAGGAAGAACGCCAACGACTTCAGCTGTTGGGTGATGCGAGTGAATCTGATCAAGAACTGGAGCTCTCGGGCGGATCATTTGCAGAGTCCAGGTATGTAACACAAACCTTGTATTGTATGAATGATTATCTGTTTCTTACTTTGAATTTGCAACTGCGCAGTGCTGCAAGCAACAGCGACTCGTTCTAACGTAGAAAGACAGAAACCAAGTCTCAGGCGGTTCTGAATAATCTGGAACTAACATGTGATCGTTTTTGGTTTAGCGACCCTTCCCTTTGGAAACTGGTAACGTGTGTTTGGTCAGTTTTCGATAGTTTCCACTCAGGCGAACACGATGCCCTCAGGAAATGATGGCCGCGCTTCTCGACGCCCGATGCCTCGACAATTGGACATGAGTGGCTGGGGAGATGATTCATCGCCTGCAATAGAAGACAATGATCGAAGGACGTCAAGGCAAGCAGATGACTTCAACTATCGGCAAGCACGTGAAGATCAAGACCGTTTCGGCAACTTGAGGAGAAACGAGTATCAACATCGACGGGAAGAGCCGCAGCGTTCGTTTGATTGGAGGTCTTCACGTGAATTCGACGTCAGCAGCTTGTCAAGTGGACACAGTACCACCGGGGGCAGTACATTAGGTACAGCATTCACTTCAATCGATAGTAGCGGTGGTCTACGTCGTGGTGGCAGATCCATGGACTCTCACCCGAGTGATCGAGAAAACAATCAGAGAGAGACCAACGAATTCAGTCGTTATGATCGGCATGAATCATCTCGAAGACCTTTCGCTGATCAACCACGAGTGAACCGCTTCTCCAGTCGCCGAGAACGAAGTGAACACAGCATCACAAGGACCACTGAAGCTTCACCCTACCGTGGAGTTGCAGGATTTGCTGGTTCACTTGGGTACGGCCGAGCGGATAACTACGTCGGTTCAACGCATTCCGATGGGAAGGCTGACTCTATTCGTGAAGCCGAGGCACCAACACCAGTTACTGCAGATGCTGAAATATCTACAAACGACAAGGAGCCTACACATGAAAGCAGAACGTCATCACTCTTTGATAACCAAGATGAACGCCATAGTTCAACCAACTCGGAGGCTTCCCTTCCACCCACGTCTCCATACTCCGACAGCGATTCCATCCCTAGCAAGATCCGTGACCGGTACCCCATTCCGTCTTCAGTGTCTTCCGATAGAAGAATGTGTCCCTCTTCGCCGTGTTCATTTGTATCGACGACAAGGACGATTTCAAGCAGATCAAAGATCTCTAAGGGGATAACTCACTCGGATATGAGTGATCTCCGTGACGATCTGTACGCGTTCCGCAAACAGATGCGCGAAGTGTTTATCCGCGTAGAAGACATGGTGGACGTACACCGGTCCCTTTTCAAGTCTGACCCAAGCACCGGAATGCCAGTTTACCGCGAAGACTTGGAGCAAGAAGCCGAAGAACAAGCGAACGAAGCGTTCAAGGAGCTCGCGAATCTACGCAAGCACTTTACTCGACTCGCGAAGGATTTTGAGCGATCCCAGACGTCGTCGGATGGCTGGTCCGTCCCGATCCAGGAACACAGAACACACACTCTTGTTCCGGAATCTCCATCTCGACTCAAACGAGCACAAAAATCTGCATTGAACCATTCATCAGAGGGTGATACGTCTGCCAAGAAGTCCGATGTACCAGAAGATAATGGCAGCGACTGCATCTCCGTTACCAGTGACAACACGGATGAGGCTTCAACCATGGAGCACTCGCCTATCACCCGAGAAAATTGTCAGTTGAACACTAATTTTTCAACCGACTCAACGTCCTCCTACGTGTCACCGCAGTTACAGTCCCGGTGGCGAAAAAACTCGAGCGTGGACTCCGTTTCCGATATCAGCGCACGCACGAGGACGCAGCGAGGAGGATCCCTCAGCAGCATGAGCGATGGAAGCTCTCTTCCAGATCAATGCAGCAAGGCGAGCGAATCCGACACCGACAGTATTTTTAAAGGTGAGCCCTTCGATCTTTGATGCCAGTTTTAGCCACTTCAACTTGCCTTCCGACTTTTTTTGCTGACTACCGACTTAACTTCTAGATTTCGACCAGCGCATGGAGCAGATCCGCAGCTCGTTAAACGCCATTGCTGGAGGTAAGAAGCCACATTATAGCACTGTTGACAGCACTGCGGTTGCACCGAAAATTTCCACGGTAGGTTGAGTTCACGTTGAAGTGGCTGAATGGCTACGGCGCATATGCTCCACTGACTTTGTGTTGACGCTAGGGCGGAGGAGCGGATTCGCCCATCCGTGCCATGATGGCCGCGACGCGCACGAGGTCAACTCTGCGCGAGGCGTCGCGAATATCCAGACGTCTCGAAGGGGACAGCGATGAAGAGGAGAATTCCAGACCACATTCAGGCGACCGCGAGGCCGAGCTACGTCAATTGCTGCAGGAACTGAATCACATCAATGCTGGCAACGACAACGACTGAACGCTAGTCGTTGCGTTGCGTGTCGCCTCTGTAGACCGTTGACGACGGCAGCGTAGCCATCTCGGAGTTGGCTACCTCATGAGCTGTAAAATTTCGCTAGTAAAATTTACCTAAATCTCTCTGATGGGATACGTTGAAACGACATTGTCTTTTTCCTCATCCTACAACATCAATACGACCAACTAGACTACTCTATTGCCCTCGAAACTACGTGCTTCCCGTTGTCGGCTTCCATGCTTGTCCAAATTTGGAGAGGAAAAGTGTTGCTGTGGCTTCGCTAAAATTTCCGCTTAAAAGTGAACCTACCCGTTTCTGATAAAAGGTACAGTGTACCACCTACTCCCTTGGGCTGTCCGTTTCCGCGACACGAGCGAGTTGCGATGCGCTCTTCCGCCCTCATTCGTTGTCTTTCCCCTCCGCGCACAAGCCTATCAGTGCTTTGGCACCCTCACGAACATCACGGAATATCATGGCACCGGCAGACGAGAAGACGCAGCGCTACAAGCTCGTGCTACGTGTACACAGCGCCGAAGAGCTCCAGCACTCGTCGTCCCAGGGCGCCTATTGCAAGCTTTATGTGGGAGCGACCGCCATGACCGATGGCAGCCATAAGGCTCTGCACAAGAAGGACTCGAACGACTCCACTACGTCTAATGAAGACGTGGACGATCTGCACCTCGAAGTGCGACGTACCAGGACGCAACACCAACAGCCTAACGCTCTGGCGCCGCCCGAGACCATCTGGGACGAAGCGTTCGAAGTGTCGATTCGCCCTGGGCTCGATCTGGCGACGCAGATTCTGAGTATCCGGGTGAAGAGCCAGCATCTCTTCTTCTGTCCTGTTATTGGGGCGTGCGCTGTCTCTCTAGCTAATTTGTTGCCAGGGGAGAGACTGGAACAATGGTTTCCCTTGCAAAAGGGAAAGAAACCGGCGGGTCGGATCCGGGTCATGCTTTTGATCACGCCAGACGATAAGGCAATGATCGCGTCGTTGCCCAGACGGAAGCAGCCGAACCAAGATGTGATGGCAGCCAGAGCTGCACACCATGAAGCTGATGAAGCTATCAAGAGGCTGGTGGAGAAGCAATTGAGGCAAGAAGCTGAACGACGCCAGAGAAGACTCGAGAGGACGTCCAGTGGTCCACCAGTGGAGGTGAATCGCCCTGCTGATGACAGCCAATTACTTGGCAAGAAGCTGGATGAAGTGGCCATCAAAGAAAGACAAAAGAGAGGAGAAAATGCCACTTGGCCACCACCACCAGGAGTTTCGTCGCCGAAAATGCTGCCGCCGTTGGGAACGCCTGCCGCCTTCAGGGATAACAACAAGGAGAATGAACGTCCAGTTCCGTCTCCTACCGAGCAACTGCCGGTGTCTCCGATGTCGGAATACGAGCAGCGGCTGGACAGGAAGCTGCGTCAATTGCGAAAAGAGACGGCGAGACTACGCAAGCTCAAGTCCCAGCTGAAGAAGTACGTCCCGGACCTGCACATGGACTCGGACTCAGACGATTCGCTGGACTCAGAGGAGGAACCAGAGGCGTTGCTTTCCGGGTCGTCCAGGGCATCATCGACGTCAACTTCGTCCACGTCGGAGCAACACAACCGTGTGCCGTCGAGGGAGAACGGACCGCCCAACCACAACAAACTGAAACACTCGAGGGTAAAGCTGAACGGAAACAAGGTGGATGAAACTTCCACGCCGAACAAGCATGGTTCCGCCATTGCCTTCTAGCGGATTTGTTGTGTGTTGCAGTCGTGAAATGGACTCGACATCCATAGTCAAGAATCCCTGTACGTTGCATGGGATAGCGATAATATTTGTTGTACATTTTGCTGTTCGAAGTGACATATTTTGTGTTGTGTTTTCCCTACCTTGGTTCGGTGGCAGTGTAGCACTACTAGCACTAGTGGTAGTCAGACTTGTAGGCCCTACACTGTAAGGTTGATTTCTCGCGGGCAAATTATATATTCCTGCAGCCCACTCTCCGGCCAGAACGCAGATCGTGCAGGCATATCCTGGCAACGTTCGGCAGGCTGCGGTGACCGCAGCGGTCATCTCTCTGCGTTCATCTCAACCAAGATTCGGGTGAACATTGTCTGGATGGGCAGCATTCTTTGGCTACTTTTTCGTCGAAGTTCCGACTCACGATCATTTCGGAATTGGAAGAGTATCCAATAAGTCAGAATGGCGACGTACAACCAAGATACCTACACGTTGGTTATCCACGTCCAGTCGGCACAAAACCTGTCGACATATGCGATTGCAGCTTTTTGCACGACTTTCCTGTGGAGCAACGCATCTTCGGGTGGCCCCGCTCAATCTACGTCGAAACCGAAGTACACCGGTTTCAGCCGGATTAAAGCCAACACGCCCGTCCAGTGGAATGAGGAGCTGCAACTCGATGCAACCAACCCAAGCTCGGAAGTGCTCACAATCCGTGTGAAAGACTCGAAAGACGCTCTCGTGGGGACCTGCAACGTCTACCTGGCACACCTTCATCCGGGGCAGGCACTGGACCAGTGGTTCCAACTTCACCCCGCTGGACATATCCGCTTGAAGCTGGTGCTGACTCCAAAGCAACGAGCTGTTCCGACCCCTGTGCCGAATTCTCCTTACTCTACGGACTTCCAGGCACTACTGGACATTGAGCTGAAAAAGAGAGCAGCAGCAGTGAACGAGTCGCCTCTTCCGCCTCAAATTGCAATGCTAGTGGAGGCCCAGCACCAGGCACAGCAGAACACGATGCTCATAATCAACCAGCAGCTTCGCCAGCAACAAGCCACTCAAAACTTCATGCAGACACAGTTTCAGTCTCCTTATGCCGGTTACCCTGGGGCCTATCCGCCAGTTCAACAGTCGAGCGGCACCAACTTCCACGAAATGATGGGGACTGCTGCGAATATCTCCACCATCGCAGCGAACATGCAGCAACTCAACGGCAACAGTGCAGGTACGGGCACTAGCGGGTTAGGCACTGTGGCTTCGATTGGTCTGGGAGCTCTCGGCCTCGGACCGCTCGGAGGTCTCTTTGGATCGTAGGAAAAATATCCTCAAAAGATGTGAAGTTGAAGTCAAAACACCGAAAGCTCACTATTGCAACAAAAAATATTGTTACATGTACTTTACTTTAGCTACAGACTGTATCCGTGTACTGTAGCCTACAGTACATAACAAAGATCAGCATCAACATGCAACAGTGGCCAGTGAGCTCTCTATTTCCTGTTGCCCCATCCTCCGAACCGTTCCAGCTTTTCTTACTGCAACGCTTGATGGGTACAGTTTTTCCCTATTTGTCACTTCCTAGCACCGTCATTTCTCATTTTGCCATCGGGTGCAAATGGAGCGTTTCAACTCCAGTATCGGATTGGCCGGATGGGGCAATCCGACGTTGCCCCAGAGTGGCTTCACCTTGTTCCTCCGCGTGCATTCGGCTCGTAACTTGTCGGCGGTTGGACGTGGATCCTACTGCAAATTGTACATTGGCAACACCGAAGTTGTCAATGGATCTACTCAAGCCGGAGCTTCGTTCAGCAATCTATTGGCACTGGACAATACTCAACAATCTCAGGGCCAAGTACAAGTGCAAGGTCCAACCCACCGAGTCTTCCGTACGAAAGTGCTGTACACCGACCAAAAGTCGTGTCCGGAGTGGAACGAGAAGCTGGAGCTCCATGTGCTCAACCCTGACACCGAAATCTTGACAATTCGAGTGAAAAATCAGTTGATGCTCTTCTGTCCTGCAGTTGGAGCATGCGCTATTCCCCTTCGGAATGTTATCGTGGGGGAACCTGCTGATCAGTGGTTCCCGTTACACAAAGGGGGCAAACCCGCAGGACATATCCGACTTCAATTGCTGCTTAAAGAGAAAGATCCGACGACGAGTCCACTCCCTGTTGCCGTGACGGAGTCGCCAATGCAGAGACTGATCCAACAACACTGCCAACAAGAGCGCGAGCGACGTCAAAGTCAAGTCAATGACGAGTCCTTGAAACGTCGACAGTTTGAAGAACAAGAGAGAATGCAAATGGAGATGAGACGACTGCAACAACAAGCTGAAGAGCGAGAGCGGGCGAGAATTGAAGAGATAGCGAAGCTGCAAGCTCTCCGAGAGCAAATTCAGCGAGAAGAACAGGCCAGAGTGCAGGCTTATCTTCAGAAACAAGTGGAACATGAGCAAGACTGGCAGACTGAGAACGTTACAGAAAAGCTGAACGGGATGAAGGTGGAGGAAACTCCAGAAGATGTGACTAAAGAACCTGGCAATGGTTCGGGCTACTATTTCGCGGATGATATGGTGCCAGCGTCGACGTCCAGACGATCGTCGAATGCTTCAGGACTGAAACAGAGCTTTACCAGTAGCAACCAGGACGGAAGCCATCACGAAGCAGTGGTTGAAGCTCACGAGCTGTCGGGTGTGGCACTGGGAGAGGTGGTGCATGACGCTTTACCTTCGTCGGACTCTTCCGATGATGAACGGAAGAA
Organism: Phytophthora plurivora; assembly: GCA_030027945.1. NCBI lineage: Eukaryota > Oomycota > Peronosporomycetes > Peronosporales > Peronosporaceae > Phytophthora > Phytophthora plurivora. The sequence goes on from CP125258.1 coordinate 1,123,842, forward strand.
GAAGACAAAGGAACGACGTGGACAACACTCCAGAAAGCAGTCTCGAAGCCTGAAGGACAACCAATCGAATAGTCCTCCTTTGTTCCCACGAGCTCCGGAGGTTGAGCTTCAAAAGGAAGTCCCTCACAGAAAATTGTCTCCTGCTTCTCATGAGGACTTGTCCAGTTCAGAAGAATCTTCATCTTCCGAGGAAGAGCGTCGTCGACGTCGCCGTCGTCGCAGGGAGAAGAGAGCCAAGAGGAAGGAACGTCGTCGACGTCGCAAGGCGAAAAGAAAAGCTCGACGGGATTCTGATGGATATGAGTCTTCTTCTTCCTATTCCTCGTCCTCGTCCTCGTCCTCCTCTTCGTCTTCTTCGAGTTCAACATCGTCGGCTGATGAAAAGTACAAGCGCAAGGCCAGAAAGCACAAGAAACCCAAAGAACGAGCTCACTCCCAGCGTGAAGGCAAAGCAAGTTATATTCCTCGAGCATCTGTGCCGTCGCACTCAAAGTCGTACGGTCCCGACCACTTCAGCAGCTCAACGAACAAGTACAGTGAACCCCCTCCAGCGTACGCGAGATCAGCTCAGCCCCAAGATTCACGACCAGGCTACATTGAGACTTTGCCACCTCAGCCGCAACAGAAGCGAACGATGGCGGAGAAGATCAGCACCGCTGCTGACGTCGCCTCCATTTTGTCGGATGTAGCTTCCGTGGCGACAAGCATCCAGCAACTAACTGGAGGAGGAGACGCTGGAGGTGGTGCTGGAGGTATGGGGATTCCTTTTGCAGTTCCAGACGTCAGCCAGTTCCTTGGAGGACAAGATTTGTCGGGGTTAGCGGGTCAAGACTTGTCTGCTTTTACAGGGCAGAGCTACGACACGTCGGCTCAGTATTTCTAGCACTAATGTCGCCATTGAAATCGAAAGTGAATATCTGTCGTAATTGCTACAAGATGTTTATAAGAGACAAAGTCCGTCATTCCCGGCAAACGCTAGCACTTCACTTCAGTGATAAAATGCAAGCCGCGCGTTGGCTTCAGTTTGGCTGCGGTGATATATTACCCAGAAGTGAATAAGCACGCACAGGTATCTTGATAAATATCCAAGCACACATGCTAGCGGGGCACGAAGAGATAGCCACAACAAGAGATACATTAGCAGCCCTTTGCAAAGGGTTTTGTGCATAACGTTTTGCATATCGCTGCACCTTCATCGTAGTACCATGTCATTCCCTCTACCACGGAGATTGAACCTAAAAACATGAACCTAACCCATTTGACTTGACTTCAGTAAGCTATGGGTTCAGACACCTTCGACAACACCAGGCAGGTCCTTCATTCCTCAATCGTCGCTGGACATGGCACGTGACTCGCAGGAAAGCGCGCCAATGTCCCGCTTCCGGGCCTTCACGACGTCTCTGGGGTTTAAACCCAGCGGTGGGATGTCCCGGTCTTCGTCCGACCAGTCACCGGGGCCTGAACGACGCGCCAGTATGACGTCGCTGCGTCCGCTGTACGGCAACTTCACGCTGTACCTGCGTGTCCACTCGGCTCGAAACCTGCCGGCTGTAGCTCAAGGCTCCTACTGTAAATTGTATTTAGGCGATACACCCATGGTCGGAGGCTTCGGACAGGGGAAATCCCTGGTCGGAGCGGATAAAAGGCAAGGCAACAGCCACCAAACGTTCCATACTAAAATGCAGATGAGTGCAACGAGGGACTGTCCTGAATGGAACGAGAAGTTCCAAATGAACGTCAAGAACCCGAACACCGAAATCCTGACGATCCGAGTGAAGAACCACGTTCTGATATACAGTCCGGCTATTGGGGCGTGCGTCGTGCACTTGCGGCAACTTCAACTTGGGGAAACCGTGGACGAATGGTTTCCTTTGTATCGGAATGACAAACCTAGCGGTGAAATTCGTCTACAGATTTGTTTGCAAGAAAAAGTTGCTGTACAAGTTCCCAAAAGGAAATATTCTCAACCTAGTGAGGAAACGATTCAGAGACTGATGCAGGAACATCGAGAGCTCGAGGAAGCGCAAAGACGCGAGTTGGAGCTTCAGCAGCAGGAGAAATGGAGGAGAATGGAGGAAGATGCGGTGAAACACGTCGGGTTGGAGCAGCAAGTGGCACGAGAGGAGAAGTGGAGAGAGCAGAATGCAAGAAGAATGGACGAGGATCATCCGAATCAACACGAGCAGGAATTGCCGAATGATTTCAAGAAAGAGGAAGACTCAGATTCAGACTTACCGGCAAGTTTCAAGTATCGCGGGGGGAAGAAACATGAGAAGGTGCTTCTGAAGCAAGATACGGAGGAAGACAAGCGAGAGGAAGTGGATTTCGCTATTCCAAGTGGGTATACCATTGACCGCGCTGATTCCGCCAACAGTTATCCAAGCCAATTATCGGAGTTTGCAACGATTCGTCTCTCTGTTGAAGAACTGGAACAGGTTGTGCAGAACGCTTTACCTACATCGGATTCTTCCGATTCGACGGAGTCAGAGCGTGAGCGTCGTCGTCGCAGAGATAAAAAGCGTCGTCACCGTAAAAAACATTCAAAGCGGAAGACATACAGGGACGAGTCTTCTGACGATAGCTCGCATTCGTCACGATATCGCAAGGGTTCATCTAAAACGAAGATATATGAGGGAGAAAGCTACAAGAAAAGGTCTGTTCAGGGATCCGTGTCGTCTCGAAGCGAAGCCAGCACTCAGAACCCAGATATTCCTACCACGTTGACGTATCCACGCAGTCACTCCGCTGAGTCATCATCTTCGGAGGATTCGGAAGACGAACGACGGCGAAGACGGCGCCGTAGAGCTGAACGGGCCAAGAGACGGGAGAAGGAAAGGAAGCGCCGGTCCAGACGCAAACACAAAGGTCGACGCAACTACGAAAGTAGCTATTCGTCTTCTTTATTGTCCTCACCTTCGCTGTCTTCATCAGAAGAAGAACGTCTTGCTAGGAAACTCAAGAAGAAGAAGGAGAAGACTCGCGCTAAGCTAGCGGAAAGTGGAGACTCCCGTGCTTCGACCCAATCGTCAGGTATGCACCAGCCTAGCTACGCTAACTCGCGTACCATTGATTCCGTGTCTCCGTATGTGGCGCAGCAATGGAAGCCAGAGCGCATTGATGTTGTTCAAGTCGGTGGGCCGCAGGAGGATCGCAATGCTCATGTTGCCTACGCGGCACCTGCTGCTTCGTTTGTTCCAAGTTCAGACGTACAACCCGCACGCGGCAACTACGGGCCCGATGGATTCGACGAACCGGACGAACCCACTGCAACGCCACAATACCTCGGACAAACCACCAAGGAACAGACAAATGCGGAGTTGATGCGCTCCTTTTGTTTTTAAAACGAGACCAAACTACGTTCGTTTGTAAAAAAAAACATAGTTTGAGGATTATTGTTTTGCCTACTCTTCATCCAAGAAACCAAAATTCGAAATTTGATTCACCTTCAAGCGCGACGTTGACAGCAGCCTCCACTGCTGTCGAATTATTCGAGAACGCTTTCGTGTAGTCAGCACTTAGCAGAGCAACGGAGGCGATCTTGGATGCGACTTTTGCAAGTCCCTCCATTCCGTTTCCATTCGGAGGAGGGGGTAAAACTGTGATCGGAGCTGGTGAGTACGTTAAATGTCTCTTCAAACGGTATTTGTGAGTCGCAACGCGATGTCGACGTGCAGGACGCGATTTCCTGTGTTTTCTCTTGTATCGACGGTAGTAACATGAATCTGAATCGGATGATAGCGAGGAGGACAACAATTCCGAGTCCGAGGTTGCAGGTTTCTTCTTTCAGGGTGAGCGCGTTTGTTTCTTGCGAAATCCTTTGAGTTCCTCGCCATCGCTGTGCGCTTGTTGTTTAATTCCAGCACTTGTTGGTTGATTTCCAGGGATGAGACTCTGCGTGTCTTCGCTTTGAGGGTTCTTCTCGAGTTTTCTAGCACCGTTTGACAGGGAACTTGGAGTATTAAATTGGTTTGGCGACATCTGGTTCCCCTGTGTTAAGGGAGAAAGTGTCGGAAACTCGATCTTCTTGAGCAGCAATTGAAGTCGAATGTGGCCAGTCTGAAAAGGGCCTTTACGGAGAGGGAACCACTGATCCACAGCCGCAATACCAATGAGGTTCTTGAGATTTATCACACAAACTCCGATGATCGGACGGTAAAGCAGGTTTTGCTGGCTCTTCACGAGAATGGAGAGCACGTCCACAGTCGGATCATTGATGCAGATCTCGAATTTGTTTTTCCACACAGGGTTGTTGTTGGCCACTTCCACTGTGTTGGTCTTGAAGGACTGCAACTGGCTGCTCGAAAAGCAGGAAAACATGGTATTCAACATGGTATTCTCCACCATCGGAGTGTTCGCTACGAACATCTTGCAGTACGCTCGTTGGGACTTGAGATACAAGGTTTGGGCCGAGTCGATGATAAGTAAGAGCGTACTAAAAGGTGGCAGCGAAGCAACTTGGCGCAGTATCGTGTGCCGGACTATCGGAGTGTCTGTGGCTGAATTGGAAGAGTAGCTCGACGAGTAGGAAGATGATGTGAACGTCGTCGGTGTCGTGAGCTGGTTGCTTGAGTCTTGCGAGGCATTTTGATGAATGAAAGGCTCAGCGAGTGTACATGCGACCTAGTTGTGTAACTAAAACACGTCATTGTGATAATTAGAGACGTATTCAAGTATTCTGATGAAAAAAGCACGCGGTGGTCAGTAGACTTGCTAAATGAACCTACATGTTACGTTAAAGTTTTCTGCAGAATGTTCAGTCGCCCGTCTCCTAGCTGGTACGAACAGCGCGTACGAAGAGTACTTATCTTCGAGAATTTCCCCCAATTTCCATTATAGAGACCTTTCGGAAGCTGTGCAGTTCGCGGGATACGAGAAATCTACAAAACTAAATTTACCATTTTTTTGATTGCCGGATAAAAAGTTATATTTGACTTTGCTGAAATTTGTCGTTCTCTGCTTCTTTTCATAACAACGCAGCAATTATAAGTCCAACTTGTGAAAATGGCCCCGGGATCGAGTCTCCAGCGCATTTGCGAAACGAAAATCCATCGGCAAATTCCTTCATTCTTCTGTAAACTTGCCAGGCCGGAAAGGGTTGCGGCCACCGAACGAACAAGATGTCGTATATATCCTCCAAAATGGTAAAACTGTTGGCGAAATCCACGCAATTGAACGAGAATTACCCACACCGATCCTTTCCAGATAGCATGGCACTGCCAATTTGGCAGCAGCACTACAACATCATCACGCGATTGTCGATATCTTCCACGTCCAGTTTTCGACTTTGTTACATCTCTTTCGCATTGTCAGTACACACCCGCCTGTGAATAACAGCTACATTACTGTCTCCTATCCACAGCAAAAAAATTGAACTCGAAGCGCCACTCCAACTCGTAGCAAGCCAAAGTCGTCTTGATAAACTCTTTTGGAAGCCGTTCGAACTAGCTACCGTCGCGGCTACGAGTAGAAATTGTGTTGCTTCAAGGTTGATACTGACACTACAAGCACTGCGTGAACCGATGTCTGCCGCCCTTGGGCTTGTATCTCCGCTTGACACAAATCGTAGTCAAAGCAACCACTGCAAGCAGATAAATACAGCAAAAGCATCAGTTTTTTACAGCAAATTGGCAGAAATTTCCATTGCAGGAGCAACGAGAAGCAGAACCGGTCCTCGTGTTCGCTTTGTGTCGAGAATTTCACCAAAATGTGAATTCCTGTTTCTTCGCATTGCAAGGCGCAAGTTATCACACGATGGGGTTCGACAAATATGCTGCGAGTAGGTCCGATCTGCAGCAGGCAAGCTCGAGGGCCCAAATACCTCCACGACGGGAATGATCGTCCTCAGGAATAACACGCTTTTCTCCTGCAAAAGAAACATCATTGCTGGCAATTACCCCACGCATGAATGAGCAGTTACGATGCAGTTCTTAGTAAGAACTACTTGTGGTTGAAGACTTTAGAATTGAGATAGACACCCTTTTATCATAGAAAATTACGAACTAAATGCATCCGAGTCATATCAATTGCGTACTGTAATTCATTCGCCCACGGTGAATTAATTCTACAGCCCCGTTAAACCCAGCACGCCAGCGCTGGATTGTGGAAACTCCTTGATGTACGCAACATCCAACGGCACATTAGTGTCAGGACTAGCTGGAGCAAGTCGGAATTTATCACACGTCTCCTTGTTTGGCACCAACGCAATGTATCTGCAGCCGTTCGGAAAGAACCCCGCATACTTGTTAATCGCCTTTGAATCGATAGTGTACTTGTCTGATTTCGTGATTTGGATCAATCCAACCACTTTGGACTGTCCATCCATCTTCAGCTTGGCGACACAATCGATGGTTTCCAAAGAACGACAGCAAGGGTACCAATAATCGTCACTCGAACGCGCGAATCGCTTTATAGCCGCATCGCATTCCGCTGCATCCCTTCCATCATTCCGGCACAACTTGGGTTCAATATCCAAGTCCTCATACTCATGCTGTTTCAGTTTGACTCGGTCGTACGTCCTCACTCGCAACTTGATCTTCTTTCCGTCCCTTGCCAACGTATGCACATAATTTTTTAATGCAATTTCCATTAACCCATCATCTCCAAGCAAACTGGCCTTCGGAATGAGGCATTGCCTTAAAAGGACGTCATTGTTCTTCATTTTGTATTGAGCAGTGGCAAGCAGCCGGAATCGTCCCAACGTTCCAAAGTGGTCATTAACTTCCGTGCGCGTGAGCCCGTCGAGGCACAATTCGTTATCTCGCCCAAAACGATCAATATCACGAACATCCGCCACATCCTTTCGCCAGAATACCAGTGGATCACTCTGTGCATCGAGATACAACATGGAAAATCCGCTAGGGTTTTCCATTTTCCGCCTTCTGCTTCCGAAACAAAACGACACGTTTCTTTTGAATCAAGCCCATGTAGAACGCAAACAACACGACCAGCATACTCTTGCCGATACCAGGCGTCCCCACACACACAACGTTAAGGTCTCGTTCCATCTGGGCTTTGAATACCTTGACGATATCCAGAGCTTCCTTTCGAACGTAAAACCACTCAGGAAAATCCTTCTCGACCTTGTGAACGTTGAGATCGATGCCACCAACGTGCCACGCATCGATATGCAAGTTGTGCCCAATAGTCTCCATAATCTCGTCTTCGATGGCAGTCCATGATCTGGCCTTCTTGTGTGGTTGCTCTTCCATACCCACTCGACGCCGCGCCGGTACTTCCACGATAATAGGACTGTCTTCATCTTTTCCGAGTGCTGCCAATGATGACGACGCCTTGGGTAGCTTCTGGCGCCGGTTGTATGCCTCCCGGTTCACGAAGACTGCGAGATCGGACGAGGCAATTCCTGCGAGGTAACTGTCCCCGAACTGCGTCTTCACTTCCCTCAGGAAAGCATAGACAACCTCAATCATCACACTCACAGGAAACACCTCTGTTAAGTCTTTTCCTTTTCCATCGACCAGCTGACACCATTTCCGCGTCATCACTAATGCACTCCACGGCAAATTCGAGAGTGACGGTCGAAGAATAGTCGTGGAATAACCTTTTTTCGACTACTGAGTGATGGGCAAACAGCAAAATGGTATATTTATACCCTTCTCAAGCCGATATGATCCAAAAGAAATTGTCGTAAAGATAGTGGTAACGTATACTATTTAAACTAATACCTTGAAGAATTCGTCCGGGTCCGCAAAATCTCGCTGAAGGAGATCGGGCTTACAAGTTGGTAAACTTGCTGCCTCCGTATGTACATTGATGTTGTTCAAATTAATGAGCCGCAAGGAGGATTGCAATGCTTGTGTTGCCTACGAAACACCGGCTGCTTCGTTTGTTCCAAGCTCAAATGTGCAACCTGTACACAGCAACTGCGGCCCGACGGAGTTGGATTCGAGGAACTGAGGTCTTTTTGCTTTTGAAAGGATAAGGAATTGCCAAAATACGCTTTCGATGTTGTAACCCAAATAGTTTTTGCCAAGCAAAAAAACTGAAAGTCAGACATGAAAATGTCTTCAAGCGCGACGTTGACAGCAGCCTCCAGTGCTGTCGAATTATTAGAGAACACTTGCAACTGGCTGCTCCACAAGGAAAGCAAGGTATTCTCCACCGAGGCGAGTACGCTCGTTGCGATTTCAGATGCACGTTTTAAGCCGAGTCGATGGTAAGAAACATGGTGGACTTCGTGCAGTATTGTATGCCGGACTATCGGAGTGTCTGTAGTAACTCGACGACTAGGAAGATGACGAGTAGGATGACGAATGCTGGCTTGCGAGGCATTTTGGAGAAGGAAAGATAGCTAAAACACGACTCCAGCTATCTTATCACTCTTGCAACGTCTTACCACACATCACAACGATGGTTTGTGGCGTATTGCAACGTCTTACCACACATCACAACGATGGTTTGTGGCGTATTGAGGCATAGATCTGTATTCTGGTGAAGAAAGCGAACGGTGGTCAGTAAACTTACTAAATGAACCTGCACGTTACGTTGACGTTTTCTGCAGAATGTTCAGTCGCCCGTCGCCGAGCTGGTACATGTACGACGAACAGCAAGTACGCAAAGAGTAGATATTCCTCCAATTTCATTATTACCACTGGTAATTTACCAGATAAAAAATTATGGTTGGCTTTGCTGGAATTTGTCGTTCTCTGCTTCGTTCATAACGATACAGCAACTATACGTCCAACCTGTGAAAATGGCTCCGGGATCGAGTCTCCAGCGCGTTTGCGAAAGGTTAATGCTGTAATTTCACGAAAATTAATTCCTACATACAGAAGTACTTTTGTAAACTTGTCTTTTGGACGGATCGGTAGACAGAGAGAGTAGCGGCCGCCGAACGATCTATGATAGGATCTGAGCGAGTGTATAGCTCTATGAAAACAGGAAAAGGTTTACTTTGTATGAGGTTGGGATCATGAAGACGTCGACAATCGCGTGATGATGTTGTTGGGCTTCTGGAAAGGGTAAACGCGGGGATTTCGCCAACTTTTGTGAATTCTGGTATTTTGAACGTCTGGGAAGGATATCTGTTTGTTACATTTCCTTCGCATTGTTAGTAACTTCAACTGCTTCCTATTCATGATACATGTATGAGCAGCGAATAATTGAACTCGGAAGTGCCAGTCGAACCGGTAAAATTTACAGAACACGCAGAAATCCATGTCGCGTACCTGAACGCCAAGTGGTAAAAATCCCAAGTCCACTTTATAAACTCTTTGAAAGCCGTTCGACCTATCTACCGTCGCGGCTACGAGTAGAAATTATGTTGCTTCAAGGTTGATACTGACACTATAAGCACTGCGTGAACCGATGTCTGCCGCCCTTGTGCTTGTATCTCCTCTTGGGATAGCAATCTCCACACAAATCGTAGTCGAAGCAATCGCTGCAAGCAGATAATATACAGCAAAATCATCAGTTTTTACAATTTCCACAAGCAGAGACGCTCAGCATCACGTACTCGCAGCGGTAGTGAACGGTCTTGCATCCCGATCCAGCCTCAGCGTCTGTGTCGATGCGCTTTTCGCAGCGGTTACTGAAGAAAATAGGCAAATATTAGAGAACTATATCGTATAATAACACGATAATGATTAGGACAAACGTACCACACGATGTCTTCGGCAAATTCCTCTTCGTTCTCCTCCTCTTCCTCCTGATAATCTTCTTCATCTTCTTCATAATTCATTCCGGCAGCCAATTTGTTCTTGCACTGGCACTCTCCAAAGCAGAAGACGTGCTTGCCACTTGTATCCTCGTGCGAAAGAACCTGCCTGCTGTGCATGAGCGGCTTCATCTTCGCCGCTTTAATTGCATTCGGATCCAGATCCCAACCCGCCTCGGCGCAAATGTAGCGGATAATATCGTCGCAGTCGCCCAGAAGAGACATGTCAAACTCCTCCTCCCCATCTTCCTCACTTTTGTTGCTACTGACGCGGCTCATCGTTCCTCCCGTCGAGAGTTTCTTCGATTTCAACTTTTTCTTCTTCAGTGCCGTCTTGTTAATCACGACCTGAGGGATATGAGACGGCAAATAGCCCGGAATCTCCATCACAGGAGCCACTTTCAGCGACGTGCCCATAACGAGCAGCAGATCTGCCTGTAGACGGTCCTTCGTGATCGTCGTGCTCACTTTATCGTCGAGAATTTCGCCGAAAAAAGTGATTTCCGGCTTGAGCACCCCGCGACAGTTCGGTTCCGAACAAGTAGGAATAACTCCAGCCTGAATCACAGACATTAACGAGCTCGTCGGCACTCGCTTCTTGCACCGCATGCACTTGGAAAAGGCAAAACTTCCGTGGCAAGGAATGCACTTGCTCACTCCTGCCGCTTCTTCCAATCCGTCGATGTTCTGCGTATACACACGCAACAACTTCTTCTTGTCCTGTAAAAGCTTCAAAAACCAGTGCGTGGGCGACGGCTTGGGCGAATTGGCGAACGCATTGCGCACCACCTCGAAGAACGGCGCTGGATCGTCTCGGAAATAGTCGATTTGGAACAAACACTCCGGCTCGGGCAGCACCACGTCCATTTTGCGAGCCATGGCGTAGATGCCGTCCTTAGAGCGGAAGTCCGGGATGCCGCAGGACACACTGATGCCTGCTCCAGCAATGACCACGACTTTCTTGGCCTTCTTTAGCACCTTGACGAAGTCAGCAATAGAGTCCAGTTTTTTACGAGGTAGAGAACTCATCGAGTTCACTTTGGCTTCTTGGAGACACTCGTAGCAGCTCGTATTGCCCAGGATAGAGGCGGACTGGAAGGGCTTGCCACAAGCTGCATGGTACCTGCATTAGCAATTATGGAAATATATACACAATTACAATAATTGGGTTTAGACTAACATGTAGTGTTGCGTTCTTGAGGACAAAGAAAAAAATGTTTGGTTGACCTACACTCTGGAACAGTTGTCGCACTGCAACATGGTGTTTCTGTAGGTTCTGGGTGGCCGGTGGCATATAAAACACTCGGTAATTTGCTTGCGCCGCTTCTTCTTGTTATTGGAGCCATAGCTTTCATCGTCCGGGTCGTCGTCATCGTCCGAATACTCGGGAATCTGCTGGCCGGACGACAGAACGGCGTAGTCCACGTCCGTCCGTTTGGCCTTTCGGCTGGGTCTCTCGGATAGCGCCATCATTACAGTATCTGTTTTATTTTATTCCGCTTTTTTCGACCGAGCTCTGACGATGAAGGCGAATCTGGGAGTGAGGCCTGTACAGAGGGGGGTACGTCGTTTTTTTTGTGTTGGGTTTTTCTTAGTTTGAGTCTCGGATAAGTACGATTACACCTGGAACTGGGTAAAGTAAAGGGCGAGTGAAGCAAGCGCTGCAGACCACCGGTTGGGATGGGGGAGGAGCTGGAAGCAACGACAAAAGAGTGTTGCACGATAATAGACACGAGAAAGGATTGCGTCAGGACTTTTGGCTCGGAAGATTTTAATCGCTAGAGAATCGCTTGGAGCAAATTCCAAAACAGTAGTGAGACCACAATTTGCAATCGACGATGATGGCAAACTTGCGAATGCTTCGAAAGAACTGTGACGCTTCTTGATTTGCACTGAACGACACGCAAACTTGGTATTTTATTATGAATCGCATGTTTGATTGAGAACTAGAAGTGACAGCTAGGTAGAGCTGCTTGTAAAATAATGTCGACCAAACACGGCGTCATGATAAACGGGAGTGTTTTTTTTTACAATGTCGCCAAGCGGGTTGATTGCAAGAACGATCTGAGTCCGCTGAATTCGCGGTATAGTACGGTATCGAAAGTTGTACACTCTCACAGAATGAGATGGTGATGCACCGAGGACGATAAACTGTCGTTTGCACCTGTACCGATGTGAATTTTACTTTGGTAACCGCAGGTGGCTTGATCACGGTACATGTAGTAAACCATTGTGCTTCCCAATTTGATTGATCATCAACTACGATTTGTAGATGTTCGATCCGTGAATACATGAACATGTACTCATTCCTCTGTGTATCAGAGGGTGCTGCCGAGGCCCAAGTTTAATGGACACAAAGAGTTTTTGAACACGATGAGTGTTTGGTTAGGAGAACTAGGTGCGTAGGCAGTCGCAAAAGGGTAAATGATAAATAAAAATAGGACATTTACATGTTTTATATTTTGCATAATCAATTTCCAAGTTTAAATTACTTACAAGGCACAATTTAATGCTGGATGTCCGCGAATCGCGTTACGCGGGATATCGTTTTTAGCAGCATTGACATGAGTCCTTTAGCACAATATGAACGGGGCTCTTCAAGCGAATCGTGCACTGGCTTGTTTTTTCAACTGTACCTCAAGATGGGGTGCTGACAGTATTGGTTTAGGTACACGTCAGTGAATGCCTCCTTGCAGACCATTCCTAGCCGCTAAAGCGCTTTGATAGGAAGCCAGCGCACTCGTGGGGGATAAAATCATCAGGAAAAATGCCGCTTGAAGCTCACGCAGCGCTGAAACGCCCCGGAGATCCGAGAACAAAGATCACCCGATCATCATCTTATCGTATGTCGCAGGTGATATCATGTGTCATCGTTTTTGACGGCAACAACCGCAAGTTTAGAACACAGGCAAGGTTGTTGCGGCTAGAGCTCACCGGTGAACCTTTCACGGTTTTACGTTGTTTGTATTTGCTTTGCCTTTCCAGAAATCCCGTTGTGTCCTGTCCGCAGTTCGAAAGCGAAAGCAAGAAGCACACAAGGGAAGGATCTTGAAAGCTCATCGCTTTTTAGTACGTATGAATGTATGTCTTTAAATTAAATTGATAATTTTGCATGTGCGCTATTGCCCAAACGAAATAATTGATGCAACTTTTCCTCTCGCAACAAACAATAACATTGGCAGCAGACTCAGCATCAACGAAGTCACCTTGTTGTCTGTACAAGCAGTAATGTCGTCAGTTGCAGCCCGATTTACAGTACTGTATAGTGTGAGTGTAATTGCTACACTATCGAATTTCACGATCGATTTTCTTACAAATATCAAAGTGATTCATGGTCTTATATATATTATGGTACAGGATATAATTTCTAGGAATGGAAAAATACTTCGCCGATGTTGTTCCTGATAATGTTGAGTGGCTACCGGTAGATTGCACCGTGTGCTGTCAACGAGCCACGTATGCTGCACACGTGGCTCGTTGTTGGCCCCTCGTCAACCATTCAATCACTTGGCCTAACTTCAGTTCGAGTATTCCCGCCAGTGCCAGGTGCACAGTTTAGATAGACTTCTCTGAGATGGTCGGCAGTGATCGTGCCTCGAAATCTGCACTGCAACGAATTACGAAAGGTACAGTACTTGTACTTGTTATTCTTGACAAGAAACCAAGAAAATGAAAAGCTTTCGCTGCGACGTTGGTACAACAAGTAACCTTGCACGGGTTAGCACAGCTATTGACACTAATGGTCGTCAATCAAGCACTTCCGTGCAGCTACTGTCGCACTCTTAGTATATAGTTTCGATCCTCGATCGTATCGATACAAGGGAGACGTAGCTCCTTCTGAATCTGAGAAGCCATATGCCAACCAAAATCTCTCAAGTTGACATCGCATAAGACGCATGTTGGCATTTGTTGGCATCCGCATCTGATCAAGAGGCATAGGATATCATATGTGCTCGAAGCGACCAAGATACCGCAACGACATCCAGCCGTTTGATAGAGACTCCCTCCCCTCTGGCAGCTCTGCCTCACTGTCGTGGGCCCTTGAAGGGTGTTTCCTCACTTTCCAATTCCTACTGGAGTTGACACCCAGCTTCTTCTCTCAAGACCTTCTCCAGCCTCTCAACTGTCAAACAATGGTTCGCGCCATCCCTGTCATCGTGAGTCTTCTGATGCTAGCGGCGGTCCCAGTGGAGAGTTCAGTTGGGCGTTTCCTCCAGTCCACGCAGGGCAACTGCGCTCGTCGCGTTTGCACTGCCAATGGCGGTGCTTCTACCTCCGATGACTGCAACACTCTGTGCAACCGAGTGGGAGACGGCAACAGCATGTCCGAGTGTGGCCAGAGCTGTTCGTGTACAACGGACACTTCAGCCACTGCCCAACTCTGCTCGACAAGCTGCCAGTACACGCTCAGTAGCTGCTCAGGCGGACAAATGTGCAGTGGAGAGACGATGGTGTGTCCGGGGTCGTCGACGACCGGATCGACTGCAAGTTCGACCACATCGTCGTCAGCTACAACTGGCTCAACCACAAACACGACGCCCGGATCAACTTCAACCGGCACTTCGACGTCGGGAACTGCAAACGGTTCAACCACAAGCACTACGCCGGGATCGACTACTACGGGTACCGCGACAACAGGAACCGCCGGCACTACCGGAACATCGGGAATTACAACCGGTGGAACTACGTCGGGAGCTGCAACCGGTGCAAACACGTCGGGAACAACAGCCGGTGCTACTACGTCGGGTACAACTGGTGGAACTACGTCTGGGTCGACGAGTGGTGCCTCTGGAACGGCTACTTCAGCCACCGGAGCGTCGAACAGTGCGACTGGCACCACTTCAAGTTCATCAGCCAATGGGGTTGGTTCCTCATCGTCGCTGACGGACAGTTCTTCAACATCGGCGTCTTCGTTGGAGGGTTCTTCGTCAGGAACATCGTCAGTGGACGTTGGAGATTCGTCCACGGGTGGATCCACTGCCTCGTCGCTGCGGGGAGATTCCTCTACTTCAGCATCAGCATCGGGATCGAACCCCAACTCGGCGGTGCGATCGGTGCTGCCTGGGACGACTGTACTGATGACCGTCGCTGGCGCTTTCGCCTTCGCCCTGTTCTAAGTCGAAGCATGGAGAATTGTATAGGTATTGCGTAAATACACACTCGATTGCAAACTTGTGTTTCTTTTTATCTACACACTCAAGAGGAGGTGGAGAGAGTTTATTTTGGGTTGCGCTGGCACGCACTGGCCGCGCTATAAATTGATCTGGAAGGTTTCACACTGTTCAAAGCGAGAACAAGCGCTCGTCGGGCTTCCGGGTGCCTCCAGGAGTACGCTGCACCTCCTTAGACGGAGTCATGGCTGCGTTGTGGTATCCGCTTTCAGGGGTCAAGTCCAGCGGTCCGACGTCGCTCTTGGTGCCCATTGGGGCCAAATTCTCTTTATACGGCTCGTCTTCATGCTTCTTGGCAGTCAGATTCATCTGGTAGTTCTCCTCTTCCTCTTGTTTCTTCTTCTTGCTTTGCACGAATGCACGTACCGACAGAGCAATGGAAAACACAGTGGCAAGGCCTCCTCCGATCGTTACGAGCCACTTCCACACAGGCCACCGATCGCATTCCGGAGGGTTTGTCCAGTCCGAAACACACACACAAGTCTGCGTACCATCCACAACCTGGACACTCGCTCGTTGTTCGTTGCAGCTGCCCACTGTATCATCAGCCGGAAGCGAGCTAGAGCCTCCAGACTTCGCAGTACTACCCGAACTTGAAGTCGTAGTGGACACCTGGACGTCACTGGCATCGCACGTATCGCTGGAATCTCCAGCCTCCACTGTCACCTTGTGTTCAGGTGAAGCTTCACGACAGCTATCACTTCCCCAGCCTCGAAAGTAGATGGTACCGGCAGATTTCGCACAGATCAGGAACGTGTCCGACTTGCTCTCCGCCGATGTGTCTGAACTCGTAGGGGTAACAGTCTTCTTCTGGCCGGTTTTGAGCGATACATACGTGACGTTCGACACTCCACTCCACGTGAAGGAGATGTAGGATCCCGCTTTCACTACAGCAGTGACCCCATCGTCTCCGTAGAAAACGGAATCTCCATACGTCGGGTCTCCTAAACTCCCGCAGTCGAAGCAGCATACACCTCCTGTCACTTTCGTGCATTCATTGAAGACAACCGGGTCGTAGCTGTACGGGACGGACGACGTTTTGCCGATGCAAGTCTTGCAGCACTCGGAGGACGAACTGGCCTCCAAGTTGGCCTGCACCACACCGAAAGTCACGACGAGATAAAGCGCCAATACCACCGACCGGGCCATCTTGCCTTCTGCGTTGCAAGTAGAGAAATGACACACAGACACAATTACATACACGACGGACTTGCGCACGAGTGTACGAATGCAAAACCACTACGACAGGATAAAGAGAGGCGGATGTCCCCTGTCGTAAGGACGATGGAGATGGAGGCTGCGGTGGAGGTGATGGCAGACTATCGCTTGCCTTTCCCTGAGGGTTGGGAACGCGTTTTGCTCAGTGAACATGTCCAAGCCGGAAGAATGTAGCTCGTCTTCGATCGTTGGCGTTGGGCAGCAGCCCAAGCAAATGTTCCAGTAGCAGTACATTGTAGACGAATTATCCAAGATTTGTGTTGTTTGTTGCTACAATTGGCGATTTAGTCGATTGTTTGAGACTCAAACGTGCGTTGCTTGGGATGCGTAGCCTAACTTCACCCGTTTGCAAGTTCTCGCTCCTTCTTGCTTTCAACGAACTCTTTGGCGATCTCCGACAGCAAACAAAGGAAATACAATGCTTTTAAGTGTAAGTTTCTACTTCGAAGTACAAGAATTGTGCACTTCTGAAGTACATGTACAGGGTATCTGATAGCCAAGAATGTCTGACTCATGGAAAATCTGTTCAAGATTTTCTTCGAACATCGGGGGCTCTCTGCTATTGTACCAATTCAAGTTGTCGATCGTTTCGATTCACGCAGATCATCGTCAGTCCGACGTCATACAGCAAAATGCTGTCACAAGTATGAACAAGTTCAAGGGGGATATAATTCACAGACGTTTATTGCAGTGTTCTCCCGCTTCGCCAACCAACTCAGCCGCATTTTAAACTTTACTTGTATCAATGGCATCTCACCTCCTCACAACGTGAACTCGCTGTCGACAGGCTTCCGCGGAACTCCGGACGTGCGGTCTGTCTGCGGATCATACTGGGTCGGCACCATCATCGCGTTGCTATTGCCGTGGTATTTGCTGTCGGGTGTCACCTCCAGTGTCGCGACGTCGCTTTTAGGAGTGATTCGACCCAAGTTGTTCCTGTATTCTTCCTCCTCCTTCTTCTTCTTCAGACTGGCGAGCAACGCACGCACTGAGATGATGATGGAGAATAAAGCAGCCACTCCACCGCCGATAGTCACGAGCCATTTCCACACTGGCCATTGATCGCACTCCGGTGGGTTGCTCCAGTCCGAAACGCACACACAAGTCCGCGTACCGTCGACGACTAACACGCTCGCTCTCTGAGCATTGCAACTCGCCACTGTATCGTCAGCTGGAACGGAACTGGAGCTGGAACCGCTGGCTTTCGAGGTTGAAGTCGTATCATCACTAACTGTACTCGTGTCCGTCGCGCCACAAGTGCCGGTACTTGAGTCACTGGCCTCCACAGTGATCGAATGCTCCTGAGACGCCTCACGACAAGTATCAGATCCCCATCCACGGAAGTAAATGGTGCCGGCCGTCTTGGCACAGATCATGAACGTGCTGGACTTGACCGTCGCGGCGGTATCTGAAAGCGTCGGGGTGACCGTTTTCTTCTGCCCGGTCTTGAGAGAAATGTACGTGACGTTCGCTACGTCGCTCCATGTGAAGGAAATGTACGTCCCCGCCTTCACCACTGCAGTCACACCGTCGGAAGCGTACGAGACGGTGTCCCCGTACGTCGGATCGCCCAAACTGCCACAGTCGAAGCAGCAGACGCCACCGGTGACGTTCGAACACTGAGCAAAGACTACGGGGTCGTAGGAATACGCGGCGTCCGACGTTTTGCCGATACACGTGCTGCAACACTCGGAGGAGGAGCTGGCAGCGAAGGCCTCCCAATGGGCTGCAGTGCCATCGAGTATCAAGGCCAACACGACCAGGTAGAGCGTCAATAGTGCGTTCACCATGCTTGGAAGTCTAGGTACTGAACTGAATGGCGGTCCCCGCACGGAGACCCTCGCCCCTTGTCGGTGTACGAATGCACGAATGCGAAACTCCACCGGATAAAAGAGGCGGAGGTGGCGTGACGACGATGCTGACATGTGCTAGGCCTGTCGCCTTTTGTCTTTGTTTGGTGGTAAATATCAACCTGGGTGGTATCGTGGTTTAACGGGGAAGAGCATATTGAGCAGCGATCTCATTTTGAAAGATGATGCCTTTGATAAACATGAATAGGAGGCGGCAACGTTACTTTGACAAGTACAGTGTAAATCGGCTCATCACTTTGCCTCTCCATGGGATTTGCTTACACTTGGAGAGTAAAGTTACAAATTGCGATCTTTGAAGATTCTTCTCGACATCTTGATATCAAAACTTTCTTCGCCAAGGTGTTTCATGCGTGGAATCTTTCGGAATACGTCCAATTAATCCTGCTCTACTTGGTAGTATCTCGCGGTTCGAACAGTCCGGGAAGACACGCGCATGTACTGCTTCAAACGTTGCTAATTCGCCTCGACAAACCTCTAAAGTGGGAGCTCCCAATTGTCAATTGTAGCAAATACGAACCAACAGTTTGTGCTTCTTGTCGATCGCGCCGAAGTTTCAAAAAGAACGGGGGTATATTGCACATAAGTTCGCCTCGACGGTCCTGCCTGGCTCTCTGCTTTTTGTCAACCACTACGCAGCAGTATCATATCCACCGCGTCGACAACACATCAATGTTAATTACGAGGCAGGAGCCGCGTGCAAGCTGAGGGTGGGGAAACTAACTAGTTCGCTCGATTTCGTATCGCGCTATAACGTTATTTTGTCTGGATCAAGCTCTGACAGGTTCTCACAGCGTGAACTCGCGGTCGTCGGGCTTCCGTGTGCCTCCAGGGGTGCGGTCCGCCTCCGGGTCGTACTTGTAAGGCGCCATGGTTCCGTGATATCCATTGTCAGGGGTGACTTCCAGCGTCTCGACGTCGCTCTTGTTGCCCATGGGGGCCAGATTATCACGGTACTCTTCGTCCATCTTCTTCTTGCGGCTCGCAAGGAACGCTCGAACTGAAATGATGATGGAAAACAAGGCAGCAATTCCACCACCAACAGTGACCAGCCACTTCCAGACCGGCCACTGGTCGCACTCCGGCGGATTCGTCCAGTCCGAGACACAAACACAAGTCTGCGTGCCGTCCACCACTTGTACACTGGCGCGTTGCTGGTTGCAGCTGTCAACTGTATCATCCTTTGCGACGGAGCTCGAGCCTCCGGTGCTTGAAGAGGCTGTGACCACGACGTCGTCCGCGTTGCACGTGTTCGTACTGGAGTCACCAGCTTCGACCGTGATGGAATGTTCCTGAGAAGCTTCACGACAAGTGTCAGTGCCCCACCCTCGAAAGTAGATGGTGCCTGCACTTTTAGCACAAATGAGGAACGTGTCGGACTTCATCGTCGCCTTCGTATCCGACACAGTGGGGGTCACCGTCTTCTTCTGCCCGTTCTTGATGGAAATGTACGTGACATTCACCACGTCGCTCCACGTGAAGGAAATGTACGTTCCCGCCTTCACCACCGCCGTAACGCCGTCGTCTCCGTACGAGACGGTATCCCCGTACGACGGATCACCTAAGCTGCCACAGTCGAAGCAGCAGACGCCGCCTGTGACGTTGGAACATTGCGAGAAAACCACGGGGTCGTACGTGTACGCGGCGTCTGCCGTCTTGCCAATGCACGTGCTGCAACATTCCGAGGTGGAACTGGCGGCAAACGCTTCCCAGTTAGCCTCAACGGCTGAAAAGAGGAGACTCAGCGCCAAAAGCACCGAGTGGTAAGGTGTCATTGTTATATCCTGTTGCTATCGCGAAATGAAGCGAAAAAGTTGCAAGTGGCAAGGGCGGCGAATGCGAAACTACCACACGAAACGAATGCAAAAGAGGCGGAGCGCCTGTCTTATCCTCCGGTTGTAACGACTAAAGACCCGACGGCGATGGCTGCGAACGCTGGCAGCAGCTGGGGGCCAAAAAGCGGGGAAGACCTGGGCGGGCTTTTACGGCTTTCACTGTTTGGACGTGCGGCATGGACGGCAAAACCAGCTGGTCGAGATGTTGTAGACTTGAAGTTTGTAAGGAACTCAATGCGAGGTGGCGATAAGCAAATGGGTGGGCAAATCAGATGTCTGTGCTTTTAGGCACTTTTTGTCTTCCTGGCTCAAAAGTGCAATTTGTTGCTTTGCATCTGAGAAAACGGCAACTGCCGGCCACTTGCTACCGGTGGAAGCGATGGCGACAGCGAAACTGGAGAAAAAAATCCACGCCGGGCTCTTCGCGTTGCCCAAGCTTGCCAATGCGACGGAAAGTGTCGAAAAAGCGAGCAAACGAGGTTTGTATGGACTCCCGGGCGTGCCTTTTGACTGTCCCGCGACCTATCCACATCTCTCTGATCGTTCATTCCAAGGTGAAAAGTGCGATCAACAGGCTGATCGCGCGGCGAGAAGCCGGTCGCCGACCAGTGCTTAAATAATTGAGAAGGAAATGATCTTCCTCGGAAGTTCCTCCGCGGCAGCAGGTGCAGCGAAATGAGCAAAATGTAGCCCACACATCTCGGTACACTATCTACGAGATGAAGTGTTCATCATGGCTCCAACCTGTGACTTCTTCTGCTGTGAAAATATATGAATACCGGTAGGATACCCGCACACTCGATAAATAATACGAAAACCTATTTGTGTTTTACCAACACTACCGACTTGCAAATATATGAATGTGCTCCCTCTATCTACAGTCGGACGGACTGCGTCTCGGCGTGCACCTCGGCGTCAGGGTACCGCTGCGACTGCAGGAATGACACGGAGCGAGGCTGGCCACGCGGATATCCAATCTGGCCTTGACGCATATCTGCGATGTGTTCGGCTTCGAACTCGGCCTCGAAGTCGAACGAGGACGACAACTGCGTACCCAACTGTCTGTTGCGGTCGGCGTTGGTGGCGGACAGATCGCCTGTGGATGAACCCTGCGAGCTCTCGTAGGCGCTTAGTCCCGTGCTCACTCCGTACTGCAGCGCTCGTGGGTTGGGCCGTTCCTCGGCACTCTCAAGACGACGGAAGCTGAAATGGTCCCTGGCCTCGTGAAGAGACGAGTTGTTACTGGCGTACTCGTCCACTTTGACGCCGCTGAAGCCGAACTGCGTCGCGTTGTCCCGGGCGTGCGAAGCCGCGCTGTTGGGCGGGGGTCCGCTGTATCCAAAGCCACGGTTACTGGCCCCTGAGATGCCAAAGTTGGCTTGAGCAGCAGAAGCCGCAGGGTTGGACGCGATACCGGCGGAACGGTTCATGGCCGACGTCTGCGCGATGCGCGTCTGCTGCTTGTGCAAGTCGTCCACGTCGTGCTCGTGCAGGGCGATCACCTCTGCCACTTCGGGTTGGGACTCGCGCATGGACCGCTGGTACTTCTTCTCGGCCTTGGTCTGGATGGCGCCCAGCTTCGTACTGGCACAGAACAGGAAGAGCACAGCCGTGAGGGCAATGCAGCACAGACACAGGATGAAGTGCACCAACGCGAACGACGGGTCCAGGAAGAACACGACAATCTGGACGAGGTAGTACACACACAGCGACAGCGTCCAGTATAGCGGACGACGAGAAGCCGGGAACATCTCCAAAGCAGACAACCAAGTCACACTCATGAGACTCAGGCCAGCTGAAATGTACAGTAAGCACAACAGAGCCTGCACCAGCCCGCCATCGGCGCTTGATACGGCTCCAATGACGCCACAAGTGAAAGCCATCAATGCCACAAACGGCAGGAACTCCTTCAGGATCGTTTTGCGACGCACATTGTCCACCAAGAAGCTGCCGAACGCGAAACCAACCGCGGAGCACAGCGCGAAGTAGACTTCCCAGTAGTTGTTGGCGTTGCCACTGTCGCCTTGGTTCACCTGGAGCGTGCGCCGGATCAACACCGCTTGTGACATAATGAGGCTGAAGACGGCTTGGAGCGCGAACACGATGGACAGACGGAACATGAGGTGATTCTCCCTAGTCTTCTGTTCCAGTTCAGCCTTGATCATATCCATCTCCGGGGTCACGTTCTGACGCCGACGCAGTCGGATTAGCACAGCACGCGCCGGCTCGTCTTGCTTGTGCGCAAGGAGCCACACGGGGCTTTCAGGCACGAACCACAGGATGCCGAAGAACGCGATAATCAGCTCAGGCTGAACAAACAGCGGTTGGAAACGCCACATATTGATGGGCTCGTTCTCCCAGTCCTCCGAGATCGTCGTAGCATTCGTGTTTGCCATCAGCAACGAGTGCACGAACCAACCGGTCATAGATCCCATCCAGAAAACCGTGATACTCTTGCCACGCCAGCCCTTGGTGCAGATCTCGTAACTCCACAGTAGGTAGTTCATCGCCAGCATGGCCGCACCCATAGACGCCAAGCCAACTGACACAATAATGATAGAGGTGCTGGGGATGAAGTTGAGTCCGAGCGAAATGAAGATCAGACTGCCGCCAATAGCCATGTTGACGCGCCGTCCGAGCACGCGGCCGATCAGGAGCGAAAGCAACACGGCAACGATGCTCATCGTAGCACAAGTCATCTTCAGGTAGCCGTTCTCCATGTAGCTCAGCATCTCCGACCCCTTGTTCGGCAGCTTTTCTTTCACAAAGTAGTGGAATGATCGGTTCATGAAGTTGTCGTTCGAGTCGTTGATGTAGCCAAGCGTGTACACGAACGAAGACATGAAGCCGTGGATAAAGCCGCCCAGCAAACCAAGCAGGATGACCAACGAAGCAGCCACCTCGGAACCAGAGCTCAAAGCGCGCGAGAAACCGCCGTTGTACATTGCGCGCGTCTGAAGAATGCGCATGAAAGGCAGGAGGGACAGCAGGAACAGCGGGATGACCAGGAACAGACCGACAAGCATATCCATGAGGAAGCCAAGAGCCATCATGGGGCTCCACATAGCTACCTCCATTCCGAAGACGCCGTTGAACGCAAGGGCGTACTGGACAATCGCATTGAAACCCAGGATCATAGAAATGGAGAATGTGAAGCACTTGAGCACAGACCAGCCGCCCATTGCGCCAAGAATCAGCGGGATCAGCATAATTCCTCCGATGACACACACCATGTACAGGATGCCTTGGATAGTCAGCGAGTTCAGTTTACGGTGCTTAGATACACAGTGGTGCACACGGTTGCCGAACCACAGCAGAGCCCATGTGGCACCCATGGCTCCAAACAGTAAAGCGAACCACGCCAGCTTGAACTCTGTCAGGAAGACGTAGTACATTGCCAGGGGGTGGCGCAACTCACGAATGCAGTAGGTAAGACGGCCCATGAAGCCCAACGGCAGCATCAAGTCAACATCCGACTTCCACCAGTCGTCCCAACCGTCCTTGGGTTGCAAAGTAGCACTGCTTGCGTCCTTGGTCGTTTCCTCGTCGTTGCCGTCGTCCTTGTGGCGCGAGCGCATCATCCAAGCGAACCAGTTGGCGATATCCACCTTGGACTTTTGAAGAACCAAACCGTCCGTGTTGAAAACGAAAGGAGCCATGAGCCAGCACGCGCCGAGGAACAGCACGGCAAAGGAAGCAATGCCGTAACTCTGTGACTTGTTACTGAAGGCTGCAAGCGAAGTGATATTCGCGGGTATCTGGTCAGGATCCTTGTCACAGTCGAAGTCCGCAGTGGCACAGTACTCTTCCAGCGCATCGGAACCAATGTCGAACGAGCCATAAATGCCAAACAGAATCATCACACCGATCAGTTCCACGGCCTTGCGGAAGTGGGAAACACCGTACTCCTTGAAGAAGTTCACCATCGGGTCGCGGGTAATGGAGAAACCGCGACCGGTACCGCGGTACTTGGATCCACCTCGAATCAGAGCCACATCGTAGAAATGCGCTTTCGTGCCAGTCAAGAACACGTAGAACACAATACCAAGAGTCGAGATCAGCTCAATCACCTTCAGCGAAGCCTGCTTGAAGCCAAATTCGACGAACAACGTCGCGAACAGAGGAAGCGTCGTCAACATACCGAACTGGAGTAGATACTGCGTCGTCATCACACTGGCAAGCGAGTTGAGACTGCCCGTCGTCATGATAGCAGTGACCTCCACTTCCGAATGTGTCGCAACGTAGAGCTTGCAGTACGCGTAAACGTAGACGCAGAAGACTGTGAGAGCATTGCAGATGTAGAAGCCGAAATGACCGTAGAACATCGAGTTCAAGCGCGAGAAATCCAACGAGTTCGTCAGGCGATGGCCTTCACGACTCAGACAACTTTCAGCACAACCGTTCGACAGCTTCGCCTCGAAAGCGTTGATCTGACTCAACGTCACGTCTCGACCCTTACCGCACTGCATGAACTCCACGTGCGTCACCAAACCACCGCGAAGGGTGACGTTATAGCCACTGAAGACATCTTCAGACAGGTTGATACCCTTACTAGCCTTGGATACGCCACCACTCGTGACAACAAAAGACTTTTCGAAGACATCAGGGTGGCCGTAGTGCATACGCGAGCGAAGCGGCTTAGCCAGCACACGTTGGGTCAACGTCACGAACACCAGCTCCTGAAGTGTCATGAACCGTGCGAGCGATGAAGCTCTGCCTGTGAACACGTGCTCCTTCATACCGATGACAGTCACTTCTTCGCCGGTACTTGTAGCAGTCGCCAGGAAGTTGGGCATCTTCAGACACTCCTCCAAATAGTGTTCCTGGTTCATATCGATCGTCTGGAGGTACTCGCCGCGCGTAAAGGGAAGCGCCACGTTCTGGTTCTCGGGTTTACCCTCACCAAGGATCGGGTTGCCAGGCAGCTCATAGCGGTAGACTTCTACAATTTCACCGCCTTCAGACTTCACGAGAACGCAGTCGAAACGGTTGGTTTCCTTCTCGCCGTCCTTCTCAGTGATGGAATCGACGAAGCTGACACGCCAGCTGGGGAACTTCTTCATCAAGTAGTCGATATCCGCGGCACGGGGGTCGCCGTTCGCAACCTGCTTGGAGTAAATCTGGCAGCCCGTGATGTACGAAAACTTCAGAGCCGAAATGCGGTTCATCTCGTCCAGTTTCTCTTGGATACTCATGTCACGAAGAGAGAAAATCTCCAGCCAGCGGAGAAGACGGATGGCATCTTCGTACAGCATCATACCATGCACCGTACGCGCTAGTGTCTGGCCACGCATGGATGCCCATAGACGCACCTCCTGTGCGTTGACGTCAAGTGCCTCCTCTAGGGACGAAGCCCCCATTCTCTCCAGGAAGTTACTCCATTCTTCGGCGTGGAACGTGATCAGATACTTCATGATTGTCAGCTCCGTCCAACCCTTTTCCTTCTGCTTCTTCTCAAGCTCGGCAAAGAGCGGATTCGAGTGAACTGGGTTGTTCAGCTCGTCCAGCGTGAATAGCACAGTTTCGGAGTAGTAAGGGGTCATCACGGAGAACGACGGCATCGCCTCCAACGAGTCCACGCGCGGCATCTCCATTGACAGTGAGTGCAGGAAGAATCCCATCCGACGCTTAGCGTCTTCGCAACGGGGAAGGGAGCTCGCGACATCCAGGCAAAGCAAGAAGAACAAGCGAGTGCAGCTGGAAATGAACTCTTCAGGAGCAAAGCGCGGACCTGGGGTAGCAGATCGTCCGTCGGCATGCACAGCGATCAGGCCAGTTTCTGCCATAGCATCAGCCTGATACAGGTAAATTAGTTGCTTGGTCTGGAACTCCAGGTCGGCTGTGGTCTGTAGGAAGCGGCAGTTGTGCAGCTTACGCGAGACCGTGTCGTCCTGCAGCATCAGCTCCAGAGTCAAGGCGATCGCCCGGAGACGGTCAACCACTTGAGCCACTTGCACGTGCAGCTCCATGCGCAGCTCCTCCGGGGCAGAGCTTAAGTTGTCGATTGTTGCGATGTCCTCTGGCATGTCCAAGATCACGGCAAGGAGCTCCACCATGTTTTGGGAAAGCTGGGGGAGGTAGGTCAAGTCCAGCAGGTTCACGATATCCGGAGACGAGTAGATATACTCCAACACGCTCAAGGCACCCTTCTCTTCTTCCTGTCCTAGCAGCAAGTAGAAGATGTCACGGATGAGCTCCATGCCGTTCTTCATACCTTCCAGCGCGTCGGCAGTCGCAATATTCTTGACCAACGTCGCGGTATCCCACTTATTTGTACGCGACTTGGCTGCGACTTCGACGGCCTTTGACAACTTTCCAGCCAGCAGGAAAATCGGCTCCTGGATACGCTCCCCCTTGTTCAGGATACGGTAGTGCAGAATAACAGTTTCACGGTCGTCTAGCAGATCGTTCAAGCGGAAGTTGTCCACCACTTGGTTCCAGATGATGGCAAAGCGAAGGCGTACAACATCATGGTGACGTAACTCACCGGCGTCACCACCACCGGGAACAGGCGTCACTACATCCGGGTTGGGCTTCTTGGTCCTCAGGGATACGACTTTATCGTCAAACAACTTGGGAGCTGCTGCCATTCCGACCTTCAGCTGGGCCAAGCCAACGTAGTGGCCAATGTGCATGCGTTTGCCCATAACCAGACCGACGATCGACTGGTAGAGGATGAACCAAATCTGCGAGTCGTACATGTACACGACGAAAATCGGAGCCCACAGAGCGAGAATGAACATGATGTTATGCCCCGACTGGAGGACTCCATTGTCATCAACCACAATGTCATAAATCTCGATCGACGGCGCCATCAGAGGACGAATCATGAACTGCAGCGCGAACAGGAACTTGCCGAAGAAGATAATGTACCAAGACATCGTGTACTGGGTGTAATTTCCCCACGGCTGCGCAGTGTTGCGTCCCACATACTGTCGACTCGTACCATCCAGTGCATTCACCACTCGAATCCCCCAAATGGCATTCGGGAAGAACGCACGCATCGTCGCCGCCGTCAGGACGGGGATACAGTAAATCACAATGTACACCAAACCCATGGACAAGTACGATCCGGCTGTGCCTCCGCCCGGCAACATGCTGCTCATTGATCCAAACAGCGCGGACTCGTCGGGTGAGAAGAAAATGGCCGTGAACAGAGCGAAGAAGAAGGTGTGCCAGAACAAGCGGCAGAACACGCCCACTGCCATCCAGATATCCTTGTACAGTCTCAATCCGAAGAGCCAGATCTGCATAACCACCTTCATGGCCAGCAGTCCGGCGATCGTAACGAAGATCGAGTAGAACGCGTGCGCTCGGATCTTGTTCTGCCCGCTATTGAAGATCCGGAAGAAGAAACCCAGTCCTCCGTCGTCATCTCCCTCCGACATGTACGAGACGTACGTGATGACTACCATAACGTGGAACACGACCACCAAAAAGTACCAGACCCGGAAGAAGGCCAGCACGGGGTTAAACACACTGCGTTTCTCCTTGAACGTCTTGTGGTCGTGCACCTCCAGCATTTTGGCCACGTTCATCTCGTCACACTCGAGACACTGAGCCATCCAGAAAAACTCGTTCACATCGTCGTAATTGGTTGTGTCTTGGTGGTCGAACGGCCGCTGTCCTTTTGGGGCCGTCGCCAGTCTCATCTGAGCAATGACGTGGTACACAGGTCGCACGATCTCGTTGAGGTAAAATCCCTCGGCCACATCTGGCAAAGTGTCTAAAAACTCGATTTTGGCGGCCATGTTGTGGTACAGAAAGCAAATGCACTCGGGCATAAAGCGGAGATTGCCCGCTTCCCCCCACAGCAACAGGAACAACACCAGCTCCTTCTCCATCTTGACCGTATTCTCCTTCTCCGGGTCGGAACAGCGCTGTGGCGTACGTAGAAATTTGCACCACATGACGTAGTTTTTAAAGAATTTCTTGTGCACGCGGGTGAGCGCCGAGCGAGTGACGAAGTCCACGCTCTCGGCGGCACCTTGCGGGGTTTCGGAGCGTACCCGCATCTGGTAATTCGTGATCCAGCAGCCTAAATTCTCTTTCTGGTTAGCCACACTGCTGCGTTGGAAGCCGAACTTGGCCTGTAGCAGCTCGAACGGCCCCTGTGCGGCTGCATGGAAGCTCTGGAGACGGTTAAGCGCCTGCTCGCGACTCACGTCCAGGTAGTTACTCTCGGCCTGCCGCCGCACGGGGCCGCGGGAGCCTTCGGGCCGAAATGCCATGTGCCAAATGGGTTAGGCACTTTTTGGCTTTGGACGGCAAAAGGGTGAATGGCACGAGGAGTCGGATTTTGGCTGTGGATGGCAAATCCAACCGCAACTGATTTCTAGGGCGGATAAAGACGTGGGAGTGTACCTATGATGGCGGTGAGGTGTAAGGTGTGGAATATTTGCACCAATGAGAAGAGAAATGAGAATGTTAGAGTGAATGTTGTCAGTTGTAAAGAGGACAGCACGGTATGAAAATGAGAATCCAATGTGGTGTCCAACGGGTTTTTCTCTAGTTGTTGCTGGTATTCAAAGAGAGCGACTTCGTTGCTTGCTTCTGACAAAGAATTTACTCATCAGTTGCGGGGAGTGTCCCAAGAGACCCACTTACCGGTTGCCGCTGTTCGTAGTGGACAGACACATACATGTAGCTTTTTGGCAAAAAATAAAACTTCGTGGCAAGATTTTCGTTTTCACACCTCAAAAGCTTGCTATCAGAGACTTTTAAGCTGGAAATTGCGATCGTCGGTGACTCACCATTACGAGTGTCACAAAGTTTGTCGCGATGCAATTTGTACCAAATCACTCGTTGCAGTTGCTTGAGTTCCCTTTGCCAACGAAGAAGTTCCTCAGGATATCCAATGGATATTATCCATGTTGCATCAAGATTTTTCAAAAAGAAAATCAAAAGATGCTGCAAATGACAAGTAAAGCATAATACGTGTGCACCGTTGTAAAACTTTTACAATAAAACACAAGGCAACATGTAAACGTATGCGGTGCCGTGGATGGATATTGCTGTTCGTTCTCAAGCCAGCAGTTGCGTCGTCTAAAAGTTATCCATAAGGAGGAGGGTCAATGAAATTGTACTCACGTTACGTATATCGGCTAAGCTTGTCGTAGTCGATGAGTGTGTAGGTCAAGAAGTCTAGCAACCGTCGCCACCGGCGATCTTTAGGCAGGAGGTCGACGGGTAAATCGACATGACGTTGGTCATGATGGTCCACACGTATGTGAAGGCGACGATGATGACCACAATGACACCCACGATTTTGCTCTTGCCACCAGTTCGGCGCATCTCCTGCGTCTCGGCCTTTTGACGCGGAATGAGTAGCACGAACACCGTCGAGAAGATCTTGCACGCGTACGAGCACAAGTACGCGTAGGTGACCTGTTCGCGCACCGTCGTGTCGTCACGCTGGAGATCGGCCGTTGAAATGGCGAAGTTGGCGTCAATGTTCTTGGTGATAACCGTGGCGAACGGGGATGCAAGACTGGAAACGGCGACAACGAGACCGTAGAAAGCAGCTTCGTTGCCTTCCTCCATGATCTCGACCATGCAGTACGTGGACACGATGAAGCCGATGTTGGTCGGCACTTGTTCCAGAAGCGGCACGCCCAGCCAGAACCACTGGGTACGGACAACGTCCCAGATGGTCAAAAACGTCGGGAAGCAGTCCACGAACACGACGGCGAGCTGGGTGATGACGATCATCCAGCGCCAGTTCCAGTTCAGTCCCCACTGACGAACCGATAGGAGTGACACCATGGAAATGATGGTCGAAATGATCGATGCCACACTGCTGTTCACGGGCGAGATCGTAAGCCACACGCTTTGCAGCGGCGTAGCAGCAGTCACACTAACGTAAGAGAACATGTTGCCGAAGAACTGGTAGGCCAGCACCTGGTACACGACACGGTACTGGATCAAGTCATACAGTTTGGCGATCTCAACGCGCATCGAGCGGCGCTCCACACGCTCCTCTTCAATACAGTACCAAGCCACCAGAGCGGTGATGAGCGAGGTGACGGCGCAAATGCCCATAAGACCTCCCATACGGATCGACCCCGCAAAGGTGCCACCGTACTCTTCCGAGTTGAGACCAAATCCAACAAGTGCTAAAGCCACGATACCACCAGCGTCACGGGCGACCCAGATCATAGTCTGCAAGTCACCACGACGCTTCTCTCCTTCACGCTGCGAGAGCTCTACCAGTGTACCACCGCAAGCCGTGAACGACAAGACCATACCCAAATTGGCGATAAACATGATGAGAATGAAACTTGTGCCCTTGTTGGGGGCGTCGTAGTTAATCTCCGCGATTTGATCCGCCGTGAGCTCCGATTCCGACAGAGACGCCCACGCGTTGTCCGGGTAGTACGGGTCTCCCTCGGGCATCACAGCCAGCACGAAACAGCAAACCGTGCATACGGCCCAACCGATGATCATGTACGGGCGACGACGGTAGCCGAAGATCGGGTAGCAATCCGTGATGATACCGAAGAAGGTCTTGAGCGACCAGGGAAGTGCAATAAGCACGTAGGCCGAAGCCGTTGCGATGCCAGACATGCGGAGGTAATTGTTCAAGAACGGGTAGATGATGCTGTACAGCACACTGTAGATCAATCCAGCGCCGACGTACTGGAACAGGAAACCGTTGTAGTTCTTTCCCTTGGTGTCGGCGGGGGGACCTTCACGTAGAGCTCCTTCTTCGAACTTTTCCATCGGGTTGGGCGACTTCTGCTCGAGATAGTCGTTACCACCTTCGACCTGCAGGTTCTTGGCAAGCCGAGGTGTCGACAGGTTCGACTCGCGTTGGGACATGGTGGCGCTCCCTCAGTCAAGTTGCCGTTTTGGTGGTGCTGTGTCCGCCGAGGAGAATTTGGAAATGGTCTCGAAAGCTGTAGGCTCACCAAGCAGTGGGGCACACGCCATTCAACTTGTTGAGTCGCGCGCATCCGCCGCGGTGACCACCCCGCAGCCAGCCATCACCAGCGGAAGAAGTGCTCGCGGTCTCTTGTGTCAAGGTGGCACACTGCTCGCGAGCACCTTGGCATCAAAACGCGCGCCTCGCGCCAATCACGCGTCGATCGGGCATTGCTGCGGGCCGTGAACCGTCACAGAGTGCGCTTCAACACCACGAGAGTGTGGCAGGAGGATGGTGTCACGTCAAGACAGGGCAGCACGGTCATGTAAGTCGCTATCTTGACAGCTAAGTGCGACTCGAAAGCGCTGACTGATGTCCAAAGAACGTCGCCTTTTGTCGGCGCAACCTCGGATCGGGATGCGGTGACGCGGGGCTTGGTGCCCCAAGCCAATCACACGTACGGACACTAAGGGGCATGTGCGGGGCGCCAATCAGGTGGGCGTCGACTGGCAACATGTTGCAGAGTGGCTGATTGATCGATTCGATTGAACGCGGTGCGTAGCCGCCGGAATTCGGAAGACTGCTGAAGTTCGGTGTCCAAGGCAACGTGTATAGAGGTTCATTTGGTGTAGAAGTTCGCCTGCGTGTGCTTGAGTCTCAAGAGGACGGCTGAAGTATGGTGCAGGTTTCTACGGAGACTTTGCTGCTTTTTGAAGTGAGGGGCGCTGATATCTCCGATTTGCAGGGAATAAGGGTCAATACTGTGACCAGATCCGTTAGACGCAACGTTGAAGCGAGTGAGCTCACGCAGTGCAGAGCATTGCCACAGCCGTAGAACCACTCGACCCAGTCGTTCTTCTAGGCTCAAGCAGTTTCCATCGAAACCCAACTGATCCAGCAAAATTGAAAACGCTACATGTACATGTACGCCGCCACAATGCACCTGAAATTGCCATTATTTCGTCGTCAAACTCCGGTGCTTTGGGAGCACATTGACACGCGTAGGGAGCTATCACTGACAGTGTCAGCCGAGTGAGCCACATGAATCATGTTTCGGCACCGTCTGAGCGGTTGTCCTGGGCCAGGACTCCTGGCAGACTGCCAGTTGGATTTGAATAACTAAGGTTGTGAGTACATGAACCGTACACTGCATGCAGTCATGTTTTTATAGTCCTGGTTGCGCATTTAGCACCATGGGTAACACCTGGAGCTCCAGCAGCACCTCCTCGTCCTCTCAATTCGAAACCAAAGATGCGCTGGCGCTGTGTGAAGATGGAGATTTGTTACTTGTCCGTGAAAAGCTCGCGGACTGCGCGTTACGCGTCGGCGTCGAGTTCGTTGTAGCTCGCGACATTCAGCGCATGCAGCGCGGCCAGTTCCCGACGCAGCGAGTGACGTCGTTACCCCGTACGTAATTTTGTACATGGAACAAAGTGCAGTGGTAGCAGAACGTGTGCTACGTAGTAGAAAGCGTTTACTGGTCTATTGCGTCTGACTCATCCGCTTTATGCAGCGTGGACCAGGTGATCACGTCAAGTTCCACGTAGCTCAAGTCGCTATCAACCTGCCTGACGTGTCCTTGTCTGTGCTGCAAAAGCTGCGAGTTACTGCTGCGGTACGAAGGAGTTCTACGTGTCGTGTCAGTTGGAGCAGCTGGACTGCAGTTCGTGTCTTTCGAGGAACGAGTTGCAAGCAAGATGCCTAATATTCACGATCGTGTAAGTTTCCTGTCATGTTTAGCTTTACATTACGCTCATGAGCTTTTGGTTTTGCAGTTTGCCATTCGTCGGATTCGACATGACGCCCGTAGTGAGAATCTTTCGTCAGTGCTGCGAGAATTAGCGATTCAGATCGCGTCTGTAGCCCCAATTTCATGGCATGCGCTACTGTTTTCTTCTTGCGGGATGAACATGTCGCCCAGATCTCCGGGACAGCAGCCAGTGGATCGTGAGGCAGTTATTGGGGCGTTTAAAGAGCTACCTCCACTTGTACAGCGGTTGATGACGCGCATGCTGGAGGTAAGCTGCTTGTGATCTTCGTAAAAAAATATGTCGTAAAACTAAATCCTTCGAACTGTAGCTCTTTTGCGGCGGACTGAAATCGGATGACTCCAGGACAGCTTCGTTACCAACTGACAAGCAACAACAAGCTACAGAGAGCTCCGATATTCCTCAAAGCCTGCCACTGAACGTCAAAAGCGACGATAATTCAGTTGCTGCGTTACGTATCGCGCTAGAGACGCTAGGATTCGCTGAAGTTACAGCTCGCTTGAGCGCAGCGTTCGTAGCTGCCGTGTATGATGACATCAAACTTGTGGAGCCAATTGCAGCCGATAGACGCGACCCAGTGCTCCCTGCAGCATTCTGGTCAAGCAACAGCGACAACAACCGCTTGGTTTTGAATCCCTCCACTGCTTTAGGACCTGAGATGCTTCTCAATCGATCAAAATGAACATAACACGAAGAATTCATTAGCAAAAAAATAGTGGCGCGAGCTATAGCTCCACGCCACACCTATCCTAGATTTCTATCTACTACCATACTTCTCATCGACTCCAAGGCTATATGCCGCGCCGTATCCTACACAAAAGAGTACAGGACGCTTACGTAGCAGGTTCCGTCTTCTCCTCCGTCACAGGAGCAGCAGTGGCGCTAGCGGCGTCCGTAGTAGCAACGGCACCGTTCGCTGTTTGTTGCTGGGCTTGGAGTTGGCGCGTACGCTGGAGCTGCTGCTGCCGAGCCTGAACCTGCGCGAGGAAGTGGCGGCGGATGTCAGCACAGCGCGGCACCTTACAAGCCGTGTAGTCCTTGGTGCACTGCCGCGCGTGCGCTGAGAGAAGGCCGATGATGCGCTTGCAAAGCACACAGGGACCAGCCAGTCGCTGTTCGCAAATGGCGCCATGCTTGAGCATCGCCTGCATGCGGTTGCAGTTAAAGAACGTGCAGTTGGGCACCGTGCAACTACTCGCGTGCTCCAGCTGGAGGAGGAGCTGCGGGTCGATGTTGTGAATCCGGCGCTTTTTGGCTGCGTCTCCATCGCTTGTGCTGCCATTGGAGCCACTCGATGCAGCCGTCGGTGTGGCCGCAGCTGCACCGTCACTGGCAGTAGCTGGTGCCGCATCAGGTGCCACGGCAGTCTCTGGGTTGACTGGTGGAGACGCTGCCGGAGTCGCGACCGGAGAACTTTGGTGCAGTTTTCGCTTCCGCGAACCTCCGGCCTTCTTGCCAGCCGCCTTTACATGTTTTGCATGCTTCGCGCGTTTCAGGTCGGCGCTTCCTGCTTCACGCTTGATAGCACGGCCAGTCGCACCTCCAGCCTTGGATACAACTCCCTTGACCTTCGTGCTCACAGTTTCGTTAGCCACCTCGTTGTCTGGTCTCGGGATGGACACCACCTTGAACAGGTGAAGCTGGTGCTCATGTTTCGTCTTGGTGTGACACGAATCGCACAAGTTGAACACCGGACAAATCGAACAATTCCAGCGGTTGCCACTTAGCAGCGTAGTCTTGCAGTTAGAGCAGCTGAACGTGAAACCAGTCGTACCCTGGTTGAACAAGTGATACAGAACCATCATCGACGAGTGTTTCGCGCGTCGAATCTGGTCAAACTGGCAGTGGTTGTTCTGGCAATACAGAAGGAAAGCCTCGCGCGTATCGAAGATCTCGCACGGCATGATTACATCGTCCAAGTCGTCTCCAATGCAGCGCTTCACTTTCTTCACCACAACAGTCTCAGTCTTCGTCTCCTTGGCTTCCGTCTGCTTCGCAGCCTTACCATCGCTTTTCTCCTCTGTGCTTTGGGTTTCCTTAGCCGAAGGAGAAGCAGACGGTTTCTCTGTAGCAGGAGCTGCATCAGCGGATGCATCGGCAGCATTCTCGGCAGCATTTTCACCAGAGAGTTTGTCACTCGCTTCCTTGGTACCAGTAGCCCCTGCCTCTGCATCACCGTTTTCTTTCACCTTGTCAGGACTTTCAGTCTTCACATCGTCCTTCTTTTCCACCTCTGCGTCTCCTTCCTGCTTGACTTGGATTTCTTCTTCCTCCTCTTGCATCGGATCAACAAACTTTAGGGCCGCCTCGAACTTGATCTCCTGCAAATCTAGTTCTGCCAGCTCGGCAGCAGCTGCCTTCTCGTTCAAGGGTAAAATGCGTTCACTCAATTCCTTGGCGCGCTTCGCACAATTACCGGACACCTCCACACGATGCAGTAGCTGGGTCTTGTTGCTTTCATAACAGGAACCGCAGTAGAAATAGTGGTAGTGACGTGGTGGCGAGTTGCGGGAGCTTGACGACGACGATCGAGTCTTCTTTGCAGCCTCCAGCAGGTTGTTAACAGAGGCTGGCGGAGGTACTGTCTTCAACTCCCAGTAGCCTTCGTGCACAATCGGCACCGCACACTTGTGGCACTTCGGATACAAATCCACCACAAAGAAGTCCTCTTTTTGAGGCTCCAGAATACCCTTGAGCTTCTGCATGAGAGGGTCATTATTCACCACGTTCTTCGAGCTACTCGAGGAGCGCGACGATTTGCCACCCTTCTTCGAACGTGCTTTGGAGGCACTGCTCCGCGTTACCGATGGCTCAGTAGCGAAACCGCCCTTCTTGCTGCGCTTGCTCTTGCTCTTGGAGTTCGAATTAGGAGTCATCGCCCCTTTCTTCGACGTCGGAGCTACTGCCCCGCTACCATTTTCATTGCTGGACTCAGCTGGCGACGGAGACCGGGAAATAGGCGTTTGGGGGGCATTAGCCGGTGTACTCGCACCACTGGCGCTAGAGCCGTTAGGAACAGCATCGCCCGCATTCGTTGCATCAGTCTTTGCTCGGTTGCCACTGTCTTTTTCCTCCAGCTGCTTGATGAGATCTTCAGCAAGTCTCGGCCAATAATCTCCCTCAAAGTAGGGAAGTTCGTGAGCCGCTTTCTTCTTTAGATAGTACTCAGCATACAGGTTGGAGATGTTGACAACAAGTCCGTCGTGCTTTGCTTGAACCAACAGTTTCTGGTACCATTGACGTAGCCGCGCCGACTTAGGGATCTTCTGGTTCTCCGGCTTGCAGAAGAAAATGTAATCATCACCCTTGAGCGGTGGACAAGACCAAATGTGGCACGTGTGAAAGCCACGGTTCTTGCAGTCCTCCAGGAAGCCTAACATGACTTGCTGGTGCATCAAAGTGCGTAGCTTCTTGGGTTGGAAATAATTGACTGAATCCAGATACGACACGTAGACGCGCCCAGCATTAGGTGAGAGAGAGTCCGGGCCATACTCCTGCACGTAAAGCGTGAATATCAAAACATCCACGCCGTCAAGTTCTTGAAAGACGCAAATGCATCGCGATCGATACGTCAGTTGAAGTGACAGCGACGATGAAGCTGACGCAGCTGCAGCTGCCTTCTTGTCCGCTGCAGACCCTGCCGATCGCGGACGCTTTAAAGACTTTGCTTGGCCAGCCGCTCCTCCAGTTGCACCACTACCACCCTTTTTAGGCTTGTCATACTTCGCAGAGAGTAATTTACCCATTCTAGGCTTCACCTGCACCTGCTTGTCAATGCTGAGAACCTCGCGAATCGTGATTCCAAATTGCGTGTCAGAAGCAGACTCCTTGGTACCGTTCGAGAAGCCGATACTATCCGAGTTGCCCATGCTACCCATGCGGACAGCTTCGTCCTCGCCTGCCTTCTCAATGGCCTCCATAACACGGGTTTCAATGAGCTTCGCCATTCGAGTGATGGGAAGTCGCTTAGCCTTAAGTCCATTGTCCATTGAAGGTTTCACTCCAGCAGCGCGCTGTTTCTTCACACAAATCGGACACACAAAAGGTT
Organism: Phytophthora plurivora; assembly: GCA_030027945.1. Taxonomy (NCBI): domain Eukaryota; phylum Oomycota; class Peronosporomycetes; order Peronosporales; family Peronosporaceae; genus Phytophthora; species Phytophthora plurivora. The sequence goes on from CP125258.1 coordinate 1,160,288, forward strand.
CCTGCTCGCCAGAGATGGCGTGGTTGCGTTCATTGAACAGAGCACAGATCTGGTGGTACCACAATTTGCACGAGTCACACTCCACCCACGGTTCTTCAGCAACCTCGCTGTTCTTCCGCTTTATCAACGAAGACTTCTTCAACACTCCATCGAAAGGCAGACCCGCCCCCGGAGGAGGGGCCACTTCTGTTGCTGCACTTGACAACTGGGGTAAGAGCGACATGTCAATAGGCCCATCCTTCATCTGCTTGTAGCAACTCGAGCACCAATGATGCTCTCCTCGAGGATCGCTGTAGTAATGCGTATGTCTTCGAATCCGACCGGCGCACGGCCCACTGCAGAATAACATACACGGTGCGAACTTGAACGAGTCCCCGCCACACAACTGACACATTTCCTCACGGCGCTGTTCACACCGCTTGAAAAGTTGCTTCTCCAGCTGGTTTTTAAGTGCTGCCAACGACTTGTTAAACGAGGCGAGGAGCTGCTTCGCTGCAATGTTGAACTTGTTCGTGCTGCTGTTGTAGGCAATGCAGTTTTCGAAGACCAAACGCACGTCGCCAGCAAAAGCCTCAACGCTGTTGTAGTGTTCGTTCTCCAACCGCTTTTTGATTGTACCAAGATCCATTGGACACTTGATGATATCGAAGTAGTCCGGGATATTCCACTGCACAGGATCGACAGGGTTATTGAACGTCCACCCATACTCGCTATCCATGAGCTTCTGGAGCAGTGGCATCAATCGGCTCTTCAGCTCGCTGATCGAAATGTGTCCGCAGAAGTTGAACCTGAGTGAACGAATATGTTCATCCAATTGTCCTTCGGTCATAGAGTCGAGGAAAGAGATGTCTTGGTGCGACACATGATGGTCGCCGCGAAGCTCCGCCTGAGTGCCACGAACAACAAGGCCATTGTGCATGACTGGCTGCGTCGATCCTGTCAGAGCAGAAACCGGCCCAGTCAGTGCCGCTGCCGCAGCTGCTGCAGCCTTTGCTTGAGCTCGAGCCTTGGCAATCTTGGCTTGCTCCTTCCTGCGCAACTTTTTCTCTTTCTCCGTTTGGAGTTTCAGAGGCTTCTTCTTCATCTCCTCCAGCAGACTCGACTCCTTGGTCGCACCAGCAGCCTTCGCTCCGCCATTCGACGCGCCGGCTACACCAGCCCCTTCGGTTTTCATGTTTGCTTGCTGCGCACTTCCATTTCCAGCACCTGATTGTTTAGCAGAAGCCGAGGCACCCCCAGGTACTGCTGCAGTGGTCGTGTTCATAATCTTGATCAACCCGCGCACTCCTTCTGGGCATTGGTTTGCTGCCAATTGAAGCTGAGTCGGATTTCCTCGGCAAGAATCAATCACTTTAATGGCCTTTCGCACTGGGCCACACACTTCACAAATCATCTTGTTGCACTGCTTGAAGTGCGAAAGCACGTAGCGCGACGAGATGCAATGGTCTGTTCGGCACTGTCGCTGATGGCACTCGCAAATGTGTTTCCACAGCACTTTCATTCCAGCACAATACGGTAGAATACATTGCTGCGCAGTGCAAGTACTCGCATGCCGCAGCATGCAAAGCCGTTCCTGTTGCCGCCGAAGAACCAGTTGCTGCTCGTTTTCGTTCATTGGGGGCCGAATAGCGCTACACACATCACACTGCAGGTTGCGGCACTTGCGAAAGTGCGACAACAACTGTCGAGTCGACTTACAGCCAAGCGTCGTACACTGAGCATTCGCACAGCGCGACACATGCGAAAGCAACGCTTTTGTGCGGCTGCAATAGTCGATCGCACATTCTCCAGTCGTACATGTACGCGCGTGCTTCAGCTGAATCAGGCGCCGCTTAAGCTCCTCCCGCTTCTGAGCAATAGACACCTCGTTCATCTGGATCATCCCGGGAGAACCTCCATTTCCAGTTGCAGGCGCTGGCGTTGTTGAAACTCCACTAGTTGGTACGGCTGCCCCGGCCTGTAATTGGGCAGCGCTGACTTTTCCGTTTAACTGCTGCTGTTGGAGCTGCTGAAGCTGTTGCATCCGTCTGAGCTGCTGCATTTGCTGAATTTGCTGAATCTGCTGGATCTGAGGCCCCGTCAAGTTCATTCCGTGGTACATGTTTGTTCCAGCAGCACCTGCCGAAGCAGCGCTTATCATGGAGGGGGTCGGTTGAACTAACCCCCCAGACGACGCTGTGGCTGGACTAGCGCCTATATCAGGCGGCATGCTCAATGGAACCGTGTTGAAAGATCCCGACCCAGCGCCTGCAACAACTGTTGATGAAGCGGCCGGTGGCGTCACGTTCACAAAGCTGGCAGCACTTGCGGGGTTACCTGCGATCGCAGTTCCAGTCGGCGTTGTAGCAGATTGGAGCTCCGATTCCGGCATTGACAGCGGCTGATCCTTCACTCCGTTAGCCATCTCATCGGCCTCGCGGTCTAGCTCATCAAGGATCGAGTTACTGGCTCCAGCAGCTCCGTTTGAGGGGGACGGAGCCGTTGTAGCTGGTGCTGAGCTTACCGCTACTATTGACCCAGGAGTCTTCACGCCCATTTGTGACATGTTGACTGGTATCTGCAACGGCTGATTAACGGAAGCTGGCTGGCTCATTGCAGCGGACGCCCCAGAAAAAGGGACTGCCTGGAAATTGGCTCGCTGGTTGTGAAGAGCAGCAGCCATTTGCTGCTGTTGTTGTCGCTGAAGTAGTGCCATTTGTCGCTGCTGCAAAAGCTGGGCTTGGGCTTGCTGCTGAGCAGCATCCGCAGGTACTCCTGACGCTTGAAGCTGCTGTTGCTGCTGTAGTAGCCTCGCTTGCTGCTGTTGCATTTGTCTTCTCCTTGAGTTGTCTAGTGCCTGTTGCAACCGTGCCTTCAACGTCTGCACATTGCTGTACTCTTGTTTTGATGGCGCCCCCATGTACAGGGTGTGTTCCAGTCTCCTTGCGATCTCTCGAGGATTATAATTTGCGGAAGTTGGCCGGTTCGCACTCTTCATGATCAATGTCAAACTATGTAGAAATGCCGTTAGTCCTCCGGCATTCAACAAACCAACGCTTTACTAGCAAAACTAATGGAGAAACTCACATGATCCGCGCAATCTGTTGCCTCGCGCCTCTGTCAGCGTCTTTATCCCTCCAATCTGCTGCTGCCCCGATGGTTGTTCCTGGGATGCCTCCCCCAGCGACTGGGGTAGTCGTGGTGGGGGCTGTTGCAGTTGTAGCAGCGGTATTTGCACTTGTTGCAGTCATGGTATTTGAACTGGAAGTAGGTGCGGTCTGGGAAGCTGGAGCTGCTGTAGTGCTTGTGCTCATGGCCTGCAAACACACAACAGCATTAAAACCATGACACTCCTTCTCCAGTACAGCAACAACGCAACGTACGTTGCTTGCAGGTGCAGTAGTAGTGGGAGTGGAATCAGAATGACCAGCTACTGTCGGCTTGGGTGCATACTGAGAAACAGGGGGCATAGATTGCTGAGGAACGGACATGAGCTAGTTAAACTCTCTCGCACTAATACTCCGTCCAGCCACACTGTTTTCTCCTTCAGCAGTGGCAAGTTGCCCCACTGAAGGTTTCCGAGCGGTCGTTGAGCGTTAAGCTCTAAACACCTGGCCGGCTTCGGAGGTTTTGACTCTAGCTCGACTTCCTGTATCACAAAGCAAATGAAAGCAAACAGTTAGTTACTTCTCACTCGTTGCAACATAAATTCTCTACTTCAAAGTCCATAGCTGTGCTGCAGACCGGGTCAGAAAATAAATTTCCACAACAGCGGTAATTTATTTTGATCGAGTCTGATGAACCGCTTCTAAACTGTTAAAATGCGCCCGGAAAGCCGCCAATGAGGCTTCCCTCGGCACACCCAAACAGATAAAAGCAGCCCAAAAGCTTCTGGACGTGTGGGGACTTCGAAATGGCGAGGGCGGGAACACCCCCCTCGGTAAATTACGATCTTCTTACCTCGGGTTTGTGGTGGACAGACAGCAGCACACAATGCGGGAGTCACCAGGGACGTAGATGAAGCCACGTAGATGATAGTTTTCCGAGTTTCAGAGGAATCTGCTGGCTGCAGGTCGCAGGCCGACGGCACACACAGGCCGACTGTTGTGAGGGCGGACGAGGCTTCCCCAGAGAATTGGCAAATAAGGAAGAAGCATTTCGTGTGGCGCACATTTCAGTGTGGTTGACATCAATTATGTAACATACACAACAAACCCAAAGTGATCCATTCGCCATGACCACCAAGATGCGCATCGTGAGCGACCGCGTTGTGGACGCGGCTGAAGACGTCCCGGGGGACCGTGGCCGCCATATCGAGACGGAAACCGATCTGCAAGCCGGTGAGCTGGTCCTTAGCGCTTCTGCAAGCGCCACTGTGCTACTGCCCGAGCTGTGGAGCTCGCACTGCCACAAATGTTTCGCCACGGGTGTGCGTCTTAGCCGCTGCGGCCGCTGCAGCACCGCTTTCTACTGCTCCAAGCGGTGTCAGCAGGCAGATTGGGCGCCAGATCATCGTAAGGAGTGCAAGACACTGGCGCAGTTGGCGCAACTCGGACTGCGTAGTGACCAGGTTGCGGACGTCCTTCTGCTCGGACGTGTCTTGAGACGCCAAAGCAGCGAGGGATTGCAGCCGACGGAGCTGACTTGGTATGAGGAGGACATGGACGACCAGGAGCTCCTGCTGCTAGCAGCTTTGGCGCAGAAAATCACTCTGGTGGATGGTGAGAACTGATGACAGAGGAAAAGGAGGCATGTACGTAGCTGATGTTCGTTTGTTGTTGTAGAGTCCTTCTCGATGGACGAGATGATGCGCATGCTGAGCCGCTTTCGCAACAACAACTTTTCTATTTGCGACGAGCTACTGCTGGAGTTGGGTGCAGGGTGTTTTCCGCTCGGAGCTATGATCAACCACAGCTGCGACCCCAACTGCGCTGTCACGTACGTGAGTTTGAAGTGCTTTGAGGCAACAGTGCGGAAAGCTGATGTTGAAATTGTATGGATAGGTTTGTTCCCAAGACTCATGACATGGAGTTCCGAGCAATGAAGCCTATCAAGGCTGGCGATGAGGTCACCCAGACTTACGGTGCGTTCATTTGAAGCTATCCAGCGGATATTGCTGTTTTTTTGTGTGTGTGCCTAAGCTTGTTTGATGCTTGCAGTTGATATTGGCCTGCCACGACGCGATAGACAGCAACGGCTTCAACGCAAGTACCATTTCAGCTGTGAATGTGCCCGCTGCTCGCAGCCACTGCAGGGGCCTGGTAGTCTGGACGCTTTCCTCGATGCTGATGTTGACGGCATTCCTCAAGAGCAGTGGACGCAGGAGCGCCGGCAAGAGGTGGAGCAGGCACTCAAGGAGGTCAGCGATGCTACAAGTGATGTAGCCAACGAGACCGACCTTGCTAAGCAGCAGCAACAGTGCATTGATGCCCTCCAGAAACTGGAAGAACGGCAGAGTATGATTCTCCACCACGACAGCACTGCGCGATTGCAGACGCTATCGACTCTTTTTAGCGCCGAGATGGAACGCGGAAGCGTGGAAGAAGCAATTGGCTACGGAGAGCGCATGCTGGAATTCTATCGACGCGTCTACAACTCCAACCATCCGCTGACGGGCCTTCACCTGTTTACCCTTGGCGATCTGTACAGCCAGCAAGCACAAGCAGGAACTGGAGCAGGAAACAGCAAGGCAAAGTCGTCGGAGTACCTGGCTGAAGCGCAACGTATCCTGCGGATCACTCATGGCAAGGACCACCGTTTAGGCAAGATGCTCGCAGATAGGTTGGAGAAGGCATCGGCATGATTGTTTTGACTTGTCATTTTCTGCTAAAGACCTCTTTTTGCCGAAAAAGTGTTGTGATTGTAGAGACCATGCTCTTAAGACAAGGGCAATGAAGCTGAATCCTTAATCAAATGCCGCTTGAAAGCCTTTGTGCAGAAGCCCTGCGACGAGTAACACGTTGTTGATGAGATGCTGTACACGTTTGCTGGCGTCGCTCTTATCCTGCGCCATTTTATTGGAGACTCACCAAAGGCATCGGTGAGTAAGTGAACTTGCTGTGTAAAATCAGCATCTTTTGACTTTTTTAAACCAATCAAAACTCCTCTGAGTTTTGAGATATAGTCTGAATAGTCCTCCACAAGGGACTATTCATGTCTACCCGAGTTCAGCACCCACCTTACAGCGAGTCAGTTGGAGAGGTTGAGGACCCTTATAAGCGCTTACAAAGACCTTTTGGTCTGAAATAGGTGGACCAGACTATTCATCATGTTCAACCTCGATCGTTTCTTAGCACTCACCAGGAACGTTCCCCTCCTTAGCTGATTGGCTCAATTTATAGGAAAAAATCTACACATATCTACAAAATTATGCGTTTCTGATGTTGCCCAAAAGTACTTTCGCCATTCTAATATCGCTGCAAAATATTTATTGGGTCTTTTGTAGCTCAACCTACCTACACATGTCTATTCCTAGGTAAGGTTGCACGACGAATCTACAGAATTTCACTGGGTTTTATGGGTGTTTTTGCCGAAAACGTTTTTTATGTTGTGTACACACATGTTTTAACATGTAAAAAATGCTTTTACTCCTTTGTGGTGTGAAAATTGACGTCCATCATGGAAACCTCCGCCGACACTACGTCCGGGCAGCTACAGCCCTTCACTCACAATGCCGCCGTGCGCCCACAGCTCCAGTTCAGCGCGTCGAAGGAGTTCTCCGACTCATCACCAGCATGCAGTAACAACTTCACCAAAGGCGTCAAGGTCTCGCCCGACGGTCTCTGCATGCTGACCAACAGCGATGACCACGTCCTCCGCCTCTTCGAGATGAGCAACGAGACTAACGCCAACAGCATCTTGCAGGCCAAAGAGGGAGGTGCAGTATATGACTACGAGTGGTATCCGTTCATGACGTCGGAGGACCCGAGCTCGTGTGTCTTCGTGAGCACCAGTCGAGATCAACCCGTGCATCTGTGGGACGCCTACACGGGCGAGCTCCGAGCCTCCTACCGAGCCTTCGACCACATGGACGAGCTGGCCAGTGCTCACAGTTTGGCGTTCAATTCGACGGGTACGAAGCTCTACGCTGGCTTCGACAGAATGATCCGGTTTTTCGACCTCTCGCGGCCCAGTAGAGATTTTAAAGCGAGACCATTGAGCAAGACCCGGCGCTCTCGCCAAGGCCAGCGAGGATTGGTCAGCACACTGCATTTCAATCCTGATCACTCCAAGATTTACGCAGCGGGGTCGTATGCGGGCACTACATGTGTGTACACTGAGGACGAGGGCGAAGAGTTACTGACTCTGCGCGATCATGACGGACGAGGTATCTCTCAGGTGAGATTTTCTCCGTGTGGGAGGTTCCTGTTTACGGCTGCACGACGTGATGCACGGATCCACTGCTGGGATATTCGTGCGACCAACGAGATTTTACACACTTTCAACCGTGTGGCTGATATGAATCTGCGAGTTGAGTTTGACCTGCATTGTGGCGGAAGATACTTAGCAACGGGCAGTCGGACAGGGCGGGTGATGCTGTACGACGTGCTGACTGGTGCTCTGCTGGACGAGGGGATTCAGTTACCAGATTGTGCCAACGGAGTGTCGTTCTTCCCTGACCCAACAAGAGCTGTACTTGCTGTTTCCAGCGGCCAGAGACATTACGAGCTACCTGAAGACATGCAGGATGAGGACGAGCTGGTTGCGAACGGCAACAATGGGGGAATGGCGATGCGCAATGTGTTGCAGGTTTTTGATTTCCAAGTGCCTAAAAATGAAGAGGTTAACGGCAAAGACAGTGCCCCATGAACAAGTAACAGGGTAAATACAGTGCAGCCAAATTCGTTCATGATAGTATTTCATGAACATCTAACGTGGACGCACCATACCACCATAGCTTTTGTCTTCTCGTTTCTCTCTTGCGTCGTCGTGTTTCCTGTTATCTTGTCGACGTGGAGCTGACGGTTCCAGTCGACCTCTCCATCCCGTGGCACTCGGTTGCGAAGCCGCACCTTCCTCCTCTTGTAGAGCTGTCTCCCTCTCCTCCTTCAGTCTCTTCTCCTGTCTCCTATGTTGGACTTGTTCAAAGATCTTTTGCTGCTTCTTTTCGATCTTTTTCAGCTTCTTGGCGGCCTTTTTGGCCTTCTTCTCCTCTCTCTTCCGCTTCTTCTTCTCCTTGTGGGTCTCCTTAGGAGCTGCAAACACGTCCACGCCCTTGCGGATATCAAATTCCGAGGCCAAGTCCTTGCCCTCGTAGGCGTGGCCAGGCAAGCCTCGCTGCTTCCTCTCTCCCTCGTCCTCCGAGTCGCTGTCCTCCTGCAGCTCTTTGGGCAACTTGTACTTTAGCACGTGGTCCACACGCAGCACGCGGTCTAACAGCTTATAACTGTTGAGGTTGTCCACCGCCAATATTGTGCTGCGCTGGTCCTCGTACTTGATGAAGGCGAAGCCCTTGGACTTGCCCGTCTTGCCGTCGCGCACCAAGTGGATGTCTTCGATCTCGCCGAACTGGCTCAGCACGCACAGCACGTCGCCCTCAGACAACTCGAAGGGTAGTCCACCGATGAAGATCCATGCAGACTCGCTGTACTTCTGGTGCCATGAGGCCGACAAAGGCACGTTCAGCTCGAGCTCGCGCTCATTCAGCCGCGAGATCTCTGCCACCACGTTCATAATGGAATGTCAAAATCAGTACAACAACTGCAAATACCGGTACACGGTAGTTTTCGATTGTGTACGTCTACCATCAAATACCTATTCTACGGCTACCGGTATTCTACTGTTTGTCCGCGCACGCTTTCTTCCTCCCTACTACTTCGAAGTACTAGGAAGCACTTGGAAACTATCGTACGAATGCTTTTTTCTGTCGGTCTATTCAACTTCAGCATGGACAGAACTTTAAAAGCTTACAAGGCTGATACTTTAGGAGAAATCTGTTGTGGAGGAGTCAGTTCGATGACTCGAAGTCGGCCCTCTTTCGGTGAATAGTTAATCTGAGGCCGTTGACTGACAAATCTCTCCACCAGGTCGCGCACAAGTGGCCCCGACTGTAGTTGACGAACATCACCGAAGAAATTCCAGCCGTCCAAATTGCTCACCAACGGCATTGCGACTGTAATCAATCGATCCATCGCTGCTGCTTCTCCTTCTCCTTCTTCTTCACCACATCCAACACTCTCGCTACCATCTTCATAACTCTCTTGGGCCAACCCAATGGCAGAAATAACTGGTAATGTGGGATCTGTGACGTTGTAGACGACACGAAGACCAGAAAAGTGAGGTTGCGACGAGCTCATAGCAGGATAACGACGCAGCCAGTACGTAAGTGCTTCCTTCAGCTTGCCCATGGATAATTCCACGACCACAGTGGGTTTCACTAGTGGTAGATACTTCTCAAGCCACTTTCGAGTGATCACAAGCCCTGGGTCATTCAGCTTGTCGCCTTTAATGTATCCTGCGTTCACAAGACCGATATTTGCTCCCAATCCTTCGCGCAGTGAGTCCGCAACAAGGTTGCCCATGTTGCTCTCTTGTGTGCGGCATGTGGTGCGACGCCCATCCAAGGCGGTCAATGACGTGCTGAGTGGCTCGAGCTTTCCTGATGCAAGCTCCTCCTGCTCTACATCATGGATATATTTATTCAGGATCGCCAAACACGCTGCGTCTGCTTGGTACCCTCGATTCAGCAGCATCTGCCACTGGAATCCAACTTGCAACCGTGCTACTTGGCCCTCAACTTCATTAGGCACCATCGGTGTGGTTAACGTCATCTCCACAGCACCTAACCAAAGCGCATCCATGCCCGACTTGTGGATAAGCGTGTCAACGCCGGCAGTACAGGTCACTGGGAAATGGTCATGGCCTCCAAGGATGAGGTTGATGCCCGGCACCTGCATTGCAAGTCTTGCATCACTTGCCACCTTGAAATGCGTCAGCGCCACGATAGCGCTTGCTCCTTGCGCTTTGAGTTGTTCCACACATCGAAGCGCATGGGATCTCTCATCTTCAAAAACGACACTAGCACCAGCGAATGGATCCTTCCCAGTGACAGTCGTCACCACGCCAAACATTCCAAGTCGAAGCCCGTTGCTCAACGGAACCACGCAAGTATCTACCAGACCAGGATACAGCTCTCCATTGTTTGCACACCTTGCGTTCGATCCGAAACACGTAAAATTGGCGTCCGCTAATAAGTCGCTCATGTGTTCCGCCCCAAAGTCGAACTCGTGATTACCCACCACCACGTATTCGATGCCAATAGTATTCAGCATTTCTACCATCATAGCTCTGTGATAACACGACGGCAGATACGGTTAGTTTTCGCTTCACCTCATGCATGGAAGCTGATGACAAACCCTTTGTCCTTGCGATCCAGCTCCGAACGCCACAAAAAGTCGCCGTTCAGCGTCACGATCACGTGTGTGCCACGTGGAATCCTCTGCTTAGTGACTCGAAGCATCGTAGCAAGCTCGGCAAGCCCACCCACGCCGTTGGTGTCGGGAAACAGCTCGTACACGTCGTTGACAGTAAGGAACACAACCTTCGTTGTCGTATACCCCACCTCCTGCGTGGATTCAAATGGATCCACAGAGCAAACACGCGCATCTACATACGATGAAGAAGCCTCGACACGCGACCTACGCAGACTCTCCCCCTTTGTTTCTTCCATTCTCTTTTTGATACAACAAAAAAACGGCAAAATATCGGTGTTTCTACAGCGACGAAATCTATCTATACTGTACATGTAAGCTGTTTTATGACCAATGTGCATTATTCAATAATTCTTATGTTTAAAACATAAGAATTACTGAATAATTACGCAAAAACGCTTTCCACATTCATCAATTTGCAAGGCACACGAGCAAGAAGAAATGGACTTGAAGACCATGAGGGAGACAATGACGAATCCTCGTGCGCGCACAATTCCTGCATGCGGGCTGCCCCCAGATTTGATTACGAGAATGGCTGCTGCTGGCAGGGCTGCCGTTTAATGCATAAAGGCATACATTAATGCATTTTTTGACCCCCATTATGTATGTTGGCCATTTGAGAAGACCGCATGCATTATGTATGGGCGAAGTTTTCACAACCACATTATTAATGTAATAAAAAAATTAAACGCATATTTCGCGTTTTCACACGTCACTAACAAAGCTTCCATACGCCACCAATTTATTTCGACCTTCTCCAATCCTTGTTATTCCATTTCAGTGGTCTTTTTCAGTGTAATTTTTCAGTTGGCCGCTATGGTAAACTTCAACCTTCACAGACCCAGCCTCATTCTCGCACAATCAAATTGCATATTTCTACTTGTCTCCTTTTCTAAATCGCATCAGAGAATCTAGCGAGGACTACAAGTGCTATTATGCGTATCAACGATCATTTTTAGGGCGTAGGTGCTTCCAGGGGTAATTTTTAGAAAGGACTTCTAGTAATGGTACATTAATTGCATAATGTATGTTGGGCATGTGTGGCTCAGTACTGCATTATGTATGGGCATCTTTAAATCTCACATGCGATTAATGCCATTATCGGCAGCCCTGGCTGCTGGTGCTACGGTGGAGGAAGTAGAGCGAGATTTACACATCGTGCGCGTTCGTGGGGTCGGTTCTGACGAGTGGAAACTTTACGAAGCGTGGGCATGCACTCTCGGCAAGGTCAATCCCATGGTAGTTGCGGTGGCTTCTCCGACGCCTGAGATTGCCGCGTCGGGTGAGTGCCCTCCTCGCGCTAAACAGGGTGAAATTCAAGTTGAAGCAAACTCCATTATTAATCAAATGGCGCCACTGTGTATGGAACACTTTGTGGCTGGGATTCCAGCGCTTCCAGGTCCTGTGCTAGCCCCAACGGTGATGACCAACGTTCATCACCCGCAAGTAGCTGTGACCGCACTGCTACACGCGATCTCCGACCCGGGTCCAAGCTACCCCTTTATCAACGCCACTCATTCAGGCCATTATCTTTACCACGTTCAATACGGCTGGCGCGGTGTGTTTGTCTCGGTTCCTATCTACCGACTTTAGGTGCTCGCTGGTAGGGCGAAAGAGTCGCCAGGTACTTCTTCAAGGCGCAATCTGAAGTAGTTGCTCATTAGAGCATTTCCACCAAGAAACGTTAACCTTTTCTCTAAGTCACTTCAGATCAACAGTGCCTCTATATTCTTCGAAGCCCACTTTTAACCTCTTCCCTCAAGAGTACGCTTGCTTCTGTCAAACTGATGAGCACATAGATACTGAGAGCAGTACCATGTACACGTGTTATACAAGCGTATGGGCACGCGCCGTCGAGCAATTATGCAGGCTTCCGGGGTCCACACCTTCTTGAAGCGGTGGCAAAAGCTCTTGTGAGTCGCACGACCCAATTTTCGTGTGCGATTTGGTTCAACAACAAAAAAAACGGTAGCAATAGTCAACCATGCATAAGTGTTTTTAACCAATCAGTGTTATGGCTTCCTCAACCAAAGCAGGTTCCAGCGATGTGGACATGACGCCGATCGAAGCCTCCAAGGAAGACGAGGAGACGCTGGCGCTACTCACCAGCACCGAGCACCCACCGCGCGATCTCCACGTGGAATCAAGTGTCATTCTCAGTGCCCAGAGCGTCGCTACAGAAAGCACAGCATCACTTCCAACTGCCAGCTCTAACAGTAGACCAGGCACTGCTGCAATAGCGTGTCCAGCTAAAAGCAACAGCTCCAGCAATATATCTGCCGTGTATCGTTGGTACGAGGTGGAGGAGAGCTTCAATGCCAAGAAGCGTGAGGAATCGTCCATTGCCAAGTGCAAACTGTGTAGACAACAGGGCAAACTGGAGCGGAAGACGTGCGTGAGATTCAGTAAGAGCGTGACGTCCAATCTGTGGCGACATTTGAAGGAGAACCACCCAGATGTGTACGAGAAGCACCGAGGGGAGAAGAAGAGCGTGCAAATGCATCGCGTTGTTGGTGTAAAGAAGAGAGGGAGAAAGAAAAAGACACCACCAGCTCCTGCCGTAGCACCCTCCTATATGGTCGAGCAGGCTGCAGGAGCTGCTGCTAAGGCTCAGAACGCTATTGAGAAATCCAACGGACAGTCAGTGACTGCTATTCGCCCGCCAGCTAAGAAGATGAAACGAGGAGAGCTCCATTCTCCTGCATCTTCTGGCTATTCTTCGGGTGTCGTAAGCAGCGCTCTGCACCATCAACAAGGTACTAGCCGGCAGTCAACTCCAGCTGCAGCTGGTAAGAGTTCTACAAGAGTTTCTGGTGCGGGGCTAACTGGGAACTTCAATCCGGAAAAGGTTCGCGAGGCGATGGGGTATCTGTGTCTGTACGAAATGCTGCCGTTTGATCTGTGCTCAAGTCATGCATTTCGAAGCCTTATGGTGGAGTGTTCTGGAGGTGCTGGAGGTTACGTGGATACATTTAACAGCTTCGCCTTATTTTCCAAGGAGAATGCGTCTGCATGCGCTAGAAAGATGGCTGCGGAGGTGAAAGTACGAACAGTGATGCAAATGAAGATGACGGACTTCGCTCACCTCATGGTTTCTCGATGGCACTCTGTGGGTAGAAGAGAAGCTGCTGTGTCGCTGTACGCTGCGCCTACTGAGAGCAACGAAATGAGTTTTCTTGCCCTTTTTGCGGTTGGACTTGACCAAGAATTCAATCCCTTCCGTAGATGCTTACACGTATCATCTATTGGAAATCATCGCGCAGGCATATCAGAAGAACTTGCTGCAGATAAAGAACTGAAGAAGGCTATGGCTCGTCTTGTTCCTTGTAGGTTCATGCCTGAAATTCTTGCAGTAGACCCACCGAGCACGGAGTACCAGTCTTTCTGTGTGGACCACAAGCTTCAGTGCCTGGAGAGTGTTCCAACAGTGCTACAAAACATCATGATCGCCACAATCAACGGAATCCAGATTTCTGGGAGCTACAGTTTAGGCAGCGGCGTATTCATGGATGTTGGTGCTTCTGTGTCTGTGGGTTTTCGAAACTGGAGATTGGATCAAGGGGGATACATCGAGAACAGCTCTGCAGTTGCCTCTGGCTCAAGAGGTGACTCTTTTTACAGTGGTCTCCCAGCAGTGGAGGTTACTTCCAGCATTCTCGAAGAACTGCCGACAAGTCTAACGGGACACACGTATCGCGATCTAATTAACAAGGTGATGTATCTGTTAGCGCACTTTAAGCAAGCGTCAAGGTCACGAAGGGTATTGCGAAGGCTGGCACTGGAACAGTGTGGAATGGGTGCAGATGCATATGAACGCTCGTTTATTGACCGCCTTCGCGGCATGACGATCTCGCTTGGCAACATTCACTCCCTGTTGTCCCTTGTTGGAGACCTGATGCCTGTATTGCAGCAGTACTTCTTGTTGCACAAGGAGAGCGATTCCGACTTCTCCAAATTGATCCAGTTATCCTGTTTATCTCGGTACGAATGGTCTCGTGTTCGTTACCTCACTGTAATATTGAAGCCATTTGCTGAAGCTACGACGAAGATGGATGGAGAGCAGTATGCCGTGTCGTCCCTCATTGTACCTTCAGTGTTCACTTTGGTCGAGAAGCTCCGCGAGGCCAACTCTGCGAATATCGGACTCGCTAACGACGGGTCTAAGATAAGTGGTGCTGAATTGTTGGGAAATCTGCCAGAAGACATCGAAGTGTTACGAGATTTGGCGTTTAGGAACTTGTCGACGTGTTTTGGGCACCTGTTCTCGGTCCCAGACGCGAGTTGGAGCACGAAGATGCGTCAGACCTTCAATTTCTTGTGGTCTGCTACGATATTGGACCCCCGGACTCGGTCTTTCATCATAAAGGGTGCTCTACCGCAAGACGAATTCTGGGGAATAGTCAAGGTGGAGGCAGCCAATATTTCTGGCACCAAGATGAAGGGCAAACACAACGGAAGTGGCGATAATTCGCTTTCCCTGGACGAAGACAGCGGTCACTTGGACGGAAATGGCGTGGCCAAGAGCACCGACTTGTGGGACGACCTTCAAGCGAACTTAGTGTCGTGTGCACAAGAAGAACTGCTTCTGAGCTCTGCTAAAACAACGCTGGAGATTACGAGGTCGAGCAATTTATTGGAAGTGGAAGTGTCCTTCTTCCAGGAAGAAGGACGCATTGTGCTCCGTGCCAACCCCTTGGAGTGGTGGCAAAATATGCGGATGAAGTATCCGTTCCTCGCTCGATTGGCGCGTTACGTGTTGTCCATACCGTGCAACGTGAAGGTGGAGGACAACCCCATTCAGTGTGATGGGGGGCTTGTCAAGGGTGGACCCTCCCAAATGAGCACCGTGGATCTCTGTGATCTCTTAGCGGCGTCGATGAACCTTCGCACGGAGAAGAACGCGCATTTTGAAGCAGCAAGCAAGCAGATGTGGTCGACCGTTTGATAATTCACCATTTCCTAGTCATTTATTACTTGCGCTCGCAGTCGCTCCTTTTGGGCCAGCAGCAGTTGCTTCTTCGCGTCTAATGGGTTTGATGCTTTACTTGTGGTTTCCTCTGCTGGCATCCCCGTTGTTTCTTCACGTTATTATTGCAGGAACACCAAGAGTTGAAAACTGGGGTACACACGTTTCTGGTGGTGACTTCGCCGGCGGTAAGACTTGAGCACATTCCACTGAGGAGTTAGGACCTTCATGGCACCAAGTAAAATCCCTAGAGATTTTTCGGTTGCCAGTCGACCAACGTACACGATGCTAAAGGGCCCGTCTTTCGACAGCGGAACGGATGCAGGTGAGAACTGCAGAGTGTCAACACCAGTAGACAAAACAATTCTAGTGCGAGCACGAGCGTTCCTCACTACGGAGTAGTGTTCTCAGGCGAAGTGGGAGGGGGAAATGAGAATATCCACGTCCACACCGAGTCGGATGGAGATTCGCGAGTTCCATCACAATTGCGCGAGCCCCAGTGAGTCGAGCGACAAGAACGAGCAACTCGTCCGAGAGACTCCGAGCATTGGCGAAGTTGATGAGGCCGTCGGCATAATAAGAGTGTAAGGAATCCACCAGATCTTCCAGGCTCGGGCAGCATATAACGGTCGAAGGTTGGCCAGAGTTGGCTGGTCCTGTCGATATCCACCGAGAACCGTGCCTTGCTCAAGGGAAATGATGGTAAAAGTTGCTGAGAAGAGTCTCGATGACTCCGCCCCGCGTGGCCTCTTCTTCAGACAGCTCCTGTCGAGGAATCTACAACCCAAGTGTTAGATTTTTTAAAATAAAAAAGATGTCGACACCAGAGCGCACACCCTCTCAAGACTCATGTTCAATTCCTGCAGTGCGCGTGTCATTGGAGCGTCCACCGCGACTTGTTCAAAACCTTTCGCTTGGAAGTGGAAGGAGCTTTTGTTCAGAGCTCCCATGATCTGCAGCCACATCTTTCTCTGATCGTCAAGTGTACCAGAAGCAGTCGCCACATAACAGACCGGAAAGGTTTGATGCACTTTGGTCCTGTACAAGCCTTGCGTTGGCCAGCACTAGCGGTTTCTTCTTCTCCTCCGCCATGGAATAACTCCAGGGCGAGCGCTCACCCGAAGGATCCACCGCCACTTCCACGTGCAGCGTCGCCTCTGCTACAGCAGCTGAGCTGTTGTTCCACGTACTCCTCCTCACGTTTTCGCCAGCCCAATGCTCACAGAGACGCTCGGACTGGCTGTTCAAGAGGCAATGAGTGTGGAGATCCCTGGCTTCATTTTTGGTGGAACGGGGGAGTTTCTCGAGGACGGATGGAACTGCAAAGCAGTCATGAAAGCTACCGCGAAGGGTTTCGCTGACTCGCTGCTGACACTCGTCAATAACGAAACACTATGAGTTCATCTAGGAAGGCAATCTCGAAGTACCGTACTAGGACACTTCTCGACACACAAAGCCCGAGGGTCAGTACGCTAAGCTGTACCAGCGTGCTGGACGGCCTCTTACCAGCACAACAGGAAGCTTCAAAGTGACTGCGATCCGTGAACTTGAAGAGGGGGTATTGCGCGTAATTTTCTTGGGCATAATAAGAGTCTATAGGCTCCTAGCCGCTGGGAGGACAAAGTCTGCACTTTCGTTCTCCGATCGCAGTCCAAGCCGGCGAAGTGCTCAAGAAATCCAGCTGTAGCTGCCTTTCGAGCCCCCGTGTCGAGGAATCGAGCTCCAAGACCTGTTGAAGAGACTCAGGTCATCCTCCAAGACTGTCGAAAATGAAATGAAGAATGCCGGCTTGGTGTAAGACTGTCAAAGATGAACTGGAGAAGAGTGACGACTTCGTGTTTACCAGCTACTCAACGTCTCCGTCGGTCCATCTAAGCAAGCCCCGTGTCCTTCTCCATTGACTCAGTTGATGCCAAGCTTTTGCACGCACATGACCCAATTGCGAGCAAGATGCTGAAGAAAGTCGACTTCAACTGTGGGTTTCAAGCTTCAGCTGCAACTCTTATCCTGCTTTATCCAGCTCAACACCTTGAAGATCCTACCGACTTGTACGGTACAAGTTCATTTACGTGTGGCACTCTGTCATGTTATCTGGTGGGTCAGGAAAAAGCTACCCCCGTAGTTAACCGTGGACTTCTACGAAGAGATGAGATCTGCTGCTGGCTATGATGTGATACAACAACCGATCTCCAAACAAGAAGAAGAATCCGGGTGCTGGGATAGTATCCGCTATTGCTGAGCAGTTAAGCCAGGAGGAGGAGATCTTGCACGCCCGATGAACAAAGACAGCTTCACTACTGCAGACAACGCCAGGTCTTTTCGAGCCTTGCTTGACACCGGGCAGCCTTACACTGTTATGGTCGAGGAATTGCTGGATAAGGGCCAGAAAAATCCCTCTCTGTGTCCGCGAAGATCTCTTTGGCTTTGTTCAAGTGCAGTTGCTCCATGGCTTGCTTTCCAGTTTGAAGGCTTGCTGTCCACGGCCTACGCCAGTTTTGGTGGTGGGAAAGTGTGTTTCGCCAGTTTTTCCAGCCACCAATACGTGCCTTCTCCATCGTCGTCGCTCGGCGGACAAAAGCAAGTGTGGGGAGGTCCTTCATGGATCTTTTTGGGCAGCTTTCGCGATGCTTTGTTACTGGATCTGCTCACCTCTCGATCCATCGTCTCAAGGCTGCCTCAAACGCTCGGAAATGGCTTCATGCCTCGACGAAACCCGCTTTTTTTGCACTTGACCAGGTATTCGTGCTCATTCGCACCCGCAGTAGCGACGACGTATCCAAGCGTGATTTGTTATTTTCGTTTTTAGAGAATCCACCAGCTCAATTAATTCTGCAGACAGCCCACACGCAGGAGCGGTGCGCACACGGGGATCTCTTAGCGACGTCGATGAACCTTCGCACGGAGAAGAACGCGCGTTTTGAAGCAGCAGACAAGCAGATGTGGTCGACCGTTTGATATAATACTTCACCGTTTCTTAGTCATTTTTACTTGTGCCTTCTTGCTGCCATCTTTGCTCGCAGTCGCTCCTTTTGGGCCAGCAGCAGTTGCTTCTTCGCGTCTAATGGGTTTGATGCTTTACTTGTGGTTTCCTCTGCTGGCATCGAAGTTGTCTCCTCACGTTGTGTTATTGCAGGAACACCACGAGTTGAAGACTGGAGTACACACATTTCTGGTGGTGACTTCACCGGCAGTAAGACTTGAGCAGGAGCTAGCACATCCAACTGAGAACAACTGGTCTCTTCTATCTTGTCAGGAGCTCGTTTGCGCAAGGAATTTGCATTTGCGGTCTTCCTGAACGCCTGCTTGGTCTTGGATCGAGGTCCGTCTTGCCAAACACCGCCAAAATTCGGCAACCAGTCTGGACCGTACTTGGACTTCTCTTGAAGCTCCGAGAAGATATCTCTCCTCTTCCCTTCAGCCTTGTGAGTCGTCCTGATCGGCGGTGGTGAAGCTGCCTGCTCTCTACGGTTGCACTGCTTGTACTCCTCTTCGGTCTGCACCATCCAGGGCGGTACAGCCGCCGTGTGTACATTCCCCACATTCGCACTCCACGACACCGACGCAATGGAACTCAAGCCTTCGCCCTGTGCGAGTTCAGTCACTCGATGCGCGAAGGGAGAGTAGTCTGCCCCGGTCTGCTGCGTTTCCGGTTGGCCAGCCTGTTCCTCCTTTACGAGTTGATCTATCGTCCATGGTATCCACTCGTGCTTCCGCAGCTTCACAATCCCACCTCCCCATACACGTTCGCCTTCATGTCTTCCGAGTGGGTTCTGTAGAATTCCTTCAGCCGACGATACCGTCTTGTATCGCCTCGCACCAGCTGCTACCTGTGGACCAAGAAGCTCTTCCTGCTTCACCTCAATAGGATTCTCCACAATTCTCCGTCTGTCACTCGCAACCTCTTGCAGTCTCAAGGCTGCCGACGTCAAGAAGGCCTCTCGATCTCTACCTGTCCGATCCGCAGTCTCCTGCTTCTCTTGTTGCTTAACTTCTCTCTTGTCCAGAGCCGTGTCAAGCTGCTCCACGGAAAGGAATAGTCGTGAGATCCATTGCAGTGCTCATTTGCAGGACGGCAGCGTACCTCTCGACGCTGAGCCGCATTGAGCCAGAGCTGAGGCCTTGTTTGGCGGTTCGCATCGCAGCGGTGATGGCGGCAGAATGTCTCCACCTGTTTCCGATGGGTTTCACTGCCCAAATGCGTCAGTGCGTCGCCTGTGGCCACCGCAGCGTCGCAGAACACGCAGCGCCAAGAGTCTAAAGAGCCCGACGTGGCTGTTGCGGTGTCGAGCAGCGTCTGGAGCCGGCTCACGTGGTGCAGAAGGAACTGCTGCGCCGCCTGCTGGTGGCCACGTGAGAAGACGTGCTTACGCCACTTGCAGGCGCTCGAGCGGCGGCACACGACGCAGTACGGCGCCTCCACCACGTCGTCCGCCATCGATGACGAGCAGCTCTCGAGCAATCAAGTTTGACAGGGAGACCGGCGACTAGCCTGATGCCATACGTTTTCCAAGTCACACGGAAGGAAAAGACCGCAACTTTAGCGTCGTCGAGTCATGGCTACACAGCTGGTGCTGTGCATCGTCTTGCCGTGTTTTGTAGAGAGTGTTCCTGTCTTGGTGTGGAGGCGCACCTCTTGTCTTGAAGGCCACGAACTGAGACGGTAGAACCTCCAACAAAGACTGTGGCTGGTGGTGACCCACCTCCCCGAAATACGTCGGCGGTTGTGAAATGTGTAGTGGTCAGACTGCCCGTTGCGGTGTCTGCCTGCCTACAAGACGCATGATCGCACCAAAAGACTGTCCTAAAGCGACGCGCCTCAAGCTGAGCTCGAACAGCGTCTGCATCACTGCATATAACGCTTGAGAGTCTCGAGTTGAGATCGTACGCCGGTGTTACTGTACAGTGTACAACTGCCAGAGTGATGATGATCTCGATGACGCCCGTGAATATCCAGTGGTTTCGTTCGGTCAGCGAGGCACAACGCCATGTCGCGGCGCCAAAATGCTGGCCGAATGAATGTCTTGGCAGCAAGTAAGGATGCAGGAGCTGTTGGGCACTCGGACCGACGCGATTGCGCTTCAGGGTTGGCAGGTTTGCTGGTCTCGCCATCAACAACTCGGACAAGCATCCACAGTAGAAGAGGACAGCGTCATGCTGCAGTCGGAAGCTGACTGCTAACGTTGCTGGTCTGTCCAAGCAGCTACGGCGGGGATTGTGGTGGGCGGCTGTTTCAAGCAGTCGAATCCGTTCCTAAAGAGTTGGTCGATCTGAAGGTTTTCTCTTCGTTTCACTATGCCTGTAACGCACATCTTAATTTAAGCCGGCGCTATTTCTGTTCCTTTTCAATCATGCACATCCCTCCCGAAACCGCTCACATTCTCAACTATCCAAGTAACATTCATTTCAACAGGGTAACATATCTCCAAATGCCACATCACAACCTCACTTACCTCCGTTAAATACGTTTGATCATCATACAAAGGATATTTAATACCACTGATTTATACGACCACTTTGACACCGTCTCTGAACCACAAACACTCGACTTGAGTATTGACCATTCGCCTTCACTATACCCCCTGGCGAAAGCGCCAGAGAGCGGAACGACGTGCGCAGACGGGCCGCTGCCAAGAAATGACACAACGCGCACACCAAAGGCCAAAGCCAGATCAGCCCGAAGAGGGACAAGAGCTCACACGCCGGCGCTGCAGTCCGCGGCCGTCACTCGCCAGGCCGAGTACTCGCCAGCTCTGCTTCCCCCGCCCACTGTGGGGTCCTCCAACTCCTCGGCGATGGACGAGCGGCCGGCGTCCACTTCGTCGTACTTTGCCCGTCCGCCGCCGCCCAGTCGCCTGCTACTCCGTGTGTATGCGGCCGAAGGGCTGCGGCACGTGTCCAGCCATGGCACGTACTGTAAGATCTACGTCGGCAGCACCGAGATGGTGCGCGGCAGTGGGGCCTTTGCGCGCCACACGCAGAAACTGACGTCGTCCGGTTCCACGCACAGTCTCGGGGGGCTGCTGCATTCGCCTTTCGGTGGCAATAGCAGTCGCGGTAATACGGCGCACCCCCCAACAACGCCTTTGCCCCCGACGTCATCGTCTGAAGGGGACCTCAGTGGTGCCGGCAGCAAGATGCGAGTACTCAAGACACAGGTACAGAAGGGCAAGCATACGGACCCCGTTTGGAACGAGAAGTTCGACATCCCGGTACTAGACCCCAATGAAGACGTGCTTAGTATCCGCGTCAAGTCAGCGAGACTCATGTCTTCCCCAGCGATCGGTGCGTGCTCGATCCCGCTCAAGCATTTGACGCTGCAGGGAGCAACGACAATCGACCGGTGGGTCGATCTGAGGCGCGGGAAGAAGGATGCAGGACGAATCAGATTGCAGGTGAGACTCGTAGACCCCTCCGCTGCGAGGCTACAGAGTCGACGGCCGGAAGAAGACAACGACCCCGCAGCTTCTCCACGTTCGACCCGACAACGTAACCACCAGAACAGCGACACGTACTTGAGCCTCCCGGCTGAGGAATCTCCCGAAGAAATCGCTGCGAGGCAGTTCAAGAAGACTTCGCGACGCGACCACAAGTACCACAGATCGGCTAGGCGCTTTGACGGACGACCTGTTAATGCTACCGTATTGGGTAGTAGCAACGGAAGCAACAAGTCGACAAGCGACAAGGATGATACTCCGACAACGCCCACGACTCGAGATAACAGTGCTAGTGCTACGTCGAACGAGTCCATCGACGACTCGGAACCTGCCAGTGATGTGTCCATCTCTCCTGCAGCCTCTCCACTGTCCAAGCCGGCGTCGAAAGAAGACGTCTCGACCTTCAGCGAGCCTGAATCGACTTCGGTACCCCATGCTGAGACGTCGATGCCGCCTCCCCCGGTTGCAGCAGTTGCGAAGGGGCTAGACGTATCGTACGCACATCGTGGCACAATGAGGAGATCAGAACTGGGTAAGTTTTTGTTGGTATTTATTTCTGGTTAGAGATGTAAAGGAGACTGACTGATGTGCTTGTGTTCGTGAATACAGAACGCTCTAGGATGAAAATGGCCGAGATCTCGCGGACGTCAAGGATATCACGGTCGTCTAGGCTATCAAATTCACAAGTTCCTCAGGAAGAAGATGATGACGATGATCTGGACGAGTATGACGACAGTCCCAACGCGACCAAGCGCTGGACGGGTAACCACACCAAGCTGAGTGTGCTATCTAGCACTCTGGACCCTCGCGAGAGTTCTCGAATGGACTTCGACGATGATATTGATGACGATCGTGATTCCCTGGACAAGAGGAAGAAGTCGCTGAATAACGGATCAACATCTGTTGTGCTTTCAAGTACAGCAACCAGTACAGTCGACCAGCGCGACAGTTCTCGATTCGACTTCAGCGATAGTGAAAGTGATGACGAAGACGACGATGAGGATGACGAGGTCAAATCGGAGAAGGCTCGCGAACAGCAGCGGCAGCAGTGGCAAATGGAGCAACGAAAGATGCAGCTCGCCCGCATCAAAGAAGTGTCACAGTCAATGTCGGATGATGAGGATAGTGACTCCGACTCCGATTCGGAGGACGAGTTCGACTCGGACGAACAGGAACGGGAGTCGGCAAGGATCCAGTTCACCCCAACGCTGGCGACGCTTCTGTGTCGTGAAAGTATGAATGTCCTATTCGAAGATGAGGACGAAGAAGAAGAAGATGAAGAAACGGGTCTCGAGTCCTACAAGATGAGCGAGGAGTTCGTGCCCATTCTCGAATGTACCTCTCCGATGTCTGTCGATTCCGTGGACTGTGCGCTGCGCCGGTCAAGTTTTGATTGAGGCCGTTCTCAACGTTATTTACTAGCACAACACCAACGAGAGCAGGCTGGAGTGTGCGCTCTCAATCAAGGAGTACTTACTAGCACAAGCTATTCAGTGCTGCAGTGCGAGCGTATCCAGACAGACCCCAGCCAGATAGTTGCCCAAGTCCAGCGTCAATTTTGATGAATGTGTGTCGCCTGACGGACGACGGTGAGCTCGAGAGAAGCTTTTACGCTTCTCGCCCCCTTATTATTTCGTTGATAGTATCTAACAGCCAGCAAGCGAGCAACTCGAGAGCTTGGGCCAGTCTAGTAGCGGTCCGAATAATATTATGATGACCACTGAAAAGCAAACGTTGTAGCCATCTCTCTAGTTCAGCGGTCGCGTCGTTTCAAGAGCAATTCAGTTGCCTTTTTGTGGTGAAGCAGGCCAGAGCTTGGCTGGGATGGAAGATAATGCAGCAACGTGTATTCAGGCGAGCTTCCGAGGCTTTCGATGGCGAAAGAAGCAACATCGCGGCATCGTAAGAAACTTTTGATCATCTTTGGTGAGGCGTAACGTCATGAGATGTACTAACCACATCCGTGTCTTGACAGAGAGCTGTAACTAAGCTTCAGGCGCTGCAACGCGGGCGCTTCACACGTCGTGAGTTCGCTGAACTCCGAGACTTTTCAAGAGAGCAGGTGCAGTAATATCCTTGTCTAGATGTACCGGTACCTAGAATTCTTTCGTTGACGGATCTGTTGTAGGAGAGTCTCCAACAAGCAACAAGGCGGAGACAAATTCGTATTTGGCACAATGAACAAGAGCTGTACTTCTTGAAGCACACCAACGCGGCAGACCTCGAAAGAGTGCGAGCTTTTCAGCAACGGTATTCGGCTAAGATCATCCAACAGACTTGGCGCGCGGTGAAGCAGATACCAGCTGTGCCAAAGACGAAAAAGGAAGAGGTTGTTTCTCCGAATGATCGCATTTACACATTCGACCCGTTCGGGTTAGCCAGTGGTGGTGTCAAAGCTCAAGATGTTCCCTTTGGTCATTGGGGGCGTGATACAGAGTGCTGTAAACCACCACCTCACTCGAATTCACTCTTTTTGAACGAAGAAGCTGATGCTAGGTCAGTGCAAAAGCTTCCGACTTCAATTGCCAATGAAGAAGAATTTGCAGTAAGGAGAAAAACGATTCAGGAGCGGTACGTTGAATATTTGTTTGGTGCTTATGGCACTGTTCTCATTGAATCCTCACATATTTTTTTACATGCAGAATCAAGCATAAGGCTGCGCTGGCGAAAGCGAATAGTGCGTCAACTCAACCTTCAGTATCAACGGAGAGCGGGAAACCAAAAGTGAATCGACGGCGTGAACTGTATGACCAAGTGGTAGCTATGAAACGTGCCACGGCGCAGCGTTTCCTCCGGTATGAACGTGGATTTCGTGAATCACGACCAGATAAAGAATTGTGTACAGCTCAATTGCTACGAAGTTGTGAAAACCGAATGAAACACTTACGAGCCGAGTCACCCGAAGACATGACGCCATCAAAAGAGAACAACCAGCAGTATCATGATGGTAGTTCGAAATGGGAGTCAACAAGACAGATGCAGGCATGGAATCACCATCGCCGTGCAGTCTGTGCAGTGCTGGATAAACGAAATTGGTGGCAGACACAACTTGCCGGTGACGAGCGTGATATTCGACGGGTCGTGGTTGTGAAAAGCCCATGGGAAGATGAAAACAAGATCTGGGTTTGGCCTCGCAGTGAAAACAGCCAGCAGGAGCACGAAGCTGATAGTAAAAGCAGCGGCACATGGCCGTCGGCGGAGATTCAGCGGTTCTTGACTGGGGGAATAAGCATGAAGGAACAACAAAACCAGCCAACAGAACCTGTTAGTGACGATGAAGCTTCGGAATGGTGGCGAGCACACTGCACGCAGTCACATTTGGCTACCAATGGGGCGCTACTGATAGAGAAACCTTACAATGCTGAATTCAGCGACAATGTCACCGCCGATGGCGATATTTTCCCAGCTTGCACACCTGAAATGGTGGCCAATCGTGACTTGTACAATCTACAACAACGAAGCAAGCGTATTTCGAGATCAACTAGCCTCGAACAGGATACTCAGCAACGCATCAGATCCTTGGTTGCTCAGGTGCAGCGCCGAGTGCATGAGATGGAAGCTCAAGTTGAGGCCAATACACAGTTAGCGCTAGAGATGGAGCAACGTCAAGAGCGACAGCGAGTACGTATCACACGAGAGCAGAAATCTGCGATGACTATCCAACGCTATGCACGCGGCATGCAAGGACGAAAGCATGCTCGGGAAGTGCGTGCTGAGTTCTTCGTAATGGTTCGTGGACATGCTATTCGTCGTGGCAGATGTGAAGAATGTGGTGATCAGCGTGCAGTATTGGAATGTCAGCAGTGCGAAGAAAGCTTACATTTCTGTCCGATCTGTTGGGTGCATGTGCACTCAACACGGAGGCGGAAGACTCATGTGGCCATACCAATGACAAGTGTTGTAGCCCCGATACCTGTGCATGAACTTGAAAGCACAAAGGCTCCAATTCTGGAGGAACCGGGAAAGAAAACAAGGGTTGTAATCCAGGAGGAGAACTCCGGCCCAAGACTGCAAGCTCTACCATCTCCACGAAAACAAAGCACACCTCGATCCGCCGAGCCTACAGCAAGGAAAAGAGGCAATGCTGATATGAAAACTGTGGGAGATTTTAAGCAGGACGCTGTTCGACCATCAACAGCAGTTAGTACGCGAACAAACACCGCACCTGAACTTGCTGAAGCATGTGCGCTGGCTCGACGTGTGAGAGCAGAAGTTCGAGAGGCGCCTTCGACGCTAACAACTGCCAACTTCGTTTCTGTGCAGGGCTGCGAAGCAACGGAGGCCATTTCTATCCGATCTCCTCGAAACCTATCAACACAAGAGAGCTCCGAAATCGACTTTTCAACGGTTGAGGGCGATGGTGCTCTAATGAACGAAGCCGATCATTATCTGGATGAACAGCAAATAAATGTTGAAGCATCAGCACTGACAACAGCTGAAGCAAGCAGCAAGGAGCCATCTTATGCTGAATTGCCTAGCTTGTCAACTGAGGCGCTTTCCGAGCTGAAACCTGAGGAACACATCAATGATCCTGTGGCCCAACCGAATGCGTCGATCCCAACTGAAATTGTTGATACTGATAACTCCATTATGAAGTCGGGAGAACGCGCTGTGAAATTGAGCCCCAAAGCTGGTGCAGGTAACAGCGGATGTGAAATTGTAGACAATTGTGTTGAGACCGCTGAAGCTTCATCGGAAGAAACGTGTGTCACTGCAGCAGTACCTTCAGGTACCTTGACACCAACTGATACCGTGTCGGACGCGCTGCCATTGGATGCTCGCACATCAACTGAAATCACGCCGCGAGCTACGACTGTCACGCCCGAACCAAACAACGATCAAGGTAACGATACCATAGAGACCGTGGCCGCCGTCGACAACGCCCCACCTTCCGATGAATCAACGAACCAGACACTACAACAGGATGACTGATCTCTGTTGTTGCAGTTAGAATAGCACAAAATAAATACCGTTCTAGCAGTTCGGAACTTCTGAATTTCTGCAACTCGCAGCACACATTGAAGAGAAACATGACTGGGCCGGTCAGCTGCTAAATATCTACGTTAGCCATCGATTACCCTTGCTGCATCCTCAACCTGAGCACTGGTCAGTGAGCAGTACTATTGCGTCTAACAGTTGGTTACCACTTTTGAAGTGCACCTGCTATCCTTTCGCCTTTTGCAAACCGCCGTCGAGCAATTATGCAGCACTTTCCTTGGCCGCCTTCTCGGCGTCCTTCTCCTCCAACACCTTCTTGAAGCGGTTAACCTGCGAGGCAAAAGCTTGGTTGCACTTGTCCGTAAACGGCATGCGCATGTCGTAGGCGTCCTCTCCGTCGGCGTAGTAGCCCTTCTCAATGTCGTACACCCTGCATCAGCAAAAACAGCAGCAATAAGTAATCATAACCACTTCGCTATCACCATTGCAGCACGTACTGGTACTTAAGCGTCTTGCGGTACAGGTGGATGGCAGCCACGTTACCTTCACGGACGTGCAGCGACACGTATTCGGCTCCGAAACTCTCCACCATGGCACGTTCTACAATACAACACCACTGAGTGAGCAATTATGATCTAATTTGTACTATATATGTGTGTGTACAGCAACGTACGGGCAGCCTTCATGAGCTTGGTGGCGAGGCCACACTTGCGGTGCGTACGTAGCACCGCCAGCGACGTGATGTGGCCGTGGGGAACTGAAGCCTCCTCCTCCCTGCAGAAATAACGACAGAGAGATCCGTCAGCCTCTTTACAAGAGCACTTAGCTGTACAAGTCATCCTGCCCACGTACATTTTAGCCAACACGTAGCCGACGATCTTGCCGCCGCGTTCCTCGGCTACGTAGAGCAGCTGGGGCCACGTCATGATGTGGTAGTAGTAGTATTTCATCTGGTAGTTCTCCGGCAGACACCAGAGGTTGGAGTTCTGCACCTGCAGCAAGTCATCCGCCTAGAATAACATAACAACAAGGAATCAATCATCACGTCGATTCAACGTCGAGTTTTGGAGGCCACAGCGCGATACACAGCATAATAAGCTGTCCACTGATAGACCACCATGCGCTGAATGCATTGCTGCCGTCTGCATCCCCTCAATCGCAGCACAAACCACGTACCGTAGCGTTCCGGATCGACACCATTGCTCACGGTTTCTTGGGCAACGAGATCGCTTTGGATTGTGGATGGCCATGAAGGTGGCGCATTGGACAGAATTCTTCTAAGTACGAATATCTACTTCCTACAAACTTCAAGTCAAAACATACACTCTGGACCATTCCGCACTGAGCGTTGCGCGCGCAGCTAACACCGCGTTTAGTATTGCTTTTTCCCTCTAGTCCGCAAGTCCAAGCCAGTCGCCGTCCAAGCTCCAAGACCCTCAGCTTCCAGCTCCCCCCTCCAAGACTCACTATAGCAGCACGCAGAGCAGCATGAGTGAGGCAGCGGGCGATGCTATGAAGCTGCGGCTGAAGCTCAAGCTGCCGCAGTCCATGTCCGTGTCCTCCGTGACTGAGGAGGCGCAGAAGAAGTTGCTGATCGGTGCGCGGGGCGGTGCCGCTGTCAAGGAGCTTCTGAGCACGGCACCCAATATTGAGGTGGCCATACGGGACTTCCAGGCGGCCCATGGTGTAGCGGAGGCGCATTCGCAGCTTTTTGTGCGCAAGAAGGAGAGGAAGTCGAACGACAAGCCTACGACCTTCACTCCGGCCGTGCAGCTGCTGGATCTACTGCAAGTGCCGCGATCCAGCATGTACCAGTCACTTCTAGAGCAGATGAAGAAGGAGATGCTGCTGCGCATTGCTGACTTGCCGCAGAGTGAGCTGCATAGGGTGCTGGAGCAGACCTTCCCATACATTGAGTTTCGCGAGCTACGTGCTATTCCGATTGCAGTATTGGCTAGACAAGAAGACACACCGGAGCTGTATCTACATGAATTGACCGAGAACCGACGCATCCTCGCGGAGTTGCCTGTGCACGTGAGGAGGAAGATCTTGCAGGTGGACAGGAGAGAGCTGCAACTTTTAGTGGAAGAGTGCACGCGGGAGTATGTGACCGAGCAATTGGAGTGGTGTCTGAATCACCCTACATCTGGCACGGCGACGGCCCACCGGTCATTGTCGAGAAGAAACAGCAGCAGTGGCATGCGGACTGGGAACCAGAACAGAAAACGCAGCTTGGATGAATCCGCGGGTGGAAGTCTGTGGAACGTCACTAGCCACGTTCCAACTTCGTCTGATACTGCTGGATCGTCACCTTTAGCATCTGGATTTAGTGGAGAGCGACGCCCGTCGTACTCGCCGGATGAGCGACGTCGTAATAACCCAGCACTTGTGAAGCTAGTGGAGATGTTGGGCGATTCCGAGTCGTTATACTTGTCGACATTGGAGATCTGGCGCAGTTATGTGGTGGCTGCAAATATTCCTGGTAGTGCTACGAACAATCACCCGAAAGAATATGTGGATTATGTATCGCTTCTTGGGGCCATGCGTAGTGATCTCGCGAACCTCCAACGTGACAAAACTACTCCGCTTCTGCGAACGGACCCCCTGCACAAATTTATCTGGTTTCTGGATCGAGCGCTAAAGAACCAGACTCTAGAGATCGCTCAGCTTCACGAGTTGCTAGGCTTTATTGGTCGACTTCGCACATCAGATCTTCCCCCAAACAAGAAGTTTCGAAAGAAAAGTGGTGCTGAGGAGGAAGAGGAGAGTTTTGAAGTTGTACTTGGCCCGCCGCCTGTAGATGAACTTCTCACTGTACTCGACAAGATTGCAAAAATCGATGCCCGCTTGATTTTCGCTGAGCCTGTGCCTGATGATGTGCCGAAGTATCGAGATATTATTAAGGACCCCATGGATTTATCGACGATGCGGAGGAAGGCCAAGCGCGGGAAGTATAAAACGCTGGACTCATTTGTGGCAGATTTTAACCTTATGATCCGCAATTGTATGGCCTTCAATCCAGACACGACTATCTTCTACAAAGAAGGCAAGCGTATTGGCAAGCGAGGAAACGAGCTGATTGAGAGGAACGCTGCTGCCTTGCGTGGCGAGCCTCAGCGAATTCGTACTAAGAAGCGCCGCAAAACCGGTGGTGGTCCCACCAGCGAGGCTATCAGTATGCTCACTAGCTCCGGTGTGGTGACAATCAAGGACTTTGGTACTGTTGACCAATCCGGAATGATTCCAGAAGGAATGTGCGATGAGCTGTTGGCGGATGTAGCCTTGGTGTTGTCGGACCCGCTTGTAAAGCAACTTATCTGTGACGCTCTCATGAAAAACCTGGTGACGTGCTGGCAAAGAAAAGAACTGCCAACGGACAACGTGATCTGCCGTGCACTTGTGCAACTTCTTCAAATTGGCAACCCATCCAGTGTGCGTCGCATGATTCGGAAGCAGGACTTCGTGTTGCGTGCTCCACAAGTCGTAACTATGCGCGTCGTGCTGCCGCTTTTGCTCCGTACGATGGTTGGCTTCCGTGTGTATTATGCGTTCCCTGCAGCATTACAGCGGGATTTGAAGATGAAGGCGAAGGAAGATATCTTAAGTTCGATGTTGTGGGACAACGTTCTGCGCGCAAGCTCGGCTATTCGTGCGATGGCTAAGTCGTTTGCCGTGCAATGCCTGGTCGACCACCAGGTTGATGCAGGATCGCAGCTACTGTATCATTTGCTCGCGGCTGAGGAAGAAACGCTTTTACGGGATCGTGTTTTGCTTCACGCAGTGGCAGAAGTTGTACTGGAGCAGGTAAAGTTGGTTGCCGCAAGTACTAGCGGCAGCAGCAATGGTAGTGACGGCGGATCGAGCTCTGCTGAGAATGGTGAGGTGACAATGACACTGAGCGAGCAATTGCAGGCTCTGCCAATTTGGAAGGAGATCTTTGACAAGTTTTTCGTCGACGTTCTAACAACTCGCATTCAAACATCCAAGGAGACGACTGGACATGTTGTCCATTTTGCTGATGGTGCAGTTGAGTCAATTGAGGATGAACAAGAAATTGCCGCCTCGGGAGAAGCATCATCGAAGAAACGCAAGCGTCAACAAGTGGTTACGAGTTTCCCCGCTCCTGTACTCCACGAGAAAACAGTGATGGTCCTGTCATCACTATTTGCCATTGTTGAAAAGGGAGGTTCTGCGACCGGGGGCGATGTGATGATCAATTCGTATCTCAAGAAAACCTTGGGTGTTCTCCGTACCAGCTGCTCGTCATTGGAGGAGTTTGAGGCTCTGTGGAATAGCCCTGTGTTTTCTGGATGTCGACAGTTTTACGAGCCATTGTTGTCCAAGTGTCCTGTCGTACAAAAAGAGTTGTTTGTTGCTCTGCCGTCGGATGTCCAACTTGAGGCTGTTAGTGTCCAGAAGGAAAAGACGGAGGCTGCAGCCGTAAATGTCAAGACACAAGATGGTACCTCAGATGCCGGAGCTGGAGATGCCGGCTCTGATGAAAAGGCAGCAGATGCCTCTATTAAGTCGGAAGGAGCTGACGAAGCCAAAGCTGAAGGGAGTAATGGCTCTGTTACGAAAACCGAGCCCGAAGTAAAGCTGGAAACCAGCGCCAGTGTCAAGGCCGAGACTGCTTCCTCTCATGCCGATAACAAGGTTGAAGACGTTGGCTCTCATGCCGATAACAAGGTTGAAGACGTTGGCTCTACTCCCACAACAGAGGCACCAGAGGCACCAGAGAACACGATCCAGAAGGAACCTGTAATGCCTCAACTAGAGGTTGCTGTCACGGAGCAGGGAGATGGAAAAGTGGAAGTACAAGCTGTTGTAGAAGAGGAAACGACTCAATAGTAGTTGTAAGCTTAGCAAAGCTCTTGATCAATAAAATGTCCATCACAAAATTGTCCGTATTATGGCAAAATTGATAATACTAAAATGTCCGTATAATGGAAATATGGCAGTAGCTGATACTTGAATTAGGGAACCATTTTTCGGTGTTTTTTACGAATAAAATTATATCTCATTTTGGCGAAAAGTTTTTAAAATCCCTAATGTTATATTTTGGAAATGCAGGAGGCGTAGCCTTCTCGACACGGTGCAGCAGTTCTCAGTTGCTAGTAGTATTTATATTGTTGCGAGGTGGTCGGTTGCAAGTAATAGTTAACCCCTTGGTCGCGGGAGGGCAATAACGTATCAGGCGCCGAGAAGCGAAAGTCACCTGGCATGCGTCGATGGTACCATGCGTAAGCCCTTACGTTTACAGAAGTAAGTTCATTGAAGTATTTCGATGAAGTACGTGTAGTTGATGCTGGCATGAGTTTATCCGTATACAAGCAGCATACATGTACTTCGAAATACATGTATTATGGGCTGTGGGGTTGGCTGTCAAAGGTTAGCCATCCTGAAGAGTGCAGTCATCGTCCGTATGCAAGTGTAGACAAATACCGAGTCAGAGCCAAAGGGAATATATTATCAACAACTTACACATAAGCTAAAGCTGGCATAAAGCGCCTGCCTCGACGCCAAATTGTACGCGCCAGCTATGCGTTTCTTGTCGCCTACAAGCTGTACATCTTGATCTTCAAGAAGAAGGCTGAGACGAAGAAGCCCAATGCGGACATGACTCCACCCAGGAAGACCGGGAGCTTGTAGCCAAGCGAGGTGTTTACAATGGCAGCGCCAATAGCGTAGTTGAGGAGCTGGCCGAAGCAGTTGGCCGAGTTCAGAGCACCAACGTACATGCCGATCTCAACGTCTTCTCCCATCACGTGAATAATGACCGGCACAATGCACGAGAACCAGATCGAAGAGGTCATGCCCGTAATGGCAACAACAAAGACGTCGAAGCCCTTGTTGCTCGTCCAGGCCATGATCAGCAAGAACATTTGGGGGATGGTCGAGATCGTCAGCACCCACTTGAGACCGAACTTGCTCACCAGGAACGGGATGCACCACGAGTAGATGTAGCCGACGATGTTGTACAGCAGGTCAGCAGTTCCGCCAGCAAGACTGACACCGTCGTTGTAGGCGGTCTGTTCGTCCGAGCAAGGATCGCAACTGTCAGCGTTGGCCGACACACCGCCGTACACTTCAAGGCCGAAGAACTGTCCCTTGTTGCCGTTGTAGGCCGTGTAGCCGTACTGCACGAAGAAGAAGCCGATGCCGTAGATCACCAGGACAGCAGGCAGAGTCTTGATGCCAAGGTACACAGAGTAGAAGGCGCCCTTAACTTGAGTCCAAGATGACGTCTTCTCCACCTTACTCGGGTCAAGAGGTGTTTCCTTGGCGAAAATGCACGCAACTGTCACGCAGATAATCATGATAACGGCAAGCGTGCCCATGAACCAGTGCATCGTCCTGTAGGCAGCACCGAAGGCGTCAATGTAGACAGCCACAACAATCGATCCCAGAGTCGACCAAGCTTGGCCGAGAGCGGCACCGGTCGTCTGACGGTCACCGGCAAAGTCAGCAACCAGAAGCATAGCCGGAGTCTGCACGATGTTGACGGTGATGTCCATCCACGCGTAGAAGATGATCGTGAACACGGACGTCCAGGTGCGGCTCATTTCAGCGTCGCTTCCATCACCGTAGTCACCGAGGGCGTCACCGATTTCACGCGTGTAGCCCATAGCAATCCAACAGATCACACTGAGGATACCGGCAACAATGAGGTACGGGCGACGACGGCCTAGGCGGGAGGTAGTACGGTCACTGAAGACACCAATGCTGGGTCCGACAAGGACACCAACGATGGGGCCAATGAACTGGGTGAGCTGCACAGAAGAATTGGACAGCATCGTCGACAGATACGGGCCCAGAGCGGCCCACTGCGCCGACCAGGCCATCTGAATAGCCATACGCGGCATCGAAACAGCAAGCAGCAGCCAAATCGACGGGTGCGCCAGTGGTTCCTCGTTGCCGGTGGCGGCAGCGGTTCCGGGCTTGGGAGACGCATGGAGCTCGTAACCGGGGGTGCCGGCCTCAATGTCCTTCATGTTGTCGAAAGCTCAAACGATGCGGAGGAAGTAGTCGTTTGCTGTGGAAAGCAGATTGAAGAATGAGCTCTGCAGACAGACTCTCAAACGCGGCGACGATGTTGCAGGGGGCAACAGAACGCAATAGCCAGCGTGCATAACACTCCGAATGAACAAGAGGGGAGACAGTGAAGGCCGTGACGTTAGTTTGTCGTAGATTTATGTGCAACATCGAATAGGTCCTGTGCAGATGGTGTCTGCGGTGCTGTACGATGATCTATTTGCACTTTTTTGTATGAAAAAGGTGTCGGCGGAAAGGTACAAACATGAGAACAGTTAGGAACTTCTACGAGAAGAAGTCCCCTGGTTAAATAACACGCCGATTTACTACATGTACATGTACTTGTATCTTGGTGCTTGGAACTTCAGTTCCGCAGGGAGGAGCTGAGCAGGGCTCTCATTTCTGAACCATCTGGCACCCGCTGCTTGGCGCTAAAACTCAGCTTTTAGTTCAACCACGGCGAGCGAGGCTCAATTTTGCCAGCTGTGCCTTCAAGCGCGAGTTTCCTGCTTCGCAGCCCAAATCCTGCGGACAAACCACAACACTAACGCGAGGCAGGCATCTTTTGTTTGCTGGCAATCAGATTTGAGTGGAAGCGCTTCAACACTTCAACTTGAAGTTTTGGGTTTTGTAAGCAAATCTGTTGATATGGTCAACACAAATCAGGT
Source organism: Phytophthora plurivora (assembly GCA_030027945.1). Taxonomy (NCBI): domain Eukaryota; phylum Oomycota; class Peronosporomycetes; order Peronosporales; family Peronosporaceae; genus Phytophthora; species Phytophthora plurivora. The sequence goes on from CP125258.1 coordinate 1,194,738, forward strand.
GCTTTGTGTCGCCGAGACCTGTCCAGCGGTCTTTCCTTACCTACACGCAGCGTGGAACTACATGTACTTACATGCACCGGTTCATATATTCTACATGTGCTGAGTCTAGAGGCTCTGGCAGAGCACATGCGTCGCAGATACTTAAGTACTTTGGTGGCACTAGGGGATACCTGCACCATGCAGTGCATCACATGTGCATGATGTACACATGCAATTCCAAACAGTGTCCAACCAACAATGCATATACGGGAAAGGCTCTGTGGGTCCGAAGGGTTCAGGCGTATCATATCGCGGAGTGCTGCACGCTGCATCGATTGTGATGGCCTGATGAGCAGCCAGCTTCTGTGGGGAGCACTCACCACAAAGACCTGGTTGAAGTGGTCTGTAATAAGGATTTCTACCTCAGCTGAGATTGGAGGTTTTGGTAATGAGGCTCACTCAGGGACATTACCCACTTGGTTCGACTCCATTTCTTCTCACCATGCCGAATGCAGTCTAACAATGCTCGCGAGTACCGGTAAGGTGCATAATATGCTGTTAGCTGTGGCACTGAGAGTATTTTGCGCGCATGAATTGTACATGTACCCCCGGCACTGTAATTAACAGTGCGGGATTTGCCTGACCAATTTAGTCCCTGGTGCTCAATTGGTCTTTTTTTGTAGTGAGTTATGATCGACCAACAAAGACAAACTCATTTTCGCCACTGGGCTTATAGACAAATCCACAGAACAGACAATGCTGGTTGAGCAACGTGGCCTCTTTCGGCGTCGACACAGGATCGAACTGTGTGGCGTTGGCGCATTGTACATGTAGATTTACATTTACAATGAGTTCCGCGCAGCATCAAGAAAAACGAGCTCTGACTATCGAGTTTCACGTAAAAGCTGCTTCTCGTTGACAGGATAATCCGTACAGCCGCGTAGAAAGTGTGCATTAAAGTCTGAACTGCACCAACTTCAAGTGAGAGCGGTAGTCTCCGTACACGCAGAGCGCGTCGGCATTCATCGTTTATGAGCTTTTTGCATATGCCGTCGGCATCAAAACTATGAGCCGTGATTTTGGCAGTTTTGAATTCTACAGCTACACGACAATGCCAGTCATTGACAAAACGACTTGGCCAAGGACTGACAGGGAATTCGCAGAAATATATCGTGTACTTCGAAGTGCGATAATTTTCTCGCTATCGGTCTTTTGTGAAAGTACCGGTAGTGTTGCATTTCGCTTCGGTTACCGAAGTTCGGTATCGGGTGCAGTCACTGCACTGCAGTGGCAGCTTTCTACTTTCTGAAAAATGTGCATGTAGTACAAGCGCAAGGGAGACTGGAAGGGTGACGGCGTGCACTTTTACCGCTGTACATGTACATGTAGTACGTGGCGAGTTACGAAAGTTATGAGTGCATGGATATAGTTCCAGCTTGGAAATTCCAAGTGCCACAGAACTAGAATAGCAGCCGACAGATCCATCTTGGGAACGCTCTATGCGGGCTTGCCCTACATGTTCTGTACATGTACCAGTAGCGGTGCTTGGTAAGCGAATGTTAATGGAGGCTTCGGGAAAAAAGTTGAAGTTGAAGCGACTTGATTGTTTAACAGTCGACGAAGGCCGCTCTTCCATGTTAGCGAGCCTGGGAGCGTGTAACTTCTCCAACGCAAAGCAAACGAAACCTTCGCTGTGCCTGAAGTTGCATTCTTCTTGAGTCTGTGGATAACAAGTTGGTGAGCAACTTGCTCAGCAATGCACACGCAGGCACTCGCTTTGACGCTTAAAATACCGAAAAGCTTGATGCCAGAACTATCATGAGCGAGCTGTGCCAACTCTTACTGGAAAACGTTGCATACTGTTGCGCTAGTCGCTTCAAGTGCGTTGAAGCTCGCAGGCGACAGTGCTGGTAAGTTACCCTGTAAAGGCAGCAGGGCGGCCGGCTCAGCGGAAGTGAATCCCTCCAGGACAAGAGAGCACTTGTATCAAGAGAACTGCTTACCTACAAAAAACGGAAGGTGCTGCATCCTGAAGTGCAAAATTATTTTGGCTCACTCAATTGTATCCACAAGGACTCAGCATTCCACGGCTCTTCATGATCCGAGCCCCAATCTTTGCGTCAATAGAAAACATCACGCTATCCAAACACGTTTACCTGCGGTCAGAAGCGCAGGTTGATGAGTCCCTGCATCGACTTCTGTGCAGAGAGCAAGGCACGCTGCGGCACCGCAATGCGGTCTGGGTCTGGTTCAAGCTGAACTGCAAGGTGCTTCCACTCAACATTGATTGCCACTCGACGCAACGCCGACATCAAACCGTCTGTCACGAGCCATCCCACTCCCGATTAATCTCTTTCGCCTGCTTGTGCTTCTGAAACGGAGTTCGTTAGCAATTCCGGGTGTGAAAGTCCTCGGTCTTACAGCCCACGGTTGCCCGGAAATGGCCAGCAGAGCATCTCTTCAAGGATTTGCATGCTATCTCGGTTCCTTCCTGCGGGCCTCACGTTGGGTCCCGACGATTCACTTTACAGCGAAGCTAAAAGAAATGCCAACGTTTAAAAGCGACTTATAAAACCGTAGGAATTGTTCATGGCGATGACCGAATTGAAATCTGAACCAACTTGGCCTTGAGGTTGACAGTTGATCGCTCCTCTTTTAGTCCTTGATCGATTTGCCGATAGGTCGAGTCGCTTTCTGATCGATCGCACGCTCTCATTCCTCAACTTGCTCGCTCCGAAGCACCACTCCGCTTCTTCTCACCAAGTTCACGAACGATGAAGGACGTTGAAGCCGGCACCCCTGGCTACGAGCTCCATGCGTCCCCCAAGCCCGGTTCCACCACCGGCGACGAGCAACCGCTTGGACACCCGTCGATTTGGTTGCTGCTTGCTGTTTCGATGCCTCGTATGGCGATTAACATGGCCTGGTCGGCGCAGTGGGCCGCTCTTGGTCCGTACCTGTCGACGATGCTGTCCAATTCCGCTGTGCAAGCCACGCAGTTCATCGGTCCCGTTGTCGGTGTCATTGTCGGCCCCAGTATTGGTGTCTTCAGTGACCGCACCACCTCCCGTTTCGGTCGCCGTCGCCCGTACATCGTTGTCGCTGGTATTCTAAGTATCATTTGCTGGATCGCTATGGGGTACACGCGCGAGATTGGTGATGCTCTTGGTGACCACGGTGACGGAGGCGACGCTGAAATGGACCGTACGTGGACGTCCGTGTTCACCATTTTCTTCTACGCGTGGATGGACATCACCGTCAACATCGTGCAGACTCCAGCTATGCTTATCGTTGCTGACTTTGCCGGTGATCGTCAGACGACTGGTGCTGCTCTTGGCCAAGCTTGGTCGACTCTGGGATCGATCGTTGTGGCTGTCTACATTAAGGCTTTCGGTGCTGCGTACCTAACGATGCACTGGTTCATGGGCACGCTTGCCGTTGTCATGTTCGTCTGCGTTGCTGTCTGTACCATTTTCGCCCACGAAACCCCGCTCGACCCCAGTAAGGTAGAGCAGGTGTCTGCGTGGACCCAAGTTAAGGGCGCTTTCTACTCTGTGTGGCTCGGCATTAAGACCTTGCCCAAGGTGCTCGTCGTGTACGCGATCGGCTTCTTCTTTGTGCAGTACGGCTACACGGCCTACAACGGCAACAAGGGACAGTTCTTCGGCCTTGAAGTGTACGGCGGAACCTCGGAAAATGCCGATAGTTGCGATCCTTGCTCGGTTGAGCAGGACGCTTACAACGACGGTGTCAGCCTTGCCGGTGGTGACGCAGATCTGGCTTACAACGTTGTGGGTTACGTCTACTCGTGGTGCCTGCCCTTCCTAGTGAGCAAGTTCGGTCTCAAGTGGGTACTTACGGCTTCCACCGTGCCGCAAATGCTGCTGTTGGTTATGGCCTGGACCAGCAACAAGGGCTTCGATGTCTTTGTCGTGGCTGTATGTGGTATGACCTCCTCGGTTTGGTTCTCTTGCATCGTGCCAGTCATCATCCACGTGATGGGCGACGATGTGGAGATCGGCATGTACGTGGGCGCGTTGAACTCTGCCAACTGCTTCGGCCAGCTGCTCAACTTTGCCATCGGTACGGCTATTGTGGACACTTCGCTCGGCTACAAGCTGCCGGTGTTCCTGGGCGGCATCATGACCACGTTGGGCTTCCTGTCCGCCGCCATCTTCATGAAGATTAAGATGTACAGCCTCTAAGGCGTCTACATGTAAACGCAGACGCAGTTCCTTTGTATGCGTAGTGATCAGCCTAGTATTTGAAGTCCGTTCCTAACCAGTAACGAGATAGGCTTGCATTTCATTTCTCTTCGTGTTCCAAATTCGTATCCTTCCCACCGGAAAAAAAGCTCGACACTTGCCGCAACTTGAGGAGGACGAAGTGCTACTGCTGCTGGCTCCGTGGTACTGTATATCACTGTTGGGACCTTCCACTTGATTTATTTGGCAACGTGTTCTTCATTGTCGTGAGATGAAGTCCACGCTGGTAATTTCTGATGTATTAAATACATGTAGGGAAATTTCGCGAAGTTATCGACGATAACGCACAATCGAGCTGATTACGGTAAATCGTCGACAACCCTTTTTCGTTTGGCAGCCTTCGTTCAAGGTATCGTTTTCTCCATGTGCACATTGTTCTCAATTATACATTCAATGGTGTACATGTATCTCCATTCCGAAAAAAAACAAGAGGCCATGGCTTTAGGCAGGATTGACCTCATGTTCTTGGAGCATTGAGTTCATTCCCTCGTAGGAACAGTAACACAATACACCTAAAAAAAAGCCAAAAAAAAATGTTCTTGCATTCTCCAACCAAAACCAAGGGATGACTATTTTTGTGATATGAGCAAACCTAAAACCATCACCGTTATTTTTACGGTGCCATAATTTACTCCATCGGGACCACAGCACCCATAATTTTGTGTGCCATCATTTTGTGGCTACCGGTACCTAAATGCAACGGTACAGATTTGATACCTGGCAAATTGTTTGGCTGAAAAAAACTTGCACTCGAAAAAACTTGCAATCGAACTCTACATGTGTACAGTATTAATATAACACCTCGCCGCCGGGAAAATCTACCTGGCTTCACAAGGCGGCATTTCCACTCTTACCTAAGCATTGCATAGGATACATCCAACACTATCATAGTGAGGCTTCCGCCATCGAACCCCTATCAAAGCGTTCGTAGCGGCTTCGTAGCGGGCCGGTGCAACTTCGCGTGCAACACCCCACGCCACCCTTAACCATCCGCTTTCTTTCGCAGCCATCCAAACCTTTCACCGAATCCTCTGGACTGTTGTTCTTTGACATCGCGTCATCCTGTCTTCACGACTCCATGAATCCGTGCACCCCGCACTACAAGTACAGCCCTCCCTCACATTTCAATTTACCTTTTCGCACCAATGCCCGTTCCTGACACTCGGACGTCCGTGGATATCGGCGACGGCTGGACACCTCTGTCCATGAACATTACGCTGAAATACACAAAGCTCAGCTGTGGAATAACACCAAAATCGCCACCGGGCAGAAACTGCAGATCTCCCCAACAACTTGCAGTGGCGCGCAGTCAAACGGATGTGCTTCGTGTCCTGAAAGAGGAAAGACTGGTAGTGGTCGATGCACGGGATGCTAAAACGTACGCCACCGCTTTGGTTCTGGCAGCCGGAAGGGCCCACTTGGGTAATATTCGATGTCTACTGGATCGAGGAGTTAGTGTCGACGCTCAAAACCTCCAGGGAAGCACAGCACTGCACGTTGCCGCTACCGTCGGACGGTTAGAAGTCGTTGAGCTGCTGCTGAATGCTGGAGCTGCAGTGAACAGACTTGATATGAACCGCTGGACACCGCTGATGTTGGCCACTAGAGAAGGATATCCAGCAATCGTGCAGGCTTTATTGACTCAGCATGCGTCGCTAGATACGCAGAACCCCCGGGGTGACACGGCTCTAAGTATTGCAGCGCAGTGTGGTCGAGTGGCGATCGTGCGGATGCTCCTCAGTGCTGGAGCGAATGTGGATACGGTTGAGGCTGACGGGATGACGCCACTCATGTTTGCCTCGAGGAATGGTCAACTGGCGTTGGTGGAGCTCCTTATCACTAGAGCAGCGAATATGGACATGCACAGCAAGTCTGGTCATACAGCACTCCATGTTGCCGCTGGGAATGGACGACTAGAGGTTGTGCGGGAGCTACTGGGTGCTGGGGTGGATTTGATGGCATGTGATCGAGAGAGCTTGACACCGCTCATGTATGCAGCAGTGCATGGCCACGCTTACATTGTGAAAGAGCTCCTGTCCTTATCGTCCCAGAGGGGGATAGATGCCGTCGAGATCAAGAGCAAGAAAGGATGCACAGCGCTGCACTTGGCTGCTTCGAAACGTCACAAAGCTGTGTGTGAGTTGTTGCTGGATGGAGGTGGAGCTGCTGTCGATGCTGCAGACTGGAGAGGATATACACCCCTAATGACTGCTGTTAAGAGAGGGTTCCTGGACATTGTCCAGTTGTTGCTGAGTCGTGGAGCCACCGTCGAAGCTGTCAATGGCGATGGCAATCGTTCGTTGGAGATTGCAGCTCGAAGTGGTCAAACTGCGGTTGTCCGAATGTTATTGGAAGCTGGAGCCTTTGTGGACGCACCGAATCGCACACGTGGATACACTGCGTTGTCAACTGCTGCCTTGTATGGGCGTATTGAGGTTGTACAGTTGTTGTTGAGTCATGGCGCAAATTTCAAAGCTCAAAGCTCCATCGGGGACACGCCACTCCTTCTCGCAGCGACACAGGGACGACTCGAAGTCGTTCGTGTACTGCTCGCTACTGGTGCTTCGCCAACGACGAACAATGCGATGGGAGAGACCCCTTTGTCTAGAGCTGTTGATGGAGGACACGTGGAAGTCGCAGCAATGTTGCGGGTTGCCGCTGGGTCCCGAAGTCGAGGAGCTCTTAATTCAGTATTTGCTCAACAACACTCCAGCAACAAATTTCGAGGCAAACAATGACGTAAAGTTAGCGCAATAATTGCGGCAAATTATTGCAAATATTCCGTCTCGGGTTAATTTTATAAAATTGTTTTTTAGTGACAAGCGAATGGAGGGGGAGGATAGCTGCGAGCGCAACTGGGACTTCCTGGTGCCTTGGTACCAAGCTTTGTACAGCTTGCGGTTTGAAAAGGGGTCACTAGGGGACGTTCCCGACCAGTGCTTTCGCGGAATTGCAGTGGAACTCCCAAGTTTCCGTCCTTGGAGTGACGAGGAGGACGAACAGGTCGAGGACGATGGGAAATCCCCATGCCAAAGTTTGAGAGAGGCGTTGGGGCTGTTAGCGGCTGTGGCTCATGTCGACAATGCAGAGTGGAAGAAATTACTGTTGGAACAGGGGAAACTCGAGGTGAAGAGTCAAGAGGAGCAGTTTGAAGGGAAATTCATGCCTCGGTTCCAATTGGCACTAATTGATAACGGAGTTGACACCGATGAAGAACTACTGAAAGGCATCAAAGAATTCTGTGGGACAGAACAGTACACTGCACAAAGTACGGAGTGCAAGCGAGCGTTGACTAAAATTGCAGCTATGAACTATGGGAAGAAGTGGACGGGCTCAACGGAGATCGAGATCCCGGTTACTGTGCACTTGGGGCCGTGGCTTACACAGAGCACAGAAGAAATGCTGGTGTATCTTCGTAAAATCCAAGAAACAATCAGAGCAATTCGAATGCAGTGGCAGCAATACGTCGACCAAGAGACGAAGCCACTGAGTGTGGTGTTCGTGTTGGAGTCCTTACTGGTGGATATACGAGACATTAAAATCAATGTGGAGTTAGCAGAACTGATGGAAAGTTTGGCTCAGGACGGTATTCGCATGTCGGGACTGGCGTTGAGACAGGAACTTTGGCACCATGGGAACATAGAGGAGACTCGGAAAACTGTGGGGAAGTTGATGTTTGCTTTGTTTGGCGGCGCGAAGAAGGCTACAGCGACTGACTGGGGTGATTTCGACTTTGAAGTGACTAGTATGACTGGTCCTCTGACTGCGGAATATGGACATGGAAACCAGCTCGCCCTCAGTTCAGTACACTTTGAGTGTGAAGCGATGCAGAACTGGGTTTTTGAACGGATGTGTTCGGCAGTGGCAGTAAACCAGACATCAAAGCATTTATCCGTGGAGTGGGAGTTGAACGGTGGCAGAGATGACGAAGACGACGGAGACTGGGGGTTGTGTCGCTGGAGGTGGCAGTGGATTGTCTTTGCTTGCTTCTCGGAGAAGGCTCGCCTTCATTCGTGCCTTGAAAGTCTCGTTCTTCGCAACGCTGTGATTACATCGGATGCAGTGGAAGCGATGGCTGCGGTGTTGGCGTCAGATACACCGGAAGAAGACTTACTAGGTTGCTCTTCTCGTCCACCCGAAGCTTTGATTGACGTTTGCATCAAGCCAAACTCTACCCTTAAGCTGCACCCCAATGACGGTGCGGACAATAGATTTTCGTTCCAGGTGGAAAGGGAGATTGCTGGAGCAACATTGCTTAGTGAGGATAAACGTGATTGGGTGGACGTCTTGGTTCCTGGGTTTGGAAGGTGCCAAGTGCAACACAAGTGTCTGGAATTTAGACAACTTACGCTCCCACCCAACGGACTTGCTGGCGTGACGTCGTTAGATATCAAGTTTCGTGAAGACCCAGATCCAGAAGTCCTTCAGGGGCTGCTTCTCCTTGTTGGAGCTTCACTTACGCACCTTTCTTTCACGTTCGAAGACTTTTATACAATGGACCTGGAAGGCATCGTTGCAAGCTGTCCAAACCTGGTCGAACTGGCCGTGAGCGCGTACCCGGTAGAGATGCGGTTCAGCCTCCGGGACGATAATTTCCGAGATCTGGCATTGGATTCATCAGCACACACTTCTTTTTGGGATGTAAAAGAAATCGTCGGCGCACTGTGCGATCCTGAAAACCCGTTAACGAAATGTGCGCGACGTATGCGCGTTCGGTTGGGTCAAAGTGCCTTCTATCGTCCGTATGACGAGTTTTATACTGCACTGTTGAAAATGCTGAAAGTGAACCGCACTCTGGAGTATCTGGATATTGTCGCCCAGCGTGCTCACATGAACTACTTCAACGACTTCAAGGCGCACCACCTTGAGGCGCTTCCTGTGGAGCAGGTCGCTTTCTCGATGGAATGCAAGGTGGCGTTTCTGAGCGTAATGGGGGCTCATCGTAGTGAACGAGGGGAAATCAAAAGGCGGAGGCAGTTACCACTCCCTGTGCTCGATCAGCATGTGGTTCGTTGCATCTTCGAATATGCATCGCCTAACGTAACCCGTCGAGTTTACTTCCGCGAGCGCGACTTCTTCGAAACCGGGCGCTATTCCGTACCGATCTGAGCGAGATCCGTGCTGGAGTTCACCCAGAGTTGGAGTTTTATGGGAGTCAATCTTTTGCGGTTTGTTCCGGGAAAGGTGTACTTCGAAGTGCATTCTACGGGATACTACAACAGTAAGGCTTAGTCGGTGTTTTTAGTAAGTGTGTAATCTAAAGGCAGAATTCATGTTAGCGTCACACTACACGTGATAGCTCGGCGATGCGTAACGTTATGAAAAAACATACTTCGGTGCACATGTACATGTACTGTACAACAAATTGCCAACAACGCATCACAATTTGCGAAGGTCTCACGAGAGCCAGCCGGGATCCTATGATAAATCCTTCAGAGAAAAACAAGATCTGCGGATCTACTACAGAGTTTAGTTACGGCACGCCATTTTTATTAAATTAATCAGTGTACAGTAGAAAATTAGATCCAAGACTGAGCATCGATGGTTAGCTGAATCCAGGATCAATCTTCTACTTACGAAAGTATCTTTAACGGTGCCCGCTTTCTCTGAAGAGAGATTACTCGTCCTTCGCGAATTGCTTTCGCCGTAATCTTCATGGATCCGTTCCTTGAGCCACAAGTCTCAACATCATGACTCAACAAACTTCGAGTCTGTCGTATTAACAACACGGTGACTGTACATTAACTTGGACCAACAATCCAAAAGGCCATAAGGATAGCCGCAACTGGCTCACTTCACATGCACGCGATCGTTCATCCGCAGTGGCCAAGTCATTCCAGCTTTTACCTCTTACGGCACAACACACTTCCAACCCAAGCCATGAAGACTATCTCCGCACTCGCTGTTGCCACCATTGCGCTTGGAGCTGTCACTGGCAGCCCCGTTGAGCGCCAGCTCGTTGCCGGCGGAGGTGAGGTCCCTGTCGGCACCAAGGCGTACACAACGGGCGTTCGCCTTACTCCCGACGGCGCCAATTTCTGCGGCGGCGTCCTCGTCACACCCACCCTCGTGCTAACCACTGCAGCCTGCACCAGCATCCAGGAGGCTCGCTTTGTGTCTGTGGGTTCGCACTTCAGCAACGGCTCGACGGATGGCGAGCAGATCGAGGTCCACCACGCGGAGAACCACACGTTCTACAACTCCAGCACCGCCTCGTACGATTTCGCCTTGCTGACATTGGTGAATGCCAGTAGCATCGCCCCCGTCAAGCTCCCGCAGGCGGACGGCTCGGATATCGCTCCTGGCGTGTGGGCCAATGTTATGGGCTGGGGCGACAAGACCTTCGCTACTAACGGTACCCGTTCTAACGAACTCCAGAGTGTAGAACTGGAAGTGAAAGACTGCGCGGCGTTCTACACTGTGGACAACTCGTCTGTGTGTGCTGGTGGCGTTGCTGGCAAGGATTCGTGCAATGGAGACGAGGGCGGTCCGCTGGTCAAGGAGAACGGACAAGGAGACGCGGATGACGTCCTCATTGGTCTGGTGAGCTGGGGATCGAGCTGTGGCACCAAGGGAACCCCCGCGGTGTATTCGCGCGTGTCAGCTGCACTTGAGTGGATCAAGAACGTTACCACTGAGGCCCAGTAAAGGTGAAATGTGTTCTGTAGCTTTGCCAAGGGTACTTGTACAACATTTTCATTCATCTGAAAGATGGTGGACACCATCGGCCATTTCAATACAGCTTAGAGATGTTTGTCCCTTGAGAAACCAACTAATGTTGCTCATCTAGGAAAGATACACAGCTTCGTGCTCGTATGTCGCCCAAACGAAAAGGAAAAATGTACCTCGATAAGTTCTTGGATTTATAACGTGTACTACATGTACGAATCACGGATAACTTAGTAAATAATTCGCGGTCTGGAAGTTGAAGTGGCTGACCAATGAGAATCCTCCTATTATTGTTTGTATCTTTGTTTTGTCAAAGCTCCACTTTACTGCACACCTACCGGTTCATGCGTAAAATCCTCACATGGGGACGGCGACGTCGTTCGTTTGGCTTTGGAAGCTCCAGACGAGTTTTGAAACACCACGAAACATATTCGGTTCACGGCAGTCATGTACATGTAGTTCTGGGATCTTTATAGACTAGACTTTCGGGGTTTAGGATTCCTAGGATAGCGCTGAGAGAGTTATGACTGCCACGATACCTCCACACAGCGATTGACAATTGTAGCGATGCTGCGACTGACTCAAAGTGCACTTCTTCAATTACTCGCCGAAGAGCTCTGATCGCTACATGTACGTCAGATGTACATACCGTGAATGGTGACGGCCAGATGAGTCGTCGCTCTCATTTTCGTGGCATCCATGGCACCCCATGGCAATGTCGGCTATCAGGATATGTCAATTCCTCGCAAGATTCCTAACCCATTTGGCCCGGATCTTTCAGAGCTCCGATGTCTGTACCCGATCACAACGCACACGATGATTTCCGTTGGGATCTCGATTAGACAAGGCGATATGCATCGCTAGGAGCTTTCAGAGCGGGGGAGGACAGCCGGTAGCGCACAGCGAGGACCGGTTACGAATGTGGTAACAAACGACACAAGAACGTTGGTACAAGAAGTATTGCCACCTGAGCGAAGGATACTATGTACATTTATACCAGTGGGCGACTATATGTGCCAAATTGGCGCTGTCGCGTGGGCAGAGATTCAACTTGAGGTATGGATTTGAATTTTCTGAAATTTAGAGAACGAGACAAATCGTGAGTAATGCGAGACCTGATGCCCTGGGCGTGTCCAGTCCATGCGCGGCATGCGAATCAAGTTTTGATTCAGCAAGCAGAGCCCTGCTTATCAAACTCTGCAGCCTCTCACTGAAAGGCACGTGCATCTTGCGCAAAAGCTTCGTGGCTGCCAGCCACGGAGCTGTGGTGACGGCAGCCATCGACTGTCGCGGCGGTTACGAGTACAAACCCCTTTAGCTACTTATTGCCCATTTCACAGCCTCAAAGTTTTCAAAATGAGCCATTTGACGCAAGTGATACGCCTTTCGCACGCCAGCTGTTTGCCTGGGCTTCGGAAGGGAATTCTGAAATTTCCTCCCACTTACAAAACACCAGTCAAACACTTGCCCACAACGCGACGACGGTTCCCGCCCTCTCCCTTCCCGAATGCTGGGGGAGCCTTTGCTGCCGTGCGCCATTCCCTCTTTTGCTTGCAAAGAGACCCAGGTTCTTCCAAGCTCAGGTACCTTCTTCCAAGACCAAGATGCAGTCGGCGGCGTACATCGCGGCCTTCGCGGCCATGCTCGCGGCTGTCAAGGCCGAGTCCGGCTCGGGCGAGCCTGGATACTGCAAGGACGACAAGTCGTGCGAAGAAAACTACGTGTGCATCAGTGTGCAAACCACGCGCTCCGGCATCGAGGACGTCAAGCAGTGCCTGCCATACACGACGGAGGGCGACGTGTGCTCTGGCACCTTCCCGGGTCTGTGCCCGTCCTTCTCCACGTGGAAAACGGCCTTCCAGTCCATTAGCAGCGTGTGCGCCTACCAGCTGCCCTCGGGAACGGACCAGTGCCTCAACGGTTCTTTCTCGGGCTCGGACACCGCTGGTTACGTGTCGTGCATGGACATTACTGAGGGCTCTGGCTCCACCGCCGAGAGCGTGGGTGTCATCTACGGTTGCGTCGACTTCGACGGCACCAACCTGCTTTTCGAAGAGGACTCGGACAACTGGGACCTGTCGGAGCAGATGAACTACACGGCTGTCATCAACGAAGGCTGTGTGAACCCAAACAACAACGAGGACTCGGACGTCGTGTGCTCCGGCCGCGGCACGTGCACCCCTTACTCGTCGGGCTCCATGCAGTACTACTGCGAGTGCAACGTCGGCTACAACGGTACCTACTGCCAGAAGGTCGAGTCCAACAAGTGCACGCTCGAGTCGCAGTGCCAGGCCGGCACGTGCAACCTCACCACCCAGGAGTGCGAGTGTGACGAGGGCACCACCGGCGACCAGTGCGCGTACTGCGACCCGACCTCGTCCAAGGCTTGCAACGGCAAAGGCACGTGCGTTGCTGCTACCAGCTCCACTTCCGGCTCTTCGACCTCCACGACCACCGATGGTTCGTCCACGGGCTCCACCACCAACGCTGGCACTGTTAACGCTGCTGGCTCTGACGGCTCCTCTGCTCGCTTCCTGATGGAGACTGTGGGCATGGCCTCGTCTTCCGGCGACGGCAACGTGTGCGAGTGCGAGTCTGGCTACGCTGGAGACCAGTGCACGCGTAAGGTTGACTCGAGCTCCAGCGGCACCGACAAGAAGAAGAAAAGCAGCGACTCGTCCAGCAGCGACGCGTCGTCGGTTGCCACGTCGATCGCCCTCGTGGCGTCGGCCTTCGCGGTTGCCTTCCTGAACTAGAAGGATTTATCACTCACTGCCAAGCTCCTGCAGAAAGGTCAAGCAGTGCGTCTCCAGCGTGTACATGTAGCTGCTGGAGACGTTGATTATGTTTTTTGAGAAAGAGAAACGTCTCGTCCTTAATGCATTTTTGCCTTTCCTTATAAACTTTTTTCCTTTGTCTTCTTTGCGTTCTATCTGTTCATCATTACTTGCATATGTGCCTGTGGAACCAGGTCGACGAGAACTGGTCTGATCACAACGCATTCGAAATTCTACAAACGTGTGGAAACAAAATGTTGATTCCTACAACCACTTCTCACAATTGAAGACGATTGCACAGCAAGATGCATATGTAGTGCTGCGGTTGTGTTTTGGCCCCCTGCTTTCTATTGTCATCATCTTCTTGGTCACTACATGGCCCGTGAACAGCAAGTGGAAGAAATTCGGCCCGGTATCCTCTGCCTTCCGCTGGATATCGAGGCCTCAAATCAGTCTACACTTGGTTTCAGTATGCATCGCCTTCCACAGGGTTTATGTCTGCCACACACTTGGGTTCATTTCTCCGTCGAAGCTGGTCACAAGTCAAAACCTAGCGAGAATGAGCCACTACAGCCGATCGTCCATCAGCCACCGCTCGTCCATCAGCAGCAGCGTGGCGGGCGCGCCTACAGCTTTGCGCAACGACGCCATCCTGTACATGACGATCCTGTCGGCTCGTGAGCTGAAGAAGGTGCAGACTCTAGGAGAACAGGATCCCTACTGTAGCGTATACCTTACGACCGGAGGGAAGGAGCAGGAGAAGGCGGCTTTTAAGACGGACACTCACGACAATGGAGGTATTGAGTATTGCAGAGTGATGGTCTGCATTGATGACACTGATGTGTTTGATCTTTTTTGGCAGGTACACAGCCCATGTGGAATGCCAAAGGCCACATTTTGATCCCCGACATTTCGTCGGACGTCGTACGCTTCCGAGTGAAGAATAACAACTGGGGAAAGAAGTGAGTACCGGTATGAGGTGGCAATGGGTGCAATACAAGGATTGCAGTACTGAAGTGGGTTATTTGTTCAGCACGGTGATCGGAGAGATCGCTCTTGCGATGCGGGACTTGTCTCGTGGACGGTCCATGGAGAAGGAGTTCGCGTTGACCCCCAAGGGATTTCTGAAGGTGCTGATGTATCTGTCGTTGGGTCATGGTGCGTCGAGGTGCAGCATGTTGTTAAGGATATGACAATTGTGTTGACAATGCGTTTTATGGATAGAAAACCCGACGTCGCAGCCGCGCGCCAAGTTTGGCGAGTACCCGCAGCACTTCATTGCTGGGAAGACCAAACTCTACCTGGGTCTCATTTCGGGTAGCAAGCTGCGCGATATCCAGTCATTCGGCACACAAGACCCGTACTGTGAGGTTTACCTTGGACGCACGCGCACACCGGAATGGAAGGACCTGGTGTACAGGACGAAAACCCATGACAATGGAGGTAAGATATTGACACGGTGATGTGTTGGATACCTTTGTTAACTTTGGTGTGATTGCAGGCAAGAACCCGCGCTGGATTGAGGGTATCACGGTTGGTGTGAGGTGCATAGAGCACGACTACCTTGTGGTTCGTGTAATGAATGACAACACTGTGAAGGAGTAAGTGGCCATGACCGTGTACGCGCACTTCAGTGCAGACAGCAGATCTAACATTGTTATTTATGTGCATAGTACGCTTATCGGAGAGCTGTGTTTGAAGGTAGAGATGCTAATTGGCCGCAACTTTGAGGACAAGAGCTACCCTATCGAAGCCGACGACACAATTGTCGGCCAAGTGCGACTTCAGCTTGCGCTGTTCAACGACGAGATCATGGACGAGGACGAGATCCGCGACTGTGACGTGGACGGATGTTCGTGTGCCTCAACGCACCCTGTGCGTGCTACGAAGGTCGGCGACGTGCTGATCGATGGCATCTCGCCCGAGGGCGTCCAGTACCTGGAAGCCGGCACCGCCGTGCACACTGGCTGCGAGTTGGCAGGCGACTACGTTGTGGACAAGGACGTGTACGAAGGCGGAGGCTGGGAAGGCGAGGAGATGGACACTCGTCGACTGGAAGAACTGGATAGTGACGAGTGGGAAGGCGATGAATTGTAGTGACAAGACTAAAATGCCTACTGGTAGAAGCAGCAACGTCAACCTGAACCTGAAAAGGTCCGATTTGAAATGGGTACACTTAGTTTTGTCGTTTCATCGTAGAAGCACTCCGTTATTTCCGATTAGGGGTTTGATATTCTAAGAAGAGGGTGCTGGAAGGGGCGGCCCAGTTTTCCATCAGAGCCAAAGCCAAGGAGGGAGAAGCATGCGCGCGTGTGGACCGAGCAAGTCGCTGCTGGTGGCGCTGGCTGCGGCCGCGTTGTCATCCCCAGAGGTCGAGGGCTTCTCGCTGCCAGGTGTGCAGATGACGACGTACACGAAGGGCGAGACGCTGCCTATCTTCGTGAACAGTCTTAAGTCAGCCGAGACGCTGCTGCCTCTCGATTACTACAAGCTGCCCTTTTGCCAGGTATTTTCTTATTCAATTAGGCATAGGGGGTTTCATCTAATTATTCTTTCCCTTATTGTGGTTTTCTATAGCCTGAGAAAATTGAGTACAAATCGGAGAACTTGGGCGAGTATCTGACGGCCAACCGCATCCAGAGCTCCCCGTACGAGATCAAGTTTCTCGAGGGACAGGCGTGTACGGTACTGTGCAAACAGGAGTACGAGGAGAACGATGTCAAGACGTGGGAGAATAAAATCAAGGACTCGTACCGCATCAATTGGATCCTGGACAACCTTCCGGCCACTTCCGTGTCGTCGGAAGGAGGCATGACGGTTGGTTTCCCAATGGGAAGCTTCAATCCTGAGGTGGAGGTGGTGCCGCAGCTCAACAACCACGTCAAAATCCTGATTGGCTACAACAACAACCCTATAGGCACAGCTGAGTCCTCGGAAGATGAGGGACGTATTGTCGACTTTAAAGTCATCCCGTACAGCTTTGAGTACGCGGCCAGGGGATACGACGAAGAGAATAACCGCATGGATGCCTGTGAACATTCTAGTGAGCTCAAACGCCCGCTGTATGTGCGCAAGAACAAGGACGGCAAGATGCCCGTGTTTTGGACCTACAGTGTCGAGTGGGTGCTGGATAACGAACATGACTGGCGCACGCGGTGGGATGTCTACTTCGACGCCGGCTCGGGTGGTGACGAGGTTCACTGGTTCTCCATTATCAATGCTCTAGTGATCGTGCTGTTCCTCAGTGGTATGGTCGGAATGATTCTCATGCGTAGTCTTCACCGCGATATCAGCCGCTACAACCGCGTGCCTACCGAGGAGGAACGCGCTGAAGAGCGCGAGGAGTCCGGATGGAAACTCGTGCACGCCGACGTGTTCCGCCCGCCGTCGAAGAACCCCATGTTGTTCTGCGTCATGGTAGGCACGGGCTGTCAGTTGCTGGGCATGGCGTTCGTGACGCTGTTCTTCGCTGCTGTGGGCGTTCTGGCGCCTTCAAACCGTGGCAAACTGGTGATCGCGCTGCTGGTGTGCTTTGTGCTGTTGGGTATGCTGGCCGGTTTCACCTCGGCTCGCACGTACAAGATGTTCAAGGGCAAGCGCTGGCAGATGTGCACGGTGCTCACGGCTGTGCTTTTCCCGGGCATCATGTTCTCGCTCTTCTTCTTCCTGAACCTGTTCGTGTGGGGCGCTGGTTCGGACGCCGCTGTGCCGTTTGGCTCGATTCTGCTGGTCTTTTTCCTCTGGACGGGTATTTCGGTGCCGCTTGTGTTCGCTGGTGCCTACTTCGGCTTCAGGTGCGCGTGTGCTTGGTTTGTTTTAGTGTGATGATGTTGCTTACGGTCGTGGTTTTATGCAATTCACAGGAAAGCGCCTCTCACCTTCCCCGTGGCGACCAGCAACATCCCTCGCCCCGTGCCTCCTCAGCCGTGGTACATGACCCACATGTCGGCAGCGGCCGTGGGAGGTGTGTTGCCGTTCGGAGCCATCTTTGTGGAGCTCTTCTTCGTGCTGTCGGCGCTGTGGACGGACAAGTACTACTACGTGTTCGGCTTCCTGCTGCTGGCCTTCCTTATCCTTATCAACACGTGCGCCGAGATCACCATCGTGCTCACCTACTTCCAGCTCTGCTCTGAAGACTACAACTGGTACGTTTCAGCTGCAAAACTCCTGCTACTGAAGGTACTGACACTTTTGCTGCTGTGCTCAGGTGGTGGCGGTCGTTCTTCGTGTCGGGCGCTTGCGGCGGCTACGTGTTCCTCTACTCCACGTATTACTACTGGACGCGTCTGGACGTGGCCAACTTCATTGGTGCCATGCTCTACTTCGGCTACATGGCTGTCATCTCTGGCGCTCTGTCGCTGCTGACGGGCGCTGTGGGTGTCGGTGCCTCGCTGTGGTTCACGCGCAAGATCTACGCGTCCATCAAGGTCGACTAGAGCAAGCGGTATGAGGTGCGGTAGTGAATTACGTAGTAGGAACGCCTGGCCTCGCTGCAACGTCCCTGGTTTCCCCGTCCGTTCGCTTTAACGCGAGCCAATTGACGTCAACTGGGAAACAGTACGATGGGGAGGTCGCAGCGAGCGATACAAGACGAATACACTTTTCCTTCCTAGTGTTCGGCAAGTTTGGTGTTGCAAGTTGCAGCTGTACGGAGCCTGTCGTTGCATCGCAAAGCTCAAGGGCTCACTTGCCATTTTTCCTGATTTTAGCTTTTCGCGAAATTCCGTGGGTATCGCCAAAATGAAATTTGCGATGGGCCGCTCTGAGGTTCCCGTATCAGTTTGCTCGATGGGAATTCGACGGTCCCTCCTTGCTCGACTATCGTGTGGTGCTGGTGGGGTCTCGACATGATGGATACATTGCTCGTCGGCGTGTTTTTCTGCAGTCGTACGTTTCTACGACACCAACAAAATGCTCGACTTCTAGTGAGTTTTAGCAGTGTATTATAGATATTTTGCCGAAGATACATGTATGGCGCAGCAAATAAAGCTCTTCATTGAGCAATCTGTACCTCGAGAAAGCGTGGTTTGCGACTCGCAACTTGCGAGAGCTGAACCGAAAGTAGGGATGCAGGATCAAATGCACTACATACATGTACTTCGAAGTACACTTATATGGACCTAACATGAAGTGAAGCTTGTTATTGTAGCAATGCTACCTACCCAACCGTTATACGTTCGTGAACAGCTACGACTGCACTGAACAAACTGAAGAGACAACAACTCCTCGACAGTTCGGTGCATTGCAAAATGAGACTCGTTCGATTCAACGAAAAAGTTCTAACTCAAGATACCGTATAGCAATCGTCACAATTCGCAGCATTTTGTGATAGCAAACCGTCGTGCTCAAAACACGAACGAGTCCATGTATTTCTCGTCGAGTTTTCAATCCTCCACTCTTGCAAAATTGCACAACAAACATAGAAGTCTTCAACTCTTCGAAGGAGCAATTTCCTGATAGGGCAATTAAACCTCGCAAGTTGCCGTTGTTTGTACCTTCTTTTAGTGACTTCCCCAATCAGCAACAACTCAGAGCTTGCACTCCGACCCGAACTTGTCATCCCTCCACCACTTCCATCTTCACCATAACCACCACCACCCGGAGCTGCAATGAAGTTCATACACACCAAAGCCAACAATTGCATCCCATCTGTGTTTTCTTCCACATGACGTCGCTAATCTGCATTGAACCCATTTTCACCATAACACCATGTTCTTATCCCGAGCTCCACCACGTCACTAAAGTCCGGGTTTGGCGCTCCCCCGAGGTTTTATCTGTTTTTCCCTTTTGCGGTCTCCCGTGGCCACCCCCACACGCAGATCGGCAGGCCATCGCGCAAGTGATAGCGCAGTGGGCGCTCATCGAGACTCGACGGCCATGCAGCGACGCGGCGGCGGCACGCGCAAGGAGCGACTGCTGCGCGCCAAGATGAAGAAGAAGATGCAGGACGACGACAGCGCGGCCAACGGCGCGGGCGCCAGCACCTTCGAGGACATTTTGCAGATGTCGGACTTATCCGAACAGTCTCTGCTGGACAACCTGCGCAAACGCTACGAGCACGAGCTCATCTACACGTACGTGGGGTCCATCCTCATCGCCATCAACCCGTACAAGCAGCTGGACACGTATAGTGAGCGTAAGATGACGGAATATTACGGCAAGGCCATGGGCATGCTGCCTCCGCATGTATTCGCATTGGCAGACCACGCCTACACGCAGTTAATCCAGGGAGGAGCCTTGGATCCAGCCAACCAGAGTATTATTATCAGTGGAGAGAGCGGATCCGGTAAGACGGAGACCACGAAGATCATTATGCAGTACTTGGCTCGAGCCACGAGCTACAGGAAAGGTCCGGATGGAGAGGGAGCTCCTGTAGTGGAAGCAGCTAATAATGGAGCCATGTCTGGAGCTCTAGGCAAGCTGGAGGAGAGAGTGCTGGAGAGTAACCCACTGCTCGAGTCTTTTGGCAATGCCAAGACGTTGCGCAATGACAATTCCAGTCGATTTGGCAAGTTTATCGAGATCCAGTTCAACCACCACGGCAAAATTGTGGGCGCGCAGATCCTCAACTTCCTGTTGGAGAAGACGCGCATTGTGTCGCAGAGTATCGGAGAGAGGAACTACCATATCTTCTACCAGTTGTTGGCCGGCGCGGACAACGCTCTACGAGAGAGACTGCAGCTGCAGACGCCCTATGACTACGAGTATCTGAGGAAGAGCGAGTGCTTCAGCATCCACTCGTGCGATGACGCCAAGGAGTTCGCAACGACCAAGAGATGCATGGAAACTATCGGTATCACCGAAGACCGACAGGAAATGGTGTTTGAACTGCTTGCGGCGGTGTTGCAGCTCGGTAACTTGCAGTTTGCAATGGAGAACGACACTTGCGTCGCAGTGGGGGACGACTCGGCCAACGGGATGAAACTGGTAGCTTCTTTACTCAAGGTGAGCGAGGACGCGCTGTCCAAGGCGCTGCTCACGAGGCAGCTCTACGTCGGTGGCAAGGTCATTGTGCAGCAGCAGAACTCAGAGCAAGTGCGCGACAAGCGTGACGCTCTTGCCAAGGGAATCTACTCGTCGCTGTTCCTGTGGCTCGTGTCGGAACTCAACCGCACGATCTCGCGCACCCAAGACAAGTGGGGCTTCATCGGTGTACTGGATATATACGGCTTCGAGAAGTTCGAGTGGAATACGTTCGAGCAGCTGTGCATCAATTACGCCAACGAGAAGCTCCAGCGACACTTTAACCAGCACATGCTGGAGGTGGAGCAGAACGACTACGCTAAGGAAGGGATTGACTGGAAGCACATTGACTTCGAGGACAACCAGGAGTGTCTGGATCTCATTGAGAGCAAGGTGAACGGCAAGCCGGGCATCTTCATCTCGCTGGATGACAACTGGCGACTGAAGGGCGAGGAAGCCAACAAGAAGTTCGTTTCCAACTTGCACAACTCGTTCGGCCGCACGTCTAGCGGCCACTCGAGCATCAAGAACAAGTTCTATGTGCACCCGAAGATGGACGCGGACCTGCACTTCGGTATCAAGCACTACGCCGGCGAGGTGATCTACGACGCAAGTGGCTTCAACGACAAGAACAATGAGACGTTGAACGACGACATGAAGGAGCTGATCCGGCAATCCAAGAGCGACTGGCTGCGCGGGATCTTTGATCTCAACATGCAGTCGATCGAGGCCATTCCTGGCAACAAGCCACAGCAGCAGCACTCGATCTCTCGACGCCCGAACGAGATGAAAAAGGGAATGCAGGGAAACAAGTCGCGTAACATCCGTGAAGTTTCTGTCAGCGCCCAGTTCCGGTATCAGTTGCAGGAGCTTATGAACAAGATTTCGTTGGCAAACCCTCGCTATGTGCGCTGTATCAAGCCGAACGAGCTCAAGCGCCCGAGTGAGCTCAATGACATGGATTGTGCCCGCCAGCTAAAATACTCCGGCATGATGGAGGCGATTCAGATCCGTCAGCGCGGCTTTGCTCTGCGCGAGGACCACGACGTGTTCTTCTATGACTACCAGTCGCTCGCACCTGATGCAGAGAACATCAAGGAGCTCGTAGAAGAGATCTCGTCCATTCTGGGTGCCGGCAAGGAGGAGTGGCAGTTGGGTAAAACCAAGGTGTTCCTGAAACGGGCCATGGCGTTCAAGCTGCGCAAGCTCGAGATGCTGCGCTGCAAGTCGGCCGCTCGTGCCATTCAGAAGTGGGTTCGCAACATGGCTCGAGCTGAGGCTGCTGTCAAGATCCAGACGAAAGCTCGCCAGTTTGTGGCGAAAAGGCAACTGCAGCGTCTCCGGCGCAGTGCGTACCGACTGATGTACATTCTTCGCATGCGTGTGGCGATGAGCAAGTACCAGCGGATGCGTGCTGAGTATCGTCTGCAGAATGAGAAGGCGGTGGTTGTACAGAAAATCGCGCGTGGCTACTTGGTGCGTAGGCGGGATCTGCTTCATCCGTTTGGCGACATGGGCCCCAAGGAACTAGACGTGAAGATTGCGGAGATGGAAAAGGCCATTGAAGATGCGGCGGTGAGCAAGCAGTTTGAGCTGTGCGCAAACCTGCAGCTCGAGCTGGAGAAGATCGTCGAGGCTCGAAAGAAGGTCCGTACTGCAAAGGAGATTGATGCTGCAATCAAGAAGCTGAACGAGGACATGGAGGCAGCAGCAATGTCGAAGCAGTTTGGCTTGTGTGCAGAGCTTCAGAAGCAGCTCGAGGTGCTCCAGGAGGCTCGTAAGAACGTCAAGGAAGACCTCAACGAGCTGGAGCCGGAGGAGCTCGACGAGCGCATCCACGCCATGGAAGCTACGATCGCTGAGGCGATGGCTGCACGTGACTTCGGCAAGTGCGGTGATCTGCAGGTCAGCTTGGACGCTCTTGTGTCTGCTCGCAAGAAGAAGCAGACTCCTGAAGAGCTGGACGCTGAGATCGAGAAGCTGAACGAGGAGCTAGACAACCTGATGAAGAAGAAGCACTTCGACAAGTGCGCCCAGCTTCAGAAGGATATTGATGTCTTGAAGAAGAAGCGGGCCAAGTTCCCTGCTAAGAAAGCGCCAACTCCACCGCCATCTCCAAAGCCCGAACCGCCTGCAGAGCCAACGCCGCCTCCTTCTCCAAAGAAGGAGACGCCTCCACCTGAGGAGCCGGAACCGCAGCCTGCTACGCCTGCTCCTCCTTCGAATATGGATCGCAGTGGCATTCCTGCCGCGCGTGAGTCTACTATGGCACCGAACTCGTCCCCTGCCGCTTTTCCGGGTGAGAAGCGGACTGCTATCGAGGCTCCCTCAGCACCGGTCCCAGCGCCAGCGCCAGCGCCAGTACCGGCACCGGTCCCAGCACCACAGGCTTCTCCGGTTGCTTTGCCTCCCGCGCAGACGTTTGAAGAACCCCCGACGGCTCCTGCGCCGGTAAACGATTACGTTGCCCCTCAAGAACTTCCTACGGCTCCTCCCAGACGTCCTCCTGCTATTTACAATGGTCCTTCTCCCAGTGTTCGATGGAACGAGTCGAGTACGATGACTCCTATGCCTCCTATCAAGCAGACAACCTTCGAGCGTCGCGCGCGTTCAGGTTCGAACAGTTCGGCGACTTCAGGACACTCGTTCGCTAGATCGCACTCGTCTATGATGTCTACGTCATCCAAGACGAAGAAATCGTCGACGTCAGATCCATCGCGCACAGTTGCCCGCCTTCGCCCGGCCAAGGCGATCACGGTGAACCAAGAATCGACTGTTCTGGAAGCTGCCAGGCTGATGAAGTCTCACCGTTCGGCCGCTGTGTTGGTGACGAACTGGGAAGGCGCCTTGACGGGCATCTTCTCAGACACAGACTCGGCTCGGCGTGTGGTATCGAAGGGCTTAGACCCCGCAAGAGTCACGATTGGGTCAGTGATGACACCGAATCCCAGTTGTGTGAGTCTGGAGGACAGCGCAGTGGATGCGATGGACACGATGCTCAGTGGGAAATTCCGTCACCTGCCAGTGGTGAGTTCGAACAGTGGCAACATTGTTGGAGTGTTGAATGTGGCTAAGTGCCTGCACGATGCCATCCGACGAGTTGAGAACATGTCAGCCTCTCTCCAACAAGAACTGGGTGCAAGCAATGACAACGCGATGCTGCGCGGGATGCTGGAGAAGATGCTGTCGCCGTCCCTCTTGGATGTGCTGTCGAAGCCAGGCGAGGTTATGCCGCCGCTCGTGTATGGACACATGACGGTTTATGAGGCGACGACGTACATGGCGGAGACGAGGAGACCAGCTCTCGTGGTGTCTTCCAACCCGGAAGCGCAGGATCTCGTTGGTATTTTCACCCCGAAGGACGTTCTGCTTCGCGTGATTGCGGAGGACTTGGACGTTCACACGACGACAGTCAGCGAAGTGATGACGCCCAACCCGGAGTCGGCGGCGCCCGAGACGTCGGTGCTGGATGCCTTCCACATTATGCACGACGGCAAGTTCTTGAATTTACCCGTGGTGGCCCCTGAATCCGGCGAGATCATGGGCGTAGCAGACGTGCTGTCGATTAGTTTGGCTTCTTTCGGAGAGTCGCGAGATATCGGCAAGTTCTTTAACGCTGCGTTCGACTACCACGATGACGAGACCAACTCGATCGTGTCGGGAACGTCTACGTCCAAGGTTTCGGTGGCTAGCAAGGCACGACAGCAGAAGGACCGTGATAAGGGTATCAATGTCCGCCCAGTGTCCAGTCTTCGTCCTCTTCCTGCGATCACCATTGACGAGGTCGCTTCCGTGTTTGAAGCTGCTCTGTTGATGAAGCAGAAGCGCACAGATGCTCTGCTGGTGGTGGACGAAGCTGGCGGTTTGAATGGTATCCTGACAGACACAGATATCTGCCGTCGCGTGTTGGCTTTGAACCTGAACCCGGAAGAAGTGCCTGTTTGCAATGTGATGACGAGAGACATCAAGTACGTGTCCCCCAACGACAGCGCCATTGACGCGTTGCTTTCGATGCAGGAGGGACACTTCCGTCACCTGCCTGTTGTCGACGGCGGTGGGATCGCTGGTGTGCTGAACATCGGCAAGTGCATTTACGACGTATCAAAGCGTCTGGAGCACGCGATGCAGTCGACAGATCAGCTTAAGGCTTCGTTGGAGAAGAGCGGAAAATCGTCAACTCTGCAGCAACTGCTTGCCCCGATGTTGGAGAAGCTCTCGACACCCACTCTGGGCTCGATCATTGAAACTGAGTCTCAGAATGGATCGACGCCAGCCCCACGTCTTCCAAAGTCGTCTCTTGTTAGTGACGTGGCGAAGGCGATGGCGCACACCAAGAAGGCGGCGCTGATTGTGGACGACATCAACTTCGACAAGCTGGTGGGTGTCTTCTCTCCCAACGAGCTGGTGCTGAACGTGATTGCCAAGGGACTGAAGCCTTCAGCCACGTATGTGGAGGAAGTGATGCTGAACGACCCCGAGATCGCCACGCCGTCCACGTCTGTGCTTGACGGCTTGCACATCATGCATGATTCGCGTGTTCTGAACCTGCCTGTGCTGAAGAATGACTCTAACGAACTCGTTGGGATGGTGGACGTGCTCGACCTCAGCTACGGTACCATTGACGCCATCTACGGTGAAAACCGCGAACAGATGCAGGAGTTCTGGAACACAACGCTGCAGCTTGACCAGCCGTCCTTACCGTCGGAGGCTGGTGACCGCGAGCGCACCACGCTCTTATCAAGGGCCGAGCGTGAGGAGAAGAGCCGCACGGTGGCGAAGCTGCGGCCGACCAAGGTGATGACCGTCCCCGAGACGACAACTGTCGCGGAGCTTTCGCGGACCATGGGACGAAACAAAATGGACTGCGTGCTGGTTGTGTCGGAGGAGGGAATGCTCAACGGTATCATCACGGACACAGATCTGACGCGCCGCGTGGTTTCGGAGAACCGGCCGTTGGACTCGACGCTCGTTGGCGACGTCATGACCCGGAACCCCGTGTTTGTGTCGACGGACGACCCTGCTATCGACGCGCTGATTTGCATGTTGGAAGGGAAGTTCCGCCACCTTCCTGTGGTCGAACGCAATGGTCCCGTTGTGGGTATCTTGAATATTGCTAAGTGCTTGTACGACGCCATCCGGAAGATGGAGAAGTCGGAGCAGTCGTCCGCTGCGCTGCGTCACACATTGGAAAAGGAAATGAAGAGTCGGGTCAACGGAGGTGCTCGTACTGGAAATGTCTCGCAACTTCTTGGCTCGATGGTGAACAAAATGTTCTCGCCTGACATTAAGACGGTGATCGAGGAAGAAGGGGTCGATCCTCCGCGCGTGCAGCGCTACACATCTGTGTTTGAAGTATCGAAGCAAATGGCTATCACGAAGAAGGGCGCGCTGGTAGTGAACAACCGCGGACAGTACTGTGGCGTTTTCACCCCCAAGGAAATGCTGGAGAAGGTGTTAGCGCGTGGCCTGCCCGTCCACACCACGCCTGTGTGCGAAGTGATGCTGGAGAAGGACGTGACCATCAACGGAGCGACGTCGGTGATCGACGCCATGCACACGATGCACGACCAGAAGACGCTGTACCTGGCCGTGATGCAGACGGAAACGAGCAAGATGCCAATTGGTCTCATTGACGTGCTCTCTTTGAGCTACGGCTCGTTCGCGAAGGGCAAGCCGAGTGAGTGGAAGTCCTTCTGGAATGCCTCGTTCGAAGCTACTGATGACGACGACGTGTCCTCACAGCACAGTTTCCGCAGTGGCTTCTCGCACAACCTCGCCCCAAGCAGCAGCGGCTTGAGCCAAAAGGGCCGCCAGGCGAATTTGGCGACGGGCAATGTGCGTCCAGTGTCCAAGTTGCGTCCGTCGAAGGCCATCACGATCTCGGAGACTTTCTCTGTTGCAGACGCGGCGAAGGAGATGAGTACTGCCCAGACGGATGCCGCGTTGATTATTGGCCGGGATGGTGGTCTGCTGGGTATTCTAACAGACACTGATGTCACTCGACGGGTGGTGGCCCTAGGCAATGATCCATTCTACGTGAGTGTGCTGGATGCCATGACCCCGGACCCCAAGTTCGTGGATGAACGGGACAGTGCCATGGACGCGATGTTTATGATGCTCGAAGGCAAGTTCCGGCATTTGCCTGTTGTTGATGAAACGGGTATGGTTGCTGGTATGCTGCGTATCCAGAAGTGTCTGTACGACGCCATCACCCGCATTGAAAAGGTGCAGCAGTCGTCTAGTGGCTCGCTTCGACAACGTCTTGAGAAGCAGCTGCATGCCACTGGAATCGGTACAGGTCAAGGCGCACTAAAGCAGCTCGTAGCCCCTATGGTGGAGAAGCTTCTTTCACCTACAGTGGACGCGATTCTGGAGGATGAGACGCTGCCTCCGCTTGTGAGTGAGCACGACACGGTCATGGAAGTAGCTCGTCAGATGGCTGCATCTCGTAAGGCTGCCCTCATTGTGGAGGACCCGAACGGTGACAATAGCTCGTCTGTGAGTGGAGGCCACCGCTCTTCGATCAGTGGAGGAGGCTACGACATCGGCACCTCAGCGCTGACTAGAAAGGTACTAGGTGTATTCACACCAAAGGATCTGCTGCTACGTGTGACTGGCGCTGGTCTGGACGCCGCTGAGACGACTGTGGGCCAGGTGATGACGCCTGATCCGGAGACGGCTCCCCCCACCACAAGACTTGTGGATGCCCTGCACATCATGTACGAGCACAACTTCCTGCATTTGCCCATTGTGAACGAGGAGACGGCTACTATTGTGGGCATGCTGGATGTCTTGTCGCTTTGCTATGGTACTTTTGCGAGTGGAGCGGCTGCGGAAAGCGGCAAGCCGGTAGACGAAGATTCAGACTGGCGCGCATTCTGGGATGTGTCACTGGCGCTTGGTAATGATGAGGACGACTTCAGTGAGCTTGCCAGTTTGACCGGCTCGCGAGTTTCCCGCCGTCGTCCTGGTAAGTACACGGAAAGCCACCACTCGTCGATGATGGACCACATTCCCGAGCCAGAAGGCGCCATGCGTCCTGTATCGATGCTGCGACCACAGGAGGTGACGCGCATTAACGAGTTCATTACTGTGGCGGAAGCGGCCAAGCGCATGCGGCAAGCACGCGTGGAGGCAGTCGTCGTCACTACAGAAGAGGGAGAGCTCCGTGGTATCCTGACTGACACGGACATCACGCGTCGCGTGCTGGCTGAAGATGTCGACCCGGAGAGCTGCTCAGTCGCGTCTGTCATGACCACGAAGCCTACGTGTGTGTACATGGAGGATCAGGCTATTGAGGCTATCACCAAGATGCTCGAGGGCCGGTTCAAGCACTTGCCTGTACTCGGATCCGACGGTACGCCTCAGGGTATGCTGGACATTTCCAAGTGTCTCTACGACGCCATTACGTGCTTGGAGAAGGTGCAGCAGTCGACGGAGGCGGCAGCATCCGAGTTTTCGCGTGATCTTGGCACAGGATCAAATCTGCAGCGGCTGTTGGGCCCCATGATGGAGAAGATGGTGCGGCCTACGGTTGGAGATGCACTTGACGGCGAGATCATGCCACCTGTGATCAATATTCACACGACGGCATCACGTGCCGCCAAGCTGATGGCGAACACGAAGAAGGCCGCGATTGTGCTGGGTGACGAGCAGGAGCTGTGCGGTATGGTGACGACCAAGGATTTGCTGCGGAAGCTTGTGGCCAAGGGTCTTTATGCCGAGACGACCACTGTGGAAGAGGTGATGACCATGGACCCGGATCTCATGGGCCCTGATATGAGCATTGTGGACGGCTTGCGCTCTCTGCACGATGCGGGCCAGCTCTTTATGCCTGTACTGGCGGACGACGGTGAGATCCTTGGCATGGCGGATGTGATCTGCCTCAGCTACGGCCAGTTCCAGACCACGTCGGGTGGCACTTCCAACGGCGACTGGCGGCAGTTCTGGCAGACGGCCATGAACCTCCAGGAAGAAGTTGCTGGTGGTGCTTATGGCGGCTTGAACGACGACGCTCGCTCGGTGGGCACAATTGAGGAATTCGAGCGCGACGAGTACAATGCTGGTGGCAGCACATCGACGCCGACGGCCAGTGCTGTGGGCCTCAACGGAGCTGGTCGGTATTCCAACTCGCTGGGTGCGTACGCAGAGCTGGGCGAGAGCGTCTCGGTTGTTAGTGGCGCCAACACGGCGACGACGAGCGTACTAATGCAGAAGAATATGGACGAGAACACGTTCGTGTTCAAGGTGAGCGACGGTGCGCAGGGCCACTTCCACCGCATCATGTGCCGGTTCAACTCGATGGGCCCGCTACTGGAGCAGATTCGGTTCAAGATGGGACTCGATGACAACGAGGCACTTCGCCTCAAGTACGAGGACGATGAAGGAGATCTGGCGCTGCTGACGTCAGATGAAAGTCTTGTTGAGGCTGTTCACATGGCCCAGCGCGCCGGGTGGAAGCGCCTGGTCTGTGTGGTGGACGTGGTGAAGCGCCCGCAACACGACGGCAACGGCAGCGTTGTGTCCATGGCGAGTTCGACTGCGAGTGGAGCAGCAAGCGCTGCAGCTAGTGCGGCTCCCAGCGGCTCGAACGCTGTCGGCCCCAAGCCACGCAACCGGCTGCTCACTAAGGTGGACGAGATGTCCTCGTCCGAGAGCAGCAGTGACGAGAGCAGTGACGAGGAGATCGTGCGGCGGAAGAGCAAGAAGTCTCGTCGCAAACGCGACCGCGGCTTCTCTCTCAACAGCCAGACAGGGCTGATTGCTGGTGGCGCTGCCACTCTGGTGGTTGGTCTAGGCGCCATGGCACTCATGCTCATGCGGCGTAAGTAGACGCAGCCAAATAAGGTAGGAGATTGTAGGATTTCGATGAAGGTGGGAGATTTTTTCCTACTCTTCATCTTGTGATTGAATAAAGCAATGCGAATACGTATAGAAGAAGAACGCCACGTTTGTTATCTTTATGAAAAATTGCTTTGACACTTGGGGGCTTGGGGGATTCACACGGACGACAGGTCGAGCTCTAATTTTTTCTTGCGTTCTGGTTCTTGAGTGTGGCCGTCGCCATTCAGGACAACACTCAGCTTGAGGTCTCCTTCACCGGGTTCACTGCATTCGTCGTCGGTAGGTGTGCCTAAACTTGGCAATTTGCCATCCCCGTTCAAACTTCCAGTTGGAGACTGAGCCGTTTGTGCCACAATGAAACTTTCGTCCCGAACGTCCTTCTTGAGGAAATTATCCTGGATCCAGAACTGCAACATGTTCATCAGACACGGACACGCGATCATGACCAATGCCAACTCCACTTCGGGGTGTTTCTCGAGTGGCTTGAAAAGAAATACTGCAAAAGCTCCCAACGGCTTTTGGAACGCCACAATAAGCGCCGCGATGATAAACTTGCACGTGAAAATGACCAGGATCCAAGAAACCACTTGCAACGCCCACGTTCTAATCCGAACAGGAGTGCCATAGTCTCCAGGGACTTTCAATGGCGTCCAGTCGAAGCGGAGAGCCAAAAGTACCACGGCGGACAGCAACACGTAGTTGAGGAAAACGCCAAATGTCGTGTCCAATGTGAAGTTGACAAAGTACAATGCGCACTGCAACAACTTTATCAGTATCGCAAATAAATAAAGCAGAAGCTGCTGTGCCGTACCTGATCCACAGGCTCGTCGTCAGACTCCTCCATCCTTTTTTGGTACGAGTAGAGCAGGATGGCAATCAGCAAGTTTGCCACATGCGCAAAAGTTGCGCCAACCATTTGCTTGGAAGCATCAAATGCCCAAACCTACATGCAAATGCAACAAGAGGAAAAACAAGATTTAGAACACTTTTTAAACACTTTAAACACTTTGCCATTCGAGTTGTTACCATTAGCGGGCGACGAGGCACTTCGCGCAGTCGCTTTACCACCAGCACGGAAATGGCAATGAGACCCAGCAGGACCTGCAGCAGCGCCGCGAAGTTGCCGCTCAGCAGCTTACACTCCTCCAAATTGCCGTCCTCGTTGCCTTCCCACGCGCCCATACTGCTGCCGTCGTTCGCAAGCGGGGACTGGCTTATTGTTGCCATCGGCAATGTGCAAAAGTGGGATGTGTTGGGCGTCAGCAATTGGCTAAAAAAACATGCAAAAGCGAGACAACACCTAAAATCAGAAAACAAATATAAACGGTACGAGGCAAAAGCAGCGAAAAATGGCAAAAGGCAACTTTTCAATACAATTTGATCACTACACGATCACCGCACCACTTCTTCAACGGTGATTCTTCTTGTAAACAACTCACCGCATCCGTTGGCCGTCGTTGGGCTCATGGCTCCAATTTCCTGCCGCGTGGGGGCGAAATACGACTGCAGGATCTCAAAGTCCTGACTCATGGAGCCGCCAAGGAAGCAGCCCACGCCAGTGGTTGAATACACCTTGGTTTCGCTAGATCCAGGGGCCGTAGCACCACTTTCGTTGCTCGGAACTTCCAACGTCGTGCGACTTTCGGCAACTGGTGTCACGCTGAGCAAAACGCCGTCTTCATCGTCGTCTTCTTCGTGCAATAGCAAGCCATTCAGCGTATCGCTGTACACTTCCCCTTCCAGAAGCCGAGCCAATTGTGCACGTTCTCGTCGAAGCTGCTCCAGTTCACTTTGCAGATCCGAATTCTGCTCAACTTGAGACTGCAACTGCTGGTGAGCGGCGCTCAGCTGGTCCTGCAACTCGCGCTGTGTGACTTGCAGCTCCTTGGCCCATGCATCCTAAGGTATACAAGCAGTAGAGAAATCAGAATCGATTGTTACAATCAACTTAGCAACACTACTGTAGAAGCTAGCATACCCGTGAATCGTTCGATTCCAATGACCGCAGATAAAACGACGACCAGATCGCCAGTGAGCTCGTGTGCCATTTGCACTGCAAAACCGTTGGCGACTTGTCCGTTGATCTCTCGCCACTTAGAGGCACCATGAAAAACGGGTTTCGGAAATCGGCAGCTTGAGGGTGCGACTCCAACAATGTCCACGCACTTGTGCATCGAATTGCTGTCTTGGATCCCTGCACCATGAAATCAAAGATTTAGTTCACCTTTTGACGATGCGTGATAAAAGTTGCCTACCGTCCGAGCCTCTTCGCAATCGTGGAGGAAAGTCCCACTTCGCTTGTCATAAACTTCATCAAGCAGAGCAATGAGATACCGCTCGCTGAACTCGAACGAGCAAGGAAACTGGCGCGTCAATTGCCACACGGCATCCACGAACTGCATGAAAATAGGTGACGTGTTGTCGTCTTCCCAATAAGCAGCTTGAGAATCCGTATGTCCCGATCGCGAGTGGAACTGGTGACCAAACGCACACCACTCCTGTTCGATCAAGATCTACCAAGAAGAGAAGCTATTGTCAGAGACCATGCCACATAATAACAGAGACGCTAAATAGCCTGGACATACCTGGAACCCCTTCATGGTGCGGTAGAATGGATCTGCGCACAGCTTCACCAACGCCGTGATCTGAGCTGTGCGATCCCATCCGTCAGAGCAGTGGATCATTAAACTGGTGCCTTCGACAAGCTTTGCTAGGCAGACGGAGCAAGACGCTAGAATCGAGCGCACGTGTTCTAACCAGCGCGTGCTCTTCAATTAAGTCAAAGCAAACAACAGTAGGTATGTTAGCTTCAGTAATTGCATCCAAGAAAAAGCCTTGCGCAGTGCATACCTCTAGATACGACAACCAATTAGGTCGCTCGTTGCCCCGAACTTCATTCTTGATCAAGTCGAAGAGTTTGCGGATAGAATCTCGCATGGAGTGAATATTCTCAATCCCCATGAACATAATGTTCGTGTCTTTGTAGTAATCGAGGCTGGCAACAATGAACACGAGTTAGTTACCATACCGTAATAAGCCATTGCATCCCTAAACGTACACTTCAAACCCTCCACCGAGTGCAATGTTGCCATAGGCGCTCGTTTGGCTTCGGCAGTCGATGAAAAGAAGTTTCCCTTTGCATTCTCGTCGTAGAGCAATCATGTAGGCTTCATCAGAAGTGCACCTTTTCCTTCTTAGCCCAACAAGAGGCTGCGCACACCTCGCGACCACTGCATCATTTTTGTGTCGGTAAGTCACGGCCGGCACACGTCCACGGGCTCGAAAGAAACTGATCTTCCGCAGCTCGCCATCAGACACTGACGCCGGAACAATGAACGCGCCAGGATACGTCGGAGACATCTTGTAGTTGTTGTTCACGTACGTGATGCGGTACCCACCAATCTGTGCACCAGACTTCGGAGTCTTAAATCCGAGTCGAGTGAATTCTGTTTGCGGGTCGTACGCTGTCCACCCACGGGTGTCCAACTGGCGAGCGAATGCGTAAGCTGCAGGCTGCAGCTTATCCATGAGCAACTGATTGATTTTCACGTACGCATCCCCTGAGACCGCCTCCCCAGGGAAGTTGAACTTGGCCATCTCGAAGTTTTTGCACGAAACTTCTAGCTGGATCATGGGGCCCACTTTGCCATTCACGCGGAATTCCGCCAGCTCTGCAATGTTGTTCAAGTGAACTTCGACCAGCTCCTCTTCGTGATGCTGCTAGGAACGAAAATTACCACAAAAATAAATTACCGGTAAATAAAAAAACGGTTTTAACACTGCAAAAAAGTAAAGTGAAAAATGAACAAAAAAAAACTCACATGAAAAGAACGAAAGAGCAGTCGATAGTTGGTGAGGAACAAAGTTCCGTGCATCACATCATCATCGTCTTTTGCCGTTTTCTTTGTGCCAGTTACTCCTGCCACTCCCCCTAGTGTTGATTGGTCACACTGTGCGTGCACTTTGAAATACACCGTCTCGCCCATGTAGAGATCCCCCGCCGGGTTTTCCATCACCAAGTACATACTGTCCGATACGAACGACGTCTACAGAAGTGGCATAAATGGAAACAAAAGTTTAGCACACACATAAATTATTGCCACCGTTATTCCCAACTCACGGCGTGATCAAGCTCCTGTCGCTCCACTTCTGTCCACGAATCTTCTTCGACACTGCGGCGACTACTGAAGGGCAGAGCGCCATCGCGCCGCATCGAGTCCGTACGCACGGCCCCACTAGACATCCGATCCATCCTGTTGGCAAAGCTGGCAGTGGCAATGAGTGGCGACCCTTTCGCTTTAGGCACTTCTTTTCCAACGTGCGGCGGTTTCCTTTTCCTCAGTAGTGGCTGCTTGGGTTGGTTGATTTTTCTGATAAGGTCATTCGTACTAAGTGCGAATTTGCCGTTCTGGTGCTGAACTTTTATCATTGATGGTTCAACTTGCACAAAAAGGTATCTAACGCTTTTTTTTTTCATGTTTTAGTGAGTGAAGTATGCGTCCCCCATAGCTGACAGCGTTGATGCCAACTCTTCAGGTGCATCGGGACTCATTCCAGCACGTGTAAACTCGTAAGCTGTGCGTTTGTCGCTCTTTGCCACTTGTTGCGCCATGGCTGACAGGTATTCGCCGGTTTGACTGGACAAAGCCAATTGAGAAATGCCATCCACAGACGAATTTTGCAGCATTTGAAGACGGTATGTCTCGGGTAGATTGAGAGGACACGCGTCGGTCCAGCGGAGCGCAATATCGCGGGGTGACACTGGAAAACGGTCGATAAGGGATCCCAGCGTCGAGTTCGCACTGAATCCGCGGAAGTGGAGACGGCGATAAAACACTTTGTTAGGGTGTTGTTCATCGGCAACTGCCTGCTGTAGTGCTGGGAGGAGGGAAGAGCTCTGGAACGGGTTTTCTGCCGCATTGTTACCACCAACTGCATTGGTGGTACTTTCGTTGATTGACTGCAACAGAGTCGCTGGGTCCGTCGTGTGCGGAAATGAAGCAGCCAGCTCCACGATCTTCATGCTTGGTTGAAGTCCCTCCATAATTCCGTACGCCGTTTGTCCTCGGTTGGCCGACATGGCGAGTTCCAAAGCAGTTGCAACGACAGTGCTAACAGCAGCACAGTTCGACCGGTCAAATCCAAGCTGTGCGAACCGCGAGCTAGGCAGTGAACTTGGAGACATTGCAACAGGCACCAGAAGATTCGACACCTCCGAAAGCAACACCATGGATGATGCCAAGTTAACGCGCTTCCTCGCCTCAACCTTCGTGCGGTCCCGAACGTTCGGCCCAACACGAAACACTGCGTCTTCGTCATCGGTAGCCATGGGATACGTCCAATCGTTACCCACCACCATGGTCACTGCACCAGGGCACTCCTCAGCTACGTACGTCAACATCTCATGTGCCAGGCCTCCCCACGACGAGTCCATGTCAACAAGGCCCTGAACCAGCCTCAACTGGTCACAACTCTCCAACACCGTGCGTACTCTGTCTTCTGCATCTTCCAATGTACTGTTGCCAATATTTCCTCCATTGGAAACGGAGTGACCTTCGTAGAAATTGTGCAACGGCATGTGCGGACGGAACTCGTCCACCTCCACAAGGTTGTGCTCCTTCAGTCTGCGCCAACTCCACAGTCCGTCGTTACTTAATCCACTCACGGGTTCAGCTCCCGATTGGTCATACATTTGCACGCCACCTCCCCTGCAACAAAAAACATCATTACAAAATGCACATTAACATTCTTTTCAGATAATTTATTCAATTGGTGCAATTGTCGGTACCATGTCGTGGGGTCTTCTTGTTGGCTGGGAGTGGCTCGGATCTGTCTTCTCACACGGCCCTTTGCTTCGAATGCTAGCACATGCGGGGTCTTGGTGACTCCGTTGGCTTGTTGCAATGCCAACCACTGTGTGCCAATGGTCGTGGAGGCCGTGCCAAACTGCAGAAGAAGTGTCTCCTCCTCCATTGCCATCACTAATGAGGAGAAAAATATGTGATGTTTACCACATAAGTAATGTAATGTGGCACACATACATAAGTTTTGGGGGGTTTCTTATTTTATTTTAGGTTTAGAACTATGCAGCGAGGTTCTGATGTGGGCACTAGAGAAGGCCAAACAGAGCGATGCATGCTGTCTAGCTGCACACAACTATGACGGTTGGCGCTTTCAATCAAGCTCAGGTGACTTCGACCCAGGGGCATCAGTTGGTGAAGTGCTAAAGTGGTGACTCATCGTACGAACGTTTTGGAGCCGGCACTATCCGGCGTTAGCGTTATATACGTGGGTGCAAGACTAAAGCTCTCGAGAAAGCCGCGTCCTGAATGATCTCCAGCTGTCGAGCGGTCACTGTGTGTGTTATTGTCGTCGGTGACGCGTTGTTTAACTTCACGGACAGCACAAACAAGCGGCGAGCGGAGACGGACTATTGCAAATTAATGAAGTTGAATCACAAAGGGGGCGCTTAGTATTCCGCCCCAACTTCGTCGAATACATGTACAGGGTGGACCCAGTCAAGGGCACGGTACTACTCGGACAGCGAAATTCCATTAAGGGCATTCATTTTCCAGCTCTCTGTCCGGAAGGTGTTTCTACTTTTTGGTTGGTGACTTCCCAATGAGACGAAGTACTTCTAGTCACCGTCACAGCGTTCTCACAACGAGAGGGTCTGAAGTTCAGTCTTTGCTGTTGTCTCGGATATCTTGGTCTGGCAAGATATTGCGGGCAGATCGTCACATACGAACGCTCTGAAACGTGAACCCGACGCTAACGAGAGCAACGTAGCTTGCGGTGGGCCAGTGCATCGAGATAATCCGTTTGTCACGTTGAGACTTGAGGACAGGCGCTATCCATGGATATCATGAGGGGTCACAAGGGTGATCTTGTGTTGTTGTTGCTGTTGTTGCACTCCCGACGTCGAAGATTTCCGCTCTAGGGAATCACCGGTCTGCCCTCTTTCCATGGAGACCGCGACTGCCGCATCGGGTCGATTCCTTCAAGCCTCATTCTCACTTTTGCCACCTCGACTCAACATCTTGAGTACCAGCAGTCTTCCATCTCCCAGTTCAAGACACCAACCATGGTTCGCGTTCTCAAGCCTTTCAGCGCGGTCGTCGCGGCCGTGCTTTCTCTCGGTCTTGCGGCTGCCGACACGCCCGTGTCTGTTCTTGGTGATGCCACATACACGATCCCATCGTCCCGTGGACTCTGCATTGGTGACGGTGCTGCTCCGACTGGAACGGGTTGTCCACTCAAGGGAGATGTTGCCACCGACAACTGCCGCGAGGGGATTTCTTCCTACAAGGACGGGGTGTGCGTTGCCCCCAAGGACGCAGAGTGCGTCATTATCTCGGGCTCCACGTGGGGTTGCGCGTATCCGGAAGGTGGTGTTGAAACTTCGTACCAAGGCGCGGAGCCGAGTGCTTCTGGCTATGGCGAGACGCCGTACCCGACTGAGGCATCCACGTACGTAGAGACGGCGTACCCGACTGAGAAACCCACCTACGAGTCTTCCGCTTCCGCTTCCGGATACGGCGACGGTGAAGTGACCTACCCGGACCAGCACGAGACGTACCCGGCGGACGACGAGGTGACGTTCCCTTACGAAAGCAAGGGCGCGTACCCTGACAAGACGGACGCTACGACGCCGTGCCCCACTGAGGGCAACAAGTACCATGGTGACAACGCGTACCCGGAATCGACGTCGTACCCTGTCAAGAACGACGACTACGTCGCTCACACGGAGACACCAGCGTACCCTGCTGGGGACTACAAGGCGGACACCCCTTGCCCGATTCTACCGTACGACCACGAGGCTGGAAACGGTGACTACCCGGTTGAGGAGACCCCGTGCCCAACTCTTCCGTACACCTACCAGCACACCAACAACGGCGACAACGACAAGGGAGAGTACCAGCCCCAGTACGGATCGAAGAACGGCGGAGACTACCACCACGGCGGTAACTCGGGCTACGAAGGCAACCACGGCAGCAAGCCCGGTTACACCAGTGGCTCGGTAGACACTCCGTGCTCTTCGTCAAAGGATGGTGACTACCACCACGAATCGAACGAGTATGAGCACAACAGCAAGCCAGGCTACGAGCCCAGTTACGCTGGCTCGAACAAGTACGACCACCACAGCAAGCCAGGCTATGAGCCGAGCCACGAGGGAAGCTACCACGGCAGCAAGCCCAGTTACACAAGTGGTTCAGTGAATGAGTATGAGCACAACACCAAGCCGGGTTACGAGCCGAGCTACGCTGGCTCGAACAAGTACGACCACAGCAAGCCGAGCTACGACAGCAACAGCAAGCCCGGTTACGAGCCAAGCTACGCCGGCTCGAACAAGTACGACAGCAACAGCAAGCCCGGTTACGAGCACGGCAGTGCCAGCTACTCGGTGGACGCCCCGTGCTCGTCGGACAAGTCCTCGGATGGCCAGTACCACCACGGCCAGTACGAGGGCGAAAGCAACAGCAAGGACAAGAACCCGACCAAGTACCTACGCGGGAGCAGCTATGGCAGCTCGAAGGACGACTACACGAAGTCTGACGAGTACGCGGTTGAGTACTCCTCGAACAGCAAGGCTGAATATTCTACTAAGGACTCGTACAAGGGCTCCGTAGTCGACAGCACCGCTGGATCGGGTGATGACTGTGATAAGAGTAGCTCAGTCGCGGGCAGCCACGACGAGTACCAGGGTAGCACCGATGCCCCGGAGCACCAGGGAGAGTACGACCACACTACCACAGCTCCGGACTACACAAGTGCCCCCACCACTGCCACCCCGTACACGTCTGCCCCCGAAACTGAGGGCCCAACCCACGAGGGAGACTACACCACTGAGCCTCCGGTTGCTGTGGACCCCGACCATGAAGGAGGCTACACTACCCAGCCCCCGGCAGACTACACCACGCAGCCTCCTGTTGTTGATGATGATGATGAAACTACCCAGCCCCCGGCGGACTACACTACGCAGCCCCCCGTTGTCGACGATGACGATGAGACTACCCAACCTCCTGCAGACTACACTACCCAGCCTCCCGTTGTTGACAACGACGATGAGACCACCCAGCCCCCGGCAGACTACACCACGCAGCCTCCCGTTGTTGACAACGATGATGAGACCACCCAGCCCCCGGCAGACTACACTACCCAGCCTCCCGTTGTTGACAACGATGATGAGACCACCCAGCCCCCGGCAGACTACACCACGCAGC
This sequence comes from Phytophthora plurivora, assembly GCA_030027945.1. Taxonomy (NCBI): domain Eukaryota; phylum Oomycota; class Peronosporomycetes; order Peronosporales; family Peronosporaceae; genus Phytophthora; species Phytophthora plurivora. The sequence goes on from CP125258.1 coordinate 1,233,459, forward strand.
CTCCCGTTGTTGACAACGATGATGAGACCACCCAACCTCCTGCAGACTACACTACCCAGCCTCCCGTTGTTGACAACGATGATGAGACCACCCAGCCCCCGGCAGACTACACTACCCAGCCTCCCGTTGTTGACAACGATGATGAGACCACCCAACCTCCTGCAGACTACACTACCCAGCCTCCCGTTGTTGACAACGATGATGAGACCACCCAGCCCCCGGCAGACTACACCACGCAGCCTCCCGTTGTTGACAACGATGATGATGAGACTACCCAGCCTCCGGCAGACTACACTACGCAGCCCCCCGTCGTCGAGGGAGATGAAACTACGCAGCCCCCGGTTGTTGAGGGCGATGAAACTACCCAACCTCCAGTTGCCGAGGGAGACGAAACTACCCAGCCCCCAGTTGCCGATGGAGACGAAACTACCCAGCCCCCAGTTGCCGAGGGAGATGAAACTACGCAGCCTCCAGTTGGTGAGGGAGATGAAACTACACAGCCCCCCATTACGGTTGTTGACGATGACGATGACGATGACACTCCCGAGCCCCCTGTTGCTGAGGACGACGAAACTACCCAGCCTCCGGTTGTTGAGGACGAGACTTCGGAGCCACCTGTTGCTGAGGATGACGAAACTACCCAGCCACCAGTTGTCGGAGGTGACTACACAACTCAACCGCCAGTTGTCGGGGGTGACTACACTACGCAGCCCCCTGCCGACGATGAGCCCGTCTTCAACACTATGTCCGTGGAAAACCCGTTCTTCTAAGTTGTGGACCCTCAAGTCTTTTCGTTAACCACAACGAGGAGGACAGCTTTTGCTTGCCGATTTTAATTGAACGTTTGAGGCCAACGATCTGCCGAAGCCTGGTGGCAAGGGTAGAAGCGATTGGCGGACTCTTCTGGATGTGCGCTTGGGCTTGTTAGCAATTTTTCAGCGGTTCTACTGTAGATAGAAGAGGTAGACGCTAACAAGCAAACGAGCTTTACTGTTTTTGAATTCTCCTTTCCCTTTATATCCAAATTCATTTTACTGATCGTTTTAGTACCCGGCAACAAAGCGGTATCCCTTCCAGTCTCGCGGCGTCTCGAAGTTGTTGGACTTTAGCACTCCCATGAGGTATTTGCACGGACCGTCTTGTGGTCGAATCTGTTGAGCATGGGTAAGGTAGTGTCTTGCCTTTGGCCAGTCTCCGCTAAGGTACGCTTCGACAGCACTACTTGCAGCCTCAAGGAAAGCTGGTTCCAGTCCTTCACGGATTTCGAGATATTCCGGATCATTCTCAAAATCGACCGGAGTTTGCAACCCCGTAGCTGCGTCAATTTTCGGAGTACCAAAGCCAACTTTCATGACCGTGACGTCAAAAGTATAGACTGTGAGCGGTGTGTCAACCCCTCGGATGCTCATCCGATCCATTTTACGCAAGAAACGCCGCGCTCCGGGCGAAATCAGCGCTGCGAGCCAGTGGGAGATGTTGATAGGAGTCATGAATATCTTGGATCCTGCTTCGAGCCGATCGGCCATCTCAACGTGCGGGGAAATGTACGTGGCGTCGATTTTAAAGCGGGAACCGATGGCACCTTCAACAGCCCAACCCACGTGCATTCCGAAACCCATTTTGATACGGAAGGCATGTCCAAACCGCTTGACGACGGCTTCTTTGGTCAGATATTCCGTGAGAGGTCCATCCGTGTTGGCGTTATCCAAATCGATCATACACTTGATAAACGCTGTAAGTGCACTGTCGGCCATTTCCGTGGGCGTGATACGACGTGGTTTCGTGCCTGCACCAGCGTTGGGTGGACAAGTGATGGACTGATTCACCTGGACGCGATCTTCTTCCGTGGGGGAATCTGTGAATCGGGAAAAACAAGCCAATTCACCGTCACAGAGTTTCCACGACAAGAGGAAAGCGTCTCCAACGTTCTTGTTGGCCATCCCGTAGTAGTGGTGCGTGCCTGTGTGCATGATATCCCCCAACTTGTTCACGTACACCATGACTTCCTCTTGCAAACACTCGGTAGTATCTGTGAACTGACGGATATCGCAGAAGCCGTAGATAGCCGTGATTTTTTTGCCCGGAAGCATCGGATCGAGGTCTCCCGACCCCATATTCTTGCCAATGATGTCTGCACCTGCAGCTCCGAAGCCAACCTGCATGAGCCGACCGACTTTCGACAGTGTGAGTTCTAGTAAAGCCGTCTCGAAGCCTTCCTCCTTCGCGTTCTTACGGATCTGCGCATCATCACCCGACGTCTGCACACTAGCTAAAGGGTTATCGGCCAGTTTCTTGACGACGTCCATCATCCGTTCAATGGGGTCGAGCACGAGGATCCGCGCAGTACGGATGAACGACGAGGACGCAGCGACCAACACGATGATGATGAAGAACGTCTTGAGGATGTTGAAAGAGGCGGACGAAGAGCTGGACGACGCCGTATCGAAGATGGCGATACTCACGCAGCCACTGGAACTATCCGCCGAGTCGATAGCGATAAAGTCCGTGTTGAAACAGCCGTAAGTCTTGACAATGTTGACCTCCACGTCTCGATACTTGTCCGTCACAGCAGAGTAAGACGGCAACAAGTTAGACGCCGACCAGTCGTTGGACGGATTCACGGTCAAGTTGTGCTCGGCACCGGGGGAATCTTGGAAGCGAAAAGCGGAGATGTCTGCCACCAGCACGTCACTGGAGACGTTGGTCATTTGGATGTAGACCATCAGTCCTGCGTCGCGTACGTAACCGAAGAGGAGCCGAGCATATTCGGTCGAATCGGACGCACTACCTTTCGTCATTCCGGAACTCACGAGCATGTGGATAATGCGTAACCCGTAGTCTTGGTAGCGGTAATCCACTTGCACGTATCCGCCATCGAATACCGGTAGCAACATGATGAGGAAGAGCACGAGGATCACGACGCGTTGTACAGTCACTTCGCCCATTTTGCTACCGACTTTACTCTCCTTTAGCTCCTCCGTGGGCTCCTTCGCGCTGTTCTTCCACTTGAGGATCTTCACTACTCGAAAGAGACGCACAGCTCGTACCACACGCACAATTCGTCCAGCTTTACTACCGGCTCTGGTCGCTTTGCTGGCCTTGATAGCGGACGAGCTCGTGTTGGTGCCGATGATCTGACTCCAGATCCAGCCGATGTCTGGCAGCACGGAGAACGTGGCAATGAGGTCCAGTAAGAAGTAGAAGCTCAAGATGTAGCCTGGTTTAGCGTAGCATGAAGCAATGAACTCGAACGAGAAGAGCACGAGGCAAATGGTGGCTAAAGAGTAGAAGCCGTTGTCTGCTGAGAGAGCAAACAATGACAGGCGAATGTCGTCTCCGAACAGCGCGTACACAGTCACAATGAGCATCATGACGGTGAACCACTTGGAGTCCAGCAACCCCAACACCGCGCGTTTGCGGGCTTCCTGTAGTGCCGCTTCTTGCGGCGTCAGTTGTTTCTGCCATAGAAGAAACGGGAACCGGCGAACTTGGACATTCGAGCCGTTCATCGAGTTGGTCGACGGCACTTTCTTACTGATCCCGACATTTGTGGGGATTTTGGGCGTTAAAGTGGAGTCTGGATTCGGGTTTTTCAGTGTCACCTCTGGGGACACGCGGTGGTGACCGCTACCAGCGCCACCGATCATACTGGAGCTGCTACACCTTGTAGTTGAGTTTCTTTGGTGGTGCGGTTGACGAGTGAGCGGAAACTACCGACAGTGCAGCCTACCGGTAGTCGTTTCGCTTCCACACCGAGCTGCCAGGATTAGATCGGTAGGAAATAAACGACCGAAACTTTTCATTAATTAACGTTAGGTAAAATTCGGGAAATACGGATTTCCGAGAAGATCATCTGGAGTCACAAGTTTCGACTACTGAAGCCAACGGTCCGCCCCTCCCTCCAGATGGAGTCCATCTGCTTTGAGCGTGCAGACACCAAGGTGGGACCATGTTCTTTCAGTCAGTTTTGCGTGTTTCAGCCGATCGATGCATCGAGGAGCAACAAGTTGCGTCGCCTTTGGCTCCAGTTGCAAGGTGTGGATTGCGGTGGCGACTTCAGAGCAGCACGACAGTCGCTGGAAATCAGCCACCATCGCGAATTTCGGGCGATTTAGTTGGCAAGTGCAACTTGCGACGAATGATGGTACAAGTGTATATCGCGGGCACATGCATATCGCTACATGCACACTGCACCGCAACACAATTGACTGTGACTAACACCAGGGAAGTGTCGTCGGCGGGATCATTGCCAAAGGAATCGTTGTCGAGAAATGCATGCCAGGCCTCCTTCGCCGGTAGTGACGGCATCATTGACGCTCGTTTCTCCACTGCTTTACAGGCGACGACGGGTGACGCGGATGCTGCCTGCATACGTGTAACGATGTCCGATCTGTCGCTACAGCAAGCCAAGCCATCACGAGTTTGGGTGCAGTCGCCACGGTGATTTAGGTGCAAAACAGCAATGGATACCTTGACATGAACTGGAGAGCTGACTGGTAGCTGCTGAAACCAAGTGCATCGTGGCGATCCTTTCTCTCGGTGAAGCGTTCTGAAGGCAGCAAACTGCTGCAATCCGTGATGCGTCGGTCGATCAGCGAAACCCTATGACAAGTGTCCCAGCCGCTGGCTCGCGAAAGAAACCAGTCTCCAGTGATTGCCTGCCACCGTGGCTAATGATTACCGACGCCTTTGCGCTCATAACCCTCCATACTTGCCAGCGAAAGCACGAAGAGAGTCTCGTACATGTAGAGTCTCTCTACACATTAGCACGACAACTTGCAGTCTACCGCAAGTTGCAGCCCTTTTGTTCCGTCGTCAAAGCTGCCGTAATGATTTGCATGGAGGACCCACTTATCCCCTAGCCCAACTTCGTTGCGCCTCCTTTTTACCCCATTTTGTATCGCCCCCAGTTGAAAGCATAAAGCTGTGGCAAAGCTGCAGCGAGAATTCCTCGCCGCGCCTCTAACATCTTGCCATCACCAGCTCCAAAATACACACATCCGCCCGTGCCAACCCGGCGCAAATGGCACTGGTAAAACAGGAGCGGGCCACGGTGACGAGACACACCGCCACCTGTAGCCGCGGCGCCATCATAGCGAGCCATCTGCGCGGTCGTTATCGACGCCTGTAACACACCTATCGTCGTCTCTCGCGCCCTCCCTCTCTACAGAGCTCCACTCTGGGTTAAGCTACAGTCACCCAGTTAGTTTGCAATCTGCCGCCTCGCGCGCACGTCCACCTATGCTTCCGCCCCCGTCCGCGCCGGTCGGCGCCATGAGCTGCGTCGTGTGCGGCCTCGACGCAGACCCGCGCGCGTCCGCCTTCCTCATCGAATGCCACTTTTGCGGTCGCTGGCTGCACGGCGGTTGTGCCCAAATCAGCGAACAGGAAGCGCTGCTTGTTGCCAAATTTGCCTGTGTTGATTGCCAACAGCACGGCCACGAAGGTGTGAAATACGGTACGTCAAAAAGACAACTTAAAAACTTTAGGCACAATTTGCTCCACACTTTGCCACTCGTGGCAACATCTTGTTAGGCAAAAATCTTGGGTTGATTTTGTTTTTTCTTTTGATTTTCTTTCTTATACTAATATTTATTGCAATTGTTTTTATTCAGAGCCTAATAACACTGCATTCGACGCCAACGCCATGACCTTCTCGCCTCTACCTGTTCATTTAGGCGGATATGCAGCTTCCTCAACTCCAGTGCAGCTCCGACACAAGAAAAGTTCTTCAGGTTTCCGACGACTATTGGGTGCTGCCATGTACGCTCGGTCGGGGGTGCATTTAGTCCCGTTTCATGACGTCCAGCCTTCATTTCTGCAACGTCATGCACTCGAGGAGCCTGTGCTTATAGCAGGAAACAGCCACAGAGCTGCAGGCCTTGAAGAAGCTTTTCCGGTGCTGGACGCTGCCGCCATCGCCGACTTATTGACAGGAGACCGAGAGGTGCGAACCATTGACGTTGCCACACAAACGAGGCAACAGTTGACAGCTCCAGCGTGGCAGACACAACTAGCAAGAACGGCCAAGTCTAACCAGCAAGACGAAGAGGACTCTGCACTGCTGGCCAATGCTGAGTTCCAGTTGCAACAGACTTCCATGCAGTTAAAAGTTGCAGCGCCGATAGCTGTGACACAAGTAAATTGGAGCTCTGTGATGGAATCCAACAATGGTGAAAGGAATTCGAGTGGAAACGCAGCGAACAGCAACGTTTTCGGTACATTCCTCGAGGCGAACGCTTTCCTGGATTTCACACTAGCCCCCGGCGGCCAGTGCACGTGGCTGTCAGTGTCGGCTGGTGAGCTCTGGGTGTATCTGATCCCTCCGACCTCCGCTGCTTTCGATGCTTACCGAGATTGGAAAAGTGATCCAGATTTTGCCACTGCGTTTTTGGCAGAACGTGTGGAAAAGTGCATTAAGTGTGTCGTGAGTGCTGGTAGCACTTTACTAGTGCCGGCTGGATGGACGTTCGCGCGCTACGCTGGCGGCGTACAGAGTTGTTCGCTCTTTCACGGCTTCTTCGCGTGCACGTCAGCCATGGAAGGCCAATTGGGAGTGGTGCTACTTGAGATGCAGCACGATGCACTTGCAGAGTACTGGAGAGAGACGTCGTCTGGATGGCTTACGGTGGATGCAAATGTGCAGCTCTGGACAGCAGTTTGCTACTACGTCCGTCAGCTTCTCATGGCCAATAATGGTATGAACGCTCAAGTGAGCGACTTGGATCGGCGTGCGTTGCAGCGAGCATTCCCTCGCTTAAGAGAGTGGAGTGCTCTTCCTGCATCTCTCAAGTCGGTGAATGGCATCACGTGGACTCCAAGTTCCCAGAGAGAAGCACAAGCAATTGTGGGTCGTCTGGAACAGGCTCTTGCTGCCACATGCCTTCCGACTCACAACTTGGATGACTTGCAGCCGACTTCAGGCTTGGGAAATGACAGCAAACTACCTCCGATCTCGCCTAACGAGGCCACGTACATTTACTCGGCCGCGTCAGTCCCCGACTCGGTGAGTTCCCCATGGGGATCGGCTAGTACTGGCTTTAACAGCACCAGCACCAACAACTTCAGCTCGTCAGCGCCAATGTGGTCGAACTATGACCCAATGCAGCAGCATCAGCACCATCAACCCGATCATCTCGTCATCTCGACGCAGAATCAGCCTTACCCCAACAGTGATCCAAGTTTCCAACAGCACTCACCCAACCATAACTTACCAGAATATGGCGCGGAGTACGGGTATTTGTCGGGAGGTATGAGCGAAGGCTTCATGGCGACTTCAAATCAACACAATCTTGGTTTGGAAGGACTTGGGTCGCTAAGTGGAGTGGCGGCACACCCACTAGGTAGTCCCTTGACCCCTTCCGTAGCGGCCACGGGCTTCCAGCAGCCACGTCTGGACAGCAATGGGAACTACGTGGATATGCTGATGCGCCACCGAGCGTCATGCCATCGATGTGGCAATTTGCGAAAGAAGAACGTTCGCTGTCCAGTGTGTCCCCACATTTTCTGCGCCAAGTGTGCCGAGAAGATGATTGAAGAGCATGGCGACCGAATCTTTGAGAACGGGTGTCCAGTGTGTAAAGAATTGTGTTGCTGCGGCAAGAACCGAACGACGAATTGCACACGCAAGTTCCACTGCTACAAGAAGTGTCCGTCGACCAAGCGGCCTGCGTCCGGATAAACACACAAGTAGATCTGCAGTGTGCTTGTATTTAATCAACCATGGGGAGCTCCCACATTCGCCTTCTATTACGCTCGTCCGCTACGTGTCACGTGCGGCCGGAGAGCGGCAAGCGAGATGAGCAGTGCCTCCTCCGAACGAATGGTACGACTGCCCTGCTCGGGACAAGTGTTGACCCACATGTCAAAGAGCGTGTTCGAGTCCTCGCCACTCACTGGGACCTTCTCGTCAGCATCCACGCATTCCTCGATACCAGCGACTCCACCAAAAACAATAAGAGCGTGGCGGAATTTAGGCAGCGAGAAATCTTGGTCGTCCACTGACACGTTACCACGCTCGGACGTGCCCACCTTGAGGTCGTAGCCGCCAGGAAACGGAGAATCCGTCCACACATTGCTCAGTGAAGATGCAAAGCGAGTGGTGTAGCCCCAATACACTCCAAGCTGCTCACGAGGTTCTGCCGAAGAAACCAGTTTACCCACCACTACAGAATAAAAAATGTTAGCTTAATAAAAAAACAAAAATATATCCAGCAGTACGTACTTTTCTTCTTGAAGTCCTTGGACGCTTCATCAATCTTCACAGTCACTCGGATACCCGGTTGGATTCTTTTATCCACGACAACTTCCCTTTGGAGACCGACATACACATGCGAGCCTTCCTTCTCCTTCAGCGGCCTGTCCGTCACCACACCTTCACGGTACACACTCCACTCCTGCGCACGCAGGTGGTGTGGGCAATCCAACGGGTTCAACAGACCGGCACAGCTCAGATCTTGGTGCATGGGGAACAGAGCACGTCGAAGATACTGCGGCGTCTCTAAATACTGCAGAATCCGAGCCATGAAGACGTGACAGTCGTGTGCGCGCTTTTTAGGTGCACCAGTGCTCACATTGTTGCCCAATTGATCGTCGAACACCACGATCTCATCCACTTGGAAGATCACAGCGGCTCGGGCCACTTGACCGGCCAAATAGGTCTTCAGTTCCTTCGTTTGGGCATTATCCAGGATGGAACCGGGGATGGCCATACTCAAAGTGTAGGCACGTCCCTTGGTGGCCCTTTCAGTGGCCAATTGCTCCTGTTGCTGCTGTTTCTTGGCAGCTTCACGAGCTGCTTTTTCCTCTGCTTTGCGCTTCTTACGGGCTTCGCGTTTCAGTCGTTGGGCCTCTTCAGGGTCCAATTCGGCATCGGGAGAGTCTTCCGCGGGGCGTTTCTGGCCGGTAACATCGGCGGTGGACGGCGGTGAAGCTTCGGTGGCAGGTTTCTTGACCTTCTTGATCTTCCGCACAGGTTTAGCGGCAGTGACGGCCGCTTGGTGCAGCGTGGCGAGCTCCTCGTCGCTGGACTCGCTGCTGATCATGACGCTTGGAATGTGGCAACCGTTTTACTGGAGACTAGCGTTTGAAGAATTTTGACCAATGATGATGAATTATTCAGCTTTTTCAAAGGTGCAAAATTTGTTTTTGAAAGCACGAATTTTTACAATTACTATACCAAAATCTGAAGGACGGCTCGCGAAACGCGTTTACATACATACATACATACCAAAATCTTCATCAGTCTATCGAATTCTGCCGCAAATGAAAGCGTGCACGCTTCAAGACATTCCCGGACAACAGTAACTTGGTCCAATTCGCATTACTCGCGAGTTGCACGGTTCTTGCTGGCAATCGGCGGTTCTGATGGTCTTCTAGAATCTCAACGATACTGATCTGATTGTGTTGGGTGGCGTACGCTAAGGCGGTAAACCCAGCACTGCACGTTCGATTGATATCTGCATTCCGATCCAATAGAAGGTGCACTGCGTTAACGTGGCCTTCACAGACAGCAACCATAAGAGCTGTTTTCCCCACGTCGTCACTTAAATTAATATCTGCTCCATTCGACAGCAGCAATTCAATCCCTCCGCATAAATCGTATTCCGCCGCTGCAATCAACGCGGTTTTCCCCGTATCATCCTTGGCGTTGACATCTGCCATGCACTTCAAAAGGAGACGCACCATGTCCTCCGTCCCCATTAAAGTCGCCTGTATCAGCGGTGTACAATGGTAATCATCTGCCAAGTCTACAGCCGCACCACGTTGAAGGAGCAGAGCAGCCACGCTAAAGTGATCTTCATTGACTGCAAGACGTAGCGGCGTCTCCCCCCATTTGTTCTGTGCGTTAATATTGGCCCCACGATCCAACAGAAGACGAACCAAATCTTCTTTCCCGTTGCCGGCAGCGTGAGCTAGCGGAGTTTCTTCGTTGATTCGGTTCAGGACTTCAATCTCCGCCCCATGATCCAAGAGAAGAGAAGCTACTGCACAGCTTCCAAGGAAAGCTGCACGATGAATTGGAGCCCATCCAGCTCCATCCACCGCTGCAACGTTCGCCTTGTGATCGAGCAGAAGACGGACCAGTTCCTGACAACCTCTGGAAACAGCACACGTTAGTGGAGTCCGTCCTTCTCCAGCCACCAAATCGATCTCAGCGCCGTATTCCAACAGCAAGGAAGAAGCATCCAATCGATCCGAAGATACTGCGTAAGTAAGAGCTGTCTCTCCGAAGACATCGTGGGCGTTCACATCAGCGCTCCTGTCCAGGATACAGCGAAGAACCTCCACGTTACTGTTGAACTTGGCTGCCATCATCAACGCAGTGCAGTCTTCATGGCCTCGTACGTTAATGTCCTTCGCTCGTGCTGCAGCCATTTTCACGTCATTTACACTGCCCTTCGCAGCGACTTCTAGTAGCGAAGGACTCTTTTTATCCATGGGTTTCGGCATTTGCACCATCGTCTGACGGCCATTTCCTGTCATTTGGTGCGAATTTTGACTTAGAGGCATGGTCAGCGTCTTCCTTAGCTCGGATAAAGCGGCATCTTTCGGCGCTGCAGCTGCATCCAGTAACGTCTTAATTACAGCGACGCGTTTCCCTTCCAAGGCAACAATCAACGCTGTCCGTCCGTTCTTGTCCTTCTTGTGGATGTTTGCGTTATGGCTTAGAAGTAAAAGCGCGATAGAATCATTTCCCTGAACAGCACATTCAATCAGTGGAGTCACGTCGTTGTGATCAGCAGCATCCACATCTGCACCGCGGTCAATAAGCAACGAAACCATGGCGAAAAGTCCAAGCGAACAAGCATACAGCAGTGCAGTCTTTCCAGTCTCATCGTTCACATTCAACCCCGCCCCGTGATCAAGAAGTGTCCGAGCGGTGTCCAGTTGATGGCGTAGTACACACTGAATCAACGCCGTTCTCCCGTGACAATCCCTTTCGTCAGTATTAGCGCCTTGTTTCCGTAGAAGCTGTAGCAAACCCACGTATCCTGCTTCAGCAGCGAGAAGTATAGCAGATGCTCCATCGGAATCAAATCCCTCAATACTAGCTCCGCAAGAGATCAACTCTCTGGCAATGTCGACCCAACCGTGTTGAGCTGCAAGCATCAGCGCCGTCCGACCACTCTTGGTGGCAGCATGGATATCCGCTTTGTGATCGAGAAGGAGCCGTACAACATCGAAATGCCCTTCAGAGACTGCCAGTAGTAGCGGTGTATTCCCGTGCTCATCCTGGCCGTTGACATCCATATCGTTATCCAGAGCAACATGGAGTTTCTCGATATCTCCTTGTCGGGAGGCAATTGCGAGCGCACTGGAGCTTTTGTGTCGGAATTCCTTAAGAACCATAACAACCGCTGCGTAGCCTTCACGTTCTGCGTACTCCAAGGCTGTCCGACCATGTCGATCACGTGTAGTAGCATCAGCATGACGCTCCAGAAGCAATTGAACGATTCCCAAGTGATTCTCAGCAGCAGCAAAGATTAGAGCAGTTTTCCCATCGCAACCGGATAAATCGATGGCAGCACCATTGTCCAGCAGGAGAATAACGAGAGAAACGCTGCCTTTCACCACTGAAGCGTGCAACGGCGTGAGTCCGTCCGTGCCGTGGATGTCAATTGTCGCTTTTCTCTCCAGCAGAAGACGAACGATGTTTTCATGGCCGAATTGAACTGCCTGGCGTAAAGGAGTCCACTGGTTATTACCTGCGAGGTCAACTTGAGCCCCACAGTCAAGAAGGATACCGACAGTTCCCAGAGCTCCCTCAGCTGCAGCAGCACCAAGAGGAGAGCGTCCTTCGTTGTCCCGAGCGTTAACATTAGCGCCGTACGCTATGAGAGAGCGAACGGCTTCCATGTGGCCACTTCTAGCCGCATAATACAATGGCGTCCAGTTATCTTGGTCGGCAAGATCCACACTAGCGCCAGCGTCAAGTAAAGCATCGATCACTTCGTGGTGGCCCTCATTAGCTGCCACACAAAGCGCCGTTTGTTTCCACGAGTTCTGAGCGTCGACGTTAGCTCCTTGCGTGATGCAGAAGCACACGATGGCTGTGTATCCGTCGTTGGCTGCGAGTATCAGTGGCGTGTTGCCGTCATCGTCGTGGCATTCGAGGCTCGCCCCTTCCTCCAAGGCAGATTGCACCATATTGATATTCCCATGCAGGACAGCGTTCAAAACAGGCCGAGATCCAGTGCTTTCTCCTGGCTGGCTTTTATACTCCAGTAGGATCTTCTTGACGTTGGTAGAGTCTTGAGCGTTGGCTAAGTCTAGTGCCGTTCTGCCTTGTGCATTGACTGCGTTAGCATCTGCCTTGAACTCGAGAAGCAGGAGAACGACGTCGCTATGGTCCATCTTAGCTGCCTTCATAAGCGGCGTCCATCCATCCGTATCGGCCAAATCGACAATCGCTCCATGGTTTAACAGCACGCGCACGCTCTGTAGATGCCCATTTTGAGCGGAAAGACTAAGCGCAGTGACCCCGACACTGTTGCAAGCATTGACATTCGCCTTGCGATCCAGAAGAACTTGCAGCACACCCTCGTGCCCAGCTTCGGCAGCCCACATGAGCGGTGTCCACCCCGTCTTACTAGGTAAATCTGGTGCTGCGTCATAGTGAAGTAGGAGGCGGACGACACCTTCATGGCCTTCGCGCGCAGCAACGAGGAGTGGTGTCCATCCGTTTTTGTCTTTGGCGTCAACCTCTTTGCCTTTCTCCAGCGCGACCTTAACAGTAGCCACATTTCCCACAGCCGCTGCCTGTTGAAGCGAGACTTGGCCTCCCATCGCAAAGCCCTTAACTCGATTGTCGTTTTCAGGTGGAAGCGCACCACGCCTCACCACGCACGAGCCTAAAAATATGGCGTGGAAATGCATTTCCGGTCTTGGAAAGCCTTGAAGACCTGCTGCCATGGCCACGGAGGAAAGGAGACCGTCGCGAATGAATGTGAAAACCATGTACCCGAACTTCTGCGCTGAACAACGCAACCACCACGTCCAGGAGAACAGCACAATGGCAGTTCCTCTCAAACGACGAGAAGGTTCCGGTAGGAGGGACAGGTACGAGACGACGACTCGACCGCCATCACGGAGTGGACTAGTACAGCTCAAACAGCGACTTCACCCTAACCAAACCCAAGCAACGTCGACAGGACGGTCGAAGTCAGCAGCCCCGCTTGCTTTGCCGAGACAAGGCTCCAATCAGCATGATAGTGGTAACAGCGACATGGCTCCAGGGTCGATACCTTCTTCTCGACCTCCTTCCAGACAGGTCGCACTTCGTGGCGAGCTGAGCTTGACGTCACCGGCCTGGGAAGATAACAGTGTTGTTAACACTGTGGGGATATCACCTCGGCTTCAACCGCTACTGTTCCCATCTTCAGCTGGAAGTGCACGTTCGTTGCTGGAGACTACAGCGACTGCGGATAGCGAATCTCTTCAGGATCTTGTGATGAATGTCCGGCCTCGTACACGATACGCGAGGAGAGAATTACACCGTCAGGGATCAGCGAAAACTCTAGCACGGATCTCCACAGCTCCAGCGGCATTACGGTATCAGTCTCTGGACGGATCGTCACTGATTAGTAGCCGCTCTTCAGGAAGCTTGCTCTCTGCGGACTCGAGGCGGCCTCCTAGTCGCCAGGCTGTCCAGATAGCGGTCGTTAATTCGGTTGAAGCCGTGCTTCCAAGCATAGAAGCAGATGACGGCACAGACGACGATGACGACACAAACTTCTTCTTGACCGAGTTGGAAGCAGCCGCGCGGGCTGCTAGTGCGACAGCAGCGGCGAAACTGCGCGTCTTGGCTAGGCACGTCACACTAGGATCCTTCTTGCTCTATGGGAATCCGCCTGCCTTGGTGGCAGCGATTCAGCACTTCACAGAAGCGTTGAAATCCATCGAGCGCTCCCAAGAACACATGGTTTCCTTCAGATCCAAACCCCCACCAAACCTGGCCTTAACTTCCTTGCTCCATCACCATCGAGGCGTAGCTCTGCGTGAACTTGTGGTTGCATCCGCCTCAAATACGAGTAACGCTGCTACGACTTGCATCAAGCACGCCTTTGCAGCTCAACGACGAGCACTTGAACTGGCGCAACGAGCCAAAGACCTTCGACTTCAAGGTCGAGCTGTGAAAGCGTTGGGCTTACTGCTACTGGACGCACACGCGTATGGGCCAGCCCTCACACACCAGCAAGAAGCACTGCAAATTGCACAGGAAGAAAAGGATCGAGAGCTGGAGGCCCGCGTCTACGCGAATCTGGGCAACTTGGCGCTTGCCCAGATGAATTTCGGTCACGCACTGAGCTGCCATCACCGTGATCTCCAGCTGTGTTCGGCTAAAGCCCTTGACTGCCGTCTGGGGCGCGCTCGAGCTCACCGGAACTTGTCCATCGTCTACGCGAAACTCCATCGTCGGACCCAGCAACTTAGCCACGAAAAGGAGGCGCGCATTGCTGCATACAGCGACGGCGGTGCCTATTTGTACGACGTTGCGACCCATCCGGACAGAAGCGTCGGTAACATTTGCTTGCAAGCTTCTACAGATATCGAACCAGCGCTGGTTACTCTTGTCTCTCAGAACCTTGTCGAAATCGTGCGTGGAGTAGCTGCTCACCGATCTCGAGAGACCAGTCTGGAAAATACCGACGAAGACTCAATCGTAGCAGCCTTGGAACAAGAGTGGAGCTCAGCTGAAGTCGACTTGGAGGCTGCGATCACCGCTTTGTCTACAGAAGCAGAACGACAAGCAAGGACGAACAGCACACAGAGTTTAGCCACCTCCTCCCTCAAGTCATCAACCAGAACGTCACTTTCACGCCACGTTTCCATCCGAATCGACAATTACAACTCAATATTTCAACCACAGCCAGAAGCGTCAGTACAAAGTCAAGAACCATAAAATATATACAAAAAAACATTATGTGCATGACCAACCCTTACTCCAGTCCGCAAAGACTCAGATCCGAGTTCAAACCACCGTGAATCTCCTTGTTCTTCAGCTTCGTGCGTCGTGCGAGGAATGAGTCGAAGCTGTCCATCGTCTGCAGATCCTCTTTGGTCATGGGGTTCCCCTCTAAATTCATCACCTGCACCGTCGAGCCTTCTCCCAAGAGCTCAGCAGCAATTGACTGCTCTTTAGCCCCCGCCGAACGTCCGACCAAGGTGTTCCGACGTGCAGAAAGCACTTTTAGTTTCCCACACCTGCTCAGAGCGGCCGGAAGCTCCGTGAGCTTATTGTCGTCCACGTTGAGCTCCTGTAGCTCCTGCAGTTCGCCTAAGTTCGAGGGTAGAGTCTCCAGGGCGTTCTCTGACAGGTCCAGTTCCTGCAATTGAGCTAGATTCAGTACACTGCTAGGTAATGAACTAATTCGATTGCCCTTGAGCGAAAGCTTGAGTAAATTGGGTGGCAGCGGCTGCGGAATGTCCTCAAGGACGTTTCCATCCAGTACGAGAGTCGTGAGAGCTGTAAGGCCGGACAGATCCGGCAGTGAATCGAGGACGTTGGAGGACAACTTGAGCGTCTTCAGGGCCTTGAGGTCGTTGAGCTGGGACGGCAATGTACTGAGTTTATTGCCGGTGAGGTCCAGAGTGCGCAACGAGGAGAGCTCCAGCAGCTCTGGGGGCAGCTGCTTCAGCTTGCTGGCGGGCAGAGCGAGCACGCCCGTGGCCGCCGCAGTCTTGAGCTTCTGCTTCTGTACACTGCGGTTGTTCTTGGGCTTGCTCTTGGCCTGTGCGTGGGCCTCGCGCGCCTTGGTCGCAGTGTTCCCCATCGCGCGCTTTTGAGATTAATGCGAGAGAGTACTTTACCGAATCACTTATTAAAATTCTGAAATTACAAATCAGAATCTAAAATTCATCTAGGATCTGAAAGTTCCAGCAACAGTAGCGCTACTTCACTACACCTTCTCTCTCAAATGATAGTACTCTCAAATGATAGGAATATAGCAGTTCATTCATCAGGTCTCGCGCTTTCAAGCAGTGGCATTTCGCTAGAATCTAGATCATGCCTCGATGCACAGGGAGAACGCTTCCCCGAAACGTTTACGACCATCTGGGCCACACGTACACGTCTGTCTGCCTGCTCGGACACTTGCTTCGTGCCTGTGCGTGACCGACCATCACTGATACAAACGTCACTTACTACCGGTAGGCACCTTCCGTTCAATCTTCGACATGAAGTGGTGCAATTGCACAGTAATGCGTTCATGCGGCTTTCTTGAAGTGGTCAGCCGAGTCGAAGATCTTCCGCTCTGCGAGCTTGCGCTCCAGCACCAAATTGCGTGCGGCAGCGGCGCCCGAAGGAGCAGCGCTCTTATCGAGGCCATAGCGATCCAGAGCTGCCGCCTGTGGGCCGTTGTTAGCTGTGGGATTTGGTTTTCCTGCACCCTTTAGTCCAGCATACCGAGCTGACCGAGCAGCCAAAGCCGCCTGAGCGGCGTTAGCAACCACAGGTGTAGCAACCCGTCCACTTGGGGCCTCGGACAGCTTAATATGCTTCACCTGGTGATCGATACTGGCCGGTGACGCTCCCAGCGTGCCGTAACTGCCTGGAGCTGCAGGATTGGCTGCGACATCGGCAGGCACATCCGTCTGCTGTCCCTGTTTCTCCATGGCATAGTCCGCCGAGTCGAATCGCTTGCGTTCCTTCAATTTGCGCCGAATCAGCACGTGAGCAGCCGACAGCTTCCCGTAGTTGGATCCTAACTCAGTCTTCTCTTCTGCTACCATCTCCTCGTCTTGCACCGTTTCCTTTTGCTGCTTCTCTAGCAGATCCCGCCGACTGGGCTTCTTCTTGTTCTCCAGAGTGCCGTACTTACCGGCGCGGCTGGGACTCATACTGGCAAACTGCTGGCGTCTGGCGTTCACCGAAGCTGCACACGGAGAGCTGACGGCCTCTTCCTCCTTTGGCTGGTCTGCTTCACTGACGTCCTCCATGTGGGTATCTTCCATGTCTGAAGGATGTTCACGCCGCGCCTTGGCCATCTGATAATCTGCCGAGTCGAACGACGTCTTGCTCTGCAGCTTGCGCTGAATCAGTACATTTCGCCCTTGTTTGGCTCCTCCCGGAGGTTCATAAGGCGACGTGGGTGCATTGCGCTGCACGTCACGCTTATTAGACTTGGTCGAGTCGTTCATTGCATTGAAGAAAGCTGATTGCCCGATCTGAGCCGGCGAGAACGGTCGTTCGTGGTGAACTTCACTGGGTTGGGTCTCATTCTGAGGAGCCGGGGCTGGAGCTACAGCTTGAGCCGGCGTCTGAGTCTGAGTCTGATACCGATTAGCTGCGCTCGCTGCAGCCTTCTTCATGGCTTCATCGGCCGAGTCGTAGCGCTTGCGCTCACGTAGCCTCTTCTGAAGCAACACGTTACGTGCCGAGAGCGCGCCGCCGTCCGCCGGCGTGCCGCGGGCGTTATTTGGCGGCATCTGAGCACCGATCTGCAGGTCCATGGCGTTCCAGGCTGCGCGGTTGCTGCCGTTGAGCCGCGCCATGCCTCGGGCGGACGAGACCATGGGGTTGGCAGCAGGCGCCGCGTACTGGCGGTAGTCCATGGCTGGGAGGAGCTGTATTCCAGAGGAGGGATGACACACACTTGTGTCGCTTGAGATCCTTTGGCAAGTGAACTGCACAGTGAAGAGCTGCAGAGTAGAGCAGATCCGGCAAAAAGTCTATTTTTCGGGTCGAAATTTTCCGATTTGTTTTTGGAACAGAATGACTTGGGTTGAGTATGAGCGTTTTGAAACGGCGCGCTATTCTTCGGATTTTGCGGCATTTTTCCATCCGCGCCGCTTCCGACATGGGGCTAATTCTGGGGCTGGTGGTGACGACACCTCACCAGCCGCCAGGCTAAGAACAACAAGAAATTATGGAGCTCGGGAACATGACATGATGCCTGCGTCTCCGCCCAACGTTTGCTGCTGATGGCTGCTAGCGGATCAGCTCTGAGCCAGAAGCCACTGGCTCCCGGGCTTGTCGCGTCGTGACTTCCCGCTTTAGCAAGCGAGCAGTAGAGCGCTATACATGTATTAAACAACGATAGACAGTGGCTCGACAGACTGGGCGGACTGTGTGTCGTGCACCACTGGCCAGCAGTCGCCTCTGGGTTGTTCTCGCTGCCTTCTCCCACCTAAAGCGAGCGAGCGACGGCCAGCCGAGCCGCTGTGAATGCAACAGCAACAGCAACACGCCGCCGTCGTGGCAGGTGAGCGCGATGCTTTAGCCCCTCGAGACGCCTCGCCGAACAGAACAAGCTGCAACAAATCAGCGCTCTTAAGCCAGTCAAAGTCGCTTCAACTTCAGTCACAAAGATCCGTTTGCGACAAACTCAAAGGTCGCAGTGGTACAATGTACCAGCCAGGACGAGCAACAGTACGTGTTTTACGGAGCCCTTCGGAGTTCTCGTGGACACGCGTCGGCACCGGCAACTCGCGTGCGGCTATACGTGTATTTCTCCCCATCAAAAGGCGGAGACAACCGGTCGAACACCTCGACAAAGAGACGAGGCCCGCTCTTTAGATTTCGCTGGAAGAAGACCAATACAGTACCTGTACATGTAGCTAGCTGTAGCCATGTGACTGCTTCGCACGTTTTTGGTGGATGTAGGCGGACTGTCGCCATTGCACCCGTGTTGGAATGTTATACAGCGACTCGCCGTACTTGGCGCAGAATTTATGGAGGGCTTCCGTTGGAGGCATAGAGGAATGCGGACGTCGTTGGCGTGATGTTCGGTTACGTGGGTTTTCTCCTGGACAGGTGTACGCACTATCAACGCTCAGCCGTTTTCGGGTGGATGTGTACATTCACT
This sequence comes from Phytophthora plurivora, assembly GCA_030027945.1. Classification (NCBI taxonomy): domain Eukaryota; phylum Oomycota; class Peronosporomycetes; order Peronosporales; family Peronosporaceae; genus Phytophthora; species Phytophthora plurivora. The sequence goes on from CP125258.1 coordinate 1,252,268, forward strand.
TCTGTTATCAAGAGAAGGAGACAGTCGGCCAAACACCGCGAAAAGAGGCCAACAGATCGGCGCAGTTTCGTCTGCCGGTAAAGACAGAGGCGTCAACGAATCCAAAAGGCCCAAACCAACAAACTCAAGCATTGGCAATTAAAACTCGGCGAGCGATTGCTTTGCACGTGGATCGCAGTGCTTTAATTTTGTGGATACGCCTGTGTTTGTGTTTGCATTCTCACAAAGCTCCTCATTTTCTCAAACTTGTACGGTTTATTACTTATCTTGAACAATACGCTTTAGTTTTGGCAGTATACGACCGCAGTCCTGTCGATTGCCTGGATTCCCCCGGCCATCACTGGAGCCATACCCCACAGAACAGGAGCAGGTGCCCAGACTGTAATCGCAGTAGCCTCTGTTAGAGCAAACTGCGTACTCTTTCGTCCCTTTTTGGCTTGTTGCTCCACCAATTGACACTCCATTGTCAGCAGTGACAAAGCTTACTGCTCCACTCGACGTCGTTAGCCATGTCGTGACAGCTCGTAGTGGAGGAATATCACCGTGATCAACTGGAAAGGTAACGGTGATAATGTTAGCGCTTGCTGCAGGATCAGAGCACGCTATTGTTCCGGAAGAGTATTCCACGACAGGATCTTCAAACCCGAAGGAAGTCATGAGAATATCGCGCAATGTATCGACTGTGGCGTCAAAAGGAACGTCGATCGAGGTAGATGTGCGATACTGAAGACGAAAGACACCTCCAGTCGCAGTACACTTGAGTAACTGGATCTCGTCCACTTGATCGGTTGTTACGGGATCGTCACCCTTCGCACAGGATCCTGTACGACCACGTACGAGTTAGTAGTTCAACGATTTCGGCATAGATATATCTTACTTTTGCTGCAGTCGTAGCCTTCGTAACCTGAATCACACTTGCAGCCCAAAATATTGTGGCGGTCGAAGGTTTGTATGTTGTTTGGGTCTGTGCCGTAGTCAAACTTCAGTGCTGGCGAGTCTGCATCTGCTTCTAGTGAAAGCTGACGAATTGACATGCACTGTCCGTGACCACTGCATGCGGACTCCCCAGGGCATTTCACTACAGAAAAATTAGTTAGAACAACTCGTACATCCCAGACTAGGATTCCCAATTCCAGATTCATTGCACTCACGAAATTCGCACGCGGCCCCCTGGAAGGGAGTATTACAGGAGCATTCACCAGTTATTCGGTCACAAAGGCCAGCATCAGAGCATTCTGTCCATTGGTTGTGAATGGTATTACTTGCTGACGGAGCAGTAAACCACGACGGTCCGGTTGGACATTTTCCTGGATTCCACAACAATTTGTTAGTGGCATTGACCTGCGGATAACGTCGTGCATTTGATCTCTTACGTGACGAACAATCGCCATTCGTCCATCCTTTCTCGCAAACACACCTGAACGACGGTGAACCAGTGCAGTGACCGTGGCCGCTACAAGCAAGCTCTCCGATACAAGCTGAAATAGGTCCACCGTACAGGTTTTTGTCGTTGACACAACCACAATCTCCTTTTGTGCCAGGATTTCCGTATCCATCGCTTGAGCGGTATCCTGGCATAGGATTAAGGAAGCACGCGCATTGACCCGTTTCTAAAGACAGTATTGAGTACACGTCTATGAGTTTTACTGAAGCTTCAACCAAGATCAAAACGTACCAAAGTTACATTCCCCTCGATTGCTGCAAAATTCCCACTCTTTGGTGCCTGGAATTGACGTTCTTCCGCCTAAAATGCCACCGCCAGAAGTTGCAAACACGGAACCACCTGTGAGGTAGACAACACCTTTGAGCGTTCCCAGGACTTTGATCGGTGCTTGTCTAATTCATCAACCAAAACCAAGAATCAGTTACTGTGAATGCACATAAAAACCCTGCCGCCGTACGGTCCAAAATCCTGAGTAAACTCAAGCATGACGGCGTTGGCGGTCGTACTGCTGCACACGGTTGTTGGTGTGCCTCCGAACGTAACTTTGACGACAGGAAGTGTCGGAAGCGTAGCCAAAATTTTCTCCACGTCTTCCAGTTTAGCGTTGTATGGTATTTGTACGCCTTGGCCATTGTAATACAAGAAGAAGGACCCTCCGGTTCCGGTGCATTGCACAAGTTGCACCTCATTCTTCTGTCCAGTTGTCAAGGGGTCGTCTCCTCTCGGGCAAGATTCTGTTTTGTTATTCAAAGCATTTCAGTATCACAAAGTGCAACTTACATGCACAAAAACTTCGTACTCAGCGAGCAGTCAAAGCCGTGGTAGCCCTTGCGGCACTTGCACCCGTAGATCATATCTGCATCCCATGCGGCCTCGTACAATGCCTCCGTCCCCACCGCATATGTCGCTGACAACTCTTTGAGGGACAGACATTGTCCTGCGCTGTTGCAGGCATCATTGCACTTCACTACCGCCATCAAAACATGAAAATGTCAGCACAAAGAAGAAGTATATCCTGTTGGGTATCTGCAGCACGTACTTCGTTGGCACGCTGCGCCTACAAATCCTACGTCACACGTGCATTTGCCCTCTTCGTAGTCGCACATGCCCTTGTTGGAGCATTCGATGGGGTAGTGCGCGTCATCCGTCGCCCGCGCAGGAGCCACCCACGCTGGTCCCAGTGGACACCGCTCTGTCATAACCATAAAAATCTTAATTAAATGCTCAGCATTTTGTCATTGCAATTGTAAAACTTACTACGCGAGCAGTCGAAGCCAAAGTGTCTGGCGTCACACTCGCACAAGTTGCGCGTGTTGCATTTCCCATGACCGGAGCAGATCTTGTCATTGTACACTCCACGCGCACAGGCCGCGTCCACCGCTTCCGTCCCCAGCAGCAACAGCACAAGCAGCTCAAGCACTTGCATTTCCTGTACAAATTGTACTACAATCCGTTACACAACTTCAACGTTTTCTAACTTATATCTTCCTATTCCGTCATTTTATTCCCCAAAAGCGACGCCAAGGAAGCAGAGCCTTTGCTCGAAGCTGACTACACTTGGCATTCATGATGTTATCTGCGCTCTACGCTGCGTATTTCCTCTTCCTACGAATAGAGCAGCCGACGATCATCGTGACAGCATCGCAAACCCATTCGACACTCTCTTCGAGTCACAGCCTCCAGCTACAGCTCAGCCTCCAGCTCATCCTCCAGTTCCAGCTACAGCTCAGCCTCCAGCTCAGCATCAATCCGAGTACCAGTCCCAAGCTCAAGCTCCACACGTCCAGCCGTACGGATTACAGCCTCCAGTCCAAGATCCGTACGCCCAAGCGCACGGATTCCAGCATCCAGGTCAAGCTCCGTACGCCCAAGCGTACGGATTCCAGCCTCCGGTTCAAGCTCCGTACTTCCAGCCGCCAGCTCTAGCTCAAGCTCCGAATACCGCTCAAGCACAGGTTGGCTTTGAAAACAACCCCCCAGCTCCAGTGCAGACACCGCCGAACGTGCTTCGCCCGCCTCCAGGACATCTACCGTACTTGGGCGTGTATCTCCAGTCTCTTCAACGCGAGGACTAGAACTGTCACGTACACACTGCTTCGTAGGAGTAACGAGTTTTCTTTGCCACATACATATTAATGCGTTAATACCACACCAATCGATGTCGCCCATTCTGCAGTACACGTCGATGGTGTCGCCAGGCACCCACACAGAGTACGATCTCGTGCTCGAGGACACGATGGACTCGGGCGTAGGCCAGCGGTGGTTCGTCTCGAGACGGTATTCAGGTTTTTGATCGGCGGAATCGCCCGGGCGCGGCCGTGGACATCAGGGGCTTCTAACGCTCGCTACGAGTCCGTCTACGCGTCGTTGCCCGTTGGTGGCGCTCGGATTCGCCGTGCAGCTACGCACATTGAGCGGACAACGCAATCTCGGTGTTCGAGCCCTCGAACCTATGATACACCGAAAGTATAACAAATAAGAAACAGTTGGGGTCGAGTGATACTGTGTGAGTTTTGTCCCCGCTCACAGCGCGCCACTCGGAGCGAATTCAGGGCTGAAACTTGGCACACGTATGGAAGACCGTTTGGTGCAGCGCACACACGCCTTTAGATGGCGAAGCCACGCGTGTACGACCTGCACGACCGGGTTATAAGCATAAGGAAACGTGCTTCGTGAAATTTGGAAACAGGTTTCACACGGCCAATCAGAATAAATCGCAGCGTGATGTAAGTACTTACATGTAACTTGCTGTGTCTGTCATTCTCGAGCGCTAAGGTGGAGCAATTGGTTGCTACGCGCCTGGGTCTCTTCGTGTACGTTACTGTACATGAGTTTTTTTACACTGTATAAAGTAAAGCTATCTACTTCAACATGTACATGTTGCCTTTGGTTGCCCCAGTTCCGGCTCCATTGCATGGAACCCCAGATCGCAAGAGGAAATTTGTTGCCGGATCTGGTGCAATCAAGGAGTCCAACGGCAACAATGAGTCTATGGCCAACACAATCGAAATGGACAACAACCCGGACAACAACCCTGAGCATCAGCGTGACCTTGACGAGCGCTGTCAGTTGCGCCGGCAAATAACTGTTACACGCTCGCGTGCCCCTCTAGATGAACCGCACAGTGAAGGAAAGTAAAAGAACCTGTGTCCATGAGGATCAACCATCGTATATTTTGCTCGTACCAGCAGCGACTATGTTTTCAACGACCTTGCCATCTCACTTTGCTATTTTCTAGCTTCGCAACAGCCCCAGCCCAGCAACTTTCCCTCCTGCAGCCCGCCAGCGTCACGATGCCCTCGAGTGCCGAAATCTGTGCCTTCTTCTTCGACGAGGGAGCCGAGTATCGCTATACTTGCAAGATCTGCAACGGAGCTCGCAAGCAGGCCCCCGCTACCGGCTACTCGAATGGTCGCATCGTTCAGTTTGTTGAACGCGTGGACGATGCGCCATCCGCCGGTGGCCTTCTTCACGCAGAACGTAGGGCTCGAGTGCGGCGAGATGCTTTCGCGGACGTGGCCCGCCTTGCGGCGGGCCTCAAAGAAACCGTCAATCGCCTTGACCTGATCCGGGGGGAGCGGCCACAGGCGCGTCACGCAGTACTTCGATCCCGGGGTGAGGTCAAACTCGTGACGCACACCACGATCGACGGGAAGTTCAGCGGGGATCTCGTCTGTGAAGATGTCCGCGAACTCGCGGGCAAGCGCGTAGACCGGGTTGCCCGATCGCTTGAGCGCGTCCCACGACTGCGTAACGAAACGTTTCTCGCGCGCCGACTTGGCTTCGGCGCTAGGTGGACGCTCAACCCCCTGGGAGTCATCCATATTCACATCGACGGCTGCCACATGGGCCGTCGCACGGTCAGCGACCAAGACACACACTTGCTCGATCTCATCGCGTTTCAGGTCGTGGAGGAACTGCTTCCACGACAGTGTCGGCAGGGCCAGGATCGCTGAGGCATCTCGAGGCGGACTCGCGACCGACATCATGCGCCAGCCCAAAGCCGCGCCACCATCATATTCCATTACTTGGATGGATTCTTCAGTCGGACGCTGTCCGCGACGCGGATCACGCGCCGCTCTTCTCCGACGGCGCTTTGCGGACGTGGAGAGTCGCGAGCCACTGCTCGCGACGGAGGACTCCGAAGGAGAATCCGACTCACTATCGAGATCCGGGAGTACAGCACACTCTACCGGATGCTCAGGCTGCGGGAGCACCTCTGGCTCGACCGCGCACTTCTCTCGTGTTGGCTGCAGATTGCCAACGACATCGCGCGAGCTCCAGGCTCGCGCTTCCACTTCGGTGTTCAGCAACTGTTGGGCGCCGCTCGAGTTGGATCGGGTCACATGGGCACAGACTTCACAGGGAGGGCCATCGCTCTCTCTCAAGGAAGATTGAGTCGTGGACTGTGTGTCCACGACGGTGACATGAGGCCAATCTCGGGGCGAAACCAGAAGATGGGTGTACACTTCACTGACGTCATAGCCGCTATGACGTCTCACAGACCGGCTCAGCCAGTCAGCCTCAGGTTGGTAGCGCACCAGCCAGGGCATTCCCAAGATGCAGTCGAAGGCGTAGTTCATCTCGATCACCAAGAACTCGTCTAAGCTGCAGAAGCCGTCGAACTCATACGACAGCGAAACAGAGCGCCGCGGAACAGTCCGCGGGGAGTTCTGGCAAACAGGAGGCGCGAAGAAAGTTGTTCGTCGCGCCGGAGTCGAGAAGCGCGCGGAGTGGACGGCGCGCACCAGCAACGTGGAGACTGACAATGATCAGTCGCGAATCGCCGCTGGAGGTGGTGGCATTGAATTGTGCATGAAGCACAGGGGCGTCAGGAGATCGGGCTGCCACCGTGCCCAGATCTCTACTCATGCCAGTAGGAAGCCCCGCTCCTACTGGTCTTCGCCGTTTTTTTGACGCCCCGGACATGTCTGCCGCCTCGATGTTCGCGAGCACAGGAGCTGGCGCGCGACAGACCGCCGCGCGATGTCGTTGCTTCTGACAACGGAAGCAGGTCAGTGGGCCTTGGCCGCGACCTCCGCGGCCTCCACGACCACCGCGGAAGCTCTGAAAGCCTCGGGGATTGTCAGACGCGGACGCCTCGACCGCGTCAATCTCCATCGGCTCGGGTGCGCTGACCCGAGCTTCAGCAGACATGGGCTTCGTATATGACGACGCTACCGTGTAGTCCTCGCGGAGTGCGAGGGCGAAGGCTTGTTCGAGAGTCTTCGGCTCGGCACGAACAAGACAGTAGCGCGTCATGCTCTCACGCATGCCAAAGATGTATACATGAACTTGCGTGGCCATGTCGATCGGGTTCACAGCGATGCACGACACAAGGTGTCGCGCCTTTTGTACATAGTCGCGCATAGATGTCTTGCCGTGCTTGAGAGCGAAGAATGCCGCGCGCCTGCGCGACTCGTCTTGTGGCGGCTCGAAGGCGAGCCGCAGGTCCTTCTCGAGGCTTGCAAGAGACGGAAAGGCGTTGTCATCGACAACCAGTTTGCCGAGGGCCCATTCCTTGGCCTTGCCGGAGAGGTGAGACAAGAGGGAATGGACACGTGCGGAGTCCGACGCGAGTTGCCTCGCGTCCATCGCGATGGCGATCTCGCGGAACCAGCGGTTCAACGGGAGTCGGTCTTGGCCGACTCCGCTGTACTGCGACGTGTCGATCTTCACAATTTCCTTCTTGTCGGAACGCGCGGGAGTCGAAGCACACTGTGTGGCCGTAGCGTGCTCGCGCGTCAGAAACTCGTGAATGGCCGTCCGTTGTTCATCAGGAGACGCTGATCGCAGCAGCGTCACGACGAAAGACTGTCCGGAGACAGCCGAGAGGCGCTCGAGCGCTTCACACTCGAAGTCGGTGAGGTGAGGGAAGCTCACTTGCTCGAGGGGGCCTTCCATCTTGGTGTTGGATTGACTACAAAGTGCTACCAGTGTAACGGGCCTAAAGACCAATTACTGTCTTACACCTTGCTGAAAGGAAGCAAATTAAACTCTGTTTATTCATGTGGCCCGGGGCCCCCGCCCCGGGCTTTTTGGACAACTCAATTTGAGTGTTGATCGCTGATTGGCCATAATAGGGCTGCGACCCTAATTATGATTAATCACTATCTACTAGTGTGACACGTGTCGGCTACTCCTGACACGTGTCTAAAATGTACCTAGGAATGTAAGTGAAACTAAAAGTAATACCTAGAAATGCAACGGGGGACACCCCGTTACAGGTTCTAGGTCCCGATCATCAGATGCGTCACACACCGTGCTCGTTACTGTATATAGTATAATGACTTCCTGGAAGATATTTCTTGTTTACCCGCCTATCTTTATGTTTTCCTGGAAGACATTTTTCCAATCAGAAATTTATCTTTCATCAACCAAGCATAATGAAGACGTCGCTGATTGGTCGGGTTATGGACACAGCCGGGGCTGCTTGGGACAGGGGTTTAGTCCCATTGATTTAAGTGGCATAATTGTGATTTGGTCTAGAAAGGTAACTTTCATAGCCGGGACATCGGACCAAATGTATATTTGCTTAAGCGTTTCGAACCTCCACTAACCTTTTTACCATTTTGTTTTTACGTAAAAAGTTTTTTACAATTATCCTGGGCCAGTAGCCACCATATCGAAGGAGCTAAACGAGCTCTAGGATCCTCCTCCGTGTCTTTCCCCTCCCCTTGAGCAGCCATGTCGATGGTCTTTGACGAGTACGGTCGCCCCTTCATCATCCTGCGGGACCAGGAGCAGAAGCAGCGCATCAAGGGCGTGGAGGCCATCAAGAGCAACATCCTCGCGGCGCGTACAGTCTCCAGTCTGCTGCGCACCTCCCTGGGCCCTAGAGGCATGGACAAGATGATGGTGAGTCAGGACGGAGACGTCACGATCTCCAACGACGGAGCCACGATCCTGGAGCAGATGCAGGTCGAGCACCGCGTGGCGCATCTGCTGGTGGAGCTCAGTAAGTCGCAGGACGACGAGATCGGAGACGGCACGACTGGAGTCGTCGTATTGGCTGGAGCTCTTCTGGAACAGGCCGAGAAGCTCTTGGACCGTGGTCTTCACCCTATGAGGATCGCGGACGGCTTTGAAGAGGCCTGTGAGATCGCTGTGAAGCATTTGGAAGCGATTGGAGACGTCATCCAGTTCTCCGAGCAGGATTCGACTCCGTTGGTGGAAACGGCAATGACCACGTTGTCGTCTAAGATCGTCAACAAGTACAAGCGTCAGATGGCGCAGATTGCAGTGGATGCGGTCATGAAAGTGGCCAACTTTGAGACGAGGGACGTGAACTTCGACCTGATCAAGGTGGAGGGCAAGCCCGGAGGAACTCTGGAGGATACGGCGCTGATCAATGGCATCGTCATTGACAAGGACTTCTCGCACCCGCAGATGCCCAAGGAGGTGAAGGATGCCAAGATGTGCATTCTCACGTGCCCCTTTGAGCCGCCTAAGCCCAAGACCAAGCACAAACTGGACATTACCAGCGTCGAGGCTTACGAGAAGCTCTACAAGCAGGAACAGGAGTACTTCGCGACCATGATCAAGCAGGTCAAGGACAGCGGAGCCAACCTGGTTATTTGCCAGTGGGGTTTTGACGACGAAGCCAACCACTTGCTGCTCCAGAACCAGCTCCCGGCTGTCCGCTGGGTCGGTGGCGTTGAGCTTGAGCTCATTGCTATTGCCACTGGTGGACGTATCGTCCCCCGGTTCTCGGAACTTACCCCGGAGAAGCTCGGCCGTGCCGGCACGGTGCGTGAGGTCGCGTTCGGCACCACGAAGGAGCGCATGCTGGTGGTTGAAGACTGCGCCAGCTCAGACGCTATCACGGTGCTGGTGCGCGGTGGCAACAAGATGATCATGGAGGAGGCCAAGCGCTCGCTGCACGACGCCATGTGTGTGACGCGCAACCTGATCAAGAACAACCGCATCGTGTACGGCGGCGGCGCTTCCGAGATTGCATGCGGTATCGCTGTGCGTGAGCACGCCGACAACACCAAGGGCATTGAGCAGTACGCTATCCGTGGATTCGCTGATGCGCTGGAGGACGTTCCGATGGCTCTGGCGGAGAACAGCGGTCTGAGCCCGATTGATTCGCTGTCGGCCGTGCGCGCGCAGCAGATCGCGGACAAGAACCCGCGACTGGGTATTGACTGCAACTCGTCCGGCACGAACGACATGAAGGAGCAGCAGGTGTTCGAGACGCTGATCGGCAAGCAGCAGCAACTGCAGTTGGCCACGCAGGTCGTGCGGATGATCCTCAAGATCGATGATGTCATTATTGAAGGCTCGTACGCGTAGGCCAGGACAAGCCAATAAATCTGCTGCTGCAACGGCACAATCAAAGATTTTAGTTTATAGTCTGCACTTTGTCTTTGTGTTTTCTGTGTTTGCTGTGCAGAACTGTTTGAAAGAGGACTACGCAAAAAGAAACTTACACATTGTGTCATCTATTCGTTTGTTCAGCAGCATCTACTTGCCAGCACGAAGGCGCTTGGACGGGTCAACGATCTCCATCGAGCGCTTCCGCATCTTGGACTTGTCGTTCAGCGGCGCCAAGTCGTGGTGCACAGACAAATTCTTGGCCAGGAGGAACGCAACCTCCATGCTCTGCGAGTAGTTGAGACGCGGGTCGCAGTAGCTCGTGTAGCGCAGCGGCAGGTCTCCTTCATCGATCCCCTGCGGACCACCGATGCATTCGGTAACGTTCTCGCCCGTCAACTCAAAGTGCACTCCGCCCAGTGCAGACCCAGCCTCACGGTGGATCTCCAGCGTCTGCTCCAGCTCACCGAAAATGCGGTCAAACGGACGAGTTTTGTAGCCATTCTCCGCCACAATCGTGTTGCCGTGGCACGGATCGCACGACCAGATAACCTTCAGGCCAGCAGCCTTGACCGCCGCAATGTGCTTTGGCAGCAGATCCGCCACCTTGTCGCAGCCGTAGCGCGTGATCAGCGTGATCTTGCCCGGGTTGGCCTCCGGGTCCTTCCAGAGCTTACGGATCAACGGCACCAGGTCCTCCACAGCCATACTCGGACCAACCTTGATGCCAATGGGGTTCTCGATGCCGCGGAAGTACTCGATGTGAGCGTGATCCAGCTGCCGGGTGCGATCTCCAATCCACAAAAAGTCCGTGCCCACGTTGTAGTACTTGCCGTCCACTTTACGGGTCATCGTCTCCTCGTAGCCAAGCTCCAAGCCTTCATGGGACACAAACAGATCGACAGTCTTAAGGTGGGGCGAGTCCGCGCCAACGCCGCACATGTGCACAAAGTGGAGGCTGTCCGTGATCTCGTTGACCATGTGCTGGTACTCTTCCCGTCTCGACGAGGTCTGCACAAAGTCCAGGTCCCATTTGCCTGCATCGTGGATATCCGCAAAGCCTGAACTCACCAGTACACGACCGTAATTCAGCGTCGCTGCACTATGGAAGTATCCCTCCAGCAATCTGTTCGGGTCTGGTGTGCGCTGATCCTTCTCGTATCCGTTGATGTTCTCCCCTCTGAAGCTGGTCACCTTTTCTCCATCCAGCATCTCCGTATCGCTCGATCGTGGCTTGGCGAATTGCCCTGCCATCCGTGCCACGCGTACTGTAGGCATACGCGCACCCCAGACCAGCACGAGACTCATCTGGACCATGATCTTGAGCTTTTTCTCGATCAAATCAGGCTGGCAGTCCTGGAACCTCTCGGCACAGTCTCCACCCTGCAGCAAGAAGCGTTTTCCCGCCGCTACATCTGCCAACTGCGTCTTCAAGCCTTCAATCTCACGCACAGACACCAGGCCAGGCAGTGTCTTCACTGTTATTGTTGTCAAAACAGAAAAAGAAGAGAGCAATTAATTCATTGTACACTTGTCGTTCAGTAGTAATTAAAACACGAGGCTTACGCTTGTCATGAGCTTGTTGCAGCTTCTTCTCATCCGGATACGGGGCTTGCTGCTTCACTGGGAACTTGCGCCACGACGAAGGGGTCCACTCCGCCATAGTAAACTGGTGGTAAAGCTTGTGACGTTTGGTGGCAACTTCGACGAATGACGACCAGAGACTGACGTACCCCTGATTATGTGGTGTGGCGTACACCACAGTCTGCACCACAAGAAAACTCTGCGCGTCAACATGTTGATGCGCGTAAGGTATACTGAGATCAAGTGAAAAATAGCCGACGCCTGTGTCCATTTAACAAGCAGCTACCGAAGCAAATGGGCAAGCATCGAGGTCGCGCGTCAGGCGCTAAGCGGCCTCCAGGACCGAAAGGGGACGCGCTAGTGATTGTAAACCCTTCCATGCTGCATGGTGCAGTTCGTGCGGGCTCGAGACCTCCGCAGAAAGGCAAGAA